>OY728161.1:810100734-812600734 GCA_963277665.1 Viscum album | reverse complement strand
GACCACTAAAGAGGTAAGTGAAGTATAATGATATGTTCATCGAGTCACTAAAAATACTGACTCATTATTGGTTAACATTGATGAATCTACATCCTATTAGGAGGTAGTATGGAGATCAGAAGCTATAATATGGAATGAAGGAATGTATTCTAAAATTGATTCCATGTATCAACATTATGTTTGGGTTTTGGTCGATACACCTATTGATTTAATGTACATAGGATACAAATGGCTATTCTCGCGAATATTTTAAATGGGTGATATAGTAAACACATATAATGACTGGATAGTATCTAAAGGGTTTAATCAGTGTCATGGAATTATCTATGATGAAACCTTTTAAGTAGTTTCAATTTTTAAATCCATCATAATTCTACTCGTTATAGCTACTTTTTGTGATTATGAAATTTGGATGATGAATGTCAAAACTAATTTACATAATGGGAACATTGAATAAGATTACAATATGACAGAACCAAAAGGATTTGCGAGTCCATGTTATACGAAAATGTTTTGAATGTTGTAAAAATACATTAATTGATTGAAGCAAACATCCAGGTCATGGAACTTTAAATTTGAGGAAGCTATAAAGGAATTTCTTTCACAAAGAAAAAATGTGATCCATTTGTTTAAAATAGGTTCATTGTAAATGAATTTATAATAATAGTATAATATTTGGATGAAATATTACTTATCGAAAATGACATAGCAGTTTTATAGTCTATTAAGGAATAATTAATCTGGGCCTTCCTCATAAAATTCATAGGTGAAGAAGATTATATTCTAAGGATCTAGATCATTGGTGATTGATCTTAGAGGCTACATTGGATATGTCAATGTACATAAATTGACTATACACTAAAGAGATTTAGTATAATATAATCTGAGAGGGGATTAGTTCTAGTGTAAATGAATATACATATTTCTGAGAAGATATTTCTTCCAACACAATAGAATAAAGAGAGAATGAGTATGATCCCATATACATTAAGAATAGTATTAATCATATATGACACGTTATGTTCTAGACTAAATGCTTCTTATGCATTGAAAACAGTAGGAATATATTAGAAAAATAAAAAGAAACAATATGGGTGTATTGTAAATTTTATACTTTAATATATGAGAAGAAAAATAGACATATTATTAGTTTATTTAGGAGATGAGGATCTTGTCAACAGATATTATACTAATTCTTGTTTGAAAAAGATCATAATGATGTAAATCTGAAGTTATGTTATATTTTCTATCTCAGTGAAGGAGATATGACATGGGAGAGTTTGAAGAATCTAGTCGCCACTGATTCTATAGGGGCCTCTGAGTATATTGTAGCCTCTAATATAGTGAAGGAGTCTATTTGGTAAAAAAATAATGTCCATGATCTTGATGAATTTCCTAGAAATACATACCGTATAACATTATGTTGTGATACTACTAAAAAAGCATCTATTTTAAATGATCCATAGTCACACCAATAGAAAAAGAATATACTTTGGAAGTATCACCACTTAGGGGATTTTTATCCAAGGGGTTATGTTGTAATAATTAATCTTCCCATAGAAAATAACTCGAAGCATCACATTACTAAAAGCCTATTTAATCATAAGCATGAGTATCATGTGAGATATAAGAAACTGAACTATGTTAGAAGTTGGCTCTATTGCAAGTGTGGTAATTCTAGATTTTCCCCTAAAAATGACTTCTATTTTCATTTGGATAACTTGTATTCATTATTTTATATTATAAACTCTTTATCACAACAAGCTTTTTGGTTTGTGTAACATAGTATGATATATTTTCCTAAGTGTAACGGTTAGACTAAAAGTTAATAGAAGTTTTTCACTATGATGAGAAACAATAAGATGCAAGATAGTATTATTTAACATATTTTCTAAGACAAATGAAATCATATTTGGGATACAAATTTTTTAGGCTATTAGGGGTAGAGACTAATGAGACTTTTAGGTATCTCCTCATGGTGTATGACCTTCGTAATATCTAGAGTAGCTTATTTTTAGAATGAGACCTTATATATAGAAAATAACATTTATATGTTTCATTGGATGTTCTTAAATGTGTATGTGAGTATGTATCTTTAGACATTAAGATTATTATTAATGAGTGTTATAAAGAAAATAATTTTATGTATTCATGAAAACCATGACAGAAAATGTTCATGGTGGGGTATGTTACATTCGGTGCATTAATAGTAAATCTAAATTAATAAATAATGACATAAATGAATTTTACCTTCTTTCATTTAATGAATGTTTATATCTTATGATCATTAATGGAAATTATATAGCCTAAGTTAATCTGGGGCCGTGGTTTTATCTATGATTGTTTGATTTTTGAAAATTCAATGAATGTTTGGTTGAGCACATGAGTTGATGGCCCTAACATGAAATCCAAATTTTTGAGACTACCTTATAAAAGAATTATATTGGAAACATTAAATACATATGAGGTAATATGTTATTATGAAATAAACATATTTCTCTATGGTTTTGTTTTAATGTTTTTAGATGTTAACATTCAAATTTAGGATGCTTCACCTAACGCCACTAAGAACGTGGCTTATATGGCTACACACTGAGTGTATCTAGACTCTCAGTTAAATGATAATTAATTAATTATTTATTTTAATAAATATTATTCCTACATTTGTTTTAATAATTAATCATGTATCCATGATCACATATATTCCACCACATGTTATTAGAGAGAATATTATATGATAAGAATATTAAATAATTTTTTTTAATTTTTATTTAATATAATATTAATTTTTTTTATGGGATAATAATATATTAAAATTTATATATTAAATTGATATTCATTATTCAAGTCCTGTTGAATAATATGGAGGAATATAAGACATATTTTAATGGTTATGTGGGGAAAATATATAACAAATATTATTTTGTTAAATAATGTTTAATTTAATTCATGATTTCAGAACATATCAAGAAATAACAACAACATTTTTTTGTTATATAGATGGCGTTTATAGGTATTAAATAAATAGAAATGGTAACTTGTGAAATTGTTTATTTCTATCCCTAGAGGTATATATAGCTAATTAATATATTTCATATGATATCCATTTCATTTTGTTTTACACTTAGAATCTAGAGAATCCTATCAAAGCCACAGTGAGCTCCCTTATCCATGAAAAATACTAATATTAGTGATATATATTCATCCTAATTAAAATCTTGAGTCTAGATAGATCAAGAAGAGTCTTTTTGAAATGATTTTTAGGGAATTCAAATCCTAATGACTGAGGATTTGGATCTACCATGAGAGAACTGGAAAATTCATATGATGTTGTTCAATGATTTTTGAACACACATGGATTACTGCTAGAGGAGTCCTTCCCTTTATTAAAAAAATGAAACAATGGTATGACCTTGATCTATTGTTGGATCCTTCAACGAAGAAGGAATTTATCACAACTGAATTCTTTATTTTGATAAATTAATTATAAATATAATGTTATGATAATAAATTTGGGTTATGAGGTTTTAACCATTGTCTATTTTCATTATTTTGGTTCTATTGATCAAAATTTTTATCATCATGTAAGTATCAGATTGATCATCAATCATAGAAGAGATAAATTTTCGCACGCTAATACTTATTGGTATGTTTATCTTAAATAAACTTTACTCATTAAATAGCCTATATTTCATGAATCACTAAGCCTATATGGAACAAAACATGGTTACATATCAGAGATAGCCATAACCTATCCATTAACCTTAAATTTTCCATCTCTGCGATTTGAATTTCAAAAATCTGACATACACCGTTGTGTTCAAGAAGATATTTAGAGTCTGATAGAATTAACTTAATTTTTGGAAAATAGTAACCTACCCTTTTGAATCGTATCTTTCCCTTATGAATAGTAACTTCCACTTATGAATCGTAATATGACTCTTATTAATGGTATCCATACCCTTGGGTGTATAAATGAATTTAGGCACCTTAAAAATGAAGAAGAATATTATAAATGTTTATATATTTCTATTAAATAATTATTTAATTAAATATTTAATTAATCGTATTTAGAAAATTAGTTTTTTCAAATGGACTTCATTTTTGGATTCTACAAATCAAAAAATGGTTAGGGTGAATTTTTTCTATTTTTCTGAAATATTTGAATTTTAGGTGAATAGTAAATTACATTAATTTACCATATATATACATTATAATTTAAATTTACTATTACTTGCATCATGCGTGATGTAAGTACGCAAATATCAAAATCAAAATCATATATTACTATTCTTGGTCATGGAATACTCACTATTTATTTTCTTGAGAGGAAATAATAAATTAATGATTATAACATTAAGAAAACTCCTCTCCCCTCCACTATATAGACCACCGTCACCCCCTCTTCCTCCCACCCCACTCAAGCTTCAATCCTTGCCAAATTTCTGACAAATAATCTTCAAAATCCCTCTCCCCATCTCCAAGACCAGATGGTCTCACCAAAATTCCAAAAAAAGGCCTTAATAAGTTCTCAAGGAGGAGTACTCAAGAGGTGAAGCTTTCTTCTCGTTTATTTCAATTTATTGTACTGAGTTCTGTTATTTTGTTCTCCCTTATCACCTCCACTCATCCATATACAACGATAATTTCAGTCCCTTACATGTAATATATTTTCATTATGCTAATGGAATATTTCATTATAATCTCTCTTTTTCCTCTCCTATTATACAATAAATGCAAACACCGTCTGCGATTTGTTAATTTATCACACTAAAGGAAGTCGGGTTTTATATTTGCATTCTATCTTATATAGTAGTAATGAAACCAATTAAATTTTTTAACCAGGTCATAATATATTTATTTTTTATTGAATAATGTTCTGGTATCCTAACACATTCATAATATGGAATAATAATACAAAACAAGTTTATTGTGCACCAAACCACCAAGCCAAATCCAAAAGTTTATTTTTAACTCATCAAAAGAGTCATTCTCATGGTATATAACCAGAATCATTATAAGATCATTTATATCTCTTTAATTTCACTAATAATTTATTTTAAAGATTCAGGATGTTTTACCATATTTCAATCAAACATCCATTCATGAATACAAGTAAAATGGATCATGAAAACCAAAGAAGAAAATGATACCAAAATAATAAAATTGAATCCCTTAAAACATCAAAAGTACATTTATGTAACTAATAAGGTCATAAAATATCAATTACATGTGTATTATGTTATGTATTATTAATTAATGAAGCTAAATTTGATTATTCAGGTCATTATGAAAAATCAAGAACACCTTCAAGCATAAGGTAAGGGATCATCTCTCTCATTTTTGTTCAAGAATATCCACTATGTTGTGACCTTTAATTTTTAATACCTAATGATGGGGTATGTTTTCTCACCTCTCCCATATACCCCTTATGACATATTATTAATGGTATACCCCCTTACCACTCATTAATCCCTCACAAGAACACTTGTTACCATGCCGAAATATTTGTAATGGGGTTTCTCATCTCACTTTCAATTCTATGGGGTTTCCATTGTTTTCCTATTATTTCTTATATGTGGTATAGTTGTACTGCCATTTGATATATATTATCATGACTATATTTATGTTCATGGTATTATATGATTCATTTGGTGGTTATTAACTTTTGGTCATATAACTCAATTGATTACAACGTGGTAGTGAGCTTTGTCTCAATTTTTTACTTAATTGTGACTTACTTAGTATTTTGAACCTAATAATTCTTATGTGGTGTATATAATCCCCATTTGATATAAATTTTTAATTGAAATTATATTTCATTCCAGTATCCATATTCTCATATCTTGGATTTGATTATTATCTAAGCTGTATATCATTTTACTTAAGATATTTATTTTGAGTGTTGTTTTGACTGTGGGAATATTGATGAATCTGTATCCTCCATTCTATATGGATAATGTAAATCATATTTCACTTCTGTTGAATCTATGTATAAATAATGATTTATATAGATAGGAAGCTGAGGCCCACTAAATCCCCTCGATGGATTAGTAGGACTCATGAGACAATCAGTTTAGCGACAAACCCTTCGAGTTTGTTTCCAAAAATTTGACGGGTTTCTACCCATTGAACTAAACCATTTTTATGGTATTATGGTATCATGTACCAGATACACGACGTCATATTAATAATAATTATCTTTATTCATTATCAGTTAATACTATCCATGAGGATTTCACTATGACGAAATCTGGGGATATAATTTCATTCTCAGTGTACTAATGGTGGTAGTATTTAATTAATTCACCATGCCATATTGATAATGTCAAATTGTTTACAATTCAGTTATTATTGATTTGGGCTTCCTCTATTTATATACCTTACAGAGCGTTTGAGCTCACCCATTTCACTTTTTTACCATCAAAAGGTAATGAAGATGAGATCACTTATTTAGTTCTTGTGGATGTAGTTTTAGTTTTTGATATGTATTTTATTCTTAACCTTTTACAATGAAATTTTAATTACTTCTATGTATCTAGTTTCTTCAAAAATACTAAACTGATCATTCCTTCATGGTTTTCATTCCTTCTAACCATGCTAATATAACATTTATTGCACGGGCTCAGGTTTAGAGGGGTCGGGGTGTAACAGAAATGTTTGGCATGACCCATCACATGCTTCAACTATGTAAAAAACATTCAAGCTGTAGATATACTAGGTCAAATAATTATTTTTGATTATTTAGATTTTGTTGATTTCTTTTCACATAGGTAATTGGGTTTTAATTCCAGTTTAATAATTCTCTGACCCATATTATTAGATATATTTCTTCCTATCATTCTAGTAAATATATTAAAAGTTATTAATTTTAATATTGAAATAAATTTTTAGATATCATCTAGAGGTTCCAAGGAATCTGGGTGGATTAAAATAGAGTACATGTCATGAAACTAAGAGGTGCATGTTGTGTAATAGTGTTTAATTGAATAATAAATAATTCATAATAAATTAATGGAATGTGTATTTATTACACACAATGAATTTAATTAGTCATCATTTGTTGATTGGTCCATCCTTGCAATATCAATCAAGAGTATTGATCATGTGATTTCCATACAATGCATGAATCCAGTTAGTAAAAGAATGTCCATTTATCTTTTTACATGGCCTACATAACGGGTAACTGTGTTACTTAGAGACCACACAAAATGTTTCCCAGATACACAACATATGTTATAACATTTAATGTGGATTATTTTCCATCGAGTGCCTAATAATTTTCCATATATAGATGGTGAAAAAACATATACACTATATTTCACCAATGTACAAGTTGTATTCTTTTTAAAAATTCTATTAAAAAAATTAATTTACTATAATATGGAAACTGTATGAACATTTACTTGAATACAATAATTAACCTTGTAGGACACACCATGTGCTATGTTTTAATATATATAAATGTAATTTTAATCATAACGATTGGATCTACATGTTATATATGAGTGATATTATTGTTACTAATCTATATGCATTGAATCGTAACTCATGAACGAAAAATTATGCAATCCATATAATCATTATGTTGATGTTAGACATCATAAAATTATGTGATATGTTATGTATGCCACATGTAAAAATAGTAAATAATATACAAGAATAATTCATGGTGGTTGGTTCATATTGGTACTCATCATGTTCCATATGTGGTAATACTATTAGCATTGTAAATTTTAAGAAAATATATTAATTTTTTGAAAATTAAGTGATGTTATCCTTCCACTAATTTAGTTACAATCATAAAATAGTTAAATGTAATTGTCCTTCCAAATTTTGGGTTCATTAAATTATCGAAGAATTCCAACATGGAGGATGGGTAGACATAACATATTTTTCATCCAAGAGTGATTACCAAAGTAGGACTTGGTCCAACTGAGAGGAAAGGTTTGAGGAAATCCAATTTATGGATTCCAGGATCGGGGTGTCCACTCAATTGAATAAGGAACTATTAGTTAATGTATTTTTCATTTGGAATGCTGACCTAAAACTCTTAAAAATTCATGACCAACCAATGTTTGGGTAATTATATGGTGAATATTGATTAATTACAATAGAATTTGGATATATCCTAATATTTAGAATCCAATAGTGATGGATAATAGGATTTAATAACATAGTGCTAGATTGTTAAATATAACATTTATTTATTTTTCAAAATTTTATCAGATAATGTACTAAAAATATATTTAATTTATTTTTAAAAACAAAAAAAAATATTCAATAAAAAATAACTATGATCTATTAATCAAAAGGATAACCTTATCACAAGCCCAAATATCTAATATTACAATGTTTATTGTATGACATCCACTCAATGAAAAAAATAATCTACACTTGAAGAACCTTTTCCAAATATTACAGGTAATGAGGCTAGTGTGGAATATTTGCCTCTTTATGAGAAAATTTTTAAATATTTTAATGATTTTCAATGTTTTATTCTACCATCCATGATTACTGTGATATTGATGCAACATGGGTACAAATATGCATATAGTACGACATCTCTCATTTTTTTTATCTATCAAGAAAATGAATTTAAACAATGTTATGAGATCTCCAATTAATTTTTCACAACTATTTTTTGAGATTATTCATGAGTTGAGACACATGTAGTCAAGATCATTATTTATATTAAAAGTATATAAATCTTATGAATTAAATTAACATATTTTTTCATATAGATCTCATACATTATCCACTACCCACTGCATTATGTAGTTTTATTTTTTGTTATAAAAATGGAAATAATGATAATAGTCTTTCAGAAATACTTACAATGATTCTCTATGTGGACTATGACATAGGGAATGAGAAAACTATGATACTTATGCTGAATAAAAAATAGATGAATGAGAAAAAGTGGACAATGAGTCATAAAAATTATAAAGATTCTATGTGTTGTCTATAAAAGAAGAGAAAGATCCTGATGTATGGAAAGGAAAAGAATGATTTATATTTTTATTTAGAAGGTAGGGCCACTGGATAAAGAACTACACCCAGAATAATTATAAAGCTAAATGTGCATTATTTATTGAGTGTAATCATTCTTTATCTACACATTTGGTATTAGAGATATCTTATAGTTCTCATATTTGTATCAATTTGTTATAACTAAAAATATTCTGAATGATTACTAATGGAGAGGTGGATTTGGGGATTCTAATGGTGTGGGGTGGGCTTATCTAGACATTGGTGACTACCTATACTTGTTTCCAATGGGAATGATATTGGGTTTAATGGATTGTTATTATGTACTAACAAATACTATGAAAAAAATTTATGTGTCATGCCTTGATGTGGATGGTTTAATTTTTATGCTTTCTATTAATTTTTTTTCTTTTAAAAAGACAACATATTTTTTATGGAACATTTATAAAATGTTCTATTGGTACAAAATTACAAAAACAATATATTTTAAGCAGTTAATGAATCTTGTTCACATGAATCATATAACACCAAACTATGGAATCACCATCATGGTCATGTAAAAAAATAATTGTTCTACACTTCTATATCAAGATGGTCGTTTGGAATATTTTTATATAAATACACATGAAGGATATATTGATATTTTACAAGGGAGAATGAAAAAACATTTATTCGCTGGATATGGTGAAAGTCTTTTAAATCTTATAGGATTTATACACTATTATGTGTGTGGATGATTTTGAGTAGAAACTAATGGTGGGTATTCATTGTACATATCTGATGACCAATAACTACTGACCTATTGAGAAATATATGGAAGTCAAGAATGATGTAGAGAATCAACATGGAAATAAGATAAAGAATCTTCAATCGGATCGAGGTGGTGAATATCTTAACTAAGAGTTTATCAAATTTTTTATGGGAGTATGGTATTCGATATCAACTCAACCCACATTACACACTATAGTAGAATAGTGTTAGTGAATGTAGGAACCATACCTTGTTTGACACGGTATGTTTGATGATGAGTCGTGAAGATCATCTATTACCATTTTCGGGATTATAATAACACACATTGGAACATAAATTGAAAAGAGTGCTCACCAAATAAAAAAATGGAATTCCATACGAGTTATGGGGTTGATAGAAAACCGTTTTTGGTTTAAATATTCATGGGGTAGTGCAGTTTATGTTAATTAGGTAACAAATTAGAGCCTCAGATCACAATGTGTATCTTTACAGGATATCATAAGAAAAAAAGAAGAATACATATACATCCCCTTAGATAAGAATTCCATTGTCCCTGGATAAGCCATCATTCCTATGAGGAACCCCATTCTAAAAAATGACATTATGTGTAAGATTGATATAAATGACGGTGTTGCTCATGATATATAAGAGTTGGTTTTGGAATTAACTACTTATGTCCCCAGGAAAGATTATTTTCCTAAAACACAAGTACAACATAGGTTCACAAAATAGTCTTGGGAACAAGAGGGATTTTTTTTATAGTCATAGATGATGGTGACTCATTATTGGGTGAAATTGTATAACATAAATCCTATAAATAGGATGTAGAGAAATTCAAGACTCAAAAATAGAAACAATACATGAAATTTAAAATGTATTTCATGTATCAGAATGATGTTTGGGTTTGGGTAAAAGAAATTGTTGATGTAAATTATGTAGGGTGAAAATGGGTTTTCAAGAGAAAGATAAATATTCAAGGTAGCATAAAAAAGAAGATAATGGCATTCTTGGAGGGAGCACTTTCTCTCGGCCTCTAGGGTTTTCCCTCTCACCGCATTCGACTTCTCCTCATAATTTTAGCATCTGTTTTGCTGTTCTCTCGGGATGTCTTGGTCCCCCTTTTCTCGTCGTTCCCTTCATCTCCTTCTAAGGCGATGTTTCTCTTCCTCCTGGTCAGCCTGTCACGTCAGATATTGCAGCTTGTTGCTGGTGCCCTGTCGGGTGGTCGTCCCCCACCGTTTTGTGACCCCCGACTGCTGTTTCCACCACTCTTATCCCCCGAATCTGTGTGATAAAACCCCATTCTGTTTATTCACAAATAAGCTCTAGTGGATTGGGGTTTCAGTGGTTGTTTTTTCGATATCGTGGGTTCATTACGGCTGGTGTCTTCCTCTGATTCAGTCACTGGTTGAAGCTTATGGTCTAGTCTAGGTTTGGTGTTTCATTCTCGTGGATGTTTTTCTTTTGGTGAATTGGCTTTATCAGTGTTTCTTCAATCATCTGGTGCTTCTCTTATGGCCTGATGGTCCCTACCTTTATCCTGATGGTTCCAAAGAATGCATTTCATGATTCAGCCGAAGGTCGCCTCTCCCTAGTTAGCCCTGAAATCTCTAAACTCTTCTCTAGCCTTCTGTTCCATCATTCCAAGTCAGGTCTTCCCGGTCCGTTGGTTCTTGGTGAGGCTTTGGGATGGTTCTATTTGATCTATGGTGTGTTTTTCATGATTAGAAACCTCGATGTCTATTCATTTTGGTCTTCATTTGGTGAATCTGGTCTCCACTCTCACAATCAGTTTCATTTTTTTGTTTGTTTCCCGCTATTGGTGATCCTGGATGGAAGGGGTATTTCGTGGCTAGTTTGTTTCTCAAAAAATTTTGGTGAACGTGTTTCATGTAGGTTTGTGAATCCTTTCAGTGATTCCGTCGATGTTGCTTGGGTCTTCATCGACGATTGGGTTTGGGATGACCATGATGGTGACCGGTGTGTAGGGTGCACTACTCAAGGGTCTCAAAGTTCATGATGATGCTGATGTGTGTGGTTTTGAATTTGTTTTGAATTTTTTTGTGCATGATATGAACTTTGGGTTGGAAACTGTTGTTTTTTGTATGGTGTAATGTGTGTTTTGGATGGTGAAATGTGTTTTGTATGTTTTTGGAATGGTTGAAGTTGTAAGGTTCCCACATTGCCAAAAAAATGGTTCTTTATTCAAAAAATGAAAAAAAAAATATTTGGAGGAAGGTAGCGTAAATACCTTTAGTGAAATTATATTGTATAAAGGGTTTAAAAAACATAAATTAATTGGCGATGATGAAACCATTTTCATGTTTACATTATTATATCCTTCATAATTCTTATTTCTATTGGTTCATAAAATTATGATAAAATTATTTATATAGATGTCAAAAAGTAATTCCCTAAACAAAAATTTCAGGATATTGTCGATATGACACAAACAGAAGGCCTTGTGACTCAAGGTGATGCCAAATATATTTTCAACATATATATATCCATTAACAAACTAAATCAAGCATTCATGTCCTTAACGATTCAATTCAATGAATATATAAAATAACTTTTTTCATTATGAAGGAATGTTATCCACATGTTTATAATAGGTTCATTGGAATTGAAGTCTCCATCATATAGGTATACGTTGATGATTAATTACTTATTTTAATGGAAATACCATTCTAATTGTTTTCTAAGGACTGCATAAACAAGTGTCTTCAAATAAATGACTTAGGTGAAGGAGTCTATGTTATAGGGATCAATAGCAATCATGATATATCAAATATGCTTCTTAGATTATGTTGAAGTAAATTCATTGACCAGATAATAATGAAATTTAGTGTGGATTAATTCAAGATTGTATTGGTTATAATGTCACATGCTATATATATTTCAATGAAAATGTTTCCATATACACAACAGTAGAAATGGATAATGAGTAAGATCATATATTCCTTTGTTATAACATCAATAATGTATGCAATGTTATATATTATACTTCGTGTTGTCAACACATTGAGAATGGTTTGAAGATAACCATTATATCTTGGAGAAAATCATTGGTTTTAAGTTAAGTACTTCCTTAAGTATCTAAGATGAACAATGGAAATATTCCTTGTGGATGGGGGATATGAGGAGACATCAACACGAGTTAGACTGATTTTATTTATCAAACAGATTGGAATGATATGAAGTGTCAACAATGAATTTTTTTTGTCTCAATAGAGGAGTTGTGAGCTGTAAGAATTCAAAAAATTTAATTTTCCTTGAATCTATACTGGGGCCTGAGTATATAGTTTCTTTTGATGTTACTTAGGAATCCATTTTTTTAAGAAACATTTTCCAGAAGATTAATTATTTTCCAAGATGTAAATACACTATCATAGTGTATTGTGATAAAAATTCATTAGTGGACCATGTAAAAGACTATGGTCAAACCAAAAAATGAAGAATATACTCTGTATGCATCACCTATTTAGGGATTTCAGTTAATATGTTGATGTTACATATGTATATTTCCCATAAAAGAAGATGTAGAGGACCCATTAACTAAAGTCCTATTTTAGAATACGCATGAGTATCATGGGAAAGATAGTGGACTGAATGTTGTTTTCGGTTTTCTCCTGTTCTTGTGGGAGTTTATTAATATGTTTCCCTAGACTGAACATATGGGTACTCAATGATAGCATGTATTTTTATTATTTAATATCAATAAAATCTTTATGATGTAAATATTATTTATCAAGTGAAACATAATATGTAATATTGTCCTAAGCGTAACTATCGCACAAAATGGTCACATCAGTTCTCTATTATGACTAGAACCCATATTCAACATGATATTATTATTAAATATATATTTTATAACTAGTTAAATACATTGAGGGAAAATAATGATTTAGAATATTATGTATAGAGACTCATATGACATTGAGTCAATTTTTCATTGTGTATTCCCTATGTAATATCTAGAGTAGTATATTATGAGAATGAGATCCGCTAGTAAGAAGTCTATATTTATAAACATAATTGGTTGTTACAATCTATGGTTGTGTTTAATTATCCTTAGGATTTAATATTATTAGTAATGAGTATTATAAGTTGTTTACTTTGACGTAGTGATGCAAACCATGATGATATATGTTTGCAGTGAGGTATGATATGTTTGGTGAATCAAGAGTAATATTTCATTAATGAATAATGAGATATAATATTTTCCATTGTGTAAATTAAATGATATTAATAACTCATAAACTTATATGGAAATAATATTTTGTAATTAAATCCATGAACATGGTGTTCTATAAGAATGTTTGACTGTTAGACATTAATAGAAAGAGAGATCGAGAACATTTATTGATAGAACCAGCAAGTATCATGACTGATGAGAGATATCAGGATAAATGGACTATATTAAACAATGTTCATCCCTACGAGGTATTAAATCAATGGTTTATTAAACTCTTTCTCTATGGGTTCCTTTTAATGTTGGTAGATGTTAATAGTGGACATTAGGTCGATTCTCTTAATGATATTGAGAAGTAGGCCTCGAGTTTCACACACCATATGTATCCAAGAATCATAGTTAAATAATATACAAGAAAAGTATTTTTAAAAATTTTGAATTAATATTATTCATGCACATGGTTTAATAATTATTCATGTTTTCATGACCAGATATATTTTGTTACCACTTATTTGAGAGAATATTATTAGAGAGAGAATATTCAATAAATGTTTATTTTATATTTATTGAATATCATATTTATTTATTTATTATATAATAATGTTGTAATATTAATTTATTAAATTAATTTTTATTATACAAGGACCGAAAAATAACATGAAGGAATGACATACTATGTATAATGATCTAATGAGAAACATTATATATTGAATATTATTTGATTAAATAATTTTTAATTTAATTTATAAGTTTAGTGCATGTGAAGAAATAAGAATAAGAATATTATTATAATTTACAATAAGTTCTATATGGATTAAATTAATAAGAATGGAACTTTTGAAATTATTTATTTCTAACCCTAGAAGTATAAGAACCAAAAAAAAATTCAAGAGAAATAATTCATTGTGTTGTGAACAACATATCAAAATAATCCTCTTGAAGGCATATAAAGCACCCTTCTCTTAAAATGTTCCCAATATTAGAGAGAGATATTCTTCCACCATCTACTCTCATTTCTATAGAGATAATGATGAATAATGTCTAAGTGATTCTTAAGGAGATCAATGGTGAACAACGAAATAATTAGGATATTTGATGCATCAACCTGTATATTCCTAGGGAAACGACTAGAAATTTGAAGAATATGTTTTGATCCCCACAATAGGGAATCTATCATTTAGTTCTAAAATAAAATGAATTTATAATGTATATCCATTACTATATCCATTAACTAATAATGATTTTATGACATGTAAATTCAATATTTTCTTAATTTAGTTATAAATAATATGTGATTATATTATTCTATAGTTCTAGTATTTAATCAATTGAATGTATTATTAAATTAAATTTCACTTATCATGAAATTTATTTTATTGTAAATATCATATTGAACATTGATCATGGAAAAAGAATTGGGCACAACCCACCACATGCTTTTGTTACACATGGAATCCTCTATTATGAATGTCTTTCCCCAATGTTCTACATCTTAGAAAGAAGATTAATCTATGACCAATATATATCAGTCCCATCAAAATAATAGATCATACTAGTATAGTATCTTATTATTTGGAGAATCCCCCAAACCATTATGAAGATCCCAATTTCATCCATGTATACCTCATGAGGAAGTACATAACTAATTAATCAAAAGTATTGAACTCAAGAGTTTTTGCAGTAGAGCATGATCATCCTTATGAGAAATAATCGAGGGTGATTTTGGATTTAACATTGAATTATCAATGAAACATTAACACTCACCAGTTAATTTTTATTTGAAAAAACCAATATCTTTATGATATTTTGGGTAAAACTGAGGATGGAATTAGGCAAAAACATCATCAGTTTATGGTACCAAAGTGATGAATTTTATATAGAGAAACTATTTTTAATAAGGTATAATGTAAAACCATTTTATGAGTTAATATTCTTTAAATTAATTGAATATATTTGAAGCCTTTTGTTATATGAAAACCCATTTTATATTCTTATATACACAACACTAGGTTTTGATGCATTAAACACGACACTTTGTTTTAACAAAAACACAACATATTATTAAAATAGTAATCTAAACACAAACATTATAACCAATGTATTGATACTAAAGATATGAATCTGAATAGATAAATTTTGAATGTTTTTTTATAATTCTATTATATAGTGAAATAATATTTTTAATTAAATATATATTTTTAGTAATTTCTTTTTATGTTTGAAAAAATATTACTTCCCCAAAAAATATTTTTTAGGTATGTTTGTGAAAAGTGATAAAATTTAATATCTAATATTTTATTTGTTAAATATAATAATATAATATTAATATTTTAAATAATAATTAAAAAATTACCTAATGGTATTTTTAGGGGTTTTTTGGAATGATTTTTTTGATGAATAGTGAGAAATATTAAATTTTAATTGAAAAATGAATTTTGTTTATTTATCTAGAAATATAAATATTATTTAATAATTCCTATAAAATAAAATTAGATTAATTATAGATTAATTAATACAATTTATTTCATTGGAAATAATTTAGTATTGTATTTCAATATAATTTATTTAATCTTTTGATTATTTTCTCTTTAAAACCCCTCCTTATCATCATATATGCAATATTAATTTTTTATTAAATCTTTCCACTTACGTTAATTTGTTTTAAATAAATGGATTCCTTATTTTTAATCATAATTATTTATATTATCTATTAATTCCATGATTTGTTTTGATAAAAATGAATTCAAGAAAGAGTAAAAAATTTTAATCGTGGTTAAGGTAAAAATGGAATTACCGGGGGTTAAAGCTAAAATATTTGGTTAAAAATGACACAAAAACATTTCAAAAACCCAATTGATGTCCATATATAGAATTTACACCATTAATAATCATGAATACACAATTTTTTATCCATGTGACATATCAATATTGGGGTGAAAGTTTTTCATTTCAAAACATTACATGTGTGAAAGTCACCTCACATACAAAAGTAACCCCTTATCCACTCTTACTCACACAATTTAATACCATTTTTTAATCCATTATATACCGAATTAAGTTAAAAAAATCCCCCAAGTCATTAAATAAGCAGTAGTTTGTATATAAATACCTTCTAGGTTGTCTTTTTATGAAAACCTAATGAGGATGCAGGAAGGCGAGGTTACAATCAACAACAATAGTTTGTGTTTTGTTTCTCACTAAACATAATTCAATTATTATTATACCATGAAGGTATAGTAAAATAATTATATTACATATATTTAGACATTTTTAGGTTAATATAAAGACTTATAACCTTCTCCACTTCTATCACATGTTTTACAATATCATTATCCGTGTGTACGATGAACTACCACATCACAAACTGATTCTATTTATTTTTCCATTAAAACCACTCATGATTGGATCTAATTAAGAATTTATTGTTTATATATGAAATTAATAATATTATTATGCTTCTTAAAATATTATATAAAACATACTCTTAGGATTTCAATTTTTTGGTAACACGATATATTTCTCTAGTGTATTGAAGAGTAATGCCTCGTGATGCGATGCCATTCAATCACAGTTTACAAGGAAATAAGGTTGTTTTTAAAGATAACATTAAATATATAAGATATATAAATGAATATATAATTATAATATATAATTTTAATTTCTTTCATTAAATATGACAGTAAACTAGAAGAAGTGTTAAGGCGTATTTATGGCTTATTGTCTCTATAAAGGGTGTATTTAATTTTATATCACAAAATTTTATTGAATAATATAAATAAATATATAATTAATATATATAATTTTTTATCATTGTTAAAATTTAATATATGAATAAATAATTATCAGAGTAAAAGGACCAAAAAATAAAATAAAAATATATAAGAAAAGCACTACTGTTATTACCCGACACATAAAAGTAACATTGAATTGTTAATAAATGGGTAATAAAAAGGCTATAAAAAACATACATGGAATGATATATATAAATAATTTTGTTTCATATATTTATAATGAAATTATATTAATTTTGATAGAGTATTTAACCTGAGTGAAAATATTTGACTCTTAAGTTGGGGGATTCACTTAACACTCCTTTATTTTTGGTAGTGAAACACAAATTCCCCACTCATTTATTTTGTGTGATGAATATACAACCCAATTTAAATGTTATATAATGAAAACAATTATTTACATAATATTTAATGTTTCATTTTATTTTATTATTATTTTTTGTTTACAATTCAAAAAATCACTAATGCAATAAAGGATTTTTGTCCACATTTTCCATCTTTGAGATGTACATTATATTATGCAACAATAATATTTCATTAGGGGTATATACAACCCATATGAAATGTAATAAGGTGAAATTAATCATACTAATGATATTTTATTTTTCTTTTTATGTTATTAATTCATGGTTCATAAGAATCATTGTCATTGAAGTTGTAATGGTTTTATGTTATAATCTTATCATTTATAAGGATTAATAATTATTTTGTTTTTGATTATAAAATATTATGGTTCATATCTCAAAAAAAAAACAATTTCTATTTATTATAATATTTTTATTAATGATATATTCATATATTAATTCCATTTTTTACAATAATTGGCACTTAAAATAATTTAAAAAATATTTTTATTAAATATGTCTTTATTTATCTCTTATATCTTAAATTTATTTTCGTTCAAATCCACGTTTTTAAAAAATATTTTAAATAAATGTATTATTATTATCACATAGCTATTTAAATACATTTATAACATTGTTTTAATTTTTACGAAAATATTTTTGAAGGTATCTTCATGTCATTTTCCAAAAAATATTCATCCATCCTTAACAAAATATGTGAAATGAATCATTATTTTTTACATGTATGACATGAAAAAAAACATCCCATCACCATGAAGTTTATGTTATTTTAATATTAAATAATATATTTTCATATTTACATTCAAATTAAATATTTTCAAAATGTTTTCTCTTTTAATAGAATTGGTTTTCAATTAGTTAATCAAATTTTCCTCTAGAAAATTTATAAATGATTTCAAACAATTACTATATATTTTTTCTTGTTTATTTTCAAAGAAAAGGATTTACCATATTTTTTATGTTATAAAAATATAGTTTAAAATAAATTTTATCTTCCACCAAAAAAAAATACAATTTTTATTTAATAATAATTATCCATATAATATGACATCAGTTGATGTCACTTCTTATTTACTGTGGTTATGATCCATGGAAACTATTATTATTCATTCTCTGAAAGCATTATTTTTATGATGGAATGATGTTCAAGAAACATATTTCACATGCATGGGATATAGAGTTATAAAGTTATTATGAAAATACATTTTTCTCTACGGGACATGAAATGATGAAACGATGAAATAATCATGAAAACTATCATCTTTTCATGGGTTATGAAATGATGAAATGTTTAGGAAACACATTTAATTTAACATGTCATGATGTAGTGAATGTTTTTGATTTTATGGTATACCTAAACATGGTTTAATATGTGATATGGGTGGGACCTATATCTTCATCTTGTGCTTGTGTAAAAATGGATAATTCATGAGTTCATATGTCAGGTGTGAAGCTAATTATGTGTTTACAATGTAAATCATGGACAAGATTACATGTTGATAATTTTATATTTGAACATGATTAAATGTTAATATTTTAATGATTTAATCTAATTACACATTCATAGTGTTAATTCATGTACTTATATAACATGTCCATAACTTATCATATGGATCCAAATGCATGTTAATAAGTTCTAGTGAGTAAAGAATTTCATATTCATAAGTTATTTATTCCACCAATTTATATTTACACATATTAAAAATGTTATCAGATAAGATTAATTCAAAAAATCTATGTCTTACTCCAATGTTATTACCTCATAGATAATGGAATTTTATTCCCTTATAATTCATGTATTATGAGCTACTAATATTTTTCCCATGACTCAAGATTAATATCTTTGATATCCAGGGTTTGGTTTTCAAATGTTGTGATCATTTTATCCCACCCTTATTCTCAGGTAATGTAACATATCTCTATTGTTTGCTCACTTTGAACATCCAATCCCACCATTTCTTATTCTTAATTTCCCCATATTATTATGAAAGGTTTATATAGGCTATATTTGTTAAGAGAACCAAATGAGAAGATATTTATAAGAGACATTGAAGACATTTCACCCAATTATATGAAAATATAGCTTGTCTCCAATGGCACAATACTATTAATATCCTTAGTATTTTTTTGGTTAATTTATTCAATATTCCACTAAAAATATGAAATATCTATCTATAGAAATCACAAGTTTCTATATCAACAAAATTCTTTTTCATGTTTCCCCACAAGAAGTTCTCTCAATGATCATAGTACATCACAGTACTTGATAGATATATGAAGAAATATGAGATATTAACATTATCTTATATATCTATATATATCTATGGTGGTGGTGATCTATAAAAGAAATCTCCAATATAAATAGGAATATCTGTATCAATATTTAATTCATGAAGATTCGCTTCCATCACTTATTTCACTATCTTTTGAAGATCCAAATCACACATTTGGGCCTCCTTGATATTAACTTGGATATATTGTTAGATTTTTTTTGGAAATATAAAATTTATTACATATTATTTTGATTTAATGATCAATCATTTGTATATCCATGAATATACAGTGTTTATAAATACACGTTATGGATAGTCTACTAAGTTAATTTTTTAAAAAGTCTTAATTATTTTTATTCACTATTCAATTATGGTATTGAATATTGACATCATTGTCATTGATCATTTCTATCCATATTCCCTAACATGTTAAAATATCATTCTATGTTAATATATACGTTAGACTATTGGGATCAATATATATGTCACACATCTAAATGTATATTAATCAAATCAAATATCACAACTACCAATTCTAGATAATGCACATAATAGTTTTTCTCATATATCTTCAACATTTGTGAGGACAATGATATCAAATTATAATTTTCCATGAGTAAACAATCCAATACATTAATAAAGAAGCGTTGTATACAAATAATACTTATATACATGGGAGTTGTTTGAGTAAAAATATATTGATTACCATCTTATTGATCTCTATAAATATTTCGTCACATTATTTTATTAAGTCATACATTACCTCTTCTCGTGTCATCATAGATAGTGGGACAGTCTATAATGATAAATTTCTCACAATTATTTCATTGTACCAATATATTCAATTAAAACATATAATTTTCAACATACATTATGTTCATCACATTACTAAAATGATTTTATTTTTGAATGGTCCATATTAATTCTTTCACTTTTGATTATGTGCCCCAAAAATTTTACTTGATACAAACTGAAGACAAATTTTCTAAAAAAAATGTATACATATTTTACTTTAATAATGTAAAAAACCCAATATGTATATGCTCTTCAATTCCAACATTATTCTTAGAATAAATAAGATTATCATCAATAATGAAAACCACAATTTTTTCAACGCAGTCTCGGAATACAATTTTTATTTAATCCATGATTATTTTTTAATAATTAGTAGGATAGAAAGGGATCAATATGAAATCATACTATCCAAACCATGTACAGAAGGATGTATTTTGAATATCTTCCTTCTTCACAATTAGCTGATGATATATTGTATGAAGATCCACCATTGATATGTACTAAGATCCTTCAATTTGAACTTTTAATTAATCAATCTCTGGTAAGTATTATTTTATTTTCATGGTGAAAATTTTTGAGCTCAATATAATCAATTTATGGCGACATTGATAGTTCAGTTTTATTTTTAATATCCAAGTAAATGATTTAAAAAATAATTTTAATTCATATTAATATTTATTAAATTATTATTTATATTTATTATAAACTTTTTATGTAATTTCTAAAATAAATAATGAAATATTTTAATTTATTTATTTTCGTATGCTTTAATTAAAACATTAATTTCTAATTTATTGAATTTTTAAGTGAAAAAATGTATTTCAATTTTGTAATTAGCATTATATAACTTACTATGGTTTATTTTTTTTTTTAAAAAATATTTATTTACAAATAAATTGTGATAAATATAGATTTTTGTGAAACTATCATTAATCTTCCAAACATTATTCAACATAAAAAATAAAAATAATTTTTTAATTTGATTTCATGTATGATAAATATTATTTTATTATTTTTATCCGATATAATTACATTTGAAAAATCATTATAATTAATTTTTGTATAAGATTATTTTTCGGTATGTTAAGTCATTTTTTTAAATTTTTATAAATTGAATAATGTTTCTACACATATATAAATTGAATTTGAAAAATTATATTCCATATCATGAAGTAAAATAATTTTTATAATATAATATGTTTGATATTATTTTCTGTTAAAATTAACTGTAAAAAATGTAAAAATAGTTTTCATGGTAATGGTTAAAATCAGTTTACTAGTGGTATGAAAAAAAATATAATGGTTAAAATGACTTAAAAATATTTATATCATATATTTTACTTCAGTATTTTCAAATTAACAAATTTTTTAGTTGATAATATATCAATATGGAGCCTTGTGTCATGCTAAAAACGTGGTTAAAATTTAACTTTTCTAAACACCAAAGAGTGTTGTCTCCCCCCTTTCTAAAAGACCATCCCATCTATTTTCCTTTTAAAAAAATAAAATACCTGTAGATATGATATTACATACCCAAGTAACTACCTCACATCCCGTCCCACATTATAGATGCCTTTTTATTAGAATCCTATTATAAGAAGGACAGTGTTATACTCTTAAAGAGGTAGTCTGATGAAAAGGTATCATTTAAAACGTTAATTTTTTGGTTTATTCTTTCTCCCCCATAAAATATTTATCAACCAAGAATATATAATTAAAATAATATATACCATATAATGATATCTTATAATTTATATTTAATAAAAAAATATATATTATCTTCCTGAAAATGGTAAACAAAATTTAATTTCATTATACGGTTGAGTAACTCCTCATAAACTACTGTAAATCATTTTCCAGAATCTCAATTCAATAATTTTTATAATGAGATAAGTATAATTTATATATTATATACCTAAAATATTTACAATTATGAAAATAAAATATATTATTTTATATTTTCCTTTATGTTGACTAAAATATGATAACGCCATTGAAGGTTATGTATGGATGTCCTCCTCAATAAAGAAATGTGATTATTTTTTAATCCCCTTGTTACACAGATGATATATATAATTATGTTTTAAAAAATAATATAGTATTTTTTATATATTTAAAATTATTTTAAATAAAAATTTTACATTACATCTTATTATAATGATTATTGGAAAATTAAAATGTTAATTATTCGTACGTAAGGCCAACCATATCCATGATCATGAAATAGTTCATTTTTCATAATGATATTTTATAATTGGTTTTGAAAGAAAAATTTATGTTCAAAAAGATAATTATTTCATTATTATTATTTGGAATATTATGTTTTAATGACCACAATGAGCATTGTCAAACTACCGAATTAAATTTTGAAATATATGCTTAAAATAATCAAAAACCTTAAAGTAAACCAAAATGATGGACAAACTATATAAAGCACGGTAATTGATAAAATTAAAAGTATTTATAAAAATTAATAGGTTTTAAATATTGTAAATAATTAACATAATTATATTATTTGGAAGATAAAGATCACATGAAAAGTCCAACCAATGGTATGGGACACTTTAAATTGGAACATCATTTTAATGTTTTAGAGATTTAGATTCTAAATATTTCAAATACATGTAAATTTTTTCCGAATTGATATATGTTATTTTATATTTATTCTTAAATCGTTGAAAACGACCATTTTTATCCTATTTAAAATTTTTAACAATTATTTTATAATAGGTAATATTTTTAATGTTTTATATAAGGATCGTTATTTGAAGAAAACATTTATTGAAAGATTTATTTTTTCAATACTTTTTTATCCATGTGAATATTTTAAAATTATTTTAATGATTTATTATATTGATATATATAATTTATAATTTCATTTTTATGTATCATTTGAGTTCATTTCAATTTTTTTTCAAAAAGGAATATATTTATGGAATGTTTTACACGATTTTCAAAAATAAAAGGAAATATGTTCTATTTTAATTCATATAGTGGAAAAATATTTATGGCCACCATGACAATTATTTTATGTTTAAGATCATTTATATGAAATCAGGTTTTATTTAATGAAAAAATCTATTTACATTATTTTTGTAATTTTTAATTCCAAATCGGTTTTAATGCAATGGGTGTTTTGATATACACTAAAGTTTTCATATGGATGTATAAGATTATTTCATTTAATTTAGGAAGAATTTATAGAATATTAAACTATTTTATTAGTCCTATGGTCCTTTGATATAATATATTAGATGGTTTTATCTCTACTATAGGTCGCTGGATATGATGATATATCATATATGATGAGTTCACCTAGATAGTTCCCCAATGTATTTGCTAATAATTATAATCTCTAAATAATTATATTGGAAGTCAGTTGTATGGTTATTCCAATTTACAAGTTGTTTTATGGGTTATATGAATATGATCTCTGAGGAACATATATGAATTTTCCATGATTGGTAATGATATTTATAGAAAAAAAATTATTTAAAAAGATTAGAAAATGAAAATTTCAAAGAAAAAAATGTTTCCCAAATTTGTGTAAAAATGTATATTTTGAAGAAATGGTTTTCCATGGGGTTTAATTGTTTTTTTTGGGAAAAAAAGATATATAATTTTTATTCCCCATACTATTATTTTTCTTCATAGGCTACATTTTAAATAGGGTTTAACATATTTTAATTTTGGGTAAAGGAAACCATGAAGTCAAGTTGAATGTCAATATGATTTTTCAAGAAAAGGTGAAACAATTTGTATTAAAAGATTTATATTATGGAAAATTCGACAGTGATTA
The DNA here is from genome assembly GCA_963277665.1 of Viscum album. Taxonomy (NCBI): domain Eukaryota; kingdom Viridiplantae; phylum Streptophyta; class Magnoliopsida; order Santalales; family Viscaceae; genus Viscum; species Viscum album. Next base: position 812,575,775 of record OY728161.1, on the reverse strand, counting down.
GAAGTGATCAATTTTTAATATACAGTTTTGTTATGTATGAGTTATGAATTAGTTATCTAAAATAATAATTCTAAAAATTTCATCATATGTAAAATAATGAATTATTGACCTAAAACTCTAGAGTATGAAATGTTCAAGATCATGCGCCTATAGTTGGTATATTTAGAAAAGATCAGATAAATTTAGAGTTTTGGTTAATATAAATTTAATAAACATTAAAAATTATATATTATGTTTAATTTAATATGATATATAATTTGAATATTACCAGGTTACTTCTTCTAAAATATTTTCCTGAGAATGGGTTTCTATAGAGGAAGTAAGGAAGTTGATGTTGAAATCAAGTAGGAGAAAAATATCCATCAAAATAAACATAGAGAGATTATTGGAATTAGAGATTAGTAATTTGGTGATGTAATGGATCCATTTTCAGATACTATAAATGGTTGTTTTATCAATGGTAGAGAGTAGTTAAATAAATGATGAGAAACATGAATATTGTAAAACTATTTTATGAGACATTGTTTTAAGCATTCCATTGATCTTACCATCAAGTGATAGGAAATGGAGGGATCAATTATTTTTAAAATATATTTGAAGTCCTCGAATAATCAGAATTCCAATGGGTAATTATTACTATATACTGTGTTCATTTTGAAACTGATCTATGGAGGTATTTCATTATGAATATTAGATAGAAATAAGAACTTTATACCATAAAAATATATACATATAAGAATAATTTACATGAGAAATATTTCCATATGTATTCTTTACTCATAATGGAGAACAAATAATACATTTTAGGAAATAATATAAAGATTATATATCGACATGAGAATCAAATTTTACAATTTTATATTGTTAAGAACCATATTTTATTCAGGAAATTGATAGTAAAATAAATATTTTTTATACACAATTAAAACCATGTTTATGATGTGATTTTTTCATGTAAGGATTTAAATTCTCTGAGAAAGTTTTTCATTGTACAAATAATGTGGATATGGAGCACCCTAACCCCTATATTCCTAGATATGGAAAGAGTAAGAAAAGGTATGGATGGAAAAAAATAGTGATTCATTCATTAAATAAATCCAAATATTATAAATTAATGTTAAAATCATGTGATAAATGTGGTAAAAATCATAATGGGGAATTTCTATAAAACTATGGAAGTGTTACTGATGTGTAATGTTTGGAAATAAGCCTCATGACTACATTATTAATGAGAAGAAGAATAATGAAATATTGATAGTAAGATGGTTCAATTCTATTGAGTTGTAAAATTCTTCTATTATCTGTTTCAAATTTAGTTACATGTTATGAAAATTGTAATTATTGAAAATAGAAATGTGTGGAAAATTCAATTTCTTCTACTAAAGTTCAATCATTACAATTAAATGATTTTAAGGGTTTGTTACTAATTAATTTTAATTTTTCATATACCCTATTTCACATTAGATCTTTACATTCATTTATATTTTAGAAATTTAATGTAAGATTGTAATATGACTAGATGAAAAGAGGATATCAATTTTGGTGAAAACATTAAGAGGTAATTTAAAAGTATCCATGATTGATATGAAAATTCCTATTGTAATTGATTTAATTATATTTCCTATATATCATTTTGAACTACCTATATTAGACTTTGATAATATTTTATATATGTTTTGGATTCTAGATTATCATTATATTATATATTTTTGAGCCAAGAATTATTTATTTAGTGATTTGAAAAATCTAATAACATATTAAGAAGCAGAGAAATTGGTTAGGGATGGAAGTTAAAATTACCTTTCTTGTGTTGCTAAAAATAAAAACACTATTCAAATTATTTATGTTCCAATATGAACAAAAACATGGATGTTTGTGTCTATGATTTAGAAGTTGATATTAATTCTTGGGATATTTTATTCATAATTGACCTAGTTCTGTAACCTTTTACTATATCAAATCCCCTTATTGAATGGTTGATATATAACAATTAAAATTAAAAAATAAAATGAATTAATTTCAAAATAAAGGTTTTAATGAACCTAGCACTTCATTCTATGGGGATCTAGTTATTTTTTCAAATTGAATTGTGGTTCAATGAGACTTTTCATTTATTATCAATCATTTAATAACATCACTATTAATAACAAATATCTAATAGCTCATATTATTGAATTTTTTGATTTTTTGTAGGGATTGAAATAATTTTTGAATATTGATTTCATGTTGGCGAACCATCCCATGAAAGTGAAGGTGGAATATATTAACTAGATCGAATTTTAGACTATATATGGGTATTATGAGTGTTTCCTTATTCCATTATGATTTTACAATACACTATCTATAATTATAGATATTATGAATGATGTTTTTCATGAGTTCTTTTATATGATTATGGTTGTTTTTACATGATATTTGGGAACATTAAGAAAGTTAGGAGGGACATGGAAGACAACCATGGATTATTTTTAAACCATAAAAGAAAAGAAAGTACCTGTAACTGTATTAATTCTTAAATTTTATTCAAAAAAATTTATTCCCTAGATATATTACACCAAAAAATGTTATTAGTATTGACCCTACTAAAACTAATATTCTAGAATAACGTTTGTAAACCATAAATATCACATAGAGTATTAGTATTATTTCATTAGATAGTTATTTATAGAGGTTGGATAAAAACATTGCTCATTGGATGAGATTATATACTTCCTTGTCATTAATGGAGAAAAAATTATCTTGATAATTGAATGTTATTATTATTTTTGTTAAATAAAATATGATTGTAAAATGCTCTAGTATTTACCCTTATACCAAAAAATTGAGATATTTTCATCTATAATGATGATTTATTTAAGGGACTGGGTTTTATTAGGATGCATAATGATCTGGTTACTTGTTATGCATCATGAAAATATAAAATATCATGGGTTAAATTATCTGATGAATGATTCGTAATTAGATACCGTTGGTTCAGATTTAATGATTTGGAGGATTCAATTACAATGATTAATGTATAAAATATATACTAATAAAAACTACCTATATATATATATTCAATCCTAAAAAATTTACCATGAGACAAACAAATATGGAAAAAACTCATAAAATGTTATGATTTCATGAACATTATCATCCTAAAAAGATAAAGAAACTAAAAATTAATTGATTTAGAAAAATAATGCTACATTAACCAAGTCATATTTTGAACAAAACACTTTTGATAATGATTTGATTAATTTTGTCATCAATGATGTGGATATTTTAACCTCCACTATTTTGATAATAGTGTTATTATAATGGTCTCAATCAAATAAAGATAATTAATATTTTAAGTAGGATCATTATTTATAGAATAATATAATGTTGATTATGTGGGGTATTTTTTCTGCATTTTAATGTTGAAAAATACAAGTTTTAGAGAGATGGAAAGATATTTCATGTTCCTTATTATTAATATATTATGAAAATATTTTTTGGTGGGGATCTTAGTTATTCATTTTGAATTCTTCATAGAGGTACTACGATATAATGATAACATTGGGATTATTTCTAGTGGGAATGATTAATAAAAGTCATCAATAATTTACTATAAAATGTTTTTCTTTTCAATAGATTATGGAGAAATGAAAATTAATTAATTAAATTTCCTTACCTTTTCTATTGGAAAATTGAAAATTTTAAAATGTATCTATGGACATAATTGTGAAATTTATAATGATATGTTGAGGTTAGAATGAAATTTAGATTGTTGTTAAAAGATTAAACAGATATTGACATTTTCTTCTCATTCGAGAGATTATGAATATGAATTAGCTACCACATTAGTATCTAAGGGAGAACGTCTGGTTATATGTAGTTACACTCCCCATTTTATAAGACCATGATCCAATGTTTAGGTCAAATTTTTAGAAAGGATATCTATTATCATTGGTATATGAAAAAAATCATTACAAATTTTCATCCATAATATGATGGATAGTTAGTGTTGAAAATTAAGACCAAAAAATTTATTCTTCATTCACTATCAATTGATTACCAGTTTTTTTTAGGATGAATAATTTTTATAGTTATGTTTTCTTAAAACCAAAATTAGATTTTGGGAATATATATGGAGCCATTTTAGGTATTTTATTGAATGTGGTGTTGAAATGAAACTATTTGGGATGATATAGGAGAATGTAAGTTAATGGGGCCATTTTTTAAGGGGATATGGATGAGATGGTGTATCTTATTCAGCAATATATGGAGATGGACCAAAACAAGAAGAAACGATATGAGAAAAACTTGAGGATAGATCACTCATTCATGGAATGTGATATTGGGTTTATCAAAGTATCATGTCACAACCCAGCTTCATCAAGATGTAGGAAGGGATATAAAGATGCTGATACCTTCCTTCCCAAAGATGAATATTAGATAATGAACCTCGAGTCCCACCTCTAATAGGCCCCTGGGTGGAGACCAACACTGAGGGTAGGTAAACATTCACACAAATATGAGGCATTACCTATTATATTGAAAAGAAAATAAGGATATAGATCTATCGGGCATAAATAACTCCAATAAAATATATATAGGGGAAGAAACAAATTCCACATGCAATTTTAAAGTAATGATGACCAAAATACAATAAATCACTATATAAGTACAAAAATAAAACTCTTCAGCAACATTGAAACCATTTCCAACTTCCAAGATAGTTAAAACATGCCCGAACTGCTTAATCTCTTTGAAAACCTGAAAATTGTTTTATATACGTAAGGTGAGCAGAGAAGTATACTCAGTATGGAAAAAAGCTAATTCACGCATTCCCTAGTGAGAGAAGCATAAAAAATCCACTATGAGAAAAAAAAATAGAATCTCAAAAGCATCTACAAGGTATACTATCCACCCAATAATCACCAAGGCATGATAAAAAAATAACTCAAGTAAACTAAACTAATGTAATGTAGTAAGAAAATTGATATATGGGTACCCCATACCACATCCCATAGGTTAACTTCTCATACAAAATGGAAAACGTCCTGATTCTACTGTGCTCTTCCATAACCTCCACTTTCACAACCCGCCCACAGACATCTTGGCCACAAACAACACACATCTTGTCTGCCGACACCTAGGACACAAACACACAAAATGCACCCATAAATACATAGTCCTAATATTTAATACACTTGGGGAATAAACCACCTCTAATACAACCCATACCATAATTTGGTAATAATCATCATCCCATTACAGATGACTCAAATAAGTCATGGATGACAAATGGATCGAAGAGGGGCTAGAAAATAGCCAATAAATAGCCATCCATCCTTACACTCAGATGTTGGGAAAGGACACCCTCCACCATAACGATGGGCCTTTTCAGCATGTAGTTCCCAATTAGGGTTGAGGTTAGTATAGAAAATATAATGACCTATAGGTTTATACATATAGATATAAATCACTCATCCCATCATATGTGATTCCAAAAATTCAATTGTCCCATGCAGAACTACCTTTGTTACTACCCCTACACATACAACCACATATCAACCATAACCAAAACATCAACCCATCCTTTTTATTTAACCAATTTTCATTCTTCATTACAATCCCATTTATTTATTTATTCCATCCCTCTTCAAAAATCTAATATGAATAACATCTGAAACTATTTTCCAAAGCCTAAAAGCCATTAAACACACATCAACAAACCCAATTCAATCATTAGTACTTCCAAAACCAACAATTGAAGGGGGTCTAAGGTAAAACATTTCCATTTTAAAACTTTTTTATATAAAAAAACGAAATCAACCCTCTTTTAATTCCACCACACACCAACACCACACACAACACACACATAAACATGACATAATGATATCCCAGTCATATATCCCCACTGCCCAAACACTACCAAGATACAATACAACAGCATATCAATTTCATCCATTCCATAATATATCAATATCTAAACTTGATATCACATTACACCTCCTTCACCACCCCATACACAATTACCACAACAACCTCCACTAAACCACCTCCCTAATGTACACATAGACCACACCCTTCTCACCAAACCTACTCCTCTTCCCTCCAGTGTCCACAACCATGAAACCAACAGTACCATGACATAATCCTCCAAAATAATAAACCCCAAAAATCCCACAAATCACACATCCACACCTGTCAAACATGATGTATTTATATTTGGCCAACACTATTCTTTATATTTCACTTATACAAGCTAGAATGATTTCCCAAGTGTTTTTCTTCCTGGAGCATCCATTGATATAACCAGGTGTATGTGATTAATCAAATTAATATTTATAGTAAATATTCATGGGAAAAAAGTAGTTATATGAAATCACCCATGCACAGGCAATGACCACCAATGACTATGATTTTCAGAAGACACACAGTCACAACAGATCATATCACTAATAAGGATAATAATAAAATAGGTGATTAACATCAATTCCCTCCGATCCCATTATCTAGTTTGTATTAGTGTTTATCTTTATAATATTTTTTATTATGTGGTTTCCAAAAAATAAAATTGCTATTCCCACACCACATGATACACAATTAAAATAGAGATGAATGAGAATCCTACATAGAAAAACAGGTGACCAATGATTCTTCCTTTCTCCAAAATAGGGGGAGCACGAGTAGTAGGAAGAATTCAAAGAAAAAAATATGGGGGAAGTGGAAAATTTGTAGGCACGTATCTTATCTCAAAATAAAAGGACTCCACGCATGAAGAGAAAAGAGAATAGAGGTCCTAGACAATAGAAAAAGCTAGATCCTATATCAATGGAACGAGAAATGGTTTCAAGACCATTAAAGATGAATTAGGGACAATAACACATAGTTAGATGATTTAAAATCCCATAGAGCAATGGGATATTACAGTATAATTAATATCAATTGAAAATCCTTATGAAACAACCTAATAATAATTTATTCTCAATTTACGTCAAATAAAAATTAAGAGGGGTGAAACTAGAAAAACTGGGAATAACATGAAGGTTTGTAAACTATGAAATGTGACTCACAGCTGGGTGACTCTTTGATGTCAACATATATTGAGGAACCACTTGTTGAGACACTATTTAGTGAGCCATCATTTGATGCCACCATTCAATTAGGCACCACCCAGTTATCCATTATTCGATGTAACCATTCGGTGAGCCACCATTCGACGTGGACCATTCAGGGAGCCACTGTTTAAGGAACCGTCATTCAATGATCCAATGTTAAATGTGAAATCATTTAGTGAGCCACTATTCAGTGATCCACAGTTCATTGAGCCACCCTTTGGTGGCACCATTCAGTGATCCACCAATCGGTGATTAACTGTTGTAAAAAATTGTTTTTTGGAAAACTCATAAATTAAGAAACTATTACCTCCCAAAACACCCCAAACACATGATTTTCACAAAGTACTGGCCCAGATGGGTTTTGTTCATTACATTAGATTCCTATTAAACTATTATCATCATTGAGAATTTCGAATAAAACCCAATAGGAGGAGGGAACCAAAAAACCACACTGTTAGATACCCCTCAATAAAAAACTACCTTTTGGTGTTCAAAAGATGACATGAAACCTAAACATGAACGGAAACCTCCTACAACATTTTTTATCCCAATAATCAACAAGATAACCCACAAACAAACTTTTTGGAAAAAATAATTAGGAAATTTTTTCCACCATGTCAAGATACTATCCTCTTTAACAAACACTTACTTTCCTACACATGTTTAGTGGCATAAAAATTATTGCGTCATGATTTATAATCAGGTTTCCCTTATCCACTTGTTAAAACTTTGTCACTAATTAAATAACAGGGAAACAATCCATCCCATATAAATCAAGGATAAGAACTACATCACATAACAAAACAAACAAGAAAAACTCAAAACAACTATGGGTACTGGGCATTAATCTCTACCTCTAGCTCGGAAGTACTCTCCTCCAGGCGAGCTTGCCCCATAACACATGATCCAAGGGAATGGTCAACCCACACAACACCTTCTCCATATTATCCAGGATCTTCACTAGCCGATCCTTCAACATTGTGTGTTCATAGATATCTAACTCTTCCCAATAAATGTCATGGGAGTCATCATGAAGATATTGACAAAGATGGGTGACTTGAAATATGTCGTGGATCCTCCCAAACTACGGTGGTAATGCCAGCTGATATGCCACCACAACACCTCATCCCAACAACCCAAAAGGTCTGATTGACTTGTGGGAAATCATGCTTCCTCTTCCAAACCTCCACTGACCACATCAAGGGGAATCCTTTAAGAATACATATCTTCCATACTTGAACTCTAAGTACCCTCTCCTACAATTGCTATATGAGTTATATTGTTCATTTTCTTCCTCCATCATCTCACATTCAAGAAGCACCATCTCTATTATACTATACACCACTAATAGACCACAAACAACTATATCCCCAACTTTGGTCCAGTACATGGGTGAACAACATGATCTCCCATATAATGACACAAAAGGATCCATGCCAATGGAATATTGGTAAATGATATTATAACAAAACTCCATAAATGGAAAATGCCAGACACAAGACCCAATAATGTCATAACACATGACTGCTACATGTCCTAAAACATTTGGTTGGTCCTCTATGTTTTTCCATCCATATAAGGGTGGAAACCAGTAATGAGGCATAACTGAGTGCCAAAAGCAGCTGCAATCCCATCCATAATTGCAATGTAAAACATGTATCCCAATATGAGACGATTGATATTGGATCTCCTTACAGCCACACCACCTCATCCACATACCTCTATGCTAAGTCGTATTCTATGCTAGACTTCATGATAGAAAATATGTGAGCCACCTTCATCAACCGATACACTACTACTTAGATTTCATCTCATCCCCCTAATCCATAGTAATTATTATGACAAAATACATTGAGATTTCATCTTTCTTACACTCGAAGTAAACAAAAGGCTTCAACATAACACCAAGAACCCATTGCTCATCCATCACTTGCTGGAACACAAGAAAATTTTCCACAAACTCTACCACTGACAAATTTATCCAAGGCCACTAAATCCATTCCCTCAATACTCAGTAAATCTTGGAACTTATGGGAGTATGGATAGGGATGAGCTATAAAACTCATGGGGAACTTCCATGAACATCGCCATAGTGATGAAAAAAAATTCCACTAAACTACATCTAATTTTGACTATCGTCTAACCATCCCTATGAATCATTTAACTGGTCAACAGGATCACACATCACCAGCGCCTATGAGTATCCCCATTGAGGCTCATCCACCTAGAGCATCAGATAAGACTGCATTGTTATCTGAAATAGGATACCTCAACCACCTTCCATTACCACATCTATTTGAAAGGCATCCGACTCTTCCATCTCCCACCAAGTATAGACAGATTTCCGAACTACCTCCTTTTGTGACTTTTTTTTCAATGCATCTGCCATGAAATTTATATTCCATGACGTGTAAGAGATCACAATATTTTATTACTAGAGAAACCACATAAAACTTAACTGTTGAAAGTTCAGATATCACTGGGAATAGATATATCTCAAGCTATAATTATCTGTGAAGACCACAATGCTTATCCTGATGAGTTAATGACACCCTGATATCAAAGAAAACATGACCACGACATGTTCCAGATCATGGGTGGCATAGATACATTCATTGGGACATAACTTACATGACCCATAAGATATCACTTCCCATTGCTACTTTAACACACAAACAAATCCTAGATTGTATTTTTAAAAAAACATGAACATCACCCATTCCGCTAGCAAGATGAGCACTTGAGAAATGACCAACTTACCCATTAGTTAGAGTAATGTTTCTTGAAACTTCTCACTCCACACTAATTATTGGCCTTTTTCGGTTAGAGTTGTTAACGGAGCTAATACTCGAGATAAATATGGTAGGAAAATATGGTAGTATCCATCCAGACTGAGAAAAATATAAACTTCTTCCACATTCATGGGTATTACCCATGGAAACAATGGCCTCAACTTTTGACAGGTCCACAACTACACCCTTCTGAGACACAACATTCCAATGGATGTGGACCTCCAATGACCAAATATTTCACTTGAATAACATTACTTAGAGATAGTGTTGTAGAATGATATCTACAATAGTCTTGAGATGCATGGTATGCTCCCTAGATAACCGTGAGTAGAGTGTAATTTCATCAAAGAATATAATGGAGAACAAGTACCATAACTCATGAAAGATAGAGTTCATGATCCCCATGTACCTGGTTGGGACGTTTCAAACACAAAACGGCATAACTACAAACTCGAAGTACTCATAGCTCCATGTAAAAGTAGTATTTGTAATGTCACCCTCCATTCACCCTCAACTGGTGTTATCTAGAATGCAAATAGATATCTTAAAAAAAACTTACTCCCCTTAGATGGTTGTAAAGATAATTTATCATAAAGAGAGGGTAATAGTTCCTGACTGCTACATGATTTAACTTCCATTAGTCTATATCTAGCCTCTAACCAACATATTTATTCTTTGGAAATGATACTAAATCACCCCACAATGACAGACAAGTTTAGACGAAGCCCTTCATCATCAGATTCTCAATCTAAAACCACTACTCATGCAACTCAGAATGCTCTATCAAAGAAGGATATATCCAAATACTATTTTCACTAGGTTGTATGTATTTCCGAAAATCAATGTCATTTCGACTATGTAGAGTCAAAACATTATCATGGAGAACATACAAGAACTCCCCAGTGGCCCTAGGCGTCCTTACATTATCTTTTTCCATCGATCCTAATAAAAGTATGGTTAAAAATGAAATAAGAGGATACACGAACCTACAACCTACATGATTTCTCTGCTCACTAACGAAAGATACATATTATGATTTCACGTATGAGAACACGACCTTTATCTGATATAATTCTATAATAGGATGTATATAAAACAACCAGTAGAAGCCATGGATGGAATAATATGGCTTCATCTGTACCATGAACAACTCATTGAGGGACTAATCTGTCCCCAACATTCGGTTACATCCTTAAAAAACCTCATACAATATTGTCTGAACTCCTAATAGTGTAATCAACACTTGAGGCATAAAAAGACTCTCTAGGACTAGTCCCAAGGAATAAGAAAGACTGTGTGAAATGAAGGAGTATAATGATCCTGAATCAAACAAGGCGCAAACAAGCATTGTAAAAAACTAATTGTACCATGAACTATCTGTGGTCCCAGTGTAATTTTTTCTTCTACAGTGTACAACATACAATGCTATAATCCTATTGACCATGGATGAAGGCTACCTCCCCAACCACACCCTGGTTGAGGAACCTAGGTAGAACCCTAAGGTCGGCCTCCTCCAGCACTATTCGCCATTGGTGAAGTAGGATCATGCTGTCCCTACTACTGAAAAGGACTAGCTAGAAACTAATGCTTAGGATGGCGTTGAAACTTCCCAAGACCACCATACTCATCTCATGTTAGGAACATAATCTGAAGGTTCTTGTGGCCTCCATAAGCGAAACATATAATTTACAAGCCCATCCTAATATAAAAAGGACCAAATGGTCTGAACTGAAACAACTGGGGTTGGCTCCCCATTGGACTAAACCTAGAAGCACCTGACACTGGAGACTTGTAGTTGATGACCTTCCCCTTTAAAGAACTAAGTTGACTTCTCTCTCATGGTAGACCTCCATTCGATTGAATCATGTGCACCACCTCACCCTTATTTTGAACCTCCATGAATTCCGGTATGGTGAAAGGAGTGACAACATATTAAAGTGACGGATGAAGTTACTCCCCTAAGGACCTCACTCAAGAATCCACATCAGAAAAGTGGTCTGGAAAAAAATGTAGGAGATCCTTGAACATGATCCCCCACTCCCTCACCGACATTCTCCCCTTCTTGAGGGAGATTAGATCATAACTCTTCTTGGCCCTAATCATGGAAAAGACGAATTCAACCAAGGAAATCCTTATCAATGTAGACCCACAGAACATCGGTCTACTTACTATCAAAAAGGTAAAGTGTGCACAATTAATTCACTGTTCGACCCATCTAGGTCTCTGTAAGAGGAACCCTGTACTCTGTCGGAACCGAGATCAAGCTGAATGTGATCACCATCTCCACAAGAAAAATCACTTTTTCTGTATTTGAAGAACTATCCTTGTACTTTCCCATATTCTTTTTCTGAAAATCATAAATCATACTTTTTCTACTGATCATCATACACCACTACATTGACCCGCTGCTGGTCATCTTGGCCATCCTGCTGACCCTCCATTGCCCATACCACGAACAGGCGACGTCCTAGAGCCATAACTGAATGAATAACAAGAAATTCTTAAGCATGAGTAGTAAGGAATTGTATTAGGTTTCATTTTAGAATTTTTATTTTAATTTCCTGAAAAATTCCCAAAAAAAATAACAAAATTAATCATGATTCATGTTCCTTGCCAGTTTCTCTACCTTATAATTGGTGTTTCCTCACTTGATTGTTCAGAAATCTCATTGACTTTTCATTGGATCATGGGGGTACCTAAATTATGATGTCCTAGCTGGTATTCCCTAGAATATGTCATGCTCAATGATCATATAACACTATATCCCTACGAACCCATGAAATCCTCATTGTTCTTAACTCCAAACTACATCATATCACTCAGCCTCATCTCTAATATCATTCTGTTATGACACTCCTTCTTCATGATGAGTTATGGGATAACAAGAAACCGATAAATTCCTTCGTAATGAAAAAGGAGATATAATGCCCCCCCTACCTGATCACCGCCTCTAATAGGCCTCCGGTTGGGGATCAACACCAAGGTTAGGTAAACATTCACACAAATGGGTGGTATTACCCTTTAAATTGATACTAGATCGGGAGATAACATGTATCAACCTTAAATAACACAAAGACACATATATATAAGGAAACAATAAAACAACCTACATGCATGTTCAATTTATATCCACCATTAATACAAGAAAACTCCAAATTTGAACTGAAATAAAACATTTTATTGACACAATAATTGTCCCCAATGGCTGAGCTTCTAATGTCTTTCCCAATTTGTGTAATATCCCTAGAAACCCAAAAAGATGTTTATATATGTAGGGTGAGAATACAAGTATACTCAGTGGGAAAAAATAAAAGATACCAATGCACAAGTGGGAGAAACTTACTGATGAATCTTTGAGAAAACCATAGAAACTAAAAAAACCCTACAATATATACTATCCACTCCAACCTCATGAAGTAACAGACACCAAATAATGTATGTCAATTAATTTAAAGTAATTTATTAAGAAAATCAATATTTTGGTACCCCATACAACTTCCCACTATTTAACTACTCATCCCTAATTGAAAACGATTTGTTGGTACCACACTATTCCATAAATCACAATGTCACAACCTGACTGCACACACCTAGGTGACAGACCACACACATCCTTTCTGCAGACATTTTGGACAAAAATACACATATTTCACCAGAAAACACTTGTTCATAATCCTGATGAAACATAGGAAACAAAACACCTCTCACACAACCAATACAAGAATCAGGTAATAAACCTCAAGCCATTATATTCTTCCCAAATAAGTCATGGGCGATAAATTCCATGAAGAGGGAGCAGAGAAGAGCCAATAACCAGCTCTCAATCCTCTCACCTATATGTTTGAAAAGAACACCCTATCCCACAACACTGAGGGTGATTGGAACATCGTGCTCAACACAGGTGTTGTTCATATTGAAAAAAGGTACTACAAGTTTATACATATAGATAAAAAACACTCATCCCATCATATGGTATACCAAACATAGAAGTAGATCAATCAAACCCCCCTCCTCTTCTCCTCTACATCTACAACCACACAACATTCATAACCAAACCATCAACCCACAAAATTCATTTAACCTATTTCCATTATACATTATAACCCCATTCATTTATTTATTTGCATCTTTAGATATGAAACTAATAAACCCTACATCGACTAGCATTTTCATGAGGCTAAAGGAAACCAAACACATAACAACAAAACCACTTCATTCTTCGGTACAAAAAATATCATACAAGGGAAGGAGGGGAAATGTAAATAACTTCCATTTTAACACCAATTGATAGAAAAAATAGAAAAAATCACATATAGTTCCACCACACAACAACACCACACCCAACACTCCTATAAAAAAGAAATCATGACTACCCAGTCCTACACCCCACTGCCGAAACACTACACATATTTAGTAAAACTACATAAAAAGTTCATCAATTTCATAATAAATCAATATCTCAACCTGAGATCCTATCATACCTCCTACACCACCTCATACACAAATCCAAAAACAACCACCACTATACCCCAACCCTACTATAGACACATACCACATCCTTATTACAATATTGACTCCTCTTCCTACCCTTGTGTCCACAACCATGATACAAATTATACCACCACATAATCTACCTATAGCACAAAACCTAACAAAAACCAAACAACACAAATCTACACCTATCAAACATGGTGTATTGTGATTTGTCCGATAATATAATTTATATTTTACATTGGTATGTATGGGTGATCATAGAAGGGTTTTTTATCCTATGGAATTAGTGGATTTATCCATGTGTAAGTGATTAATAAGATTGATATTTTAAGAACAAATTAACTTGAAACAAAAAATGTTCTAAGTCATCACCCATACGCACACCAACTCCACCAATGACCATGACTTTGAGAAGCCACATGGCCATAAAAGATAACATCATCAACAAGAAAACAATAATGCAAGAAATCAACATAAATTTTCTCCTAGTACATTATCATGTTTTAATTATAATTTATCTTTTTCTAAAATTTCTATTTATCAGTTTTCACTAAATTACATTACTACACAGAACCCACATGATATATAATTAATAGGGAGACATAAGAAAACAACACCTAGAACAATTGGAGTCCATCATTTCTTCCTTGTTCCAAAGTAAGAGGGTCCGTTACTAGAATAATAAATATAAGGAAAACTGGAAACATGGCCCACAACTTATGCACAAAAATATTTGGGAATAAAAGTTCTCTAAAAATAGAGATAAAAAGGGAGTGTAAATCAACTTTAGAAAATCCCAGATCCTTTATCAATGTAATAGGAAGCGGTTTCAAGACCATTAATGTCTGATCATGGATAAGACCATGTGGGTTGAATATTTAAAATCCCCCAGAACATTAGGATATTAAGATATAATTAATATCAATTGAATCTCTTTCATAAAAACCAAAAAAATCTATAATTTTTATTTTCTGACACATAAAAAGGCTATTAGTAAACCATAACAAAGTTCTTACCAGGAAAAACATCCTAGAAACTCAAAAACTCAAAAACCCACCTACATAACAATCCAAAAGTTTTGCCATAATATAAAAATTAAAATTTTATGAAATCAATTGTATCTATCAATTCCGTCCAGGGCACCATAGTGCCATGAAATGTAAAACCATTTCAAAACTTTAAATTTGGAAATAGACAAACCATCATCATGCCTAGGTCACTGTTGTCATAACATGAATGAAACTGTTAGAAATCATCCTGCCATAGTCGCCATCAACAAAAGAAAATATCATCAAAATATTCAACATTGAACCACCAAGAAAAATTTTCAGTATTGAACAAAAAAATCATCTTCATCGTAGACATGATGAAACCAATACCAGAGAGAAACTGAGACTCATCGAGATCTGAAAAGCCTCATGGGAACCTTGAACTCCTATCCCTTCTCAGGAATAACTAGCATACAGAATGCGCCATCATAAACTACGATCTTATTTCAAACCTTTTAGCTAGAAATGGAAGTGTCTAAGTACACCCTTGAAACCGATAACACCACAAAAGAACAAGAGAAATTGACCACAAAGGACCACCTACCGAACGAATATACACACTGGATACAGTGATGGCCTCCGATCCCACATCAAAATACCTCAGTGTCACCCCGCACCCAATCTACCTTAGATAGGAATAGATAGACCTGAAGCCAAATCAAGTAACCAAGAGGGAAAAAATTTGAGAAACTGGGAATAACTAGAAATTTGGAAGACTGCCGGATATGAATCATAATTAAGTGATTCACTGATGTCAATGTTTGGTGATGTACCACTCAATGACACACTATTGGGTGAGGAACCACTTTCTATCACCTTTAGGTGAGCCACAATTCGGTTCCACTATTCTTTGACCACCCTTCGTTGACCACCCTTCGGTGCCAGTATTTGGTTAGCCACTATTCTGTGATCCACCATTAGGTGAGCCACATTTGGTGATCCATCATTCAGTGATAAACTGTTGGATGAGCCACCATTATGTGAGCCACCATTTGGAGATCCAACATTATGTCAGCCACTGTTTGGTGAGCCACATTCTATGAGTCGTCATTCAGTGACCCACCATTCAGGGAGCCACCATTCATTGAGCCTCCCTTTGGAAAGCCATCATTCAATGAGATACCATTCCGTGAGACACCATTCCGTAATCCACTATTGATTTTTTTTTTGAAAACTCTTGAATTATGGCACTTTTACCTCCTAGAACGCCCCAAACACCCGATTTTTATAATGGAATCTCATGGATAGGTTCAGTTCATTACATATCTCGATGGAAAATTGTTATGAATTATTGAAAAATAATAATGTAATATATATAGTTTTATGTACTATAGGAAATCCTAGATAAATAAGGATTAGTTTCCTATATGGTGGACTTTCCTCTAAATTTATCCTAGGTAAAAAATAGTTTGGGTTTTAATGTTATGGAAATTGTTTTAAGATTATGCTCATGTTATAAGTCATCAAATAGTTTTTTCTGAAGACAATATTTATTATGAGGAATATTAATTTTAGATTATTTTCCATAGAGTGAATTATTTTAGTACATAGTGTGTAAACTCATTAGGGTTTTATGAAAAAACAATATGGTTGAAAATGTAACATGGAATATAAAAATGTTATAAGAGAATGATTTACA
The DNA here is from genome assembly GCA_963277665.1 of Viscum album. Classification (NCBI taxonomy): domain Eukaryota; kingdom Viridiplantae; phylum Streptophyta; class Magnoliopsida; order Santalales; family Viscaceae; genus Viscum; species Viscum album. The sequence goes on along the minus strand of OY728161.1, from coordinate 812,558,710 downwards.
CAATAGTTTAATTTCTGGATTAATGTTTGTGGATGAAATTTATAAAATTAGAGAAGAAAGTAAAAAACTAGAAAATGATATAGTAAATCATTTTCATGTTTATTAATTTTTTTTGATTTTGATAGATATATTCATTATAAAAATATGAAGTCATTTTCAAATAAGGAATGAAATAGTTTAAACTAAACTCTACTACAAATTTATTTTTTTAATATCACAATTTTGAAATGGTAATAATTTTAGGTTAAAAAATGAATTAGTGTTTTAACACTATCTTATGAGAATTATATTATAACGATATTTTGTAATTTTTTTATAGAATATTTATTTTTATGTGAACAACAAAAAATAATTTTTTTTTTCAAATTGTCATTTATTTTCAATAAATTATGTAAATAAAAAACAACCAATAAAATTTTAATTTTATATAAAGAAAAAAATCCTTAAAAACATAAATTTCATTTAATTTAATTTAAACAATCATTATATTCAATTTTTCTGTAATCTTATTTTTTATATTAAAAAGTCAATTTTCTAATGAAATGTTTTACAGTGCACAATCATTATCCATGTTAGAAAATTAAAAAACCCTAAATTTTTAATGATTTAGATAAAATTTATATACTATATATCAATAAATATGATTTAATATCTATATAATGTTTATTAACAATCCTAGAGGTAACATAAATTCAATTAATTATTTAAATATACATTTATTGATAACCTCTTTTTCTTCACCTCTCCACGATTAATATTAAATTATCTTTTTTATCGAATATATATTTTATGGATATATTTCGACATTATATAATATGAGCCATGATAATGGCATCTTTTTGAGCCTATTGAAATTTTAAATATGTGATTATATATTAAATCCATGATAAATGTATCATTATTAAATTATAGTCAATCATTTAGCATTTATTTTTAAATTTTTTTAAAAATTGTAAAGCCATTCATGCGTATATTTTTACAATAACCTATATGAAATTATTTCATTATTTATTCATCAACACATATCTTGGATGATATATATAATCATATTTAAATAAATAGTATATTTCTAAGATATGGTGATAGGATAAATTATTACTTACCATATTTTCATAATAATCATTGAAAATATTTACTATTAAAAATGCATTTATATGTCCAACCATCTTCATTATTTTATCATAACTCATTTTTCAAAACAATCATTCATTATTTGTTTTAAAATTATAAATTATAAATAGTATATATATTAATTTCATTATTATTATTCCAAAAATATGAATAATTAACTATTTGACCATACTCAGTCTATTGAACTAATTTTTATCACATAAGATAAATATTGTCAATACTATATTAGTGAACATAATTGATTTACTTATTGGGTATAGAATGGTAAAAGATAAAATAAAAAATATTTAATATACATGATTAAGGTTATTGATCATGTAAATTATAAAAATATGTTTATTATTAAATATGGTAAATAGAACCCACAACTTGTCTGACTTATGGAATGGGAGAGGTTAATTTAAAACCTTGTTTTAAATGTTTTAAATGATTTATTTTCTAAATAGTTATCTTTCAATTCAAAGTTCTTATAAATGTTAAAAAATGTAATTATTAATTATTAAATGGTTAATAATTATTATTTTTACAATATTTAAATATATTTTTTGAATTCCCCATGATTTTTAGTATAGAAATATATGCTCAAAAGTGTATGAGATACGCAACACTAAAGGAAAATAATAATAATTATATAATGTTGAAAAATTTAATCATTCCATTAATTTTGAAGATATGAGTTGGATTAAATAATTTATGACATATATAAATAAATATATATATATTTTCTAATAGTATAAAAAAATAATTTTTAAATAATTAATAAATTCTTGGTTATGTCTTTTTGTTCTTTAAAAGAAATTATTTTAAAAAATTGTTTTTATAACTTTTTGTGAAAAAAATTTAATTTTTTTTTTCAAGAAAATTTAGAAATTATTTTCATTAAAATTTCTTCCATTTATGTTTCGGAATATAAAAAAAAATATGGTGAAAATTTTCTTATTTTTTTTCAAAACATAGATTTTTTTGTGAATAGTGAAAAAATCAATTTAAGTAAAATTGTCATTTCATTTGATAAATAAAGTAATATAAAATTGATAATTTTCTTTTTGGATTTCATTTATTGTTAAAATAGGTATTTATGGGTTATATTTAATTCAATTAACTTCATTTAAATAACTATTTTAGCATATTTTAGTATATGTTTATTTTTTGAATTAAAAACACATTTTTTCTCAATTGTTTTTTAAAATAAATTATATTTCAACATATAATTAAGTAAATAAATCCATAATTTGAAATTATTTAAATTAATTTATTAAAATAGATATCTATATTTTTTAATTTAAATTCATATAATTAATATTTATAGTTATATCGTTAAAGTAAAATCAAATTTTCCTTGAAAATGCTTTTTTTTTGAAAAAATCATTCCATCAAATTTGAATGTTTTATATTAAATTAAATTCTTCCACCTATGTGAATTTATTTTTAAGGAATAAATTATATATTTTTAATATTCATAATTAATATGAGGTAATATGTCAAACTTTATTTCTGAAAAATACGAATAGTAACTGTAGTTAATATTTACTACTACAATAAAATGAAAATGTTTTAATTAAGGGTAAAAATAATTTTAAAATGAATAGAAAAAAAATTTACCGAATAAAATTAAAATTAAAATTTCCCTAAAATTATTATTAAATTTATTCATAATTTTTTCCAAATTATAATTAAGTAATTATTTTGATAAAAATTATATTTCGATACGATGAAAGAAAAATTATATTTTTGAGTAATATGAAATTTCTATAAAAACATTTATTTTGATGATTTAATGGATTTCTGAAGTAAATGTAAATTTGTAATATAATATTTTTATTTAATGGTGATTTATAAATTTAGTTGATAATAACATTTTTATGATGTGAAATTTAATTTATTTAATGGTTCAAATATAATTGTTGTAAAAACCCCACTATTTTGCAATAAATGCACATTATATTATAAATGTAAAAATTTAAAATGATTATAAAATTATTTTGATAAAATAATTATTTTTTTATAATTATCATGTTGAAATTTTACAAAGGTGATTTTTTTATAATTTCCTGAGATAATCAAATTTTTGGCTAAAAATTAAATATGTTATAAATATATTGTGTGTATTATGAAATTATAATGTATCAAAAGAGAATTATTATATTATATAAATTGTATATATGATCAAATAAATGTTTCCCCTTTAGGATATATTATTTAGATTGTTTTATTTAGTTTATAAATCCTTTATAAATCCTTCAAAACAGATGTTATATAAAATGTTTTTAAAATCATTTCATTAATATAAGACTCACTTACACAAAAAAGTTTTATATTTTAACAATTTTGAACCATAGACTAATAATATTATAAAAATAAATCCCCTTTTGTAGAAACCTTAGAAAAACCCATGGGATGGTCTATGGTTTTGATTACTTTTTTATATAGAGTTAAAAACCTATGTTTGAGAAATGAAAAAGAACTCTGCTTTATTTTACAATAAAAAACTACCAAATTCCCCATTAATCACCACTAAAGAAAATTATTGAATCTAATTACTATAAAATTACCTAAACAGATACTTTAAAAGGTTCTTACAAACTCTCATGAATCTACTTCCAAAAACATGGAGTCACACTCCCATGGTAACAGATGCCCCTCTCTTTTTTATATTGAAGCACCTCTATTATGTCATACATATTATTTTCAATTTTTTCATGATTCAGTATGTATTCTACAAAACCTAAAATATTAATTTTCATATCCATGTGATTATAGTCCCCTTTTACTGTCATTAACCTCCCTCATAAGCATTTAAGTACTGTCGTTATGCTGCCAAAATTGACCTATGATTTTCCGTACCTAAAGTGAGGGACCTCTCTATATAATTTTTAATTAAATAAAAATTATTATATTCTTTCTGTTGAATATAAGTTAGTTATTTTTTAATTACCTCAATATTATCCCTCTACATTTCAACATATTTTCATTGAATGGGTGATCATTTATCTCATTCCATTATAGTGTTTACCTAATCTGTTTCTATGCAAAGATACTCTCATTATATTATTCATTGAACCATATTAACTAAAATTTTCCATTTATATAATATTTCAAATATTAGGAGATATAGTTAAATATCTCACCTACTTCACTTATGTAATATAAATGATGATATACTAATTTAAATCCCATTAATTCACTCTAATTAATATCTATGTGACTCTGTACTACTACTTAATTGTCAACATGATCTCCTATTATAAACAATTTTATCATGAACACCCATGAACATTTTATATCAAGGTTCCACACCATCTTGAAATTATACTTATTTTATTACTAAATTAAATTTATTTAATCTAAAATCCATTATTGTGGAATAAAATTTGATGAAAAATGATTCTAGGTCTTATAATCTATGTGACACCTTGATGAATAAGAATGAAATGAATGTGATAAGTGTGCTCAAAAATATATAGCGCTTCAATGCATTGTGTAATATCTTACTATTTTTATACTTCAACAATGTGAATAGTGAGTTAATGAAATCACCCATTTATCTTTTCCCATCATTATATCTTGGCGATTATCCCTAACCTATAATTATTATTCCATGTTTAATGTTTCTTACACATTTTCCAGGTTCTCTTTATGTAGCCATTCTATGTCATGCCTCATTGTTCATTTTTAGGATTATCAACCCTTTTATGTTCCATTTAGGTGAATATTTTCCAAAATTTAATGCTTCCTTCATGTTCCACTTTATTCATTTCCATATTGGGGTTTATAGAAATACCATTTCTTATGTATGTCCTTAGGTTATCCTGTGCAGTTTTAATAGTTATGGAATTTTGGAAGCATCGTAAAGAACATTTTAATATTGGTTTTATATGACATATTCAAATTTTTATTCTATATAATTTATTCTAAAATACACTACATGTGTAGATGATTCCTATAGAATTTTATTTTCATCTTTTGTATAAAATCATGTGTTATTATGTAATAACGACGCTGGTTGTCATAATTGTATTATACTAAATTTTAGTGCTTTTTGGGATTAAGATTAGAAAATTACTGATAAATCATTAAATATAAAAATAATCATAATAATACATTCCTAAAATTTCGTAATTTATATATTATGTTGTTTCCAAGAATTTTCATCTCAATATGGATACCATAAGTGTATGGGGCTCTGGTATAGAAGTACTTTGTGCTAAAAAAATTCAATGAACTAGACTTGATTGGGAACTAGTGCATGATAATGGTACATGCCTCAAAAATGGTTGGACTCTCCATGGATATATTAATTTGTAATCAACATGCTCATTAAATGAACTATTACGATAAAACAATCTATTTTGAGTCAATGATAGGAAATGGATCATGGATAATATAGATTGATACCAAGAAATTCATAAGATAAGAAAATAAGTTTCATGTATAAGGTATCCGTATAATGTTTTTGGATTTCCATTTGTAATTTTAATGGTTTAAAATATTAAATCTATAATTTTTCATTTATTCTTATCAATGTATGGAAATATGATGAACCAAGTCAAAAACCAATGTGATGGGATGTTTGAAAAATTCCCAAAAAAAGATGCATAATGAGACCAGTGATCAAGTAAAAAAATGTTATAATTCCAAAACAGATACCAATATAACAACATATAACTGGAATATAGTAGAATAGTCAAAAACACCAATGAATAGAGATAAAATTTAATCAATTAAGGTCTACTATTATAGATGATAGAGGAAAGAGTATTTAATTTAATTCATCTAATTTTTTTTTGAATGCGGCTGGAACAGTATTTTCATAGATGAATTGAAAGGTGTTTTATGTGCGAAAAAATATTCCATAATGCAAACAGTTTCCAAAAAAATTAAAATATGAAAGTATAGAATACATTACATCCTATGGAACCTTTTGTAGTTCAATGCCCCATGTTTGGTAAATATGAGATTTATCTGAGTCAATTTTACAACCCAAGGGTTAAATAATATATTATGGAAGGTCGTATACTATGGAAATCATCGAATTGGAAAGATTAAACTATTTATCTACTATTATTGGAGAGTTATTTTACATAAGTGACATATTGAGGAAATTATATACATAAGTATTATCAAACATATAAGGATTATTAAATAGTAGTTATTTTTATGAACATTATATTTATGTTTATTGGTTGTGATATTCAATAACTTTGATTTTTAGATAAATTGAAATTTTATAGAACACATGATTCGAGGATTGATTACCCTAAGTAGTTTTTTTTAATAAACCTAATGAGTATTGGGATGATATATGTAATAAAAATATTTAAAATAACTAATATAACTGTTGAAGGTTAATCTTATGAAATTTAAGTATGATATTTTTGGAAGCATATTACAGGATGATTTTTTTTATTTTGAGGTGATTATTGATATTTTGGGGAAAATTTTATTTTTTCACCGTATATATGCCCATTAGAAATAACTAAGAGTAAAAAACATAAATTTTTAGATGTGTAAGATAATGGGAATGAGATAATCGTTATGGTTAATAAACTCTTTAATTTCGTGGTTATTAGTAACATATATGTGTATATATTTAGAGATTTATATATGTTAAAACATTATGAATATTTTTGGAATATAATATATCAATTTATCATGCTATTATCATAGCTAATGATAACCATATGAATTTAGTAACTATATTATGAATAACTCATTATTAATTGGTAGATTAAATGTTCTAATATAATCTTATTCTAGTGATTTAGGTATAATACTACTTTTTCCTAAGTACTCATCATTTGAAGAAAAGATGACATTCCAATTTAAATTTTATAATAGAATAAATTTTACTTGTTAAGAAATTATATTTTTTTATATTCGTAGTCTAGATATTAGAGAGAGTCCTCAATACTATGAAAATAATCATTAAACCAAAATGCTATAATATTAGAATCATTTTTGATGAATTTATAATACTTTTATCCATAAACAAATTATTGATTTGTGTTCTTGGATAAAAATATTTTAGTTATTTAGAATTTTTTTTCTCTTCAATTTAAATTTATTCACATCCCACTAATTTTCAACAAATTGGAATCAATGTTATTTGATAAACTTAATACTTCGTTTTATATCTTATCAAGGGGGTGTTTTATTAACACATTTTATGATATGGGCACTCAATAAAGAAGTTTTTAAGTGTCAAAATATTTATTATCAATATATGGATTAAATTTCATTGATGAAATTTTTAAATTCGGTGAATAATTTAATGCCTCATGTTTATTTTAAAATAAGAAAAATATGTTGGATATATTACGTGATACATAATACTAAACCCTAAAAAAATGATAATTCATATATAACCATTTAAAACAATAAATTAACATTTTATATATGATTAGAATTAACTACTTTAGGATATATATATATATATATGTCCTAAATATATTGATATGTACATAAGGAAATATTGATCAATTTTTTAATGCCTTTTTTAATTCAATATATTTTATCTTCAAAAATGGTTTATATATATTTTTATAAAAAAATGTTATATTTATTTTAAAGAATAACGAGAAATTATATTTGATTAAATGAGCTCCATTTTTATATCAACATATAAAGAGTAATATATGATTAATTGTTTTTTCAATTTTATAAAAAAAATAGATTTTTTAATAAATTCTGAAAAATATTTAACTACAATTATAATTTTATATGAGGTATTAATAAATATAAAAGTCATAGTTTTATTTAAATTATATTTAATGGAAAATATGTATAATTTATTAATATTTATTAAAATTAACTATATATAAATAATCTTTATAAAATATTTTTTCATTTGTTTTTTATTATTATGAAAAAAAATTTATGAAAAGTTTCAAAAAAATAATTTTTTTTCTAATTTATTATTAATTCAAATAATTTATATTGAGAAATGATTTAAATGAAATTTTTATACTATATGTATATATTTAGGTATTTAACTTCTAAGAATGATTATTACTAGTTATAAATTTAATGTAAAATAATATTTTCCCTAAAGAATGCATGTTTTGGAAGACCACATTCTAGGATGCTTGCAGGTTTTATAATAAATTAAATTATTCCACCAACTTGAGTTGTTTTTGATAAAATAGACACCATATTTTAAGTCACCAAAATTAATATTGGGTAATAAGGTCAACTAGATTTATGAAAAATAGTAACAATAATTGTAGTAAATATTTATTACCGTGGTAAAAATAAAAATTGTTTAATTAATGGTAAAAATAATTTAACAAAGACTTGAATAAATTTAAACAAAACGGTTTTAATAATTATATTTCTTAAAAATGATTAATATATTTATTCCTTATTTTTTTATTTTGTGTCTATGTAATTAGTTTGTTAAAAATTAAAAGTTGATATGATTTAAAAAATTATATTTTTGAGTAATATGAAATTTCCATTAAAACATTACAATTGACGAATTAATGTATTTTTTGAAGTAAATGTTTTCTCATTGTAAAATATTATTATTAAATGGGTATTGGTAAATAAACCTGATAATAAGATTTTCATGATTTCAAATGTAATATCTATTACGGGTTGAAAACTATTATTGTCAAAAAAGAATAGTTTTCCAATAAATATCAAGTCTATTTTAAATGTGAAAGTCGACAAATTTAGAAAAATATTTCAATAATATTAATATAATATTTGGAATTATAAAATTAGAAATATTCATTTTTGACTTTTACATAATTTTCTAAGGCAATCAATTTTTTGGTAAAAAAATTAATTATGGTATAAATATATGCTATGTATGATTACATCATGATGACCCAAAAATGATGTTATAAATCATTTAATGGATTTATAAGACCAAATTCGTGTTTCCCATTCAAAATAATGTTATTTTGATATTATTTCACAAATTTTATAAAACCAATAAGAATCTTCCATAACCAATATTTTATTTTATTTGTCCAATCTAATTTCATTATGAACATGTCTCACATCACCATCAGAAAGGATAATATTTTATTAATTTCAACCATTGGAATTATAAAAAATTTAAAAACAACCCCCATTGGCCAAAACCTTGGTTAATTTTTTTTGAAGGTTTGTGGTTTTGATTAATTTGTTATATAGAGTCAAAAACCTATGATTGACAAATAATAAATAAATCCCCTCAATTTTCCTATATAAATTGTACCACGACCCCATTACCATAACATCTCATGTCTTTTAAAATTGAATAATTTTTATGAAAGTCTATATGAAATGTCGTATTGAGCTTAAACAAATAACATCATATTATTATGTTACCATTATAACCTAGAGTATAGAATGCAAGGAATGAATATGATTTACTGAAATATGAATATATTTTTTATATATGTATGTATATTTAATTAAAAAGTGAAAATATTAATTATAAATGAATTTAGAAGACCTTTTTTCGAAAAATTATTATTTTTAAATAATATTTAAATGCACACAAGTGAATTTTATAAAAATCAATAAACAGACTACCCTTGTTGAATTATGTGAATGAAAAATATATATAAATATAATATATTCCTTCTAGTGTTTAAAATTCATATTATATTGTTTTTATATATTATATACTAACCAATCCAATTTTACGCATAAAAGAAGTATTTTTTAAAAAATGCATTTTATCACCTTTTGATTGATGACTTGTTTTAAATATAGATGTTGAAATGTTTATAAATTTTATTTTTCAAATTAATTTATTTGAAAAAATATTTCTATAAATTTTAATAATTGAATTTTTATTAATTTTTTGATAAGATTAATGTTTTGATGAATAGTTAAAATACTACGCTTTAATAGAAAAAACTCTTTCGTCTAAACAATTTATCATGTAATGTTATATTTTTTTTGATTTAAATTATAATTTGGTAAATTTTGTAACATTTATGAAAATTTAGTAAATTAAAATGAATTTGAAATTGAAATAGGATATAAATTTTTTTGGAACTTTTGGACATTTTTATGTTAAATAACCAGCTATTTCATCACATATGTGAGATTTAATTTCAAATAATTTAGTCAACTCGTGTATTTTGAATTTTTAAAACTTTATTCCATATTCGTAATTATAAGGTCCAAATATAGTTAGAAGTTCCATTTTGTTGGTGGAAAATATTAATAGTAAAGTTGGTAATTGATTTTATTACCATGATTATGGATAAATCAAGTACTTAAAAGTAATAATAATATTATAAATATTATAAAATTACCTCCACAGTAGTCATAATTTTGTTTTATGAGTGATTTTATAGAAATATCTTTTTTTGGCCGATTTTATGGCCTCTTAAAGGAACTTATATGACATTAAACCCTTTTATTTTATATTAAGAAAACTAAAATATGTCATAATGTTGTTTTTAGTTAACATTACATTTATAATATATGGATATATAGAACTCATCATCGACTATAAATATTCATTTGATAACTATTTTTATTTTTATTACAAAATATTTGTTTTAATTAGTATGAAATAAATAATTAACATAAAGGATTACACAATGATGATGAAATGACAGTTTAATTAATGGGTATAAAAAATATATGATATGTAAATTTTTTAAAGAAAACTAATTTTTTATAATTAATGTCAAGAACTAATTTTTTTGATGTTATTGATTATTTAAAATAGTTTTTATAGATATCATGTTGTTATGATATTTTTAAAAAGTCAAGTAATGAATAGTGTTTGAAATGACATTATTATAATTTTAAAATAAATTATATTTTATTAAATGATATAAAATTCCCAAAAATATAAATTTGACCGACTTATTGGGGTTATTATCAAAATTTATTTAATAAATAATATATTGTACGTTTTCACTTTATTGTAACTATATTAGCTACAAAATATTATATTATATATTTCAAAAATTAGAATTAAAAATATTAAATATGGGTTAAAACAAAATAATTAGGATTAAAAAATAGTTAGAACATGTTTAATTTTTATTGTATGAATTTATTGTGTCCCATAAACATTCTATATTCCAAATTAATATCTTTAATTCCATTTGTATTTAAATATATATATATATATATATATTTAATTAATTTTAAAAAAAATTCAATTGTGACCATCACCTCTACTATATAAGGGAACCCATTATTCTCTTTTCTTGACACATTAAATCTTATTTATATCAGAATAGATATACCCAATTCCATTTATATAAAATATTCCCCTGTTCTATATTTACTAGGTTAGGCATAACACTCACCATAGCGTTGTGTGGGATCTAATCAATGGAGATTATCCGAAGAAAATGTATCATTTTTTATCAAGTATTTCTATTTTATTTATTATTATTCATCCTTGAAATAATATTCAATCATGATGAAATAATAACTAGAATATCTTAAACATAAATATTTTATGTAAATATAATCACCTAAATCAATCTACACTTACTTTAAATAGGAAATCAATTAATTGTTCATGTGTATGGTGGAATAATGCTTCACAAACCAATACAATTTGTTTTTCCATCACTATCATTAAATACAGGTTAAAAGGATAGAAATAATTTTTATATATGTTATTTTTGAAATATTTATCATTATTGATGAATAATATATAATTTATTTTCATACATTTCCATGAACAAAAAAATGATAACATTTTTTGTGCATACTTGTGGATTATCACCTCCACAATGTGATGCAGTTATTTTTCATCATCAAATAAAATTTAATATATATATATAATTATATTTAAATGAAATATATGAAATTAATTTTATTCTGATAATTCTAAAAATATAAAATAATATATTACTTCTTTCAAAAATAGTCATTGAAAAATTGAAATGTTACTCATGTATCTGTACGACCTATCATCCCAATGATTATAACATAGTTCATTTTTTGTTATACATATGTTATTGATGGATTTAAAATTATAATTTCTATGACTATGTGAAAATTATATAATGAATTTTATTTTGGAGATGATTTATTAATATCCACTTTGACTATTGACATCATAATAAGGTCATTTTGGAACCACGTACTGAATATCATCGAATTGTCTCACATGAACGTAAATAATTATTTCACTATTTTAACATGATAATTATTTATTTAAAAAGGAAAATAAAAAATAAAAATGTTATCAATTATTTATACAATTAAACCATGCTTTTTATTATGTATGATAAATATTGTATGTGACGAGTCCATTTAAGACCCAGAAATTCCATGGAATTTTGTTTCATAAATACATGTGATTTTTTTGAGTATGTGAAAATTTATGGCACTTGATTCTGAGGCCTGCTGTGCCCGAAATCAATTTCTAATGTTTTGTTCGGGTACATTCAGTAAAAGTACGATCATGTTTTTATAACTTTTGAAATGGTTCTCGGAATTGAAATCTGAGGGCACCGTTGAACTCACAGTGCCGGTATTATCTTAAGAATACATTCACCTCAATAGTAGATGGTCAAAAATAAATGAAAGTTTTTTTCTTTTTACCAAAAAAATTAAAAAAAAAAGTTTAAAACACTTTATTTGATTTTATGCTGCCATGCAAGTGGTTGTAGGTTAAAACCTCCACATGGGAGTTGGAGGTGGGACCGCCACACTGTAACCTCCCATGAGAGGTTCTGGTGGTGGGGCACACCCTAACATAACCTCCCATGAGAGGTTACGATGTGGGGACCACCCGAGACTGCATAACCTCTCTTTTAAATAATAGGGGTGGGGACCACCCGACCCCTATTGATGGCGGATGATAAAACCTCTCAAATCCCCCTCATTAATGAGGGACAACCTCTTGATTCCTCAACTCCCCAATTAAGTTGGTAGAAACCCCCCTTGACCTCCCCTAATTAATCCATGACAACTCTAATGCATTAATTAGGTGGATCCACTTAGTTTATTCTCTATTTTTGAATTCTATGCCAATGGAATAATAGATAACCAATATATTATTTTTGTTGGCATGATTCCTATTGGTGGAATAAAGGAAGTGGATAGAAAGGAGGAAAAGCTCCCAACGAAGAATGACGAACCTCATCTTCGAACAGAGAACGAAGAACACCATCAACCTTCTTTGACTTCTTCCCTCAGATCCTACCAACTTGGAGTGTCTTCCACGGGTGACGCAGCTCGGGGTTGGGAGTGTGATGAACATGGAGAATGACAAAGATCATCATCTTCTTTCCACAACATCGTCATGGAACGACAAACGTCCATCGAAGAATCAAAGTTAGGGGGTTTACCTTGTGCTTTATACATTTTCTTTTCCCATCATCGATTGAAAAGAAATCGTTGCATGGTTGTAAATAATTTTCGTTCATCTTTCCCATTTTTGATGAACCAATATATGTTGCTTTAAACATGGAGGATACAGGCCAACCTAACATGGTTTGACATCCTCCGTTGATTCTTCTTTCTTGTGGAATTCAATGGCTTGTCGATGAGGCGACGACGACGAAGGCGGCAATGACAAATGTCGCGCTACCCACGGCCTCCGCGAATCGCGCCACCCCCACGGTGTACCGATGCTTCCGGACGACCGACGCCGACCTGAGCGGCGCCCGACCTGCCAACCCATGACCTCCCGATGGCCTGATCGGCACGTGGCCCGCCTTCCAATGGCCTCAAAGAGACCAGACCGGTGCGCGACCCGTCTGCCTGCGACCCTCTGGTACCCTGTTGCGCCATACCCGGCGCCCCCACGCTCTGCCCGGGGCCCTTCTGGCGCCCCTACGGCCTGCCCGACACCCTGCCAATGCCACCGCGCCTGCCCTACACTCTGCTGCGCCCTTCCCGGTGCCCCCACTCCCTACCTGGTGCTCTGCTGGTGCCGCCAAGGCCATCCCGGCGCACTGCCGGCGCCCCCGAGGCCTGCCCGGACCCTGCCTCACCCCTCGCGGCGTTGGCTGAACTCGCCCCAGCCTTTAGGCCGAATTGCCTATGTGCCGACCTCCAGGATGAACCGCCCTCACAGTCTGATGGGCCGGTCCCAGCAGACTGGGCCAAAACATAGTGGGATGATCCACCCAACGGGCCGAGTCAAACCCAGCAAATCTGACCGGGTCGACCCAAATCGGGTAGGCCCAAACAAGGTTAGGCTGAGTTGCTCCGACCAGGTCAGACCAGACCAGGCCCCATTATTGACCGATTACCTTCTTGGGACATATCTTTGGCACCAGACCTTCATTTGATGCACCGTCATCAGTGCCTGAATTCTTGGAGTAAATCCGCCCCTTTGTGAATACCCCACTAGAGTTTGGGGTGTAGTTTAGATACTGTCAGATTGGATCGTACATGAATCCAACTAGTACCCCAGGAATAAAAGGCTAATAACTAACAGACCAAGTGTCTGATTGGCGCACCATCTATTGCATTGAAACCCCTATGATGTGGTAGATATTTGAGATACTTCTACGTGGGAATTCGTGAAAGTTAGAGTATAGACTAGTAGCTTGTGAAGTAGATCTTCTAGAGACGAGCGGATATTTGTGCAGGAACCTAATAGCTGGAAAATACTTGATGACTGTTGACCGATTTGACTCAGAGTGATTCGACTAGCCCAGTAGGGAGCACCTCTGTGTAGGCACGACATACCCATAGTGGGGAGCACCTCTGTGTGAGCACCACAGACCCCCGATACTCGACACGTAGAGTACCTCAGTAGGCTACCAAGTGAGCGCCTTTGTGTGAGCGCAGCAGTCCCACAATGGACAGGGATTCTGTGTGAGTGCAACAGATCCACGGTACTCAACAAAATTAAGACCTCAGTAGTTGAAGTTAGTGGGAAGCGCCTCTGTGTGATGTGGCATGCCCACTGTACTCAATAGAGGAGGAGTTCTCCAGCGGCCGGAGGTTGAGATTAATAAAAATCCTGGTTTGAGGTGAGTCCATAACTTTTTTGTTTTCCTCCTGATTGAGATGGGTTACTAGATAACTTAGGTATATGTGTAGGAATATAACTGAGTAATGGTTATCCATTGATTTAATACTTTGTGGATTATCCTTGTTTGATTTAGTGAGACATTTAGGGTATCAGGGTCCCTACTAAGTGACGCTATACTCACCCCTACACGGGATTTGCACACACATCATTATGTTGGTTGTAGACGACGGACATTGCTGATTGAGGCAGAGAGTAACAGGACTAGATGGTACCCAGAGGTGGACCACTTGGTGTGACAGTACTCGGAGGAGACGGACGGACGTGTTGTACTGAGGAGGCCATCTGTTCCTACCCTTCATGTTGAATCCCAGGAGGACGACCCAGTAGCTGCTTTACTATTCTTAAGTTTTACTTGCTTTCATTTTTACTTGTAATTTCTTGTTGGGCTTGTATTTCCATCCCCTTTTACTTTCCATCACTTCTTTTGTATATAGTTTTACTTACTGTTTTGCTTCTAGTTGTGTACTCTGATGTGTTTTTTATAGTTATAATGGAAATTCCTTCCCATTTTAGGTATTTACACCCTTGGTTCTAGTCGCCAGCCCCTGGCCAATGGAAGGCGAGCTTGGGGTAGTCACGATACTGGCCCTGGGGGACGGGTCGTGAAAAATTGGTATCAGAGGAGTCGGTTATACCACAGAACTTTGAACTCTGATCTTTCTTTTCTATGAAGCATTAGTGTTAAGGGTACAAAGTGTGGTTTTCAGTTCAGGGAGCCAAGTGTTGGTGTGGGTGTCCAACATATCCATACACCAGGACCCTGAATTCTGATTTCTGATACAGTGCAAGAAAACAATGATTGCGTGCATGTTTTTGAAAGTTTTCTATAATTCATCTCAACTAGTTCAGCTCACTAGGTATAATCTTTTGACCGTGTCGCATCTGTTTCTCTCAAGATGCCTCCCTGTGGACGAGCAGTTATATCCTCAAGAGTCGTACACAAAAACTACCCACCTAGCGATGAGGCCTCAGTGCATGGTCCTTTTCCAGCAGAGGCACCAGCGGTACTTTTTCCCGTTGGACCACCGATGCCACCAGCCGCAGCAGCAGATGGTTCACGCCACTTGAGAAAGTTGCACGAGTTCCAGTGCAAGAGGCCACCCAGGTTTACGGAAGAGACGGACCCACAGGTGGCTGAGGATTGGCTAGAGGCTGTGGTGAGAGTCTTTAGGCTAGTAGGGACACCTTCAGACTTCTTTTTTATCCTTTCTGTGAGTCACCTTCTGGCAGTAGTAGGCAGATGGTGGAGCCTAATACTCCAGGTTCATGATGAGGTAACCCTACTCTAGGCATACTTCTTGATCCTGTTCCAGGTGGAGTTTGTACCATCCACCCTTCGTGTGGTGTGGATACATGAGCTAATTCATCTGCATCGGGGCATCAAGACAGTAGCACAATACTCAGCGAGGTTCACCGACCTCTCATGCTACTCCACAGATATGGTATGGGACCCATTTTTTAGGGCACTGACCTTCATGCAGGGGCTCAGGTGAGAGATCCGAGCTCCGATGATCTCACTTAGCATCCAGACGCAAACGAGGGTGCTAGAGAGAGCCCTCTTAGTGGAGAGTTTTCTTACTGAGCAGTCTCCAGCAGCGAGACCCAACACTAGCTGACACACATCAGTTTCTTATGCAGCTGGAAGTAGACAAATGTCACAGAGGTCCCAGAGGACCGGACCTATAGGTGGTCGATCGCATGACTCAGAATCAGTTGTGTGGGGAACACGGAGCAAAGACACGCATGCTAATAGCATGCAGTGTTACTCATGCAGTGGGAAAAGTCACATGGCTCGTGACAATCCAACCCTCCGTTTAGATGATCAACAGATAGTTGAGGGACCTCCCAGGCAGAGGCAGATGTTCGATCTAGGTGGTCTGCATGGAAGAGCCAGACATGGCAGAGGAGATGGATGTGTAGCTGGTGGTGGACGACCTTATGAGGAGTTACCACCACCACCAACCGGAGGTCCACCCCGACCAAAGGTAGTGGGTGGATAGGGGAGAGCTCAACTTCATGCATATGAGGCCTACGATCATAGTGCTCCAGAGATGATTCGAGGTATGATCTATGCCTACTCCACCTTAGCTGCAATTCATATAGACACTGGTTCCAATCACTCTTTCACTGCCACATCCCTCTTTTAGAGCATGGTGATTCTGAAAGAGCTGTTGGCTCGATCCTTCAGACTAGAGACTCTTATGGGAGCAGACTCGATGATAATGTACTAGTGCTGACAGTGTGAGCTAACTTTAGGAGGCAAGAGCTTCGGCTGGGATCTCTAAGTAGCGACATCAAGGCCTTACAAATTCATCTTGGGTATGAACTGGTTATCTACAATCCATGCTCATATTGACTATATTAGGTGAAAAGTGTGGTGTGTCCGCACGAATTAGACAAGGTTTACCATCATAGATGAGAAGGGAGCCCTTGCAGCATAGGATGTACTTACATGGAGGATTGTACACCCGATCACTCACCAGTTGGTTTCCTTACCCTCAGAGCAGTTGATGTAGAGAGTCCGACTTATCCTCTAGTGGTGGGCCAGTACGTGGATATTTTCCCTAACGTTGTTCCAGGACTACCTCCTCATAGAGAGGTGGGCTTCTAAATTGACATTTACCCCAGGATGACACCGATATCTACTCTATCATATGGGATGGCTCCTGCTATGCTTGGGGAGATGCGGGTATAGCTAGAGGACTTGCAGGAAAAGCGATTCATTAGGCCCAGTGTTTCTCCTTGGGCAACCCCGATTATGTTCACCAAAATGGCCGATGGGATCATAAGGCTCTGAGTCGACTACCATCTCCTGAACCCGGTGACTATAAAGAACAAGTACCCTCTCCCGAGGATTAACAAACTTTTTGACCAGCTGAATGGATTATGGTGGTTCTCGATGATAGACCTCAGATCAGGCTATCACAGCACACAGTTCGAGAGGAGGATGCAAAGAAGATGGCTTTCAGGTGTCGGTACGACCACTAAGAGTTCTTGGTTATTCCCTTCGGTATAACCAACTCTCCAGCAGTATTTATGAGCCCCATGAACATGCTCTTTTAGCCTTACCTCAATTACTTTGTCATAGTCTTAACCGGTGACATTCTGATCTACTCGACTACTGAGGAGGAGCATGCCTACCATTGGCATGTAGTACTGGACACACTCTGAGAGCACATGATTTATGGTAAGCTCTCAAATTTCAATTTTTGGAATCTAAAGATTCACTTCTTAGGACACATCATCTCGGAGGCTGGAGTTGTCGTGGGTCTAGCGATGATTGATGCGGTACTTTCTTGGGAGCCACCCAAGAGAGTAACGAAGGTAAACAGATTCTTGTGTTTGGATGGATACTATCAGAGGTTCATTCTAGACTTATCAAGAGTTACAACACCACTATCAGCCTTGAAGAAGAAGGGGAAACCCTTCATATGGTCGGAGAGATGCTAGCAATGCTTTTAGGAGCAGAGGCAAATGCTGAATAGTGCCCCAATCTTGGGGTTTCCAGAGGAAGGCGTAGGGTACATAGTCTACTACGATGCATCAGGGACCAGATTTGGGTGTGTCCTGATACAGAAGTGAGTAGTGATTGCTTATGGTTGTTGAAAGATGAGAAAACACGAGTAGAACTACGCAACCCATGACCTAGAGTTAGTAGTAGTGGTCTTTTCCTTGAAGATGTGGCTGTACTATCTGATAGACAAGTATTTTACCGTGTACTCTGATCACAAGAGTCTCAAGTATATCTTCTCTCAGAAGGACCTGAACCTGATATAGTGGCGTTGGATTTAGTTCCTCTAAAACTAAGACATCGAGATAGTCTATACTCATGGGAAGGGGAATGTTGTTGTAGATGCGGTCAGCAAGAGGACTGGTATGGAGCTGCTGGGAGAGGCGACAGAGTAGTTGGCTGCTTTACAGATATCCTTTTTGAATAGAGACGTGGAAACCTTTGTACAGTCTCTTACAGTCATTCCCCCACTTCATCAGTGAGTTAGAGAGGCACAACGTGGAGACACTATGTTCTCAGATATCTATAGGGAAGGAACCTGATGGATTTTATGAAGTTGGGGAGCACGTCACCCTCTTCAGAGGATGCACCTTGGTATCAGTGGCACTTCAAGAAGAATATTTGAGGGAGTTCGACACATACCCTCCAGCGGTATATCCAGGAGTGGTGAAGATGTACAATGACCTTTTAAGACAGCATTGGTGGCCAGGTATGATGAAGTCAGTTGTAGAGTTTGTCTCATGGTGACTCACTTGTCAGTAAGTGAAGGTAGAGCACCAGCTACCAGCATGCTTGGTTCAATGTTTAGAGGTCTCTGATTGGAAGTGGGATGAGATATACATGAACTTTGGGACGGGTCTTACACATACATCCAGGCGTCACGACTCGATTTGGGTGATCGTCGACCGACTCACCAAGTCGGCCCACTTCCTACCGATATGAGAGTAGGGATCAGTAGAGAGCTTGGGATGCCTCTATGTGCAGGAGATTGTGCGACTACATGGATTAACTTCCTCTATTGTCTCCGACCGTGATGCACGGTATACTTCTCGGGTATTGAACGGGTTGCAGGATGATTTTAGGACACAACTTCACTTGAGCACTGCCTTCCATCCTCAGATAGATGGTCAGACTGAGCGGACCATTCAGACCCTAGAGGACATGCTAAGTGCATGTGTCCTCGACTTCAGTCGCACCTGGTAGGATCACTTTTCTTTGGTGGGTTTTTCATACAATAATATCTATTAATCTACCATAGAGACCTCTGGAGTATGAGGATGGCGACCGCGTCTTTTTAAGGGTCACACCTCAACGAGGTCTACAGAGATTTGGACGAGGCTACAAGTTATCTCTGAGATTCATTGGACCTTTCTTGGTCCTCAGCAGAGTAGGTGATGTGGCTTACCGCTTTTCCCTTCCACCTCGGTTGCACCGGTTGCACGACATCTTCCTCGTATCTCAGTTGAGGAGATCTGTGCATGACCCTTCTCACATCAGTGACCATGGGGAGCTGGTCGTTGACGATGGGGACACTTTTACGGTGGTTCAATTGGAGATTGAGGATCGATTGGAGTGGGTTCTACTTGGATGATTGATACCTCTGGTTCACGTTCGCTGGCAGTACGAGAACCTCTAGGAGAGGACATGGGAGCGGGAGGCTCAGATGCATGCTCAATACCCCCATTTGTTCCCATAGTCCGAGTTGTAGCTTATGAGGATTTAAATCCCTGAGATGGGAATAATGTAACGAACCAGAAATTCAATGGAAATTTCTTTCTTAAATACATGATATTTTTATGAGTCCGTGAAAATTTACGGTGCTTGATTCCGAGGCCCGGTGTGCCTGGAATCAATTTATGAAGTTTTGTTTGGGTTTGTTCTGTAAACGTATGAGTGGGTATTTATAACTTTTGAACTTGTGCTAGGAATTGAAATCCAAGGGCACTATTGAACTCGTAGTGCCGGTATTCGCTTATGAAGACTTTCACCTCGATGACAGATGGTTGAAAATGAGAGTTACTTTTGTATTTTTATAAAAAATAATAATAAAATAAAATGTAAAACACTTTATTTTATTTTAAGCTGTGCTATGAGTGGTTGTTTTTTAAAACCTCCACATGGGAGTTAGAGGTGTGACTGGAAAACCCTAACGTCGCATGAGAGGTTATGGTGGTGTGGCCTAGCTGAACATAACCACCTGTGAATGGTTACGATGTTTAGACCACCCGAGACCGCATAACCTCGATTTTAAATAATAGGGGTGGGGACCACCTGATCCCTATTGGTGGAGGAGGATAAATCCTCTCAACTCTACCTCATTAATGGGGGAGAGCCTCTTGATTCCTCAACTCCCCAATTAAGTAGGTAGAAATTCCACTTAACCGCTCCTAATTAATCCATGACAACTCTCATGCATTAATTAGGTGGAGCCACTTAGTTTATTCTCCTTTTTTGAATTCTATGCCAGAAGAATAATAGATAACCAATCAAATATTTTTGTTGGCCTGATTCATTTTGGAAGAATGGAGGAAGAGGAGAGCGAAGGAGAAAAGCACCCAATGAAGAATGAGGAACCTCATCTTCCAACAGAGAATGAAGAATGCTAACAACCTTCTTCGACTTCCTCCATCAGATCCTACCGATGTGGAGTGTCTTCCACAGCCAGCACAGCTCGGGGTTGGGAGTGTGTGATGAATGCGGCGAACGACGAACTTCATCATCTTCATTCCGAAACACTGTCAATGAATGACAAATGTCCATCGATGAAACAATGATCGGGGGTTTACCTTGTGCTTTACCACTTTTCTTTTCTCATCATCGTATGAAAAGAAATCGTTGTGTGGTTGTAAATAATTATCATTCATCTTTCCTATTTTTGATGAACGAATTTATATCGCATTAAACATGGAGGACGCAGGCAAACCTAAAATGGCCCGACATCCTCCGTCAATTCTTCTTTCTTGTGGCATTCTACTGCATGGCGATGATGTCATGAAGATGAAGGTAGAAATGAAGAAGGTCGTGCTACCCATGGACCATGCGAATCGCGCCGCCCCCGCGGTGCACCGACGCTTTCGGACGACCACCGCCGGCCCGAGCGACACCTGACCCTCCTACCCACAGCCTCCCGACAACCTACCCGTTGCGCAGCCCTCTTGAACGTGGCCTATCGGAGACCTGCCCGACGCGTGGCCCGCCTGCCCCCGGCCCTCTGGCGCCTGGCCGCCCCCTACCCGGTGCCCCCGCGCCGTACCCGGCGCCCTACCAGCACCCCCGCGGCCTTCTCGGTACCCTGTTGGTGCCCCCATGGCCTACCTGGCACCCTGTCGTGCCCTGCCCGGCTCCCCCGCACCCTACCTGGCCCCCTGCCGGCTCCCCCATGACCTGCCTGACCCCTGTCGCGGCCTACCCGGCTCAACCGCGGCCTGTCTAGCGCCCCCGCGTCCTTCCCGGCACCTGTCGGGCCCTACCCGGTGCACACGTGGCCTGCCCGTGCTCCGCGTAGCCTTCCCGCTGATCTCCCAACCTCCCGAACCGAGTATCCTGCGCTGCGCCCCTCGTCGCGCTGGCCGAACCAGCCCCAACCATTGGGCCGATCGGTCTCCATGGCGACCTCCAGGAAGAACCGCCCTCGCAGTCTGCTGATTCGGGCCGAGTGGACCCCACCAAAACATAGAAAGGTGACCTCCCCAATGGGCCGGGTCAGACCCAGCGATTCTGACCGGGTCGACCTAGACCAGGTTGGAATGGAATCGGGCCCATTAATGACCCATTACATTCTTGGGCCATATCTTTGGCACCGAACATTCGATTGACGAACCATCAGTAGTGCCAGTATTGTTGGAGCAAATCCGCCCCTTTGTGAATACCCAACTAGTTTTTGGGGTATATTTGAGATATGGTCATGATTAATCGTACAAAAATCCAACTGGACCCCCAGGACCTAAAGGCTAATAACTAATATATCGGACGCCCTATTGACGCGTTGTCTATTGCGTTGATACCCCTATGACGTGGAAGACATTTGATATACTTCTACATGGGACTTCATTACAGTTAGAGTATCGACTAGTAGCTTGTGGAACATATCTTCCAGATATGAGCAGTCATTTGTGCAGGAACCTAGTAACTGAATTATACTTGATGACTATTGACCGATTCGACTCAGAGTGATTCGACTAGCCCAGTGGGGGCGCCTCTGTGTGAGCGCGGTAGACCCATAGTAGCTAGGTTATAATTTATTACTATTGACCGATTCGAATCGGAGTGATTTGACTAGCACAGTGGAGAGAGCCTCTGTGTGAGTGCTACAGATCCATGGTACTCGAAAAAATGATACATCAGCAGTAAAATTTAGTAAGAAGCGCCTATGTGTGATGTGGCAGACCCTTTGTACTCGATAGAGGAAGAGTTCTCCCACAACCAAAGTTTTAGATTAAAAAAAATCATGGTTTGAACTGATTCAATGACTTCTGTATTTTTCTCATGATTGAGATGGGTTACTAGATAACTTAGGTATATATATGGGCATATACCTAATTAATGGTTATCTGTTGTTTTCATACATTGTGGTTAATCCTTGTTTGATTTAGTGATACCCTGAGGGTATCAGGGTCCCTACTGAGTGTCGTTAAACTCACCCTTTCATGGGATATGCACGCACATCGTTGTGTTGGATGCAGACGACAAACATCACTGATTGAGGCAGAGAGTAGTAGGACTGGACGGTACCTTGAGGTGGACCACTCGGCGTGACGGTACACGGAGGAGACGGACAGACGTGGAGTACTGAGGAGGCAATATCTACCTACCCTTCAGGTAGGAACCCCGGAGGATGACCCAATAGCTTATTTACTTTTCTTCATTTGTACTTGCTTTCAGTTGTGCTTGTACTTTCCTGTTGGTCTTGACTTACTAGCCCCTTTTACTTTCCACCACATCTTTTGAATACAGTTTTACATAGTGTTTTGCTTCCAGTTGTGTACTATGATGTGTTTGTTTATAGTTATAATGGCAATGCCTTCCCGTTTTAGGGATTTACACTTATGGTGCTGGTTTCCAGCCCCTAGCCTATGGAAGGCGAGCTAGGGGTTGTCACGATACGGGCCCCGGGGGACCGGTCGTGAAAGTCCAACTCATAGTAAAATACTTCGTCTCAATTTTCTTTTATTGAGGAATATTTTTGATGTCCGGAAACAATATTATTTGATGAGGTGTTTATAACTCTAATTTATACTTTTATATCATTAATTTATTCAATTTTATAATATTATATGTTTTTATAAATGTTACTCTATCATTTGGAATGAAATTAAACTTATTAAAAAGTAATAAGGGATTTTAAAACTCAATTTTCATTCATTGGGATAAACACCAACTTAATTTATAATTTCAAGTTATTATTATGTGTGAAAATACTACTTATTATATTATGTAGTTTTTTAAGAAATTTATGTTGAATTATAATGGATACATGTAATTGATTCATTTGATCAATGTTCACTTTAGTGATTTGATATTTGTTATGTAATTTTTAACTAAATAAACATTATTTTATATGTTTTTAAAATAAACATCATTATCAAATAAATATATTTCATATACATGTATTTAATATTTAATTTAATAATTTATTCCAATGTATGTGAATGTTTTAAAATGGGTACTTTTGAATTTCAATTATCTTTTTTTAGAAAGGTTACCTTTTAACAAGTCATTCATTAAAAAATCCTCTATTAATATTCACTTTCCTATACATTTAACAAAATTCAAAAGGAATGATTGTTTAATGTTATAAAGCATCAGTGGTTTAAACCAATTTTATAGAACTATATTACATTAATTTTTTCTCTATACATTTTCATTGTTATTTTACAAGAAAAAGTTTTCATTTTTATGTGAAAATTTTTTATATTTTAAATGTGATTTTTAAAGGAAAAGGGTATTTTGAAATATGAAAGTGTTATTATCATGGTTTTAAATGGGTTTTCATTAGTTTTATTCTTTATACATTCTTTGGAATTTTTTTATCTGTTTTGCCAATTATAGCTCAATATTTAAGGATTTTTTCCCCATTATGGCTCATGATATGATGGGTTCTGTCCCATTATTTCTCAAAGTATGATAGGTGGCCCCCATTATAGCTCTAAAATGCATTTGGTACTCTAGAGATAGATGTCAACTATATGGTTATTCCATTTGTAAGGGAAAATTTCAAATTGATATGTTAATGATGTCTTAAGGAACCTATTGGTTGTTTCTATTCTCTTTAATGTGTTTTTAAGGAAATGTTTTAATGGGTTTTCTTGTTTTAACACGACAAAATATTTACATTCTTTATTTCCCTTTCTGAGATTTTTTCATTAATATCATGTTTTAAAATGTTTTTCCTTAGGCTTCAGAAAATATATGGACAAAGATGATAATAAGTGGATAATTGTGAAAAAATTTCAAAAAGATAGCTCGTGTTTATTTTTAAAGGGATTTATACTATGTAATAAATGGATACTGAGTATAATTGTTGACATATATTGTACTTTTTTTTAAGATTTTATGTCTTTTTCAAAATTCTATTAAAATAAAAACTGAAAATATCATATAATTTAAATTATAGTTAAAAAATTATTGGTTCAACAAAGTTTGAGGCCAGGTTCTTAAAGTTGGTATCAGAGGACGGTTTAGGAAAATTTGTAGATTATTATGTCTTATTAATAATTAATGACATCATCATGAATATATAATTTTATGTATGATCAAAATATCATTGTATTAGAAATCCATTTTGACTCTTTATGTTATAAATATTTAAGTTTAATAAAGGTATTATTGGATAAATGTTTAATGTAATGATAGGTAATAACATTTTGAGGCGAAAAATGAAAGCTGTGAGACCCAAATTGAGGTTAAAATAGGTTATTTTTATTATTAATGAATTTATGAAAAATTATTTTTTTTATTGTTCTATGTTGATCTTTCGGTATTACTATTGAATTTTGGAGATTAATTTAGTTTTTAATCATATAAGAGTTATTAATTTTGAGGTGTTTTATTATCTTATCCAAAAAAATTTTGATTTTGTTAATGATTTGCGATTTAATAAATATATAGTTAATATTTTTTGAATAATGTGATTCTCTAGATTTCGATTTTAGTGCTTGAGGTGTAAAATATTCATCTGGAATAGTCATCATTTGAAGAAAAAGATTATTTTGTGGTAGAAATTGATTAAAGGATGAATCTATACATGTTAAAAAAGTAAATTTATTCATTATATATCTCCATTTAGTAAAAAAAATCCATAACTCTATTAAAAAAATCAAAAAAAAAATGATATTTGTTTACATTTCTTACTGAGAAATGAAATTCCTTTTTAACCCATCACATCATTATGGTTTGTTGATTCATAACATTCTCATTATCATGTTTCCTATCACTCTAAATTGCAACATGATATTTTATTCTCATTTATGGTCATTTTTTCATACATGGAACCCTGTTCTGTGTTATCTCAGGTGTCTTTCATTTTTACCATTAATTATTTTGAAGTTGATGTTTCATTTATCATATTTATGATGCTGGATTTCAATAAAGGTGATTCAAAAGGTAAAACGCTAAATAAAAATCCCAAGTTAATATTTAAAAGATTATATTTTTTAGTGATGTGGGGTAATGTATCATTCTATTTAAAAATAAATTAATACTTTGTTTGATAGCGTGCATGATATTCCACATCATTCATAAATAACAAACTAAAATTATATTATTCTACCATTATAACATACCTGTTAGAATGTAGGGAATGATCATGATAAAATAAATTATGATTATATGGTCTATTCTTATATATATAATTAATTCCTTGGTTATAAATGTATTATACATGATTATGAACCTGTTTTTACAATACAAGGAAATGTTTCTCTGAAGAACTATTTAAATGTGTAGAATTGTATTAAATAAGAAAATATAAAAATCACTTCTTATTATATTATCTAAATGACATATAAATAAATAATATATTAAATTTAATTTTCAAAATTCATCATATTTTTATTCTAGACATTTTATATAAAACAAATACAATTTTACACAAAAATGAAATAGTATTTTTAAAAATTCAGATTTGCGGCCTTTTGATGATGTACTTGTATTAAAAATAGATTTTTAAATTTTTATAAACTATATTTTAAAAAATTATCATAATCTTAAAAATTTTAATATAAAAATTTACATTGGTTTAATTTTTATTATTTTTTTAATAACATTTTGGTTTAGATGAATAGTGAAAAAATACCACATTTCAATTGATAACAATAGTTTCATCTAAATAATTTACTGTAAAAAATAATTTTTTATAATTGTATTAAATTATAAATAAATTATTTTGATAGTATTTAATGTAATTTAGTTCAGTGGAATAAATTTCACATTGAATTTGGATATAGAAACATTGTGAACATTTTAACATTTAACTTTAAAAAACTAGTTGTTTCATCCTATTTGTGAAAATAAAATTTATTTAATATATTAATATTATGAATTTCTAATATTTGAAACAATATGTAAAAAAAATTGGGAATATATCCATTTTATTTTTGAAAAATATGAATATTAACAATGGAATTTTTTTTATTACCATAGTTAATGGTAAATTAGGTAAATATGTGTAAGGAAAATATTATAAATATTCAAAAATTACCTTAAAATTTTTCAAATTTTATTATATGTGTTATTTTAGACCAAAATCATAATTAGTATGATTTTATAGCATCTTAGATCCACTTGTATGACTTTTAATTTTTTATAGTACTTTATGTTACGAAAAGTCAAATATGTCATGCTCATATTTTTAATAGGTGTTTCAGTTTTTATCATTGGTTATACGGAATATATATTTGACTATGAATATTAATTTGAAATATAAAACATTTATATTTTTCAACATATATTTTTAGTTTTTTAGGAAATAAGTATTTACCTTAAAGGATTACACAATAATGATGTTGTGATTTTTTAATTAATGGAAATAACAAATAAATAATATAAAAAATAGTAAAATAAATATAATTATAGAGAATTAATTTCATAAAATAAAATTATGAATTCCTTTGACCTATTATTTATTTTTCAATTAGTTTTTCTATGATATAATTTAGTTATGATACTTTTAAAAATTCATGTAATGAATACTTTCAAAACTACCATTGATGATATTTTAAAATCTAATATATTTTATTAAATGATATAAAATTAAATTAAAATTAAAATTCTACAAAAATATTAGGATGAGTCTAATATTTTATAAATTTATCATTTATTGATTTATTTGAATTTGATAGTAATTATATTAACCCTCAATGTGTAAATTACATGATATCACCCAAACAAATAAATGGTTAAATAAGTATTAAAATAAAATGATAAGCATAAAAAAATAGTAAAAACCTGGAAAATTTCATTCGACCTATAAACATCATATATTCTGAATTACTAATTAATAATCCATTTTTATCAAAAATATAAATTAGTTTATATTAATTAAATATTTTGATGAATTCCAATGTGCAACTCCCCACTCTGGAAAACGGAACCCAATATTTTGTTTTATTAAAACATAAAACCTATTTTTTTTATAAAATATCATCAAAAATAATTTTATTTAATCCCTATACACAATATTTAGCTATTATTTTATTCATAACTCTCACCTTATATCTTTTAAAGTGATAATCATATAAGATTGTCTGAAGAAAATGTGTCATTTTTAATCAGGTATATATATTTTATTTCATATGCCACTTCCATGAAATATTATTCAATCATGATGAAATAATTTCAATAGTATCCTATATATAATGGGATTGTATTATGTTAATACATTCCCCAAAATCCATATACACTTATATCAAATAGAAAAATAATTATTCATTCACATATATGGCGTACTACCACCTCATGAACCAGTATAATTAATTTTTTCCATCATCCTCTAGATATAATGGTTATAATTATAGAATTAATTTTTATATATGATATTAATGACTTATTTATCATTATTAAACAATAATATTTCATTTTTGTTCTTAAAAATTCTTGAACATAAAAATGATAATGTCGTTCGTGGGTTTATGTGAACGGTCACCTCCATGAAGCGATGTGATTCATTTTTTATCACTACATCACATGGATGACATATATAAGTATATTCAAATTATTTTTTTGATATTATTAATGTAATGATAATTTTATAATGATAAAATAGTACCTAGCTTCTTTCTAAAATGATCCTTGAAAAATAGAAATGGTATTAATACGTAGGTATGACCTCCAACCTCCATGATTGCAACATAGTTAATTTTTAAAAACCATATATAATGTGTGGATTTTAAAGTATAATTAATATATAAAATTGATTATTATTTCATTAATAATATTCTGGTGATGATGGACTAATGACGACTTTGACTATTGACATCGTAATAATTTAATTTTAGATTTTAGTGTTGAACATTGCCAAAATGACTAATCTGACCATATTTAATTAAGTAAATACCATACCATTGTAATAACTAAATTGAAATGAATAATAAGAAGCAAAATTTTATAATCAAATTAAATAATGAACATATGTTTATTTTTTATGGTGATAGATATTGTACATTATGGGTCAAACTCTAGGTAGAGGAAGTCATCTCCATTTTATTTCATTGAAGACTATTTTTGATTTTATGAACAAATTGGAATTTATGAGGTGTATCTAACCATCTCGTGTCATGTTATAACAATAGTTTATTTATTCTTATAATATTTTGATTTTTTATTAATTTTTTACCCTTAATTTTTTATACAATTCAACTAATTAGAAAGTATTAACGGATTTCATAACCCAATTTGAATTCCCTATGTTAATCTTCCACATCAATTATTATGTCATAATGTTAATTTTTTCTGAAAATAATAATAATTTTATTATATTATATTTCTAGTTGTTTTATGTGGATTTATAATCGTTACACATAATTGATTAATTTGATTCATGTTATCTTTAGTGATTTGAAATTCCTAAGGTAATATTTAACTAAATAATTTTTTTTAAATGTTTTAAATATTTATGTTTTTTATAAAATAATTAAATTTCATTTTATTTTTTTGAAGATACATTTACTGACTATGTTAATGTATATATTACTTATTTAAAATGGGGTATTTGGAAATTCAATCAACATTTTTCATAATAGAATATTTTTAAAGTAAATTATTTTAAAAATCCCCTCTTAAAGTTCCTTTTTAATATTTTTATTACAAAAGTAAAAAAAGAATGATTTTTAACTTATACAACATGACTGGATTCTCTCAATTTTATTTTTATTTATTAATTTATTGTTTTCATTATAAATTATTATAGTTATTTGATAATAAATTGATATCATTTTTATATGTGTGGAATTTTTTATTTAAAAATATTTTTTTATAAGAAAACTGCATTTTGATATCTGAAAGTGTTTTTAAAATGGGTTTAAAAGTGATTTCTAGGATTTTTTCATGATGTGTTCATGGGAAATAATTTACTATGGGTCTACAAAATTTTATATTCAGATATGATGGGTTGAGCCCCATTATCGCTCATGATTTTGACACGTTGAGCCCCATTATAACTCTTGATATTTTGGGTGATCCCCATTATAGATCAACAATTCATTTGGTAATCTGGAGATGTATGCCTACTGTACATTTATTCCATTTTTAATGGTTAATATATGAGAAATATGGGAATTATTTCCCAAAAAACCAAAAATCTTTTACAAATATTTCTAAAGTGTTTTTCAGAAAATATTTTAATGGGTGTTCATGATTTCACTGGAAGAAATATTTTATTTATTTATGTCCCTTACTTATAATTGTTTGTCGTCCCATGTTTTATAGTATTTTTCAATGTTATTAACAAAGAGTTGGAAAATTATGGGATAAAAGGGACAATTGCAATGATTTTTCATAATTATAAATCATATTTTTACAGTATTATACAATGGATAAAATGGATACTTAGTATAAGTGTCCACTAGTAATGTATGGTTAAATTTTTATGATAATTTATAAATTAACTAAAACAAAAAACTAGGAATGTAATTGAATGTGAATTCAAGTTAAAAAATACTATGTTATGTAGTGTTTAAGAGAGGGTCCATAAAATCAACCTCCACTAAAAAACAATGGGGCACATCCTTAATAATAACTCACCAATCTAGATTCCTCCCAACATTCCCTCACTTATTTAGTAATCTCCCACTAATAATATATAATCTAACTCCCATGGTAAGAGATCTCCCTATCTTAATTTTTATTCTATCACCTTTTTTAGGTCATTCATATTTGTTTTTGTTTTTCAGATATGTTTTCCAACAAACCACATACTATAAATTTGATGTTAATGTGATGAGAGACATGTTTCACTGTGATTATTCCAACCCATGGACTTTTTTGTACTATTTTTATGTTTTTGAAATTATCAAGTGATTTTTTTTCAAAAGTAAGGGACCTCTCCCTCTTATTTTTAAATCAATAACCATCATTATATTAATCATTTTAAATCTCAATTATTTTTATTTTCACGAAATTAAAAACATTCCTATAAATTCAATATTATTTTCTTTGAATGATATATTATTTATCCCCTGGCAATATTTCTTTTACCTAGGATTATTCTATGAAAAGATCCACCAGTTCTCATCATTATTATTGAATATACATTAACTTATCCCTTTTATCTATAGTAAATAATGTTCGGATATATTCTTCCATAACCCCCTTACTACCCTTATGGTGTCAAAATTATGGGAGACACCACTAACTCTCATTAAATCCATCCAATGAAAATTTATGTACCACCATTATACTGCCAAAATTTCACTATGATTTCCAATGGATAACAATTTTGTAGTGAATACCCTTTCCCATTTATTATAGTCAGATTTATAATTTATACATTGATAATTCTATGATTTTTTTACTTATATGTATTCATTATTTTCTCCTTGATCATGGAATAAGATATAATAAAAAATTATTAAAATTTTCATTATCTATGTGGAAAAAATATTAATGAAAATGAAATAAAATTGAGAGGTGTACAACGAATTATATGGTGCTTCGGTGCTTTAGGTAATGTTTTAGTCAAATGTTATGTCATGAATGGTATTAGATAGTGAAGATAATAATTCACAAGATTTTTTCCATCATTATTTCTTCGAGGTAAAACATGACTTATTATTATAATTCTACGTTCAATGATTTTTCCACATTTCAAATGTTTTCTTTATGTTACCTTTCTATATCATAAATCATTATTCATATTTATGATTCTTATACCTTTTATATCACATTTAAATAAATATTTTATACCATGAAATGATTCCTTTATAATATTATTTTTTTATTCCCTTATTCGAATTTATAGGTCATCCCGTTCATATGAATGTCCCTAGGTTATCAAGTGATGTTTTAAAAGCGAGAGAATATTAGTTTCACATCATGGAATTTTTCAATAATTTTGTAATATCCTACATTAAACTAGTTATTCTATATAAAAAATTACCAAATACACTATGTAAAGACCTATAAATTCTGTGGAAATGTTTTTCCTAAATACATGGTAATTTTACAAGTTCGTGAAAATTTACGGTGCTTGATTCCGAGGCCCGGTGTGCCCAGAATCAATTTCTGAGGTGTTGTTCAGGTACGTTTAGTAAACGTACGAGTGAGATTTTATAACTTTTGAACCGGTACTCGGAATTAAAATCTGAGGGCACCATTGAGCTCACAACATCGGTGATTGATTAGTGAGACATTCAATGCAGTTGCATTATGACGATAATGGATGTTAGATATTGGGGTTTTTAATTAAATTGAATAAATATAAAGTGTTACCTTTTTTTTATTTGTGGTGGTGAAAAGCTCCAAGAGGAGGTTAGTGGTGGTGCCACAACATCATAACCTCCCATGAGAGGTTATGGAGATGGGGACCACCCGCACATAACCTCCCTTAAGAGGATATTCCATGGTGGGGACCACCAAGGGGTTGTAACCCCTTTCAACGCCCAATTAAGTGAGAACCTCTTCACCTTCCTCCACATTTATTTTTTTGAGCCAACCCACATCATTTATTTGGTTAGGTTTCACCAATTAACCAATCTACACCTTTTTAAATCTTTTTATTTCTTGCCAACAATAAAATAATAGACAAACCTATTATTTTATTTTTGTTGGTAACATTCTTCTAGGAGGGACTTTGAGAGAGGCCTTGGTAGAATTTTGAGAACATCATCCTCCCAACGCAGAAAGTCGCTAACCACTGAAGAACAATGAACTCCTTAATCGATCTTCAACTATGCCAAACGAAAAGGAGCCGACTGCGAAGAACGTCGAAGGCGCTTCTTCCCCGGTCTCCTACGCCAGACCCTTCCCGACATCAACGAATCGACATCTCCCATTCCTCTCCTTCCACCATCAACGATCAACAATCAAGGTAGGGGTTTGAGTTGAATTTATTCCTGTTGTTCATCGTTGAATGTATGAAATATGAATTGCCAATTGATATAACAATAACAAAAAGGGATTATACCACACGAACACGGTCCGACTCTCTCCCTTTGACTAATCACGTTTGTTGACGACGGCGGAAAAGCAACGACACCTCCATAAGGATGAACCGTGGTGGAGTAGGGGGAGTGGCTGGCCGCTCGACCAGCCGGGAGGAGCCGGACCTAGTAGGTCCAATGTGTTTTGGACCGGCGCCACCTGGCACCGGTATCGGCTCACACTTGAATTTCAAAGGCTATTGGGAAGCAGGGGGGTCAAAAATTTCCCCTGGACGCATATAGGGTAGACCACTGGGCCGCCAGCCAACTCGGCCACACATGCCGCCAGGATGGGCTGCCACTTGGGT
The DNA here is from genome assembly GCA_963277665.1 of Viscum album. NCBI lineage: Eukaryota > Viridiplantae > Streptophyta > Magnoliopsida > Santalales > Viscaceae > Viscum > Viscum album. The sequence continues at coordinate 812,525,152 of OY728161.1, read as the reverse complement.
CGGGCCACCCCCTTAGACCGGGCCACCCCCTCGGACTAGGCCGTGCACATGGGTCGGGCTGCACTTGGGTCAGGCCGCCCCTCAGGCCGGGTCGAACCCTCGGGCCAGCTCGGACTCGCGGACCTGGTCGAACCGCGAACCAGAGCCGGTTCGGGTCGGGACGGTCTGACTGGGTCAGACCGGAACCGGAACTGTTTGACCCGTTAACACTTTTGTGCCCATATCCGAGGCTACAGGTGTCTAATTGATGAAACATTAGTGGAGAAGTAAGGATTAGAGTGAGGAAATTCTTTTGGAATTTTCCACTTGAGGGTTGGACACAGTTGATATATGGTCGGGTTCGATTAAGCCTAAAGACCCACCAGGCCACTGGAACAGAAATGCCACTAACTCATAGACCGAGCGTCAGATTGATGGTCCGTCTATTGCATTGAGTACTGACACGTGCCTGTCGTGGGGTGTGGAAAAAACTTATATAAACTATGTTAAAATGTATTATAGTGGATTACCTAGGTTGTCTCCAGAGAGGAGTGCACAACAATTAAGCTGTCACCTTAAAATAAGATCAAAAAGTGTGGTTGTTTTTCTGAATTTGATTGATTTTTGAAAAGGAAAGAAAGAAAATAAAAAATGGAAGGAAATTTAAGAAAATATTGTGAACAACTTAACAAATCAAGTGATTGAAACTATTATATAAGAAGGCTGATTAGGTCAAAGTTGTATCTCCATTTGTAATTCTATCATAGTTCCAATTTATCCAATTCTCTTCTGCTAAACCGTTAAGAGTGAGAATCCACAATTATTTCTTCTCACTCCCTTGGTCAATTAAAAATGTGAGAATAAACCTTACTAAAATCTTAGGTTGGTCTACCCTCCTTCCAATGTGTAATAGAGTTGTAGAAAATACTCCCAATTATCTTAGGCAATTTCCAATCGGGTCTTGTTTATCCCAAGTAATCAAGAACATTCACTACTCCTCACACACGTACCGGTGATCACCGAGTACTTCACCACTAAGTCTCGGTCTATTCCATCATTTATAAACCAAAACCTAGTGGAGGGAGATATTGATCATTGACCAAATATAAATGAACAACAAAATCTAAAATCAGATACAATCGTACATGATAATAAAAAGTGTTATAGGAAATTGAAACTGATTCACAGAAGAGAAGAGGATTTTAAAACATTAAGAGAAGGAACTCATGAAATACAACATGGAAAACCTCCCCATCCCAAATCACACAGAAGTTTACCCCACCATGGTAAGGGTAATTGTGACTAAGGTGAAAGAAGAATTCATTACAAAGCTAAGAAGAATAAAAGAGAGAAAACAAAGAACAGAAAATTTGATGCTCCAGAATCTCTACTCCAGACGTTTTCCTCTGTTATGCCCACACTGGCCGAAACTCACTAAGGTCCCTTCTTATAGAATGTTTGAAATGAGGTTTTCTATCTACCCTCAAAATTTTGGAGTCATTGGACAGGTTTAAAGAAAGTTATGGCCGAATCAATAACCATTACTTTTCTCGCAGCCAAACACTGTTTCACCCACTCCACTTTGACGCGCCAAAAGGATGCATTAATGAGCTCAATAATTTATGAAATTTAATGTGAGACGTTATTTTGAAGTCCTCTATCCGCACCAGCTGGAATCACCTCATTATAAGTTTGTATGAATGAGATATTGCATATTTAATGAAGTGGCTCCATTCTGCCTTCAAACTGATTTCTCCACTTGATTGAAATTTATGAACCATTGGGTTTCGAATTGGGTCTTGGTACATAAGGAAAATTTTAAGCGCACAATTATAGGAATCCTACAAAAAAATATTCACTTCAATTGGACCCATATTATAAAAGTTATGCTCGAAAAATAGAAACTATACAAAACTGACAATTTTACAGAATTACCCCATTTTCACATTTAAGCCCAAAATACACCAAAAACACATAAATGACGCAAATACACTCACATTGAATAATTGGGAGGAATTAAATCATTGAAAAACATATAAATAATAATGAAAATAGAAACTCTATCAAGTACCCTATGATAAGGAAGACCTTTGTGATACTTATATGTTCGACTTCGTGACAATTTAAGTATTAACCAGTTTCTTGTGGTACGAATCCTCCCGGAGACGAGCAAGCGGAGTGCGGAGACCTAATAGCTGGCCGAGATGTTGTGAATTCTGACCTTTTGACTCGGAGTATTTCGACTAGCCCAGTGGGAAGTGCCTCTGTGTGATGTGGCATGCCCACAGTGGGGAGCGCCTCTGTGTGACACGGGAGACCCACAGTACAAGATAGGAGGAGTACCTAAGGATGCTACGGGGGTGAGTGCCTCTATGTGACACACCAGAACCACAGTGGGGAGCGCATATGTGTGACGCAGCAGACCCACGGTACTCAATAGGAGGAGTACCACTGCAGTCCTGGACAGTGGGAAGCGCCTCTGTGTGAAGCGGCATACCCACTGTACTTGATATAGGAAGATTATACCATCAGTCGAGGTTCCGATAGTGTGATTGGGGTTGTTACATGATACTACCCCTAGAACAAAATCTAGGTTTTGAGAAGAGTAAATGACTTTTGAGTTTACCTCACGAATGAGATGGGTTACTAGATTACTTAGGAATATGTATGGGAATATACCTAAGTGATGGGTATTCATTGATTTCATGGTTCTGGTTTATCCTTGTTGGATTTAGTGAGATCTTGAGGGTCTTGGGGTCCCTACTGAGTATCGTTATACTCACCACTCCACGGGCTATGACCCCACCTAGTTGTGTTGGTTGTGGACGACAGACAACAATGACTGAGGTAGAGAGTAGCAGGACTGGACGGTACCTGGATGTGGACCACTCTGTGTGATGGTGCATGGAGCGGACGGACTGACGTGGAGTGCTGAGTAGGCCATATGTACATACCCTTCAGGTAGGAACCCGAAAGGACGACTCAGTTTCTCCTTTACTTTTTCATTCAGTTGTACTTGTACATTCTCATTTCATGGTACAATACTGTTGGTCTTGTATTTCTGGCCCCCTTTTTTATCATCTCTCTCTTTTATATACAATTTTACTAGGTTTTTTACTTCCAATTGCATTCTCTGTTGTGTTTGTTTACTATTTATGAAGGAAATGCCTTCCCAGTTAAGGGATTTAAGCCTTTGGTGCTAGTCGCCATCCCCTGGCCTATGGAAGGCGGGCTTGGGGTAGTCATGATACGAGCCCTGGGGGGTAGGTCATGACAAATTAATTTTAGAGGACTCGGTTCTACCTTATAACTTTGGACTCTGATCATTCTTTTATATGAAGAAAAAGTGTTAAGGGTACTATGTGTGGTTTTTAGTTCAGGGAGTCTAGTGTTGGTGCAGGCGGAAGAAGTATCAGTACACCATGATCCTAACTTCTGATTTCTGACTCAGTTCATGAAAACACTTATTGCATGTGTGTTTTAAAAAGTTTTTCTTTAAGTCAGCTCAACATGTTCAGCTCAGCAGGTATAAATCTTTTGACTGTGTTTCATCAGTTTTTTTCAGGATGCCTCCCCGTGGACGACCAGTTAAAGCCCAGAGAGTTTACGCTCTGACCGCCCACTGACCAATGAGGCCTCGATGCAGGGCCCTTTACCAGCGGAGGCACTAGTGGTACTACATTCCGTTGGGCCACCGATGCCACCAGCCCCAGTTGCTGATGATACATTCCACTTGAGCACATTGCAGGAGTTCCATCACCAGATGTCACCTAGGTCCGAGGGAGAGACGGATCCACATGTGGCTGAGGATTGGCTGGAGGATGTAGGGAGAGTTTTCAGGCTAGTAGGGACACCAGCAGACCTCATGGTGATCCTTGTTGCGAGTATCCTTCAAGAAGCAGTAGGCAGATGGTGGATCCTGATGCTTCAGGTCCACGATGAGGTGACATTACTCTGGGCAGACATTGAGAGCCTGTTCCGAGTAGAGTTTGTTCCAACCACCATTCAAGAAGTGTGTACATAGGAGAAAATTATTCTACAGCAGGGTAGCATGACATTGGTTCAATACTCATCGAGGTTCACCGGCCTCTCAAGCTACTCCACTGATATGGTACAAGACCCATTCTTCAGGGCCGGAACCTTTGAGCAGGGGCTTAGGAGAGATATTAGAGCCTCGATGGTCTGCCTCAACATTCTGATGTAGGCAGGGGTGTTAGAGAGAGCCCTCATAGTGGAGAGTTTCTTTGCTGAGTAGTCTCCGTCTGTGAGACCCACCACTAGTCAACTTGAGGCGGATTCTTCTGTAGTTGGCAGTAGACAGATAAAGCAGACATCCAAGAGGACTAGACCCACAGGTGGATGACCGCATGACTCAGTATCTATTGTGTGGGGCACCCAGGGCAGTGACATACCTGTCAGGAGCAGGTAGTGAAACTCATGCAGTGGGAAGGGTCAAATGGCTCGTGACTGTCCGACCCACCGTTTAGATGATCAGAAGATAGTTGAGGGACCACCCAGGTAGAAGCATAGGTTTTTTCGAGGTGGTCCACATGAAATAGGTGGACATGGCAGAGGAGGTGGTCATGTAGATGGTCGTGGAAAATGTTACGAGGTGCTACCGCCACCACCACTAGGAGGTCTACCCCTGGCCATAGGGAGCAGGTGGCCATGGGAGAGCTCAGCCTCAGGCAGTTGAGGCATACAACCATGGTACTCCGGAGATGATTCGAGGTATTATCTGTGTCTACTACACCTTAGTTGCAGTTCAAATAGACACAGGTTCCTGTCACTCTTTCATAGCAACTGCCCTCGTTCAGAGCTCGGAGATTCCGACGGAGTGGTTGGCTCGATTCTTATGTCTAGAGACTCCTACGAGAGCAGACTCGATGATTACGCAATCATGCCGGAAGTGTGAGCTTACTCTATGAGGTGAGAGCTTTGGCTAGGATCTTCTCATAGCGGTAGTGAGGCCTTACGACGTCATGTTTTGTATGGATTAGTTATATACAGTCCACACTCAGATTAACTGTATTAGGCACAAAGTGAGGTATGTTCACACAGATGTGACCAGGATCACCTTCATCGGTGATAAGGGAACCTTTCCAGCACAAGAAGGACTTACTCGGAGGAGGGTGCAGCCAATCACTCACTAGTTGGCTTCCCTTAACCTTAGAGAATTTGATGCGGAGAGTCCGAATTATCCTGTAGTGATGGACCAATACGCAGATGTTTTCCCAGATGATGTACCAGGACGGCCTCCTTGTAGAGAGGAGGATTTCTACATTGATCTGTATCCCGGGACGACACTGATATCTACTCCATCATATCATATGGATCCTGCTGAGCTTCATGAGCTGTGGGTATATCTGGAAGACCTGTAGAGGAAGGGATTCATTCGGCCCAGTTTTTCTCCTTGGGAAGCCCCAATTCTATTAGCCACGAAGGGGGATAGGAGCTTGTGGCTTTTTTTACTACCATCACCTGAAATAGGTGACCGTGAAGAACATGTACACACTCACGAGGATTGACGATCTCTTTGATCAGCTCAAGGGAGCACAATGGTTCTCAAAGATAGACCCCTGATAAGGCTATCACTAGCTCAGAGTTTGAGATGAGGATGTGCAAAAGATAACCTTCAGATATCAGTACGACCACTAGGAGTTCTTGGTTATGCCCTTCGGTGTTTCCAATTCTCCAGCAGAGTTCATGTGTCTTATGAGTAGTTTATTCCTGACATACCATGATCGCTTTGTCATAGTCTTCATCGAGGACAATCTGATCTACACTACCACTGAGGAGGAGAATTCCTACCATTTGCAGGTAGTGCTGGACACAATCCAAGAGCACCAGCTTTATGGTAAGCTCTCGATGTGCCAGTTTTGGATTCCAGAGGTTAACTTCTTAAGAAACGTCATCTCGGAGGCCGGACTTGCAGTAGATCCAGTGAAGATTGAGGAATAACATTCTTGAGAGCCACCCAGGAGTATGACAGAGGTACGAAGTTTCATGGTCTTCACTGGATACTACCAGAGATTCGTTCCAGAATTCTCCAGATTTGCAGCACCACTATCATCATTGACGAAGAAGGGGCTACCCTTCATGTGGTCGGAGAGATTCCAGCAGAGATTTCAAGAGCTGAGGCAGAGGTTGACTTGTGCCCCCATCTTGAGGCTTATATAAGAGGGCGTAGTGTACTAAGTTTACTCTGATGCATCAAGGACCAGATATGGGTGTGTCCTGATGCAAGAGCATGTAGTGATCGCTTATGGTTTTTGATAGCTGAGACAACACGAGCAGAACTATGCTACCCATGAACTGGAGTTAGCAACAGTGGTCTTCTCCTTAAAGATGTGGTGACACTATCTGATTGGAGAACATTTTACCATGTACACAGATTACAAGAGTCTTAGGTATATATTCTCCCAAAAGGACCTAAAACTGAGACAGTGGCATTGGCTTGAGTTTGTCCCGGACTATGACTTCGATATAGTCTATACTCTTGGGAAGGGGAACGTTGTCATAGAAGCTCTTAGTAGGAGATATGGAATACAACTGATAGGAGAGGCGACATATCAGCTATCTTCCTTACAGATATCCTTTGTGGAAAGGGATGTAGCATCCTTTCTACAGTGTCTTACAGTCACTCCTACACTTATTCTACGAGTCAGGGAGGCACAACATGGAGACATTGACTATAAGACACGATGTACTCAGATATCCACAGGGCATGCACTTGATTGATTTTTTTAAGGTGGGGAGGACATCATCCTCTTCAGAGGACATACTATGGTACCAGTTGTAATGACCCGAAAATTTCAAGGAATATTTTTTCATAAATACTTAGGAATTTTTCAAGTCTGTGGTTCTGACGGCACCTAATTCTGAGGCCCGGTGTAACCGTAATCAATTTTTGAATATTTTTTTTGGGTACGTTTAGTAATCGTATGAGCGGGGTTTTCCATCTTTTGAACAGGTTCTCGGAATTTAAATCTGAGGACACCGATGAACTCACAGTGCAGGTATTCTTTTAACGGAACATTACCGTAGTTGCGTTTTATGCAAGATGGAAGTTTATTTTGGGGATTTATAATAAATTAACTAACATTTTTGTACACAAATTTATTTATAAACGGTGGTTATTTCCAAAAAGGGGAAGTTATAGTTGGGGCCACAACCACATAACATCCCACGAATGGATTTAGTGTGGTGGGGACCACATGATCCCAAACCCATTCACCTCCCCTTAACTCCCCATTAACTCCCTATTATTTAATTAGAAAACTCCTGTAATTTTTTATGGTGGAGACTCTCCACCTCCCAACCATTGAATGTGTCAACCTTTCTAATTAATATCTATATTAATTAGTTGGCACCACTTTTTAATCAATTTGAATTGCATGGAAATTTTATTAAAATTGGGAAGCCATATTTTAACATTTTATTTGGAAAATAGTTCTGTGGGGAAAACCTCTGGGGAATTAGAAGGAACTGTTCATCTCTGTGAAGAATGCTCCAAGACTCGAAGAACGGGAAGCAATTTATCTCCACTTATCTTTTCAACCGGAAAAAGATCATGAGGAATGCCTTCATCCTTTCTTCTTCCTCAGTGTCAAGGGAGAAGACACCGCTTACAAGGAACGTCTTCTACGACAACAACTTCCAATGTTTACGGGATGACACCATTCTCCACGATGTCATCTTCCACAACCCCCAACTACCGCGACGCTCATCTTCCGCGGCTTGTCGATGAACGAACCTCAATTAAAAGGTAGGGGGTTTGATATAAATTTTATGTGAATGAAATTATAATCTGTCCTTGGTGAAAGCTTATACTGGCTTTAGCCTATTGATATCGCCTAATGCAGAGGGCGGGAGCCGAATGAACATGGACCAACGACCCTATAATGGTTCATGGATATTTTGGCGGCGACAACGAGAGGTGGTGGCGACAGGAGGCGGTGACCGCACACCGGCCGCGTGGAGGAAAAACGCGGCCTGCCTCCACATGCCGCTCGGCAGATGAACCGAACAGGTCGGCTGTAGCAGACCGGGCTGGAGAGCCGTGGTGACTCTAAGGCGCCACGCCGAAGAGAATAGTGTCCCACGGGCCGCTTCGGCAGCAAACCGGCCGGCCGCATGCCGGCCGGGATGAAGGAGGCCGCAGCACCCGCAGGTGCCGCGCGGGAGAACCGCGGCCCGCCCGTACGGGCCACTCACAGAGGGAAGACTGGCCGACTTCGGCCATCCAGACAAGAGTGGTGGCACCGCTCGACGCTGCCTATTCGGGAAATCGGGGGGGGGGGGGGGGGACTTGCACCGGCTCGGCCAGCCACGGTACGGGCCACCTTGCGTGGGCCTGGCCGCATACCACTAGGCTAGGTCGCGCCCTGCCGGGCCGGGCCGTGCCCTTGCGCTGGCCGGGCCATGCTTCACTAGGTCGGGCCGTGCATGACCAGGCTAGGCCGACCACCCAGCTAGGTTTGACCCGCAGAACCGGGTCGGGCTGACCTGCCAGCTCACTAAACTTCACGGGCCGGACCTGTTTCACTTAAACACGAATATCTTTCAGACCAAGCATCCGAACGACGCGCCGTCTGCGGAAATTGGATCCTATGGACGAGAAGTTACTTTTGAGATACTCTAAGTGAGTTTGGACGACTTTGGAAAATGGTTGGGTTTGGAATGAGTGAAATTCCAACCGGGCCCCTCGAATTAAAAAGCCAATAACTCTCAGACCGGGAATCTGATTGACGTGATGTCTGTCGCGTTGGGTTTCTTTTGATGAGACATAACTTGGGGATACATAAACTCTTGACTTCGGGATAGTTGATTTATCAACCCCTTTTCTTGAGGAGTGGACCCTCCCGGAATCTAGCGTGCTGTGTGTGGGAACCCTAGAGCTGGATGCGACTGCGTCGACTACTGTACTGGAATCCTCCGTGGGTTCAACATCGACGACTACCGTTCTGGAATCCTTCGCGGTTTCGACGATGATGTCTACTGTTCTTGTATCATGTGTGGGTCCAGAAGTTTGACCTCAGTAATTGTATCCTGTGTGGGTGCGGTAGAGTAGCAGGTCTTGTATCCTGTGTGGGTCTGACAGCTTAGCTGGTCTATTATCCTATGTGGGTCTGACAGATTAGATGAATCAGTTACTACATATGATCATCTCTATCACTATTTGAAAGATGTATACATGTGTGAGCTGATTCTTGACTTTCAATAATTATCTTCGATGTTATTGACTTTTTTCCCATGTGTACTGGGTTGTACTTGGGCTCGAGAGTTAGAGCCGAACTGGGATTGATGAATTATGTATATGTATGGGCATATACCTAAGTAAAGTTGGTTGATACTTCGTGATTGTATCTTTCTTCTGTAGTTTATCCTTCGTGGATTCTGGGAGACCTTCGGGTGTCTCGGGGTCCCCACTGAGTATCGTATACTCACCCCTGCAGGGGTTATTCCCACAATACATTGTGTTGGATGCAGACTACAGACAACACTAATCGAGGAGGAGACTTGTAGAGATGGACGGTACCCGGAGGTGGACCACTTGGTGAGACGTACACGAAGCATACAGAAGGAATTTAGGTGTTGAGGAGGCCATCTGTACCCACCCTTAAGGTGGGATTTATGGAGGACGACTCACTGATTGCTGTTTTACTTTACTGTAGTCGTAATGGCTTTTTAGTTGTACTGTAATTTATAGTTGGGTTTGTATAATGGCTCATTTACTTTTCATCACTTACTTTTGTATTCAGTATTACTTTGTGCTTAATTCTGTTGTGTTTGTTTACTTTTATAAAGTCAATTCTTTCCCTTTATATAAGTATTTACGCCTTTGGTGCTAGTCGCTAGCCCTAGCCTATGGAAGGCGGGATTGGGGTAGTCACGACACGGGCCCCGAGGATGGGTCGTGAAAAATTGGTTTCCGGGGAGTTAGTTCTACCGCATAACTCATGACTCTGATCAGTCATTTTTGTGATGCAATAGTGTTAAGATTATTGAGTGTGGTGTTCAGTCCAGGGAGTCTAGTGTTGGTCCGGAGGCCGATGTATCCATACACCAGGACCCTGACCTCTGATTTCTGACTCAGTGCATGAAAATACAGATTGCATTTTTGTTTCAAAAGTTTTCTTTGTGATTACTTTGTGTCACCTCACTAGGTATACTGTTTGACTATGACTTACCGTTTTCTTTTCAGGAGTACCCCATTAAGGCATCCAGCTAGGGTTCCGAGTTACGTACGAGATGGTATCCCAACAAGAAACGAGGCATCAATGCAGGGCCCCATCACAGAGGAGGCACCAGCGGTACCACTACCTGCTAGGTCACCGATTCCCCCAGCCCCAGCAGCAGAGAGTGCACGCCACCTGAGTGCATTGCATGAGTTCCAGTGACAAAGGCCACCCAGGTTTTGTGGAGCGATGGACTCATTGGTAGTAGAAGATTGGCTGGAGGCTGTTGTCAGAGTTTTTAGATTAGTAGGGACACCATACGATATTATAGTGATCCTTGCCACGAGTCTTTTGCATGAAGTAGCAGGTAGATGGTGGAGCCTGATGCTCCAGGTGCATAATGAGGCATCACTACTTTGGACAGACTTAGACAGTCTCTTCCACTCAGAGATTGTTCTAGAAACCCTTCGTGCGGTGCAGATTCAAGAGTTACTACATCTATAGCAGGGCATCATGATAGTAGATCAGTACTCAGTCAGGCTTACTAACCTCCCACGCTACTCCACAGATATGGTACGAGACCCGTTCTTTAGGGATCGGAACTTCGAGCAGGGACTAAGGCATGAGATCATGGCTACGAAGATTCTCCTCAGTATCCTGAATCAGGAGGGGGTGCTGGAGCGAGCCCTTCTAGTGGAGAGATTTTTCACTGAGCATTCACTAGCGGCAAGACCCACTGCAGGGAGACACATAGCGCAGTCTTCTGCACCCGATAGTAGACAGATGTCACAGAGGTCCAAACGGACCAGGCCATCAGGTGGGATACCTCAGGATAGAGGTTCAGTTGTGCGGGGCACATGAAACCGAGCCACCCTTACCAGGAGAAGGAAATTATATGCATGCGGCGGGTAGGTCCACATGGCTCGTGACTGCCCGACCAGCCATGCGGACGAGCAGTAGACAGTAGAGGGGCCTCCCAGGAAGAGTTTGAGGTTTGACCATGGTGGTCCGCCAGGAGTGGGCGGATGAGGCAGTGGAGCTGGACGAGCAGTGGGTTATGGACAACGTTTCGAGGCTCTACCACCACCACCTCAAGGAGGTCGACCCCGACCATAGGGAGTTGGTGGACAAAGGCGGGCTCAGTTGTAGGCAGACGAGGCCTACGACTGCGGCGCACCTGAGATGATTCGAGGTACTATCTATGTCTACTCCACCCTTGTTGTAGTACTTATAGACATAGATGTGATTCATTATTTTATTTTCACTCCCCTTGTTCGGAGCTTGGAGATTTCGACAGAGTCATTGGATCGATACTTACGGCTAGAGACTCCTATGGGAGCAGACTCGATGATTACGAACTGGTGCCAGCAGTGTGAGATTACTCATGGAGGAGAGAGATTTGGTTGGGATCTTCTTGTAGTGGAGGTGAGGCCTTAAGAAATCATCTTGGGTATGGACTGGTTATCTACAATTCATGCGTAGATCGACTGTATTAGGTGAAAAGTGTGGTGTGTCCCACGGATGAGACCAGGTTAACCTTCACCGATGAGAAGGGAGCCTTTGTAATGCATGATGGACTTACACCAAGGAGAGGGCTGCCTATCACATATCGGTTGGATAGTATCATCCTTGGAGCGGTTGATGTGTGGAGTCCGAGTTTTCCTATTGTGGTGGATCAGTATGCGGATGTTTTCCCTGATGACGTTCTAGGACTACCTCCTTGCAGATAGGTAGACATATACATAGACCTGTACCCCGGGACAACACAGATATACACCCCAACATATCGGATGGCCCCTGCCGAGCTTTGTGAGCTGCGGGTACAGCTGGAGGACTTGTAGGGGTTGGTATTTATCCGACCCAGTGTTTCACTCTGGGTAGGAGGATGAGAGCTTGTGACTGTGTGTCAACTACCATCGCCTGAATCAGGTGACTGTGAAGAACAAGTACCCACTTCCAAGGATGGACGCCGTCTTTGATAAACTCAAGGGAGCACAATGGTTCTCGAAGATAGTCCATAGGTCAGGAAATCACCAGCTCAGAGTTCGAGATGAGGATGTGCAGAAGATGGCCTTTAGGTGTCGGTATGGCCACTACGAGTTCTTGGTTATTCCATTCGGGATAACCAATTCCCCAGCAGTGTTCATGAGTCTCATGAACATGATATTCAAGCCTTACCTCGATCGATTTGTCGTAGTCTTCATCAAAGACATACTGATTTAGTCGACTACTAAGGAGTAGCACACCTACCATTTGTAGGTAGTAGTGGACACACTCTGAGAGCACTAGCTTTATGGTAAGCTCTTAAAGTGCCAGTTTTGGATTCGAGAGGTTCAATTCATTGGAAACATCATCTCGGAGGCTGGGGTATATGTTGACCCAGTGAAGATCGAAGAAGTTCATTCTTGGGAGACACCCAAGAGTGTGATGGAGGTTCAAAGTTTTCTAGGACTGGTTGTATACTATCAGAGATTTTTCAAGACTTTTACAGGGTTTCATCACTGCTTTTAGCTTTGACGAAGAAGGTCAAACCCTTCGTTTGGTCATATATATTCCAGGAGAGCATCCAGGTGCTGAGGCAGAGATTGACCAGCCCACCTATCTTGAGGCCATCAGAGGAGGGCATTGGGTACGTAGTTTACTATGATGCATCAGGGACCAGACTTGGGTGTGTCCTGAAGCAGGAGCAAGCAGTGATCGCGTACGGTTTACGACTTTTGAGGTAGCATGAGCTAAACTACGCTACCAATGTCCTGGAGTTAGCAACAGTGGTCTTCGTCTTAAAGATGTGGTGGCACTATCTGATGGGTGAGCACTTTACAGTCTAATCTGACCCCCAGAGTCTCAGTTATATCTTCTCGCAAAAGGAACTGAACCTGAGACAGTGGTGATGGATTGAGTTCCTCCATGAATATGAATTTGAGATTTTCTATACTCTTTGTAAGGGGAATGTTGTAGTTGATGCTCTTAGTAGAAGATCAGGCATTCATCTTTTAGGATAGGTGACAGAGAAGCTGTCCGCGTTGCAGATTTCCATTTTGGATAGAGGTGGAACATTTTTTTACAGTCTCTCACAATCACTCCTCCACTCCTTCAGCGAGTCAGAGAGGCACAACATGGGGACGTTGACTGTGAGACGTGACATGCTTTGATATCCTTTGGACAGGCACCTGATGGATATTCTGAAGGGGTGCGCACGTCATCCTCTTCAGGGGTTTTACCATGGTACCAGTTTCACTACAGGAGGATGTGCTGAGGGAGTTTCACACTTCACCTCTATCGGTACATCCATGAGTGGCGAAGATGTATCAAGACTTCAGACGATAGAAAATGTGGCCAGGTATAAAGAATGTTGTACCAGAATTCATTTCACGATGCCTCACTTGTCAGCAAGTGAAGGCGGAGCACCAGGTACCAATAGGGTTGGTACAAACCTTAGAGGTCCCAGAGTAGAAGTGGGATGGGATATCTTTGTATTTCGTGATGGGGCATCAACGTAGATCCAGAGGACACAACTCTATCTGGGTGATCATAGACTGACTCACCATGTCGGCACACATTCTACTGATCATAGAGTAGGGATCAGTAGAGAGATTGAGAGGCCTCTACATTCAAGAGATTGTACGGCTTCATGGTTTAACATCGACTATCGTCTCAGATCGATATTCTCATTTCACTTCCCGGCTGTGGAAGAGATTACATGAGGCGTTTGGGACACAGCTTTGCTTGAGAACTGCCTTCCATCCTCAGATGGATGGAAAGTCTAAGAGGACTATTCATACTCTCGATGACATTCTCCGTGCATGTGTCCTAGACTTTGGTCACAGCTGGGAAGATCATCTACCCTTGGTGGAGTTTGTGTATAACAACAACTACAACTCAACCATCAGGATGGCACCTTATGAGGCACGGTATGGCCGACCATGCATATCACCTCTATGCTGGACTGACCCAGGGGAGTCAGCACTTGTAGGACCAGATATGGTTCAGTATATGACGGAGAAGGTGCAGATCATCTAGAGCAAATGAAGACTGCACACAGCAGACAGAAGTCCTATGCTGATAGGAGATGAAGACCACTGGAGTTCGAGAATGGCGACCATGTCTTCCTACGGGGCTCACGTCGACAAGGACTACGGAGATTTGGCCGGGGCAGCAAGTTATCTCCACGTTTCATTGGACCATTCCAGTTCCTCAGCAGGGTAGGCGAGGTGTCTTACCATCTGACCCTTCAACCTCAGTTGCATTAGGAGCACAATGTCTCCCACGAATCTCAACTGAAGAGATACATGCACAACCTGAAAAACATCATAGACTATGGGGAGGTGGAAATCGATGACGGGGCGACATTCACGGTGGTCTTGGTGGAGATCGAGGATTGGCAGTAACAGGTCCTATGTGGATGGTCGATTTCTTTGGTGCGCATTCGCTGGCAGCACGGGAACCTCCAGGAGAGCACATTGGAGATGGAGGCTCAGATGCATGCTTAGTAACACCATTTGTTTACCTAGTGTGTTTTGTATCATTATGAGGACGTAAAGCCTGAGGTGGGGGTAATGTAATGAAATGAAATGTTCAAGAATTTTTTTTCTTAAATACTTTGGAATTTTGCGAGTCTGCGGTTTTTGACGACATCTGATTCCGAGGTCCGGTGTGCCAGGAATCAATTTTTGAATATTTGTTCAGTTACATTCAATAAAAGTACGAGCATGTTTTCAATATTTTGAACTGGTGCTTGGAATTGAAATACGAGGACAACGATGAACCCGCAGCGCGAGTATTCACATAAGGGGACCTTTACCATAGTTGTGTTTTATGCAGGATGGAAGTTTATTTTTGGGATTTATAATAAATTAAATAAAATATTTCTACACAATTTTATTTATAAATGGTGGTTATTTTTTACAAGGGAAATTTAGATGTGGGGCCCACACCCACATAACCTCCCATGAGAGGATTTAGTGTGGTGGGGCCCACACGAACCCAAACATGTTCACCTCCCCTCAACTCCCCATAAACTCCCTGTTATTTAATTTGACAACTCCTCTCATTTATTACGGTGGAGCCTCTCCACCTCCCACCCATTGAATGTGCCAACCTATCTAATTAATATCTAAATTAATTAACTGGCACCAATTTTGAATCAATTTTAATTTCATGGAAATTCTATTAATATTTCGAAGCCTTATTTTAATATTTTCCTTCGAAAATATTTTTCGGGGGGAAACCTCTGGAGAATTAGAAGGAAGTGTTCCTCTTCGTGAAGAGCGTTCCACGACCAGAAGAATGGGAAGAAATTTCTCTCCACTTATCTTTTCAACTGGAACAATATCATGAAGTACACATTTATCCTTTATTCTTCCTCCACGTCAAAGGAAAAGGCACCCCTTGCATGGAACACCATCTATGACAATGACTTCCAACGTAGACAGGAGGAAATCATTCTCCGCGATGCAGTATTCTGCGATGCCCGACTACCGCGACACTCATCTTCCGCGGCTCATCTACGAACTAACTTCAATTACGAGGTAGGGGGTTTGATATAAATTTTAAGTGAATGAAATTATTTTCTGTCCTTGGTGAAATATTGTATTGTATTTAGCCAATTGATATCACCTAATGTGGAGGTAGCGGGTCGAACGAACACGGCCCGATAACCCTCCGATTGATTTTGGATATTTTGGCGGCAGAAACGGGCGTTCGTTGTGACCGGAGGTGGAGGCCATGCACTGGCTTCATGGAGGAAAATTGCTGCCTGCATCCGCGGGCTGATCGGCAGATGAACCGAACCGGCCGACCATAACCTGCCGGGATGGAGAACCGCGACCCGTGCTCTGCGGGCCGCTTAAGAAGTGAACCGGTCACCCACCTTCCGGCCAGGTTGAAGGAGGTCGCGACACCCTCAGGTGCTGTGAGAGAGAACTACGGCCCGCTCGTGCGGGTCGGACCAACTGAATCAGGTCGGGCAGACCCGCCAGCCCAATGGGCTTGACGTGCCGAGCCTATTTTGCTTAAACACAAATATCTTTCAGACCGCTTATCCGAACGATGCATTGTCTGTGGAACTGAGATCCTCGTGACCAGAAGGTTATTTTTTGATAATCTAGGTGTGTTTGGATGACATTGAAAAATGGAGGGTCGGAATGAGCGAAATTTCAACCAGGCCCCTAGAACGGAAAAGCCAATAACTCTCAGACCGGACATCTGATTGACGTGCCATCTATCTTGTTGGGTTTAATTTGATTATATGGAACTTTGGGATACATCACCTCTTGAATTCTTTACAGTTTTTGTATCGAACCCTTTGCTCGAGGAGAGGACCCTCCTAGAATCGACTGTGCTCTGTGCGGGACCCCCAGAGCTAGTTGTGATTCCTTCGACTACTGTACTGGAATACTCCGTTGGTTAGACATAGACAACTATCATACGGGAATCCTCCATGGGTTCGATAGAGAGGAATAATTTTATGGTATCCTATGTGGTTCTGGAAGTTTGACCTCTATACTTGTATCATGTGTGGGTCTGGTAGATTAGCTAGTCTTGTATCCTGTGTGGGTCCGACAGCTTTTCTGGTCTTGTATCATGTGTGGGTCTGACAGCTTAGATGAATTAGTGACTACATCTGATCATCTAAATCATTATTTGAAATATGTGTACCCGTGAGAGATGAGTCTTGAATTTCAACCATTATCTTCGATGTGTTTGACATCTTTCTTGTGTGGACTAGGTTTTTCTTGGGCTCGAGAGTTGGAACCGAACTGGGATTCATGACTTAGGTATATGTATGGGCATATAACTATGTAGAGTTGGTTAATACTTAGTGATTTTATATTTATTCTGTGGCTTAACCTTCATGGATTCTGGGAGACATTCGGGGGTCTCGGGGTCCCAACTGAGTATCATATACTCACCCATGCATGGGTTATGCCTGCACTACGTTGTGTTGGACGCAGACGACTGACAACACTGATTGAGGAGGAGACTTGTAGAGATGGATGGTACCTAGAGGTGGACCACATTGAGATACATACATGGATCAGAAGGATGAACTTGAGGTGTTGAGGAGGCCATCTTTACCCACCCATCATGTGGGATTTTTGGAGGACGACTCAGTGATTGATGTTTTATTTTACTACAGTCGTACAGGATTTTCAGTTGTACTGTAATTTACAGTTGGGTTTGTATACTGGCCATTTTACTTTTCAGCACTAACATTTGTATTCGGTATTACATAGTGCTTACTTCTGTTGTGTTTTTTTACATTTATAAAGGAAATGCCTTCCCTTTTTATCAGGATTTACACCTTTGGTGCTAGTATCCAGCCCCTGGCCTATGGAAGTTAGGCTTGGGGTAGTCACAACACGGGCCCTAAGGATGGGTCGTGACACTATTAGCACTTCAGGAGGAAGTTTTGATGGATTTCCACACTTCCCCTCTAGTGGTACATCCAGGTGTGGTGAAGATGTGCCAGGAACTTCGACGACAACACTGGTGTCTAGGTTTGAAGAAGGCAGTAACAGAGTTCGTCTCACGATGCCTCACTTGTCAACAAGTGATGGCGGAGCACCAGGTACCAGCAGGCTTGGTTTAGCCCTTAGAGGTCCTAGAGTGGAAGTGGGATGGGATATCGATGGACTTTGTGATGGTTCTTTCACATACATTCAAGAGTCATGATTCGATATGGGTGTTCATTGACCCACTCACGATTTCGGCCCACTTCCTACCGATCAGAGAGCAGGGCTCATTAGAGAGCTTATGACACCTTTATGTCCAAGAGATTTTGCGTTTTCATGGAGTACCTTCTTCTATTTTCTCCAACCGTGATGCACGTTTTACTTCCTGACTATGGAAGGGGTTGGAGTATGCTTTTAGGACACAAATTCTCTTGAGGACCTACTTCCATCCATAGGCAGATGGTTAGATTGAGTGGACCATTCAGGCCCTCGAGGACATTCTCCGTGCATGTGTCCTCGACCTTGGTCACAGTTGGGAGGATCACTTACTATTGGTGGAGTTTATCTGAAACAAAATCTATCACTCCACCATCGGTATGAAACCCTTTGAGGCCTTGTATAGTCGACCTTGCAAATCACCACTATGCTAGACAGACCCAGGGGAGTCAGTACAAGTGGGACCAGAGATGGTAGGGGCTATCATAGAGACGGTACAGATCATCCATGAGCAGATGAATTCTGCACAGAGCAGGAAGAAGTAGTTTGCTGACAGGAAACAGAGGCATCTATAGTTTGAGGATGGCGACCACATCTTCCTAGGGTCTCACCTTGATGAGGTCTAAAAATATTTGGTCGAGGTGGAATGTTATCTCCAAGGTTCATCGGACCTTTTTAGGTTCTTAGCAGAGTAGGCGAGGTGGCTTACCGCCTCACTCTTCCACCTTTGTTCCACCGGGTACACGATGTATTCCACGTGTCTCAGCTGAGGAGATATGTGCAAGACCCTTCCCACATCATCGACCATGGAGAGCTTGACATCGATGATGTGGAAACTTTCACAGAGGTTCTAGTGGACATTGAGGATCGACATGAGAGGGTCCTACGAGGATGGTCGATACCTCTGGTGTGCATTCTCTGGAAGCACGGGAAGCTCCAGGAGACCACATGGTAGCAGGAGGCTCAGATGCGTGCTCAATACCCCATTTTTTCCTCTAGTTCGAGTTGTAGCTTACGGTGATGTAAAGCCCTGAGGTGGGGAGAATGTAAAGACCCAAAAATTATGTAGAATTGTTTTTCATAAATACATGGGAATTTTACGAGTCCTTGAAAATTTAGGGCACCTGATTCTGAGGCCCAGTGTAACCGGAATCAATTTCTAAAGATTTGTTCAGGTATTTTCAGTAAAAGTAAAAGAGTCATTTTATAACTTTTGAACCGGTGCTCGAAATTGAAATCTGAGGTCACCGTTGAGCTCACAGTTTCAGTGATTTTTTAGTGAGTCCTTCACCGCAGTTGCGTTCTGAGGAGAATGGAAGTTTGATATTGGGGTTTTTAATTAAATTGATTTAAAATAAAGTGTTTAATTATATTTATTTGAGGTGGTTAAAAGCTCCAAGAGGAGGTTAGTGGTGGAGGACACCACACCATAACCTCCCATGAGAGGTTATGGAGGTGGGTCCCACCCGCACATAACCTCCCTTAGGAGGATATTCCATGGTGGGGATCACCCGGGGGATGTAACCCCTTGGAATCCCCAATTAAGTGGAGAGCCTCTTCACCTTCCTTTACCATTTATTTGAGCCAACCCAATTCATTTATTTGGTTATGTTTCACCCATTAGTTAAACTCCACCTTTTGAAATCATTAAAATTCTTGCCAACAATTAAATAAGAGACAATCCTATTATTTTATTTTGGTTGGAAACATTCATCTGGGTGGGACTTTGAGATAGGACATGGACGAATTTGGAGAACTTCATCCTCTCAATGAAGAACGCCGCTCACCACTGAAGAACGACGAACTCCTTCTTCGATCTTCAACCATTCCAAAAGAGAAGGATCTGACCACGAAGAATGTCGAAGACGCTTCTTCCTCATCCTCATACCCGGATGCTCTCCGACATAAACTAATTGACGTCCACCATTCCTCTCCTTCCACCTTCAACGATCAACAATCGAGGCAGGGGATTGAGTTGAATTTATTCCTGTTCTTTGTCGTTGAATGTTTTGAATAAGAATTCCTGAATCATATCACCATAACGAGGAGGGATCAGACCACACGAACACGGACCAACCCTCCCCCTTTGATTGATAACGTTTTTTTATGACGACGGTGGCACAACAACACTGCGGGAAGGTACAAATGCAGTGGAGTATGTGGAGCAGTTGGCCGCTCGACCAGCTGGGGGGAGAAAGACATAGTGGGTCCCACATGTTCTAGAATGGCGCCACAAGGCGCCAGTTTCGACTCACACACAAATGGAAAAGATGTTAGGGAACCAGGGCACGTGTCCCTCCCCCTGGACATGCCCAAGGAAGGCCACCAGGCCACCTGCCAGCCGGGCCGCGCAGGCTGTAGGGCCAGGCCACCCCCTCGGGTCAGGCAGCCCACTCAAGCCAGGCCTCCCACTCGGGCAGGGCCGCCCCCTTGGGTCCGGCCAAAACCTTGGGCTGGTTCAGACTCCTGGACCGTGTCGGACCCCGGACCTGACCCGGGTCAGGTTGGGACGGTATGACTGAGTCAGACCGGACACAGACCCATTTGACCCATTAACACTTTTGCATCCATATCTTTGGCTACGAGTGTCTGATCGACGAACCGTATGTGGAGAGAGAAATCTTATATTGATAAGGTTTTTTGGAATACCCAACTTGTGGTTTAGACACAGTTGGGATATAGTTAGTTTTCTTTAATCCTAAAAACAAACCTGACCCCAGGAACAGAAATGCCAATAAATCACAGACCTGGCGTCTGATTGACGTGTTTTCAGTTGTGTAGAGACCCCTATGACAACATAGAACTTTGAGATACTTATAAATGAGAATTTGTGACAGTTTTAGTATCGACTAGTAGCTCGTGGAGAAGATCCTTCCGGCGATTAGTGAGCAGAGTGCAGAGACCTAATAGCTGGCAGAGACCTGACGACTCCTGACCTTTCTACTCGGAGTGTTTCAACTAGCCCAGTGAAAAGCGCCTCTATGTGTTGCGGTAGGCCCACAATGGGGAGGGCCTCTGTGTGACCTAGTATACCCACAATACTCAACAGGAGGAGTACCTCAGCAAACTACGAGGGGGAGCGCCTCTATGTGATGCAGCAGACCCACAATGGGGAGTGCCTCTATGTGACGCAGCAGACCCATGGTACTCGATAGGAGGAGTACCACAGAAGTCCTGGATAGTGGGAAGTGCCTATGTGTGACACAACAGGACTAAGACACTTGACAGAGGAGGAGTACACCATCAATAGAGGTTTGGATAATGTGACAAGGGTTTTTACCTGATACTACCCCTAGAACAAAATCCTTGTTTGGAGCCGAGTCAATGACTTTTGTGTTTACCTCACGAATGAGATGAGTTACTAGATAAATTTGGTACATGTATGGGTATATACCTAAGTTATGGGTATCTGATGATTTCATACTTGTGGTTTATCCTTGAAGGATTTAGTTTGACCTAGAGGGTCTCAAAGTACCATCTGAGTATCGTTATACTCACCCCTGCACAGGCTATGCCCACACCTAGTTCTGTTGGTTCCAGACGATAGACAATGATGACTGTGGTAGAGAGTAGCAGGACTGGATGGTACCTAGAGGTGGACCACTCGTTGTGACGATTCAAGGAGCAGACTGACGGACGTGGAGTTCAAAGGAGGCCATATGTGCCAACATTCTGGTAGGAACACTTGAGGACGACCCAATTGTTTCTTTTACTTCTTATTTCAACTGGACATGTACTTTTATGTTTCCTTGTACTATACTGTTGGGCATGTATTTATGCCCCCCTTTACTATCATCACTCTCTTTTGTATATAGTTTTACATGGTTTTTTAATTCTAGTTGCATGCTCTTTTGTGTTTTTTACTATTTATAAAGGTAATGGATTCCTGGTTTAGGGATTTACACCTTTGGTGCTAGTCGCTAGGTCCTGGCCTATAGAAGCTAGGCTTGGGGTAGTCATGATACAGGCCCCGAGGGATGGGTAATGACACACTGGGATTCTCGATCTTCTAGGATGTAATCAATGTAATATTTTGTATTGAATCGCGAATTAAAGTGTAATAAATAAAAAAATATTCATATTTACAATATTATTATAAATGTTCATTTTTTATGGTTTTATGAATTTGAATTTCTTTAAAAACAATTTGAGATTTATTTTCCAACTACGTTTTCTCAATGAACATATTTTTAGAATTATTTTATGGATGTTATTATATATAAATATTAGATTGAAAATGTAAATTTTATGTCTCTATCAAAATTATTTCATAGGATTTCAAAAATAAGTATTTTTTGGGAATTTTACAACTTTATTACAAAATAAAAAGAGAATGTTCTATTTCAATGTAGACAATAAAAATGTATTTTCCCTAAACCATAACCGTTATTTAAATTTTGGATCCCCTTGAAATATGACATGTTTTATTCAAATAAAAACCATATATCACTTTTTCTAGGTATTTTGTTATTGAGTATTTATTTCAAACAAAAAAGGTACATTTTAATCTGGTAGAGTTTTTCATATGGGTGTAAATGAGTTTTTTTGTAGTTTAAGTTGAATGGTTTCATTATTAAATTATTTTATTCATTTTAATGTGCTTCAAAAATGATTATATGATGATTTTATAACCATTATATCTCAAGGGTTAGAGTTATATAGCTTATAATATGGGTGAAACCAAATATGACTCCATCACATTAGGTAATGATTATTCTCTCATGGAATTATACAGGAAGTTAGTCGTATGGTTACTCAAATTTATAATGGTTCTATAAGGAATCTATGAAAATGATTTTCAATGAATCCAAAATGAATTTTCTATGTTTCCCAATTTGTTTTCATGTAAATAATTTGATCTCATACTTTAATATAATGCTATTTTTGAGGTAAAAAAATGCTCCAATTTGTTAAATTGTAGGTTTTAGAGAAGGTATTTTTTATTAGTTTTCATTATTTTCCCTAGAATAATGGATCTCTTATTTTTTATCCCTTACTATGAATTTAGTTTTTATACTATAATTTTAATAAAATTTTCACTTGGATAATTGATGGGTAAGAAAAAAGGATAATTGGAGTTGAACTTTGTGAAGATATTTCAAAAAATTATAACTTATTTTTATTTTTATATATTCTTATTATTGAAAAATTAGATTATGATAAGAAGTGTCCACATTGAAATATATTATTTTTTATGTTTGAGTTTTTACATAATTCAACATAACTCAAATTTAATGACATGGAAATTTCAAGTGATATATTTTCGTAAAATTCCTTGGAATATAACGAGTCCACGGTTTCTGACGGCGCCTGATTCTGAGTCCCGGTGTGCCCAGAATCAATTTATGAAGTTTTGTTTGGGTATGTTCAGTAAACGTACGTGCAGTTTTATCTATCCTTTTATCCATCGCTCAGAATAGAAATCTGAGGGCACCAATGAACTCACACTGCCGGTATTCGCTTAAGGGGACCTTTACAGCAGTTACGTTTTATGTGGGTTGAAATTATATTTTGGGGATTCGTAACAAATTAAAATAAAATTTTTGTGAGTGTACAATTTTTTTTTAATTTATTAAGTGGTGGTTATTTACATCAAGAAAGATTTATAAGTGGGTCCCACACCCATAGAACCTCCAATGATAGGATAATGTGTGGTGGGGCCCACACGAGCCCCTAACCCATCAACTACCCCTTTAACCTCATGAAACCCCCTCATTAACTCTTAAAACTCTCCACCTCCTCTCTTTTGAATTTTATACTCATCACCTTATCTTAATTAATTCCAACACCTAGGATTAATTAAATACCACATTTAATTAATCTTTGAATTCATTCAGATCAATTTGAAATGCAGGGAAATTTTATTAAAATTTGGAATCCTTATTATAATGTTTTCCGTGGAAAATATTTTGGTGGTGTAACTTTTGGAGAATTATGAGAGGGACTTCTTACCACGAAGAAAATTTACCCTCTACAATGAAGAACAAACGGCCCGCAATCGTCGTCTTCTTAATTCTTCTTCCTTCATGTTAAGGAAATATACTCTGCCTGTGAGGAACGTCGACTACGCTTCCTCCTCGTATGCGTCTCAACGTCAACGAATCGACGTCATCTTCGAATCCACTTCCCTCGATAGGGACAAGTGAGTATCGGAATCATGGTGGGGGTCATTATAATTTAAATTGAATAAATTATACCTTTGTTCTTTTTGAATGAAAGTAATCGCCTATGGCCATTTGTTACCACCTTACGCGGAGGGCGCATGCCGAACGAACACGGCCCGTCGACCCTCTGAAGATCCTTGCTCTTATTTGCGTTGGATGTGGACATGGAAGAGGCGGCGAAGACCGGATGATGTGGAGGCCGTGTGTCGGCCGCATAGAGAAGAACCATGGCCCGCATCCACAGGCCGCTTGGTCAAAGAATAACCGGACAACTAAATCTGGTCGTGCCGAAGGAACCGTGGCGCCACGAGGGTGACACGCTGCGGAGAACCGTGTCCCGGGCTGGGCAAGCTGCTTCGGTGGGAGAACTAGCTGAAAGGCGGCTAGCCAGGTTGAAGAAGGCCATGACAACCGAAGGTGCCATGTGGGAGAATAGTGGCCCACCTGTGCTGGCCGCTCACACCAGAGAAGAGCGACCGACTGGACAAGAGAGTCCGCACCACCATTTCGGAAAACCGGGGGTCGCGCCGCTCCATCCGGGCAGGGCCGCACCCCGCCGGGCTAGGCCATGCCACATTAGGTTGGGCCGACCCCTTATCTGGGTCGAACCCGCCGAGCTAGGATGGGCCGACCCGCCTGCCCGCCAAGCTTGATGGGTCATGCCTGTTATGCTTAATTGCGAATAACTTCTTCACCGTGCGTCCGATCGACACACCATCTACAGCACTGAGACCCTTATGAAAAATAGATCCTTTTGGGATTCTCTACGTGAGTTTTTGAAAACGTTGGAAAACGTCCGGATTTGGAACGAGCATAATTCCAACCGGGCTCCTGGAACAGAAAGGTCAATTACTCTCAGACCAGGCGTCAGATTGACGTGCCGCTTGTCGTGTTGGGTTTCTTTTGATGATAGAGAACATCAGGATACATCAACTCAGGACTTCGTTATTGTTGATGTATTACACCCTTGGCTCGAGGAGCGGACCCTCTCGGAATCGAGCGTGCAGTGTGTGGGAACCCTAGAGCTGGCTACGATTGCATCGACTACTGTACTTGAATCCTCTGTGGGTTCAACAGTGACGACTACCATACTGGAATACGTCATGGGTTTAACGACGATGAGTACTATTCTTGAATTGTGTGTGGGTTTGTAAATTTCACCAC
The DNA here is from genome assembly GCA_963277665.1 of Viscum album. Taxonomy (NCBI): domain Eukaryota; kingdom Viridiplantae; phylum Streptophyta; class Magnoliopsida; order Santalales; family Viscaceae; genus Viscum; species Viscum album. The sequence goes on along the minus strand of OY728161.1, from coordinate 812,499,994 downwards.
TATACTTGTATCTTGTGTGGGTCCGGTAGAGTAGCTGGTCTTTTATCCTATGTGGGTCCGATAACATAGCTGGTCTAGTATCATGTGTGGGTCCGACAGCTTAGATGAATCAGTGACTACATCTGATCATCTCTATCACTATACAAAATATGTAGATCTATGTGATCTGAGTGTTCACTTTCAATCATTATCATCGATGTGATTGACTTACAATCCTGTGTGGACTAGGTTGTGCTTGGGCTCGAGAGTTGGAGTCGAACATAGATTGAAAGCTTTAGTATATGTATGGGCGTATACCTAAGTAGGGTTGGTTGATACATCGTGTTTGTATCTCTATTTTGTTGTATATCCTTTGTGGAATCTGGGAGACCTTCGGGGGTCTCAGGGTCCCTACTGAGTATCATATACTCACCCCTGCATGAGCTATTCCCACAATACGTTGTGTGGGATACAGACGACATACAACACTATTCGAGGTAGATACTTGTAGAGCTAGATGGTACCCGGAGGTGGACCACCTGGTGAGAAGTACACAGAGAGGACGGATGGACTTGAGGTGTATAGCGGGCCATATGTACCCACCCTTCAGGTAGCATTTCCGAAGGATGACTCAGTGGTAGCATTTTTACTTTACTATAGTTGTACTAGCTTTTCAGTTGTACTGTACTTACTATTGGGATTGTATTTATGGACCCTTTGCTTTCAGCACTTACTTTTGTATATAGTATTACATAGTGTTTACTTCCTTTTTCTTACTCTGTTGTGTTTTTTTACTTTTATAAAGGAAATTCCATCCCAGCTAAGATATTTACGCCTTTGGTGATAGTCGCCAGCCCCTGGCCTATGGAAGTCGGGCTTGGGGTAGTCAAGGCACGATACCTGAGGACGGGTCGTGACAAATTGGTATCAGAGGAGTCAGTTCTACCACCGAACTCTAGACACTGATCATTATTTTATGTGAAGCAATAGTGTTAATAGTACTGTGTGTGGATTTCATTCCAGGGAGTCCAGTGTTGGTGTGGAGGCCAACGTATCCATACACCAGGACCCAGACCTCTGATTTCTGACTCGGATTACGAAAATAATGATTGCATGTGTGTTCAAAATTTTTCTTTGTGAATACTTTGCGTCAGCTCACCAAGTATACTATTTTGACCGTGGCACACCTATTTATTTTTAGGATGGCTCCACAAAGGCAGCCAGCCATGGTTCTGAGTTACGTACGAGATGATAGAACACCGAGCGACGAGGCCTCGGTGCAGGGCCCCATCACAGCGGAGGCACCAACGGTACGACTACCCGCTGGGCCACCGATACCACCAGCCCTAGCTACAGAGAGTGCACACCGGGTGAGTGCACTTCACATGTTCCAGTGACAGAGGTCGCCCAGGTTCCATGGAGAGACGGACCCACAAGAAGCTGAGGATTGGATGGAGGCTATCGTTATAGTTTTTAGATTGGTAGGGAAACCAACCGACCTTATGGTGATCCGTGCCACGAGTCTTCTCCACGAAGCATTAGTTAGATTGTGGAGCCTGATTCTCTAGGTGCATGACAAGGAATATTTACTCTAGACGGTCATCGATAGTCTCTTCTGCTCATGGTTTGTTCCAGCCACCCTACATGCAGTGCATATTCATGAGTTACTTCATCTGCAATACGGCAACATGACAGTAGCTCAGTACTTAGCTAGGTTCACCGAAGTCTCACACTAGTCCACATATAATGGGTGATACCCGTTATTTAAGGCCAAGACCTTCGAGTAGAGACTCAGGAATGAGATCAGGGATTCGACGATTCCCCTCAGCATCATGACCCAGACGGTGGTGCTGGAGCGAGCCCTTCTAGTGGAGAGATTTTTCGTTGAGCGTTCTCCAGCAGTGAGACCCACCACAGGACGGCACGTAGTGGAGTCTTCTACAGCTGGAAATAAACGGTTGACACAAAGGTCCAAGGGGACCTGGCCATTGGGTGGTGAACTCAGGATACAGTTTTGGTTGTGCGGGGTACAAGAAATAAAGATTGCCTTATGAGGATCAGGCAGTGCTATGCATGTGGCAGGCATGGACACATGGCTTGTGACTGCCAGACCCGCCATGCAGATGAGAAGAAGACAGTAGAGGGACCTTCCAGGCAGAGGTAGAGGATTGACCGTGGTGGTCCGCTATGAGCAGGCAGATGAGGCAGAGGAGCTGGCTGAGCAGCGGGTGGAGGATAGAGTTTTGAGGCTCTACCACCCCACCACCAAGAGGTCCTCCCCGACCAGAGGGAGTTGGAGGACAGAGGTGAGCTTAGATCCAAGCAGTCAAGGCCTACGACCACATCCCAACTGAGATGATTCGAGTTACTATCTGTGTCTACTCCACCTTTTCTGCAGTACTTATAGACAGAGGTGCGTGTCATTCTTTTATTGCCACTGCCCTTTTTCGGAGCTCGGAGATTCAGACGGAGTCGTTGGATCGATCCATAAGGCTAGAGACTCCTACAGGAGAAGAATCGATGATTACGCACTAGTGACGACAGTGTGAGATTACTATAGGAGGCGAGAGATTCGGCTAGGATCTTCTTGTAGAAGCATCGAGGCCTTACGACGTCATCTTGGGTATGCACTGGTTATCTACATTCCATGCTTAGATCGACTATATTAGGCGCAAAGTGCGGTGTTTCTGCATGAATGGTACAAGGTTCACCTTCAACAGTGAGAAGGGGGCCTTTGTAGTGCAGGATGGACTTACCCAGATTAGAGGGCAGTTGATCACAGATCAGTTGGCTAGTATCATCATCAGAGCAGTTGATGTGCGGAGTCTGAGTTTCCTGTCATGGTGGATCAGTATGCAGATGTTTCTCATGACGACATTCCAAGACTACATCCTCACAAAGAGGTAGACTTCTACATTGACCTGTACCACATGATGTCACCAATATCTACTCCAGCATATCGGATAGCTCCCACTGAGCTTCATGATCTTGGGGTACAATTGGAGGACTTGCAAGGGAAGGGATTTATCCAACACTGTGTGTCTCCCTGGGCATCCCCAATTTTTTTCTCCAAGAAGGACGATGGGATCTTGCGACTGTGTGTCGACTACTTTAGCCTGAATCAGGTGACCGTGAAGAACAAGTACCCACTTCCAAGTACTGACGACCTCTTTGATCTTCTCAAAGGAGAACAATGGATCTCGAAGATAGACCTCAGGTCATGCTATCCCCAGCTCATAGTTCTAGACGAGGATGTACAGAAGACGACCTTCACGTTTCGGTATGGACACTACAAGTTCTTGGTTATTCCCTTTGGTGTAACCAACGCTCCCGTAGTTTACATGATTCTCATGAACAGGATCATCCAGCCTAACCTCGATTGATCTGTCGTAGTCTTCATTGACGACATACTGATTTACTCGACTACGGAGGAGGAGCATGCCTACCATTTGTGGGTAGTAATGGATACACTCCGAGAGCACTAGATTTATGGTAAGCTCTCAAAGTTCCAGTTATGGATTCTTGAGGTTCATTTCTTGGGACACGTCATCTCGACGGCTGGGGGAGTAGTTGATCCAGCGAAGATCAAAGCAGTGCTTTCTTGGGAGCCACCCAGGAGTGTGACAGAGGTTTGGAGTTTTCAGGGCCGGGCATGATACTATCGGAGATTTGTGCCGGACTTCTCCATAGATTCAGCACCACTTTCATCTTTGATGAAGAAGGAGAAACCCTTCGTGTGGTCAGAGAGATGCTAGAATAGCTTTCAAGAGATGATTAAGAGATTGACCAGTGACCCCATATTGAGTCTACCAGAGGAGGGTGTTGGGTATGTAGTTTAATGTGACACATCAGGGACCATACTCGGGTGTGTCCTGATGCAGGAGCGAGCGGTGATCTCACATGGTTCACAGTAGTTGAGACAACACGAGCAGAACTACGCTACCCATGACCTAGAGTTAGAAATAGTGGGCTTCTCTATGAAGATGTGGACGCACTATCTAATGGGAGATCGCTTTACAGTCTACTCTATCCACCAGAGTCTCAGTTACATCTTCTCGCAAAAGGACCTGAACCTGAGATAGCGGTGATGGCTCGAGTTCCTCCTGGAATATGACTTTGAGATAGTCTATACTCCTGGGAAGGGGAATGTTGTAGAAGATTCTCTCAGCAGGAGATCGGGTATTCAACTACTGAGAGAGGCGACGAAGCAGCTAGTTGCGTTATAGACATCCTTTGGGGATATAGATGGAGGAGCCTTTATACAGTCTCTCACAGTCACCCCTCAACTTCTACAATGAGAAAGAGAGTCACAACAAGGGGATGTTGACTTTGAAGCACGATGTGCTCAGATATTCACAAGACAAGCACCTAATTTATTTTTTGAGGGTGGAGAGCATGTCATCCACTTTAGAGGACGTACCATGGTACCAGTTTCTTTACAAGAGGTGTTTCTGCGGGAGTTTCACACATCCCCTCTAGTGGTAAATCAAGGAGTGGCGAAGATGTATCAGGACCACACATGATAGCAGTGGTGGCTAGGTATGAAGAAGACTGTAGCAGAGTTCGTTTCACGATGCCTCAATTGTCAGCAAGTGAAGGCAATGCACTAGGTACCATAAGGCTAGGCACTTCCCTTAGTGGTCCTATAGTAGAAGTGGTACGAGATATCCATGGACTTGATAATGGGGCTTCCACATACATCAAGAGGAAATGACTCTATCTAGGTGATTGTCGACCGACTCACCAAGTCGGCGCACTTACTACCGATCTGAGAGCAGGGCTCAGTGGAGATCATGAGATGCCTCTACATTCAAGAGATCGTATGACTTTATGGTGTACCATCAACTGTCGTCTCTGATCGAGATGCTCATTTCACCTCCCGAATTTGGAAGGGGTTACATGATGCTTTTGGGATACAGCTATGTCTGATTAATGCCTTCCATCCTCATACAGATGGACATACTGAGAGGACCATTCAGACTCTCTAGGACATTCTCGGTGCATGTGTCCTCAAATTTGGTCGCAGTTGGGAGGATCACATACCCTTGGTGGAGTTTGCGTACAAAAACAGCTATCACTCCACCATCGGGATGACACCATATGAGGCACTGTACGACCAACCTTGGAGATCACATCTATGCTGGACAGACCTAGGGGAGTCATCACCTGTAGGGCTAGAGATGGTGTAGGATATGACAGAGAAGGTGCAGATCATCCAGAAGTGGATGAAGACTGCACATAGCAGACATAATTCCTATGCTGATAGGAGACGGAGACCACTGGAGTTTGAGGATAGTGACCATGTTTTCCTATGGGTCTCACCTTGATGAGCTCTATGGAGATTTGGCTGGTGTGGCATGTTATCTCCATGATTCATCAGACCTTTCCAGGTCCTCAACAGGGTAGTCAAGGTGGCTTACCGAATGGAGCTTCCACCTCAGTTGCATCGGTTGCATGACGTCTTCAACATATCTCAGTTGAGGAGATACATGCAGAAACCGACCTACATCATCGACCATGGGGAGCTAGACATCGATGACGGGGTGACATTCACGGAAGTCCCATTAGAGATCAAGGATCGACAGGAGCTGGTGATACATAGACGGCTGATTCCTTCGGTTCACATTCGTTGGCATCACGGGAACCTCCAGGAGAGCACATGGGAGTGGGAGGCTTATATGCGTGCCTAGTACCCCCATTTGTTTCCCTAGTGTGTGTTGTAGCTTTAAGGAGACTTAAAGCCCTGAAGAGGGGGTACTATAAAGACCTAAAAATTTAATGACAATTTTTTTCTTAAATTATTTGGAATATTACGAGTCTGCAGTTTCTGACAAAGCCTGATTCCGAGGCCTAGTTTTCCCAGAATGAATTGATGATGTTTTGTTCTGGTACGTTCAATAAATGTATGTGCGGGTTTTTCTATCTTTTGAGCTGGTGCTCAAAATAGAAATCTGAGGGCACCGATGAATTCACTGCACCAGTATTCGCTTTCGGGGACCTTTACCACAGTTGCGTTTTATACGGGTTGAAAGATATATTTTTGGGATTTGTAAACAATTAAAATAAAATTGTTCTGAGTGTACACAATTTTATTTAATTTATTAAGGTGTTGTTATTTCCTTCATGAGGGAGTTAGAGAGGGGGCCCATACCCACATAACATCTCATGAGATGGTAATGTGTGGTGGGGGCCGCAAGATGCCCTTACCCTTAATCTTCCAATTTAACCCCTTGAAACCCCCCTCATTAACTCTTAAAACTCCCCACCTCCTCTCTTTTGAATTTTAAACTCTTCACCTTTTCTAAATTAATTCCAACACAAAGGATTAATTAAATTCCACATTGAATTAATCGTTGAATTCATTCGGATCAATTTGAAATTCATGGAAATTATATTAAAATTGGAAGGCCTTATTATAATATTTTCCTTGGAAAATAGTTCGGTGGTGGATCTTTTGGAGAATTAGGAGAGGGCCTTCTTCCCGCGAAAAACATTTACCCTCTCCAAAGAATAACTCATGGCCCGCGACCGTCATCTTATTCATTCTTCTTCCACCACATCATGGATTAAGACTCCGCCTGTGAGGAACGTCGACTACAATTCCTTCTCGGACGCGTCCCAACGTCAACGAATCGATGTCATCTTTGAATCCTCTTCCCGCGACACAGAAAAGAACGCATCAGAATCAAGGTAGAGGGTTTTTATAATTTAAATTCAATAAAATATAAATTCATTCTTGTTGAATGTTATCAATCATCTATGGCCATTTTTTACCGCCTTGCGCGTAGGGTGCGGGCTGACCAAACATGGCCCGAAGACCCTCCGATGATACTTGTACTTATTCACGTTAGAGGAGGAGATGGAAGAGGAATAAACGACCAGAGTAAGTGGTGGCCATGTGCCGGCCGTGTAGAGAAGAACCGCGGCCCTCATCTGGGGCCGCTCGGCTGAAGAAGAACTGGCTGTCTAAAGCTGGCAAGGCCTATGGAACCGCGTGCCATGAGGGTGCCACACTGCATAGAAGCGCGACCCACGCAGGGCAGGCCGCTTCAGCGGGCAAACCGGCTGGCAGGCGGCCGACTTGGTTGAAGAAGGCTACGACACCCGAAGGTTCCCCATGGGAGAACAATGTCCCACATGTGCAGGCCACTCACACCGGAAAAGAACGAAAGGCTTCGGCCGGCCGGACAAGAGGGGCGGCGCTGCTAGGCGTCGGCGTTTCAGGAAACTGGGGGTCGCGCCCCCTGAACCAGTCAGCCAGCCGCAAGCTGGGCGGCACCCCACCGGGCTGGGCCACGCCCCACCAGGCTGGGCCCCGCCCTATCGGACCGGGTCGAACCCTTAGCCGAGTCGGACCTGCCGAGCCAGGACGGGCCGACCCACCAGCCCACTGGGCTTGACGGGCCAGACCCGTTATGCTTAAATGAAAATAACCTCTTGATTGTGCATCCGATCGACCGGATGTCTGCATCACTGGGACCCTTATGATGAGGTGATCCTTTTTCAATACTCTAAGTGAATTTTGGGAAACATTGGAAAATGAACAGGTTTGGAACGAGCGTAATTCTGATTGATGCGCCACCTGCCGCATTGGGTTTCTTTTGACGAGACAGAACATTGGGATACATAAACTCAGGACATCGAGATAGTTTATGAATCGACCCCATGGCTCGAGGAGCGAACCCTCCCGGAATTGAGGGTGCTGTGTGCGGGAACCCTAGAGCTGGCTATGACTGAATCGACTACTGTACTGGAATCCTACGTCGGTTCGACAGTAACAAATATCGTACTGGGATCCTCTATGGTCTTGACAGTGAGGACTACTGTTTTTTCTATCGTGTGTGGGTCTGGCAGTTTGACCTCTATACTTGTATCATTTTTGGGTCCAATAGATTAGTTGATCTTGTATCCTGTGTGTATCCAACAGCTTAGCAGATCTAGTGTCCTGCGTGGGTTCGACAACTTAAATGAATCAGTGACTACATCTAATCATCTCTACCGCAATACAAAATATGTATACCTATGTGAGTTGATTCTTGACTTTTAATCATTATCATCATTGTGATTGACTTGATATCCTTTTTGGACTGGGTTGTGGTTGGGCTCGAGAGTTCGAGACGAACTGAGATTGATAACTTTAGTATATGTATGTGCATATACCTAAGTAGTGTTGGTTGATACTTTGTGTTTGTAACTCTCTTTTGTAGAATATCCTTCATGGATTCTGGGAGTCTTTAAGGGGTCTTGGGTTCCCTACTGTGTATCATATACTCACCCCTGCACGGGCAATGCCCGAACTACATTGTGCTGGATGTAGATGACAGACAACACTGTTCGAGGTAGATACTTGTAGAGCGGGATAGTACCCGGAGGTGGACCACCTTGCATGGCGTACATGGAGCGGACGAATGAACTTGAGGTGTAGAGGGGGCCATATGTACACACCCTTCAGGTGGGATTTCCGGAGGATGACTCAGTGGTTACTGTTTTACTTTACTGCAGTTGTACTAGCTTTTCAGTTGTACAGTACTTACTGTTGGGCTTGTATTTCCGGCCCCTTTCCTTTCATCACTTACTTTTGTATAAATTATTACTTAGTGTTTACTTCCTATTGTGTACTCTATTGTGTTTGTTTACTTTTATAAAGTCAATGCCTCCACAGCTTATGGATTTACTCCTTTGATGCTAGTCTCCAGCCCCTAGCCTATGGAAGGCGGGCTTGGGGTAGTCACAGCACGGGCCCCGAGGACGGGCCGTGACATCAAATCCTAATAAAATCCTCAAATTAAAGATATTGAAATATTATTCTTTAATCAAATTATCATTTATTGTGTATGGTTTGGTCCTGAAATTCATTACATGGTGAATGGATGACCCCAAAGGTGATTCACTAGGCAATGTGAAACATTTTCCAAATTATCTTAAATTTTCATTTTTAAGACATTCATTTTAATTATGATCATCCTATAGGGTCATTTGAAAATTTCAGTTTCTCTGGTAATAATATAAAATGGGGGATCTTGCTCATGAAATTGGTGATGTTCGAGAAACACATTGGGAAGTTAGTAAAAATATTCCCAATTATTGAGAATTTCCAAAAAAAAAATCATTTCAATTAGAAAACATTTTCGAATGATATGGTTCATCATAGGGTATTAACACCAATGTCGTTAAGATATTTTTCAATGGGGGTTCATGATTTTCCAATCAATATTATTAGAGAATGAGGTAGTTCTAAATATATAGATATACTTATTTTTCTTTAAATTGGATGTGAAATCTATATAATTAGAGCCAATACATTCCCAATATAAGATGAAATTCCATATAATGATGGAATTTTATATTCATTGGATGACTGCTCAAAATTATTAGGGAAGGATAAATGTCTAACACCATGGTTTTAATGGTTATAGAACTATATGATTATAACAGTATCCAAACATTAATGGATTGAGATTGTAATTATATTATTCATGAAAACATATATGATATACAAAAATGTTTATAAATCTATTTTGATAAAATATTTACCATTTATGATTAAAAATTGAGATTTAATTTTGTGACTTTATTTTCATGATCCACCTATGTAGTGGTAATGGAACAAGCTTCCTCATTATCTATCGACATTGTTGTGTGTTGAAATTTATTACCCCCGATGGATCAATGTTTAGTTAATTATAATTTATATTCTTCTAGATTATTATAGTAGATGAATTTGATCATATGTTGTGTATTTGGAGGTACCTTACCATCATCCACAATATCGAACTAATTCTTCATGTATCTTCAATATTCATGATATTGATGACCATGTCTCCCAAAAGTTATTCATTTCTTTGTCCAATTGAGTAAATTTCCACGATAATTTGTTCAATGTCTTTGTTATGTGAATGGTGTGACAATCATTCCAATTATTTCATTTTATCCACCTAGATGAAATTACATTCTTAAATTGTTTTCTATATATCCATGGTTCTATTCTCCAAAACCCACCTCATCATTTATAGCAGATAAAGATATAACATTGTAATTCATAAAGTCTTATATATCTAGAACCCTTCAATGATGTGTTTTTATGAAACTAATGAATCTATCTATTTTACTGACATTCTTTATTATAATAATGAATGAACATATTTCATTAATATTAATATTTTTCTCATTACCCATGATTGATTTAGTATCCTTTTTATAATCTTTATAGATTCTCCCTCATATATTATTTGATGATTTCAAGGGAAATAATTGTTCAAAATTATTAATATAAGGTATTACCAATATATTTATATTATTTAATGTGTTAGTTCTTTTTTATTTATCAATTTTTTTCTATTGAATACCCTCTCTATCAGAATGATATGGGGATGTAGTGACATTATCTTTATTAGAATAGTAGAGAATTGAATATGTAACCTCTATTGAGTTTACCCAATATTTTTATGACAAGTGGTATGGTATATCAACTAAATATTTGTTGTCATTACCCTATAAAGTACATAAATGATAATTTCTCCTCCTTAGGGGAAGGAAATTGTTTTACATGGTTCCAGATTTTGATCGATTCCGTGGATAGATGGAGAGAATGGTTAAGATGATTCAAACTCCAACTCTAATTAAGATAGAAATTTAATTTAGACAATCATTTCATTGTCCCTCACATGGGTTTTATGTATTATTTCTCATAGATCCCATAATCATATAAAATAAAACATATTTGAATGAAAATTATATAAATAAATAATAAATAATTTGTTTTCTTGTTTAAATAATTTCTAATGTTTTAGCTTACGGGACAATATAATTTTCACAAAAATTTTGTCTATTATTTATTCAAGGATTTTTTTAAATTTTTTATCTAAATTTTTTTAAAAGGTGGTCATCTAGGATAAATAATTTAATAATCACACAATATTAATAGAAATAACTTGATTAGATATATATCATCTACAATGGTTTGTATAGTGGTTGATATTAACAAATCAAATCTCATAAGAGTTTCAGACCATGTGTGCACCAAGGCTGCAATATAATGCAGTATGTACAAGTAATGTAAACACCCAACAACACAATTTAGGGATTATAGCATCTACTATATCTATAATGGGGACACTTCCAATTAAAGTATAAATAAATGTATTCCATTTATAAAAACTTATTATTTTTAAATTTTTTCTAAAATAGTGTATTATTTCATAAACGTAGACTTATGAATTGGGATTTAAATAATATTTCATACTCCTACATTCCAAATTAATTAAATAATTATCTCATACCAACTATAGAGACCCAAATTTATATTACCTTACAGTAAAATCATTTTGATGATAAATTATATAATAAATATTCATTCCTTGGTTATCATGTTTTTTTTATCATGGAAGAATTTGGATCATCCATCAATTGCACATAATTAAAATTAAAAATTATTTAATTATTTTTTTATAGACATCTTAATGATTTAATGTTCTCCTAATGTCATGTACTCACAAAATGATATCCATTACTTAATGGTGTTATCTAAAAGCCTAGTGAGGGGATAGATAACATCGAAATAATAGGAGACAAGAATCAATTGTACATGGGTAATCATAATCATCACCATTATAACACAAAAAGATTTTATAGAATTTCTATTTTTTATAAATATAATCTCTTTAATAAATAGTGATACATAGAATACTAATATTTTTTTTGTTAAAAACAAATAGTTTGATATTGTATATGACACACAACCCTGATCATTAATGATTAGAAAAATATATGTTTTTAACATAACCATTAAATATTAACTGATGTATTGGTAGGTATAAATATGATTAACAGAATCATAAAAAATATATCAGGGCATTAAATAATAAATTTATTTATAAAATATTGGTAATTAATAAATCATCTTTTTGGTATTGTCATTTTTTTCATTAAAATACATTTTAATTAAAAAATAAATTATTTATTATATTTCGTTTTGAAATCATAATTATTTTATAAAAATGTTATAAATTTAAAATTATTAAAATAATATAATTATTTAAATCAACATATAGAAATTATAGGAGGTTAATGTTATTTGAGATATTTTTTAAATGAGAGACTTCTTAGTGAATAGTTAAAAATAATAATAATTCAAATATTTGAAATTCTTCTAATTAAAAAAATCATTGTAATGTACACTTTTGGTTTGATTTTGAATTTAAAAATAAATGGGTAAAATATAGTTTTATTTAATACAATTAACTATATTTGAATCATGTGTATACAAAAATTTGGAAAATGTTTCTTTTTAGGATAAAAAACACATCCATTTTAAAGACAATTATTAAATAAAAATTCGACCTCTATTATAATAAATTGAATTAACCCATAATAATGAAATATATAAATTCAATTTATATTTTATATCTCAGTATTTGTTAATATAAATTTATGTAATTATGATCGCTAGTCATATAAATAATTTTTGGTCATTTTATACTTGAAAAAATCATTTCTTGAGAAAAAATATTTTGACAGGATTTGCAGGTTTATTTCTAAATTAAATTATACCACTATTATGAATTAAATTTTACAAAATAGATTCCATATTATGAATTTTAATAATTAATATTCTTAAATGATTTCATCTAAATTTTTTATCATAATTATTTTTAAATATTTAAGAAATTAATTAACACATTTGAAGTCAAAACATGGTTTACCACATTTCATATTCTTGGGTTAAAAATAATCTCTAACAAAAAGTGATTTATTATTAGATAAATTTTATCACAACCAATAACCCATACTCTTCGATTCAACATCGATATAATAAGAATTAAAAGTCAAGATTTTGTATCACTGACGGTGGCCTATTTTTCACAATAAAAAACACATTGTATCAATTTAAAATATTTAGTCACTTAAATGTTTACATAAACATTTAGTTCAGTGTTTTACATTATTATGAAAATATCTTAAAAAAATTTCCTAGGAATTTTAGATATTTTATTTTCCATAATACATAAAATTTCATATTACATATTAGGTTATCATAGTCATCCACATGAAACCTTTTATAACATAATTCATTCAATATGATAATTGTCAACCGAGGTAAAATTTAATATATCAATTTATTGATAAAATTGTTAGTAAGGATAAATGTAAGTATTAATAATTGAATTCCATCAGGAAGCACAAGAAGAATATAATGGTATGATTACCTAATCAATGTCTATGAGTATAATATAAGAATATTTTTCCCATATATAGATGTATAATCAAACATGAAAACATGGAATACGTATTTAAATTTTAATAATGATCATAATCATTAATAATGATCCATTTGATATCAATATTGATCATAAGAAGAATTATAAAAACCCGGAATGCCTAGAAAAAATTTACAAGTATCGAGGAATATCAAAATCATATAACCCATATAGAACCCATTTAATAGGAATAACCATACAAATGAATTTTGATACTAATCACTATTAAATATAATTATTACTTAATGAATTCAAGTTCTATATAGGCAAAATTATGATATAATTTATCATAGTACCACCCGATAGTATATGGGTGCACACATTTTATTTGTTATATCAAGATCACCCAATAGTATTTGGGTGCAACCATCTTATATAATATTCAAGAAAGATATATAAGGTATATCAATGTTTAATTTCCTTAAAAAACTAAAATAAAAATCATTATTAATTGTATAACATGAAAAAAACTGAAATGAAATGGGTTCTAGTACAATTTATTGAAGAAAAGATTTAATAATATAAAATTAAGAGTTTTCAAAACAAAATTGAATCATGAATAACCCATCGAAAATAAATGAGTTCCAAGCCAATATATTTGAATCATTATTTACCCATAGAAAATAAGTAGGTTATATAACAACATATTTCAAACATGAGTAACCTCTGGAAATGAAATATTTTCTATTATAGTCTAAGTGAAACATGATTACCACATGGAAATTAAATGTGTTTCACAACAGTACAATTGAAATAAACATATTCCATACATATAAAAAATGAGTATTATATTACTAAAAATCTTCCCCTGTGTATAATGAGAAATTGTAAGGGTTGCTGACATTGTTAAATTAATATACGATAAGAAAATTATATTTCATTAGGAGAATAACATTTTAAATATGAAAATAACTTTTTAAAAAATTTAAAAAAATATGTTAAAAATCCTTTTTTTATTTAAAAATACTTGGAAACATATAAAGGCATATTTAAATTTCATTGAAAAATTTTATTATGAATGTAATTTTTTTTCATTTAAAAAAAACTATAATTAAAAAAAAATATAATTTTTTTAAATTATTTTTCTTTAGAATTGTCTTTAAAAAACTACAAAGGAATATTCAATGACTATAATGGTCAGGAAAGTGGTAAAATCCATTCAAGCCGTACCTATTGAAATAATGATCCCTTTAACATATTTGGTAATATAAACCTGGTAATTGTTTCAAAAATGAATTGATGATTTCATTAAATTTTATTGTTTAACAGTATATATTGGGTCAGAATGTATGTTATAAATCATTTTTACAAAATTTAAAACATTATATTAATTTTTTTGAAAAAATGTTTTTTGTAATAAAAAAGTGTTTCGAATGAAAAAATAAATAAAGAAATTTTTTCATAAAAACATTATTTTGAACTCAGGAGTTTATAATATGAGGAAAATGATATGTGAACTTGTAATATCCTGAAATAAAAAGTGGGGATGAATTTTAATATATTTTATAAGAGATATATCATAATATTTCATCATTGGTATATAATTATAATCAATCCCATGAAATAATGAGATACCATAAAACACTTAACAATTTAGTAACTCGTAAATTGAAATATTCAATAATGAAAAAAATTAGTATCTTGAAAATATTTAAATACATTATATAACATGATAAAATGTTATTATACACACCTAATTAATATTATTGCACCATATCATATACATATATCCCAAATAATATAATTTTCAATGATTGACCATTACCAAGACATATAACTGAATTGATTGTTAATCACTGCATATATTATTATTAAAACAATTAAATCAATTCCAAACAAGGAAAAATATGAAATAAACATACTAATTGATCAATTCTCACAAAATTATACAATGACAGTGTAAATGAATCAGTTTTATAACCAAATGGATGGAAATTGTGTTACGAAACACTTTAACACCTGCTAACATTCCAATCAATATGCTTGGATAAATCTCATAAAATTGAAACATAGAAAACAATGATTTATGAAGGATTATTATTATTACAAGTTAAATATATTTTATATACACCACTAAAATAAAGAAATTGGTTAATATTTCAATATGTCTCAATGAAATTATAGTGAGATTAGAAAAAACCCAAAAAGTGAGTCAATACATTCATTATATCCCTTTTGAATGATTTATAATAACCTTAAATCAATTATTTGATTTACTAATAAAATTTTATAGTCCTTATAACATATAAATAAATCAGTTTTTATTCATGTTTAATAATATATTCTATTAAATAATAAGAAAAGTCCACAATGTTGTTTTAGGGATTTTATGTTCTTTCTTTTTAAAAGGGATTTAGTGTCTCGACCCTAGAAAAAGTATTCATTATTTAACAATATAATGAATAATAATAATTATATATTTAAAATATTTATACAAAATTTTTATATTTAAAGCAAATAATGAAATATATTTATGGGAAATGAATTATGTTACATTAAAAGAGAAGGTAGGTCATTTTGTATGCACGAATAATGTTTCCATTTCCCAATGATCATTACAAAAAATGAAATAATATTTTAACCTTAAATAATGATCATAATATAATATAAAATACATTATTTATCTAAATACAATTTTTTATCCCTTAAATATTTGTGTTTATTAAAATAGATTCACATTTATCCGGGAATACTATAGCCCACATGTACATTAATGATGTTATCATTTTCTTGTGAGTAAAAAACTAAAAAATGGAATGATATTTTTTCTTATAAGAATGATAAAAATTTCATGAATATAATTTTTATATAATTTATATATCAAATTTACATAATATTATCTAGTTACACTCCATTACAAGAATTAGTTAAATACAAATCACATCGCTTCTCAAAGTGGTGGTCCACCCTTCACACGAACGATAATATCATACCCCACAAAGAGCATAAAGTAAAAATAGGAATATGAAATATAATAAGTATATAAGAATAAATGTTTTAAATGTAATATATATACATTAAATACATCATTAAAATAATTTTTGAGAGGCGACGATTGAAAATAATTGACATATGTTTGTGTGGAGATTGTCCGTTGTACAAACGAATGACGAATTCACATTGCATTTAATAGAAGAGAAGATAATGTTTTATTATTAAATTAATATAATAAAATAAATCTATATAGGAGATACTTGTTTTTAATGTTATCATATTTTAATAAGATATATAGGATGTGGGGAAAATTATAAAATAAAAAACCATATCTAAATTTTGTACTTCTTATCAGACAACCATTTTATGTTTATACATAAATTATTCATATATTTTATTTAGGAACAATAAATGAATTATAAGATGAGGGGATGATATTTGTTATGTGTTTTTTGAAGGCATTTTCTGAACCTAAAAGGATTTATGTTATGAATATGAGAGGGGAGGGGGTATCCATTTATAAGTGAGGTGTGTGGCACAATTGCATTTTGTGAATAATCAAATGTGTGCACACATTTTTCCCATTCCAGAAGTATCCGAAATGGATTATTATGAAGAATTAGATATGATACTGATGACATTTTTCTATAATATTTTGTTTATAAAAGTATTTTGATAATTTTTTCCTTATCTTTTTAGTTTAAATCCTCAACAAATCAGTTTTCAATTTATGTATGGTAATTTATTTTTAACGATTTCAGTATTTATTATGATTAAAAATTTATTTGAAATTATTATATAATATAAATTATACTGACTAAAAATATTTAATCAATTTTTTGAAATTATTTTCACCAATGTGAACACTTTTAACATTAAATTAATCCCATAAACATGATGAAAAATAGGTTTTGAAGAAGTGTATTTTTTTAAGGAAATGAGTATTTCATATTAAATATATTACCAATAATAATTATTTTATAAAATTAACGTAATAAAATTAATATATCATATATAAATTTAATTTTTATCATTCATCATTAGTGATTTTTAATTAATAAAAAAGGAGAAACATTTCACATTTATACAATTTTCTAGAGAATATAATTTTTATACCAAAATACAAACATATATAAAATCCAATGTTATGTTTATGATAAAAAAGAAATTAAGTGTATTAAATACAAATAAAAATAATAATTTAACATTAAAACATAATAAATTTGAAAAATTAATTTTAAATATCTTCATTTATTGAAATGAAATTACATTTTTACTAAATTCTCAATTTTCCACTATTATGGAATAATTCATGTATTCCAAAAAATTCCAAATTTTCACCCTATGTAAATTTCGATATGATTATTTAAAAAAAATTATTTTTTCTTATTTATTTTATAAAAGTCCAAAAATTTATTAGAATATTTTTTATGAAATTAAATATAAATTTTTTGGATGAAAACATATTTTGGAAGAAGAATTTCCTGAGGTGGTAGACTCTCGTACACACGAATGATGATTTTGTATCTCATTTGATAGAATACAAGACTGTTTTTTGTTTTTAAAGAAATATAATAACATTTTAAACAATATGATATAATTGTTATATCATATGATCTTGCATTATGAATATTTTAAGGATGTTGAATAATAAATAAAATAAAAACACAGAATTTAGAATTTTACATCTTCTCAGACCACCTATTTAGGCTTATACTTAATGTACTAATATAATTTATTGTGACCAAAAAAGAATTATAGGACAAAATAACTATAATTTTTAATTTATTCAGTCATCTTTTGGGCAATACAATATGATATGAAGGTGTTAGTATGAGAGGAGGGTCGATGGGCATTTATAAGTGAGGTGAGTGACACACTTGGGATTTTTAAAAATAAAATTGTGTTTAATGATTTTTAAAATAAAGAAGGAAAAAATGGACTATTATAGATAATTATATTTGATAGGGACTCAAAATGACCCTAAAATAGTTTTTAGAAATGATTATAGGTCATTTAACATATGTCATTTTAGTCTAACCACGCTAGTAAAAAATTATTATCATAACTGTGATAATTTATTTTTACTATTTTTAATTCTAGATAATGTCTGTTATATAGTTAAACGTATAAGTGAATATAATTTTTTTTTCCAAATATGGAATTTATTTTACCAAAATAAATTCAAATTAGTGGATACATATAATTTAAAATTAATACTATAGACGTAATGATAAATATGGTCTTCAAGAATTGTATTTGTTTAAGGAAATGATGATTTTTAATTAAGTTGATAACTAATAAAATAAATATTAATAATATAAATTATATTCTATTATAATATAATTTATATATTTACTCT
The DNA here is from genome assembly GCA_963277665.1 of Viscum album. Classification (NCBI taxonomy): domain Eukaryota; kingdom Viridiplantae; phylum Streptophyta; class Magnoliopsida; order Santalales; family Viscaceae; genus Viscum; species Viscum album. Next base: position 812,481,463 of record OY728161.1, on the reverse strand, counting down.
AAATAATTATCTAAGAGTGTCTTTTTAGTTAATCAAAAAGTATAAAAAGTATGAACTTCGACACAGATTTCAGAAAAATCATGTTTTCGAATGCAAACACATGCTTAAAATAAAATTTAATATGAAGTTTATTAAAAGATAAATTAGTTTTATTAAATATAAAAATATAATATGCATGTTAGGTGAAATATTATTCAAAACATAATGGTACTTTTAAATTTATTAAATTATTAAAAGAAATTATTTTTTTACAAAATTGTTATTTTTTAGCATTCACTGAACAATTATTATTTTTTAAAAATCCAAATATTTCTCTCATTGTAAATATTCATATTATGATTTCAAATAATATATTAATTTTTTTTAAAAAATTTCTATATGTTCCAAAATTATTGATTATAATTTCTCATTAAAAGAAGATAACATTTTTTTAATCACACATAATATTTGAATTAAAATAATTTACTAAAATATAATTAATAATTTACTAAAAAATATAAAATATTTTTTATATTATATATATATCATAAATTATTTCATTTTATTATTATCCACCAATTTAATGGCTACATTATAATAGTTGTACATATGAAAGGCCTAGTGTTGTATATAAATTACGCTATCAATCATAGTTTTCATTTGTAAAATGGCACTGGGTTAAAAAATATATATTTAATTAATAATATATTTTTTCATATAATCTAATAATTATCAATTACTTTTATGGTTACTCAATTAATTACCAAGGTCAAAAAAAAGTTAGTATGGTGAAAACTAAAATTTAAAATTTTAATGAACATCGAATATATGATAATAACAAGTTTTAAACCTGTTAATTTTTATATCGTGGAGTTTTAACAGGAACATTAATTATCTCAATTCCATTATTTTTCAATTTTTTAGCCACATAGAGTTAGAGCGACCTCCAACTATTGATTTTTTTTCTATTTACCAAAACATCACTCTTCAATTATAAAAGGGAAATCCTTCTACATAAAAAATCACACCTTTATTTCTATTTGGCATGACCAAACAGTATAAAATTATATATACAATGAACTAATCCATATTATAGAGTTATTTTATTCTAAATAAACTTGATTTTATTTAATAGGATATGTAAATGATTTTTCAAAAATAGTAGTTATTCCTCGTGACTAAGATCATTTTTTTTTAAACCTTCAATTATGTTAGTGAATTTTAAATTTAATAACATAATTATCTCCCACATAATTAGATTTTATTATATTTATAAAATTATATATATCTCTATATTGACCTCCATTAGATGGGAAAAAATCCATCACTCATTTTTACAGTGGACTGCTTCCTCATAACCAAATTAAGTTTGTTTTAACTTATAGACTCTGATGGATATTCATAATGATGGAAATAATGATTATGTATGAGATATATTAAATTATTTGAAAAATTAAAAATGAATACACTATATACTTCTGTAAACATACACCCATTAATGGATTGATTTTTTATATTGTGATTATATATGGCCTACAATCTTAACAAAGAAATGCTTAACATTTTCAATGTCCACATTAATAAAATTATAAATACCTATAAAATGAATAAATATGATACTTATAACATTAATATCATTTTGTATATTTTGGATATATATCCTATACACATGTACCAGATCTTATGTATGATACTATACATTAGAAAATGAATCATTTTATATGGAACATGAGAGTTGAGATTCCTAGGACGAGGTGCTTCTCCTCTCAGTGACGACTCCAGTGGATTCCGCGCTGACCCCCCTACTGGGGAGGGATCATTGAATGCTTCATTCATCACCTTCGAATCCCCAAATTTCTCACCCATTTCCTAAAGAAAGGGTTATTCCAAAAAGTACCTTAGCTCATAGATGGTTTCTTGAATCTATAGATCTCGGCTGTTGAGATCACAAAAACATCCTCACTTTTGAAGCTCACCACGGTTACATGGTTTTAGTAGCGAAGGACGTCGTTTGATTCCATTGATTAATTATTCTTCCACTAATGCAGTCTCCGGGTGAGGGAATAAATGGTATTGCTTGAAAATCACCATATCATGATTTAATTTGGATCGTATGAAGACCACATCACTTCCTGGTTGAGGCCCCCCAAAGAGCTTCAATGGTTTTCGGTTCTTTCTATTCTGATGTTCATTTGAGTTTCACATAAAACATGAATCTCCTTCCTATGTGATTTTGAATAATTTCCCAAATAGTCCATTAACATTCCAAAAACACTATGTTATCAGAATGATAAGTAATCTTATCGGTACATATTTGTATTCAGATTGTCGCACATCAGAGGTGTGTCACCAACTGAATATGTGTGTCTATATTGAGTTGGATGTGTCTAGAGTGACCTTTGATTTTGTGTGGATTACAGTTGGTGAGGATTACAGATGAAAGAATCAGGTTATCTATGAGAAATATATAGGCTTCGGTTATTTATGTAGACGGCTGGGGCATTCTTCAGATGTTTGTCAGTGAGGGCCTTCATCTCTAAAGGGCCTGGGATTTGGAAACCACTCGCTCAAGGTTTGTCATAATGGAGACCAGGATCTGACATGGATGGTGTACAATGGTAGTGGTAATCAAGAGCTATGTGAGGAGGATTAAATAGGATAGATTCAATATGGTTTAGGGGATAGAGGTTTGGAACCTCAATCGTTGCATCTGGTGGAGAGGGATCGACCAATCATCGTGGAAGTGGACTGCAAGGCGGACATTGAGGCTGATATTGTTACTAACGTGGGGAAGTTGGCCATGCCACATCAGATTAACCTGAAGGTTTTTGATGTGTCTAATAGGCTGGCATAAGATTTTGTTGGTCCTTGCAACCGTAGTGTGTGGAAGGGAGATGAAATGTCCTAACATGAGGATATTCATGTGGAAATTCATAGTAACGAGAGTAATAAGATCATCAAACTAATGACTGGTGTTGAGAAGGTTGTTTTGATTCGATCATTTGCAGAGGGATTAAGAATGGGAATTGATGATGGGTATAAGGGGAAGAAGGGTTCTTCTATGGATACAACAGTTCCAAGCATAGGTGGGAATTCTTTTACCATGGTTTAGGAATATTTGAAGCGTATCTTAGTTCACATGAGCAAAATGTTTTAATTCCATTCAGATGTTGATTTGAGATCTGATTCCTCTAACTGTAGTGAGAGAGTTTTTAACGGCACCTGTGTGAAGGAACCCAATGAGAGTGAACTGAGTCACTCAATGGATGAAGATTCAATCCTGGGGAGTAACAAGTTATTTATGACAAGGAAGGGAAGGAAGGAATATTACTCACTATCTCCCCCTCTAGAGAATCTCTCTTCAAAAAAGTAAAATGAAAAGAATATAGTCCTTAAAAGATTGAGTCATCAGATTCCAGAAGACTACGGTGTTCATTCCTTGGATTTAATGTTGAGTTTGGATGAGGATGTGACCGAGAAGGTCTTTCTTCTTAACACAACTGAAGAGGAGGTAGCCAATATAATGGGGAGACCCCTCAGGGAGTCTCTCAATGAGGATAAATACTAATGGATTTAAAAACATGATCTCATTCTATAAGGGGGATTCAATAAATGGAAGATGAGTATGGATGAGTACATACGGTCCTGGTATATGCTAGATTTTGAGCTTGAATGGATGATGATCAAGGTATCAAAAACTATGGTTTTGGATTTAACTTAGAAGTTATTTAGGGAAGAAGACTCCAGTAATTTCAAGTTGAATTTTTATGACGCTTTTAAAGTCAGTAGTTAGGCCTGGTATGCTTGATAGGAATGATTTTCACTCTATTTTTGTGTTTAGTTCTACTCTATGTTTGGTTTTGATGAGATTTATGGTGTTTCTCACTTAGTAATCTACTTATATCAACTGCAGATGGGGATCCGAGCATGAAGAATTCACTAGAGCATGTATTTTGGATCTGGGCGATGAGAGGGTATGGAATTGCCAACAGTTCTATGGGAATTCATTTATACACGGGATTTCTTACTGAATAGTCATGCTCAGATGAAGGATTGTCATCATGGTGCAATTGTTTGGGGTGGGGGATCTGATCCTATAGTTTTTATTGGTTCTTAATTATGGTTCCTTTGTGGGTGTTAATGGAATACATGGTTTCTCACTTTTACTCAAACGTTTTTTGATAAAAAATAATTTTTTAGTGAGAAGAATTTAACACAAAAAATGGTAAAATTGAAATATTAATAACATACGGGTGAAAAGATGTTTTAAAAAGAGTATATATGATACTAAAAATATGAATTTTTTTTAAGAATACATTTTAAAACACATCATATAATAGGTTAAATAATTTTCATCAAATGGGAAATGTACGGTACGTGATTTTGTCTCAATTTCCATTTCATTGAGACCTATTTGTTACTATAAACCTATTACAATTTATGTATTTTGTAAACTACCCATTTTATGTATTCAATATGAATACATATTTTTTAGTGATTCCTAATATTTAAATAAAATAATATTCATTCAGTTATTTAAAGTTAAATGTTTCTAGAGCGGTAAGAATCTATTTTACCATTTTTTTTCTTTTGGGATTACTTTTTCTATTCTTGAAATAATTTTATCATTTTTCCTTCATAGGATCTAGTAAATTTGTTATCCAAAAGGAATTTATGAAATTTATCAATTTCTCCATATTTTAATCTATTTTGTACTTGAATCATGAAAATAAATGTTTAAATTATTTTTCTTTTCATTTAGAAAATGATATATATTTGTTTCATTTCTATGTTCTTAAAAAATTAATTTTCAAAACTAATATTATTATTCTAAAATTATATTAATGATTTGTTTTACAGATCACTCAATATAGCTTTAAATAAATATTTCATCTTTAAAAAAAATGAATATTTTAGAAAATATGTCATAAGAAATGTATTTTATAGTTTATGGTGATAGCAGAAATCCCCACCAATGTAACCTTTTTACAAAATTGAAATTCAATTACACTATTTCAATGGTTTTGAAAAGAAAAATATTTTATAAATATAATTTTAATATTTAACATATATTCCCTTTATTTTCTCAAGATACATGGTTTTTTACCAAAATCGATATTTTTGATGAATCATTGGTCTCCTCTCATCTATATAGTAATTTTCTGATTGTTATCTTTTTCTTTAAAAATCACTATTTTGTGATAATGTTTCTTTATATATTAAATTTCTCAAAAATTCACTTATTATTTGTATCATATATGTTATTATTTTATAATATATATTCATTAATAACATATGATGATTACATTTAATGTATTTGAATTATATGGGAAATATTGGTAAATCCATATGCATCACTGAATATGGATATTTGAAGATAACGAATATTGGTTATGAATCAAATAGATTATTCAATATTTGAGGAATGATTTGTAATATAAATTATGGATTTGGACTATAAATATATAGCCTTATAATGTATCGTCTGGCCTCATGAGACAAATTTGTTGATAAAATTTAATGAGCTTGTACCTATAGTTTTAAACATTGTTTTGAAAGGTACTAACCATATATAAATATATCATGATTTTTGAGATCATGAAATTCAATATTAAGTAGTTCTGTCTTTAATATGATATTTATTTTTAATAAAGAGATAATATATTTTATAATATAAATGGATTCATTTTTTATCAAGATATTGATTAAATTAAATTTTGGAATTTTAATATACCTTAATTATTTATTATTAATTATATAATGATCATATTAAGAATATTAATTAAATTTAAATTGAGGTTAGTTATTTAATATTCCATATTTATTAGGCCATATTGATTCATGAGAAATTCTAATGTACATAACCCTTAATACTAGCATTTGATCTTGTTTTGGTTCTTTTTTTCTCAATCCTAATCTTTTATACAAGGAATCTATAAATATTTTCCTAGATTTATAATATTTACTTTCATTTTTTTAAATTAATTTTCATATTCTACTACAAGACTATAGTATGCATCAATATTACCATGACTACTAATGTAACCCAAATATTTTTGTCTAGATGGGCCGAGGTCTTTAGGGATAGTGTCATAGAATGTTTATCCAAAAATATGGGAAATGAATTTAGAAAATAATTAGAGATCATATACATATGAAAATATTAGAGGATATGTTTATATGACCATTATATTGTATTTGTACTTAAGTTATTATGGGGGTGTTCCTAGTAAGACACCTTGTCTTGTAAAAAAAACTGGACATTTGTCCAGAATTGTTTTGATATAAGGGTATTACATTGAAAAAATCTTAATGCTCTTTGATTAGATCATCTTCTTATTCATGAAAATGGTCATTAATACATTATTATTTTGAAAATCTATAAGTATATTATTTCAATAATTCATATTTTTTTGAGGACAATTATGAAAGGATTGACTAGATTATAAAAATGTATTACCATGGATAAATCTAAGGTGTATAATATTGAAAATATAGTGTCATTATTTTGACATCTTATTAATAAATATGTTGTTTTACTACTATGATTGTTATTTCTCACAATATTAGTTTTTTTTCAATCATTGGAACCTAATTGAATTATAGTTAAATTGAACTCATTATACAATGTGATAATAATGTGAAACCAAATTGTATGAGAACTAAAGTGAATGATTTTTTGATTATGGCATATCATTTATCAAAATACATGATTAAAAATATTTAATTAAACTAACTCTTGAATGTATCATTATGAGGAGGGTGGAGTCCTACAAGATATTGAGTGGTTGAGACCACATATTAAAAACTGTATTGATATTATTTATGCTAGAAATATTGGAATATACACCTTGAAGAATGTCCCAAGGGAATATAATAATGTTTTATGCGTGGAAAATAAAGGAATAATGAGATGAATTTCCAAAAAAAGTGTGGAATTTAGTGGAGAGAAATAAATTTCATATAAGGAATCCATTTATAGTTAATTTTCATGAATTGGGAGAACTAGGTAATTATACGAGTCGGTGAATTCTATAAACGGTTGAATAATATAACAATGAGTGATCTTTGTTGATTCGATAGTGTTGATGTATTTTTTTAATGGGATTCGACAACTAAATGTAATAATTATTTTCATTGATGGTATATAGGTTTTAATAATTAGGAAACATATAATTATTGTATTAATCTTTTGAATCATGTATGTATTCACATATTATTAAATAAAAAATTATTGATAAAATCACGGGTTTATGTGCATAATTTTGACCATAATATGTCTTAAGGAATACATATTTTTGAGGTTTTATTTGATGCGAGATTGTCAAAATTAAGTAAATTTTCAAAGAAATTTATGGGAAAAACGTCATAAATTTAGTGACTGAAAATGTTCTTCAATTAAGAATTCATTTAAGTTTTTTAGGCATAAGATTTAATGTATTACAGACACCTAAGGCTTTTATTATGATTTATTATGTTCAAATTATAAGCAAGTAAAATTTTGTAATGATCTAAGAAATAAATTAATATAAATTTTGAAAAATTATAACCTATATTTGGGGTGAAAATCCATATCATTTAGCAAGACCGAGGGTCTTGAACCAACATATGAAGGGAAATAATGGTTTATTGCATACCATTGTCCTATGTAATGTACATGTTAATATAAAACATTTTATAAAAAAAAATTGGTAGATGAATATTAAGTAAAACATTGTGTTTCACTGATACATTATAGAGATTATGGAATTATATAAACATTTTCAAACCATTCTGTGTTTCCAAAATATTTAAAAGTTGATATAAAGTATTTTCATTCATTTTAAGATCATATGATCTGTTAAAATCAAATTTTAGTGATTCGTGCATAAAAATAATTTTTGGATATTTATTTATCATAGTACGAGTTGATGTAGGAATTAATTAAATAACCACCAAAGCATGTAATTATGTTCATGAAGAAGAAAGATATCATGTAACTAAATTACATTATATTCATTGATAGTAACATGCATCATAAATTTTAGGAAAATAATCATAAAAAAGGTTTATACTATGAAATTTGTTTTTGATGAATCAATTAGATTATTACTCAACAAAGAATAACTATTATTGTGTAATTAACAACATTTTGATCATTCAAATTATTGTATCAATGATCTATATCACTACCCATAATTATTTATTCTTTTATCCCATGTTCATATTTTTCAACTCCCTCCAATGTTATCATACGTAGAAACCTAGTGATGTGTTTATATAAATGAAATATGTATTTACTGTTCTCCATATTAATAATAGATTTTATAAAACCCTAATTTTTAATATTAAAAAAAATTATTGAGTCTGTGACACATAACACCGAGCTCAAACAACCCAATTTCCTATATTTAATTTATTCAACAGCTTGGGGAACTCACAACCCCATATCTAAATGAACCATAAAATAGTATAAAGTTATAAAATATTGATTAAATTGCCATGTAAAAATATTACTAATTATTTTATTATTATTTATATTATATTTAATAGAAATAAAATAATAATTATATTATGAAAACAATTTTTTTTCTTCTGAAAAACTATTTTTTTCGAAAAGTGGGTTTAATGGATAATTATGATAACAATGTAAATTTTTTTTAATTATTATTATAAATTTATTTGGAAAAAAATATCATTTTTGAAATCATAATACCACCATTATCTTAGGGGTAATTTGTTTTTATTTTTCTGAAGTGTGTTGTTTTTTGATGAATAGTGAAATTTCCTGGATTTTAAATGCAAAATGTATTTTCATTTATATTATTAATAATGTAATATTATATTTTGATTGGTATTTAATAAATATTAATAAAAATCTATATGTCCAATTTATTTCATTGTAATAATTTAATATTTATTGTTTTATATAAAAACATTTCAATATTTTGAAAATTTTCCATTTTAGAGCATGATTTCTCATCACTACTATGTGATAAATTTTTAAATAAAATTTTCCACTCATGTGAATAGAATTTCTAAAATGGATTCCATATTTTTACACAGTGTTATATATATTATCTAATATGGTCAATTTCTTTTTTTTTCATAAATTAATATTGAATGTTTTAATGCTTATTTGTTGTAGTTAATGCAAAATTGTATTTATATGGGTTAAAGTAAAATGATAATGGTTAAAATATAAAAATTACTTCATTAAAATATGATTTATTGAAATATTAATACCCTATCAAGATTATTTATCTATAATAATCAATTTTAGACCCTTGTGGAATGTGAATTATCCGGTTAATCCTTATCTTTTAAAAAATTACAATTGTGAAACTCACACTACTTATAAAAGGCCACCGCCGCTGCTATTTGGTTCACTGTATCAAAATATTTTATATCAGAGAATAACTGCAAAAATCACTTCAAAATAACCATAATATCATCCAATAATATTTATTTTTGTAATAAAGATAACTTAGAATGGATTTTTTGCAATCATGTATAGGATTTCCAACAAAAAGGTAACCATTTTCAATGAACATTTTTAATTTTTATCATCAATAAAAATATAAAATTATTATTACATCATTTTGATATAACAAACTCTATATATTACATATAACTATATATTTTTATGTTAAGGTAATACATTACGACCATCCCATTATAATCAAATGGGAAAAGAAATCGCTAATCATGTGTACATTGGTTTACAGACTCACAAACTAATATAATTCATTTTTTCATTCACACCTTTCAAAATAGAGTGTGATGATGTATATAATCTGTACATATTATATTATTAAAATTATTATACCTATGGTTTCATTATATAATATATATCTTTTTTAATTTCTATTCCCTAGGAGATACGATAGCATTTCTTATGTTAATGATAGACTACCACCTTGCAAACTGATGTGATTTGTTCATTACCTAATATTTGAATGAAATATAAAAAGTATAATTTTATAGAATAAATGAAATTTAAATGACATATTTATTATATTAAATAAATATTTATCATTATTAAAAGGATAATATATCATATATCTTTATACACCTAATAATTATAACGTTGTTCCTTTATATAAGGACTACTCCCTCCAGAAGGGATGTGAAACTTTTTTTCTTAAACATACCACATGGAAGATAAATATAATTATAAATAATAAAAATTAAATTTTATATATTAAATTACATTAGTTCTATAATTAAAATATATTACTTACCTTTTTTATAATGATAATTGGAAAATTGGAATGTTACTCATACGTACGTACGACCAACCATCTCCATTATTGTAACTCAATTCATTTTACATAACCACCCATCATGATTTTAATTAAAAGTATAATGTTTTCAAAAATAATATAATTATTTCATTATTATTATTCTGTTGATTATGAAACTACATAATATCCACAACAACTAGATCACCCATGATGAAACATGCATACAAAAAACATGGAAAATAACATCCTTTACAATGAATATGATGAAATATTTTTAATAAACATGAGATATGTTGAATTAATAGGTTTACATATAGTATTATATTTATTAATATGGTTCTTTGATATGTAAATAACATGTTTAAAACCACTATACTTAATGTTAATTCATGCTTAACAAAAATTAATCATGAGGTAATGGATTCTATCTCAATTTTGTTCATTGATGGACATTTGAGTGTTAGGAAATAATGTATTTCATATACTGTATATACTTCAAATTGGACATGTAATATAATGATTCCCAAATAATGCATGGATTTATAGGTTTAGATTTTTAATATTTCATCCAATTGAATTTATATAAAAGTTACCAAATTGGAAAGTCTTCCATAGCCCAATTCATTCTTATTGGGTTATATTACTTCCCCATCAACAGAATTGTTATTTTAATATTATATGAGCAATGAATTTCAATTATTAATATTTATTACAAATTGTTTTATTTCTATTTAGATTTGGTACAAATAATCAAATCATTCATTAATTATCAATTTAATGTTATGAACATTATAACTGAATATTTCACAATCTATTCAAACCGAGATTGATTATTATTATTATATTTAAATTAATGGAAATTATTTTATCAGTATCCAATAAACACATTTAATTTTTAATCCTCAAGTTATTAATGATATTTTTATTTTATATTTTCATTTCCCACTACTTTTTACTTAAAATATTTGAGATATTATTTTTAAATTAGATTTCATTTCATTCATTGGTTAGAAATTAATTTTATTCAAGAATCATGTTTTCTAAAAATATTTTCAAAAAATGTTTTCAAAATTTTTAAAATGAGTTATGATAGAAATTTGTACCCATTGTTAATTTTAATAAATATTATAAACAAATTATTCATGTTGTTTTGAAAACAAACCACCTTTTTAATTTACCCAAAATGAGGATGGAATCCTTTTTTTATATTACTCGGAAGGTACATAATTTATAATCACTAGAACCCATCAATGTGTTAAATATTTTTCCTTATGTTTTAATGATTATTTTTAAAGAAAATTATTTTGTAAATATTTTGGTATTTTATTAGTTTTTAGAGGTCATATTAAAATATAAAATTACATTTTCCTCAATAATGTTTTAAGGATAGTTTATAGTATTTCTATTAATTAATGAAAAAAATGCATTATTCTGAATCAAATAGGTATATGCATTATGGGAACCATAATTATTATTACAATTGTTGAATTATGTTTATTTTCAACAAGGAATGTATTGAAATGAAATTTCATGATTCATTATCTGGTAGTGTTTAACATTACTTTGAAATATTTACTTTCTTATGATTGCAGTAAAATTAATTTATCTTACATATCCATAAAATGTTTCTATGGTTATGATTATTTATTAAAACATATTCCACTTATACATATGGTGATTAGTTGGAATATTATTAAATTTCCTTGGAAATATTGATAATTTTATATTACTTATTCAATATTTATAATATTTGATAAGAAATATTGATTCATGAATTAAATAGACCTTTGAATATATGAGAAATACTTAGGACTTATAATGATGGGAGAGGAATGAAATTATATATTGTCTTGATGAATGGATATGTATCTGGACAAAAACCAGTAAACTAGTATTAAATGGGTTATTACCTTCAGTTTAAACTAATTAGTGACTTATCTTAATTGTTGAGGTACCATGGTACCTCAAATCATAGAGTCTAGTAATTAATAATTTTCTTCATTAAGAATTCATTTACTATAACCCATGATATTTTAACATTGATATTTATCTGGATTCATATTATTCTCAGATTATTAAATAAATCTTGTGTGAGATTTATTATTTTATATACAATATTGATTATTTATAATTTATTTATGTTAGTAATGATATTTATTAAATAATGTGCATTTTGAGTTATTTGTATTTCCATGTATTATCTTAGTCAATTAATTTAATTGAATGAGTGTTCAGATAGTTACCATTATATATTTATCAACCCTTATTTATTAAGCTTCATTTTTTCATGATATCATCCATTATAATTAAACCTTTAAGAGTATTTAGGAACACCCTTAAAGTTTTTGTTCTCCAGAAATGTTGGAAGTATAATATAAATGATATATAAATATATTCTATGGGGAATATTCAAATTTTCAATAAAAACTATGTTGTAATTTATGTTGTCAAATGTAATGAATGACTCATGTATGCATTTAATTTACCAAGACTATTAAAATATACGGACTTTAAGGATTTTATTCATTGTATCTTGTGCCAATGTAATAATGTAGACACTATATTCAGGTCACTGGGGTTAGGGTTTCTACTATTAGTATTTATAAATTTTTAAAAAAAATATTCAGAACTATATTTTAGAAAACATAGATTAAATAACATTACCATATGATATAATTTGAAGATTAATTTTTATGAACATTATAATTTTTTTTATGTTAATGATTATGTGGTTTTTTGGTAAATAAATATCAATATAGATACTACAATTAGACATGTTTGTAGCACATAAGAACATAGGGCTAATAACTCTAAAAAGGTATCACTAGGATTGAGAATTTTTTTTATTAACCCTACTTTTTCTTTCATAACTATTACGTCCTTTAAATGATATAATGAAATATACATATTCATTTATGGATCCAATAGATTATAATATTGGTAAAATTTGGATCATAAACCACAATTACATATTAATGATTAATATTTATTATAAAACATCTTCTATATCCTTCAAAAATCAAATGTTAAAATTACTACATGTGGTCACATACAGATTGAAATTAGAGAATGGGAGAGGTATGGACCTAATAAAATATAGAATAAGAGAAATGAACCAATATTACATGGGCCATGATAGTTATCATTATAATATAATAAACATGGGATAATAAAAATAATAATGTGAGTAACATTTAATATTTTAATGGGATGTGGAAATAAATAAAATACAAACATCATGTTATTGTTTACAAAGAACAAACATAGTTTTGAAAAAATATTCCATCATTTACATGCACAATATATGTTAGTAATCATAATATCATCATTTGGAACAAATATATTATAACATTCACACATAATAAGAATTATCACATGAGATACATCTCATTATCGAATGCATTGGAGGGAAATGAAATTATTGGCCTAGACATCACAATATAATATTTACATATTCAAGGATGCCACATTGAAGGTAGGAAAATCATAGTCATGAAATAAATCATGTAATGGAATTAGTTTTATAGGATTTCATAAATCATGATTTTATGAATTAACATGGGGTTTCCAAATGAAAAAGGTAAAATATATTTTTCATAAGCATCATCATTCTGAGTGAGGGAGAAACAACTAAAGTTGAGTAAAAGTTTTCTTTAAAAAAATACTAATTGTATTATATATTATGGTGGAAACAGGTATATCTAAAAAATTAAAAGAGAATAATAGTGATATTACAATTATTAAACACTATTGGAATATCCATATAGAAAATTAAATAAATAATGGGAAAACCAAAGAAAAAAAGTTGGGTTCTAGAATCCCCTTACATTAAACCCCTCTTTAATTTGTTACATTGCATCCTACTACATAATAAACATTTTATTTTTTAAAATATATTTCCAAAAGATATTTTTTAAATTTTTCAACTATTTATCCATTATAATTTTTGGATTCTAATTAATCATAATATTTGATAAATTTTAATTTATGTATTTCATGTAATAATTTAATTTTATAGTTTTATTTAAATGTTGCTATTATTGTTTGAGGTGTTTTATAAAAAAATAAATAATTATAGAATCTTAAAGTAATTATTTTTATACATTTATATATCACAAATATCAAATTTAGGTTGGGTGATAATAACATGACTAACAATATCCACATTAGCGATTAACTGATTTTTGATGAGACACTAACATAAGAGAGGTAAAGAGAAGTTTAAAATAAATAAATTCCATTTTAATGATACTTCTAGTTTGTTAAGACCATTAAATTATTTGTTAACTTATAGTCGATTTAATTTTATAACACAATGTTTTCAAATCAATTAGGATTAAATGAAATAAAATAATAAAATAGAGAATAGTTTGTGGATGAATAAGTTTCAATAGGCGGTATGGGTACCTCATGGGATCAATAAAACTAGAGTGCACTCACCTATTCAAAACCATGAAAATTAGTTGAAATTTCAGGGATGAAATTTATGATTGGATAAAAATGTAATGACCCAGACCTTTTAAAAGTGAATTGTTCCATGAATAAAATTCTGTTATTATATTATGTTACTATTATACACATAGAGCACATTGAGAGAGAAGAAATATATTAATTAATTAATTGAGGTTTTTTCATTAGTCAATGAAAAAACCCATTGAAATTACAATTATTACAAGTGGACAATAAATAGAAAATAGAAAATCTATAATTGGAAGATATAGATCACCCCAATCGGCTACAATGAACCCTCCCACAAAAAATAATATATAAAAAATAGATCATTATAAAATGAATCAAAAACACAGAATATCAAAATATTTAAACAAATACACAATTCTTGTGAATATTGATTAAAAGAGTAATGTTTTATATATACGAGGTAATGTTAATGTTGGAATATTTTTTTGGCCACTAGAATAGTAATGTGATTGTTGTAATAGTATAATAACTATTCGTAATTATAACCTGATATTTGGAATTGTAATTTAGACTCAAAATAATATTTTTATGTGAATATTATTTATTATGTGTGATATAAGTATATATAAATTTTATAATTCTGTAAAACAAATTTCACGATTTAAAAACTCTAAAAATCTATAAAAACTTTATTAATAAATATTATTTTAATGTATATCATTAAAATCATATTTTTTTTATGAAAAATTCAAATTACATATTTTATAGAATTATTTTAAACAAATTAATTTCATTTTTTAAAAATATCTTCAATGTTTTTCAATCGTTCTTTTTTTTATTTAATGAAATTTTTTAATTTTTAGGTGATTAGTAAATATACAGTTTTTCACGTAAATGTTGTATCATTAATTATATCAATTATGATAGAAAATGACATAATGTTTTAATAGAACATGATGTTTGTAAATTTTTTTTTGTAAATGACTTGTTAAAATAAAATAATCTAAATTTCAAAATCTTAATGTCTAAAGTGATCCCATAAAATAATTTTTTATTCTTTTCACATAATTTTTTAGGAAACTACTAAATTCATATTATAAATATTATCCAATTCCCAAAAAACACTGTATAATATTTATATATTAAATACATTATATTAATTAACTATTAAAAGTTCCACCTTTTTTATAATATTTTATTTATTATTTTATTTTAAAAGTACTCTTCTCCTCATGTATAAATAACCACCTACTAATGTTCTACCTTTTATTTAGACATTTGGTCATTAATTTCTTCCCCACTTTAGAAAATATTTTTGGGAAACATAAAATCATATTTTTAGTTGAAAACAAGTGAGGGTTCTCCAATTTCATTGATTCCATTGGTTCTCATGTCACCTCTTTGGACATATGATTTGTACACATCAAATTGAAAAGGATAGTTGTCATGTTTCATAGAAAAATATATCTATTGTAAAGGATGTTCAGACACTTCTCTTAATATGATAGTTCATTC
The DNA here is from genome assembly GCA_963277665.1 of Viscum album. Classification (NCBI taxonomy): domain Eukaryota; kingdom Viridiplantae; phylum Streptophyta; class Magnoliopsida; order Santalales; family Viscaceae; genus Viscum; species Viscum album. The sequence goes on along the minus strand of OY728161.1, from coordinate 812,465,324 downwards.
TACAATTGTAAAACATATTAATTATTTGAGTTTCATGGATCAGGTATGTACTTTTGAGAAGTGATTCATGGATCACATCATGAATTTGTGGAATAAATGGATCATGTTAAAGCCTTGTGGAAACTGGTCTTATGCAACAAAGGAACTCAATGGGGCAATTTAATTTAAGAAAATATTCCATTTATTTAAAATCCAAAAGTCTCTCTTCTACTATGATATTTGATGGAAATCATTATCTCCAACATAAAACTCCAAATCAACTCAATGGATGTCAATATAGAAATTTTTTCAACTATTGGAAGCTTATATATGTCTTTTGATGGTCTAAACATTCTATGTTATATAATTTACAAGATCTTGTCTAGGTATATTTTCTCCCATTCTTGATTAAAACAATTCAGATATCTACATCCCTTCCAATACATATCTTCACATTGAAAAATATCATTACTTGAGTTTTAGATGACATTGTATGAGAACATAAAAATAAAAGATTATTATCCCTTCCACATTTTAATTATTTTTAGTATTCTTTTAGCATTACCTTGAGAGTTTGAATAGTCCTTTCATATTTGACATCAATTTTTGGGTGATATACCATATTTAAATTTAATTCATATTTCAAATCATGATGAATAACTCTATAGAATATAAAGGTGAACCTTGGATTAATATTTGTGATGATCAAATGTGGACCCATGAAGCTCAAACACTTCCCTGATATATATATATATAATGAAATTTTTTCTATTGAGAAATATTCATAAATAGTGATAAAGAGAGAATTATTGGTGAGTTAATCCACCTCTAACCATATAACATTGTTTCGTTTGGTTATGTTTTGGAAACTACCGATAATGTCTATAGATACATTTCCAATAGATCTTTATTATCATATTTGTTAATGGGACTAAAATCGTAAATTAAGACCAAATCGTACATTCAAAATCATTGAGTAAATCAGGAAATTTTCCTTTTTTAAACCTTTCACCTTCATTTTTATCTTCAGATCATCACATTATGCCTCCATGATCTTCTAATATATATAAATTTTGGAAATCATATTGTAATGGTAGGATGTATTTTCAGTCATTTTGATTTCCAGATCCATATTATTAATATCCCTGAAGATATTGTCTTTTTCAATCAATGTAATTGAGAAGGTAGAAGGTAATTTTCTGTTACGAGCATAAATAACCCTTTTGACCATTCCTAAATAGTAGTTACTAGTGAAATCGAAGACAATTATTAGGTATAAAGATATTATTTTATGCATATTGAACCCCATATATAGAAATATATATATATATGAGACTCACATGATCAGTATATATGTCACACTTATCATGATAGTGGTAGTTCCACCGAATTAATAAGGAAAAGATTATAGTTACTAACTATCGATCATGTGTCAAGTAGTTTTTCACTTGTATCATCAACTATCTTAAGTTATAGGCTATAAAATTGTTTTTTTTAATTTTTACACAACCAATTCCTTTCATTGAAACATAATTTTATATCACAAAACCTTCTCAAATTCTTAGAAGTATGAGTACATGCACATTCATTCTCCTATTCTGATCTCATCAAATAATTTCTCCAATTCATTTACCCAAAAAAATATCACAAAATTTCATTATAACATTGTTAGTGGGGTATAAATAATGATAAATTTCCAAAAAAATGTTCCTGGTACCCTACTAATAAAAAAATTTGCAGATTTTTCTGAAACTAGACAGTCTAAGACATTTTTCAATATCTTTGTTCATTGATAGGTCCATATAATTGACCACACATGTGACAATGATTCACTAAATGTTGATTTGTACATCCAAAAGTCAAACTTTACTAAAATAGACTATATTTAATCCTTTATTTATATTTCTAGTAAAATCCTTAGATTTATTTTGTGTTCCTCCTTTCTGTGGGACTAAATGTGAATTTCTCTAAAAAAACTTCCATAGATATTTTGTGGTTTTTTCTAAAGGATCTATTCATAAAATAGAAGAAAATTGAACTAAATTTAGAATGTATGTATGGAATCACTATGAACCCATTATTACCATATCTATTATAGTAGGTTTCCTTCTATGCACCTTCCTTTTTCATATTCAGATGACTAAATGTAGAATGAAGGTCCACCTTTTTGAATTAGTTAACTTTTATTAGTTGAACAAAAAATTCATCAATACTATGTAAGGGTTAATTGTTGTTTAATGATATATTTTTATGCTATCAATAATAAATTAATAGTTACATTGGTCTATATTTTTTAAAAAATGGATATGGTTCCCCCCATGATGATGAATTAGTGTTCATGAAACCATTTTTCAAATCCTCTTACATCTAATTATTTATCACCTCTTGTTTGATTGGGGCCATCCAGTAGGGTAATTTTGGGAATGTACTTGATCTTGTTATAAGTTATATTGAGAACTCTACTTCTTGATTTGTGGGAGGTCTATTAATATCTTTAAGAAATACATCAAGGTATACCCAAATAATGGAAATTTACCCCTTTATGATAAATTAGTTCGACTCAACCTTTTGGTTATGTTATTCTTATTCATAGGGTATCAACACCCACAATATTGAGGTATTTTTAAAATGATATTCCATATCCTCCTTTAAATTTTAGAGGAACATCAGATGGTTTGGAATATTAAAAGATATTTTAAGTTCCTAAAATATGATATGTGATCTATATTTTTAGAGCCAATCCATTTCCAAATTATAAAAAAATTCTACCATTGAAATGATATTGACATTTTCTGGAAGAATAATTCCACATTCACTAATAAGAGAAGTGTACAACAGATGAACTATAATGATTGATCCACTACAAGTTTTTAGATATATCTCTACATTAAATAATTGAGCCTTTGAGAAAATATTTCTAAAAAAAAGTATATAATTGAATAAATAGAAACATATTCAAATTTAAAAAATCCTATTATCAAGTGAATATATTTCGTACTTTTTATAGATATATTTTTAGATTCCACCTCAACAGTGGTGGTGGAATAATATTTCCATTATTTATTTGGAATTAGTGGGTTCTATTTATAACTACCATGAATGACATATGGGTTAGTGTGCGACCTTTCATAGTTCTCTTTAACCCTATATTTTCATAATTGAAAAGTGGTGGGTTCCTTCAATTCTTATAAAATGTGGGTTGTCATCTTCAAGTGTTATTAACAACAATGAGTTTCATGGCATTCTCTCCCACACATGTAAAATTTCTTTATAACTGTTATACATATCCCATGATTCTTCTTCTAATATTATTGATAATGGTGTGGCTAGGGCTTGATTCCCTATTTTTCATTTGATTTTATACCATTAAATTCCATATTTCATTTCTTATCTCCATAATCATTGGACCATTATCCAAAACTCATTACTAATTTTATAGCACATATATTAATATATCAATAAGTCCCAATGTCTATAATAGATAGTGACTTTTTAAAGTGCGGTTCTAATACACTAATTAATCTAAGGATTATTCTATAATTTTTTGGGAAACTCCTGAGGACTAGGTTTTATGCATAAAAAATGATTCTTCATAAGTAGTGACAGATTCACCATCATTTTTCTTATGGTCATGATTCTCTCACTTAATCTTTTTTCAACCATTTCATGGGAGATAATTTTTATAAAATAACATATAAAAGTCATCCACATCTATTACATACATTTTATACTTTGTATCAGTATTGTTTATCAATGAAAACCAATGATTGACATCTCCAACTAGAGTATAACATATCAGGGTAAGATTCTACTTCTTAGAATAGTAGATTATGAAAAAGATCACCAGTATTGTGTAAACCCACCATTTTGTGATAATTGGGTCGAAATATCAATAAAACATTGATTATTGTTTCGATAGAATGGATTTTATATCTAGTTTATACTTATTAGGCGATGGAATATAATCCAAATTTTTCATGTCATTTTTTCATCTCAAGAGATAGCTAGGTAAGAATCTCGAAGAATTTTGGAACTCCACTTCCCATTGTATCGGTAATGTCATTTGAGAAATCCTTTAATTGTCACTCACAAAAGTTTCTGGCATGTTTTTTCATATTTCCCACCATATTTTAAATATTGAATATGTTTTTACATTAGTTAACAATTAACGATTGAATAATGTATTCTTTTAAATAATTTTATATAATGGAATATCTTATGGGATCCCCAAGCATAGCCTTTTTCTTAAATGATACTTCTAGAATCATGTTATTTAATAATTATTCAACTAATAAGTATTATATTAATTCGATATATATACTTCATAATGGTTTGTATTAGATTATTTTTATTAACCAATGTACATTCTCATGGAGTTCCATATAATGAGTGAAATAATAAATGTTTTCATGTTATAGTTATTGACCATGACTAGATTAGTATTAGTTTTTATGAATGTTACCACAAGGTATATCTATTTCGGGGCTATATCCACTTATAATATACTAATAAATATTCTATTTCAAGAAAATAACTTTCTCTTATACATTACAAAAAAAATTGGATGTTTTTCAATATTTATATTTATTCATATGGGTTTTTATAATGTTTGGTAAAACTATTTCAAAAATTAATGAAATTATTCCTACAATACTAAATATAACATCACTATTTTTTCTTTCATGTATATTACATCATTTTTATGACAATAAAATAATAGTTATACATCCAGGGATCAAAATATTTAGTATCTTGGATAAATTGGGATCATATAAAACTATTAAAAAATAATTATAAACATTTATTTTTATACTTGTTAACTATATTTCGAAAATATCACAGTCCCCTTAGTACATGTATTCAGATGTGAATATACATCAAATGATGGAGTTATCTTGAAGCCAAGTGAGGAGAGTAATGAGGGACCAGAATCAATATAAAATGGATGAGAATAATAATAATCATAACATAATAAGAAAAGGATCATGCTCATTGTTAAGAGGGAAACATTTGATAAATTATTGGAATTTTGGAATGTATAAAAATTATAAATCATATTATAGTGGATAAATAAAACACATAGTTGTGAACCAAGATATCATCATGTTCAAACATAACATATGTGTATTGTTATAACATAATCATTTTGAAAAAAAAAATTCATTTTGATGAATTAATGGATTTCTAAACTAAATGTGATTTTTTTATAATATTATTATTTTATGGTGATTTATAAATGTAGTTAATAATATAATTTTCATGTATTCAAATGATATTTATATAATGTATTGGAATTGGTTATTATAAAAAAACCCACTATATCTAAATAAATGTATATTACATTATAAATGTCAAAATTTTAAATATTTATAAAATTATTTTGATAAAATAAAAATTATTTTTATAATTATCTTGTTGAAATTTTTTGATGGTGGATTTTTCATAATTTTCTGCAACATTCGAATTTTTAGGTAGAAATTAAATATGTTATAAATATATAATGTGCATTATGACAACATGATTTCAGAAAAGTTATTTAATATATGATTTAATATGTATATATGATAAATAAATGTTTCCACATTGACATATTTTTTTGATATTATTTTATTAATTTTATAAATACTTTATAAATCATTCAAAACATATGTTATATTATTAACATTTAAAATCATTACATTAGAAATAAAACTCACAAACACAAAAGAAAGGGTAATATTTTAATAATTTTCATACTTGGACTAAGAAAATAATAAAAATTAGTCCCCTTTGGATGTAACCTTGGAAAAACCCAAGGGAAGGTCTGTGGTTTTTATTATTGTTTTATATACAGTCCAGAACCTATGTTTGGGATATATGAAAGAACTCCCCTTTATTTCCCAATATAAAACTACCAAAATCCCCTTTACTCACCAATAAAAAACCATTTAGAATTTCATTATTCTAAAATTTTATAAATAGATATCTCATAAGGTTTTTCCAATCTCTTATGATGCTCATCCCAATCATTTGGATTCACTTTCCCAATGTAAGGGATGTCCTCTTCTTTTATATTATAGCACCTCTTTTATGTTATGCGTTTTATCTTCCATTTTTCCATGTTTCAGTATGTTTTCTTCAAAACCTAATACCATAATTTTTATATCCGTGTGATTATATCCCCTTTCCACTCTCGTTATCCTCCCTCAAAATCCTTTATGTACAACCACTATGTTTGTCAAAATTGGCCTATTATTTTCCATACCAAAAAGTGAGGGACCTCTGTATCTTATTTTCAATTAAATAAACTATATTATATTTGGTATATTGAATATTAGTTAGTTATAATTTAATGAACTTAAAATTAAATGTCTAATATACAGCAAATTTTCATTGAATGAGAGATCATTAATCCCCTCTCTTTATAGTGTTTTCCTATGCTATTGTTATGTCACGATCCTCTCATTCTCTTATTTATTGAACCATATTCACTAATTTTTTCCTTTTATATACAATTTTAAATGTTGGTAACTGTTTTTAAATAACATATTACCCCCCCATGTAATATAGATTATGATATACCCATTTAACTCTCATTAATTTTCTCCCATAAACATTTATATGACTTCGTACTAATTATCAATTTTTCCCATGATTTCCTATTCTAAAAAATTGTATAATGAATACCCTATACCATTTAATATAAAGGGTATTCACCAAAATGAAACTCTACTTATTTTATAGCATTATTCAATTGATTTAATCCAAAATACATTATTGTGGAATAATATACGATGAAAAATTATTATGTCTTGGTGATTAGCCACGACCTATGATTATTATTCCATGTTTAATGTTTGTTGCCCAATTTCCCATGATTTATTTATGTAACCATGCTATATCATGCATAATTTTTCATGTTTTGGATTATCATCCCTTTTATCTATCAAATATGTGAATATTGTCTAGAATATAATACTTCTTTCTTGTTGTGATTTATTCATTTTCTTATTGGGTTTTTAGAAAACCCATTTCTTATGTATGTCATTAAGATATCTAATGCATTTTTTAATGTTCTGGAATTTAGGAATGACAATAAAACGTTTTTAAATAATGGTTTATATGACATATTCATGTTTTATTATAAGTACCTAACTCCAAAATACACTACACTTCTATATATTTCATGTGGAAATATTTGTTAATATTTTGTATTACATCATGATTTAATATTTAATAATGACTGAGGTTGTAATAGTTGGTATTAATGTAAATTTTAGTGTTTTTTGGGATTATGATTAAAAAATTATAGATAAATTATTAAGTATAATAATAAGTAGAATAAGAAATTCCCAAAATTTGGTAATGTTTATAGTATGTAGTTTCTAAAAAAAATCATCCCTATCTGGATACTATAAGTGAATAGGGATCTGGTAAATATGTACTAAGGTATTAAAAAAATGAATTGATCTAGACTCTATTGAGAAATAGTTCATGATAATGGGCCATGTTTCAAATATTGTTTGACTATCCAAGGATATATTCATTCATAACCAACAATCTCATTACAAACATTATTAAGAGAAAAGCAATCTAACTGGAGTCAATGTTTCGAACTGATCATGGATAACATAGATTGAAGCCCAGAAATTAATAAGACAAAGAAAAAATTTCATTTATAGGGTATCCCTTTAATGTTATTGGATTCCCATTTTTATTTTTCATATTTTAAAATTTCATATCTATAATTTTTCTTTTATTCATATCAATGGATGGAAATAAGAAGAAACAGGTCAACAACCAATGTGATTGGATGTTTGAAAACTACCCAAATGAGATACATAAAGAGAAGAGTGATCAAGTAAAAAAATTTGTTAATTTCAAAACAGAGACCAAAAAAACAATTTACAACTAGAATATATTTGAATTTGCAAAAAAACCTAATGAATAGTGAGAAAAAATTATCATGTAAGGTCATCTTAAATAGAAGATAGGGGGAGAGTATTAAATTTAATGCATGTGACTATTTTGGATGGTCAAATAATATAGAAGATAGAGGGGATAAAAATAAATTATCAAGGAAGGTCAACTAATATAGAAGATATAGGGGAGTGTATTAAATTAATGCAGTTTATTGATTTTTAGGTAAAGTGAAATTTTAAAGAACACATGATTATATGATTGATTACCCTAAGTATTATTTTGATTCGTGAATAAAAATAAAGAGTATTGAGTTGATATTTTTATATCTAAAATTTAAAATAATTGATACAACAGTTTAGGTTTGATCTCATGAAATTTTAGAATGATATTTTTGAAAACATGTAACCTGATGATATTTTTTATTTTTAGGGGATTAATGATATTTTGCAGAAAATTTCATTTTTTTGAGGTATATATACCCATTAGAATTAACTATGATGTACAAAATTATGTTGTTAGCGGTGTTTGATAAAGGGAATGAGAGAATCCTTATAGTAAAAAACTCTTTAATTTCGTGTTTATTAGAATAAAATATGTGTATTTATTTATGAATTTATTTATTTGGAAATATTAGGAATATTTTTGGAATTTAATAGATCAATTTATCATGGTATTATCTTACTTTATTCTAACCATTTTGATTTAGTAAAAATATTATGAATAATTAATTATTCTTTGGTGGATTATATCATCCACTAAAAGCATATTCTTGTGATTTAGGCATAATGAAAATAAATCTTGATTACTCATCACTTGAAGAAAAGAAACAATTTCAGTCTATAATGATTAATGGAATAAATTTTACTTGTCAAGAAAGTATATTTGTTTATGTACGTAGTCTAGAATGTAAAAGAAGTCTATAACACTTAGAAAATAAACATAAAACCCAAATTTTATAATACTAAAATCAATTTCGATGAAGTGATTATCTTTTTATCAATAAAAAAATTAGGTATTTCTGTACATAGATAAAAATATATTAGTTATTTTGTATTATTTATCTCTTCTATGTCTATGATTTCACTTACCAATAATTTTCACCTAATTGGAATCCATGTTATGCGATAAACTTAATACTTCCCTTTATGTCTTTTTAATAGGATGTATTATTAATATTTTTTATGATGTGGGAACTTAATAAAGATATTTGAAGGGTAAAAACATTTATTACCAAGATCTTGTTTAAATTTCAAGGGTGAAATTTATAAATGCGTTGAATAATTTATTGCATCTTTTTTATTTAAAAATAGAAAACTATTTTTGATATCTTATAGAATCCATAATATTAAACCCTAAAAACAATGATTATTTGTATATAACCATTTAAACTATTACATTATGTTTTTATATATGAGTAGAATTAACTAATTATATATATAGGTACCAAATACATTGATAAGTACTTAGTAAAAAATTGATCAATTTTTTTAATATCTTTTTATATTTAAAATATTTTTTCTTCATAAATTGTTTATATGCCTTTTTATAAAAAAATAGTATATTTATTTTGTAGAATAGTTAGAAATTATATTTGAAAAAATGACCACTATTGTTATATCTTCATATCAAGAGTAACATACAGTTAAATTTTGTGATTTTATAGGACAAAAATAATTTTTAGTGAATTCTGAAAAAACAATTTTACTACAGTTATAATTTTATACGATATATTATAAAATATTAAATTCATTGTAATATTTTAATTTTATTTAATAAAAAAAATATATTATTTAGATATATTTAATTCAATTTAATATATTCAAATAATCTTTATTTTATATTTTGTTATATGTTTTTTATGATTATGAAAGCATTTTTTTGAAATGTTTCTTAAAAAGAACATTTTTTTAATTATTATTATTTTAATTAAATAAAATTAATAAATGATTTAAAATAAATTTTTATACTATATGTATATATTTATGTAATAAAATTCAAATATTTGTGATTGTTAGTTAAAAAATTTAATGTAAAATTATCTTTTCCCTGAAGAATGCATTTTTTGGAAGACCATTTTCCTTCATGCATGTCACTTTTATATTTATTTAAATTATTACACATATGTTAGATGTTTCTGAAAAAATTCATACCATATTAGGAGTCGCCATAATTAATATTATTTAATAACGTCAACATAATTTTTGAACAATTATAATACGAACGGTAGTAAATATTTATTACCATGGTAAAAAAGAAAATAGATTAATTAAGGGTAAATATAATTTAGAAAATACTGGAATCTAATTAAACCTAGTTTTTTTAATATATTTTTTTCCTTGATATGATTAATATATTTATTCCTTATTTTTTTAATTTATTTCAATGTAATTAGTTTGTTAAAAATTATATTTTGATATGATTAGAAAAAATAAATTTTTGAGTAACATGAAATTTCAATTAAAATAATAATTTTTATGAAATAATGGATATTTGATGTAAATGTTTTTTTATAATAATATTTTACTATTAAATGGTGATCGATAAATTAAATTGATATAACAATTTTCAGGATTTCATATGTAATTTCTATTAAGGATTAAAAACTATTATGTTCCAAAACCTCATAGTTTTTAAAAAAAGGTGAATTCTATTTTAAAGGGAAAATTCATAAATTTAGAAAACTATTTTGATAATAGTAATATAATATTTGGAATCATAAAATTTGAATTATGTAATGGTGTATTTTACATAATTTTATGATAACATCAATTTTTTTGTAAAATTATTAATTTTGGGTTATAAATATACGTTGTGTGTTATGACATTATGATGACCCAAAAATGATATTATAATTAATATAATGGTTTTAAAAGACCAAATTTGTGTTTTCCATTCAAAATTTTTTTATTTTTATATTATTTCACTAATTTTATAAAACCATTATTAATCCGCCATAGAAAATATTATATTTTATGTGCTCAAACTAATTTATTTATGAAAATTTCTCACATCCCCATCAGAAAGGGTAATATTTTAATAATTTCATCCATTGGAAGTAGAAAAAATTAAAAAACAACCCCCATTGGATAAAACCCTGGTGAAAAATATTTTGAACGTTTTTTGTTTTGCTTAATTTATTATATAGAGTCCAAAACCTACGATTGATAAATAATATAAGAATCCCATCTATTTTCCAATATATACCGAACCAAGACCCCATTACTATAACGTCCTGAGTTTATTAAAATGGTATATAATTTTGGATAGTCTCCATGATATTCCATATTGATTTTAAACTAATGACATCATATTATTAAGTTACCATTATAAATAGAGTTATGAATTACATGAATGAAAATGATTTAATGAATTATGAATCTATAGTTTATATATTTATATATATTTAATGAACGAGTGATAAAATAAATTATAAATTTATTTAAAATTTTAATTAAATAATTATTTTTGAAAAAATATTTAAAGGCACACAAGTGAATTTTATAATAATAAATTAACAGACCACCCTTGTTGGATTTGTTTAATGAAATATATATATTTATATATATAAATAATATATTCCATCTAATGATTAAAATTAAACTTATATTTTTTCTATATATTTTATAATAACCAATCAAATTTTATTAATAAAATATATATTTTTTCTAAAAAGGCAGTTTTACCGCCTTTTGACAGAACACATGTTTTAAATATAGATTTTGAAACTTCTATAAATTATAAATTAAATATTAATCTATTTTAAATCTGATATTTTAATTTTTTTCAATAAATTTATGTTTATTTTATGGTAAGTTTCATGTTTTGATGAATAGTGAAAATACTAAATTTTAACAGAAAATAACCCTTTCATCTAAATAATTTATAGTGTCATGTTATATATTTGTCGGTTTTAAATTATAATTTGATGAATTTTGTAACATTTTATTAAATTTAGTAAATTAAAATAAATTTCAAATTGAAATTGGATATAAAAACATTGGTAACTTTTGAAGATTTGTATGTTAAATAACAAGTCGTTTCATCCTGATTGTGAGATTATATTTTATACTATTTAGGAAACTTCTGCATTTTGAATTTTTAAAATTTTATTCCATATTCATAATAAAAAGGACCAAATATTGTATGTATTTCTATTTTTTGTGAACTATATTAATAGTAAATTTTGTAATTGAACTTATTAATATTGTTAAGGATAAATTGAGAACTAAAAAGTAAGAATAATATTATAAATATTATAAAATTACCCTAACACTTGTCATAATTTTATATTAGTAGTTATTTTCAAGAAGAATATTTTTTGGCTGATTTTTTGGCCTCTTAAAGACAATTAAAGGACATTAATCTTTAAGATTTTATATTAAAAAAACTAAAATATGTCATAATCATGTTTTAATTAGTTTTACATTTTTAATATTTGGGTATATAGAACATATCATCGACTATAAGTATTCATTTGAAAAGTAATTTCTTTATCTTCATTTTAAAATATTATTTTTAATTTTTATGAAATAAATTATTTCCATAAAGGCTTATACAGTGATGATGAAATGATTATTTAATTAATGGGAATTTAAAATAAATGATATTTAAAATTTTAAACGAAAAATAACTTTTTATAATTATTATCACACACAAATATTTTGGAATCCATTCATATGTTATTGATTATGTAAAATATAGTTTTTCCGAGATATCCTGTTTTTATGCTATTTTTAGAAATTAAATTAATTAATAGTGTTATAAATGACATTATTTATATTGTAATATAAATTATATTTTATTAAATGATATAAAATTACAAAAAATATAAAATTAGAATAAATTATTTTGATGAATATCATAATTTCATCAATTAATCATTTATTATACATTTATCACATAATTGTAACTATTTTAACCCAAATTTGAAATTATATAATACCATAAAAAGAAATAAAATTATTAAATAATGGTTAAACCAAAATGATAGGGATACAAAAATAGCAAGAACTTGTCTGATTTTTGTTGGATGAGTTTATTATGACCAATAACCATATAATATTTCAAATTAATAAGTTTTATTTTATTTAGACTATAAAATTAAAATGTATTTTTTAAAAATTTGGAATAATTCTAATAGTGCCCCTCCCTTCTCCTATATATGGGAACCGAATATTCTATTTTCATGACACATGACACTTAAAAACTATTTAATTCAAAATATATCAACCTAAATCCCTTTATAGAAAATATCCCCCCATTCTAGATCTATTAGGTTATGCATAACACACACCGTATAGGTGTTTGGGATTTAATCAAATGAAATTGGCTGAAGAAAATGTATTATTTTTTATGAAGTATATATATTTTATTTATTATTAAACTTCCTTAATATAATATTCAACCATGATGAAATAATACCTACAATATTATAAAAATAAATAGTATTTTATAATAATTTCATCAAATAAATCTATCTTCACTTCCATTAAATAGGAAAATAAATAATCATTCAAGTGTATGGTGGACAACAACTTCACAAACCGATATAATTTGTTTTCTCATTTGTATCTCTAAAGATAGGTTAAAATGATAGAATTAAATTTTATATATGTTATTTTAGAAATATTTATCATTATTGTGGAATAATATATCATTTATTTTATGACCCTTCGAGGAACCTAAAAATTATAACATTGTTCGTGCATACGTGTCGACTATCACCTTAACAAAGTGATGAGATTCATATTATCATCAAATAAAATTAAATATATATAAGTATTTTTAAATGATATATATGATATTAATGTTAATATGAGAATTATATAAATATAAAATAATACATACCTTCTTTCAAAAATGGCCTTTTAAATATTGAAACGAAATAGATGCATTCATACAACTTACAATCCACTTGATTGTAATATAGTTCATTTTCTTCTTATCCACATGTAATGGATGGATTTAAAAGTATAATATATACAAGTAGGGAAAATTATTTAATGAATCTTATTTTCTGATATGATTTATTAATTTCCACTTTGACAATTGACACCTTACCAAAGACATTTTGGAACCAGGTACTAAATATCATTGAATTATTCCAAGTGAATGTAAATAATTATGTAATGATAATATGTTTTTTAAAAATATTAATAAAAATTAAAAAGTATATCAACCATTTATATGATTTACCTGAGTTTATATTTAAGGAAGATAAATATTGTATGTGATGAGTCCAACTCATGGTAAAATAATTCCTCTCAATTTTCTTTTGTTGAGGAATATTTTTGATGATAGGAATTTTTATTATTTTAATAAGTGTTTATAACTCTAATTTATAATGTTATATTATTAATTTATTCAATTTTAAGATATTTAATTTCATAATAATTGTTATTATATCATTTTGAATGAAATTTGACTTATTAAAATGTAGTAAGTTATTTCAAAACTCAATTTTCATTAATTGGGTTAAACTCAAACTTAATTTATAATTTATAGTTACTATTTTGTCTCTAACTACTTTTGATTATATTTTGTTTTATTTTTAACATTATATGTTCAATTAAAACAGATACACAGAATTAATTCATTTGGATAATGTTCAATTCAGTGATATGAATGGAACTTTTAACTAAATATACATTATTTTATATGATGTAGAAATAAATATTAGTAGAAAATAAATCAATTTCATATAAATGAATATTAAATCTATTTTAATAATTTATTCATAAGAATATGAATGTTTAAAATGGGATATTTTGAATTTCAATCATTATTTTTTCAGAAAAGATAATTTTTAAGATGAAATTCATTAAAAATTCTTCTATTTATGTTTCATTTCCAACACTTTTCACAAAATTCAAAAGGGATGGTTCTTTAATGTTATACCGCATTATTGGTTTCCCCAAATTTTATGGAACTACATTAATTTAATGTTTTTATTTACATTTTCATGGTTATTTTATAAGAAAATGGTTTCATTTTTATGTGAATGATTTTTATATTTTAAAAGTGATTTTTACACGAATTGAGTATTTTGAAAATTTAAAGTGTTTTTATGGTGGTTTTAAGTGGGATTTATTTGTTTTATTCTTTATATGTTCCTTGGAAATTAATTTTTATGAATTGATCATATTATAGCTCATTATATAATGATTTGAGCCCCATTACAGCTCAAGATATGATAGGGTTTGTCCCATTATTCCTCAAGATCTGACAGGTGGTCCCCATTATAGTTCTCAAATGCATTGTTACTCTAGAGAAAGTAGTCCACTATATGGTTATTCCATTTGTAAGGGTAAATTTCATTCTGATATATTAAGTATATCTTAATGAACCTATTTTAATTTTCTATTCTATATAATGTGTTTTAAGGATATTTTTAATGGTTTTTCTTTTTTTAACTAGACAAATAATTTACCATCTTTATGTAATTTTCTTAGATTTTTGTGGCCATACCATGTTATAAAATGTTTTTCCTCGGGCTGCAGTAAGTGTATGGACAAAGAAAAGAATATGGAGATAAATGATATTTTTTTAAAGAGAACTCATGTCATATTTTAAAGGGTTTTATAACATGGAAAAAATGGATACTATGTATAAGTGTCCATATATATTGATTTTTTTTAATTTTTCTGAGTTTTTAAGAATTCTATAAAGGAAACTAAAAATATCATAGATTTTGAATTATATATAAAAACACGGTTCTATCTTGTTTAAGTATATTTCTTTAATGTCGTTATAAGATGATTGTTTAGGAAAATTTCTAAATTATGTTATCTATTTAATATATAATGATATCATCCTAAGATTATAATTGTATGCATGATCACAAGATCAACATATTAGAAATTTATTTTGAGGCTTTATATCATAATATTTTAATTTTATTAATTGTATTTTTGGATAGCTATTTATGATAATGATATCTATAACATTTTGGGGTAAAAATTAATTTTTTGAGACAACCATTAAGGGTAAAACATGTTATGGTTATTATTAATGAATTTTATAAATAAAATTTGATGGTCCTTGTTCAACGTTGGGTATTACTATTGAATTTTAATGATTAATGTTGTTTTTAATCATATAATATTTATTAATGTTGAAGGTTTTTCTTAACTTATATTAATTTTTTTCATTTATTAATGTTTCATCATTTAATAACTATATAGTTAATTTTTTGTGGATTGGGTTATTATCTAGAATTTGATTCGAGTTCCTCACTATTGAAAATTGTATCTTGAATAGTCATTATTTGGAGAAAAAGATGAATTTATGGTCAATAAATGATTAATGGATGAATATATACATGTTATGTATGTATATTTCAAAATTATATTAATCCAGGTTATAAAATAATTCCATATCTCTATGAAAACAACCGAGAAAAAATGTTGTCCATTTACATTTCTTATAGAGAAATTAATGGATTTGTTTATACCATTTCATGTTTATGGTTTGTGGATTCATAACATTCTCATTATCGTGTTATCGATCACTATAAATTGAAACATGATAGTTTTTTCCCATATATTGTTTATTTTTCTTATATTTAACCCTAGTTAGTGTCATCTCTGGTGTCCGTCATTTTTAACATTCATTATTTTTAAGTTGATGTTTCCATTATCCTATTTCTGTTGTGGGATTTCAATAAATTTACTTCAAAATGTCAAACCGTAAATAATATGTCTGAGTTAAAATTTAACGGACGCTATTTATTATAGTTTAGGGGAATGTTAAATCCTATGTTTTTAAAAAATAAATACTATATTTGAAAGTGTGCATGATATCCACATCATGCATAAACAACGAACTAAATATTATTATTTTACCATTATTACATAACCGTTAAAATATATGGAATGATCATGATAGAATAAATTATTAATATATGGTCCAAAAAAGTATATATAATTAAATATTTGGTTGTAAATTTATTATATATGAATATAAAACCCTTTTTACAATACAAGGGAATTTTTTTTGAAGAACTATTTAAATTTGTAGAATTTTATATCATAAAAAAATAAAAACCCCTTATTATATTATATAAATGACAAATAAATGAACAATATATACCATGTAATTTTTAAAATTATTCTTATGTTTATTCAATACATTATATAAGAACCAATCAAATTTTACACAGAAAAGATTTTTCTAAAAGGAAGTTATGCAGCATTTTGATGGCTCCCTTGTTTTAAAAAATTGATTTTGAAAGGATTATAAATTATATTTTACAAAATTAGCTTCTTATTTTAAATTTTAATATTAAAATATACATTGGTTTTTTTTAATAAGATTCAGGTATTGATGAATAGTGAAAAAATATGACATTTCAATTGAAAAAAAACATTTTCAACTAAATAGTTTACAAGGATAAATAATACATTATATTTTCTTTAAATTATAAGTAAAATATTTTAATAATATTTACTATAATTTAGTTCATTGGAATCTAATTTACAATTAATTTTCAGATTGAAACATTGTTGACTTTCAATCATTTTTACGTTAAAACATTTCTTGTTTTGTCCTGTTTGCGAAAATAATTTTTAGTTAATTTATTAATATTATGTATTTTTAATTCATATATATAGATACAATATTTGAAATAATAATTTAATTTTTTTAATATGACCCTTTGATTTTTAAACGATATGAATAGTAACAATGGAATTTTTTTTATTACGCTAGTTATGGGTAAATTATGTAATTATGGGTATGGAAAATATTATAAATATTCAAAAATTACACTAAATTATATCAATATTTTATATAATAAGTTATTTTAGACCCAAATCATAATTGTTATGATCTTATTTCTTATTCGATCCACTTCAATGTCCTTTCATATTATTTGTTTTACAAAATATCAAATATGTCATCCTCATGTTTTTAATAGGTCGTTCCATTTTTATATGTGGTTATAAAGAACATATACTTGACTAAAAATATTAATTTAAAATATAAAATATTTATATTTAATAACAAAATTTTTCAGTTTATATGAAAAATATATTTTCCTTAATTGATTACATAATAATGATGTTGTGATCTTTTAATTAATGGAAATATCAAATAAATAATAAAAAGAATATTAATATAAATATAATTAGAGAGAATTGATATCAAAAAATAATTTTTCTAATTCATTTGACCTATTATTGGTCACTTTTGAGAATTTTGCTATGATATAATTTAGTAATGAAATTTTGAAAAATTCATGTAATGAATAGTATCAGAATTTCCATTGATGCAATTTTAAAATCAAATATATTGTATTAAATTATATAAAATTCATTAAAATATAAAATTCAACTAACATATTGGGAAATATATAAAATTTTATAAATGTAACAATTATTTGTCTTTTTGAATTTTCTAGTAATTATATTAACCATCATTGTGTAAATTACATGATATCACACTGAAATTTAAATGATAAATAAGTGTTTAAACAAAATGATAAGGATTAAATAAAATATTAAAAACATAGAAAAATTTCATTGGATAAATTTCATTCAAACCATAAACATCTTATATTTTAAATTATTAAGTAGTAATACATTTTTTTTAAAAAAAAACTAATTTTATATTAATTTAATAGTTTGAAGAATTACCAAGTGTAGCTCCCCACTCTTGTTAAAGGGAAATGATTACTATTTTTTCATAAAACATAAAAAATATTTTTTTAAAAAAATATCATCCAAAATAATTTTATGGAATCATTATACACATTATAGAACTATTATTTTATTCATAACACTCACCTTTTAGCTTATAAATTGTCAATCATAGAAGATTTATCTAAAGAAATAGTATCATTTTTAATCAGGTATTTATGTTTTATTTCATATTATACTTCTATAAAATATTATTCACCATGAGGAAATAATTAATATAGTATCCTAAATATAATTTGATTTTATTATGAGAATATCTTATGCTAAATGCATAAACACTTATATAAAATAGAAAAATAATTAATCATTCGCGTATATGGATTATTACTTCATCTTGAACCAATATTATTATTTTCCAACATCCTATAGAAATAATGGTTATGTCACGACCCGTCCCCTAGGGCCCGTATCGTGACTACCCCAAGCCCGACTTACATAGGCCAGGGGCTAGTGACTAGAAACAAAGGCGTAATTCCCTAAAACTGGGAAGACATTGCTTTTATAAATCATAAACACACACAACAAGAGAACAAGCAGAAGAAAAACTATGAAAATCTGTATAATAAGTGTACAGAATGTAAAAGGGACCAGAAATATAAGCTCAACAGTAAAGTACAAGGAAAACACAAACAAGTACAACTAAAAAGAAAAACAGAAGGAAGGTGTGTAGAAGCTCTTGGATTGTCCACCACAGATCCTACTTGAAGGGTAGGTACAGATAGCCTCATCAGCCCTCAACATCCGTCCGTCTCCTCCAGATACCGACTCGTCATGAGGTTCACCTCCAGGTATCGTCCAGTTCTCGTACACTTCGCCACAGTCAGTGCTGTCCGTCATCTGTATCCAACACAATGAGATGCGGGCATAGCCCCTATAGGGGTGAGTATAACGATACTCAGTATGGACCCCAGGACCCTCAAGGTCTCACAAAATTAAAAAAGGATAAATCAAAAATTATGAAATCAATGGATTACCCTTACATAGGTATATGCCCATACATATACCTAAGTTATCAAGTAACCCATCTCAAACATGAGGAGAACACAAATGTCATTGACACAGCTCAAACCAAGATTTTTATTATGGAAACCACAACTGCTAGAGAACTCCTCCTCTGTCAGGTACAGTGGGAATGTCGTGACACCGAGGCACTTCTCATTAACCATGGACTGCTGAGGTACTCCTCCTGTCGAGTACCACGAGTCTGCTGCCAAACCGGGCGCTCCCTCTGCTGTGGGTCTACCACCAAACCGATTGCTCCTCCTAATGTCCTACAGAGGTACTCCTCCTGTCGAGTACCGCGGGTTTACTTCCAAACCGGGCACTCCGTCCGCCGTGAGTCTGCCGCCAAACCGGGCGCTCCATCAACTGGGCTAGCCGAATCACTCCGAGTAGAATCAATCAAGCAGTCATCAGGCCTATAGCTACTAGGTCTCTTCACTCCGTCTGCTTGTCTCTGGGAGGTTCCGCTCCATGATCTACTAGTAAATACTCCAAGTGTCACGAGGTCTCACTTGGAAGTATCTCGAAGGACCACCACATCATAGGTGTCTCAACACAACAGATGGCGCGTTAATCGGACGCCCGGTCTATGAGTTATTAGCATTTTAGTCCTGAGGGACCGGTTGGATTCGTGTATGAACTAACCTGACCATGACTCAACTATACCCCGACCTCCACTAGGATATACTTAATGAGACGGCTATGCGCCATGAATATCGGCGTCACTGACGGTTCATCAAACGGATGTCTGGTGCCAATGATATGGCCCAAGAAGGTAATGGGTTAGTAATGGGCCCGGGTCTGGTCTGACCCGGTCGGACCGACTCGGCCTATCATAGTCTGGGCCGACCCGGTTGGGGTCAACCCGGTCAGACTCGCTAGGTATGACCCTGCCGATTGTGCGGGTGAACGCGCTATGTTTTGACCCGGTCCGCTGGGCCCGGCCCTGCGGACCACGAGGGCGGTTCGGCCTGGTAGTCGCCACATATGCGGCTCGGTGACTCGGCCCGGGAGGCCAGGCCAGTTTAGTAAGTAGCACCGCAGAGGACGTCACAGGTCAGCTCGAGAGGATGGTGGCTGGGAGGCCAGCAGGTAGGTTGCGCGGGGTGCGGGCAGGTAGGCCGGTCACCGAGCAGGTCGTAGGTGCATCAGGCAGGGCGCTGCAGGCCGTGGGGTAGTTCGAGGGCATGCCGGGAAGATCGCGGCAGGGGGTGGGGTCGCCTGGTAGGCCACCGACAAGGGCCAATCAGTCCGCCATCAGGGGCGTGGAGGTTCCGGGCAGAGCACCGGCGGGGCGCGAGGGCGCCTGGCAGCACGCTGGTGGGTCGCGGGGTTGCCAGGCCGGGCACCGGAGGGGCATGGGCAGCACGCCGGGGCAGCGCGCGATGGCGCGAGAAGCGCGCCGGGTTGTCGTGGGGGCGGCGCGGTTCGCAGAGGCCGACTGTAGCACGGCCCTTGTTCGCCATCTTCATCGACGTTGCCTCATTACCAAGTTGTAGTTATCGAATAAGAAAAAAAATGGGGAGGGTCGGACCCTGTTCATGCGGCACGAGCCCTCATTACGGTGATTGAAAAAGGGGACTCTCATACCATATGATTTTTTGATGAAGAACGAAGTTTATATTCAAATATAAAATAACACAAAACTCCCTACCTGAATTCAGTGATCGACGACAGAGTCGCGAAAGGTGATCGTCGTTCCGTCAAAGTCGGAAGAAGATGAGCTCGAAAAAGATGAGCCGAGATGACATCATCGGGGTTCATCGTGGGTGGAAGTGCTTCCGTTTCTTGGACCGGTTGAAGAAAGATGAAGGCGGCGTTCATCGTTCTTCGTTCATCATGGGTAACTTTTCATTGTTGGAGGAATAATTCTCTAAGGGTTGGGCATCGTGTCCCTTTTCCAGCATTTCGCCGCTTGAAGAAGTCATCCAAAAACCTTCACCCAAGATTCCCTTATATAAGAGAGGGAGGGATTGTCTAAAATTACGTTGGCATGTAATTAAAATGTGGTGTATTAAAAGAGTGGGACCCACCTAATTAAATTCATGAGAGGTGTCACATTTAATTAGGTGGATTGGAAACATGCTCTCCCTCATTAAAGAGGGATAGGTGGGAGGTTATATCATCCATCATCTATAGGGGTCGGGTGGTCCCCACCCCTATCATTAAATAGAGAGGTTATGGGTATCGGGTGGTCCCCATGTCGTAGCCTCTCATGGGAGGTTATATGTGGGAGGGACCCACAACCATAACCTTCCATGGGAGGTTAGGGTGTGGTGGCCCCCCACCTCCAACCTCCCCTTGGAGGTTTTAACCACCCAAATAAAATAATGTTAAAACTTTGTTTTATTTAATTATATTAAAACCCCCCCAAAAACTAATTTCCAAACTCCTCAAAATAAAACTACGATGAAGGTCTCACTATGAAATTACAGACGATGTGAGTTCAATGGTGACCACAGATTTCAATACCGAGCAACGGTTCAAATGATATGAAATGCCCCTCACATGTTTACTGAACCTACCTGGAACAATGTTTGGAAATTTATTATCAGCCACCCTCGACCAACTGCGGTCGAGGATCGGCTATTCCTAGGTGAAACACGCCTCAAAAAACCCTACGGTACTCTTGGATTTTCAATCTGAGTTACCGTTTAGATGTAATGAATTTTACAATAAAAAAATTTTCACTTAATTATTTTATTTGCGGCCAAAAACATACTTTTTCTGGTTGCCCGTGCCGGCCAAAGTTAGTATCTGCTTAAATAAAGAAATCCTTTATGAGTTCAGCTGTGGTCTCTGTTTTTTTACGAACTACTATTTGTGAGTTATAAGCATTTGAAAAAAATAACTTTATTTAATTATTTTATTTACGGTTATTCCATTTTCGAGATTTCTTATAGGAGGCCCGCACCGACTAAACATAAGTCACATCTAGGGTAAACCCGACATCCTGAGCACAACAATTCCCTCAGATTTCTAATCAGAGTAACCGTTTAGGATTTATTCAGGAAATCAGGTTACCGATGTTAATTTAGGCTTCACAAACTTCAACGGATCATTCCAGACACTCTGAGCTTTGGAATCGTGCGCCGTCAGAAAGTGTGGACTCATAAAATTCGCATATATTTAAAAAACAATTACACGGAAATTATCGGTCTTTACATGTTATAATTATGGAATTACTATTTATATATGATATTAATGTAATTTTTAACATTAATAAATAATAATGTATTATTTTTGTTCTTACCAATTCTTGAACACAAAAATGATAACATTGTTCAAGGGTTTATGTGAACTGTCACCTCCATGAAGCGATGTGATTGGTTTTACATCACCATATCAAATGGATGACATATATTAGTATATTTAAATTATTTTTATGATATTATTAATATTATTATCATTAGAGAAGGATAAAATAATACGTAACTTCTTTATGAAATGCTCCTTCAAAAATGGAAAATTTTCTTATAAGTATGTATGATCTACAACATCCATGATTATAACATAGTTAATTTTTATAAACCATATGTAATGTATGAATTTTAAAGTATAATTAATATATAAGTTTATTTATTATTGAATTAAAATTATTGTGGTCATGATGGACTAATGACCACTTTGATTATTGACATCGTATTAAAATAATTTTGGAATCCAGTACTGAACATTGTCAAAATGTCCGACATGGAAATAAACAATTAATAAACAACCATACCATTATGATTACTAATTTTAAAGGAATATTAAGATCTAAAATTTTATCAATATATTAAATAACGAATCTATATTTTTTAGGTAGATTGATATTGTACATAACGGGTCAAACTCATGGTAGATGACTTTATCTCTATTTTCATTTGTTGGGTTATATTTTGGATTTTATGAACAAATACGCATTTATGAGCTGTATATAACCATCCCGTTGCATGTTATAACAAGAGTTTATTTATTATCTTTATATGTAAATTTTTTATTAGTTTTTTATCTTTACATTTTCATTCAATTCAATTGATTACAATGTTCTAAGGGATTTTATAACTCATTTTGAATTCTTTGTGTTGAACATCCACTTAATTTATTATGTCATGATGTTATTTTGTATGAAAATAATAATAGTTATATTATATTATATTTGAAGTTGTTTTTTGTGTATTAATAATAGATAGACACAATTTTTTATTTTGATTAATTTTACCATTAGTGATATGAAATTTATATGGTAATTTTTAACTAAATAAAATTTATATTAAATGATTTAACTATTTAATTTTTTTTAAAAAATAAACATATTTCATTTCCATGTTTTAAAGATTATTTTTATTACAATATTAATGTTGATATAACTTATTTAAAATGGGATCTTTTGAAATTCAATCTAAAATTTTCATAATGGAATCTTTTGAAAGGGAATTCTTTTAAAATTCCACATTAAAAGATCCTTTATGATATTTCATAGATTAGACAAAATGAATGTTTTTTAACTTATACAACATGAGTGGATTATAGCATTTTTATTTTTTATCTATTACTTTATATTTTTATTTATAATTTTTTATTTCAATTTAAGAATAAATTGTTATCATCTTTATATGTGTGGTTGTTTTTCAAATGATTTTTATTAGAAAACTAAATTTTGTGTTGTGAACACCCTATCCCATTTATTATCAATAGTTTTAAAATTTATCTACATATAATTCTTTGACATGGTTTTTCTATTTTTTTACTCCACACTCATTAAATATGAAATAAGATATTATAAAAGTTATTCCATTTTTATGATCAATATGGCACAAATATGATTGTTAATCATATTAAATTGAAATGTGTACACCAAATTATATGGCACATCTGTGCATTAGGTAATTTATTAGTCAATTGTTATTCATGAAAGGGATTATAGTGTGACGATAATAAATCACAATATTTTTTATTATCATGATATCATGGAAGGTAAAGATGTCATATTATTATAATTCCATGTTCAATGATTTTTCCACATTTCCAATGTTATCATTTGGTTACCATGCTATATCATGAATCATTGTTCATATTTATGATTCTTATCCCTTTTATATCCCATTGAAATGTATATTCTAGATCATGAAATGATACCTTTATAATATGATTAGTTTATTTGCTTATTAGGATTTATTTATCATCCCATTCTTATGTATATCAGTGGGATGTCTAGTGTTGTTTGAAAAGCCTTGGAATTTTAGATTCACATAATGGAAGATTTTAATAATTTTGTAATATCCCAGGTTCAACTTGTTTGTATATATAAAAAATTCCCAAATACACTAGGATTATTGATCTTCTAGGTTGTAATATATGTAATAGTATGTATTAAATCAGGAATTAAAGTCTAATAAATACCCAAAAATTAATATTTAAAATGTTATTATAAAAGTTAATATATATTTTTTTATGACTTTGAATTTCTTTAAAAAATTTAGAAATTTAGTTTTCAACTATTTTCATTCAAGGAACACAATTTTAGAACAATTT
The DNA here is from genome assembly GCA_963277665.1 of Viscum album. NCBI lineage: Eukaryota > Viridiplantae > Streptophyta > Magnoliopsida > Santalales > Viscaceae > Viscum > Viscum album. The sequence goes on along the minus strand of OY728161.1, from coordinate 812,440,227 downwards.
TGTTGATGTAATTATATAGAAATATCAGTTTTACAATAGATATTTTATGTCTCTATTTAAATTATTTCAATGAATTTGAAAAATAAATTTTTTTTAGGTAATTTTTTAACTTCTTTACAAAATAAAAAATGAAGGTTCAATTTCAATGAATACAATAAAAATTAAGTTTCCCAATACCATAACCGTTATTTAATGTTAGGATTCCCCTGAAATATTTCTTGTTTTATTCAGATAAAAACCATTATTCACCTTTTCTAGGTATTTTGGTACTGAGTACTGAGTTATAATAGGAAATGGTATTTTTTTAATCTGGTATAGTATTTCAAATGGGTGTAAATGAGTTTTTTCTAAGTTTTAGATTGAATAGTTTCCATATTAAATTGTTTTATTCATTTTAAGGTCCTTGAATATTTATTATATGACGATTTTATCACCATTATTTGTTAATGGTGAGAATTATATAGCTTATACTTTGGGTGAAACCAAATATTACTCCAAAACATTGGGTAATGATTATGCTCTTGGGAAATTATATTGGACGTTGGTCGTATGGTTATTCATACTTATATAGGTTCTATAAGGTTTTTATGATAATTATTTTCCATGGAACTTACATGACATTTATGTGTTTCCCATTTTGTTTTTAGGGAAGTAATTTTGGTTTTTAAGGTAGGATAATGATATTTTTGATGTAAAAAAATTCCCATATTGGTTAAAATGTATGTTTTAAAGAAAGTATTATTTATTTGTTTTATTATTTTCAGTTGAATAATATATCTCTTATTTTTTATCCATTACTATTAATACTGTGTATATATTAGATTTTTAATAAGTTTACCACTAGTTAAAATGATGGGTAACTAAAAAGTATAATTAAATTTGAAATTTGTGATGATATTTCATAAATTTAAAACATTTTTTAATATTTATATATTATTAGTATAAAAAATTTAAATTATGATCAGAAGTGTCGACATTGAATTGTATTGTTTTTATGTCTGTTTTTTAAATAATTCTATATAACTCAAATTTTGATAAGATCCTCAAATTTATGAGAATGAAATATTGTCTTTACACACATTATTATTTATTGTTTATGGTTTGGACCTTATAATAGATACATAGAGATTAGATTACACAAATGTTGATTCACTAGGTAATTTGAAACATGTTCCAAATTATCATAAATCTTCATCTTTAACACCTCCTATTTCATTATGGCCATCTTGTATGGTCATTTTAAAATTTTATTTTCTCTGGTTATAATCTGAAATATGGTATCTTCCTCATGAAATTGGTGAAGTCGGGGAAACACATTGGGATGTTAGTAAGATATTTCACAATATTGAAAATTTCCAAAACGAATATCTATTTAATTAAAAAACATTTTCAAATGATATGCTTTATCCATGGGTATTAATACCCATGTCATTAAGATATTTTTCAATGTGGATTTATGATATTCTATTAAGTATTAGAGGGGTATGATATATTTCAGAATATATAGAGATATTTAATTTACTTTAAATTGGATGATATATCTATATAATTAGAGCCAATACATTCCCAATATAAGATGAAATTCTATAAAATGATGTACATTGTGATAAATTGGATGGTTGATCACAATTATTATGAAATGATAAGTGTCTATCATTAAGGTTTTAATGATTTTATAACAATATGATTTTACAATTTTTAGGACATTAATATATTGATAATGTAATTAAACTATTCTAGAAAATATATAGGATATAATGAAATGTGTATAATTTTATTGTCATTAAACATTTACCATTTATGATTAAATAGTATGACTTACTGTTATGAGTTATTTTCATGATCCACTTTAGTCGTGGTAATGGAACAATCTTCCCCATTATCCATAAACATTGGTGGGTGTTAACATTGATTACCCACAAAGGCTCATGCATTAGTTCATTATCATTTATATTCTACTTGATTATTATAGTTGAATCATTTGATCATTGGTGGGGTATTTGAAGGATCCATCCCATCATCTATCCTATTAATCTAATTCATAATCTCTCTTTAATATTCATGATATTGATTGACATGTCACCAAAACATTATGAATTTCCTTGTGCAGTTGACTAAATTCTCGTGATTATTCCTACAACATTGTTTTCATGTGAATGGTGTGATAATCATTAAAATTATATCATTTTATCTACCAAGATGAAACTACATTGTAAAATTTATATATAGATATATATATCCATGGTTTCATTCCCTAGAACACACCTTATCCTTTATAGTAGATAAAAATCCTTTAGTGTAATTCATAATGTCATATATATCTAGAACCCTCAAATATGTGTTTTTAAGAAACTAATGAATATATATATTTTAATAACATTAGTTATTATAATAATCATGGAATATATTTCATTAATATTATTATTTTTTTCATGACCTAAGATTGATTAAGTATCTTTTTATAATCTTTATAGATTCTCCCTCGAACATTATTTTATGATTTGAAGGGAAATACTTGTTAAAAAATATTTTTATAATGTTTTAAAAATATATTTAATATATAAAATTTGTTCATTATTTTTTATTTATCAATTTTTCCCATTGAGAAGCATCTACATCTGAATGATATTGGGATGTAATAACATTAACATTCATAGAATAGTAGAGAATAAAATATAGTACCCCCATTGAGTTAACCCATTATTTTTATGACAAATGGTTTGGTAGATCAACTAAACATGTGTGTTCATTACCACATAAAGGACACAATTTATAATTGATCATATTTTGCTGATGGAGAAAATTTTACACGGTTCAGGTTATTTATCAATTCATGTGATAGATTGAAAGAATGTTCCGGATGTTTCTAACTTCATCACCAATTACAATTGAAATTAATTTAGACAATAATTTCGTATTTCCTCAAATGGGTGGTTTGTATTATTTCACCTATATCCAATAATGTAATAAAATATGTAATATTTGAATGAAAATTATATAAATAAATTATAAATAAGGCATTTTAATGTTTATATAATATCTAATGTTGTATCGTGAGGGACCATATATTTTTCACGACCCTTTGGTCAATTATTTCTTCTTAGATATTTTTACTTAATAATAATAAAACATTAATTTAAATAACATTATTATATATATATCATATATAATGGGTGGTGTACTGGTTGATATTAACAAATCAAATCCCATAAGATTTTCTAACCATGTGTGCAATAAGGCTGTAATATTATGTGTTGGGTACAAGTAATGAAAACACCTAGAAACACAATTCAGGGATAATATCTTTTAGTACATCAACAATGTGGACATTTCCAAATCAAGTTCAAATACATTTATTTCATTTATAAAAACACAATATATATCATACTTTTTGAATATATAAAATGATTTCATAATTATAGAATTATACATTGGGATTTCAATAATATTTCATAGTCCTGCATTCCTAATTAATTAAAATAATTTAGATGATAAATTATATAACAAAAATCCATTCTATGTTTATAATGATTTTTATCATGGAAGAATTAGGATCATCCATCAATTGCACCTAATTAATAATAAAAATTGTTTAATTAGTTTTTCATAGCCCTTCTAATGTTATATTGTTATCTTAATGGAATGAACTCACCCACATATATCCATTACTAAATGGTGATATCTAAAATCCTAGTAAGGGGATGGATACAATTGAAATAATAGGAGACATGAATCAATTGTACATGGGTAACCATAATCATCACAATTGTAACACAATTTTTTTTACACAATTTCCATTTTACATAAATTCAATCTCTTTGATAAATTTTTATACACAATATCCTAATATTTTATGTTTATAAAATTATGTTTTATATTGTATATAACACGCAACACCGATCATAAATGATTTGTGAAATATATGTTTTAAATATAACTATTAAATTATAACTACTGAATTAGTAGGTAAGAATTAGATTAACCAAATTATGAAATATATACCACGGTGTTAACTAATATAGTTTTAATTATAACATTTTTGGAATTTAATTAATCAAATGTTTGTAAAGTCTTTTTTTGCATTAAAATACATTTTCCTAAAATATGGTATTATTTATTTTATTATGTTTGGAAATTATAATTAATTTAGACAACTTTAAAAAATTATAGTTTATTAAAATAATATAAATGTTTAAATCAATATATAAAAAATATACGAGGTTGATTTTATTTAAATGTTTTTAAAATGAGTGGTTTCATAGTGAATAGTAAAATATATGAATTATTAAAATATTTTTAATTCATCTCATTAAATAAATTAATTGAATTTTATATTTTTGATTTGAAATTGATTTTAAAATTAATTGAGTTCTATATAGTTTTATTCAATACAATTAATTAAATTTGAATACTGTTTATACTAAATTTGGGAAAAAGTCTGTTTTATGCTCAAAAACACATTTTTCTAAAATCCGTTTTTAAATGAAAAATGATCCCACATTGTAGTGAATTAAATTAACCAATAATATAGAAATACATAAATTAAATTTATAAGTTATATAACTATTTTTGTTAATATAAATTTATATAATTATGATCACTAGTCATATAAATAATGTAGAATCATTTTTTAGTCTCATTTCATGAGAACAAATATTTTGACATGATTGGAGGTTTATTTTCAAGTTAAATTCTACCACTATTATGAAATAAATTTTATAAAATGGATTCAATATTCTGAATTATTATAATTATTATTATTTCTTAATTTTAACTATATTTTTTATAATAAAGATTTGTAAATTTATAAATAATTAATTAACACAATTAAAGTCAAAACGTGGTAGATCACATTTCATGTTAATGTGTTAAAATTAAACTTCTAAAAAAATTGATGTATTTTAAATAAATTTTATCACCTCCTAGAATCTACAATTTTAGATTCAACAACTAAATAATAAGAAATAAATTCCATGATTTTTTTATCACTAATGGTGACCTAATTTTCATCGTTAAACACATATTTTATCAACATGAAATATTCTATCACTTACATTACCACATAAACATTACATTTAGTGTTTTAGGTATTTATGGAAATATCTTACAAAACAACTCCTTGGAATTTTAAAGAGTATCTTTTCCACTATACAAAACATTTCATATTAAATATTTGGTTTTCATCATCATCCACATGAAACAGTTCATAAAATAATTCATTCAATATCATAATTGAAAACATATAGAAAATTAAATATACCAATGGTTTGATCAAATTTGTTGGTAAGGTTAAATGTAATTATTAATAGTGGAATTCCATCATGGAGAAAAATAATAATTTAATTCTATGATTACCAAATCAATGTTTGTGAGTAAAACATAAGAATATTTATACCACATATACATGAATTATCGAAAATAAAAACATTGAATATGTCTTTAAAATAAATTAATGATAATAATCAATAATAATTTTCCATTTGATATCAAACTTGATAAAAATAAAATTTATAAAAACCCATAATGCGAGGAATAAAAATACTAGTATTGTCATATATCATAATAATATAAACCTTCCAAAACCCATATAATTGGAATAACCATATATATGGATTCCACTCCAACTCACTATAGAATATAATTATTACCAAATGAATGAGATATCTATATGGGTGAACTAATGATATAATTTATGATGGTATCACCCGACACTATTTTGGTGCACACATTGTATGTGTTATATAAAGATCACCAAACACTATTTGGGGACAACCACCATATATAATTTTTATAAACCATAAATAAGCTATATCAATGTCTAATTTCATCACAAAACACAAAAAAAAATTATTATACATCGTATTAAATGAAAAACCAAAGTAAACAAAATGGGTTCTAGGTCAATGTATTTAAGAAAATATTTAATAAAATACAAGTAATGGTTTCCTAAAAAAATATATTTGAAATTTTATTAACCCATAGAAAAGAAATGAGTTATAAACTAATATCATTGAAACAAACTTTAGACATATAAAATAAATAGGTTCCATAACAAAATATTTGAAACACGAGTAACCTTTGGAAATGAAATATATTCAATTATAGTCTATGTTAAACATGAATAAAATATGGAAAATATATGGTTTCCACAAGAACATCATTGAAATAAATATAATCTATCCAGATAAATAATCAGGATTATATTACTAAAAAATATCTCCTATGGATAATAAGTAAATGTATAGGTTTTTGACATTGATAAATGAATATAGCATAAAAAATAATAATATTTTATTAGTAAAATAACCTATTAAATTTTATTTTTTAAAAATAGTCACAAAAATAATAAAACAAATAATTTTTCAATTTAAACAACATTGGAAACTGATAATGGAAGATTCAGATGACTTTGAAAAAATTTATAAATACTTTGTTTTTGTTTTGGAAAAAACAATAATTAAAAAAACATTAAATAATTTCAATATTCTTTTATTTTGAAAACAAATTGGGAAAAAATAAAGTTTGATTCAATAACTATAATGGTCATGACATTTGGAAAATCCATTCATTCCATACATGTTAAAATACTGATTCCATTAACATATTCGGAAAAAGACAACTAGTAGTTCTATAAAAATGAATTGAATATTTCATTCAAAATAATTTTTTATAAGTATATAATGTTTCTAAATTTATTTTATAAATCATTTTAATAAATTTTAAAATATTTTTTAAAAAAATTTAGAAAAATAGTTTTTGTAAGAAAAAGGGGTTTCAACTGAAAAAATAAATAAATAAAATTTTCCATAAAAAATTATTTTGAACTCTTCAGTATGTAATTTGAGTAATATGATAAGAGAATTTGCAAAATCATGAAATTAAAATTATAGGAAAATTTTCAAGTTTTTTTGAGAGATATATCATAATATTTCATCATTGGTATATAATCATAATCAATCCTGAAAATTAATGAGATACCAAAATACACAGAATAATTTAGTAACTCTTAAATTGTAATATTCAAGAATGAAAAAAATAAACTTTTAATCTCTTGAAAATATGTAATTACCTTATATATCATTAATAAATGTTATTATATACACTTAATTAATATGATTGTTTCATATCATAATCATATTTCCCAAATAATAGAATTAATAATGATTGACCCTTAGAAAGATCATATAACTGAATAAATAGTTAATCAATTTAGATATTATTATTAAAAGAATTAAAACAATACCAAACAAGGGAAAATATTAAATAAAAAAACTAATTGATCAATTCAAACATAGTTATATAATGTTAGTGTTAATGAATAAGTTTTATAACCCAATGGATGGAAATATAGTTAAGAAACTCTTTAACACTTGGTAACATTCATGTCAATATTCTTGGATAAATATCATAAAATTGAAACATAGAATACTATGATTTAAAATGGATTATTATTATTACAACTAAATGGATTTGATATACACCACTCTAATAATATAATTAGTGAATATTTTATATGTCTCAAAGAAATTATATTGTGATAAAAAAACCGACAGAGTGAGTCCATACTTTCATTATATTCCTTTTAATTAATATAAAATAATCTTAAATAAATTATTTTATTTATTAATAACATATTACAATCCTTATAACATATAAATAAATCTATTTTTTCTTGTTTAATTATATATTCAAATATATAATCAGATAAGTCCACATTATTTGTTTTAGGGATGTTATGTTCATTATTTTCAAAGAGATTTAGTTTGTCCACCCTGGAAATAGTTGTAATTGTTTAAAAATATAATGAATAATAATAATAAAATATTTATCATATTTATACATAAATTATATATTTAAAACAAATAATGAAATATATTTATGATAAAGGAACTATGTTACATTCATGGGGATGGTATGCGCTTTTGTATGCATGAATAATGTTTCCATTTTTCAATGATCAATATATAAAAAGGTAAGTGATATTTTAACATTAGAAAATGATAATAATATCATATTAAACAAATTATATCTTTAATTATACTTCTATATATCATTAATTTTTATGGTTTATGAAAATAGGGCCACATCGCTTCTAGAATGCGGTAGACCACATGCACATGAATGATGTTATCATTTTCCAATGAGTAAAAAACATTAAAATGGAATGATATTTTTTCTTGTAAAAAGTTTTTACATTTCATGAATATAATTATTAGGTTATATATATCTCCTAATTACATAAAATTATCTTGTTATATTCAATAAATATAACTAGTTAAAAACAAATCACATCTCTTTGCAAGGCGGTGGTCCACCCTTAACACGAATAAAATTATTATACCCCCTAAATAATGTAATATAAAAAAAAGGAATATGTAATATCATAAAAATATAAGAATAAATAGTTTAAAAATAATATTTATATTCATGAATTACATCATTCAATAAGTTGTGAGAGGCGATGATTTAAAATAATTGATATCAGTTTTCAGTGGATTGTCTGTTGTATACATGAAAGACGAATTCACACCCCATTTAATATAAGAGAAGTTGGAGTTGGTAATTAAATTAATATAATAAAATAAATTTATATTGAAGATATTGGTTCTATGTTATTATAACATTTGAATAAGATATAAAGAATGTGAATAAATAAATAAAATAAAAAACCATCTTTAAAAATGGTGCCTCTTATGAGACAAATTTTTTAGGTTTATACATAACGTATTTGTAGAATGTATTTAGTAAAAAAACCAGTATAAGATGAGGGACTAATATTTGTAATTGTTTTTGGAAGGTATTTTCTAATCTGAATGGGGTTTATGTTGTGAAGATGAGAGGAGAGGGGGTAGCCTTTTATAAGTGAGGTGAGTGGTACAATTGATTTTTTTGAATAAAAAAATGTGTAAACATGTTTTCCAAATGCCAAAGGTATAAAAATTGATTATTTCAAACAATTAGATATGATAATGATAATATGTTTATATAATATACTATTCAAACATATTTTAGGATACTTTTTTCCCTTATCGTTTTAGTTTAAATCCTCGATAGACTCATTTTCACAATAATTGTGGTAATTATTTTTTACAATTTCTAGTATTTATTATGGTGATAAATTAAGTATTAATTTTTATATAATATAAATTATGTGGATTAAGAATATTTAATCAATTTTATGAAATTAATTTCACAAAAGTGGAATATTTTAACATAAAAAAAATCTTACAAAGAAAACGAAAAGTGAGTTTTGATGAAGAGTATTTTTCAAGGAAATGAGTATTATATATTAAATTTATAATTATTAATAATTATTTTTTAAATAAAATTTAATATTGTTGATATATAATATATAAATTTCATTTTTATCATTCGTTATTAGTGTTTTTATAATTAATTAAAAATGAGAAACATTTTCACATTTTAAGAATTTTTAGAAAAATATCATTTTTTAATCCATAAGAAAACATATATTAAAATACAACATTTTGTTGATGAAAAAAATTAACTGTATTAATTATAAATAAATAATATTAATGTTTCATGAAAACTTATTAAATTTAAAATTTTACATTTAATTATCTTAATTTAATAAGATGAAATGATATTTTTTACTAAATTATCTATGTTTCACTATTATTAAAAAATCCATATATTCCGAAAAATTCCACATTTCCTCTTATGTAAATATTGATATGATTATTTAAAAATATCATTTTATCATTTTTATATTGTAAAAGTTAAAATAAATTTATCATTCTTTATGAAAGAAACAATGTCATATTTGTGAAAAAATTATTTTTGTAGAAGAAAATGACATTACTAAAAATCTATTGATTTTTTAATAGACATTTATTAGTAAATTATATTATGTTGGAAATATATATATATATATATATAATATATTATTCAACACTATTCATACCCACCAATAATACAATGATATTATAATAATTATATTTATATATATATCATGAATGGTTGGAAATTTGACAATACATTTTTTTAAAACCAACATAGTTACACGTTTAAATATAAATGTCATTGGATATGAGAGAAAAGTAAATATGAAGGAAATATAGAATAACACACACACAATTTCAAAATATAATAACATATGTGGAATGATATTATTATCACATGGAAGGAATGTGTAATTAATTATGGAGAGTGATATAGATAATTGACCATATTATATATATTCACCAATTTAATGTTAAAGATATGAAACCATAAAATAGAAATGTGTAAAAACACCATCGGTTCAACAGAAATGATGGTACTAGTATAATATTTTAATTTAAAGTTCATTTTATTATAGTCTATGTATTATTTCATCATATATAATGATGAAATAGTGAAATATAACTACTAAAAAATTAGAATTAAATCCATAAAAGTTTCCATTAAAATAATTTCATTTTTTTCCAATGATGAGTATTTAAGATGAATTGTTTATACCAACAACACAAAAATAAAAATTTAAACTACACATAACCTTAAAAGTGATGAAGAAGAAATTCCACAAGCCTTTATAAATTAACCAAAAACATGATTTTAAAAATGTTTATGGTATTTCCCAGAATTAATAAAGAATCACATGATTAAATAATACCTTAATCTTCAAAAAAAAATTACAAAAAGTTAAAACAAAACAATACCATAAATAAATTACAATATATCTAAATTAACCATAGTAACATCGACATAAAATATACAATCAACATAACAGGTTATATGTTACCTTTCATAATACATGGGAAAAATTTGATGATCTTCTTTTAAAATAACATTAATCCCTTAGTCACAAATCACTTTTCAATCCCATTTTTATCTATATAGTAAAATCGTTTTCACATAATAGATTAAATAATCGATATCATAAAATCCCTAATGATTATCAATACCATAAAATTATTTAACAAAAAATAAAAAGGAATAATTCACATCAAACCAATTATTTAAAAATACGTCAACCCAATAAAAGGTATCATAAAGTGTCATTAATCATTTGAAGATAACATGTTTTAAAACAACACATGGGTTTCAAATTATTTTATATTATTAAAATCCTTAATCATATATAACTAAGATGGTATCCATTACTCTTATCATATACTCACTTGAAAAAAATACTAATATACAAACTTATCAAAACCTTTACATTGACAACAACTAAAATAGCCCCAGAACATCTATCTCTCTAATCTGGTGTGGAAAATCATAAAAATTACATTTTTAGATATAATACTCATGTAGGTAACCCAAATTTAACTGAAGAATGACATTCAATATCAATATAAAATATGGAATAACTTAAATTATGATGGACCTTTAGGTTTATAGTTTTAGATAAAGTTGAAAAAATTGTCACATCAAACATTGGATCTCCTACATTCATAGATCCAGTGTGGAAATAACAGTGCATGAGTATAGCATAAAAATATTAAAACCCATCACTACATAGACAACAATACATGAAAAAATACATACACCATTAGAAAAATAATCATCCAAATCACCCATCATGAGCAATATGATATCATTCTTAACGATAATAAATAATAAGTACCCATAGAATAATATATAAAAATTATTGGTATCTTGCAGAAAAATAATCATAGATCCCTTATAGAACACTTAAAATTATAATTACAATAATATCAACCTTCTATAACATTTTACAGAGAACATAATCAATATACAATGCATTAGAGTGTCATTGGGAACACCCATTGTAAAATCTAAACTAGTATCAACAAGAACTATCTAGGTGAACCCATCATATAAGATTTATCTCCCCCACAATGTCATATATGGGAAGAACCATATTATATAATTTTCAAGAACCATAAACAAAGTATATAGATCATGAATTTCATCAAAAACTCATAGAAAAATACATTATTCCATTGATAATATTATTAACTAGTGGGAAAAAATGGATTCTAGGCTAATCCGTTTGAGACCTATCTTACCCATTGAAGTGAAATGGGTTCCATAACAATATATTTGACACATGACTAACACATTGAAAATAAATCGGTTCCATTATAATATCACTGAAATAAACTATCGAAAAGAAACAAGTTCAATTATAACGTCATTGAAAATTGATTAACCCAATGAAAATAAATGGGTTCAATGATAATCTCATTGAAATAAGATTAAATGAAAAAAATAAAGAGGATTAATAAAAAATTCTTGAAAACAATCATAATATTTCCAATTAATGAATGATTATTATATCATTAAAAATATTCCAATTAATGCATAATTAACAAAAATGGTATCTAATGTCATTGGACGGATATACCATTAAAAGATCATTAAATAAATGTTCAAGAAAAAAAACATTTTAATAAATAAATTTTTTTAAAGAAATTTTTTGAAATATTGAGAAATTTTTTTCTTTTAAAACATCACTATAAACATATAGTAGAATAATTAAAATTATTTTGGAATTTTTCATGAGGAAAAAATCAATTTTATTTAATAAAAATTTACAATACATAAATTTTTATAATATTTTTATTTTAATATAACATTGACATTATATAAAGGAAGAATCAATTAAAATAATTTTCATGAATGAGTGAAATTAATTTCATGGTTTTCCTATTAAAATAATTATTTTTTTTCATATTATAGGTAAAATCAATGTTAGAAATACGTAGAAAACTATATTGAAATTCCATTAATAATATTTTTAAATAGTGAAGCATGGGTAAAATGTTCATTAATAAATCATTTGATTAATTTAAAAATATGTTTGGAATCATTTTTTAAAATCATGGTTTTTGATGAAAAATTGTTTTTGAACTAAGAAGAAAATAAATATAATTATTCATAAGAGAATTATTTCAAATAGTTGAGTATACATAGAGACAAAACTATTGGGAATACATGTATTGTTCTGAAATAAGTAGAGGGGAATAAAATTCACGATTTCTCTGATATATGTATCATAATATTTTATCCTCAGAAATGTAATCATTTAAAATTATAATAATGGATGAGATCATATCATAAAATTCTAACCACTTTGGTAACTCATTAATTGGGTTCCATAAGATATAAATTCATTAAATAAAACATTAAATATCACAACAATAAAAACATAAATTATAATATAGGAATAATGACTAGTATATACAAATCATAAAGGCGATATTTTCATATCCTAAAAATATGTCCCAAAATATATAATTATGGATGATTAAACCTTATAAACATAATAATACAAAATTTAGAGTGAATATACTCAGATATTATATGTAACAAATATAAATCCTTACCAAATAGGTGGAAATACATAATTATAAAATTTAGTGATCAATTGAAAAATTATATTATTATAATGAAGTTAATGAAAAAGTTTTATGACCCAGTGAATGGAAGTTTATTTATTTAACTATTTACAAGTTGTTAACATTGAAATCAATCTACTTATATTGATTACATCAAATTAAAACATAAAAAAACATTATGATTGAATGAATCGTGATATTGAATATAAAATTGATACTGTGTAAACCACATAATTTTTTTTGGTGAATATATAATTTGTCTCAGATCAGTAAAATACTGACAAAGAAAACTCCTTTCCTTGAGTCTAGATATTCCATGTATTTCTTTTAACTCCTACATTATATTATTAGAAAAATTATACTATTTTTACGAAATTTTCCATGATTTAATTAATTATACGTAAATCATTTATTTTATTCATTTTAAGGAAATATTCATATAAATAATAATTTATTAGATGTTATGAGTTTTTAGGATATTATGATCATTGTTTAAAAATAGGATCAGTGTGTTGACTGTGGTAAGTGTGTTCATTGTTTTAAAATCTATATAATAATATTATTGTAATGTTTATTATATATATACATAAATAGTAAATTAAAATAATAATTGAAATATAGTTATGAGAAATGAACTATGTTACAATAATAGAGTTTGTAATTTATACATATACACATGGTGTGCCGATAAAATAAAGTCACATTACTTTGTGAAAGAGATAGTCTACACGTACATGAATGAAATTATCATTTGGTTGTGGGTGAAAATTTTATAATAAAAATGAAAAATTATTTTATCATAATGTTAATATATCATTAATATAATTATTATTTCATGTATGTTATAGATATTCCATACAATTATCCTTATTACTAACCACAATACATGTTACTGAAAAAAGAGTCACATCTGTTTGTGAGCCGGTAGTCTGTCGTAGACACGAACGAAGTAATTGTATACACATGGAATGGAAATTAAAAGGTATCTGTTATTCTATACCACATGAAAAATAAATATATTAAAACTATATTTGTATTTTTTAATTAAATACATCATTAAAACAATTCATGAGAGGAAATGATAGAAAAATAATGAAATCGATTCCGGATGTGGTATTCTCTCACAGACACAAACAATCATTTTTTTATCATTTTATAAAATATGAGATTGATTTTTGTTATTAAATAAATATAATAACATCTATGAATATAGGATATAATAGTTATTTCATAAAATCTATAATTATGAATATTTTATGAAGGTTGAAGAAGGAATAAAATAAAACACATATTTTGGGATTTTACTTCTTCTCAGACCATGAATTTAGGATTTTACCTAATGAATTCCTGTAATTTTTTATTAGCCACAAAGAATTATATGATGAGTTTAATAATTTTTTGAATTGATTCAGTCATATCTGGGCTAGTACAAATGGGTATGATGGTGTGACTATGAGAGGAGATGGGTGGCCTTTTATTTGTGAGGTGAGTGAAACACTTGTAATTTGTAAAAATAAAATTGTGTTTGGACGTTTTTAAAACAAATAAGGAGAAAAAATGGACTATAATCAATAACTACACGTGATAGGGTCTTAATATAACCCTAAAATTGTTTTAGACAGGTTTATAAGTCATTTAAATTATATATATTTAGTCTAATAGTCGTAGTAAAACATTTTCAGCATAATTGCAATTATTTATTTTTATTCATTTTAATTATAATTAATTTTATTGTTTTATATAAAGGTAGATCATAATAGAAGATAACTGATAATAAAAATACAACTAATATCAATATATTTGTATTATTATATAGTTTATATATTTCTTCTAAATCATTACTTAATATAGACTTTTTAGTTAATTAAAAAGGAAAAAAATTATGCACTTTGAAATAGTTTTTGGAAAAATCATGTTTTCAATCCCAAACACAAGCATAAAATAAAATATAATACGAAGTTCATTAGAAGATAAATTAGTTTTATTAAAAATAACAATATATCAAATAATTTATGTTAAATATTATTAAAAACATAATGGTACTTTGAAATTTATCAATTTGATCAAATGAAATTTTTACAAAAATTGTTATTTTTTACAATTCACTGAAAAATTTAAAAACATTTAAATTCCCTAAAATTCCCCCAATGTAAAATATTATATTCCGATTTATAATAATTTTGAAATTTTATAAAATTGAATTTCAATAAGTTCCAGAAATTATTTATAATAATTTTTCTATGAAAAGTAAGACAATTATTTTTTGAATAAAATAAATATCTTAAAAATTAAATTATATTAGTATTAATTAATTTAATATTTACTAGAAAATATTAGATATTTTTATTTGGTGATAATATATATATATATATATATATAATAAATTTTTTAATACTAATATTATCCACCAATTCAATTGCTACTTTATAATACTTGTATATATCAATGGTCACTTAAGGTCAGTGTTGCATATAAAATTTTCTATCAATTATAGTTTTAATTTTTAAAATAGAATTTTGTAAAACCATTTATATTTAATTAATAATATATTTTTCCATATTATCTAATAATTTCATTATGGTGGAGGTGTAAAAAAGCATTAAATTCCACCTAATCCATTATTTTTTTAATCCACATAGAGTGAGAGAGACCTCAAATTATTAATTTTTGTATTTTATTTACCAAAAAATCACTCTTCAATCATAAAAGGGAACTCATTCCCCATACCTAATCACACCTCTAAGGACATTTTTCATGAAATAAAATTAAATTATATCTATAATTAACTAATCCATATTATAGAGTTATTAGATTCCAACTAAACATGAGTTTCCTTAAAAGTAGATCCAAAGGATTTTTCACTGACATTAGTTAATCATCATAACAATGATCAATTTTTTATTTCTTATTTTAAAAACTTCAATTATGTCTTAAAATATTAAATTTAATAACAGAAATATCTCCCATATAATTAAATTTTATTATATTTATAAATTTATATATATCTCTGTATCCATCTCTAATAGAAAAAAAATCCATCACTCATTGTTACAGTAGACAAATCCTTCATAAAACAATTAAGATTGTTTTAACTTATAGACTCACATTGATATTCATAATTTTGGAAATATACTTTATGTATGAAACATATTAAATAACATTAAAAATTAAAAATGAATACATGATATACTTTATTAAACATACATCGATGATGGGAATGATTTCATCTCATGTGATTATATATGTCCTACTATCTAAACAATGGATTGAAGTTAATTTTCATTGTCAAAATAAAAAATATGTAAATACATATTAAATTAATAAATATGAATCTTATAACATTAATATCATTCTATATATTTTGGATTTATATCCTTTTCACACGTACTAGAATATCTGTAACATACAATACATTAGAAAATGAATCATTTAAGATGGAACATAGGATTCGGGAACCCAAGGTTGAGGTGATTCTCTTCTTAGTAATGACTTCAGCGGTGTCCACGCTGATCCCCCCCATTAGGGGAGGGATATTTAAATCCTTCATTTCTCCCCTTCTCTAACCATGTCCTTCACCCTCCATTACCAAAGGAGCATTATGCTTTATTGAAATAGAGCTCATCAACGGTTTCTCAAATCTCTAGATCTTGACTACATAGTTCACAAAAACATATGCACTTCTTAATATCCATTTGGTTTCATGAATTATGAAATGAAGAACTTTAGTTGATTTCAATGACATATTTAGCTTCCAATCATGGGATCTCTAGGAGAGAGAGAGAAAGTGGGATTACTTGGAAATCGCCATATCATGATCCAATTTTCATCAGAGGAAGACCTCATCAGTGCCTGGTCAAGCCCCATAGAGCTGAAATGGTTTTCAGTTCTCTCTCTTCAAATGGTCATTTGAGTTACAAATGAAAATTTAATTGACTTTCTAATTGATTTGGGTTAGTTTACCTATGATTCTATTTCCACTCCGAAAACGGTCTATTATTAAAATGATCATCATTCATATTGGTACAAATTTATGTTTAGATAGGTGCATGGAGGTGGTTAGTCACGTATTGAATCCATGGGTCTGTGTTGAGTTGGATGTGTCTTGAGTTCCCTTTTGTTATGTATTGATTAAAATTGGAAAGGGGTACATGTGAAAGAATCAGGAGATCTATGAGAATTGGATATACTTCTGTTTTTTATGTATATTGATTGGGAATTCTTCATATGTATATTGTCGAGGGTCATAATCATTGGTAGAAATTAGATTTTGCAACCACTTGCATGAGGTTTGTCACAGGGGAGCCCAGATTCTGACAAGGATGGTGTATAATGGTAGTGGAAATAAAGAGGTATGTGAGGAGGATGGATCAAGGTAGATTGAAATGTTTAAAGAGGATAGAGGTTAGAAACCTCTTTCATTGCATCTGGTAGAGAAGGGTCGACCCATCAACGAGGTAGTAGACTACAAGGCTACCATTGAGTATGATATTGGTACTGACATAGGGAAGAAGGCCATGACACAACAGATTAACCGGAAGTTGTCTGATATGTTTAACAGGATAGCACATGATCTCACTGGTCCATCCAATAGTAGTGTATAGACGGTAGAGTAAATGCCTCAATAATAGGATGTTCGAGTAAAAATTCTAAAAAACATGATTAATACAATAATCGAACTGACGATGGGTGGATTTTACTGGCTCGTTTGTTAATGAATTAAGACCGGGAGGTGACGATGGCTATAAAGGGAATAAGTGGTCGTCTAAGTATAAACCTATTCCAAATATAGGTGGGAATTTTTTCACAGGGCGTTAGGACATTTTGGAGAAGACCCTAATTCAAATGACCAATAGCTTCGAAGGCCTTTTACAGCTTGATTTGAGATCTTATTCTGCTGTCCCATGTGAAAGAGTTTTTAATAGGTCCTGCATGAAAAAACCTAATGGGTGTGAACCTGGTCACTCAATGGATAAATCTTAAAGCCTATGGAGTTATAAGATTTTGAGGAGGAGGAAAGTGAAGAAGGATTATTACTCGCTGCTTCCCCTATGGAGACATACTCATCAAAAAAAAGTCAAACGAAACAAAAATTCTCCATTCTACATTGAGTCAACGGAGACCACATGACTAGGGTGGTCTTTTCATGTAATTTATTTTGAGTTCAGATGAGGACATGACTGAGAAGGTCTTCGTTATCATTCCATGGATTTTCACTTAGGGTGCTTTAATAAAGGGACGGAAATTATGGAGGAGTACATAGATTCCTGGGACTATCAAGATTCTATGTTTCATAGGATAATGATGGAGATATCAAACAATTACGTTTTTTCTTTAACTTTGACATTGTATAAGGAAAAGGACTACGGTAACCTAAATATGTTTTTTATGACTATGTTATAGTGGGATGTTACGCTCAGTTGGTTTGAGTGGAATGTTTTTCAAGCTGTTTCTCGGTTAAGTTCAACTATATGATTTGTTTTGATGAGAATTATGGTGTTTCCCACTTAACACCCTACTTGGATCTACTCCAGATGGGGATCAGAGCATGAATTTTTCACCATATCCTGACATTTGGATCTGGATGATGAGAGTTTATTACTTTTCAAACTGTTCTGTGACCATTCATTTCTCCTTGGGCTTTCTTACTGAAGTGTTATGCTCGTATAAATGCTTGTCATCATAGTGCAATTTTTGTGGAGGATCTGATACTGTAGTTTTTATTGATGTATTTTTATAGTTTATTTGTGTGTATTGATTAAATTCATGGTTTCTCACTTTAACTAAATAGAGTTTTTTTATAATAAAAAAGTTACTTTTCAATCAGAGGAATTGAACAAACAAAAAATGGTAATGTGAAATATTTTTAACATACAGGTGATAAAATGTAATTATAAGAGTATTTATGATACTAAACATTAGATTTTTTTTAATAAAACAAGTGTAAACACATTTTATAGGATGTTAAATCATTTTCAATAGATAGGAAATGTAAGGTATGTGATTTCGTCTCAATTTCCACTTCGTTGATACCTATTTTTTAATATAAACCTATTCAATTTTATGTATTTTATATACTACCCTTTTTAGGTTTTTAGAGTGAATACCTATTTTTTAATGATGCTTAATATTTAAATTAAATAATATTCATTCAGTTATATATTTTTAAATGTTACTAGAGGGTTATGAATATATTTTATAGTTTTAATTTTTTTGGGATTACGTTTTAATTCTTGAAGGAATTTTACCATTTATCCTTCTTATGATCCAGTAATTTTCATATCCATGTGGTATTTATGATATTAATTTTTTTCATCTTTTACTTTATTTGGTGCATGATTCTTAAAATTAAATTCTTATAATATTTTTAAATTAATATTTCATATTTTTTCCAAAAGAAATATTTTAGATAATAAGTTAGATGCAATGTTTTTTAACGTATATGGTCAAAGTAGACATCCCCACAAATGAAACCATTTTACATAATTTAAATTCCATTACACATTTTCAATGTTTCTAAAAAGAAAAATATATTATTAAATTTAATTTTAATATTTAACCTCTATTCCCTTTATTTTTTCTAGGGACATGGTTTTCTAACCAAAATCGATATTGCAGATGAATCATTTGTCTCTTTTCATCAATAGATTAATTTTGTGATTGTATGCATTATCTTGAAGAAATCACTTTATTATGATAATTTTTCATTGAAAATTAAATTTGTCTTAAATATAATTATTTTTGTATCATATATATTAACATTGTATAACACATATTTATTAATTACATATAATGTTTACTTTTAGTGTTTTTTGAACAATTTGGGAAGTATTTATAAATCCCTATCCATTACTGAATATGGATATTTACAGATAATGAATTTTTTTCATGAATTAAATCGTTCAATCGATATTTGAGGAATGATTTGGAAATGGAATTATTGATGTGGATCAGAAATATATAGCCCCATGAAGTATCGTTTGGTATTCGGAGGTAAATTAGTGGAAAAAATTAAATGGGTTTGTACCTATAGTTTTAAACTATCTTGTGAAAGGTATAAAACATATATACATCATTATTTTTTCGATCATGAAATTAAATATTAATTATTTCAATCATTAATAAGATAGTTTTTTCCAAAATGAGATAATTTCATTTATATTATACATGGATAAATTTTTTTCATATTATTGATTAAATGTAATTTATATTTTCTTATATACATTGAATTATTGACTAATCATTATATTATCATGATATTAATAATATTAATTAAATGGAATTTTTCCCATTTATATAATATTATATATTTTTTATGCCTTATCGAATCATGATAAATTCCTATGTACCTGACCCTTAATACAATCATTTGATCATAGCCTTATTCTTTTTTTCATTCCAAAACATTTATAGAATGAATCTATCAATACCTTAAAGGATTTGTATTGCTTACTTTCACATTGATATAAATTATTTTTTAAAATTTACTACATAACTCAACTATGTGTCAATTTTACCATGACTACTTATGTATCCCAAAAACATTGTCTAGATGGGCTAGTGTCTTTATAGTTTGTTTCGTAGAATGTTATTCATAAAATATGGGAAATAGATTTAGATAAAAAATATTGGTGATCATAACCATATGAAAATATTAGAGGATATGTTTATATTAAGATCATTGTATTTTTGAACATAAGTGATAATGGGGGTGTTCCAAGTAATACAGCTCATCTTGGAAAAAACATGTGGACATGTGTCCAATTTTTTTTTAATTAGGGGTATTACATCGAAAAAACCATAATTGGAATTGATTTGATCATCTCTTAGTTCATGAAAATGGTCATTACTGAACTATTAGTTTAAAACTCTCTGAGGATATGATTTCAATATTTAATAATACTTTTTGAAAACCATTATGAAATTATTGAATTGATAATAAAAATGAATAACCATGGATAATCTGAAGTTATCTTATATTGAAATACGGTGTCATGATTTATACATCCTATAAGTGATTATATTGTTTTACTACTATGATTATAATTTATCACAATTTTTTTTTTTCAATAGTTAGAACCTGAATGAATCATGGTAAAATTGAACTCTTTATACATTGTGGTAATTATTAGAAACCAAATTGGATGGGGACAAAAGTGAATGTTATTATGATTATTTCTATTCTTTTATCAAAATATATGATTAAAAATATATACATTAACCCACTCCCGATCCCATCAATATTATGAGTTTTGAATCCAATAATATATTGAGTGTTTGAGACCACATATGAAAAACAGTCTTGATTTAGATAATTCTAGAAATATAAGAATATACACCCTAATGAATGTCCCAATGGAATAGAAGAATGATTTATTTGTGGAAAATAATAGAATAATGTGATGAATTTCCAAATAAAAGTGTGGAATTTAATAGAGGGAAACAAACTTCATATAAGGAATCCATTTATAGATCATTTTCATGAATGTGGGTAACTATGTAATAATCTGATTTGGTAAATTATATTAATGGTTAACTACTATACGAAGGAAATAACTTAGTTGATGTGAAAGTGTTGATGTATTTTTAATATTGGATTCGATAACTAAATTTAATTAAAATTTTTTGTTGTCGGTATTATGGTTTTAAGAATCATGATACATATATGGATTACGTTATTATTTAGAAACATGTATATATTCATATATGAATAAATGAAAAATTATTGATACAATCAAATGTTTATGTGCATAAGGTTTATCATAATTCATTAAACACTACATATTTCTAAGGTTTTATTTTATGTGATATAGTCATGACTAAGGATATTTTCAAAGACATTTATTGAAAAAACTCATTGGTTTAGTGACTGAAAATGTTCATTAATTAAGAATCACTTTATGTTTTTTATACATAAGTTTAATGTTATTACTATCATCTAATTATTATCTTATTTTTTATGTTTTGTTAATTATTGGTAATTATAATCATTGAATGATATAAGAAATAAATTTATATAATTTATAAAAATTATAACTCCTATTTGGGGTGAAAAGCCATCTAATTTAGTAAGACTGAGCTTCTTGAACCAACAACTGGAGGGAAATAAGGATACATTACATGACATTTTCCTACGTATTGTACTTGTTAATATAAAACATTTTTTAAAAAAAATTTGGAAGATGAATATTAATTAAAACATTGTGTGTTACTACTAAGGTATAGAGATTAATGTATTTTATGAACATTTTTATAACTATTTTGGGTTTGGTAAATATTTAAAAGGCCATATAAATTATTTTCACACATTGTTGGATCATATGATCCGTTAAATTTAAATTGTAGTGATTCGTACCAAAAAATTATTTTTGGATATTGATTAATCAGAGTAAGATTTTATGTGGGAATTAATTTACGAAAAACCAATGCATGAAATTATGTTTTTGAATTAGAAATAAATCATGCAACTAGATTACATTATATTCATATAGAGTAAAATTAATCAAAAAATTTAAGAAATTAATCTTTAAAAAAGTTTCATACTTTTAAATTTGTATTTTATGAATCAATTAGATTTTTAATCCACATAAAATTATGGTTCTTTAGTAATTAACTTCATTTTCAACATTCACATTATTCTATCAATGATCTATATAACTCCCCATATTTATTTATTCTTTTATAAAATGTTCATATTTTTCTCTTCCCACCAATGATATAATACTTAGAAACCTAGTTATGTGTTTTTCTTGATGAAATTTGTTTTTACAATTATCCCTTTTAATAATAGATTCTATAACACCCTGATTTTTAAAATAGTAAAATTGTTTTTATTGTGAATGTTACAGACAACACAGAGCTCAAACAAAAAATATTTTCTATATTTAATCTCTATGATATCTTGGAGAACAAACAACCAGGTATATAAATAAACTATCTCATAGTATAAAGTTATCCCATATTGATTAAAATTTAATGTAAAAATATTAATACTTATTTTATTAATTTTTATAATCTATTTAATAGAAATAAAATAAAAAATATTTAATAAAAATAATTTTTTTTCATCAGAAAAACATTATTTTTTTCCTGAAAAGTGGGTTCAGTAGAAATTTGTGATTATAAAATTAAAATTAAGTATTATTAGTTCTATAAATTTATTTAGAAAATTAAATAGCATTTTGGAAATCATAATATCAAAATTAACATAGGGTAGGTAGTTGGGGTTTGGCTTAGTGGTAAGCACCCCGTAATACTACATGGAAAATGGGGGTTCAAAACACATGGGGTGCAGGCAAGTGTAGTAGTACAGTAGCGGTACTGTAGCAGCAGCGGCACTGTTCATCAGTAGGTACTGTAGCAGTGGCAGGGCAATGTAGCAACGACGATACTGTGCGGTAATATAGCAGCAGGTTACTATTCACAGAATGTGAATTGGACTTAGAATTTGGGCATATGGGTTATGTAATGGGCTACAAGCCCACTGGGCCTTCGGGCAATGTAATGGGTATCCCTCTACCAAGTTATGAGAGGTCATTGATTTGATTTAATAATAAAAATGAGGCTTCGACCCCAACCATTAAAAAAAATTAACATAAGGTGATATTTTTTTATTTTTCTGAATTGATTTTTTTTATGAATAATTAAATTATGAGATTTTAAATGAATATTCAATTTCATTTATATTACTAAAAATGTAATATTATTTTTTAATTGGTTTTAAATTATAATAAAAAATATCTATAAGTCCAATTTAGGTTATTATAATCATTTTAAATTTAATAATTATGTAACATCATTTCAATCTTTTGAACAATTTCCATTTGAGAACTTTATTTATCTTGACATCTGTGAGATTAAATTTTAAATTAAAATTTCCACTCATGTGAATATAATTTCTAAAATTGATTATATATTTTAAATCATGGTTATATATGTTATCTAATAGTGTCAAATTATTTTTTAGCAAAACATACTAGTAAAAATTATAAAACTTATTTGAAGAGGTTATTTTAAAAAAAGAATTTATATGGGTTAAACTAAAATGATAACGGTTAAAATTACATAAATACATGAATAATTTTATTTCAAGAAATATTAAAACCCTATAATGTCTAGTTATATATAATAATCCATTTCAGGCCCTTGTAGAATGCGAAAAATGTGGGTAAACCTTTTTGGTTGTAATGAAAGTCAAGTGTGGCAATCATTATACTTATAAAAGGAGACCACTACTACTATCTGATTCACACTATAAAGCCATTTTATTTGAGAGGATACCCACACAAACCACATCAAATTAACCATACTATCATCCAAGAAGGATTATTTTTTGAATAAAGATAACATAGAAAATATTTTTGTGCAAACCTATAAAGGATTTCCAAAGAAGATGTAACCATATTCGATGAGAATTTTTATTTTTTATCATCCTCGAACATATTAACTTATTATTAAATCATTCATATATTATAAACACCATATCTTACATATACACACTACCTGGATGATATATAATTATAAATAAGAATAATTAAAATTTAAATATAAAATTATGATAGTTATTTAATTACAATATATTACTTACCTTTTTCCATATTTATAATTGAAAAATTGTAATGTTACTCATGCGTACGTTCGACTAACCATCTCCATAATTGTAACCCAATTCATTGTACATTACAAACCATTATGATTTTATATAAAAGTATAATGTTTTTCAAAAAAATTTACTTATTTTATTATAGTTATTTTTGCGATTATAGAACTACGTAATATCCACAATAAATTTATCTTACATGAAAAAACTTGATTACAAAAAACAAGGAAATTAACTCCATTTACAATGAATATAATGACTGATTTTGTATGAATCTAATATATGATGTAATAAAAGGATCATATATGATAATATATTTATTAGTTTGGTTCATTGATAGATAAATAACATGTTTAAACCCACTATACTGAATGTCAATTCCCATTTAACAAAAATTATTCATTAGGTAAGGGATTATATCTCAATTTCTTTCATTAATTGACATTTGAATTTTTTGAATCAATGTATTTAATGTACTTTATATACTTCATATTAGACATCTAAAATATTTACTCCCTAACAATTCATGGATTTTTATAGTTAAAATTTTAATATTTCATCCAAGTTTATTTTATTAGAAGTTTCAAAATTGGAAAGTCTTTCGTAACTCAATTCACTCTCATTGTGTTATATTACTTCATCATCGTTTCATTTGTTAATATAAGAATATATGTGCAATGACTTTTCTGTTTTTTTAAATTGGTTTATTTTTATTTTAATTTTGGAAAAATAATCAATTCATTCATTAATAATCATTTTAATGTTATGATAATTATAAGGTAATATTTCACAATCTATTAAAATCGAGATATTTTTCAAAAATTTTTTATTATTGAAAATTATTTTATTAATATACAATAAACCCATTTAAATTATTTATACTCTAGTTATTAATGATATATTTATTTAATATATTCATTTAAAAACTCTTTTGTACTTAAAATAATTGAGAATATTGTTTTTAAAATTTTATTTCATTTCATTCATTAGTGGGAAATTAGTTTTATTATAACATCATGTTTTCTAAAAATATTTTAAAATATGTTTTCAATGTTTAAAAATGAATCATTTTTTAAATTTTTCCCATTATGAATTTCTAAAAATATTTTGAAATAATTATTCATTTTTTGAAACCAAGACACTTTTTTATTTTATAAAAAATGTGAAAGGAGTATTTGTATGATAATACTCGAAAAGCATAAAATTTCATAAAACCATAACCTTTCAATGTTTTAAATATTATTCCTTATATTTTAATGATTATTTATAATGAAATTTATTTTGTAAATATTTTGGCATTTTATTAATAGGTTATTTTAAGTATTTTCATTACATTTCCCTAAATAATGTTTTAATTATCATATATGGTATTTCTATTAGTTAGTGAGAAAATTTATTTATTTTCAATCTTATGGGTATATATTGTATTGTTACCATACTTATTATTCCTATTGATGGATTTTAATTATTTTCAACAAGGAATGAATTGAAATTTAATTTCTTGATTAATTTTTTGGTAGTGTTTAACATTCATTTGAAATAATATCTATCTTATGATCGTTTTAAAATTCATTTATCTTACAAATACTTAAAAAAATTCCTGGTTATAGTTATTTATTAAAACTTATTCCATTTATATATATGGTTTTTTGTTTGAATATTATTAAATCACCTAGGAAATATTTATAAATCCTTATTATTTCTTCAATATAGTTATTTTTTGATATGAAAAATTGGTTAATGAATCAAAAAGACCATTAAAGAGATGAGAAATTTTTTTTGACCTATACTGATCGGAGTGTAATGAAATTATATATTTCCTTGATGAATGGATATGTATCTTGACAAAAATTAGTAAGCTAGTACTATATGGATTATTACCTATATTTTAAACCAATTGGGGAATGGTCATTACTGTGGGGGTAACATGATGCCTCAGATCATGGATCCTAATAGTTAAGAATTTTATTCATTAAGAATTAAGTTATTATAACCCATGATATTATAACAATGATATATATCTGGATGCATTTTATTCTCATATTATTAATTAAGTCGTGTGGGATGTTTTTTATTTTATATTCTATATTTATTATTACTAGTTTCTTTATGATAGTCATGTTATTTATTAAATATTGTGTGTATTCAGTTCTTTATGTTTCTATTTATTATGTTAGTAAATTATATTAATGGAATGTGTGTTTAGATATTTACCTTTCTATAATATTCCACCCTTATTTATTATGCTTAAATTTTTCATGATATCATCCATTATAATTAACCCTTATAGATTATTCGGGAAAACCTTTATAGTTTTCCATTTACAGAAATGTAGGAAGTGTAATATAAATGATATATAATTACATTCTAGGGGGAATAATGTTATTTTCAAAAAAAATTATGTTTTAATTTGAGTTTACAAATCAAATGAATGACTCATATATGTATGTAATATACCAGGAATACTAATCTATATGGCCTTTCAGTATTTTATTCCTTGTATCTTTTTCCAATGTAATAAATTAGGTACTATCTTTTGGTCATGAGGGATAGGGTCACTAGTATTGGAATTTATGAATGTTTATAATTAATCCCTGGAACTATATTTTAGAAAACATAGATTACGAAACATAACACTATGATATACATTAAAGTTAATTTTAAAAGAACATCCTAAATTTTTGAAAAGTTAATTATTAAGTGGTTTTTTGGGAAAAATATCTCAATATAGATATTATATGTCGACATGTTTCTAACACAGAAGTACATAGGGGTTATAAATCTAAAAAGGGATCTCTTGGAATGAGCATATTGTATTGTGAACCTACTTTTTCTTTCTGGAAATTACATAATTTTAATGATATAAATAATAATAGTTATACATTTAGGGATCTAATTGTTTAGTATTTTTGGAAAAATTTTAACCATACCACACTATTACATATTAATGATTAACATTTATTTATAACCAGCTTTTGTATCCTTCTAAAATAAAATCATAATCGTTTTACATGTAGACACCTAAGGATAGAAATCAACTAATGGATTGAGATTATAACCCAATATGAGTAGGAATAAGATATATGAACTAATAATACATGGTTGAGAATAGTTATCATTAGGAAATCATAAACATTGGATAATAAAAATTACAATGTGACAAACATTTAATATTTTCATGGGATGAGAAAATACATATAATGTCAACATCATGTCATTTTTTACGAAGCCTCACATAGTTTTTATGAAATCTACCATCATGTTCCCACATAACATATGTTCATTATCATTACAAAATATTTTTGAACAAATATATCATAAAGTTAATTTGTAATAAACATTGTCTCATGAGACACCTCACACTATCAAATGCATTAGAGGGAAATATAATTATATTCCCACCCATCAAAAAATAATATTTACATATTCATTAATTCCACATTGAATGTATCAAAATATTAGTAATTAAATAAATCATTTAATAGAAAAATGTTCATAGGATTTCATAAATCAAGATTTTATGAATTAACATGGGGTGTCTAAATAAAAAAAATATTATATTGTTTTCTTAAGAATCATCAATCTCAGTGAGGAAGAAACACCTAAAGATGAGTAAATGTTGTGTTTTGAAAAAAAAATTATTGTGATTACAAATCATGGTGGAAACATGTATATCTACCAAATGAAAAGTGAATAATAGTAAAATGACAATTGGTAAACACTATTGGAATACCCATATAGGAACTTTTATGAATAAGGGGTAACCTAAAGAAAACATATGGGTTCTTGAATTACCTAAAATTATATCCCATATTATTTAATCACATTGAATCCTACTAAAAAACAATAACTATGTAATTAAAACATAGTTTAAAAGGTAAATTATGAAATTTTATCATGGTTTATACATTATAATTGTTGGATTATAATTTATCACAATATTTCAAAAATGTTATTTTTTTAAATCATGTAATCATTTAATTTTAATGTTTTATTTAAATGTTGTTATTATTGATTGAAGCCTTTTGTAAAAATCAATAAATAATTATAGAATCTTATAGTACATATAATTTTAAATTTATACATCACAAATTCCATATTTATGTTTCGTGATAATAACATAACAAAAAATTTCTACACTAGCGATTAACCGAATGTTGATGGGAAATTATCAAATGAGGGGTAAATGGTTGTTTCAAATGTATAAATTTTATTATTATGATACTTATAGTATGTTAAGATCATTAAAATATTTTGTTAAATTATTTCCTTTTTAATTTTATTATATTATATATCCAAATAAATTAGGTTAAAATAAAATAAAATAAAAATAGAGATAATAGTTTATTAAAGCAGATTTTTGAATTGGCGGTATGGATACCTCCGGGGAATAATGAAACATGAATACAATCCCCTTTTATAAACAATGAATATGATTTGAAATTTCTCGGAGGAAATTTATGATGGGTTAATAATGTAATGACCCAAACCTTTTAAATGTGAATTGTTTTGAAAATAAAAGTCTATTATTATGTTTCATTACTATTTTATATATAGTTCACAAAGAGAGAGATAAAATACATTAATTAAATAATTTTAATGTTTTAATTTTTCAATGAAAATATCCAATGATATTCCAATAAGTACAAGTTGAAAATACATAGAAAATACAAAATCTATCACTTCAAAATATGGATCACCCCAATCTGCTAGAATAACCCCACCCACAAACAACAATGTATAAAAAAGAACATTAGAAAATTAATCCACGACCTAGAATATGAAAATATTTAATCACATAAATAATTTTTGTGAAAGATAATTAAAGAATAACGTTGTATTTATAAGAGGTAATGTGACTATTAGAATATTATTATAGCCACTAGAATAGTAATGTGTCTGTTGAAATAATATCATAACTATTTGTAATTGTAACCTAAGAGTTGGAATTGTAATTTAGCATAAAATTAATAATTATTTATATAAATATTTTTTAATATGTGTGATATAAGTAAATATAAATATTACAATGTTGTAAAATAAATATCAGGATTAAATAATTCTAAGAAACTACAGGAAAATATTTAATAAATACCATTTTAATGCACATCTTTAAAATCATATTTTTCATGGAAAATTGATATTAACTATGTTATTGATTTATTTTTAACAACATTAATATCATTTTTTTGTAAATTATCATCAAAATTTTCCAATGGGGTTTTTGGTAATTTAGTGAAATACATTAATATTCTGGTTGTTAGTAAATATATAGTTTTTCATTCAAATGGTGTATCTTAAATTACATAATTTATGAAGAAATTATGAAATAATTTTTTATAGAACTGTATGTTCATAAAAAAAATTATATTTTTAAATGAGTTGTTAAAACAAAATAATAATAATTTACAAATACTAATATCAAAGGTGATCTCTTAAAATAATTTTTTAACTATTCATTTTTAGTAAAATATTTAATCCATATTATAAATATATTTCAATTCCCAAAAAAATTATATTATATTTTAATATTAATTTCTTTTTTAAATATAAACTATTACATGTTTAAACTTTATTATATTAATTTATTTATTATTTTAGATTAAAATTATACTTCTACTCAATTATAAATAAACCTCTACTCATGCTTTACCTTTCATACAAACATTGGGACATTACATTATTCCTTACATTAGAAAAAAGTTTAGGGAAATTTAAAATCATATTCCCAGTTGAAAATAAGTGAGGGTACATCTATCTCATTGTTTCCATTGGTTCTCATGTCACCTATTTCAACTTATGGTTTGTACACATCACATTGAAAAAGGTATTGGTCTTGTTGAATAGAAAAATTTCTATATAGTCTATTATATTTACACTCTTCTCTTAATATGAGAGTCTATTATCCTGTTGTACCACTTATTAATTAATTACGTGTCAAAGATCAGGTATGTACATTCTCCGAAGAGATACATGGAGCACGTCATGAATTTGTGCCACATTCGGCAGATGTGAAAGCCTAGAGGCCACTAATCCTATGCAGTCAAGGAACTCAATGGGGGGAATCAACCTAAGGAAAATATTCCCTTTATTTAGAAACTAAAATTGTCTCTTACATTGTGATATTTGATGAAATCATTGTCTCCAACTTCAAACTCCAAGTCACCTCGATGGTTGTAAACATAGTAATTTTTCCATCAACATGTAGCTTATATATGTTCTTTTATGGTCTGAACATTCTCTGTCATATCATGCACAAGATTTGGTCTAGGTATATTTTTTTACCCTTCTCGATTTTATCAATTTGGATTTAAACATCGCTTCAAAAATCTGTCATCGAAAGGAGAAATTTCATTACATGAGTTGAAAATGGTATTTTATGAGAACATAACAAATGGGAGATTATTATACATTCCAGATTTTTTTTAGTCGGATCATAGTAAATCCTTGAGAGTTTCAATTGAAATTTCTGATTTTACATCAATTTGGTGGTGAGAGACTATATTGAAATTCAATTCATTTATCAATTCATTCTGAATAACACTCTAGAATATACAGGTTATCCTTGGATCATCAGTTGTGATGATAGAATGTGAACCCCATTAAGCCCCAACACTTCCCAAGTATATATCTTAACATTTTGTTCAATTTAGAAATCTTCATAAAATGTGATAAATAGTGAATTATTGGTGATTTGATCTGTCACTACCCATATAACATTGTTTTATTTGGTTGGGTTTAGGAACCTAGTGAAAAAATCCCTATGTACATTATCCAAAAAATCTTTATTTTCATATTTCTGAATGGGACACAAATCCTAAATCCAGACAAAATCATACAATCAAAATCATTGTGAAACATAGGTAGTTTCCATATCTATGCTTCCTTCACCATCATTTTAAGCTTTAGATCATCCAATTTTGCCTCATTGATTCTCTCTTATATAGAAATGTTGGAAATCATATTGTTATGGTTGAATGTATTTTCAATCATTTTGATTTCCAGATACATCTTATTTATATCATAGATGATAGGGTCTCTTTCAATCCACATTATTGAGATGGTAGAAGGTGATATTCTGTTATGTGCAAGATTTTTTTTAAAACCTTCCTAAATTGCAGTGAATATATAAATCATATATCTTTATTAGGTATAACCACATTCATTGATGAAGATTTATCCCCTTATATTTTTATATATATATGTATATGATATTCATATGATCAGTATATATGTCACACTTCTCATGATAGTGGATGTTCCCCCAAATCAATATGGAAAATATTACAGTTACTAACTCTAGATCTTTCACCAGATATTTTGTCTCCTTGATCTTCAACTATCATAAGGCATAGGTAGTAGCATTGTTGTTTTTCTTGCGTACACAAACCATTCATTTCTTTGAAGTATCATTTTATATCACAAACCCTTATCCAATTTTTGGATGTGTGAGGGAATTCACAATGATTATCTTATTCGTGATCTCATCAAATATTTTCTCTAATGAAATTACCAAAAAAATAAATTTTTTTCATGATAACATAGTTATAGGGGTATAAAACCATGAGAAATTTCTCGAAAAAAGTTTGTGGTAGCTTACCAAACAAAAAAAGTGTGGATTTTTGTTACACTAGTTGGTCTAGCCATTTCTCATTGTCTTTAATCAATGACGAGTCTATAAAATTTAACTCCCTAACGATCATATTACATTGAATGTTGATTTCAACATCCAAAATTCATACTTGAGAAACATAGCCTATAATTTATCCTTTTTTATATCTCTAGTAAAATTATTAGATTCACTTTGTGTTCCTCCTTTCTCTTGGAGTAAAAGTGGATTCCTCTAAAAAACATCAAAAATTTATTCAATGATGTATCTAAATATTCTACTAATAAAATCCATGAAAATTTAACTATAATTGGATTGTTAAAAGGGAATCACTATGAACTCATTATTAACATACATTTTATAGTTGTTTTTCTTCATTCATAAATTTGTTATTCGCATTTAGCTGATTAAATATAGAATGATGATCCACCTTTGCGAATTTTTTTAGCTCCTCGTAGTTGATCAAAAAATTCATCAATCATTTAAAAGTGATGATTTTTCATTATTGAGATATTTTTAAGCTATCAATAATCAATTAACAGTTACATTTGACTATATTTTTTTAAAAACAAATTTGGTGAACCCCATGGTGATGCATTAGTGAGTATGAACCCATTGTTCAAATTATCTTACATTTAATTCTTTTAACTTCTATTTTTTAATTGGGGCCATCCTGTAGGGTCATTTTGGAAAAGTACTGGATTTTGGTATAAGTTATATTAAGAACTCCACCTCTTAACTCGATGGTGGTCCATTAAAAACTTCAGAAAATACATCAACCTACACCATAATAATGGAAATTTCCCCTTGTCAATAAATTACTTTGACTCAACCATTTGGTTATGTTATTCTTCTTCAAAGGGTATCAAAATCTAAAATATTGAGGGATTTTGAAAATGATTTTGTTTTTCATACATTAAATTTTAGGGGAGCATGTGATGGTTTTGAATATTAAAAGATAATTCCTTTTCTTAAAAATATATGTATGATCAATATTTTGAGATCCAATACATTACCAAAATAGTACAAAACTCCAATAGGGAAATGATCATGATATTTTCTAGAAGAATAATTCAACATTAAAAAATAAGAGTGGAGCCCCACACATGGACTATTGTGATTTAACCACTATTAGTTTTAAGAGATATCTCTACATCAAGTAATCGAGCCTTCGAGTAAATAGTTCTATACAAAGTTATGTATATTGTAGAATATAATGAAACATATTCTGATAAAAATATTTCTGTTATAAAGTAAATATGATGTGTACCTTCTATAGATTTATTTTCATGATCCACCTCAATAGTGGTGGTGTAATAATATGTCCATTAATTAGATTGAATTAGTGGGTTCTAATTATAACTAACATCAAAGACATGTGTGTTAGTGCACAACCTTTCATAGATCCTATTATCTACATAGTTGAATAATTGAAAAATGGTTTGTTCCTTTCTTTATTATATATGGTTGGCTTGCATCTTAAGTTATCATTAACAATAATAAGTTTCACAACCTTATCTCTTACACATTTAAAATTTATCTTAAACATTGATGTACCTCCCATGATTCTTATTCTAATATTTTTAACATTTGGATTTTTTGGGATTGATTCCACATTTTTAATTTCATCTACTACCTTTGAAATGCATTATTCATTACTTATATCCATAAAAATTGGACCATTATCCAAAATTTATTAATACTTTTATAGCATATATAATAATATATTTATTAGTTCCAAAGTCTAGAATAGATAGAGACTTTTGAAAGTGTGGTTCTATGCCACTAAATAATCTACTTATTATTATGTAATATTTTTATAAAATTCTGAGGCATATATTTTAGGCTTTTGAAATGTATCATCCTTAGTAGTGACAGATTCACAATAAATTTTCTTATACTCAATGAACTCTCTCTCTATATACTTTTAAAAATATTATTTGAGATACTTTTTATAAAATAAATACTCAATGTTATCCACCTATATTTCATCCATTTTATACGTTGTATTAGTATTATTTATCAATGGAAATAAATTATTGAAATCTCTACCTAAATGATATCATATCAGGGTAAGATTCTCCTTCATATAATAGTGGATTATAAAAACATCATCGGTATTGCATTAACCTACCATTCCATTAGAATTAGATCGAAATAGAATCTAAAAATCGATTACTATTTCCAATGAATGGATTTTATGTCTAGTTTCTCCTTCTTAGGTGATGGAATATAGTCCAAATTTGTCATTTTATTTTTCATCACCCGAGTTAACTAGGTAATAATCTCTATCACGTCTTGAACTCCACCTACCATTGTATTGGGAATGACATTCAGTGAATCCTTTAATTTTCCCTCACAAAATTTTCTGGGATGATTAATCCTTTTTCCCACAATTTCTTTAATATTGAGAATGTATTAAATTTATTCAATAATGCATGAATAGAAAATGTATTCTTTTGAAAAATTTTCTATAATGGAATATATTATGGGATCCCCAGGCTTAGCCTTTTCCTTAAATGATACTTATATAATCACGTACTATAATAATTTCTTAACTATAAAATTATAAAATTATTTATCTATATATACATAAAAAATGGTTTGTATTAGAGTTTGTTGTTAACCAATGTACATCCCCCTGGAGTTCTAAACCATGTTTTAAATATGTAATGTTTTAATACAATGGATTTTCGCAAATTATAGATTAATATAATGTTTTTATGACTGTTACCACTATGTATATCTATGCCAGGGCCATATCCACTTATAGTATCCATATACAGATTTAATTTCTAGAAAACCACATGCTCGTATACATTACCAAAAATTTTAATGTTTTTCTATATTTAGAATTATTCATTTAATTTTTAATAACTTTTTATAAACTAACATAAAAATTAACTAAATCATTCCTATAATACAAAATATAACTACACATTTTTTCATCCCTATCAATTACCTCATTTTTATGATAAAAACCATAATAGTTATACAATAAATGATCAAAAGCTTTTGCATCATGGAGAAATTTGAATAATTCATAACTATTGCAAAATAATCACGAACAATTATTTTAATAATTTAAAACAATATTTCTAAAATATCACATTCCCTTTAGTACATGTATTTATATGAGGATATAATTAAAATGAGTGAGTGATCATAAATTCAAGTAAGAGGAGATATAAGGGACCATAATCAGTATATAATGGCTGAGAGTAATAATAATCATCACATAATAAGAATATTATCATGATTAAAGTTAATAGGAAATCATTTGATAAATTATGGGAATTTGGGAATGTATAAAAATAAAAAATCATATTATAGTTGTTTAATACAACACATAGTTGTAAACCAAGATATCACCATGGTCACACATAACATATGTGTATTGTCAAAGAATCATCATTGTGAAAAAAATATAGCATCATTGGTCACACATAATACACATTATTTAATGATATACAACACATTATCCAACGCATTGGTGAGATATATAATTCTAGGCTCACCCATCGTATCATAAAAATTAAATAATCATTCTTTCTACATAAAAATTATAAAAATTATGGGCATGAAATATCCCATAAAATGGAATTGGTTTTATAAAAATTTCATAAATCATTATCTATTACAATATCCTGGGGTTCCTAAATTAAATAGGGAAAACATATTTAGAAAAATAATCACCATTCAAGAGTGAAGAGAAAACACCTCAAGTGAAGTAAATGATGTGTCCTAGAAAGAGAATCCTTTGGTAAAATCATTTAATTTTGATAATAAATCTGGGTGGAAACATATATATACCTAAAACTAAAAGAGAAAAATAGTTAAATAATATTTAAATACAATTATCATAATATCAAAATGGAACATGACATGAAATAGGGGTAACCCAAAGAAGAAGAGTTTGGTTTGAGAATACCCTTATATTAACCCATCCCTTTATTTCATTGCTTGTCTGCCACATGAATAATAATCATTGGACTGTTATAACATAGTTCCATAAGTGAAATATGATTTTTTCCACAATGTTACATTATAACTATTGGATTATAATTTATAAATAACTTTGTTAAATATGTTTTGTTTTGATATCATGAATTCATTAAAATTTTCTGTTTTGTTTTGATGCTGATACTTTCGGTAGGGTTCATAAATATATAAATTTAATTAATTGTAGAACGTTAAAATACATATAATATTATTTTTTCTTAAATAATTAATATATTTCATATAACCATTTGTTTGGTTATAAAAAAAGAAGTTTAAATGACCTCAGTGGAAATTAATCGATTGTTAGTGAAACATTGTTGAAGGAGTGGGAATGTGAATCGTGAAATTCATATATGTCAAAAATATGATACTTATAATATGTTATAATAAATAATATAGTGTTAATATAATTCCTCATAAAATTTAAAACAATTTTTTCAAATTCAATTTGATGTAAATGATATATAATATGAAAATGATAGATCTATTGATAGAAACATATTATTTCATCATTGTAGCATCTCTTTTTCGACACAAAAAATCAATTTATATTCAAATATTTTTTATTATAAAACATCCATAGGTATTATAATGGTCTTAGATTGAAGGATATAAGGAGATAATAATTTTCAGAAAGTGAGGGATGATTGGTTTTAGAATTGGAGGGATAAGGTATATTTATACTTGAGGAGAGCGGTATTTTGATAATAAAATATTAATTGAAATAATATATCAAAGGTACATTATGAAATAGTTAACTTTTTGAAAGTATAAATCAAACAAAATGTAATATAATGGGATTAAATAATTTAATTACCTTTTTAATTTGAATTCATTATTTAATTACAAAGGGAATTATAAAAAACGTTTTTTATGGGACAACTTTTGACATTAGGATTTGAAAAATGGTTATATAGATTCTGAATTTATTTTAATTTTATTTTAATAAATCATTTATGATTTTTTTTGGAAAAACATAATGTTATATAAATAATTAATTCATCATTAAATAATTAAGGATTTAATTTTAGATGCATTAATTTGGTAAAAACTGTATTTTTACAATTAATATGAAAATTGAAGTATTTTATGAAAATTACAAACTAATAAACCATGGAAAATTTATTCCTGATGATATAAAAAATGATGTTCATATTATCAAAATATATTTCAAACATATTTATCATTAATTTTTAATATTTATATGGAATACATTAAAATATTGTTAATTGAAATTGCTGCTATAGTTTCTTTTAGTTTTTTGGATCATTATATAATATTTAGAATTATAATATTTTTATTTACTTATATCACTCATGAAAAATATTATTTATATCACACATTGTTATTGAAATCTTGAATTACTATTCTTGTAATTCTCTGATCCTTGTTACCTAGATTCGGTGCATTATTACATAACATTGTCATAATCACAAGGGATCAATGCCCGAAAGACCGACCAGTTCAGTATCGTTGGAAGTACTAGAGACATTTATAAGTTATATATTACATTACGAGATATTAAACAACAATTAAATTTTCCCATTTGAACACACTTATTTACCTTATCCTATCCCTACAAGTTTGACATAATATACTTCTTCGCATCCTGGGGAAAATAAAACACAGAAAGGGGTGAGCTCAAATGCTCAGTACAAATAACAGTATAGTGAAAACTTTCATGAATAAGCATAAACATTTAAGGTAATGTATACGAATAAAACAAAAGACTTTTAAAAACAAAATTCATCATAATACGACAAAGTTAAATCATATAATACCATTTACTTATTCACATTGATATTATACTAGTAGAATAATCATATGTAATATCAATATCGAATTTCATAATGTTGGAATGAATAATTCCAGACATCATAACCACATATTCAAGGCCTTGGGATATAACTAAAAATAATATTTTGTTAAGGCATTGTTACAAGACACTAGTTTTTCTCATGAGTCTTACCTATGCATCTGGGAGCTATAGCATGCTCCATTCGTTACTTACTAACTCTAATAAATTTTACATATGAAAAGGGTTAAACTTAACATAAAAATTCATATTAAAACTAGCATACAAAATGTCAATACTTTATCCATACACCATGAATGGTGAAAAAATAAAAAATCCATAGTCAAACATATTACCAAACCATCAACACAATATGGAAGATTTGAATCATAAAAAATAAACATCAAACAAGATTAAAATTCATTAAATTATGTTGATATAGATGAAATTAAAAAAATAGGAAAATATTTGTTTCTATTATTAAATCATTGAAAAGTCATATAATTATAGAAGAAAACAATTATATTGAAAATATTCATATAATCTTGTGTGTGCTGTTTCGACGTAGTTATAATGGTGGAAAATAGCCACACCCTCCGTATATATTTAAAAAATACATTCATACCATAATTTTGTTAAGAAGTTCATAAAGTACCTTGTTTGGAAATCAACTGAATGATTTCATTCAAAACATATATCGTCAAATAAGGATATAAATTACACTAACCCACAGTCTAGTATGTTGAAAAAAAGTTAAATTACATTTTTAAGAAAACATAGATGTGGATGATATTGAGATCCCAGTAGATACTTACGTACTTACAATCTCAGATAAGTAAAGAGATTGTAGAATATACCCTTGAAATTTTCCATAGTCCAGGGTATGTTAACATCCTATATAATAGTTATAAAATTTTTATGAAATTACTCAAGAACTCTATATATAAATATGATATCATATATGATTCTATCATATTTATTTGTTAATAATATTTCAGTAGAATCATCATTTCAGGTGATAAAAATTTTATTTTCCTTTATATTATTGGTTATGTAAGCCTTGTTTTATATGTATGGGATGTATTTGACTTGTATAAAGAATGATATTAAGTTAATAAACATTATTTTTAATCATAAAATGAAAATTAATCTTTAATGATTACGATGGGGCACGAATCTCATCGCGTTCATGGAGACGGTAATCCGTACATACACACGGGACACAATATAATTATATAGAAATTGAAATCGAATTTAATTTGATTTTATATCATATATAAATAATAATTAACATGTTATATTTATTATTTACGTTAATAATTCTCATTATTATACCCATTAAAATAATGAAGTGTTTGAAATAACAAACTACACCACGGCGTGGAGATGGTAAGACGTATGTACTCACATATGGTGACTTCGTAATTTATAGGATGGATAGAATAATGAATATGGATGTACCATATTTATAATAACATCATAATATGTATAAGTTACCAGATTTATTATTTTTTTATGGATGCAACAATGAAAGAGGAAGTGGAAGAAGAAAAAACTAGAAAGAGGTTGGTGAAATTATGACCTTTTCTTCATGTGTTTCCTTTTTGAGTTGATCAAAATGGCTTCCTAGGTTCGATTTATGATCTATGTAAGGACTCTAGGATGAATTTAGGGAAGTTGGGAAGGTATTTGGGCTGGGGTTGGATGAGACTAAGTTATTTGGAGTTGTGAAATTTATAGAAGGGTAAGTACCCTTTTATAAGAGAGGTGAGTGTCACTTTAGAAAAATTTGAAATATTATACTATAATAAAATTATTATTTGGATAATAATGGCTCCAAAATGATATATTTCCATGATAAGGTAGATATAGGTCTAAAAGTATTCAACCGATATGTTTTAGATCGGTTGATATCACCATGTTTACCTTATCTTTTATATTTAACTCTTAATTAAATAGTTTGACATTTACCATGGGTCTTTGTATTTTGTATTATATGCTTAATAATCATACAATAAACTGCCAAGAGAACCCCAAGTGGTTTATAATTTATATTTCAATCCTTATATAAATATTTTTGCAAAACCTTATATATATGGGAATGTTATATCAATAAATAATATAATATATGTTTTTAAAACTCAATTATGTCAATTTTGACACTATTTTGCATTTTATTTTTTTAAAGAAATAAAAACATTATCAATTGGAATAAAATTTATTTAAAGGACCCTAACATGTCATATTAACCAATAAAATAAGTTTAATTCTTATGAAGTCTCAATTTACATTTATTTGGATATTTATAAAATCAATTATTTCAATATTTCATTATTAAAGTAATTACTGCATCATCATTGTCTCTTAAATAAATTAAATTATTTTATGTCTCAAAATTAAAAATAAAATACCATTATTTTGGAAATATTTTTAGCTTCCTATAGAATATTTATTGTAGAATTAATATTGTGTTTCACCCTATATTAAAAATGTAATAGTTATTAAACATTGAATTTATCTCTTTTAACATTTCATTTAATAAAATGATAATAAATGTCCCAATCTAATCCAAGTAGACCAAAGATGAACATATATTATTTATATGGTAGTTTCTGGTAGAATTACACTTATCCAATAGAATTAGGACATGTTTTAGGGTATGTATAATATTATTTTTACCCTCAATTAACCTATTTACTTTTAACCATGGTAAATAAAAGTAAAAAGTAACTATTCACCTGGGATTATTTTCATCTTATTGAACCACATTTTATTTATTGATGTTAACCGTGTCCCTTTTATTTTTGAAATTTAACTCATAGTAGTGTTGAAATAATGTTTTATGCAAATTTGAAAATGCTCATAGAATGTGTGTAAAATATGGTAACAATTTCAATTAAATTTTATATATCTAAACATATAATAAGATGACTACAATGAATTACATTGAACATATATAGGTATTATGTATCTTTTTTGACAGAAAATAAATTTGAATAAAATAACATATTACTAAAATAAAAAGTCAGTTTCAAATAATAACACAATGTTTTTCACTATTAATCAAAAATTGAAAGATTTCAGAGAAAATATCAAAATTTCACCTGAAGCTAATTTCGATATTATGAATTAAAAAATGAAGCCCATTTTAAAAAATAAAATTTTCAAAAATTCAAAAATTGGGTATTAATATTCATAATGACTGGTTTGATTGGTCGTGGTGTGTTAAAACTCCATGTTGTGTACAAGATCAAGCTACTGCATTATTCAAAGGGAAACCTACCATGGATGCTCGGTGGGTTACATTCTACCCTCCTTAAGATAATTTAGTCCTCAAAATTTAAATAATATTACAGTAGAAAAAGATTATGTTGGTTCGACATCCTTAGTTCCTTGGGTTCCCATGTGGCCTCTTCCTTCATATA
This sequence comes from Viscum album, assembly GCA_963277665.1. Taxonomy (NCBI): domain Eukaryota; kingdom Viridiplantae; phylum Streptophyta; class Magnoliopsida; order Santalales; family Viscaceae; genus Viscum; species Viscum album. The sequence goes on along the minus strand of OY728161.1, from coordinate 812,398,490 downwards.
GTTTCTCCACAGAAATTTTATCAGATGAGTCGTCCGGTTTCTCAGCACTTGTTCTCTAGTATCAAGAATCTTGAAATTCTCTTCATAATAAGATAGATCAAGTTCAGTTCAATTTTCTCATAGTTGAGTACATGAATTGGGTTAGGAATATATCTTCACAACATTGATACGTAGAACATATCATGAACTTAGGATAGATTTGGATGAATTGCCAAATGATAAGCCACAAATCCAATTCGTTCTATAATTTCGAAAGGTCTGATGTACCTGGGAAACAATTTAACCTTTTTAACAAATTTAATAACACCCATCCATGGAGGTACCTTAATGAAATCATGATCCCCTACGTGAAATTATAAATGCTTCCTCTGATTATTGGCATAGATCTTTTGCCTACTTTGAGCGACGTTGATGTGGGTTTGGATAATCTTTAACTTTTCTATTGCTTCCTGAACATGTTTTTGGCCTACATGTTTTTCCCCAACATCATACCAAGAAGTTGGTTTCCGAAATTTGTTTCCATATAACACTTCATATGGTGTCGTCTGAATACTTTAATGGTATCTATTTTTATAGGAATATTCTACCAGAGGGAAATATTGATCCCACATACCTTTAAAGTCAAGTGAGAAAGAGATAAACATGTCTTCTAAGGTTTAAATAGTAAGTTCTGATTGTCCATGGGTTTGAGGGTGGTAGGAAGTTCTCAATAGAAGTTCAGTATCCAAGGACTTCTGATGACTTTTTCAAAATCTTGATGTAAAACAGGGACAACAATCAGAAAAAATCGATAGGGGTACACCATTGAGTCTTACAACTTCATTAATATATAGTCTTTCTAGAAGTTCAAGTGGTAAATGTTCTCTTATAGAAAGAAAATGTGCTTACACTATAAGACGATCAATAATGACCCATATTGCATCATTCCTTCTAATAATATATGGAATCCCCATGAAACATTCCACTGTAATATTATCCCATTTAAACTCAAGAATGGGAAGAGGTTGCAAGACTCCTCTAGGAGGTTTCCTTCCATCATTCAGTTGTTGACAAACCATACATCCTGTCACAAAATCAGAAATCTACCTCTTCATGTTGTCCCACCGAAAATGTTCCTTCAAATCTCTATACATCTTGGTGCTCCTAGACTGTATAGAGAAACTGGAGATATGAGCATCATCAAACAGTTCCTTTTTTAGATCAGGTACATCAGAAACACAATGTCTCTTCCCAAATTTCAAAATTCCTTCTTCATATAAAAAGTCACTCAATCTACCATCATTTATAACATTAATATTATTTTGAAACTCCTTATCCTTAGTTGGGGAACTTTTTAGCCTTTTAGAAAAGATGGTTTGGAATCCATTTGCAAAAGTATTGATGTTTCACCTTCCAGGGTTATGCCCATATCCATCTTTACTAGATCCATGAAAATAGGATCTCTTTCAACTCTCATTGTGTTCAAAAATCCATGATACTTTTTTCTCAAAGCATATTCAACAATATTTTCCTTCCTCGAGTGGAAGCGTATTGTACAATCATAATCCTTGAGAATTTCAAGCCATCTCCTTTAACTCATGTTGACTTATTTTTGTGATAAATTTTACTTCAAACTCTTGTGATTAGTTTAAATCTCACAATTTTCACCATAGAGATAGTGTCTTTATATCTTCAAATTAATGATTATAGCTGCTAACTCAAGATCATGTGTGGAATAATTTTTCTCATAAAGTTTTATCTTTTGTGATTTATAGGCAATAACTCTATCATTCTGCATAAAGACACAACCATGTCCATTCATTGAAGCATAAAAATAAATAACAAACCCCTTATTCCATGATGGTAGATTCAAAATAGGGGAGTCGACCAATCTTATCTTCAGTTCATAAAAACATTCTTGATAGTCTTTTGTACAAAAAAATTTAACCCCTTTATGTTTGATCTTGGTTAATGGGTTAGCCAACCTGGAAAAATTCTTGACAAAATGTCTATAATAACCTTCTAAAACAATAAAACTGCATAACTCAGTTATACTCATCGGTGTTCCCCATTCTTGGATTTCCTTGGTCATTAAAGGATCAACATATATTCCATCCATAGAGTCAATATGACCATGAAAATAAATCTCATGAAGATAGAATTCACACTTTCTAAACATCCAATATAATTCATTTCTTCTTAGGGTTTTTGAAAATAGTGCACTAGTGATTTTGATGATCTTTGAAGCTTTTTGAGTATACTAAGATATCATCAATAAATACCACTACAAAGTTATCAAGATATTCCTTGAAAAATCTATTCATTAGATCCATAAAGACAGAGGGTCATTAGTCAATTTAAAAGGCATTACTGTAAACTTGTAATGCCCGTACCTGGTTCATAATGTTGTTTTTGAAATGTCTTACTTCTTCAAAAAAAATTGATGTTATCCATATTGAAGGTAAATATTTGAAAAATATTGAGCTCAATGAAGTTTTTCGAATAAATCATCAATGAGAGGTAGGGGATACTTGTTGTTTATTGTTGTAGCATTGATCTCCCAGTAATAATTGCACAACCTCATTGATCTGTCTTTCTTCTTAACAAAAAAGATAGGGGCTCCCCATAGAGAAACACTATGGAGAATAAATCCCTTATTACTATATTCCTCAAGTTGTTTCATTAGTTCCACTAATTCCAAAGTGGTCATTCTATAAGTGGTCATTGATATGGTCCTTGAAACATGAATTTAATAAACGGAAAACACAATTTCTCATTCGGGAGGATATCCAAGAATATCCTCTTGAAACACATCCACATATTTTTTCACAATTTGTACCTCTTATATTGGAACATTATTTTCCTCACCCATAATTATTTCATTCTCTTACTCCCCAATTATTTAATTTAGTAGAGATACTGTGGGTGGATCTAGATAAGAATTAGGTTGCGATGTTTCCACTCTAAAAATAATTTACTCCTTATCATCATCAAAAATTGTAAACTATTTCTTATTACAATAAATTTTTAAATCATGGTCGGAAAACCAATTCATACGGAGGATTATATCAAGAACAATCATGGGTATGATGAGATCAGTAGATAATGAACCTTTATGTGACTTAATGGGAACTGATTCACAGAACATTGTTGCAATGATACTTCCCTTAGGTTTTTTGATTGACAACTCCTTTGATAATTAAAATTGAAAATATCTAATTATCACAGATAAATGGGAAGATATGAACCAATGTGATGATTTGGAATCAAATAAAATGTTGGCTAAACATGAGAAAACCATTAAATTACCTACCACCATGTATTTCAGAGCATCAATATTAGCAGTAGAGATTTCATAAGTGTGGCCATGCTCTCATGGCCTTTTTTGAAGTATGTTCCCTTGGCGCATTAGAAATTAATTTGTGTAATTCCTATTTTCTCTACAATTTTAGCATTAAATATTGACATCCTATTTCTTTCCCTTTCAATCACAACCTTGGTGGCCCTTTTCACTGCACCTGTAACAGACTCACATTCCTTTCAGACAAGTACTGGGGTGTTTCTTCCGACATTAACCGCAGGATGGATATTAAACTTTTAACTTATTCCCCATATTTACATTTCTAGAGTGATCAACAGATCTCTTAATCCCTTGTTTTTCTTTGAATTCATAAGACATAGAGAATTCTTTCTCTGTCTTGATAGTGCATGAGACAATATATTCGTATGAGGAGAAGGATTGTGAGATTAATCCTCAATGTAGAAATTGTTTAACCCATCAATGAATCGATCAAACTCAATCTTTGGGTTATGTATATAATTTTATTCATGCTTGGATATCCTTGTAATTTTATCCTCATACTTTATGACATTCTCATCCTCCTTTTTCCTCAGTCTCATAAATTTTCATTCCATATCCCCTCAATGATCAGAAAAAAATTATTTTTCTATGAAAATTTATTTTAGCTTCCTCCTTTACATGTTTGATAATTTTTCATCTTCCTTGGTGTTTTATAATAATGACCACCACTGATCTACATCTCTTGTGATGTGATAAACTTCCATGAAAACTATTTCTTGTTCAATACTCCCCTAAGCTTGAAATATTTTATCTAAGGAACTTATCCGTTGCTCAGCTACAAATGAATTTATACTCCTGTTGAATGTTGGTGGTTGTTTCTTTATGAAGCGGTCTAACATTGATCCTCTGTGTTTTGGAACAGGGTGCTCCACACAGGTAAGTTAACAATTCATAACATGAGTGAGTTGTCCCAGTATGGCGATAAACAGATCATCGCCAGTAACATCACCAGCTCCACTATAATTATCTTGAGTAAGAGGGCAATCCCTACATGAACTACATGCATGTACACAGTTTCCATACCTTCGACTAGGCTGCATTTCTAAACAATGACATACAATAGATTAGTTTATAAATTGTAAAACATAATTCAAAACTTGTAAAAAACATAACGTAAATTGAAATTTTTTTGGATATAAACCATTATCATAAAAAAAATGTTTTCTTTGAGGTGGTATTTACTCATTAATCCTTCATAATGTTTTGTCATGAAAATGTGAATTATCTTAAGCATATCCCCCAAGAGTGTCATATCCAAGAGTACAACAAGGCCCGTTTTTGTGTGCCATGATACCCCTATTCAAGCCTGAAACTCCTTAAATGATTTTTCACACATAGGTACATCTATGCTAGAGCCGCATCTACCTGATCATATCCAAACATGTACGTATTTCTTGGAAAATAAAAAAATCTCTTAATTAAAAAAAACATGGAATGTTTTTCATTACCAATCCTCAAAGTCTATATTAGGGTATTCTTCTCTAATCAGAGTTTATATAAACCTAGTATCCTAGGTTAATACTAAACTTCCTATGATACCAACTGTATTTCCTTGACCCCAATTACCCAGATTAGGTGCATTATTACATAACATTCCCAAGATCATAAGGGATCAAATCTTGTAATACAGATCTGTTTAGTAGCCTTGTAAGTACAAGATATAGTCATAAGTTTTAAATTACATTATAATATTAAAAACAAAAACATCATCATCCCATTTTAAAACAATTGTTTCTCTTATCCTATCCCTGCAGGTCAGTCATTATAAACTTCTTTGCTTCCTGGGATAAATAAAACATAGAAAGGGGTGAGCTCAGATGCTCAGTAAGGATGACAATATAGCGAAAACATTCAAGAATACGCCTATAAATTTAAGGAAGTATATAATACTAAAACACAAGCCTTTTAAATTTAAACAATATCATAATATGGAAAAGATAAATAAAATAATTCCATTTAGTTATTCACATGGATATTCTACTAGATTAATAATCAAATGTAATATCAATAGCCAAATTCATGATGTTGGAATGTATAATTCTAGACTTCATAACCACATAGTGAATTCCTTGTTCGAAGACTATAAATATGATTTTGTAATGGCCTTGTGCTAAGACACTATTTCATCTCATGAAACCTACCGATGCATCGAGGAGCTATTGCTGGCTCCACCTATTACATTTTTAGTCCAATGCATTCCGCAAATGTAAAGGTTCAAAAATAACATAAGCATTAGTATTTAAATTAGAATTGGAAATGTTAATATTTTATCCATAAACCATTAATGGTGTAAAAACAACACATCAAAATACAAAAATATCACAAAAACATCAATACAATATGGAAGATTTTTATAAAGAAAATCAACTTCAACAAAGCATAAAATCCAACAAATGATGTTAACATTAGTGGAATCAAAACTCTTTTTAGAGAAATATATATTTATATTTTGAAACCAACTACATGTAATATAATTATAAAGGAATACATTTTTTTGAAAATATTCTTATAAGATTTTAAGGGAAGCTTCAACCATGTTATAACTGTGAAAAATAGCCGCCCTAGCTGTATAAGTTAAAAATACATTCTTACCTTAATTTTATCGAGAAGGTCATAAAGTATATTGTTTGGAAAATGATGGAAAGATTCCTTTCAAAACATATATGGTCAAATAAGGGTAAAAATTAATTTAACCCATAGTCTTGTAAATATTAAAAATATTTTGAATTCCATTTTAATGAAAACAGGGATGTGGATGATAATGAGGTGCCAGTAGATACGTACGTATTAACAACCTCAAATAAGTAAAGAGATAATATAATTAAACCTTTCCTTGTACTTTTCCTTAGTCGATGGAATGTTAATGTCATGTATAATAGTTAAACATTTTTCTTAAATTATACAAGAACAATATACATAAATATGATATCATATATGATTCTCTAATATTTATTTGTTAATAATGTTTTAGTAGAACCACCATTTCGGGTGTTAATTGAATCATTTTCCTTTATGTTCAAGGTTAAGTAAGCCATGTTAGTTATGGATAGGATGTATTTGATATATTTAAATAATGATATTATGTTCATAAACACTTTTTAATCATAAAATTAAAATAATTCTTGAATGATTACGATGGGGAATGAATCTAATCGCGTTCGTGGAGAAGGTAATCCATACGTACACACCAGGGACAATATCATTATATTGTTGGTGAAATCTTATAAAATTGGATGTTATATCATATATACCTAATAATAAAAATTTTATATTTGTTATTTACATTAGTTATACTCATTATTATACCCATCCAAATAATGAAGTGTTTAAATAACAAACTACACCATGACATGGAGAGGGTAAACTGTACTAACGCACGCATGGTGACTTTGTAATTTATAATATGGATATAATAACGAATATGGGTTTAAAATGTAGCGCCCCGACCCCAGTTACCCAGAGTCGGTGCATTATTACACAACATTGGCATGATCACAAGAAAGATCAAATATCGAAAGACCGATTAGTTTAGTAGCCTTGGAAACAATAGATATATTCAGAAAGTTTTACATTACATTATACAAATGAAAAATACAAAAACATAGTCTCCATAGTCTACACTCTTATCCCCTCATATAATCCCTGTAGGTCATTCATAATTTACTTCTTCACATCCTGGGAAAAATAAAACATAGAAAAGGGGTGAGCTCAAATGCCCAGTAAGGATAACAATATAGCGGAAACTTTCATAAATAAGATAAAAATTTAAGGAAATGTATAACTAAAACAAAAGATGTTTAGACTTGAACTTCAACATAGTATGGAAAAAATAAAATGAAATAATGCCATCTACTTATTCACATGGATATTCTACTAATCGAATAATCACATGAAATATCAATAACCACTTTTATAATGATGGAATGCATAATTCCAAACTATCACAACCATATAGCCAAGCCCTCATGGAAAGACTACAAATAATATTTTTCCAAGGCCTTGTGCCAAGACACTAGTTTGTCTCCTGAGACCTACCGATGCATCGAGGAGCTATAACGTGCTCCACCCGTCACATATTAAGTCAAATGCATTCCCATATGATAGGGTTTAAACATGACATAAACATTCGTATTAAAACTAGCATACGAAATATAAATACTTCATCTATAAAGCATGAATGGTATAAAAATAACACATCCACAGTAAAACATATCAAAAAACCTTCAATACGATATATATGTTTTGTATCATAATAAATCAACTTCAAATAAGCGTAAAATCCATCAAAGGATGTTGACATAGATGAAATCAAAACTCTTTTTAGAGAAATATCTCTTTTTATTTTGAAATTATTTAAGAGTAATATATTTATAAAATAAAACATTTTCTTTTAAAATATTCTTATAAGCATTTAAGGGAAGCTTCGACAATTTTATAACGGCGGAAAATAGCCTAACCCACTGTATAAGTTAAGAAAAACATTCTTACCTTAATTCTGTCGAAAAGGTTAAAAAGGACCTTGTTTGGAAAATGATGGAAATATTCCTTTATAAATGACATATAAAAGTCAACAATGGTATAAATAAATTTAATCCATATTCTGGTAAATAGTAAAAATGTTTTTAAATACATTTTTAAGAAACATGGACGTGGATAATAAAGAGATCCCAGTAGATTATTATGTATAAACAACCTCAGATAATGAAGAGATTGTGAAATAAACCCTTACCTTGTACTTTTACTTGGTTGAGGGTAGGTTAAAATAATTTATAATGGTTACATAGTTGTTATTAAATTATACAAGAATCATATACAATAATATGATATCATATATTATCTTTTAACATTGATTTGTTAATAATATCTTAGTATTATCGTTGTTTCGGGTGTTAACTTAGACGTTTTCTTTTATATGTTTTGTTACGTAAGCCGTGTATGTCATGGATAGGTCATATCTTAATCATATCCAGAATGATATAAAATCTTTAGATACTATTATTAATCATCAAATGAGAATTATACTTGAATGGATACGATGGAGAATGAATCTCATCGCGTTTGTGGAGACGGTAGTCCGTACGTACGCACGAGCGACAATATCATTCTTTTGATATTAAAATAATATATAATTGTATGGTATATCATATATAAAGAATCATTATTATTTTATATTTATAATTTACATGAATTACACATCATTATTATACACATCCAAATAATAATTTATTGAATGACAATTACACCACGACGTGAAGATGGTAAGCCGTGCGTACGCACGTATGTTGAAAAGTTATTCAAAGGATGGATTGAATACTGTATATGATTGTACCATATTTATAATAACATCACAGTATGTATAAGATACTGGATTTATTATTTTATAATGGTAATGACAAAGATAGAAGAAGTGGAAGAAGAAAGGAACATGAAAAAGTGTGGTGAAATCATTACCTCTTCTTTGGGTTCTTCCTTTTGATTTGATCAAAATGGCTCCTTAGGGTGGCTTTATGACTAATGCAAGGCCTCTAGGATGAAGTGCGGAAAGTTGAGAGAGTATTTGGGCAGAGTTTGGCCGAGCCAAATGGCTTTGAAGGTGTGAATTAATGAGAAGGGGGTGTGCCCTTTTATATGAGGGGTGAGGGGCACCTTTGGAAAAGTTAGAAATATTATTTTATAATAAATTATTATTCGGTTTATAATGGCTCCAAAGTGTATTATTTAAAGGTTAAGGTGGTTATAGGTCTAAATCCACTCAACCAATAAGATTTAGTCAAGTTTGGGTTACAATATTAACCTTATCATTATGTATTAACTCATAGTTAATTAGTTTCACTTTTACAATGTCTCATTGTATTTTTATATTATATGGTTAATAATCTTACTATATACATACAAGAGACCCCCCAAGTGGTCCATTAATAATACAACTATCATGATATAAGTCTCTTGGTTGAACCTTATATTTTATGGAATTTAATATCAATTAATAATATAATACTTGTTTTAAAAACACTTTTATGCCAATTTTGACACTATTAAATAATTGATTTTTGTGAAAATAATAACAGAATGAGTGCTTCGAAAAAAATTAATTAAAGAATTCCTAACATGTAATATTAACCTAGAAAATTAGTTTAATTCATTAAAAGTCTCAAAATATATTTATTTGGGTATTTATAATATCAATTATTTTAATTTTTCACTATTATGGTAATTACTGCATCATCATTGGGTCATAAATAATTTAAATTATATAATGTCTAAAAATTATAAATAAAATAAAATTATGTAGGAAATATTTTTATCATTCTAATGAATATTTAAAATCGAATTTATCTTATGTATAACCCTATATTAAAAATGAATTAGTAAATAAACATTGATTTTAACTCTTTTAACTATTCTTTGAATTAAATAATAATAAATGTCCTTATCTAATCCAAGTGGACCTAAATGATAATATTTTATTTCTAAGGTTGTTTTTGGTCGAATTAATATTATCTAATAGGATTAGTACATGTGTTAGGGTAATATTAATATCATTTTTACCCTTAATTACCCTATTTTATTTTTAACCGTGGTGAATAAAAGTAAAAAGTTACTATTACCAAAAATTATTTTCATCTCAATGAAAAAAAATTTAGTCCTTCATATAAACCGTGTCTCTCGGATTTTTGAAATTACACTCACAGAAGCGGTAAAATTATGTTTTATGAAAAATTCATTTTTTTAACTGCCACTTAGTGGTTTCACTATTCATCAAAAAATGATGTTTTTCAGAAAAATAACAAACATTTACCCTATGCTAATTTCGATATTCCGAATCCTAAAATGAAGTCCATTTTGAGAAAGAAAATTTATAAATTTCAAAAAGTGTGTATTACTATTCATAACGGCTAGTTTGATTGGTTGTGGTGTGTTAGAACTCGATGTTGCATACAACACACACTATTCCATTATTCAAAGAGAAGTATATCGTAGAAGCTTAGGGTGTTACATTCTCCCCTCCTTCAAATAATTTAATCCTCGAAATTTCTAGAATACTACCACATGAAAAGACTTCGGTGGTTCTTCATCATAAGTTCCTCGGGTTCCCACGTTGCCTCTTCCATCTTATGGTTTCTCCACAAGACGTTTAACAGACGAGTCATCCGGTTTCTCAGTACTTGTTCTCCTGTATCAAGAATATTGACAGACTCTTCGCAATAATACAGATAGGGTTCTAGTTCTAATTCCTCATAGGTGAGTACATGCATTGGGTCGGGCATGTATTTCATCAACAGAGATACGTGGAACACATCGTGAAATTTGGAGAGACTTGGCGGCATTGCCAATCGGTAAGCTACAACCCCAATTCGTTGTAGAATTTCGAAAGGTCTGATGTACTTGGGACTCAAATTACCTTTCTTAACAAAATGTATGACTCCCTTCCATGGAGATACCATCAGGAAAACATGATCACCAACTTGAAATTCCAAATCCTTCCTTCGATTATCAACATAGCTCTTCTGCCTACTTTGGGCTGCTTTGATATGGTTTTGGATTACCTTCACCTTTTCCATCGTTTCCTCCACCATTTCTGGAGCTACATGTTTTCTTTCACCAACGTCATCCCAACAGGTTGCTGTGTGACTTCACTTTCCATATAACGCTTCATATGGTTCCATATGAATACTCGAATGGAACCTATTGTTATTGGAAAATTATACCAGAGGTAAATATTGATCCCACATACCCTGAAATTCAAGTGAGCAGGATCTCAACATGTCTTCTAAGGTTTGAATAGTTCGTTCTGATTGACCATGTATATGAGGGTGGTAGCTAGTGCTCAAATGAAGTTCAGTATCCAAGGCTTTCTGAAGACTTTTCCATAATCTTGAAGTAAAACGGGGATCACGATCAGAAACAATCTATAGGGGTACTCCATGAAGTCTCACAACTTCATTAATATATAGTCTTGCTAGTCGTTCAAGTGGTAAATCATCCCCTATAGCAAGAAAATGTGCGGACTTGGTAAGATAATCAACAATGACACATATTTTATCGTTCCTTCTAAGATTCTTTGGTAGCCCCATGACAAAGTCCATCGTAATGTTGTCCCATTTCCACTCCGGTATGGGAAGAGGTTGCATGACTCCTCCAGGCTGTTGCCTTCCAGCTTTCACTTGTTGAAAAACCATAACTCTTGACACAAAATCGTCAATCTCACTCTTTATGTTTTCCCAGAAAAATGTTCCTTCAAATCTCTATACATTTTTGTGCTCATAGGGTGTATAGAGAAATTGGAAATATGAGCATCATCCAGCAATTCCCTTTTTAGATCAGGTATATCAGGAACACAAAGCATCTTCTTGAATTTCAAAATTCCTTCTTCATACACAAAGTCTCTCAATCTCCCATCATTCACAGCCTTAAACATCTTTTGAAATTCTTTATCATCGGTCTGAGAACTCATAATCCTTTCTAGAAAATATGGTTTGGCAACCATTTGAAAAAGCATTGATGTTTCACCTTCCCTGGTTATTCCCATGTCCATCATCACTAGATCCCTGAAAATTGGATCCCTTTCAATTCTCAAATTCTTCAAAACGCCCTTGTCTTTTCTGCTCAAAGCATCTGCCACCTTGTTTGCTTTTCCCGGGGTGGTAGTGTATCATACAATCATAATCCTTGAGTAATTCAAGCCATCTCCATTGCCTCATGGTGAGTTCTTTTTCTGAGAAAATATACTTCAAACTCTTGTGATCAGTATAAATCTCACATTTTTCACCATAGAGGTAGTTCCCCCATATCTTCAAAGCAAAGATGACAGCTTCCAACTCGAGATCATGAGTAGGATTGTTTTTTTCTTGAATTTTTAACTGTCGTGATGCATAGGCAATAACCCTATCATTATACATAAGAACACAACCAAGTACATTCTTCGATGCATCACTATAAATAACGAACCCATCATTCCCCGATAGTAGAGTCAATATAGGAGCATTGACTAATCTTCTCTTCCGTTCTTCGAAACATTCATCAGACTATTTTGTTCAAACAAATTTAGCCCCTTTACGTGTGAGCTTCGTTAATGGTTTAGCCAATCGGAAAACAATTTTGATAAAACGTCAATAATAACCTACCAAACCAATAAAACTACGTACCTCAGTTATACTCGTATGTGCTGGATATTATTGGATTGCCTTAGTCTTAGAAGGATAAACATAGATTACGTCTTTAGAGACAATATGGCCAAGAAAAGAAATCTCCTGAAGCCAGAATTCACACTTGCTAAATTTCCCATATAATTCATGTCTTCTTAGAGTCTTCAGGATAATGCGCATGTGATTTTCATGATCTTCGTAGGTTTTGGAGTATACCAAGATATCATCAATAAATACCACCAAAAATTCATCAAGATATTCCTTGAAAACCCTATTCATCAAATCCATGAATACAAAGGGTTTATTAGTCAATCCAAAATGCATTACTGTAAACTCTTATTGCCCGTACCTTGTTCAAAATGCTGTCTTCGGAATTTCTTCCTTCTTCACGCACAACTGATGGTATCCGGATCAAAGGTCAATCTTTAAAAAGTACTGAGCTCTATGAAGTTGGTAAAATAAATCATCAATGAGAGGTAGTGGATACTTGTTCTTTATTGTTATAGAATTGATCTCCATGTAGTCGATACATAACCTCATAGATCCATCTTTCTTTTTAACAAAAAGAACAGGGGCTCCCCATGGAGAAACACTAGGGAGAATAAATCCCTTATTACTCAATTCCTCTAGTTGTTTATTTTGTTCAACTAATTCTATAGTGGCCATTCTATAAGGGGTCTTCGATATAGGCCTTGATCTAGAAATTAAATCAATGGAAAACTCAACTTCTTGTTCTTGAGGATGTCCAGGTAAATCTTCCGGAAACACATCTAAATTTTCTTTCACAACAGGTATATCCTCTATTTGAACATTCCTTTCCTCACCCACTGTAATTTCATCCTCTTCCTCCCCAAAAATTGAATTTAGTTGAGCTACTCGGGGTGGATCTAGATAAGAATTAGGTGGTGACGATTCTACTCTAAAGATAAGGTGTTCCTTATCATCATCATCAAAAATAGTAACCTCCTTATTCTTACAATAAATCATCACATCATGGTCTGAAATCCAGTCCATACCGAGGATTATATCAAACTCAATCATAGGTATGACGATGAGATCAGTAGATAAAGAACATTTATTTTCTCTAATGGGGACTGATTCACAAAATATTGTTGCAATGATACTTCCCTTAGCAGTTTTAACTAACAACTCCCTTGTTAAATCAAATTGGAAATATCTAATTTTCTTAGAAAACTGGGAAGATATGAAACAATGCGATGATCCAGAATCAAATAATGCATTTTCTAAACTTTAGGAAAACATTAAATTACCTGCCACCACGTCTTTTGGAGCTTCTACCTCAGTAGTAGTGATAGCATAAGCTTGGCCTTGATCCCTTGGTATTTTCTGAAGTAATTTCCCCTGACTCTTAGGACATTCATTTGCATAATGTTCGTCTCCCTGAAATTATAGAACTGAACATTGGTATCTTCTTTCTTCCCTTTGTAATCATGAGTTTGGTGGCCTTTTTCACCACACTTACAACAGACTCCCATTCCCTTCAAGAAAGTACCAGGGTGTTTCTTCCCACATTTACCACAGGATGGATATTCAACCTTTCCCTTTTCCCCTTATTTCCATTTCCAGATTGATCAGCATATCTCTTCTTTTCATTCTTTTCTTTAAAGTCATATGACTTAGAGAATTCTTTCTCTGTCTTGATATCCCATGAGACAATGGCTTCGTACGACGAGAAGGATTTTGAGACTAATGCTCGATGGAGAAATAGTTTTAACCCATCAAAGAAACGATCAATCTTTCTTCTTGGGTTACCTATATAATCTCCAGCATACCTTACTAACCTTGTAACATTAGCCTCATACTTTGCGACATTCTCATCTTCATTTTGTCTCAGACTCAGAAATTGCCTTTCCATATCTGCTCGATGGTCACGAGGAGAGTATTTTTCTAAAAATAGATCTTTGAACTCCCTCCATTCCATATTTGATACTTCATCATCTTCCATCGTGTTTTGAATCAATAACCACCATTGATCAACATCTCCAGTGAGGCGATAAACTACCATGATAACATTTTCCCTTTCACTACTCCCAAAGCCTGAAATATTTTCTCTAGGAAATTTATCCATTTCTTAGCTACTAAGGGATTTTTACTCCCATTGAATGTTAGTGGTTGTTGCCTCAAAAAACGATCTATCATTGATCCTCCACGCTATGGATCAGGGTGATCCATATGGGTAAGGTTATTATTCATAACCTGAGTGAGTTGTCCCAGAAAGGTGATTAGTTGATCGGCACCAGTTGCATCACCAACACCACTATAATTATCTTGAGCATGGGGGAAATCTGTACATGGAGTGCGTGAATTGATACAGTTTCCATTTCTTCCACTAGGTGCCATTTCTAAACAATGGCATAAACTAGATCAGTTTATGAATCAAAATACATAATTCCATACTTATAAAACACTTAACATAAATTTAACTATTTATGGATATAATCCATAATCATAAAAATGTTTTCTTTGAGGAAGTATGTACTCATAAACTCTTAATAATGATTTTAAAGAAAATGAGAGTTATCATAAGTGTATCCCATGTGAGTGTCGTAACCAAGAGTGCAGCAAGGCCCTGTTTTTGTGCACCAGTTCCCGTTCGAGTCTATCTCAAAGCGGTGTTTTCGGGTTTTACCCCTATGTACATCTGTGCCGGAGCCACCTCTACCTACTCGTATCCAGACAGGGTTGTATTGCTCTGAAAACTCACAAAATCTCTACAATACCAAAATTCTAGGAAGTTATTCTATACTAATCCTCAAAGTCCATCTTTGGTCTATGTGCTGTAATCAGAGTTTATCTAAATCTAGCTTCCGAGGTTTGTACTAAACTTCCTCTGATACCAACTGTAACGCTCAGACCACAGTTACGCAGAGTCGGTGCATTGTTACACAACATTGGCATGATCACAAGAAAGATCAAATCTCGAAAGACCGATTGTTTAGTAGCCTTAGAAACACTATATATATTCATGATGTTTTACATTACATCATAACAAATAAATCTACAACAACATAGTCTCTATAGTCTACAATATTATCCGCTCATACTATCCCTAAAGGTCATTCATTATTTATTTCTTCACATCCTAGGAAAAATAAAACTTAGAAAAGGGGTGAGCTCAAATTCCCAGTAAGAATAACAATATAGCATAAACTTTCATAAATACGATAAACATTTAAGGCAATGTATAAATAAAACAAAAGCCTTTTAGACTTGAACATCAACATAGTATGGAAAAAATAAAATGAAATAATTCTGTTTACTTATTCACATGGATATTCTACTAATAGAATAATAACATGCAATATCAAAAACCACTTTCATAATGATGGAATGCATAATGCTAGACTATCATAACCACATAGCCAATGCCTCGTGCCAATACTACAATGATTATTTTTCCAAGGCCTTGTGACAAGACAGTAGTTTGTCTCATGAGACCTATCGATGCATCAAGGAGCTATGGCGGGCTCCACCCGTCACATATTAAGTCCAATGCATTCCCATATGAAAAGGTTTAAACATAACATAAAAATTCATATTAAAACTAGCATACGAAATGAAAATAATTCATCCATAAACCATGAATGGTATAAAAATAAAACATCCACAGTCAAAAATATCACAAAACCTTCAATACGATATAAAAGTTTTGTATGATAGTAAATCAACTTCAAATAAGCATAAAATCCATCAAAGGATGTTGACATAGATGAAATCAAAACTCTTTTTAGAGAAATATCTATTTTTATATTGAAATAATTTAGGAGTCATATATTTATAAAATAAAAAGATTTCTTTTAAAATATTTTTATAAGCTTGTAAGGGAAGCTTCGAAGATTTTATAATGATGGAAAATAGCCTCACCCGCCGTATTAGTTAAAAAAACATTCTTACCTTAATTTTGTTGGAAAGGTTAAAAAGGACCTTGTTTAGAAAATTACAGAATGATTAATTTATAAACCACTTATAAAAGTCAACAACAGTATAAATGACGTTAACCCATATTCTAGTAAATAGAAAAAATGTTTTGAAATACATTTTTGAGAAGAAAGGATGTGGATGATAAAGAGATCCTAGTAGATTATTACGTATAAACAACCTCGGATAATGAAGAGATTGCAAAATAAACCCTTACCTTGTACTTTTCCTTAGATAAGGGTAGGTTAACCTCCTGTATAATGGTGAAATAATTGTTATTAAATTATAAAAGATTCATATACATTAATATTATATCATATATGATCTTCTCACAATGATTTATTAATAATGTCTTAGTATTATCGTTGTTTTGGGTGTTAACTTACTCGTTTTCTTTTATATGTTTTGTTATGTAAGCCATGTTTTTCATGGATAGGTAGTATCTTAATCATATCCAGAATGATATCACATCCTTAGATACTATTATTAATCATCAAATGAGAATTAGACTTGAATGGATACGATGGAGAATGAATCTCATCACGTTCGTGGAGATGGTAGTCCGTACGTACACACGAGCGACAATATCATTCTTTTGATATTAAAATAATATATTACTGTATGGTATATCATATATACAGAATCATTATCATGTTATATTTGTTATTTACATGAATTACACATCATTATTATACCCATTCAAATAATAATTTATTGAATAACAATTACACCACGACGTGGAGACGGTAAGCCGTACAAACGCACGTATGGTGACATGTTATTCAAAGGATGGATAGAATAATTAATATGATTGTACCATAATTATAATAACATCACATTATATATAATATACTGGAGTTTTTATTTTATAATGGTAATAACAAAGAAATAATAAGTGGAAGTAGAAAAGAACTTGAAAAAGAGTGGTGAAATCATTACCTCTTCTTCGGGTTATTCCTTTTGATTTGATCAAAATAGATCCTTAGGTTGGATTTATGACTAAAGTAAGGCCTCAAGGATGAATTGAGGGAAGTTGAGAGAGTATTTGGGCAGAGTTTGGCTGAGACAAATGGGTTTTAAGGTGTGAATTAATGAGAAGGGTGAGTGCCCTTTTATAAGATGGGCGAGAGACACCGTTGGAAAAGTTAGAAATAGTATTTCATAATAAATTAATATTGGGTTTATAATGGCTGAAAAGTGGATTATTTAGAGGTTAAGTTAGGTATAGGTCTAAAACCACTCAACCAATTGGATTTAGACAGGTTTGGGTTACAATATTAACCTTATCTTTAAGTACTAACTCTTAGTTAATTAGTTTCACTTTTACAATGTCTCTTTGTATTTTTATATTATATGGTTAATAAAAATACTATATACATCCTAGAGACCCCCAAGTGGTCCATTAATGATACAAATATCATGATATAAGTCTATTGGTCAATCCTTAGATTTTTAGAAATTTAATATCAATTAATAATATAATATTTGTTTTAAAAACTCTTTTATCTCAATTCTGACACTATTCAATAATTGATTTTTTGTGAAAATCATAACAGAATTATTACTTCTAAAAACATTAATTAAATCGTTCCTAACATGTCATATTAATCTATAAATTTTTTTTAATTCATAAAAAGTCTGAAATTATATTTATTTGGGTGGTTATAATATCAATTATTTTAATTTTTCACTATTATGGTAATTACTACATCATCATTGGGTCATAAATAAATTAAATTATATAATGTCTAAAAATTATAAATAAAATACCATTATGTTGGAAATCTTTTTAACTTTCTAATGAATATTTAAAATCGAATTTATCTTATGTATAACCCTATATTAAAAATGATTTAGTAAATAAACATTGATTTTAACTATTTTAACTCTTTTTTGAATTAAATAATAATAAATGTCCTAATCTAATCCAGATGGACCTAAATGAAAATATTTTATTCCTAAGGTCGTTTTTGGTCGAATTAATATTATCCAATAGAATTAGGACATGTGTTAGGGTAATATTAATATCATTTTTACCCATAATTACCCTATTTACTTTTAACTGTGGAAAATAAAAGTAAAAAGTTACTATTCACCAAAAATTATTTTCATCTCAATGAACCACATCATAGTCCTTGATATTAACCGTGTGTCTCAGATTTTTAAAATTCCACTCACAGAAGCAGTAAAATTATGTTTTATGAAAAATTCAGTTTTTTAACTACCACTTAGTGTTTTCACTATTCATCAAAAAATGAGGTTTTTCAAAAAAATACAAAAAATTCACCCTAGGATAATTTTGATATTACGAATCCAAAAATGAAGTCCATTTTGAAAAATAAAATTTATAAATTTCAAAAACTGTGTATTACTATTCATAACGGCTTGTTTGATTGGTTGTGGTGTGTTAGAACTCGATGTTGCGTACAACACACGCTACTGCATTATTCAAAGAGAAGCGTACCGTAGAAGCTTGGGTTGTTACATAAAATATTTTTAATAGCATCACAATATGTAGAAGGTACTGGATTCATTATTTTGGTATGGAAGCAACAAATAAAGATGAAGTGGAAGAATAAAATAACTTGAAAGAGGGTGGTGAAATTATGACCTCTTTTTCGGGTGTTTCATTTTTGAGTTGATCAAAAGGGCTCCATAGGATGGATTTCTGATCATTGTATGGACTCCAAGTTTGTTATAGGGAAGTTGGGAAGGTATTTGTTCTGCGGGTGACCGATACATATGGATCTGGTAGTTTGAAATTAATAGAAGGGAAAGTACCCTTTTATAAGAGAGGTGAGGTTCACATTAGAGAAAACTTGAAATATTATTTTACTATAAAATAATTTTCAGTTCCTAATGGATCCAAAATTATTTATTTCGAGGATACGATTGTTATGAGTCTAAAACTTATCAAAAAATAGGTTTTAGTAATTTTTAGATGACCATAATAACCTTATCATTCAGATTGAACTCTTAGATAAATAGTTTGACATTTACCATGTCTCGTTGAATTTTTATATTATATGGATGCTAAACATACTATAATCATCCAATAGAACACCAAGTGGTTCATTATTGATATTTCTGACCTTATCTTTGTCCTTATACTGAACCATATATTTTTAAGAATATTATATCAATTAATAAAATTGAATATGTTTTAAAAACTCAATTATGTCAATTTTGACACTATTTTATATTTGATTTTCTGGAAAGCCATAAAAACTTTATCACTTCAAATAAAATTTATTTAATCAACCCTAAAATGTCATATTGATATATAATATTATTTTAATTAATTATAAGTCTCAAATTACATTTATTGGGATATTAATGATATCAATTATTTTAATATTTCATTATTAAGGTAATTACTGCATCATTATTGTGTCATAAGTAAATTATAATATTTAATTTTAAAAAATTATAAATAAAAAACCATTACGTAGGAAATATTTTTAGCTTTCTAATGAACATTTATAGTGTAATTCATATAGTGTATATCCCTATATTAAAAATGGATTAATTATTGAACATTGGATTTAACTCTTTTAAATTTACTATAAATAAAATAATAATAAATGCCTTAATCTGATCCCAGTGGACCAAAGAGGATCATATTTTACTCAAAATAATGTTCTGGTATAATTTCATTTATCCAATAGAATTAGTACATGTGTTAGGGTAATTATAATATCATTTTAACAATAATTATCATATTTACTTCTAACCGTTGTAAATAAAAGTCAAAAGAAACTCTCCTCCAAAAATAATTTTTATCTTATTGAACAGGGATTTAATTACTGATGTCAACTGTGTCACATAGATTTTAAAAATTCAACTCATAGAAGCTGTAAAATTATTATTTCTGTAAATTTTAAAATGCTCCTTAAAGGTGGGTAAAAGATGATAAAAAGTTCAATAAAAATTTATACATCTAAAATTATTATAATGACACTAATGAATTACATTGAACATGTATAAGTATTATCTATCGATTTTTACCTAAAATAAATTAAAATAAAATAACTAATTACTTAAATAAAATGTCATTTTTAAACAATAACATACTGTTTTCACTATTCATTAAAAATTGAATGTTTTTAGAAAAATACCGATAATTAACCTAATGCAAGATTTGATATTCCGAATTCAAAAATGAAGTAAATTTTGAAAAGTAAAATTTATAAAATTTCAAAAAGAGGGTATTACTATTCATAAAAACTAGTTTGATTGGTCGTGATGTGTTAAAACTACCTGTTTTTTACAAAACCAACTACTACATCATTCAAAGGGAAACGTACCGAGGAAGATTAGGGTGTTACAATTATAATTGTTAGGTTAATAATATCAATGGTCAGGTTCTTATTCCAAACATCTAGTAATCTATTCCAACAGTCACCTTACTATTAAAGTGGTCACATTAACTTCATAAATACCACATCATTCCTTCACATATTATTTTCTACAATTCCCCCAAATTTTATAAATATTCATAATTGATATGTTGATTAGTTTAAAAAAATATTGTTTCTTTTCAATAGTTATGTTTGTTGTAGAGTTGATTTAATAAAATTATATTGACCTATGTTTTCCCATTGTTATATTCTGATTTGATATTTTCTTTTTCAAATTATAAGAATTTGCATTAGAGTGGGTTTATTAGTTGATTAGTGTAATGATATTCAGTAATTAATTAAAGTTTTGGTTGTCTCTATATGTTCTAAATTTCAATAATACTTATATAATATAATATAACAATTATTTGTTATTAAAAAATTACCATTTTAAAAGTCTAGGTCATTATTGATTGTCACCTTCTGCATGAAAAGTATCCAGACTGCACACCTAGTTCGACACTCCTATGGAATATTCTTAATATAAATCAAATTTTTATACAATAAATTTTAAATTAATTTTGTAGATAATGATAATGAATGACCTAGGAAAAAGTAAATGGGGTCTTAGATTAAAAATATGTTTTGTAAAAAGAATAGATAATTTTTTGAGGAAATAAATGAATAAAAACTAATAATTTTCAGAGAAAAATGAAGATTACAATTGATGGAAATAAATCACATCTCATGGATCCATTTATTTTTATTTTTATATAATGTGATTAACATTGAAATACTCAAAGTGAGTTACATCTTATATTGGTTTATCCTTATATCATCGAATGTCAAATTTTGAAATAAAACGGTCTATGTATTTACATATTTGGAATGAGTAATTAAATTATTAAAGTACATTTACTGTCATTTTTTTTATTAGAATCATGAAACATATAAGGATTTGGTTAAATTTTAAAATAATATATTTATTCATTTATTTGAGAGTTATAGATACCATCAAGGATTCATGAGTATCTGGTTGATTGTAAGTCCAAATTCATAAACACCAATTTTTAAAAATTTTCATGTTGGAATATAAAATGATTAATTATATTTTCAAAAGACATTTGATGGAATACGACCATTGGTTTTGAATTTGAGTAAGTAATTTGAAGATTAACTCCTTTATTTTTTTAATTAATATTATTTTTATTGGAAAAATCAAGGATTCTATTATCTTTCATGTTATAGTTACTATTCATCATTAAAAGTTGGGATTATAATAGGAATTTTATTAATATAGTTTTTTGAAAATAATAACCCAAATTATAGGAGAAAACTCGCTGGATCCGGTAAGTACGAGGTTATTGAACCCATGAATGAAATATAATAAGGTTTTATCACCTACAACTAGTACATGTGATGTCCTACTCAACATTTCATCAGTGTTAGTTAAAATATTTTAAAATAAATTAATATTGATAGTGGGGTTATATTTTAGATTTTTTTATTAATGTATTATATTGGATAATGTTTACTTACAGTAATGTTACTGGAAAAAAGTTATATACCGAAAGGAAAACGTATTACTATTTTAGGGATTTTAGGATCAATTAAAAGTTAATTTTAATTCTTCATACATAAAAGAATTAATTTTCCATTTCCTGGAGTAAGAGATGAATTGGAAATTGGTTGACGAACAAAAAAAGTATTAAACTGGGCTTAAAAAATATAAATGTAGCAAGTATGTATATTTACCTATATTTATAAATATTTTAATAATTTTGGAACATTAATAAAAATATCTTGAAAAAAATTTCATCCTATTAAATTCAAATAAAATCATTTAAATAGTCATTTAAATCATCACAGATTTATGGTTTTGAGGTAGTTAAATTTCCATTGATCAATACATTTATTTTGATCAATGAACTATAACATCCTCTGCAATTATTTATTCTTTTATTAAATGTAAATATATCCAAATTCCACCAATGTTCTACTACTATGAAACATAGTTATGTTATTCCATATCACTTTTTACATTCATTTATCTCTTATTAAGAGAATGTTTTAATAATTCATTTTTATGATGTGGGGTTTCAAAAAAATTATTTTCATATATCTAATGTATTATAAATGAGATCAAGTGTAACATCCCTGTCATGACCCGACCTCGGGGCTCGTGTCGTGACTACCCCATGCCCGCCTTCCATAGGCCAGGGGTTGGCGACTAGCACCAAGACGTAATTCCCGATAAAAGAAGGGAAGACATTGCCTTTGAAAAGTAAACAAACACCACAGAGTAAGAAAGAAGAAGTAAACACTAAGTAAAACTGGGTACAAAAGTAAGTGAAGAAAAGTAAGTGGGCCAGAATACAAACCCAAACTGAAAGTAAAGTACAACTGGAAAGAAAGTAGAGCAACTGAAAAGTAAAGCTGCAATGTCGTGCCATCCACACAAAGTCCCACCTTAAGGATGGGTACATATAGCCACCTCAGCTCCACGTGTCCAGCCGTCTGCTCCGTGTACGTCCCGCCTAGTGGTCCACCTCCAGGTACCGACTTGCTCCACAAGCCTCCAACACGATCAGCGATGTTCGTCGTCTGCATCCAACACAACGTAGTGGGGGCATAGCCCGTGCAGGGGTGATTATAAGCTACTCAATAGGGACCCCAAGACACCCGAAGGTCTCCCAGAATCCACAAAGGATAATCCACAATGGAAAGATACAGTCATGAAGTAATATCGAACACTACTTAGGTATATGCCCATATATATACCTAAGTAATCAATTCCAGTTCGGCTCCAGCATCTGAGCCCAAGTTCAAACACGTCCACACAGGATAGCACTACACAATCCATATAGGAAAGCAAGTCAATCATATCGAAGATAATTATTGAAAGTCGATACTCAGCTCACAATGGTATAAGTCTTCGTAAGATGAAATAGATGATCAGATGTAGCCACTGATTTATCTAACCCGTCGGACACACGCAGGATCGATAGGTACCAACCCCAGTAATGACCCACAATGGATCGATAGGTACTAACCCCCGCAATGACCCACACAGGATCTGACCCACACAGGATCAGTATGCGCTAGCCCACATAGGACCGCTGAGCGCTGACCCACATAGGATTTGACCCACACAGGATCGGTAGCACTGATCCACGTAGGATCAATGAGTGCTATAGTCATCGCCATCAAATCCACGGAGGATTTTTGTAAAGTCATCGTCGTCGTCACAGTCGCAGCTAGCTCTAGGGTTCCCTCACACAATAAGCTCCTTCGAGAGGGTCCACTCCACGAGCTGAAGGGATGATACATCAAATGACACGAAGTATGGATTTGATGAATCCAAAAGTTCATTATCGTCAACAGGAACTCAACGTGACAGACGGCGCGTCATTCAGATGCCCAGTCTGAGAGTTATTGGATTTTTCGTTCCAGGGGCCCGGTTGGATTTTAAGTCAAAACAAACCCGACCATACTCGAACTATGTCCAAACCTCGAGCGGAGTAATCCAAAAGGTCTATCTCAATAATATGAATCCATCAAAGTCGACGACATGTCAATAGGACGTCCAGAGCTCAAGTTATAAGCGTTTCCGCTCCGAGGGCCCGGTTGGTTTGGTGTTAGAACCAACCCGGCCACACCCAAAGTTCTCCGAAACTTTGAGTGTAATATATCAAAACGACCGTCTCGATCCAAGGATTGCTTCTCAACTGACGGTGCATCAATTGTAGGTCTGTATCCCATGTTATGGGGAAAAGAATAGAAGATGTACGAAAAAGGGGGTTTTGGGCCCAGACCGACCCGGCCTGAGACCCCCTAGTTCGGCCCAAACAGGGCGACCCGTACCGGGTCCGGTTCCAGCCTGTTTGGGCGCGGCCCGCCCCGGCGCGCTTGCGCGGTTCGCTGGACAGCTCGGCGTGGCCGAGCTGAGTGGATGGGGGGGATCCTCCTTCTAGCCAGGGGTTACAAACCCCCGGTCGCCCCCCTGAACGGTCGGTCTGCTCTGACCGGCCAGTTGCTGCCGCCATGGGACCGGTGCGGTCCCACCCTCCTACTCCGGCGGCCGAAATCCAGCCGCCGCTCCCTGCTCCTTTGCAGCGTTGGTTCGTTCGGCGAGGCACGACAGCGTCGCGGCTTGTTCGACTTCAACAGCGCGGCACGACTGCGCCGCGGTTCTTTGCCCAGTCTCATAGATTCTGCGTGGTGCAACGACACCGCGCCGCCTTACACGTGCCGCAAAAAATTCAAACAATCAAGGGGGGAGGAGGATCAGCCGTGTTCATGCGGTCCTTCCTCCTCCTGTTATTTCGATTACAGGTGGCCCAATTTAAAAACGAAGAAAGGCGATGGAAGTAATCACGATCAAAACAAATAACCCCTACTTCGAGTGTTTTTGAACAAAGGATCATTTTGGAATTGAACGTCGTGGAAGAAGGCGTCGCGGAAGAGGGTTCTGTATACGCTTCACAGAGATCGTCCGAGGTTGGGCGGCGTCTCACACTGGCTGCGGAGAGGAGTAGAAAGACACGTCGTCTTTCTTTGGTCTTGGCGTTCTTCGTCAGAGAGTGGCGTTCCTCGCGTTCTTCAACGTGGAAGATGAACTTCTTCAGAGGAAGATTTCCCCCCCTCTCAAAAACCCAACACCATGAAACAACACCCAAATAAAATAAGTGTTATGCTTATTTTATTATAACATGCCATGCATTTAAATTTTTAAAATTAAAATTCTTAACTCCCAAAATAAATGGCATGCTTTAAAGTGAAGGAAGTCACATCATTTAATACATGGGGATTTAAAGGGGAAGAGTTATGGGGGGTTAGCGAATTTGAAGAGGTGGAGTTCGTGTGGGCCACACCATCCTCTTAACCTCTCATGGGTAGTTTCCCCAACTTCTACTCAATGGATAATCACTTAGTAAAAATAAATAAAATTGTAGCTCAATTTTATTTCTCTTTCCACAATTTTTTTAAAAACTCCTCCCAAGCAAACACAACCCTTGTAAAGGTCTTCTTAAGAAATTACTGGAACTATGGATCCATCAGTGTCCTCTGATTTTGATTCCGAGCACCGGATCAAAAGTTAGGAAAACCCGCTTGTCCGTTCACAGAACGTACCCAAGCTATACTTCGGAAAATTATTTTGGGCTCACCGGGTCTCGGAATCAGGTGCCGTCAAAAACATTGTTCTTGTAAAATCCCAATAAAAATTAAGAAAAAAAATTTCCTTGAATTTTATTGGTCTTTACATTACTCACACCTCAGGGCTTTACGTCCTGGTAAAGATACATCATAAACTAGGGGAACAAGTGTGGGTATTGTGCATGCATCTGAGCCTCCCGCTCCCAAGTGCTCCCCTGGAGGTTCTCGTGCTGCCATATGATGCATACAAGTGGTATAGACCGTCCACGTATGACCCGCTCCTGTCGATCCTTGATTTCCACCGGGACCTCCGCAAAAGTCTCCCCATCATCAATGTCCAGCTCCCCATGGTCTATGATATGCGTCGGGTCGTGCACATATCTCCTCAGCTGAGATACGTGGAAGACGTCGTGCACCTGGTGCAACTGAGGTGGTAGAGCCAGGTGATAATCCACCTCACCAATCCTGTTGAGGATATCGAATGGTCTGATGAAGCGTGGAGACAACTTTCCGCCTCAGCCAAATCTTCGTAATCATCGTCGAGATGAGACCCGTAAGAAAATGTGGTCACCATCCTCGAACTCTAGTGGCCTCCGCCTCCTGTCAGCATAAGACTTCTGCCGGCTCTAAGCTGTCCTCATCCGCTCCTGGATGACCTGGACCTTCTCCGTCGTGGCCTGGAGCATCTCCGATCCCACAAGTGCTGACTACCCAGGGCCAGTCCAGTACAGAGGTGATCTGCAAGGTTAGCCGTACAACGCCTCGTATGTTTCCATCCCGATGGTGGAGTGGTAGTTGTTGTTGTACGCAAACTCCTCCAAGGGTAGGTGATCCTCCCAGCTATGACCAAAGTCGAGGACACATGCACGGAGCTTGTCCTGGAGAGTCTCAATGGTCCTCTCCATCTGTCCATCTGTCTAAGGGTGAAAGGCGGTGCTCAGATGTAGCTGCGTCCTGAACACGCCCTGCAACCCCTTCCAAAGCTGGGAAGTAAAGCGTGCATCTCGATTAGAGAAGATAGATGATGGAACACCATGAAGCCGTACAATCTTCTGAACATAGAGTCATCTCAATCTCCCCTCGGAGCCCTGCTCTCTGATGGGTAAGAAGTGGGCCTACTTGGTGAGTCGGTCAACAATCACCCAAATGGAGTCTTGACCTCTGGAAGAGTTGGGAAGTCCAGTCACGAAGTCCATTGATATCCTGTCCCACATCCATTGCGGGACCTCCAAGTGTTGTTCTAGGCCTGCTGGTACCTGGTTATCCGCCTTCACCAGCTGGTAGGGGAGGCATTGAGAAACGAACTCCGCCACATCCTTCTTCATACCCGACCAGCAGTGCTGTCGTCTATGATCTTGGAACATCTTCGCCACTCCTGGATGTACCTCAAAAGGGGAAGTGTGAAACTCCCTCTGAACCTCCTCCTATAAAGTAGCTGGTACCATTGTACGTCCTCTAAAAAAGATTATGCTCTCCTCCCACATAGAATCTATTAGGTGCCCTTCCTGAGGATATATGTGCATGCCGTGTCTCACAGTCAACATCCCCATGTTGTGCCTTTTTGACCCTCTATTGTAGTGGAGGAGGGAATGTGAGTGACTGAAGAAAGGCTGCTCCATCACTATCCACAAAGGATATCTCTAAAGTGGCTAGCTGCTCTGTCGCCTCACTAAGTAGATGGATTCCCTTCATTCTGCTGAGGGCATCAGCTACTATGTTCCCCTTTCCAAGAGTATATAATTTCTCAAAGCCATAGTCCTAGGGGAACTCGATCCATCGTCGCTGTCTCAGGTTCAGGTCCATCTACAAGAAAATTTACCTGAGACTCTGTGGTCAGAAAAGACTGTAAAGCGCTCGCCCATCAGATTGTGTCGCCACATCTTCAGAGTGAAGACCACTACTGCTAACTCCAGGTCATGGGTAGCATAGTTCTTCTCATTCTGCCTCAACTGACGTGATCTATAGGTGATCACTGCCCTCTCCTGCATCAGGACACATCCGAGTCCGGTCCCTGATGCATCGTAGTAAACTACGTACCCTAATCCCTTTTCTGGTTGCCTCAAGATAGGTGCGCTAGTCAATCTCTATCTCAGCTTCTGGAATCTCTGCAGACATCTATCTGACCACACTAAGGGTTTCCCCTTATTCTTCAATGATGAAAGTGGTGCCGCAACTCTGGAGAATTCTGGCACAAATCTCCTGTAGTACCCACCTGAACCAAAGAAACTCTGCACCTCCGTCACACTCCTGGGTGGCTCCCAAGCTAGCACTGCCTCGATCTTCGCAGGATCCACTACAACTCCCACCTCAGAGATGAAGTGTCCCAATAAGTGGACCTCACATATCTAGAACTGACACTTCGAGAGCGTACCATAAAGCTGGTGCTCTCGGAGTGTGTCTAGTACAACCCGCAAGTGCTAGGCGTGCTCCACCTTAGTGGTCGAGTATATCAAAATGTTGTCAATGAAGACCACGACAAATCGATCAAGGTATGGCTGAAAGATCCTATTCATGAGTCCCATGAACACTTTTGGAGCATTGGTTATGCCGAATTGCCTAACCAAGAACTCATAGTGTCCATACCGACATCTGAAGGTCGTCTTCTGCACGTCCTCGTCCCGAACTCTGAGCTGATGATAGCCTGACCTGAGGTCTATCGTTGAGAACCACCATGCTCCCTTGAGCTGATCGAAGATATCGTCAATCCTCGGTAGCGGATAGTTGTTCCTCACGGTCACCTAGTTCAGGAGACGATAGTCGACACAAAGTTTCAAGCTTTCGTCCGACTTTTTGGAGAACAATATCGGGGAGGCCCAGGGTGAAACACTGGGTCAGATGAATCCTTTTCCCTGAAAGTCCTCCAGCTATGCCCATATCTTTCGAAGCACAGAAGGAGCCATACGATATGCTGGGGTGGATATCGGGGTTGTTCCGGGGTAGATGACAATATAGAAGTCTACCTCTCTGCGAGGAGGTAGTCCTAGAACGTCGTCGAGAAAAATGTCTGTGTACTGATCCACCACTGCAGGTAAGCCTGGACTCCACACGTCAACTGCTCCTAGGATTAGTCTAGCCAACTAATGAGTGATGGGATGTCCTCTCCTCTGCGTGAGTCCATCCTGCACTGTAAAGGATCCCTTCTCGCCGGTGAAGGTGAACTTTCTCCCATCGGTGCGAACACATCGCACCTTACGCATAATGCAGTCAATCTGAGCATGGACTGTAGATAACCAAACCATGGACAAGATGACATCGTAAGGCCTTGACGCCGCTACATGAAGAACCCAGCCAATACTCTCGCCTCCTAGAGTAAGCTCACACTACTTGCACCAGTGTGTAATCGTCGAGTCTGCTCCCGTAGGAGTCTCTAGCCATAAAGATTTGAGCCAACGGTTCCGTCGGAATCTCCGAGCTCTGAACAAGGGCAGAGGAAATGAAATAATTACTCGCTCCTATGTCTATAAGAACAACATCGAGGTTGGAGTAGACAGAGATAGTACCTTGAATCATCTCGGGCGCGCCGTGGTCGTAGTCCTCCGCTGCCTGGAGCGGTGCCTGTCTCTGCCCTCCAGCTCCTTGTGGTTGGGGTGGATCTCCTGGTGGTGGTGGTGGTAGAGCCTCAAAGCGTCTCCCACCACCTGCTGCTCAGCCAGATCCTCTGCCTCGTCTGCCTGATCCCTGCAGACCGCCACGGTCGACCCTCTGCCTCTGCCTGGGTGGTCCCTCAACTGTCTGCTACTCCTCGGCACGGCGAGTCGGGCAGTCACGAGCCATGTGGCCCTGCCCGCCACATGCGTAGCACTGTCTGCCTCTCATAAGACTGGCTCTGTGTTGTGTACCCGCCACCTCTGAGCCAGTGTCCTGAGGTCATCCGCATGAGGGTCTGGTCCGCCTAGACCCATGTGTCATCCGTCGGCTGCCAGCTGCAGAAGACTCTGAAACGTAACGCCATGTGGTAGGTCCCACTGCTGGTGTAGGCTCAGCAAGAAAGATCTCAATGAGAAGTGCTCGTTCCAATACCCCTTCCTATGTCGGAATGATGAGGGAGATCAGCGATGCCCTGATATCATGCCTCAATCCCTGCTCGATGGTCCGGGCCCAGAAGAATGGGTCCCATACCATGTCCGTCGAATAGCGCAGGAGATCGGTAAATCTCGCCGAGTACTGGGAGACCGTCATGCTGCCCTGCCACAGTTGTAGAAGCTCCTAGATGCGGACCGCATGGAGGGTGGCTGGGATGAAATTTGAGCGGAAGAGGCTCTCAAAGTCCGTCCAGAGGAGTGAAGCCTCGTCGTGCACCGGGAGCATCAAGCTCCACCATCTGCCTGCTGCCGCGATCAGGAGACTCACTGCAAGGATCACCATGAGGTCTGCTGGTGTCCCTGCCAATCGAAAAACTCACACAACCGCCTCAAGCCAATCCTTGGCTGCCTGAGGGTACGTCTCCCCACGGAACCTGGGCGGTCTCTGACGCCGAAACTCGTTTAGTGCACCAAGGCGATGTGTACTATCAGCGACTAGAGCTGGTAGCATCGGTGGCTCGACGGGTAGTGGTACCACCAGTTCCTCCG
The DNA here is from genome assembly GCA_963277665.1 of Viscum album. NCBI lineage: Eukaryota > Viridiplantae > Streptophyta > Magnoliopsida > Santalales > Viscaceae > Viscum > Viscum album. The sequence goes on along the minus strand of OY728161.1, from coordinate 812,367,997 downwards.
TAGTAATAGGGCCCTGCACCGAGGCCTCGTCGCTCGGTGGGCTGTCGTCATGTTCAAAACTCGGAACCCTAGTTGGCTGCCATCGTGGGGCCATCATAAACAGAGACAGGTGCGCCATGATCAATACAGTATACCTGGTGAGCTGACAAAAAGTAATCACAAAGTAAACATGAAACACACATGCAATCAATGTTTTCATGCACTATGTTGGAAATCAGAAGTCAGGGTCCTGGTGTACGGATACGTCGGCCGCCGCACCAACACTAGACTCCCTGGACTGATAACCACACTCAATACTCATAACACTATTGCTTCGCATAGAAAAAGATTAGAGTCCTGAGTTCTGTGGTAGAACCGAACTCTTATGATACCAATTTGTCAGGACCTGACCTCGGGGCTCGTGTCGTGACTACCCCAAGCCCACCTTCCATAGGCCTGGGGCTGGCGACTAGCACCAAGGCATAATTCCCGATAAAAGAATGGAAGGAATTCCCTTTGTAATGTAAAAAAACACCACAGAGTAAGCAAGCAGTAGTAAAAACTACGTAAAACTGGGTACAAAAGTTAGTGCAGAAAAGTATGTGGGCCAGAATACAAACCCAAACTGGAAGTAAAGTACAACTGGAAAGAAAGTACATAAACTGAAAAGTAATGACGCAATGTCGTGCCATCCACAGGAAGTCCAACTTGAATAGTGTGTACAAATAGCCTCCTCAGCTCCACGGGTCCAGCCGTCCGCTCCGTGTACGTCCTGCCCAGTGGTCCACCTCCATGTATTGACATGCTATACACGCCTCCACCATGATCAGTGTTGTCCATTGTCTGCATCCAACAAAATGTAGTGCAAGCATAACCCGTGTAGGGGTGAGTATAAGCTACTCAGTAGGGACCCCGAGACCCCGGAAGGTCTCCCAGAATCCACAAAGGATATTCCACAAAGTAAAGATACGATCATGAAGTAACATCTAACACTACTTAGGTATATGACCATACATATACCTAAGTCATCAATTCCAGTTTGACTCCAGCATCCGAGCCCATGTTCAAACATGTCAACACAAGACAACACAACACAATCCACATAGGAAAGCAAGTCAATCATATAGAAGATAATGATTGAAAGTCAAGACTCAGCTCACACAGGTATACTTCATCGTAAGACGATAGAGATGATCAGATGTAGCCACTAATTCATCTAAGCCATCGGACCCACGCTGGATCGATAGGTACTAACCCCGCAATGACCCACACAAGATATGACCCACACAGGATCAATATGCACTGGCCCACACAGGACCGTTGAGCACTGACCCACATATGATCTAACCCACAAAGGATCGGTAGCACTGATCCACATTGGATCACTGAGTGTTGTAGTCATCACCATCGAATCCACAGAGGATTTATCTAATGTCGTCATCGTTGTCGCAGTCGCAGCCAGCTCTAGGGTTCCCACAGACAGCAAGCTCGTTAGGTAGGGTCCGCTCCCCGAGCTGGAGGGCTGATACGTCAACTGATACGAAGTCTAGAGTTGATGTATCCAAATGTTCCATATCATCAACATGAACTCAACGTGATCGACAGCGTGTCATTCGGACGCCCGGTCTGAGAGTTATTGGCTTTTTTCGTTCTAGGGGCCCAGTTGGTTTTTAAGTTAAAACCAACCCGGACGTACTCCAACTGTGTCCAAACCTTGAGCGGAGTAAGCCAAAAGGTCTGTCTCACTAAGAAGAATCCATCAATGTAGAAGGCACGTCAATCGGACGTCCGGTGCTCAATTTATAAGCGTTTCTGCTCCGAGGGCCCGATTGGTTTCCTGTTCGAACCAACCGGGTTGAACACAATGTTTTCTGAAACCTTGAATGTAATATACCAAAACGACCTTCTCGATCTATATATCGCTTTGCAACTGATGTTGCATCAATCGGAGGTCTGTAGCCCATGTTATGGGCAAAAGACCAGAAGATGTCCGAAAAAGGGGGTTTTGGGCTCGGACCGACCCGGCCCGAGACCCCCTGGGTCGGCCCGAACCAGGTCGACCCAAACCGGGTCCGGGTCCGGCCTGTTTGGGAACGGCCCGACCCGGCTGGTGTGGCCCGACCCGGTGTGCTAGCGCGGTCCGCTGGGCAGCTCGGCGTGGCCGAGCTGAGCGTATGGGGGGGAGGGGGGGCGGCGCTACCCCCCCCAATTTAATGAAATGCGGCCCCCATATGGGGGGGGGGGCTGCTCCTCCTTCTAGTCAAGGGTTATGAACCCCCGGTCTCCCCCCTGAATGGCTGGCCCGATCCGGCCAGCCGGTTGCTGCCGCCACGGGACCAGTGCTGTCCCTCCCTCCTACTCCGGCGGCCAGAAGCCGGCCGCCGCTCCCTACTCCGCCGTGGCCAAAGGCCGCGGCCTTGGTTCGTCTGGCACGGCGCGACGGCGACGCTGATTGTTCGACTTCAACGGCGCGGCGCGACGACGCCACGCTTCTTCACCCATTCTCATAGTTTCCGCGTGGTGCAATGGCACCACGCCGCCTTACATGTGACGCATCAAATTCAAACAATCAAGGGGGGAGTAGGGTCGGCCGTGTTCGTGTGGTCCGTCCTCCTCGCGTTATTGCGATAACAGGCAGCCAAATTTGAAAACAAAGAAAGGCGACAGATGTAATCATGAACAAAACATATAACACCTACCTCGAGCATAGTTGAACAAAGCCTCGTCGCGGAATTGAACGTCGCAGACGAAGGCGTCACAGTATAGGGTTCCATACACGCTTGACGGAGATCGTCTGAGGTGGGCGACGTCTCACACCGGCTGCAGAGGGGAGTAGAGACACACGTCGTCTTTCTTTGGTCTTGGCGTTCTTTTTCGGAGAGTGGCATTCCTCGCGTTCTTCAACGTGGAAGATGAACTTCTTAAGAGGAATATTTCCCCTCTCTCAAAAACCCTACACCATGAAACAACCCCCAAATAAAATAAGTGTTATGCTTATTTTATTATAACATGCCATGGATTTAAATTTTTAATATTCAAATGCTTAACTCCAAAAATAAATGGCATGATTTAATGTGAAAGAAGTCACATCATTTAATACGTGTGGGTTTAAAGGGGGAGAGTTATGGGGGGTTAGATAATTTGAAGAGGTGGAGTTCATGTGGGCCGCACCACCCTCTTAACCTCTCATGCATAGTTTTTCCAACTTCCACTCAAAGGATAACCACTTAGTAAAAAGAAATAAAACTGTTGCTCAATTTTATTTCACTTTCCACAATTTTTTTAAAAAACTCATCCCGAGCAAACACAATCCCAGTAAAGGTATCTGTATTCAATTATCGGTGTTGCCGTTCCATCGGTGTCCTCAGATTTCAATTCCGAGCACCGGTTCAAATGTTAGGAAAACCCGCTCGTCCTTTCACTGAACGTACCCGAGCTAAACTTCAGAAAATTAATTCGGGCTCACCGGGCCTTGGAATCTGGTGCCGTCAGAAACTACGTTGTTGTAAAATCCCAAACAAAATTAATAAAATAAATTTCCCTTTAATTTTACGGGTCTTTACAATCCCACCCATCCTCATTGGCATGAGTTGAGGTAGAGGTGTTTATTGAACTTAGGTGACATTCCCAAGGTTCTGAAGCTGTAAAATAAATATTGAGGGATTCAATAACAATTGGGTAACGGTTTTACCTTAGAATAGAAACAAGAAAATGATCGATACCCAACCACGAGACATGATGCATTCCAACAATGTAAAACAACTAAATACATTTCCATGTGAAAAGATTACAAATAAACTAAAGCCATAATAATACCAAATTAGTGTACCAAGAGGAAGAGTAAAAACTAAAAAACTAATAATGATACAACATAACTTTATTGACCTACTCTATGATCAAGAGTCTCAAATCCCACCCATGCATCATGATGAACCACTAGAGAACTAACAAGCCTTAATTTTATATGTTTCTTGGAATGAAACATTTTCAAAATAATGAAAGTGAAAAAGTAGGGGTGAGTAATAATACTTTTTAGGTTATCCCCAAATGACATCCAAACACATGCCACTCAAATAGAACATTCTAGAACAAATTATAAAAAATTGTATATTAATCCATTAATCAAAACAAAAATTTAATGAAAACGAAACACACCCTTATCAAATCACATGTTCCCAAACCATCACCATTCATAAGAAAGAAAGAGAGCACATCTCTACCAAATTTTCCCACAAAAAAGGGAATAATACAATTCATCTTACGTGGCCTCACCAACAACAAAACCATCACTATAATCCAACCACGTGTGCTTAGTATTCATTTATGGTGGAAATTCATGTCCATAACCCCTGTCTTTTTTATTGTGGTACATTACTACCACATGATGGTAGTACATTATGACCATGATCTATCCCATTAAAACCCTTGCTTAACGTCATAAGAATGAAACCATTCCCATCAAATTTTCCAAAATCACAGGAACTAATACATGTCTAAAACATTTCAAAAACATAATTATCACCAAAAAACCTTAATAAAATAATCAATTCCAACAAAGGCTATAATCATTTTAATAAAATCAATATTTATGGAAAAAACACTTAAACCAGATCCATTCCAAATTTAATTTCAATAAAAAAATCATTTTTTATAAACCCTTTCCTCAAACCATTTCCAAAAAATCAACCATGATATTTATTTTAAAATTATAATTTTAAAATCCATCATCAATATCATTACACAACAAAAAACCAATTTTTTCCCAAATCTAAAAAACAGCAAAAATGAGTGTCAAAAAATAATTACACTTCACAAACATCTAAAATTTAAGGTAAAACCCAATAATTTAAAATAAAATCCATAAAATAAATAATTTACTAATATGATTGTGTAGAGAGAATATCCACCAACCATAGGGTTTTGTTGTAGTTGACTGATTCACTAACATATGACAAATTTGGTTTAAATCTCCACAAATCGCCTTAGATATCGTTACCTAAAATCAACATGACCAACTCAAAACATTTCTAGGGAAAAATAGATTTATATATGATAGAATAATCACATGAAAAATTGGAGGGAGTGATCTAGATCTAAGAGAAACCAAGAATACACCATGATAATAGACATATCAAGAAAAAATTGCCTTTAAACCATAAAGAAAACAATCAATTTTCTTTAAAAATCAGTTGGAGAGGTTCCATAACCTTGGATAAGAGGAAATAAAATGTGATCTTTGAGTGTGAGGATGAATGGTTTTAGGGAAAATCATGTGCAAGACTAAATAAAGAAACCTTTTGAAATAAATTCACCGTTTAGCCCCACGATTACGAAAATCACGAAATAACTATGTTCCCCCTACTATCTCAAGTGGGTGCCTTACATGGTTGGCCTGATTGGTTATAAAAACCATAAACATACCATAAAAAATGACATAATCTCAAGATTCATGGTTTACCTAGGAGGCTACATGGTTTGGAAAATTGTGCACCATAACTGTCCACTATATCTATATCCTCTCCCCCCCACTAGGACAGTTACTTGGGTTAATTTCATAGATTTCCCTAAAATTATCACACCTTGAGACCTTAGAAAGGCCTCCAATCATTCACAAAACTCATCCAAACTATCCCAAACATTTCCAAAACACATTATATATATATATATCATAAATAATAATAACATACCTCAAAATCGGGGTACTACATTCTCCCCAACATTGGCCATTCCATCCATGGAAAGTTGACAACTATCATTTTTTCAGAACAACTCGGGCCATTCCTTGACAATCTACATTTCCCATTCCGAATCCTCCTAATGAATCGGACCATGTTTCCACAAAACAAATATTAACTAATTATTTTCACAAAAAAAACATTATTTTACCTATCCATAATCCTAATAGGAACATGTTACGATGAAGAATTTGGCTCTTGATCAACATGATAAAAAATATCATAATCATTATCTAGCTGATAATTTTTCAAATGTGAGACATGAAACACATTGTGAACCATCCTAAACCACGGTGGAAAAGACAACTGATATTCAACCACTCCAACCCTCTCCTGTATCCCTAAATCTACAATACACCACAGATACAATTTCCTTGATTTCAAAAATAATTATTTCCTAGCCTCAAAGAGATTCTAAAAAAATGATCACCTTACCTAAATGAAAATGACCCTTGACGACTGACTGCATATGATATTGGAGAACTCTAAGCTATCTCTATTATCATTTAGATTAAATTAATCCTCATTGTCGTCTCATTGAAATGTCTCAACCCAATAAATGATGTGCCTCTAGTTTCCACCAAATAATTTGGATCCAATATGGATTCCTATTAAATGCCTCATACTGGGCTATATGCATAGAGGGGAGATAATTTCTATTACAAAATAACTCAAAAAATGGATAGTTCACCTCCCATGAGACACCAAAATCCATCACAAAATCCCACCAAATGTCATACAATATTTATGTATCATCTAATATGTATCCTCCTTAAAAGAATGATATTTAGAATATATCAACAACTAAATCAAATGGTATTGTTTCCTGGATATCTAGAAATGAGATGTGAACCTCAAATATCCATATTTTAAAATATAATGTTGGACACCATGACTCTTTACCACCTTTGTGATATAGATTTTGGTCAGATTCTCCACCATATAAGATTCAAAAATAGGGATTATAGCATATGAATTTTTAGACAATAGACTACACACATATGGAATTGTGTTTCTTAACCATTCACCAGAGACATATAGAAATTCACCTCTATATGTTCCCACTTCCACACAGGGATAGGTAAAGACTGCAACATATATGCAAAACTTTGATGCTCTTCTTTGTCTTTCTAACAAGTTAGGAATCTTGAAACAAACACTACCAAATAGCTTTTCATACCATCCCACCAACACTATACTTCCAATGCCATATACATCATTTCAATTCCAGGATGAAAACCCAATCTAGATTGATAATAAGAATTGATTAGTTTCTCTTGAAAAGTGATCGATTCAACCATCAAATTCTATTACAACAATACTATATATCCATCCAATTTACATCCCTTACTAGTCTCCCCACATGTGAGTTTCTATTTGATAGTCACACACTATAAATCTGATGTCAACACCTCTATAACCGACCCATCCAAGTTTGGAACCATCATAACTAATAGGAAAACTGTAATATCACCCAATTATTCACATTCAACCTAAAAAAAATCTATTTCCAACAACAACTTCAACTATTCTGATGTGTGTTTTTCCACAGAATAATATAACATTATACTTAATGAATCAACCACCAAATTTCCTTTACCAAGTTTGTGCATCACATCAATATCAAACATCTGGAGATACTCCATCTATATCTTTTCCTTAGATTCAAATATATATGTCAGAAAATATGCTTCAAGCTCTTGTGGTCAGTATAAACTATGAATTTCTCTCTAAATAGGTAGTGACACCATGTTTTGAAAGCATGAACCACCACCACCCACTCCAAATCACGTGTTGGGTTATTCTTCACATGAAACCCCAACTCTAACAAGTAATACCCAATGAAACCTACCATTCCATGGTTATGAAAAAATAAATATTGGTGATGATGTAAGATGATCCTTAATATCTTAAAAATATATTTAATACTTCTCATTCCACTGAAATGGAACACTATTTCATGTGAAAGCTATCATCGGCAGAGCTAATCCTGTGAAGCCACAAACAAAGCATCAAAGATACCTGGAAAGTTGAAGGTATCCCCATATCCTAATTGAATTATTTGATAGTTTCAAAGAGGTAAAGGCCTCTATTTTCTTTAGATCCACTAAAAGCCCATTTTTAGAAATAACATGGCCCATAAAATGTACAACTTGTACCAAAAACACAATTTGAAAATTTGGAATACAATATATGGTCTATAAATATTCCCAAAACATCTACTATGTGTTTATTATAGTCCACCTTGGTCATTGAATACACCAGTATATCATCGATAAATGATACAATGAACAAATCTACATAAATCTGAAATATCATATCCATTAATTCCTAGAATACCACTAGTGAATTCATAAGACCAAAGGGAATAACGAGAAACTCTTAATGGCCATATCTACTCTAGAAATCTATTTTTTGGAATATCCCACTTACGTACTCACAATTGATGAAATCTGGTACGCAAATCAATTTTGGAGAAACACTGAGCCCCCCAAAATTATTGAACAAATAATCAGTGTGTGGGAGTGGATATAGATTCTTTATCAAAACATTGATATGATTATGATAGTCAACAGACAACATAATATTTCCATCTACCTTTTTGACCATAAAAACCAGTGCTTCCCATGGTGACGTGCAACGTTGGATAAACCCTTTATTTTTCAACTCCCACAACTATAATATAAATTCACTCAATTTTGATGGTGCAATATGTTAAGATGAATATGAGATAATACTGGTCCCCAAAAGGTGATCAATCAAAAAATACACTTCTATGGAAGGTGAAATCCTGAGAATTATTCTAAAAAGACATCTATAAATTGATCGACCACATTCAAGAAACTTATTTTATAAGCCTCTTAAATCAATGAAAATGAAAATACATCGAACATATATGATATCAGGCCATCCTCCAATTCCATAAAATCCATTCTACGCTCCGTATCAATCTCTTCTCCTCTAAGGAGATGGTCAATGTTGTCCTCCAGCATGAAAATCACCATTCATATATAAAAATTAATGTGGGGCTTAAACATATTTATCCAATACATACCCTTGAATATATCATACACATCCATCCCAAGCAATGAGGATTCCACATACCCACTCTCTGTATTCCCATAGTAAATCTTCACCTACTGATGGGTCATGATGTTCCTATAATCCCCATGGATAATTCTACTCTACTAAAGAGGGGTGTATAGATTCCCATATCCCATGAATGAACACCACGCCTAATGTAATGACCCACTAATTCTCATTGTCTTGAGAGTACACTATGTCATTACATGGCCTTAAAAGACATCATCAAGATACCAACGGCTAAAAATTAATGCCGAAGGGTTTCAAATATAAGTGTGGTAGGATTAACACTCTAATAAATAAAATAATAAACCATCCAAACATAACAAAAATTCAATATATGATGCATAATAAAATTAAATTCAACTCAACAACTTCATGTATCTCGAAACCACATCCATGTATTCAACAAGAGAAGAATAACCATTTAACAAAGTACCCAACGGATAAATAACACATGACTCTCAAAAGACCACATGACTCCATGATCCACATGCTAAAAACTCTTCAATATTAAAACATCCCAAACATTATGACTTTTTTCTAAAAATGTGGGAGAAGATACCTTTGCCACTATCCCAGAAGATATCATCTGCAAAAGCACCAAAGTACCAATGCAGGGGTGAGTATAAAAATCATTATGTTATCACTAATGACATCCCTATTCAAGACATTAGGATAGAAGAGTTAAAAAAAATTATATGAAATAGTATATATAAAAAAATTATCATGAATAGACTATAAATAAATATAAACAAGTTTATAAAAACCATTCCTAACCAAAATCATAAAAGTCCAATTGAAATAAATTTTCCCGCATGTTATTTTCCTAGAGATAATAACTAAACAAATCGTTGAAACAATTTAACAAGATCCCTTTTTAGAATACTTAAACCATTCCACACACCCACACAACCAAACATGAAAGCTATGTTATGACAGTTCCACACTCATTGGTGGTTTCTCGTCGATCTACCAAGTTGTCACAAGGTAATTTATTCCCACGTGCCATTTAACCTTTGGTACTGAGAACAAGGTCATATTTCAACCAAAACCCAGAAATGCAATGTTAACCTTATATCATGTGTGCAATTTTATTTTGCCACAATGAAAAAGGTCATATTTCAACCAAGCCCCAGAAAATAAATATGAACTCACACACTAATATGACCGATGATCATTCCAAAACACCCTTTCAATAAAAACACTATTTTTATTGAAATCCAATTCCACAAAATTCATTTCAATGTATAACAATTTTAAAAAAACAAATAATTTATGAAAAAAACTTTTTCCATCAAACCATTTAACAAATACAGAAAATTTATAAATTAAAATCACTATTTTAAATTCAATAACTAAAAAAAATTTCACACAATTCACCAGGATTTCACATTTCCACAAAAATGATAAAGCATCACTGAAAAATATTTATTCCTTAAATTGAACAATTATTTCACAACTAATTCTATTAAAATTAATCAATATGAAACTAATACAATCAATTCTAACAAGCGGAGTCAAGTGAGAATACTCCTACCGACTTATATCTCTTATCTTAGAATAATAAAGACCAAATCACATCATATTTGGTTCCCATATACATAGAACTACAAATAATGGGAATTGATCTAGGAAAACGATGAAAGAGGAGAAGAATATCTATGAAATTGATCAAGAACGATGAAGAGCGATCAAATACCTCATTAATACTACTTCGATTTGCCAAGGGAAGCCTTCAAATAACCTCTGGATCGGTGGGAGAACTGTCTATGGACTTAGGATCTCAAAATTATTATTTCTGTTTGCCTGGGAGGAAAAAAGCATCTTAGAGGCAAAAATTTCTGACAACAACTTTTTCAGGATCTCAGTTAAGTGCCTGCATAGTGAGTTCACATGGTTAAACAAACCGTGCGCTAAAAGTGAATTAGCCACTGCCTCGGAAGACCCTCACAAGTAATACACACATCGTCTCTATAAAAATGACCCAAACATTTTAGAGCCACTAACAGAAAAAGACCAACTATGCACAGTTTGGATGAATGATTAGAGAAACTGTGCGCCATCTGTGAGACTTCCCCTTTTGCATCAAAACATCATTCAATGTTCTCCCGACACTCCCATTCATCACTGTTAACTTTATAACAATGAAAAAAAATCTTGAAAGGGTTACATACCAGAAATTGGCTGTAATTTATTTTCCCCACCATTGGACTTTACATCCTTGGAATGTAGAAAACCCTCACCCAACTGAAACAGTTCTTTCCACCGCTCTTTCACTTCCTTTTCCAGCTCCTAAGTCTCTTTCTGAATCCTACCATGATGTCATAAAAACCTCACTAGAAAAATTGTTTTTCAATGCATGACTTCTTATTTCTAATCCAAATCCGTACCAGGATATGTATCAATGAATCATCTGACTATAGGTCAAAGTAATACCATCTGATCACATGTTAAGGATTGAGCTGATACTTTTTCAACTGAGATACATGGAACACATTATTCACTGAACTGAATTGTGGTGGTAATATAAACTGATATACTACCACTACGACCAATTCTAGTATCTGAAAAGGACCTATTAATCTAGGAGATAGCTTTACCAACATCCCGAAATGATGATGTCCAAGCCATGGAGATATCCTCAATAATCCAAGATCACCCACATCGAATGGAAACAGTCTTCTACGATGATATACATAATAGTTTTGATGAATCAGAGCCATATCTATCCCATTTCTTATAATATGGATATTCTCCATTGTTTCATGGACATGTCTTGGCACAACTAGTGATGTTTCACCAGTTTCCACCTAGCATAGTGGATAACGACAAGGACGTTCATTCAATGCTTCTAACAAAGCCATGTGTAATGAGGCATGATAGTTGTTATTATATGATAAATACACAAAGGGTATATTCTCCACTTATTAGCATCCAAAATCTTCTACACAAGCCCACAACATGTCTTCCAATTTCTGTATTTTCCTTTCAGAATGGACGTTTGTCTGATGATGATATTCCATTCTCATCATCAAGTGAGTCCCAATGGATTTCAATAAGGATTTACTAAAATGATATTTGAACATTAGATCTCTCTCTTAGATGATTGATACTGGAATTCCATGCCTCATTACAAATTATTGGATAAATATTTTAGATTGGTCATCTACATTATAGGTATAATGAATTGGAATGAAATTGGCCGACTTAGTAATCAGATCCACTATCACCCATATGGCATCGTGTTTCCAAACCGTTCATGGATGACCTATAACAAAATTCAATGTTATATTCTCTCATTTCAACACTGACATAGGTAGGTACTCCAAAATACACACTAGTATCTAGTGATCTACATTTACTTGCTGGCATGTTAATCACCATTGAGGTGAACGTATCCACCTTCCTTTTTCCATGGCTCTACCAAAACTGCGTCTTTAACGCCATATTCATCTTTTGTGAACTTGGATGTACATCCTATCTTGAATGGTGGTATGCATGAAGGAGTTGTTCTAAACGAGTTATAGGTACTACCATCCAATTTATAAAATGGAAAACTGAACTCCCATTATGATTCCAGCCTTCAATGGTCTCTCGACCATTGAGTTCTGAACTCCCAAAAGATATTTTTCATCAAATGTTTGTACCTATTTGACCATATTTTCCAAATAATGATTACATTTAGTTGAAAAGAAGAAAAAAATATCACCAAAATCATCACATTCCCCATGCAAGTCGGAGAGGACTGACATCAACTGCCATTCATTTGATGCTTCTTTTGGAAACTGAGCATATGAACTTCTCCCCAATGCATCATCCGCTGAATTCAGTTTTCCTAGTGTATACATCATGTAAAAGTCAATAATGTGGAGATAATCCATCAATATCCTTTGCCTTATATTCAAGTCTTACTGCGATAAAATGTGTTACATGATTTTGTGCTCAGTAAACAGAGTGAATTTCTCCCCAAATAGATATTGTCTCCATGTCTCCAAAGCATGGATGACTACAGCTGACTCCAAAACGTGTGTCGGGTAATTCTTCTAATGCACCCTTAACTGCATTGAACCGTAGGTAACCACATGGTCTCCTGTCATGAGAACCCAATCGACCCTGATTGTGAAGAATCACAGTACACCACATACCCCTGTATCCATTCTAGAAAGATCAACATAGGTGCCAATTTATGGACAAAATTTATTTCCTGGAAAGATTTCTAGCATTCATATGTTAATTGGAATAGATCATTCTCCATTGTCAAAGATGTAATTGGTGAAGCTAGTTGAGAGAACTCACAAAGAAAGCATCAGTTGTAACCATCTATACCAAGAAAACATCGAATCTCAAAGACATTCTTGGGTGGATTTCATTAGATAACCGCTTCTATCTTTTTAGGATCAACAAATATACCGTTCTCAGAAATTACATGGCCAAGGAAACATACTTCCTGTATACAAAAATTGCATATTGATTATTTGGTATACAAATGGTTATCTCTTAAGAATTGTAACACTATTTCCAGGCACTCCTAACTGTTTACCCTAGTCATTGAATACATGAAGATGTCATCCACAAACACTACAACAAAAAAGAATCTAGATATAATTGAAATATACGATTAATCAAATCCATGAAGACTTATTGTGCATTCATTTGACACAAAGGAATGAATAAATATTCATATTGGCAATATCTATTTCTGAAAGTCGTCTCGTAAATTTCATCCTTCCAAACACACAATTGGTGATAATCTGATCACAAGTCAATGATGGGGAACCATTTATCTAACCTTAATTGATTGAACAGATAATTAATGCATGTAATTGGATATATTTTCTTTATCATATCTTGGTTAAGCTTAAAATAATCAACACAAAGCCAAAAATTTCCATCTTCTTTCTTCTCGAAAAAAATCGGTGTTGCCCAAGAAGACACACTTGGTTGAATGAAACCATTTAATTACAACTCCTCTAATTGTACATTGAATTATCATAACTATATTATGGTCATCATATAATATGGAAGGGAGAAATGACTACACCCAAAAAGAAGATCAATAGTAAACTCCACTTGCCTTATAGGTGGTAACAATAAGAAGTTCTTGGGGAATACATCTTGAAATCAACCAACAAATAATAGAAAACTAATTACCTTGATCTGATCCATTGATGAAAAATTCAATGCTGCCAAAAGGCAACATATTGTTCATACCATTAGTGCCATGAAGATCTTTTTACCTTTCATTACCATCCTCTCTCCTATGAAGATATTCTTCATTCCGTCCTTAGTCATGAAACTCCATGTTCTCCTATAAAAGATGAGGTGATCCTTAAAACATGTAAACCAATCGATACCATGGATTAGAAAAGTGAAATTTGTGTCCAACACCATGATGTACCATTATAGCTCATCTCCAAAAAAAGTTATATCACATGTTATACACACAATGTCTTAACATTCAAGTTTACAAATAAAAGTTTTCAGTTTTAACATAGAAGACATCATTTAAAACATTAATCATAGAAAATAAACAACTTGAAATGAAATTAAAGGATGTGTTGCACCAATATTAATGAGTACTTGCGAAAGGGTATATTTTAAAATAATTCTACCTCTCACCATAGATGGTCCGACCAGATCATCGATAATCAACTACTCATCTCCATACCATTGTTTTGTCATCCTATTGTATTCTTGGTTGCATTAGTGAAATTTCTCAGGATAATGATTCATGGTATTCCCAGAATCACCATCGCAAGAACTGCTCTGCAAATGAGACTGATTCTATTGTCCTCGTCCTATAAAATCATACGATTCTTTCGATGACTGAGAAGTCTCTCGAGTGCCTGAACTTGGAGCACCGCGACAATTGAGTGGAAGATGTCCCATTTTTTTCAATTATGACATGATCTAGGTTTTCCACAGACTCTCACATTATGTGTTTAATAAGACCAGAATGAAGGAAACTGGATTTTCTCTGGGGTTGTTGAAGGAGGTTCATTGATCCAACCATCATATTCAGATTCCCACTTCCACCATGGAAATAGTTTTCCCACTTCCTTTTTTACTTACTTCTAGTGTTTGTGTTCCCACCATTTTCAATAAGAATCATGATACCTCCTCCCATAGACCAAGAGATATCACATTCAGCCACAGTCTCTATGTTCACCATCTCTGTATAATCTGTAATACAAATCACCACAATCATATAACGTATCTCCTATCGTAGCCCCTATTCGAAGATACATACCTTCAACGACGCACCTGCCCCAACTTTAGGTGAAAAGCATAATAAATCCATGAATTTAGCCACGTACTCTACGACATAGATACTCACAAGCTTCAATCTTAATAAATCCTTCTTTTTCTATATTTTGAATGTGTGAGGATAGAATTGTTTCTTGATCAATTCATCAAAATCCTCCTATGTATGGACATCATCCAATTTTGCTTTCACACCCATATCCCACCACTGGCATACAAGATCCTCAGGAATATATACCTCCATATTGACCTATAGTTCCACTAATGTGACAATGAAATCAAATATACGATTCATACTAATTTTCCCCACCTCTGCCTTTTCAGGCTCAACATTGCCCTGGTTGTTAGGAGAATTCTACTTCATGAACAAGATGGTATGTTCCACATGTCCGGGTTCATTCCTCCAATTCCCCATATAAATAGCTTGAAAACCTAGGAAAATACTCTGAACCATATATTTTATTCACCCATGGTTCAGTTGGAACCACATATTCCACGACTTCTTCGGTTTGGATAAGACAACGCTTATCGGGTGCCATTTTCTAAAGAAAAAACAAACTCAGTAAATCTCACTTTCTAACAACTAAAGTATTAGCATTTCAAATTATATCACATCAACTATCACAACAATGTTTTCCAAAAACAAAATTCTTCCATCTTCAACCATTTTTGAAAACATTTAACATGTATTTTGAAAATTAAACAATTTTCAAAAGACCAAATATCCTTGATTCATAATCGTTCATTTGGATAAAAAGCATCCTTTTTAGAAAAATTACACCTTGCAAAAAATAATAAATCATTACTCCAAATGAAATATGAAATACCATTGGAATTAATTCCTCCAAATTGAATGTTATGCTTATTTGATTGGCTAACCCCATGACAATGAGATTTATAAATCATGTTACTTTATCTAAACACTTTTGTACCCAACACCATGGTAACTTTATGTTCAACATAAAAGTGTTAGATTTTGCCTTTTATTCTATAAAATTCATGTTATAACTATCCTACTCCTATCTACAATTTCAATCCACGGAATAGACAAGAATAAATTTCAAATCCCTAACCAAGAACACTGATGAAGACTTGTTATGTAATAACCAAACAAGATGAAAACACGTGTACAACAAAGGAAGAACCAGACTGATACCATTTGTAATGACCTGACAATTGTCATTGACATGAGAGTACAACGAGCCCTTATATGGCCTTAAGTGACATCTCCAATCTGCCGAAGGATGAAAATAAATGTCGAAGGGTGAAAAATACAAGTGGGGGATGATTTAAAATTGATGAAATAAACCTATCAACCCCCATCCACAAGAAATCATTCAAAATATGATTCATGATCAAATGAAAGAAAACTCAAAATCTTCCTATATCTCAAAACCACATAAATGTATGAAATTGCGGATGAATAACCAATTATGAAAGTACACAGTGTATAAAGAACACCAGAATCTCAAGATACCAAAAGATTCCATGCTCCACAAGCTCAAAGATCCACAATATCTCCACATGGGAAACGTGGGAAACATTACTTTTTCCACTCTCCCATAAGATATCATCTGCAAAAGAAGCAATGTGACACAATAGGGGTGAGTATAAAACATAAAAGGTTCTCCCCACTGACTTTCCTACCCACAATACTGGTATAAAAGAATTAGAAACAATTATATAAAATAGTTTATACAAAAAAATTTCTCAAGAATAGTTTATAACCAAATATAAACAAGTTTCGAAAACCATTCATAATAAAAAATAAACAGGTGCAATTGAAACCAATTTTCCTGCAAGTTATTTTTCTAGAAAAAATAACTAAATAATATTTTCAATCCATTTCACAAGATCCATTTTTGGAATACCAGAACCATCCCACACTCCCATGAAAATATACATGCATTTTATGTTATGACACTTCCATAAACATGAGGAGTTTCTCATCGATCTACCGTGTCGTCACAAGGTAATTGTTTCCCATATCCCATTTAATTATTAGAATTAAAGATAATGTCATATTTCAAACAAGCCCTAGAAATGACATATGAAATTTATATACTTTATTCAATTTTAACATTGGTAGTAATAACCAGGTTATATTTCAACCATTCCCCAAAAATGTAATATGAAATCGCACATCAATATGCCCAAGGATCATGTAAAAACACTTTTTCAATAAAAACACCCATTTTATTGAAAACCAATTAAATGAAAGTAATTTCAATATCATATCCTTTCAATAAAAAAACATTTTTTATAAAAAAATTCATCAAACCATTTAACAATTCCAAAACAATCTATAATATACAATTTGTATTTAAATATCATGATCTAAAACAATATAACACAATTCACTAATATTCCCCAATTCCTAAAAAATTATTAAACCTCACTAAAAAATATTTATTGCAGGAATTGAACCAATATTCCAACATAAATTCCATTAAATTTTATTAATTTGAAACTAATCCAACCAATTCTAGAATGTGTTGCCGAGAGATAATCCACCTGCCTTATAGGTTATGATAAAATCCCCAACAAATGGAAAACACACAATAAAGCCATGTCAATTCTCCTTGAACCCACCATATATCTCTTATCCAAGTAAGATGAAGACCAAATATCATCATATATGGGATACACATACTTATATATACCAATATCGAGTGTAGATATAGGAAACAGAGAGAATAAGAGAAGTATATCTATGTAGACCTAAAAACTGCTCGAACATGATGAAGAATGATCTCATACCTCAAGAATCCTGCTTTGATTCACCACGGGATGCCTTCAGATCACCTATAGTTTGATGGGAGAATATTAATTGTCCTTATGAGAAGTTAAATCTCAGGTAATGGGGGATTAGGAGGGAAAACGTGCCACATAGAAGAAAAAACGTGTGAGATCCACTTTTTTAGGTTAGTACATATGTTCATGCATAGTTAGTTTGCACGGTTAGACAAACGCTGTGCTAACAGTGTGTTAGCCACCACCTAGGGAGACCCTTGGATGGATTCACTGCACGATATCTATAATTATGCTCCAACTGTACGAGAGATACTACTTTAAAAGAACAAACTACACATGTTTTGGCTGCACAGTTAGAGTAATTGTGTGCCACTCGTGCGACTTCCCCTTTGCCTCAAAAAATCATTCAATGTTCTCCTGACACTTCCATTCATCAGCCTTAACATTATAACCATGAAAATCATCAAGTAAGTTTTATGTACCAGAAACTAGGGGTATTATGCCTACAAATCCTAAGGAGTGTCACAAACACTAGACCTGAAAGCACTGTGAATATAGTGCTAGAGATTCCCCATTAGCTTGTAGTTATGACATGCTTGATGTTGTGTTGTGCAATCCCACTTCATGAGGGATATAGAGCCACAGTAGAAGAATACATCCTTGTTCTGAGGGTTCATAGATTGTTTTACGGAACCTACCATTTGATTATGATCCATAGTCCCACCATAGAAATATGTGTTTATCTTCCGCTTTCTCCCCGCATTAGAGTTCCCACTATTTCCCATGGGTATCAAGATGATTACCCCACTCATAGATCCCAATATGTTCCTTTCAACCACTATTAATCTCTTAAAATTTCAATATAATCACTTATACATTGAACCACTATTTTTTAATGAATTTATTGCCTAAAATCATATTTGTTGATAAGTAAAATCATGGATGCACTGACCACATATATCAGGTGAAAAGAAGAAAAAATTCATGAATATTTCATCCTAATCCATTACAGAAATGTTCTCTTTCCCCATACTAAATAAATCCTATATTCATTAATTCTTGAACATGTGTTGGTAAAATTGTGACTCAAAATGTTCTTTAATACCCTTCCATGTTGAAACTTTTTTTGTTTGGGACAAGGCCACCATGTACCACCACTAAAAGAATTTTCTTCCAATATGTATGCCCCCAACAACACATTTAACTTTTCCAGTGTTTCTAGGGAATCTATGATTTGATTCATCTAGTTTATCCATAGTTTCACCCTTTCTAGTTTTGAATAACCCTAAAAAATTGGTGCATTCTTCCTTTAAGATAGTACTGGGTGATAGAGATGGATCTCTTCAAGCATTTTATTCTCACATTTCACACCAGGAAAATCATGCAATATACAATGAACTGTTTTCTGGATCACCTGGGGATCATGTGAAGCCAAATGTTCAAAAGATTTCTATAGTTGATAACTATGACTCCTACCCAGTGCAATTTATATCATCAAATGTGTAAACATGAGTCTCACATCCTAGAAACTAAATGATTAATATATCAAATTCTTCTACATTAAAACTATAACGACCATAATTTTTAAAATTTTCATTTTCCCATGTTCAACAATTATGGGAAAATCTACTTTGTTTTGAAAACATACCCATTTTCATAGTGGCACAATAATTACATTTTTGAAACTGCATATTTGAAAGAATATTCCCAATTTTTCAATATTATACACATTTATATGATTACATAAATCTGTATTCCATACAGAATATTCAATCCTTGTGAGAATTAATTTCTACCATGTTTTCCATGCTCATTGCATTGGTTGTACCAAAGAAAATGAAATCATTCTCTCATAAGTCTCTCCAAACACTCATATAACCAACTCCCTGGTAAATTGATGTTCAGGAAAAAGGTTCAGATACATCCTTTTACACTATACATTTAATTTTTTATAATACTACTCATTGCTACAATCCAAACCTGAGGAATAATCCAAGAACGAATTCCAACTCCAAGAATGATAATTGGTTCCAAAAGGAAAAAGAAAACAGATATCGTTGTAACATCTCACACTTCCTCATTGGATTGAGTTGAGTTATAGGTTCAATTAGGCCTTAGGGGATGTTCCTATGTTTTCAGATGCTAGAAATAAATTCCTAAGTCTTTAAAAAAATTAAGGAATTGATTTCTATTATAACAGAAATAACCAAATGATCCACACCAAACCACACTAATAGATTCCAATCAATAATGTAAACCAATTCAATCCATTAATAAATAACACCATTACAATAAAACCAAACAATTTAAAAAATAAAATTTGAAATATGATGAATAAAAAATAAAAATAGAAAGATTATATGGCCTAAATCTATACCTCCACTCCAAGGACCAGGGTATTATGACTGCCAAGCATCAAAATACACAAAACAAAAAGTGAGACACCATACCTTTACACATGTCTTAGAATACAATGTCTAAAAAAGTATCGATGTTCTAAAGTAGGGGGTGAGTAATGATACTTAGTAGGAAATATACAAATGAGTTCCATACACACACCATTAGAATAGAACATGTTAGAAAAATTTATTTAATATAATCAACAAAAAAACATTAAAAAAATACCGAAAATTTAATAGAAACAAAGACATCCTTATCAAATCACATGTTCCCAAATCAACACTATCCAATGAAAATAAACAAACCAAACCATTAATCATTTTCCAATCACACATGGGAATAACCCAAATCATCTCCTATGGCTGTACATACAACACAACTACAACCAAAAATAAATAACATGTGATCAATGTTTATAGATGGTGGAACATCATATCCATACACTATCACCTTATTATAGAGGTACTTCACAACCACTTTAATGTGGTACTTCTGACCATGATCCATCCCATAAAACTCTTTTTTAACTTCTTAAGCATGTTACCCTGAAAAATGACAATTTCTAAAATCATAAGAACTAATACTTGTGCCAAAACATGCCACACTATAATTTAAACATCAAATAATTCCTTTTGAAAATAGACATGTCCAACAGAATCCATAACCATTTCAATAAAAATGTAATTTATTGAAAACACTCTTAAAACAAATTTATGAATATATAATTTATTTAAAAAACTCTTATTATTGACAACCATTTCACAAAAAAATAATAAAAATCCTTCATGATAATGATTTTTGATTTATAATTTAAAAATCCATAATCTTGCACAGTAAACATTAATAACCCATTATTGTGAAATACAAAAAAACATAAAAAAATGGGTGTTAAAATATATTCACACATCAATAACAATAGAAATTTAAGAAACAAACCATTAATTGGAAATAAAATCTCTTATTTTCTATCCCAATAGTGTATAGTGAAAATCCACCTACCTTAGGGTTTTAGCGAAATCTACTGAGGCACAAACAGACCACAAATTAGGGTGAAATCCCAACAAAACTATGTTAGATTAAATTACCTATTATTAACAATCCCAACTATCAACATTTTAGTAAGAAAAAACCATATATATATATACATGATAGAATTAGATCTAGATAACTGGGAGAAACATATAGCTAGATTTAAGAGAAAACAAGAAAACACTATTAGAAGAGACATACCAGGGAAGAATCACCTTCAAATCAGTAAGAAAAATCATTGATTTGTTTTCAAAATGAATGGGAGAGGATCTATAACCTTGGAGAAGAGGAAATCCCCGTTGGTATTCAATTGGGGAATGAAATTAGATTTTTATGTAAAAGAAAGCTTGTTTTTTTAAAACAAGTTTTTTAAAGTTGCATATGGTTTAACATAAAATTTATAGATTCTTGGTGCTAGCTGTTCTCATGTTACTCTATCAAGAGGTTTACTGACATGGTTGGACATCACTGATAGAATAACCTTTCACCAACCATTAAAAAAATTAATTTCTCAGGATGCAAGATTTACCTGGGTTCCTGCATGGTTTGACAAACCATGTTAATTTTATGTTATCCATATCCCATGATTTTCCCTCCACATGCACATTAACCATTGTATGTTTCATATTTTCCACGAACCATTCTATATATATTCACCCTTATGAAGGTCTTTAATCATTCCCAGTATTATCCCATACCATCCCAAACATTACCCAACCACCTTATATACATAAATAATATTAAAAAGGGGTTGCATACCTCAATTTGGGGGGTACTAAATCATGTTTAAATTTTAAGGATAAACATTAATTTAAGGTGTGAGGAATTTTACATCAAGAGATTTCAAAATTTTTACATTTTTTAGTAGTTTATGTGACAAACAATGTGAAGTAAAAAAATTCCATGAAATATATTTCATTAAATCTATTCTATTTGGAAAATTTTACACCACCAAAACACAATTCTAAATGAATTATAATATAATATAACATTTCTAAAATTATATTAAATTTGATGGTATGAATAGTAATAACTAAATTATTAATTATTTTTTCTATTTGTTATAAATAAAATAAAAATTCGTTATAAGATAAAGAAATGTTTCTTAAATAATGTATCTTTAAAAAATTAATATTAGTAATGCTCTATGAACATAATTCAAAATGAAATGTAATCAATATTATAAAATTATATGTTTTTAAATTAAAAAAAAAAATTATATTTGGGTGTGGTTTTAAGTTATTTTATTTAAATTTATAATTTTTTTTAATAATGACAAAAAAATAATTTTAAATGAAACCTTCATTTTAGTTTATGTTAATAATAATGATAAAATATATTTTTCATTATATTTTATCTTAAATTAGTAAAATTTTATATATGTTATTCTCATTTAGGTAATTATAAAAATATTCCTATTGAATTTTGATTAAAAAATTGTAATATTTTGAATATTTAAACCTTAAAAACCTGCTTTCTCATCATGTCTGTTTGGAAAATTTTAAATAAAATGTTCACACTAATATGAATTTAATTTTGAGTTATGGATTCCATAATTTTAATCATGATAATTTAAATTATATAATAATTCCAAAATATATTTTTACTAAACAAATAGTGAAAATTGTAAAAAATATTTACATCGATTAAGATAAAAATTGATTTACTATGGAGTTAAATAGAATTGATAAGGGTTTAAATAAATTAAACTCATGTTTAAAATCTATTTTATGTACATATATGGAACTAATAATTTCTAACTATCTATAATACTCTATTTCTGAACATTTTGTTTTCTAGAAAATGTGGTCCCTCCACTCAAAGGAAGAGATGTTATATGAATATTTCAATATCAGTGTGTTAAAGGAGAATGTTGATAAAATATATGAGAGATCGATATGAGATTCTCTCAATTGTGAGAAATCTGATTGGATCAATTAAATGATTGAATATTGTCATGCAGAATCAACTTGGGTAAAATTAACATAGATGAATATATCTATACATAAGACGTGATGGTAAACCAATTTGAAGATCTTATCGGGTGAAATTGAGAGATGAAGGTAACCTTATAGCAATGTTTCTTATAAAGAGTGAATAATTATACTAATTTTAGTTTTGTTATTGTGGATTTTGGGAGTTCCTTTCATGTCGATCGCATGTAGTTCTGACCTATTCGGTTTCCCACTATTCCCTTAAAAGTGAAATGGTAATAAAAAAACTAACAATGGATGGATGAGGAAAATGTGGTAATAATTTTTTTTTAAAAAATCACAAGTGTGCCACTAAACTATATTATAAAAAGAAAAAAACTAACCACATTAATTCAACGCTTAAAATAATTTTTAGGATAATTACTAACAATATAACTTATAAAATTACCTCATCTCATCATAGAAGCATTATTTGGCAAAAAATCCACCCAAGGAGGTCGTTTGGTGTAACCCTATGGAGGTTACTTGATGAAGAGGTAATGCTAATGAATGACAATTCTCCCCACCCACATTAATTACCAATAACCCATGACGATATAATGAACTAGGTATATATAATATATGATAAATATTTATGTTATCGGAATGACCCACAAACATCCTCACATCCATCAAATGGGTTACAAAGTCATCATTTATGTGTATGAGAGGCTACCTCCCCATGAACCGATATCATTCATTTCAATTAGCATCTGTCATAGTTTACTATTATTATGGTTAAAATGTACATATATATATATTATATAAATTTATTATAAATTTTGAGTAATTATATCATATTTTTTCCTTGCCATTCAAGAGGGGATACTGTAATGTCCCCCATGTGTATAGTGGATTACTGCCACACGAGGCGATGTGGTTCATTTTTTAAAAATTATTTACAAAGAATATAACATAGATAATCATAATGAATTAATGTGATATATATAAAATAATTATGTTATTATTTATTATTTATCATTATGGAATTATAATACTATATATTATTTCTTACATGGAATAATGATAACGTCATTTATCTATTTTTTGACTACCACCTTCACAAAGCGACACAAATTTATATTCATTACAACATTACGTGGATGATATATATATATAATGAAAAAAATTATAAATTATATTAGGATAATTTTTGAATGATTAAATATTTCATACGTTATTTCCGTAATGATCATTGAAAAATGGAAACGTTACACTTACGTATGTATGACCAACCATCTTTGTGATTATAACTTAATTAATTTTTAAAAGTGGTATTTAATGATTTGTTTTTTTAAAAGGAATATATTTAAAAATATGATAATTATTTCTTCATTATATTCTAGAGATTATCTAAAAATGAAACACTCTCAAGAACCAGATCATTCTTGAAAAAACATGAATAAAAAACAATGCAATTAACACACGGAAAAACGAAGATAATGAATGATTATTAACGAATGAATGAAAACATATTATAAAAGGACCATATATGATAATATAAATTATAATATAGTTAATTTGTATGTTTATGACTCTTTTAAAACCACTATAAGTGAGGTATACTAATTTTTTAAAAAATAGAATAATGAGGTAAGGGATTATATCTTAATATCATTACAATGAAGCACATTTGTATGTTATGATCCAAATAATTTTTTACGGTTTATATACTGACCTATAGAAATGAAATATCAGGGTTTCATAATAATTATTTCTAATTTATGAATCTATTTTAAATATTTTATGCAATTGGATTTTATGTTATAGTTACCAAGTAGTAATTAATTTTATCACCCAATTTATTTTCATTGGGTTATACTACTTCATCGTCATCATTGATATTATAATATTTGATGTGTAATGAAATTTTATCATCTTATGTTTTATTTATTATTTTTATTGTCTTATATATTATAAAAACATAATAAATTTATTTATTAAATCTTAAATCTATATTTTGATTATTGTAATGTTTTATTTTTTAAATATCATTTTAATTGAGATTCTTTATTCTTTAATTTAATTTTGAGGAAATTATTGGATCATTATAAAAGAAACCAATATAATTTTATTATCTAATAGTTATTAAAGATATTTTAAATTAAAAGAACCATTTTTACACTCAATGGAAGAAATAATTGACTTTATTGATGAAAATATATCTAAATTTATATCTTGGGTATAGAATCATTTTTATTTATAGATAATGTTTTCTATAATGGTTTTAAAAAAATGTTACAAAAATTAATTTGCCTCATTTTTACTTTAAAAATATATTGTGAACGTAATGTTCCTGTAATTTTCAAAATTATTCTAATTGGGTTTTCACATAAAATATGATTTACATCATCAGTTTTATATATTCGAAATATATAAAATTTATTCCAATTATAACCACTGAATGTTTTCGGTATTTATTTTTATGTTTCAATTTTTATTTACAAGAAAATAATTGTTGATATATTTTGTGGCAATTAATTTTATAACATCTTTTTCAAAATGAAAATAATATTTTCACATGAATGTTTAATATATCTTTTTTTTTTGGAATTTATTTTCATCAATGACAACAACCATTTGTTTTTATACTTATGGGTATTTGTTTTATTGATACCATAACTATTCAAAATATGAATTTCTTTAGATCACATATTCCACCTAAATTATTTAAATAGAAATTATTGCTTAATTTTTTTAGTAAGTAACATTCCATTGAAACATTCACTAATTTGTGATAATTGTATAATTAATTCATCTTAAATATGAATACAAACACAGTAATGGATATTATTATTTTTAAAATATTGTACCATTTCAACATAAAATTTTTAACTTTTAATTTAATTGGTTATATTGGATATATTTCTATATCCATATTTTTAATTCAATATGGATAGTTATTGATAAGGAATTTTGATTCATGCATTTAGAATATAATTAGTTATTTGATGAATTATTTGGACATGGAATGTGATATTTTTGACCAATAATTATATATCCCCATGATGAATCCGTAGGAATCAAGGGATAAATTAGTAATGTTGAATTGAATGGGTGTTTTCATGTATTTTAAATATTTCAGTGAAAGATCCTGATAGTAGAGATATCATGATGTATGATATCATATTGTCTTATAATTACAAATTTAATTGATAATGAATTAATAAATTTTCATAAAATGTATTTTCACAATTACATTACCGCTATATATATTTTTTCCATTTTAATGATTTAATACAACACATTTATTGTTATCTACCTTTCCATATTGATTATTCTTTATCCATTTATGATATTCATGTTATTTCTTAAATAGAATTTTATTTCTGTTATTTATCATTCCATTGATTATTATAGTCAAAACTTTAAATGGAATCTTTTTTTGATAATTATCATTCCATATTGTTTATTATTTATTGAAAATTCCTTATATATTTATGATAAAATTCATTGTAAATAATTTATAAAGAACATTTCATAAGACCCTTAATTTTTATTTCACTTACCAGGAATCCAAGAAGTATTATATGAATCAGGATAAATATATACTATAATGAATAATATTTTTCTTGAAAAAATAATGTTTTAATTCTCATTTTTCAATTTAATGAAAAAAGTATGTTTCATGTTTACCAAGACAACTAAATCATTCGGTTCTTCAAGATAAGACCGATTATATCTTCATCCAATTTAATAAAAAATAAATATAGAATAGGTTATTGGGACTGGGGTCACTTCTTGAGTATTTATCCCATTTTTACTGTGTGGATTTTAAAATAATTTAATTTTATAATATCAATGACTTGATTTCAAAAAGTATGATCAAATTGTGATTATGATATCTTTTGATGATGAGGTGAATAAACACCTAAATATTTTATGTTATATTTTGTTTAATAAAATATAATATATAACAAACAATGTGGTATATATGATCCCCATATTTTAAAATAATAAAATTTTGTTTGAGATCATACAAGAAACACAACTCTGAGTACGAATGACCCTCAAAATAAATTATTTAAATATTAATGTTACTAAAAAAATCTATTAAATAGAGATTGTGAAAAATATAATCTCAATTACGAAATATATAGGGGGTATTAATCACTATAAATATATTGATAAATTCATTATATATAAAAACACAATTTTTTTTACTTT
The DNA here is from genome assembly GCA_963277665.1 of Viscum album. Lineage (NCBI taxonomy): Eukaryota > Viridiplantae > Streptophyta > Magnoliopsida > Santalales > Viscaceae > Viscum > Viscum album. The sequence continues at coordinate 812,340,609 of OY728161.1, read as the reverse complement.
TTTTTGTATCAAAATACTGTTTCATCATAAATGTGTTTACATTAATTATTTGTTGTTTATACTATTTATAATTTATACCCATTTTAGGATATTTATTTCATAAAAATTATAAACATTTTATAATAATAATATCAAAATTATATTTCGGTGAAATATCAGGATTATTTTGGAGAAGGATGATTTTTTAGTGAATAGTTAAAAACATTTTTTTTTCAAATACTGTTTTTTATTATCATTATTTTTGTTAATTTTATACTCCCATTATTCTATATATTTTAAATTAAAAAATTTCTAATTATATAATAATTATATTTAAACAAAGAGTAATTATGATCACTAGTCATATAATTTATTTAAGATCATCTCATACCTGAAAAATAAAATTTTAAAAAAAATGTTTACTAACATGATTTGATAGATTATTTTCAATAAAAATATTTCACTTATATAATATTATTAAAATAGAATATATTTCTGATTTTGAGCAAGATTAATTAATAATATATAGTAAGAAAAAAATACTTTCTGATCATAATGTTTTTTAAATACATAAATATTCAATTGATATAATTAATTGTAAAAATTGTTTTTGTTGTTACATGCCCTTGTGTTAAAATTATTTTTTAAAAAATTAATTTTTATTTGATAAATTGGAATACATATTAACTATAATTTTTAAAATTTATTTAGTAAATCTAAATGTATTTTATTTGTAATGGATTATTTTTCCATGCTAAGAATGAGTTATTATGGTGAAAATAGTAAATCTAAATAAACATAAATTACAAGATAATAACATATTAAACAATGTTTCTTTTTATATAGAGGATGTGTGGTTGATCCATACCTTCCATCCACTCAATTATTTTTCAATTTTTAGGCACTTCGGGTGATACTGAATTTCTATTAGTAATTTTATTGAGATTTAAGAAAATAAAAAACATCCTCAATTATAATGTTGAAGTCCCTTTGAAAACATATTTTGTCTATAAATATATTTGGATTTTCCAAATCGAGAAAAAACATGTCCCCATAACCATTATCAACCATCTAGTGATATTAGTCTTCCAAAAAGTTCAATCTTGGTGTCCTTAAGAGGAGATACAAGGGATTATTCCATATGGGAATGTAATAATCTTAACAAATAAATTTTTTGCTACATTTTTTACAATAGGAAAACAAATCCATTCCTCTTGTGGAAAATGAACTATATCCTCAAAAAATGATGTAATTTTTTCCGTCATCAAATCACATGGATAATAGTAATGAAAAAAACCATCAATATATATGAGACATTAGGCAATATCATAATTATGTAAAATTAATACACTATCCAATTATGTACCCATTCTTTCATTAAGGGAATGATGTTGTTACTATTTCATATATTAGTCCTACCATATCCACAATAATATGTGATTAATTTTTCATTTAAAAATATAAAATTGTCTTAAAATATATGAAATGAATATGTATGATTTTAATAACATTAATATCTTTATGTAGAATATGAATCAATATTCAATTCACAAGAAATATACCTTATGTGACAAAACATGCATGATAAAATGAATCATGTAACACATAAAATAGTTCTAATAATGAAATATTATAAAAAAAATTATTGATATGAATTTAAAATAAGATCATTTATAAAACAATAAATATGAATGTGGTCTTGGTGATAATAAATTATATATTTAAATCCATTATATAGGAGGAAGCATAATGTTTAATTAAATGAAAATGTAATCTAAGAGATTTCGTCTAATATTCTATTCCTATGAGAAATATTTTATAATATTATTTAATTAAAATATAAGATGATCTTTATTTAGACGTTGATGTATTTGAAATGAATAAAAATTTATTAATGATGTAATATGATATGATTGATGACTATTTATTCATGACGTTAAAATTTGAATGTTACCAAAGAGTTAAGAATCAATTTTATAGTCTTACATTGTTATGGGATTTGTTATACTCTTCATAAAAGAATCATATCAATTTTCATTAATAAAATACTATAATTTTATTTTACTGCAAATATTTATGAAATTTATATTTTTTCTTCCAAATTTTACCCTATTTAGTACATCAATAATTCATTTAAATAAATAATTCAAAAATAGATTTTATTTTCCCTTTAAAACATATATATTTCTTCTCCATGTCAATGTCTTCTGAAATTATTTTACCAAATTCTTTTGTTTACTAAAATGTCTAATTAATGTTAATTTATGTTATCATTCAGTATTATAAATTTTTGAACTTAATATTTAGATTATTTTAAAGAATATACATGTTTTACAGAAGATAAAAAAATTTAATGAGTTATGTGATAACAGACAACACTACCATAATTATTTTTTAAAAAACATTATCCTCTTCGATATGTTTGAATTGAATTTAAAATTAACATTATTTTGTGAAATATGATTTTAATATTTCACTTAGTCTTACTTCCAAACCCGAATCACTAAGTCCAAGCCAGAATGCCACATAAACTCTTCGGTGTATCCCTATATGCAGGAGGCTACAGACTAGATTCAATTGTCTTAATCCATTAGTGGGGATTTTATACAGTCAATATCATTTTATATGATCAATATTAAATAAAAAATATTATAATAAATAATTTTTTCAAACATAAAGATATGATAATAATACATAATTGTAATAAAAATCAGGATGCTTCTATAACTGGATGAAAGGTCTAACGGAAAACAAGAAGACAAAATAGATAAATAAATAGAGGATCCTCCATATTCAATGTCAAAAATTTACTAGATCCTTAATCCTCTGCTAATAAATCCATCATAGTCCCTTGCCCATTACCATATGAATTATGAAATCTAAATGTGTGTCAAAATGACTGAGTAGGGAGTGAACATAACACTAAGTTGGAAACCAACAAATCCTCCTTATCCTCAGGAGCTCAATTATACAATTTATTACATAATAAAATAAATGTGTAATAATCATTAGAACACCCAATTCAAAAGTTAGTGGCTATGTACTAACCAAGCCATCACAAACCCCCGGTTATACCTACATTGGTTATATTTTGGAAATGAACTATTTGATGCTATGTTAACAAAACCATCCACAAATCGGTTGGTGACTCACTAGGAATACACAAGTAATTAAGTGAAAAAAACCCACATATAATCCAAAAGGCATCGGGTAATTCATAATCAATATGGCATTGGGTATATTTAAGCAACCTGTATCAAACAATGAATTAGGTAATAATAATTAATCAACAAGGCATCATGTTTAGGAAATGTACATTGAATCCAAAAAGAAATAATTTAGATTCCACGATACAATGTTATCATGATGCATCATCATCTCAACCCATCAAGAACACACACCATAATGAGTAATCATACAAAGAAAACTACCTATCACGTATAGATATACTGATTCTCTTAAAAAAAACATGACAAGCCCAATCATGAAAACTATCGTAACAAAAATTATGAGAAATATTGAATCATCATTTATATCAGCATTCAGATAAAACATCATCATAGATTTAGTCCATAACATCAATCCCTTAGAAATAAATAATATTATACTATGTGATACACATATACCCACATGCGATCAAAATTCAAGCAATGTATCAATTAATTCAACATATTAATCATGAATATAAACAAGTTAATGTAAGAAACAAAAATTTTATAGTATTTACTATGTAAAAAGTGTTTGTGTCAATTTAATGGATAAACCACCCAACGTGGTTTGACTGATGGAGTGTAAATCTCAACAGTCTAGACCAACTCTTCACGAACTTGTTTATAAAATTTTGACATGTCGATGCTCGAGGTTTCTCAAAGGTTCATAGAAATAAACTAGTTATTTTATTTAAAAAAAATAAATATTACATGTGATGATACATTATGTCTACTAGATAGTCTCGAGTTGTCATATTAAGAAAACACATGCACATAAAATTTTCCCTTGATAATTTATTATATATTATCTTTTTATATTTTTCTGTTAGAAATTTCTCATTAATTATACATTTATAATTATATCTTGATAATTTCTCATTAATTATTTTTCATTATAATTTCATAATTTATTATAAATTATAATTCAATAATTTTCTCTTTAAAATTAAAATTAATTTTCATTTAGAAATAGTTTAATATTATCCCTTGATAATTCTATAAATTTTCGTTAAATATTATCTTATAACAGTTCCTTAAATATTTTACTACCACACTTTTTATTCTATAGATTATAATTTAATAATATAGGAATATCATATAATAATTTTAATAGTTATTTATTTATAATACATGTAATTATCTTATTATAGTTTTTTATAATCTTTGTCATTGGATAATTATCTTTTTATTTTATATTAATAATTTCTATAAAATTATCTTCAATAAGTTCATGAAATTATTCTTCATTAATTCACTGAAAATATCACATGATAATTCATCATAATTACCCATTTATAATTTTTTGTAAAAAGAATATTTGATAAATTCATGAAATTATTCATTTAAAATTCGTTGCAATTACCATTTGATTGTTCATTACCAATCATTCGATAACTTGTGTTACTGTTTATTGATAAATTTCATGAATATTTTATACTTTGATGATTTTTGGTTCCATTATTAAAATTTATTAAAATGAAACATTTCCATAATTTAGAATTTGGCAAAACATTGGATTAATTAAATTATAAAAAAATGTAAAAAAATATGAAACCCACCTTGGATGCACAACACAAAGTGGGGAAGAAATGAAATCATGTGGCTAGAAGAGGAAGGGGGAGGACCACCTCTGATTCATAGAATTTCAAGAGGGGCTTCCAGATACTCTATTAATCACATCCAAGGAGTGCGTTGAAATAACATGTTCAATAATGAGCCATACCAAAAAGGTTCACCTCTATAAAATCCCCAATATATGTGTATTTTTCATAAAATAAAATTCCATATTTCAACCATGAATCAATTTAAAAATAAATGTTGAGTAATTGATTTCCACTTCTTAGGAAATTTATAAATTAATAGAGGTCAAAATAGTGGTCAAATGAAGCTTTGATGTAATTTAAAAATAGTAAAAGGGTTTCATACCCATTTTGATAGACTATAAATAGTACATTTAATCAATAAATTAAATTAAATTAATTATTTTATTTTATAATCAAATAACTCAAATTTAATTGGTGACATGGCCAATACATATATTTCATACAAAAAGTTTACACTTTTAAGGGTAAAACCCCCGCTTCAGACCCAATGGTTATTTCTGATTTCTTATACAACACACCATTTGGGAAATATTGAATACATTTTAAATAAATTAAATAGAATCAATAATTAATTAAAAATAAAATAGGTTTTTATTGAGACTAATCAATCCAAAAATTCCATGCCTATAAATGTTACACCCTGATTAGGATAAAACCCACATATTGGACACAAAGGGGGTTTTAGATTTCTCTTATGATGTGTCATTTTTAAGATATTAAATTATTATAAATAATAATATAATATTATTGATTTAATAAATTAGTATCCTGAGAGTGGTGTTCAAAAGAATGAGTCTTGTAAATTATATACCCTACCTATGCTAAACTCTATGTACCAGACCTAATGGTGGTGTCATATTTCTCATAGAGAACACAATTTTTGAGTTATTCAATTATTTTGAAATTTTTTTATGCTTCATATAATATATATAATAATTTTATTCCATATTCATTGGGGATTTACATGCCTCAGAATCTCACACGAACATATCGTTTGACACATAATTATTTTCTAAATATTCCAAAGTTCTAACTCGTATTTTTATCTTATGTAATGACTTTAACACATTTATTATGTTATTTTTCTCAGATAGGAAAGTGTTTATACATAAGAAGCTTATTCTTTATCAACAAGAGGATGTTATTAACATTTTAAAATTCATGACATTACAACTCTCTCCCTATATTAACTTATTATCCATCAGATGTATCCGTTGTTGTCCTATGAGGACCCCTCATGCCACTGAGCTCAAACATCAGGCTCATGTTCCCATTTTTATTCCAGGATTCATCCATGTTGTCGTAGTAACCGGACTTGTGGTACCGTCTTTTCACATATTACCATCACTATCTATTCATTGACCTATTCCAGAAAATCCTCATTAGGTGAGTCAATATACTTATTAGTATCCTTATATTCATTAACATTTTAAGTATTAAGTATGTAACTCCAAAGCTATAACACATGGAACATGTTCTACAAACCACAATAGAGAGAAGGGTGGTCAATATGATACACTACCACCCCTATCCATTTAGTTTTCTAAAAGGGTCCAACAAATAGTGGTTATAGTTTTTCTTGTTTCCTAGGTAATGTATGCCATAATAAAGGAGTCGCTGTGAATAAGACCTGATGTCCCACAGTGAACTCCATATGTATCATTTGATGGTCTGAATAATATATCTATATACTCTATATGATGACCAACCACATTAAAATCAGATGAACTATCTTGGACGCCTCCTCAACTGAACCAAGACCAAAAATAAAAAATCTTCTTCTACATTCCAGCAATCAGTGATCATATTTTTTTATGGATCCTTATAAAAGATCCATATAATTTGAATCATGATATGAATTATGGAAAACAGACTCATTCATGTCTAGGTGATCATCCAAAAATCCATCAATGTCTAGCACACAATCTAAAATCATTTACTCCAATATGTTTATAGTCTTCTTCTATGTTCCATCGATTTAAATAAGGTTAACCATTTGGAATCATAGATGAGTCCCTAGGGATTGTTTATGTCATTCTGATAACATAACGTAAAACATGTTTCTTAACACCACACTTCTATCTCATGATTATGTCTGTTTGAGTGATGATATAGTAAAGGTTATTGTGATACTTATAAATAATAAGCATGATCCACCACTGCTAGAGCCATTTCATGTTTATGGTAGTTCTTCTAATGGGGTAATAACTAACTATACCTATATGAAATGACCTTCTCTCTTTTCACTGTCACCACTCCCAATCAAAAACATCATACATCATAGTACACAGCATAACCAAACGCAATATCAGGGAGTATCATAAATTGATCTATTTTCAATCTTCAAATTAAATAATGGGAATACTCCTGAAATTGGTATTACAAATGAAACATAACTCCCATATCTATTAGCTATAATGGGTAATAATATTCAAGAAATGTCATGGATAAACCGTCTGTAATATTATACTATTCCTAGAAGGATTCTAATTTCAATCGTGTTTTATAGTTGTGTCCAAGACATGGATACATCAACCATTTCTAGTATTAGTGATATACCTTATTTAGACACCGCATGTTCTATTAGAATCACAAAATTAATGTAGTAGTCACATTTTGAGAGCGTAGCACAATGCCTATATGCTGAAATCATACTCATTAGTATCTTATGGTGCATAGCATGATGCTCTACTCTGAGACACTAAATTTGTATATAATCAATGATAACTATGTTGAAATAGTTATTATATGGATGAAATATGCTGTTTCTTTGGGTCTTGAATATTTCTTGCATGTTGTTGACCCCAAATTACATTACCAAGTACTCATATATAATATATCTTCACTGAAAAGTTGTCTTTGGAATATTCTCCTCAGTAACTCTTAATTGGTGAAAGACTGATCAACGATCAATCTTGGAGAACCATTGGAATCTATAAATATGATTCAAAATATCATTGATTTATGGAAATAAATATTGGTTCCTGACCATATCTGGTTCAGTTTCTAGTAATCAACACATTTATGAAAAATAATATATGTATGTTTGAATACAAAATAAGTGAATCCCATGGTGAGGTACTCGGATTTATGAATCTCGTCCGCTAAAATTCTACCTATTGAACACTGATATCCATCATCTTGGTTGGATGCATATGAAAAGGGGTATTAAATTGGATTTTCACTAGACACGATCCCCTTTTTACATAACCCACTAACGTAATAGATTTTCTACTATGTCAAGGATCCAAAAAAAATATCAAATCATTACTCGACATCTTGAGGGCCTCCAGTTCCCTAGAAGAATGAAGAATTTATTAGTGTAAGTAATTGATATTTTTACCATAGTTTTCAATTACTATGTCAATTACTAGTTCATAAAATATGTCTTCATGTTCAAGAAACCTTTATACCACTACCGTAGAGTAGGAGCATTAAAAAGATAAACATCATTCCAAAAAACGTCTAGTGTTAAAGCTAAAACCACCTTTATTATGGATGTATTTCATCCCCCTTCCCATGTAGTTCCAAATCACTACATTGAGGAGAAACATAATGTAATGTGAAAGAACACACTTGAGGATTGAAAAAAAGGTGTCATTATGATAAACAATAATTAGTCAATGTGATCATAGAATAATTATCAACAAATGTATTCTTGGTCAGTAATGGGTTTTTCAAGGAGTATAACATAGTCCCTTGGTAACCCCCACCACGATCTAACCCGGTCTTCTGTCACTTAAAATTAGTCACAATCATCGTATATAAATATATGTGTATGTATGTATGTATGTATACTAACACCACAAAATCCATGTTGCAATAAATTAATGCTAATTAATATATGTCACACAACATGGAAACAATAATATAACATATAGAACAAACTATCCTAAATAGATAGCACAAATAAAGGGATTTAATTAATAAACTTCTATTCATCACAAAAACTGGTATATATGTTACATGTGAACCTACTTTCCTATTAATGATGCATCAAATTACATGAAATATAATGAATTACATATAATGTAATCTGCTTTACTGTAAGTTAATTTAATCAATAGTACATGAAACATAATTTCCCATCAATTGAATCGTAGAAATCCATTACACAATATTGTCTAGCCTCTGAAATTGTTCCGCATCCTAATTCCAATCCATCTTAAGTCTATTGTATCTTGTCCCAAACCAAGAAAAGTGATGAAACAAATTACTGAGTCCAGATGCTCTTATAAAATTTTGTGAAATCTCAAATATAATCATCGGGTCTGAGTTGGAATACTATGTGACCCCATGCATTTATCCTAGTACGCTAGAGGATTTTGACAAGTTATGTGGGACTATGTCTTTTAGTGGAGATACAATCCGCTCAATACCATTTCACAATATCAATAACAAAAAATAAAAATATATAAATAATCAGATAATACATGTGGAAATGTAAATTTGACATACATGTAATACAAATGAAGATGCTTCTGTTATTATAAAGCATGTTCGATGGAAAATAATAAGATAAAGAAAATAAATAAATAGAGATTTCAACAGAGACTATCCTGATCTACTACTATATCTACAATATTTTTCATAGCTATACACTTGAGGGACCTTTCCCTTCACTAATCCCCTCATGAAATCTATAAGCACATCAAAATTCCCAAGTAGGGTGTGAGTACAAGACATAGTAGGACACCACCAATGATTCCTTAACCTGATGTGCTCATGTATACAATTGTATTCCCTAATAAAAAAATGTGTAACCAACTTAGTAACAAATAATCAGAAAATGAGAAGCTATTAACCAACAATGTCTCCCTAAAACCCTAACCATAGCTTCTTCAGATTCATATAGAAAATGTACCGTTTTTTGATAATCATCCAAAAATTATTGACAATGATTTTTTTGAGTCACATGGAATACAAAAAGAAATTTGGGGTAACAGCCTACCCAAAATCCAATAGGAATTAGGTAATACTAGAAATCCACAAGGCATTGAGTATCTTTAATATACCCAGAATCTACATGGCATCAGCTTCATCAAAGTAATCAACAAGGCATCAAATTTTGGCCATCTACACTAAACCCATATGGCATCAAGAAGATGTTAGGATACATATTTATCCCGCCATGTCTTCATCATCACTACTCACCAAGAGCGCACCCCCCAAAGAGTAATCATAAAATGAATTTCATCTAATATGTATATAGATACCAATCATCCAATGGAAAATATAAAAAACCATAGGATGGTAATAACCATAGAAAACATCATGATAACAATAAAATCAAAATATACGTCATCATGTGGATAAAAAAGCATCATTTAATCAAGCTATCATATTATTCTCTTGTAGAAAATCATACTATACTATGGGATACAGATACACCAACATGTGATCACAAGTAATGAACAATATCATTTATATCAACACGTAAATCAAGTATATCAATATGTGTAAACAAGATCCCAGAAAGTAAGAAACTTTCAACTTCAAATGTATTGACGTCAAAAGAAAGGATAAACCACCCTATGTGGTTTGATAGATACAATGGAATCCTCCATAGTCATGAACACCACTTTATGACCATATTTAAGAAACATTAACATGATGATTCTTATAGTTTATCAATGTTTCTTGGATCCAAAACCAATTATTTTATTTTGAGAAGAAATAAAATATCAAATGTGATGGAAAATTATTTATCCTCGATTATTTCTAATTTATTATTTTTGGCAAACACAAGAAATTAAAATTATGCATCAATAATTTATTGTAAATTTTCATTTTATAATTTTCAATTGAAATTTTCTCAAATTTTCCTTTTATGATTATAAATTTATAATTTATCATAAAATATCCATTTATAATTATATATTGATAATTTATTATAAATTATTCTTTTGTAATTATATTTTTTATAATTAAACGTAATTATCTTTTAGAAATACTATGATATTACACTTCGATTGCCATTATTTTTCCCAAGGAAACGAGTTTAATTTATAAACCTTTGTTCTCGATGAACTGTCGGTCACCTAAAATCTATTTGATAAATTTTTTGATTGTTTACTTTATCTTTATTAATTATAATTATTGGGATACTTTTTAATTTAATATTATATTTATCTTAGTTATCCTTCTTCTTATAGCAGGAATATTATTATCTTCAAAACCATATACCATTTTTACATATAATTTGTACATTGAATGTAATTTGACTACCTATACATATAGATAAATATGTATAATTTTCTCAATAAAAATATTATTTGACAAAGAAAATTTCTCATTAATTAAATCATTAATTATATATAAATAGAATTCTTTTGATATGAAATGATTGGTTGGGCATAGAAGTATATTTCTCTTTTATGTGTCTGTAAGTCTCATGAGACTAATTATTTAGCCAAATTATTTTCATTTTAACCAATGAATAGAAACACCAATTTCAATGGTCATGAAAGTGTAGAAACAATGATTTATATGATAATGATATCCAAAAATAAATTTCCATATTAATAATTAAATTATTAATATTCATGCTATTATATAATTGATATTACCTGTTGATGCATTTATTTCTGAAGTTATGGATTCAATTCACTATGTGATTAGTTGTTTACCATACAATTTAAATTTTGACTTATCTAATCATTATAGTAAGTAATTGATTAAATTCCTGTGTTTTTAGATATTTATGATCATATATTGAATATTGCATATTAATTCAAGGTAAATTTTTCTATACACAACCCGTATTGAGATATTGAGATCATTATTGATTTGTTTCCATTCCTTTGGATATGAAGAATGAATCTTTCAATAAGTTCAAGGATTCATAATATGTAATTTTACATTATTAAAATTTATGTTATAATTTTTTCTCAAAATACAATTATGTATATAGTTTAACAATACCAATAAAATATTTGGTTCTTTGAGACATGATATCATGTATCTTATTATATGTATTAAAGTAACCATTGACTCTGCATTATTGGGGTCATGTTCTTTACAACCATAATATCATAAACAAGTTATTATCATCATAATAATTAAGAAAGTATTAGAAAAAGGTATGTAATGTGGAATATTCATAAAAATGAAACATCATAACAAAGTCGTCAAATACCACACAAAGCTGTGAATAACGTTTGTATTATTTTCAAGTATAAAATATGTGTGTAAATCATAATATAAAAAATGGGAATAATAAAATCATAATTATAATGAATAAAAAATATATTATGAGGAATGTAAAATTAACCAATTCATTAGAGGTTAATATAATTATGGTCTCATCCACCACATCATGAAATGAGCAATATCATGCACCCATATAGTAAGTGATGATATTAGAGTCGTCATTTTGAGATGAACTATAATAAAGGAATGTGTTTAATAAATGGATCATAATGAAAAATATCATTAATATAAAATAATGTTCTTTATTAAATAAGGGGAGTCATATTTTTAAAGAATTATAATTTTTTGAGTGGAGAAGAAACAACATAAGATACGATAATATAATGTTTTAGAAAAAATGTCAATTTTTAGAAATATTTATATATTGGAATTAAATTCATTAAAAAAGGGGGAATCATTTATATTCTCAATATGATTAGTAAGAAATAGTAAATGTAAAATTTATGGACAATTAGAGAAAAAATATACAGATAATAATGTCAAATAAGAGATATCTAGAAAATACGGAGTCATATTTGAGATTCCCCATCCTAAAAATCCTTATTTATTTTTCCACTTTTCCAATTTGTATACAATATAATTGAGTAAATTAAAAGACGAAATAAATTTTGAACTAGGTTATTTTTTGTTATTCCTATTCATTTATAATAATTTCAATATATTTTTTAATTGTTATATTTAATGGTGAAACATTTTGATACAATATTTTCATTACAAAACAAATACTGATACAATTTAATGATTCATCTGTATAAGGTCGGAATGGCCTGAAGGCCTTCATTTTATTATGATTTTGATAATCCACCTTTCAAGGGATGAGGTGGAACCCTTACAAGACCCGAAGGCTTAGATATAATTACATTACCCGCAGGTCTTAGAGGTAATCACCCAGACAATACAACAAAGAACTGCTCCTCCATAGCATGTGTCATGATATCAACACTCCACCTTCATAGGGATGGTCGGCTAGTTGTCTTATGAAAAGCTTCACAGGATGGGTACCGATGGAAAGGACATACCCTCTCATTATTCCAATTATGGTTAGCTCTTCTCTAGTGGTTGTGCCTGCCCTGAATCCTCCCTCGAAGCCTTGTCCCCAGTAGTTTGACTTTTACATCTTCATTCATGTGGCCCGAAGGCCTTAGGGTGGCCTAAGGCCTTATGGTGGCCCGAGGGCCTTCAAAATCAACTGTTTAGAAGACATTGAATGGCCCAAAAACCTTGCAGGACCCGAGGAAAAAACCGATGGCCCAAAGGCCCAGATGGATGAATAGTTCTAGCTGCTACAGTACCGAACAATACCTGCTACTGTACCCACTATAGTACCAAACAGTAACTACTACAATGCACTCTACAGTAATGCTACAGTGCTGCTACATGACAATGTAAAAATAGGATTACATAGGAGTACGACATATAAATACATATTATATATATTAATTATTAAAAGATAGAATAATTAATATGTTTTTTAAATACAAGTAAATAAATATTAAAAAATTTGGGTTTTAATATAATATAGAAATAATAGGAAGATAAGTTGATAAATAGTGAAAAACATAATGAAAACATAACCTTTTATATCTGTTAATTATTTTATATGGTACTACAATACTTTGATTTATTATCCTGAATGATTCCAATATATCTTTAATAATTAAATGGGGATTAATTTATGGTGTTTGGGTATACATTTGTATTAGTTAAGCTGGGGAGGAGTTGCTTGTCTAGGGGCAGGAGAGAGAGGTTTTACTATTTAAGAGATGGGTAGTTTTATTTAATAATAATGAATAATCTATTAAATCTAATGAATAAAATTTAAATATTAATATTTTAGAGACTATAAAATATATATGTGTACCTTAATGTGAATTTGTTTACTTTTATACACATTATAGTTTTAATGTATTAATTTTATCAAAAATAATTTATAAAAATGCGTAAATGTTTATTCAAAGGGACCCTTTGGACTATTATAAATTATAAATTATTTTTTATTTTTGTAAATTTAATTAATTGTTTGAAATAAACCATATATCTTATGTGATTTATGATGTAGTTATAGAACAATTTTAATATTTATTATAGCTTTATTATATACTTTTTTTATGAAATTTTTTTTCATTTGATATACAATATTTTTTCCATTTACCAAAAACTGATGATTCAAAGTAATATATTAAAATTTCCCCCTCGAAAATTAGTTTGTGATGATTCTAGAACATAAATTAATTTTATTGAAATAATTTTAAAATAAATTAAATTTAAAAATTTATGTTAATATAATGTTTCATTAAATACATAAATAAATTTAGTTTAACATGTTTTATAATTCCATGTAATTATAAATATTGGAAATTAATCATTGAATTAAAATATTTACATATTCATTAATAACCAATAGAAAGAAAATTATATTACACATTATTATCTCAGTGTCGAATTACTATTCTAATGGATTGGTTACACTTCTAGAAGATGTGGTCACTATTAGTAATGTTATGCTCTAAATTCCTTTCATTACATAACTTTTCCAATAGCTATATTGCCTCATATAAATACCACTTCATATCAACATATACCCTTAACATCAATTCATCTCTAGGATCCATATTTTTCATTTGAATAATATCAATTTTTATAAATATTTTGTTTCCTTTCCCTATTAATGTTCATTTGAATGATAATTATTCCAAACAAAGATGAAATGAAATTTCCTATTCTACTTTTTATATTTTATATCGTTTTTCCCATTGTAATATTCTTCAATTTAGTGGGTCCATTTATAGAATAATGTGATTTTATCAATTAATAAAATGACATGTCATTGGTTTTTATTTGTTTTTTGGGTGTGTAATAAAATCAAAAATAATGTAACACACATTTATTTTGAGTAAAATATCATTAATTTTGTCTAGTTCAATTCAAAATAAAATTAAATTCTCTCTGCATCTGAATAATAACCACTATTAGTTATTAATACATTGACCGTTATAGGCATGGAGATATAATATCAATGGTATTAATCCATTCATTTGTATTTGAGGGATCTAAAACAACACCATATTGGGGAGGTATATTTTTATAAAATAATGAATCTCAAAATTTTATCTCCTTAGAGATATAGGGATTTATATATGATTCATGTGGTTATCCACGAATTCAATCAATAATATATTTACGACAGTGAAGTTCTATACTCATGCACTTAATATATAAGGTATCTCTTTTGATAAATCATCACATTATGAATCATATTAATTATTTAATGGGTTTTAGATGCCTTCCATGTTCTCTGACATTATCTAGGATTGATTAGTAATAATAGTTCCTCGTTTTGTAAATGGACTTATTCGATGTGATCCTAAGTATTGATTGGAAGGTGTGTTTTGAGGTACAGTTAAACTGTTATCACTTACGAGGGAGAATTGTCAAACCTGATGTAAGTACCCATGATTTTTAAGGGGAAGGGATCTTGGGGCATGATGTGATAGACCTCAATATAAAATGTTTTGAAATATTTTTTTTCCAAATCACGTTTCTCATATTAGAGGATGATGACAACAGTTATAAAGACGAATTAAATCCAATGGTGGATATGTTTTTTGACGTCTTTCCAGGTGATTTTACATGGTTTCTTATAAAGATGGAGATTGATTTTATGATATTTTTGGCAGTGAGGATAAAATTTATATATATTTTATTTTATCGTATTTACCCCATTATATTGGGGGAATTACAGATATTACTTGATGATTGGAAATTTAATAGATTCATTCTCCCATATACCTGATATTGGTCCATAACAATTCAATTCAAAAATAAAACCAATGGATCAATTCACCTCAATATATATTATCAGAAGATGGATAAGGTAAATATCAATAAAAAATATCCCATTTTCCATACATTGATGATTTTATGATCAACCCTAGGGGGAAAAGTGGTTACACATCAACCACTTTGAATCTAGGTATCACGCAGACTATGATTGTGAGGGTGATGACCCGAAAATATGTTTTTGAAGTAAGTAATACCACTTTGATTATTTGGTCATTTCATTTAGGTCAATTTCTTTACCATGGTCTTCCTGGAACATATAGCGATTGTGTTTCATCAATACCTCTATTCATTCATTATGGTGTTTTTGGATTATGTCTTGGAAAATTATAGGACTAAATAGGATATTGAGAAGAACATGAGGAATTTTCTAGCCACACTTCAAAATATTTTTATCTTTTTAATGCTTTACATTTGTACATTCTTTCAAATAGAGGTAATGATTTAAGTCCTTGTAATTTCAATGGGTGGTATTTTAGTGGTCTTGAAGAATATTGAAGTAGGTATTTCATGGGAGAGGTAGTGGAAAGTCTTTGATATAAGAATATATTTAGTCTTCTAAGGATATAACAGGTTTTTTTGATATTTCTCTGGGATTGATTATCCCATGTCCATGCTTACCCAGAAGGGTGTATGGTTGGAATAGATCCTAAAATATAAAGTATCCATTGAGGATCTTAAGAAATTTTTGACCACTTCCCTTATTTTGACCCTGTCAAAATATTGAATGTGATATCTAGTCATATTTGACCTTACTAGTATGGCTGCTATTTGTATTTTGATGTATAGTGACATTTTGGTGGTTTATTTCTCTCTCAATATCATAACAAAAAAATAATAATTATTCCACCCATGACGTAAAATTACAGGTAATGATTCATGCATTGTATTGGTGTCAACCATATATCTTCGGGGGGAAATTTATAGTCTAATTGGATCATAGGATCATTTCCTACATTTTATCCTATAAGGATTTGTATATTAGGTAAAACCATATGGTTGAGTACTTCTAGGGGTTTTATTTTGGAAACTTTTATACCAATAATAATGGGAATGTTATTGAGGATGACTTGAGAAGGAATGTTCTAGTGAAATATCTAAAAGAATCCCATGATGAGTGAGATTTGATGGGTCCTTCTTCAAAAATTATCTGGAATCCATGAAAGATATTGGGTTTATGTTCATTGATAGTCCTCAGTACAATCCCATTCATATAAAGCTTATTTGTATGGAAAAGCATGGTGATGAGCTGGGTTAGCATTCTATACAACTTTGTAATGTTTTTAATGATCCCAATAACAACCCTTATCTTTAAACTATATCCGTTTTTTCTAGGGTGACATCATCAATCCATTGTCATTGTGGAAGGTGGTAATATATTTTATCCACTTGTAAATATGGTTTCTTTACCCCAGGACCCCCATTATGTGTTTGGATTTGGTTTTTCTAATCTTGTGGCCATGTATTATGTGAGATATAGCTGATATTTTTTCATGTGTTATACTTGTGATCCCGTTAATGTCAAACAACAAAGTCCCTTCGATGTTATTTTTCCACTAACCATTACTCCATAGAAGTGGGTAGAGGTATGTAGGTATTTTATCATTGGGTAACCTAGTACACCCTAGGTAAGTATCATCATTTCGTTAGTGATTCACCATCTGAACAAATCATACCATTTCTTTATAAGATGGGACTCGAAAAAAATGAATGTGTTTTGTTGATTGTATGTCTAAGAGATAGATAGGCTTCATGGTGTGACAAAATATTTAATTTAAATTGGGGACCCCCACATTACCTCTTACTTATAGTAAGGGGATCTTAAGGAAATGTAGTAATATATCTAGTTGAGTATGACATACCATCCTTAAACGGATGGTCGGACGGAGTAGGAAAATCACATCATGGAATAAATGATTCAAACATGTAGTTATTATTTTGGAGGCTAGGGGATAACCCCTTTGGTATTGTTTTAATTCACATATAAATATAGTTACTAATAACTGATAAAAATGCATCCCTTTGAGGTTTTATATGGTCAGCCAAGTCGATCACCTTCGTTTTGGGGAGAGGTAGGTGATACCTCATTATCTGGACCGACCCTTGTATATGAGATGTCTGGTAAAGCTTATTTTATTAGGAAACAATTATTGATAGAATATCATTTCAAAAATCCTTATGTTGATGATAATTTCTCATCAATGTTATTATGAGTTGGTGACCAAGGTGTTTCTAAATTTGGCACATCACATGGGTTGCCTTCATATTGGTAAACTAAGAGTGCCAATGCCATGATATGTTAAAATGTTGTAGATTACAGAGAGAATTGTTATGGTGGTATACAATATAGCATTGATATATCATTTTATGTCATTCCATGATATATATTGTGTCTCATTGTTGAAAAATTATAATCTATAGCCATCGTGAATGATGAATTGTGAAGAGATGGTGTTGGAATCGGACTTGTCCATGTTCGAGTGACCGATAGAAAATGTGGGTTCCTATGTAAAGGTACTTCAGGGGAAATCCAAACTGTTGGATCAGGTTCTTTTTAATAATGAGAATTATGTTGGTGAGAATTAGGAATTTAAATATTAGGTTGGGGATAAGAACACATTTTTTAATCTAATTGAAATTTTGATTTTCCTTCCAAGGGCTTAATGATTTCATGATTTGAATAATTTTCACGACTATGGTTTTATTATGAGGTATTTTTTTTGTATGATATTTTTTATTTGGATTTACTAATTGTTTCATTGAAAAAATGGTGATATTGGTATTAATAAAAGGTGGTGTATGGCTTGAGCTGCGTAGAGTAACCCACTCAGTAGCACAATAGAAATTGTGGTCCTTGTACAATGCCACATTCTAGAATTAACTATCGCACAGGTTAGCAGTCTAACCGTTTTCATAAAACAATGGCTTTAATTGATGCACATAACTAGGAAAATAGTCATTCTACCCCTATAGGAAAACCAAGAAACCACTTTTCCATTTGGAGAGAGGTTTCATATGGTTGTCGTACGGTTTGGATGATCATGTGGCCTTCCCAAAAAATATAATAATATTGAAATTAATAATCTAATATTCCATGATTTTAACCAAAAATCCACGATGTCTTTCCCTATTTGAGGTATAAAGCCTTGGGCATGCCACCCATTCCAATTTTCTACCATGTACTTTAATCCCTTGGTGTATTTGACATGTTTCTTCATGAAATCAATGAGTAAGTATCTCTTAACATCTTTTCTTCTATTTTCCTAGTCTCTTATTCATTCTTCATTGATTTCTATTTCTCCAAAAGATAGTTTGATCGAATGAAGGATAAATCATGATTTATTTGGTTTAATCATGATAGTTGTGGTATGATCTATCTTATATAGAGACTCTTGTATATAGTTGTGGGTTTCTATTGGTTTTGGAATTTTTCCTTATTAAAGGTAGGTGGTTCCCTATATTAACATTGATTGATGTTATTTTTTTTCTTGATAAGGTATCTAAATGGGTTATATAAAAATTTTGAGTGGTGATAAATAATTTTTAATGGGTTTTTTGTGTACATAATGGTTCAAATGACGGGTTTCTTATAGGAAATGGTGGGATTTCATCCGTGTTTTTAGTTTTTGATGCATTTATGTGTTAGAGGTTATTCATTTTACATAGAAAAAAGTAATTTAGTATAATGGAATCCTTGAAATATAGTAGGGAAGTATAGGTCTGGAACACTAAGTTGTTCAGCAGGGCTGAGGCCGGGTTCCCCCAAGCAGGATTAATGCTCTATACTAACTAAACATATGATGATGATCAGATACCACGAGACTAGGGGATGTGATTCCCCTATGTGGATCATGCATGGGGATAGTGAAGGAGTTACTATCTATTCATAATTAAGGTATGATAATCCTAGGACCCCACTAATTCTAATGACTTAGAGAATTCACATGGTTCACCTGTGATTCTATTCATATCGTTAGAATTATTGAAAACTTATTTCACTATTTAATTTCAAATAATGTTTCCTTTTAAAAATGTATTTCCTTAACTTTTATAAAAACAACCATGTTTATTTTTATTATAAGTTTATTCCAATTAATCTCATATGGATGTATCATAACATGAATTGGATCACATCCTATATACACAATTTTATATGCATTGAAGTTGTAATATTTTTCCCATCTAATGGAATGGTGTTCCATGACAGTGGCGATGGATATAGTTCTAGAGGATCATATAATCATTTGTGTTTGTGGGGGTGGCATGAGGTTGTTAACCCTATTGATTCATAGAGGCTTGGTTGTGTATTTGGTTCCCCTCCATGTATTAGTAGTCAAGATTTTGGTTTAAATGTAAAATTTCTAACTATGTTCTTCCATTTTTTGATAGATGTTTTTCTTTTTAATATGGTTCACACTCTATATGATTATTTATTCTTAGGGGTTATTTTGTCTGATTTTTAGGGGTTAAATCATTCCCAAAATAAATTTTTGATTCCCATAAACTAGTTTCTAGATCATAGAGATTTGGAACACACTTCATGATTTTTAGCAGGTGTCATGTAGAATGAAATCCCGACTTGGTGCATGGTGAAATTTTATTAGATATTTTTTTACCCCTCTTTGGGTCATGATATTTGGGAGAGTCTAAATACAGAAGAGTTTAGACTATTAGGACCTGAGGATCTGGTTCTGAGTGAGATGTCTAACCAACACACCTCATGAAAGACCATGGGTCACCATGGGATAATTGGGATATGGTTTGACTCCTCTTATAATTGAGTTGTATTGGCCGAAGATGGTGGATGGACAACGAGTAGAGGAAGATAGGCCCAATGTTTTATTATGATTATTATGAATTTTATTTTATTTATATAAGTGTTTGTTGTTTATTTTTTTTTAAAAAAATTATAGATATGTGTTGAAAATTTCATTGTTTTTTTAAACGGTTGTATCCTCATTCCTCCCTATAGATATCATTTCAATCTAAGAGAAGACGAGAGTTAATGCCCTGCCTCATCAGTCGATAATTGATTGCTGGAACTGTTGGTTAGGATTGGATGGTCATTGGACCAAGGAAAGGGCTCTAGCCCAAATCATGATCTAAAATCCATAACAGGTTCTGAAAATTACATACATCGTGACTCAATAAATAATAAACCCATGTCATTATGCGGTGTCATATATATCCATGAACAAAGGACTGTTTTGAAAAGATTAATATGATTTTTGGGTTTCCTGATATTCATAAGGAAGTTAAAGTGAAATGTTCTTGATTAAAGTTTCAAGGTCCTAATTGGATGTGGTGCGACTCAGTGGATTTGGCTAGGAAGCCTATGAATATGGGTTGGAAACAATTCATGGTCATGATAAATGATCAATATTTCATAGAGACCATGGCATTTACTTTGACCATAGAGTTTATTTGTCTTCATCAAGGGGTTCAAACTATTTTTGATTATTCCAACAACTTTTCAATGTTCGTTATGTTCATACCCAAGGTTGTTTCTAATGAGTCGTTAATGGATTATTTTTTTGAAATATCTTATCCACTACACATCCTATCACATGACTAATTGTTTAATTTGAATACATATGCTATGATAGTTTATTGAGTCCATATGGTGGAGATAGTTCTTGTCGAAGTGCATTATTTTAATAGGGAAGTTTTAGCTTTGTGCTACTGATTCAGTGTTTCATCGAAAAATAATAGATGGTGAGATAAGAAAGAGAATAGGGGAGGTGATATATTAGTACACAATTCCCAACTACCATTGTCTGTGGATTTGGATATTGATTCATTGATGTGGAATCTGGGTGGGGGGGAATAATATCCAGATAAGTTTTTCATATCCCCATATAATTTTCTGTTAGTGTGGACACGTGGGTCACATACAATGGTTTTTTAAAGATGAAATACAATATGTGGGTGGTGAAAGTTTCATATCTCCTAAGGGAATGTTATTTTAGTTTTTACCATCAAGGAGAGAATATTAACGTTTTTTTGTTGTGGTAGTAATGAGGTGACTACAATAGGATAGATTTAGGTTAAAATAAATTTACATTTCACTAGACATACATAACCCCACATAGAGATGTCGAACCTTCATTCTTTGGACCATGTGCCGATGGAATCATATTCAGGTCTTGTGATAGTTAGAGGTTAAATTTTTATTACATCATCTATAACTACTGTTTTATCATTGGTTATAATAAACGTTTCATTTTTTCTTACCTTGTGGGTTTTTCAAAATTTCTGCTGGATATCATGCAATATTTCATGGATATAGAGAGAATTATTAGTAAAAAGATAATGATGTATTTCATATACATAGCATGGACACTCACATTTTTTGGGTTAGAGCTGGAGTTGGATTTTTTGGTTCTGAAAATGGACCTCTTTGATGTGATCCTTAGAATGAATTGGATTGTAAATTTCAAGGGGCATATTAACTAATTTATTTAGGGAGTAAAAATTGTAAAAACTGATTTAAGTACCTATTTTTTATGGTGAATTTGAACTTGGTTCAGGATGTTCATGACCTCCATTTGTGGAGATGGGAAATAATTTTTTCAAGGCCTTTTAACTCATTTTGAAAGATGTTGAAATTTTTTATAAGGATGTATTATCTCTTTGGTGGATGAGTTTCTACTGGTTTATCGAATTAATTTTTTATTGTTTTAATTCGTAGTGGGAGGTGGACCATACCATCAATTTGGAACCAAGAAGCATCACAATATCTCATCCATCAATCAAATGGTCCCCACACAATTGATGTAATTAAAAATAAAACTCGACAATTTCAAATCCAAAGGATTCATTCACCCGAGAATCTCACCATGGAAAACCCCAATTATTTAAGCAAATAAGGTTGATGGATATATTGGGTTGTGTGTCAACTACCATAATCTGAATAAGGTTATCATCATAAAAATATATCACTTACCCCAAATTGATGACCATTATGATCAACTCAAGGGGGAAATGAAATTATCGTATATTAAATTGCATTCCGAGTACTTCTAAGTAAGATTCATTGATACATATGTCCTATAAATATCCTCAAAAAGATGTTATGGACCCTTTTATTATTTGGTCATGGTTTTCAGCATAAAAAATATCTAGTGGTGTACATGGAACTTACTAGTAGGTCGGTCCATCAATTCCTCGATTATTTCAATTTGGTGTTTATGGTTGATATCTTGGTATTTTTTGTTTCCAAAGAACGTCTTGATAATACCGTGGGGATTATTCTAAACACTCTTCAAATTAACCATCCATAGAAAAATATTTCCATGTTGTCCTTGTGGATCATAGTGGTAATGTTTATAAGCAATGTGATTTCAGAGTTTGTAGTTCCGATGGACCCTAAGATGATAAAAGAGGTTATGTAATGGGGGATACATTGGAATGTATTTGGGAAAAGAAGCTTTTTGCACCAGGTAGGGTATTAAAAGTGGGGGTTTTAGAATTTATTAGAATTATTCACCCATTACTGAGATTATCCTTAAATTTGAACGGTTTTAATGTAGTCAATAATGTCATGTATCCTTTTAGGATCTCAAGATTTTTAGATAATTAATTCCCCCATTCTGTTCCCATTGAAATTTATGAATTGATATACGAAGTTATGTGACATACCAGGTATGATTATTAGGTGTCTATTGATGAAGCATAACCAATTCATGCCAGATAGATATTTCATAATCTGACCAATCAAAAAAATCTACTAGAACTACAACTTACAATTAGAAGTAATGTTGCATTTTTTTAAGAGAGAAAACAAGTATATATTAGAGGAGAATTTTGTAGTATTCTAAGATCATATGAGGTTAGCCTATATTTTCTCCATGATGTATTAGAATATAAGGGAGTTCTATTGTGTTGGATTCTTTTGGGTGTAATATATTCGTATAATTTATACTGTGGGTAAAGGAAATGTGGTCGCCCATGCCTTGAGTTGGAATGTGACAATATATGATATTCCTAAGTCCAATGATGACTAGATGTTGATGGATCCATTTACCAAAAGTATATGTAATCCCAATATAAAAAGGTTGTATGTTTTTGGGTAGTGGTCAGCTGAAACCATCACATAAAAAGATGATTTTGTTAGAACAACATTATGATGAGTTCTGTTAATGTTCTATATAACATCATCATGATAGAGATGTACCAAGTGAATGTATGTTATCTTTGGATGGAATCATTTTCATTGAGGTACACTTCATTGAACCATTGTAATTGTGAAAGGTGGTGATGTATGATATCCACCCATCATTGTGCAACATCCACCCTGGTCCCACAACAATTTTTATGATGTTTACCTCTAGATATGGTATCAAATAGTGAGATTGAATGTTTCCAAAATTTTATCTCGGTGTTTTACATGACATCATTTTAATTCCAAACACGAGATGCACTATGATTTTTATCACCAACTACCCATTCTTACATTGAAGTGGGATCAAGATCCACATACATTATCATTGGGTTACCTCATTTGAATGGGGAATGAACATGATTTTAGTGGTGATTGAACATCTGACCCAGTCGCCCCATTACATCCTAATCAAGGAATCAAACCAAGTGGAAGGGTTAGATCTATTGTATATTTATGAAATAGTGAGGCCTTATAGTATGATTTTAGTTATAGATTCAGTCTAGAATCCCCCAATTTACCTATCAATTTAGGGAAGTCCATTATTGGGAAATGGGGTTGCATATAAAGTTGAATATGACATAACATCCTCAAAGGGGTTCTTAAACATGACAGAAACATATGATATTGGAAGACATGCTTCGGGAATGAGTGTTGGATTTTGGAGGCTCCTAGAATAACAACATTGGGATTGGTTGAATTTTCATATTACAATAGCTACCAATGCCCAAAAAAATGTCTCCCTTTGAGGCTCTTTATGGTTGTCTGGTCGATCACCTTTGTGTTAGGAACAGTTAGCTAAGACCTCATTATTGGGACTCAGTCTTCTGCAAGAGATGGCAGATAATGTTTAGTTAATCAGGAAGCTGTTTTTGATAGCATGAGGTCTCTAAAAGTCATATGTTGACTAGTGATTCCAAACCATGGAATTATATGTGGGTGACCAAGTGTTTAAAAAAGTATCACATGTCATGGTTCCTTGTAGGATTGGTAAGAAGGTAATGATGATTCTATGGGATATATTTCCTTTTGAAATTACTAAGATAGTTGGAAAGGTAGAATGCCATCTCTCTTTTCCATATTAGTGGACATTGATGAATGAAGTATTCATTGAATCAAAATTTAATAATTATAATCCACACCTATTTCACATGATTAATATGGAGGAGTTGAAGCTGGAATCCATCTTCTCTATATTTGACCGATAGGTATGGATTATGGATTCTCAAGTGAAGGATCTTCTTGAGAATTATATACTATTAGTTTGGGTTTTTTGGAAGAATTCGATTTTTTTATCTTGAGTCTTGGTAATGGAAATAATTCATAGATGAGAAGCATACATTTTTTCTCCATTTAAACTTTGGATTGAATTTATATGGGAAGAAAATTTTCATCATGGGGAGAATTTTATCATCCATGGTTTTATATTGAATTATATTCTATTTTCCTTTTGATATTAT
Source organism: Viscum album (assembly GCA_963277665.1). Classification (NCBI taxonomy): domain Eukaryota; kingdom Viridiplantae; phylum Streptophyta; class Magnoliopsida; order Santalales; family Viscaceae; genus Viscum; species Viscum album. The sequence continues at coordinate 812,315,144 of OY728161.1, read as the reverse complement.
CTTCTCCCTTTGGTGCTCAGATGCATTTGGTGAAAATAGTTTTTTCTGGGCTAATAAAAGGTGGAACATGTCTTGCACACTATTATAAGAAACCATTCACCATCATAGTGAAATTCATTCATTCTAGATAGTTTCATTATCCCGACTGCATGACCTGGTGCATGACATTAGAGGCTTACCATTAACATTGGATAGTGGATCTTTTAGAGGAGAAAATCTATGCGCATGGGTGTGTACCCCCTCTATGAAAAAAGTGTGGCATCTAATCCCTATATAAAGATGTACTTCATTGTTGGTTCACGGTTCCGAAAACCATGAAGACAAACATTACGACCAACCAAAATAATTAGAAAATTTTAAATTCATAATCTTTACATCTATGGGATAAACCCCAAATCCCCCATTACTCACCCCATTATATCTCTACAAAATTTTGTTTGAATCCACTTCTTATTAGATCCACCAGAGCTCAATATATTTGTGGTTTTGGAATTGGATATTCAAGAAATCAAAAACTAAATATGGCTTCACATATTTTCTACCTCATTCTTAGTTTCTTAATCACCATTCCTTAGTTTCACTATCTCTAAGGGATATGATTACAAATTTAGGCTTCATTATTGATTTATTTGGTTAAATATTGATGGTTGTAGTACAATATTTCCTTTATAGGGTCTCCTTATGGAGAGTATGTGCATTCCCTGTGGTTTCTAGATATTTCCATGTAAAAGCTTTTTGGATCCATCCTCAATCACTGTTTAATGATTTTGGTTTTCCTGGTATAGTTTCTAAATTGTTTTGATGAATTTGATAGTGGTGTGAATAATATTTTAAAATAGTTTGGGTATTTATAAGGGTATGAATTGGGGTTTCATATTAGAAATGGTTCATTTTAATAATTTTACTATTGTGGGATGTGTATATGTATAAGAGGTGGTTGATGTGACATGGGAAAGGAATTTATCATATGGGAATCATTGGTATATAGATGTGTAGAAAAGGTATAGTATGATTGGACATTCTAAGGGATGAGAACCATCTCCCCCTAGCCAGATATACACTATAAAAAAACATAACATATAATGATGATAAAAGTCCATTGGTCTAAGACATGGGATTCCCAACAAGTGTCTCATGAAAAAATAACCTATGGTTTTCAGTATCATTTCATCACCGAGGCATGAGGATCATAGAATCCACTAAATCAAGTTCCATAGTGATTTATCTGGGTTCTCGAGGTATTATATGATTATCATTTAGATAATTAAAACACTTATTACCCGTTTTAATTTCAAAATGTGTTTCATCTAAAAATATTCAATCATTCTCATTTAATATATTCCATTTATTTTTCTTATAGTGTTAGTTCATTTATTCTATTTTGGTGGTATCCTATTGTAATTTTCATAATGCTTTATATACACCCTTGGTTGTATGTATACATTGTTATGATCGACATAGGTAAAGGAATGTTTTTCCACGGTGTCATGGGTGGATTGAGTTTCTACTAGTTCATTTTCTGGATGGGGTTAGTGGTTATGGCACGAGGGTGGTAGCATCATTATTAAATATAGGTTTGGTTGTGTAGTCAGTTCCCTTCCCAATTTGGGTAGTATAAATTTTTGTTACAATTTAAAATGTTTAACTCTAGTTTAGTGTAAAATTATTATAGGTGTTTTTCTTTTGTTTTTTTATTTCCCTATGTGATTTTCGATTCTTTTAGGTTGTTCTGGTTTATTTTTTTGGCTGAAATCATTCCCAAATGTTCTGTTTAATGACCAGGAACTAGTTTCCCACCTGTGGGGATTAAAAAAACACCGTGGTAATTGCCACAATATGGTTTGGGTTGGATGGAATTCTGGCTTCCTTTGAGACATTAATTTCCAAAACCTCATATTTAGAGGTGGAATTTTTTATAACATAGTTAATTTCTCCTTATTTAACTACCTTTACATCATTTTACATTTACAATGGTAACAATGATATTTACATGGTAAAATTTTATGCTTAAAAATTAAATATTACTCATTAAATAATCATGGAATAATGATTCAAAAATATTAGAATATTCCTTGGAATTATCATGTTTAAAAAATAAATCATAGTAAAATAATTAATGAAATATAAAAAAGAATTTCCTAGGAATTTATTTTAAAATATAAAAATGATTTTAATATTATTATTCACAATATAATAAAAATTGAATAGATGAAGTATTACTTGTTTCAATATATAAATAATTAATATAATAATTACTTTTTAATAGATATCATTTCAAATTTAAAATATAGATATTATTTTGAAAAAAAAGTGTATTTTAATGAATAAATTAATTGAAAAAATTTCTGTAAATAAATAATAATATTTGAAGCAACTATAATTTGTATTAAATATATGTAAAATATATTTAATAAAATTTTACACCCTATATATGATAAATTTATCTTTTTCATAATAATTTATATATATATGGTATTATGAAAACACTTTTTGATGAATGTTTTTAAAAAATTGTAATTAAATTACTTTTTATATTTGTTCCACTATAGTTCCATAGATTTATTTAATTATTTTATTATTCATCACAATAATTTTATAAAACAAATTTATTAACATAAATTTTTAAATTTCAATATTTTAAATATAGATTATAATAAAAAAATTATCTAGAATAAATTTATGCTTCCCAAGTGACCATTGAATTTTAATAAATTACAATATCAATTAATACATTTAAAGATAAATATTTTATAACTAAAACATTTATCTACTATATCCGATAAAAAATTTAATAATATTTACTATATATCAGGGATTTCAAATATTAAACGATTTATAGGTATAATACCCAATGGTTATTTATCTTTTAATAATGGTCACATAAAGGATATACTAACATCATTGAATAATATAACCATATTCTACAATAATTTTAAAAATTATTAATTTTTTTTATAAACATTCCATTTTGGGTTTTACAAAATGGAATATTCTTTCTCGGTGTATTTTATTTTTAGGTTTTTTCTACTAATGGTTATCTTAAATGGTGATGATGATCTAATTTACTTTTATTTATATTGATATTTAATTATCTTATTTAATTATCCAATTTTCATTCATATACATTTTTGGAGTAATAAACCATAGTTTGTAATAATAAATTGTATGATATTGTTGTTATAATGTTCATTTGTTGTAATTTCCCACTATGAGGTAAAAAAGTTATGTCAATTCGATCCAATTATGGTATGATTTATCTTATATTTACAATTAAATTTATTTTAATGATTGAAAGAAGTTTCAAAGAGATTCTAAAACCCTATATAAATCTATAATGTCACATTTTCCCCTCCATAATTTACATACTTCATCAAATTTTAAATTTCTCTCACTGATGATAATACATATTGGTATCCCTAAATTAGTCATGAGTATAAATATAATTTTTAGGGAGATATATAATTTTCTATCTCATTTATGTTTTCAAAACCCTTTTTAACAATCTAAATACACATATATTTATATTTTAATTAATCACAATCATTTGTGGAATGTATTCCACCATATTAGTAATGAAATTAATATCGATGAAACTTTCAAAATTTTATTGGGTTATTTTACACAAAATTATTTAATTTATATATATATTATGTTAACATTGTTCCATTTTTCTTGATTATACATTCAAACCCCTTCATTGATGAAATGATGAACATTGAAAACCCATAACGACTATAGTGTGGGGTGATTTCCTGTGGAATGGACAAACGTCTAATGAAATCCCTAACATGAATCTAAGATTTTATTATCTAGGATAATATCACGGTATCCAACATTAACATGGTTTGTAGACATGAAATGAATGATAAATATCTTAATAAACAAAGATAATATATAATTAATCTAATAAAACTATGTATATATTTCCCTGTTGATACTCTACATATTTTTTCAATGAGAACTATTTTTAAAAGTTCTATAGATATATCATCTCATATAATATCATAATGCAAGAAGGACTCTTTTGCTTCCCAAATTCTCTCATTCATTAAATGGCATATAATTTCTAATTTTCTATTTTTTAGTGTAATCCTCAAATTTCAATTTTTTCCTCCTTTACCTATTAATATATGAGAATATCATAAATTCATACAGAAAAGGATTGTCTCATTAATCATTAAGGACTATATTTATTATTTGTATAATTATATTTTGGGAATTTTTAAGTCTTAATGTAATCAATATGAAGTCATAGTTTCATTATATAATGAGAAATTATGTTTCGGTGGTATTAAACCTCTTTTCCCTTAATTTATGGTATTGATACTAAATATCCATATTTTAGAAGTACTGATCCCTAAAAAATAAATAAAAATATCATCCATATCGGTTGACTGATAAATTTCATGATTATGACTATTTTATGTCCTGGATAAATGATTCAATGAGGAGATGTCTAATCCTTCATCTTAAAAAATAGATCATATACACCCCTTGATGAAAAACAAGGGTTAAAAAAGGTTCTATTCTCTATTATTTCTCTTTTATTATTCCAATTAAATATTATATAATCTATAAAGACAATTTTATAATGGTATATTACATTGTAAAAAAACCACTGAAAACTCAATGTATCATTGTAGGTTACATGATTTATTTCATCATACAATACATCAATATATTACAAAAAAAATTCTTTTCCTTCAAATTTTAGTTTCCTTACAATCATTTGGCATAAGAATCTCCCATTATTGTGCATCATGACTTAAAAAGATGATATTTTATAGATAGTGTTTATTATCATAATTTCACCATTAATAGACCATGAAAATATTGGGGAAATAAAATGAAATTTACATATAAAAACTAATTACTTTTGATCTATTTATTTATGACTAATAATTTAAAAATATAACATAAAATTATATTATGGGATGAAAAACATGATTTATAGTTTATATCTTCCCACAATACATTAACAGAGAAGTTTAATATAAACAGTTGAAAACATTGAACCACTATGTGTTTTGACATTAAAATAATTATCCAATTATTGATGATATAACCATTTAGTATAATATCCATTTCAATATTGGATGGAATAAATATTAAAATAATAAAAAACTGGTTTTTATAAATCAGTTATCCTTTCCTACCATTAATTTCATGATTATCTATAAATAAATATACTACTATACAAATTTGTATCTTGAGTAGTAAATAGTATTATCATATTAAAATTTAGGTAAAAATTCATATGGACCAAAATTTCTTTCAAATGTATTTATCTATGAAAAATTCATTTTACACAATGATACATTCAGTTGGACCATTGTTTTTCATGTTGGGTTCTCTTATCCATCTTAATTTAATAAAAAAAATTAGACCCCATTATGATACCATCATAGATTCCATGAAAAAAACATATGTTTTGAATTATTATTTTAGTTTTAATTTTACTCATAATAAGTAAATAGAAAATACCAGTACTATAAATTTTATTGTCATTATGGAATAACTAGAAAAATATCTCATTTCAAATATTTTTTTCAAAATGATAAAAAATATTCTCCACACCAGAAGTGTTCTAAATTTTATTCTGTTAATTTTTCCCTTAGAAATGGGAAACATAATAATGATTGAGATGAAACTCTATGAAATGGAAAAAATTATCAACAAGTCAAAAAGGGAAAATTATATACTTGTTAGAAATTTTGAATGTGGGGAAACTATTTAATTAAATTAGGGGTGATATCAATTGTATATAGGAAATAATAGGTGGAAATATAAACCATAATGGTTAATCATAGAATTATAACATATGTATTTGAATACATGAATTAAATAAAAATGTGATTTTCTTGAGACACAAAGATTAAAAATATTACAATTAAATAAATAATAGTATTAATATAACATTTCAATGATATCTAAATTTACTTAGATTATAACATATATTTGATAACACATCCACGAATTCAAGATAATGTGTTGGGAATATATCAATTAGGTCCTCACATAAAGTTGTCAAAATATAAACTAGGTATCTAAAAATAGTTTGAAAAAAATAATATATCCTAGTAAAAGAGTTGTGGACATATCAACAGTGTCTATTCAATGAGTGGTGACTATACTAATACAGAATACATGTCACGTTATTATGTAATTAGATGTACGTTTTACGCAATTTATAGGTGGTGTATATCAAGACCACAATTATATAATGATAAATTATAACTATATATGAAATATATAATCAATCATGCAACTAATAACAATATACTATGGAATAAAATGAGGTAAATGATATTAGGAATATAATTATGAAATAGATTCATGAATAATATTTTTTAATACTAAAAAAGTTATTTATAAGTAGATGTTTATCATAATAAAATAGTTGGGGTAATTCATTAAACATCTGTGAATTGGATACTATCCCATTGATAATACAAAGAAAAATTAATTCAAAACCATAAAATTATTTTTTAAATATTTGTTAATGTTTTTGTAAAAATAAATGATTTAATGTAAAATTATAAAAACAAATTCTAGAGGGAGATTAAAATTTTTATAAAACAATTTTATTATTTGAGATATGAAATATCAGAACATTGAAATAAATAATTTCTATATATTTAATTGTGTAGTGAATTATATAATAACACAATGTGAAAAAAAATTAATCATTTATTCCTATATAGAAAATATAAATTAGTGAAAGAGTTATGAAATTTTATTTTGAATTTTGTAAAAAGATATATTAATTAAAAAGTTAATAAATTTTTAGATTTCAAAATAATTGAAAAAGATATTCTGGTAAAGATTGTAAACATACATAGTAGAGAAAGTCCCAATAGAGTAGATACGAATTATTCTAAACAATTTCATATTGTTATGATCGATTAATTCCATTGATAAATAATTTTTCGACATGGAAATGTAATCTTGATAAATAGAAAGATAAAATATCATATGAATTATTGGAATATAATGATATTTTAAACATTGAATAACAGAGTATATATATAATTATTACACCTAATGGGAATGTTATTAAGACAACAAAATACATTTTCACTTTTGTAAATATTATTAAAATTATAAATGAAAGATAGAACAAGAAATGGAACATTAAAAGTAAAGAAAATATAAATATTAAAAAATATTTCTACGAGGTTGTATATAAATTATATAAAATAATTTGGTTCCAAAAAGTAATGAATGTATTAATTTTTAGATACTCTAAATTTATATTTCTAATTTTCGAGTTATTATCGAAAAATAACATCGTCTTGAATCTAGTAATTTCTATAAACCAAAAAATTATGGATTAAAGAATAATTCATGTGAAAGGAGGAAAAAAATATGAGAAGTGATTTTTAAAGATATAATATTTTGTAGACACTCATGTGGAAACTGAAGCAATGGTATAGGTTTAAAGGGGTAAAGGTGAAATTTTGTTTAAGTTGATAATGAGAGGCATTTACAAAAATACCCTTTCCATAATGATGAATGTATATATTTTTTATATAATTTCAATCCAAATTTAGTATCCAACCCTAGAATGCATAAGGAATTTCCATGGATGGTTGTCCACAAGGCGTCATGTGTGCCACCCCGTATTCTAGAGGATCTATACAAAAAGAGAGGCTTCATTGTGTGTCTATGGAGAGTCTCTTCCCTCGTAAATAAGTTTGTATCATAATGATATATTGTAAATAAACAAAAATAGTAATAATAGACAAGAAGCAACATAATGATAATATAAAACAATTCAAAATAAATAAACAACCAAATAGAATATGAATAATAAATAGATGAAGAAGGATGATGATCATTGTGTCATGTAACAATATAGAAATTAAGGAAACACGATATAAGGGAATGATGCATATAGAACATTATATGAAAAAATACAAAAGAATAGAAAAAGATACCACTACTAACATATTGATCATTATCTTGTTCCTCTACCACATAAACTATCCTAGCACTAAATATCCATCATTGGGAGTTAGAAGCTCCCCTTTATTTACACATGAAACCTGATGTCTACCTAGGAAAAAAAGAGGCCCATGTAGGCTGTTAGATACACACATTAGGCCACTAGTAATGGTTTCTAGATAAATATATAATGATCGTATAAAAGGAGAAGTTTTTAAATAATAATATAATAAAATAAAAATATAAATAAATATATCAGAACAATCCATTTATGGGTACCCGACTAACATTACCTACCTCATCCTAATCATGATTTATGATCAAGGGGAACTTCTAAAATATAGATAATGTGTATCAATGGGAAAATAAAAAAAAGGAATAAGGGTCTTGGAATATTCCTAGTCATGTGATTTGTGATATTGGATGCAAACTAAAATTAAACATTTTATCAAGACAATAATTAAATTAAGGTATATATTCATCTAGTCCAACGTGAAGAAAATAAAGCAGTCTGAGTATAACATTAATAGAATGATACATACCCAACACCAAAGTGTCTATTGAAGGTTATTAATATAAGAATCCAATGTATCACTCTATCTATGGAGCAAAGAATAGCCATATGAGTCCATAAAATGTATATCACATAGGGGAATGTGTATCACTCTATGAATCATATAACCATCTATCCAAAAATTCCATCGATGATTTCTCACATGGGGAACATGAACCACCCATTCCAATATAAATTATTCAGTGATCCTATCCATGGAAAATCCATATATCTTTCATGGAATATATACTAGCCCAATTAGTTCTAACACAGAATCATAATGATCCGGTACAAGGTTTCCTTAAATACAGAACCTTGCATCACTCTCGGTTTTGTATGAATATGTACTCTAACTAAAAATAGAATAATAAAAATAGAAAATACATTGCATAAGTAACATCTAAAACAAGATTTCCATTTTATTTTGGTCATGTATCACACCTATGACATATAATACATATAATTAGGCATAAATAAAGGACATGAATAATAAATCATATGGTTTAAGTGAATAAATCATGGATGTATAATTACTTTTTGAATTTATCATTAGAAACATTAATTATTAGGAAATCACACAACATAAGGGTTTATTAATAGTTTAAGGTAAAAAAAATTAGGCCACCAATGAAGGGAACACCCAAAAGGTGGCCTCCATAAAATATAATAACAAAACAGTGTTATTCAATTCCATAAAAGAACATTTATTGAATAGAAAAGAAATTTTATTTAATTTTAAAAGTGATTCAGCGGCATCTCCACAGAAGTATGACTCCTAAAAAAACAAAACAAAATATAAATTCAACGAAACTTAGGGAAATATATTATACCACCCACCTTACGTTCATAGTGCTCACCACATTTAGTGTCAACCGTGGATTCAAGCTAGAACGAGATGAATTAGAAAAATGTCTAAAATACATTAATATACAGTTATTAATAACTCAACAATATTGTGAAGTTTATGGGAAGTGAAAAAAGGCATAGAATCAATACGATATGAGAGATTTCCCTTAGAATTCTAATGCATTTTATGGAGGAAGGAATAGTGAAAATATGGCAGCATGGCCAAAATACATAAGTAATAGAGGAAAAGAATCTATAGATGTGTTTTCCACATGAAATAAGATGGAACATGAAGATCTATGAGATAGAAAACATTAAATATAGAAATGTATAAATTCCTCTTTATAATGGGTTTTCCGGGTCAGCCAAACTATTCACCAACTATTCAATAACCACATTCCAAAGTGATAGATTACATAGGATAGATACATGGTTTTGTAAAATCATGCATATCCTATAGGATTAGCCACTGAAATAGGTATTAAGTCTCTCAATAGTGTGTGTCCTGGCTCACACAGTAATAGAAAAACCATGAGGCCTCCCCCCTCTAATAGGGAACCTTCATGGTTGAGTCTCAGGGTTAGAAATGGCCATGAGATAACATTGTGGCGTAGTATTACTTCCAATTTTCTAGAACATTGGGCTCTGAATGACCCATGGACACCCATGAACCATTCAATATCCATTAGCACCCATGATTAGCATAAAATTAGAGGATTTAAAAATTACAAAAGAATCAATATCTTTCCAAAAAATCTCGACTTTACAAAATTACCTCTATAAAATTACTTTCCCCTGAGTTTCCATTTTCATGGTGGAAAAACATTGTCTAAAAAATGATCCCACAACATGGAATGCACACCAGTATCTCTCTCCAAGGTCTAATTCAATACATGGACATGCTAACATAACACCTGAACAAGTGGAGAAGAGCTGCTTTAGAGAGTCATCATTCTCCCATCAATGATATTTATCAAATTCTCCTGAAATCATTCATACCACTACTTATTAATATCATTATGATAAAATGAATGAGATATATCAGTATTATATAGGTGAGGTAATGATAAATAGGATCCATCGTGCATACCAAAATATGGTAGAAGGATCACCAACTGATAGGATACTGACCCAACTCACCCAACAATATAAAAAATTTGGATATATCATGGGAATAACATTTCCTCTATCTATGTTAATCTATGACACAATTTCATAGAAAAGAACATAATGGACCGATGTCCCACAACTATGTCTAGAGTTCCATAGAGACGTTTAGTGTAAGACTTCTTCCTAGACTGAGATGTACCCATAGGATTCTGAATTAGCTGTAGTTTCTATGAAATTTTCTGAACGATAAGAGGACCATATTACACTACCACACCTATCTCTAGACATCATTGAGGTGAATGAAACAACCTTACATAAAGGGCCTCATTTCAAGTCATCTAAATCACTACAGATGATCTATTATTATAGGTCAACACTAAAATAGGTATCTTAATTTCTCACAAACCACAATAAAAAAGGCCACATTCTCAGATCATATTCTCTAACAACATTATTGATATCTTGGAATTCCCATCAATTTGGTGATGACATTCATTACTCTAGAGAACTTCTGAATCCAATTCATTTTTCATTCTCATCCATAACTATTATGTACTCTTGGATTCTCAGTCTAATACTTTTAAGTGGGAAAACCATGAAGGATTGAACTCTCCCAAATTTAATTCCTACTTATCTAATCAAGAGGATGATCACCCAACATTTGTAAAATGTGTGATACAATGGAGAAATAGACTTCTATCACCCATATTTGTTCACTACCTCAAAGGGATCACTAAAGTACCATAATGAAATCCAACATCATATCATTCCATTTTCAAATAGAAATTTATAGTGGTTTCAAAAATCAAATAAGGTCAGTAGTTCTCAGCCTTCACTTGATGTAAGGATGTCACGAACCAGCCCGGGTCGACCCTGAACCGGTCACTCGAGCCGGTCCGTGGCAAGTCCCGAGGGGCGTTCCCGATCCCCCCGGGATGGCAACCAATGCCGGGCATTAAGACTTGATCGTTGGGAACGATTTCAGCCCAAAACAATAGTAAATAGAATAGAATAAATAAACACTAACAGCGGAAAAGAAATAAAAGCCACACAACCACGTACCTCCATGTGACCTCTCAGGTCACCACCAAACTAGAGAGCAACCTCGCTCCAACACTGAGCTACTCAAAACAGAAGACCTGCGACTGAAATGGTAAAAGATAGGCGTGAGCACAAAAGTGTTCAGTAGGTGAGCCCAACAACAAGTCCCAAAGCACTGCCAATAAATATAGAATCTACATAATCCAGGTTTGAACTATAATGTATAAAAGTAATTTTTCATAATGTTTTACTTGAAAATCAAACACGAGACATTTCTCTTATTCCTTTTCGAAAGTTAGATTCCATTTCATTAGTTTTAAGCTCAATCTGATAAGCAAAGTGTTACATTTTCAAATCTAACCCAAAGAGAATAAAGCATTTTTCATTTGAAAACCATTTTTCCCAAAGTCTAACAGTATAGGCTGTGAAATATGACTGAAGGAAAACAAGGAGGGAAAACAATTGCAAGTAAAGGTAAGCAGGCAAGGAAAACCAAGTGCAAGCAAAAGTAAACCAGAAGTTATCAGCAATAACCATGGGTGATCCTGAACATCCCTAGAAAACCCCTGAACGTACTTGGGTTCAGACTACCTGCCGGCATGGTACTCCATAGTCAATAACCAACTGGCCGCCCTAACAGCCAACCAGTGGCACATCCCTCCTGGCCTGTCTATAACTCCAGGGGGTACTAACCCGTCTAATCAGGGTTAGCAAGCAACCGTCACTCGATAATCTACAAGACGCCCAGGAACCCATAGTAGTTTTTGTAACACTGTGTAAGTGGGAGACCCGCGCACGCGTGACTCATCTCACCGCACTTGCCAACCCCTTACACGGACATCGCTACACGACAACCCTCGAAGGGAAGTCCCCCTGTAGAAATGCCCTCACAAGTACGTATATATATATAATCACTTCACATTTAATAAAGTGCCAACCGGGCCGTCATGTCACTTACATTTTGATCATTTAAGACTAAAGCATTTTTAAAGAGGGATGACACACGCCATTTCATTGAAAATCAGAAACACACTTAGAAATTTATTTAAGAAACTCAAATCAGCATCTTAACCTGGAACACATTTGTTTCACAAGTAGAGTCACTTTCCAATCACCAAACGCACCCCACTTTTATCAGGAGCCAAACGGGCCTTTAATAATTTTTTGAAGGAACACCATTTCCCAAATGAAATCCAAACTTTTGTTCGCGTAACAAATGAAAACATCTTTCATCAACCAAGAGCCACACATAAAGTTTCCAAAACAAGGTCAAAGGTCACACGATGTTTTCTCTAATCAAGGTTCTAAGAAAACACCATTTTCCATAAACAATACATCTACTAATTTACACACGCCAAAAACATTTCAAAACACAATTTAACATGACTTTCATTATTCAGGAAGAACCATTTAGCAATACTACCATGGAAGCACAAAACTAAATCCAAGAAGAACACTTTCAATGAAACGCTAAAATTAAAAATGGCTTTTATCATCAGCAGATCAACACACTATAAAAACTACTAAATTTTCCTTTAAATTTACTGAAATTCAATAAAAGGCAAGGAATAAATAAATTCTTAATTTAAAGGCGAGTGCAATGGGAGACCTACCTCAAGATCCAAGCGCGGCGGTAAAACGACCTTGGAACCAAGGCGCGAAGACAAGACGTGTGTCCGAAGCCACGTGATAAAGTCCAACACTCTACATAATAGGTATGGAGGACTCAGACACATATGAAAACTCACTAGAGCGTGCAAAACCAAGCGTAGGGGAGAAACGCTCACCTCGAAACTGAGGCACGGAGACGGCGGAACCTCGGAAACAAGGCGCAGCGATGGCCCTCTCTCTCGGAAGCGCCCTGTGCGGGTCCTAAAATCCTAAACCCACCAAAAACAAATATAAGTTGATGAAAAACCCCTAACAAAACAAAAGCGAAAGCCCGAGTAATAATAATGATAATAATAGTAACAACTATAATTATTATAATAATAATATTAATAACAAGATTAGTAATGACAATAATAACAGTATTAATAATATTAATAATAATAATGATAAGAACAAAATAATAATAATAATTTTATAATAATAATAATAACAATAATAATATAAGTAACATAATAATAATATATCAATAATAATAATAATAATAATTTATTAATAATAATAAGAATAACATAATATAATAATAATAATAATAATGTAGTAATAATAATACAACATCACAATATTAATAATAATAATAATATTAATGACATAATAATAATAATAATAATAATTATAAGATAATAGCATAATATAATAATAATTAAAACAATAATATATTTATAATAATAATAATAATAATAATATAAATAGAATAATATTAACATAATAATTATATAAGAATAATATAATCACAATAATAATAATATAATGATAATAATAATAATAACATAACCATAATATAATAATAATAAAAATAATAATATAAATAATAATATAATAAGCATAATTATAATATTAACATAATCATAATCACAATAATAATATAATAATAATATTGATATTGATAACATAATCATAATGATAATAGTGCATAATAATAATAAGAATAATGCAATATTATTAACATAATATAATAATTAACGTAATAATAATAATATAAAGATATTAAAATGTTATATATACAGAAAAACGTAAATAAGTAAGATTAAAACAATAATAATAAAAAGAAAAGGAAAACCAAAAACTTACAAGGCTCGGAGGGGAAACCGAAACAGGGGGTGCGGGTGTTCCGGCTTGGGCGAGGCGGGACGGCAGGGAGCAGGGAGCCGGCGCCGGAGAAGGGGTGGCGCGGGTCGGTCGAACCAGGAGGAGGCCGGAAACGCGGAGGGACGCCGGCGGCGGGTTCAGCAGGGGGGTGAGGCCGGCGGTCGGCTGGCGTGCCGGCGGTTGCGGCGACGAAGGGAGCAGGGCAGGAGGAGGGTGCCGAGGCGGTGGAGGCCGGGACAGGGAGGGCGCGGCCGCGGGGAGAGCCGGAACATGGGAAGACGGTGCGGCCGGCGAAGGGGAGACAGGATGTCGGCTCGTGGGGGTTTGCAGCGCGGCGCGAGGCAGGAGGCAGGAGCTGGGGAGTTCGCGGGTGAAGCGGGGCGAGCCGGGACGGGGTGGAGCGGGGCGATGCGGCGTTGGCACAAGGAAGAGAAGGCGGGGATGAGGAAGGAGACGGCAGGGCTGGCCGAACCAGGAGGGAAGGAAAAGAAGAAAGGAGAGGGAGAGAGAGAGAGGGGAGAGTGGCGGCTACGGGAGATTTGGGGTAGGGTTAGGTCGTTTTAGGTATATATATATATATGTATGATAAAAAATAATAATATTAATAATTATAATAAAACATTATAATAACAATAGTAAAAAGTATAATTATAATCAAACCATTTAATAATAATAAAATTTATCATAATAATAATAATAGAACTTATATTAATAATAATAATAAAACTTTTATAAAGATAATAATAATTATAAAATTTACAATAATAATAATAATAATAAACTTAATAAATAAAATAATAATGATAATAAAATAATTTAACAATACTAATTATAATAACTATGAACATAAAGTAGAAGTTAAAATTTAACCGCCGGACGAACATGTGGTCACCCGGGCCGAACGCACGATCACTGCTAGCGATGCGATGACCGCGCACCGGTGCGAAACCATTTATCACAATTAAATCTTCGAAAAATTTAAACCGGGACCAAGAAAGAAGAAAAATTTCGGTCGTCCGCGGTCGGGGTATGACAATTCTCCCCACCACAGACACTTTCTGCCCCCAGAAAGTCACCAGGTCACAAGTCAGCCAAAAACCAAGTCTATGCCCAAACAGAACTAAAGGAACTGAAGAAAACTGAGGTTCTCGGGGATGACCTTACTCTACACAGGTCACACCCGACCGATTCAAGAGGAAACTGGGATCCGAGGTTGAGGGGAGAACACGAAGGGGTTCTCCCCACCACAAGAGCTCAACTTGTGCAGAAAAGTTGACTATTTAAATAGAAAACCCCGGGAAGGGGGGGGGTCGACGCGGGAACTCCCAACCAATTTAAACCAACTCTTATAAAACAATTAAAACCACACCTCCGTCTAGACATTAAATTCTCAACCATAGTCAACAACCTTCAACACCAGTGAAAACCCATAGAAAAACATCTGACCGACATCAAATTGGAGACATGATCCACCGAAGTCCACAAAGCATAATCACATCGACAACATAACTAAAACGAGGTCAACCCACACGAGAGTCAAACACACTTTTAAGAAGGACACACGATTCGGAACATTACATTCTCACGACAAGTCCGCTTAGATTTATCATAGAACAAGTCCATTGTCCCTTTTTAGAAAAACAACACATTTACATAAACCAGACTACTTGGATTATAATAGAACAAGTCCATGATAACCCCATGGTAAAACAATGAACATACAATAATGTCAAAACTTAACAGCAGAAAAACATGTACTAAAAGATCTTGATTGATCCACTGCTAACACGGAACACAAAACCTGGACCAAGGCTTCACAACCCTGGGGACTCCTGACTGTGCGCGAGCTTCACCCCGAGACTTGTGGCTGGGGCTCTGATGGCTGAAGCATCTTCTGCCTCACAGTCAGGTACTGACATTCTCCCATCGCAGCTTCCTCTTCAAGCAACGCTTCTTGCAAAACTTCTCCAGATGACCCAGACAACCACAACGATGACATGTCTTCGGAGGGTTGCGACAAGACGGCTTTAGATGCCCGAAACGACCACACTGATAGCACACCTTCGAACGATCTGATGAACTGGAAGCTGGGACCAAAGGGGATAACTCATTAGGAACAGGCATCTCTGGCGCCTTTTCCTCGCCAGAGGGGGAACTCTTACGAACAACAGGGGACGCTGTAGTAGTAGCCACCCGCACACCGGAAACCAACTCAGCCAAGAATGCTTCCTCCACCAGCTTCTCGAAACAAAGGTCTTTATAAGGGAGGACTCGCTCCTTGATCTCTGGACGAAGACCCCCAGTGAAAAGAGAGGCCTTCATGAGCTCATGCGACGCTACATCTGGAGAAAAGGAAATCAGTTCCTTGAAATGGTCAACATATGCCTTCACCGTCCGTTGGCCTTGTTGAATATGCACAAGCTCTCCCTTTTTCTCCAGCTTCACTTCCTCAGGTACAAACCATTGGATGAAAACGGTTCTGAAGACATCCCACGTCATTTCACCTTGCGTTGGCGGTGGGGTAACCATCTTCCACTGGTCCAGAGCTGGACCCTCAAACAACTCCATAACTACACGAACCTTAACATTATCGGGAGTTCCCAACATTCTAAAGACACGTTCCACTTCCTCGAGCCATTCCACTGCCTCTAACGGACCCTGATCACCATGGAGAACAGGCAAAGTCTGAGGAGGACTAAAAACTGGGCATGACATATCCGAATCCTTAAAGACCTTTCTGGGCGGCATTTCCTGAGCGACATATAAAACACAAGGCCAAAACCCACATCAAACCAAATCAACATCAAATCGAAGCAACATCAATAAAAGCGCCTTTATCAAAAACAGTCAGCACAAGGACCAATCAAATACAAAACAACCCAAAATAAAATCTCCTCCTTAAAATTTCCTTTTCATTTTTGATTTCAAAACCACCCTTTCTCAAGATCACTTTCCAAAAACCAATCCACTTTCAAACCAAAAACTTTCCAAAACCATTTTCCCTTTAAAACCAGTTTAGAAAACAAATTCAAGCGTTAAATTTCAAACACACCCAGGTAATCTTATGAACCGTTGCACATGTCTTTATCCACATTCCATTCATACGTGCATCAACACACACTTTCAATGCATTCTCACACATGTGAAAACGTTCATAAAGAGGACCTGTGGTTTCACCCCAAACCATTCTGAACCAACTCCAAGCAAACAACAGATTTTTCAAATCAAGAGATTTCAGTTTTAAAACCCATTTTATACATTTAAAGTCCTTTAAAAGAAACCAGTCAAATTTTCAAAAACCCTTTTTCATTTCCAACTACGCACTCACACAGACCAAAACGGAAACAACATCCAAATTTGCATCAATCACTGAAATGAGGGACTAGTAGTCACACTCAACCTGGCGACATGGTAGTGGACCATGCCCCAAGTCAGCGTCGACCACTAGGAGGAATTCAAACCACGTACTCGGACTCCACATGGGTCACTACTCCATGTGAAATCACGACGTAACATCGGCTTGCCTCCATTGTCATCTCTCAATCCAAGACAAACCAGAAAGGACAAGGACACAATTCCCGAACTACCCCTGGTAACTCGAGGATCAGTGAGAGCAAGAGTTCGCGACGCTCTTCCCGTACTTACCCCTCGAGTTCCGACAGTCCTAATCTCCTTCTACCGGACAACCCAAATAACAAGAACCACCTCTGATACCATTTTGTCACGAACCAGCCCGGGTCGACCCTGAACCGGTCACTCGAGCCGGTCCGCGGCAAGTCCCGAGGGGCGTTCCCGATCCCCCCGGGATGGAAACCAGTGCCGGGCATTAAGACTTGATCGTTGGGAATGATTTCAGCCCAAAACAAAAGTAAATAGAATAGAATAAATAAACACTAACAGCGGAAAAGAAATAAAAGCCACACAACCACGTACCTCCATGTGACCTCTCAGGTCACCACCCAACTAGAGAGCAACCTCGCTCCAACACTGAGCGACTCAAAACAGAAGACCTGCGACTGAAATGGTAAAAGATAGGCGTGAGCACAAAAGTGCTCAGTAGGTGAGCCCAACAACAAGTCTCAAAGCACTGCCAATAAATATAGAATCTACATAATCCAGGTTTGAACTATAATGTATAAAAGTAATTTTTCATAATTTTTTACTTGAAAATCAAACACGAGACATTTCTCTTATTCCTTTTCGAAAGTTAGATTCCATTTCATTAGTTTTAAGCTCAATATGATAAGCAAAGTGTTACATTTTCAAATCTAACCCAAAGAGAATAAATCATTTTTCATTTGAAAACCATTTTTCCCAAAGTCTAACAGTATAGGCTGTGAAATATGACTGAAGGCAAACAAGGAGGGAAAACAAGTGCAAGTAAAGGTAAGCAGGCAAGGAAAACCAAGTGCAAGCAAAAGTAAACCAGAAGTTATCAGCAATAACCATGGGCGATCCTGAACATCCCTAGAAAACTCCTGGACGTACTCGGGTTCAGACTACCTGCCGGCATGGTACTCCATAGTCAATAACCAACTGGCCGCCCTAACAGCCAACTAGTGGCACATCCCCAATGATTTGGTAAATCCCATGATTTTTTTCATGAATTGGTTCTTTGGGATGTCACCTGTGGTTAGATTAATTTTTATCCTTTCCAAGAAAATGTGTTGGGAGGAGGTATTTCAAACAGAATTTTTTTTACAGTCAGTCTATTGGGATAGTAGAAAATCTGATATGATGTGTTAAGACATGAATGTTATATCATATTAATATTTATATAACATCTATATGATTAAATTCATGTTACTAGATCATTTTAGGATAAAGTGGGTGTTTCTAGACACATTTAGAGGTATTGTCACATAATCATCCTAGGATAGCTGATGAGAATCAAGTGTCAAGAATTTGTAAAGAGACCACCCATGTAGATTCAATAATGGAAATTTTATTTCAAACACATGATTTTGAAATAATTTAACTAAATCCAAGATTTTTGGGATTTGATAAAATTGATAACGAATATTGAATAATGAATGGTATGATAACGGATTGGAAATTTTTTCTATGGTTTTAAAAAATATGACTGGTTAGAAGAAAAAGAAATAGGTAAGAAGGGGTTTTAGAAAATTTGGTTTCACATGATAAAACGTAATAGTAGAATATTGTTTATAGAATTTAGTATGTATTATATTACATTTAAAAAGAGAATGAATATATAAAAACTAGATATACTGAATATACTATAATATTCTAAACATATAATTCCAAAAAAATTGGGAAAGGGGATTTTGAAACCTAATCCAACAAAATAATAGTATAATATGGTAATTATAATTTATAATTTCCTTGGATTCCTAGTCAATATAATGATTAATCTATCAGAATAAATGTTCAGGGATATCAGACAAAAATATCTAGATTTTTTGTTCAATTGAAACTAAAACATTTATATACTTGGATGAATTTTCATAATTATTCAACAAAATATTTCATCCACATTCCAACATTGTAACCAATATGATACATTTATTTAGTCCCCAGTTAAAAAATCTTACCCGGATTGAATTGAAAGCTATGTTTATGAAATTTTCAACTTTTCTCAGGAGGTGGATTCAAGAACCCACCTAAATTTTGTAGTCATTGAGTTAGTGATGTGCTAAGATATCCATTCACAGTTAATCATATTCATGATCGATGATTATGGGGACATGGTCGATTAGGATAAATCAGCAATTAAAGAACCACATTGAATAATTGTATTGGAGTAAATAATTTTTCATTTATAAAAATTAGTGAAAACACAATAATTTGAGACTATAGGAGGAGGGATATATATTCCCATGAAATTAGAGATGCCGAGAATCTAAATAATACTAGACATTATTTCCGTCAAATTATAAAACCGGTAGCATTCAATTTGGATCCTTCGGGTTGAAGAATGTAAATTTTACCACACTGCTATGAGACTATAATAGTTGTGGCTAGAAAGGAGACCCCAAGCATTATTGTATGAGTCCAACGAATCTCATGAATACATATGTATCGAATCAATCATAGAACCCTCAATCATCTGAGAATGTTTCATTAAAATAGTTATCTCCCTTAAGGCCAATAAACCTATCCTTTTTTAAGGAAGACCTCCATATTCCATTGGAACCCTCCTAAATAATAAATTAATCGTTACCCAATGGGTTTTGACAAGTAATTATCTAGAGTTGAGTAACTAATCATAGATAAGAAATAAGCTACATCGATGTTTTGAGGTAAAAATCTCATCCACTCTATTCTAATGAATATATTATTTGATAATGTGCATTAAAATATTTTTTTTATAAATATGGTAAATCAATTAGGGTTTCATGTTGAACTAATAGCTCATTCATTTAGCATAAATACACTTATTTTGTAGTGTGAATGTGGAGGATTCAGTTTCTGACCAGTCCAGTCATCATCATTGATATAATATTTTTGTATGAGTTTGTATTCATGGAAATGGATATATTTGATTTAATATTTGGAAAGGATGCTATGGTAGAATAAAAGAGAATATATGAACTATATTTCTAAAAATTAACTTTCAAATACATCAATGATATTATTCATTTAATCAATGAGAATTAAGATATGAAATATAATTTTATATGGAAACATATATCTATAGGTTGTAGTAATAAATTTGGGGGTTAACAATTTTTTTAGACGTCTTTAAAAATATTAGATTGATACCATGATGTCCCTCTTTAAAATTTTCCATGGCAACCACCGGAATGAAAAATTAACATTTTAATAGAACTACTTTTTTGAAAATGTAAGTTTTACATTATATAAAATATAAGTACACTACATATATTACGATAATTAAAGTTATAGTACGAACAACCAGAATGAGACGGATTCAATGGAACTATAACATCACTTGGGATCACTAAAATCCTCAACATCAATATGGAATATGGGTCACTTCAATTATGTGTCGATATTAGAATAATGGAATGTTATAATTATGAATCGACATTCTATTCCTTGAATTGATGAAATTTTCAATCAATTAATGGGATTCAAAGGGTTATCAAAAGTTATATTATGATCTGGGTATCACAAACTCTGAGTTACAAAAGAGGAAATTCTGAATAAATATTTTTGAAGCCATTACCATCATTATTAATATACTATAATATCAATTGTAATCACAATGGCACAAAATAGTTTCATAGAATTGAGAATATTTTCTTCCTAATGTAACTCAAATCATTTTTTCGTGGTATTTATATATGACATTTAGGCCTAGTCTCGAACTAGGAATTACCATGAGAAGAACATATAGATTTTATTTGGTACGTTACATGAGAAATGTATATCATGAACTAAGCCGGGTATTTATCTGATCCGATGCCCGACCCGGTCTGTGGAATGTCCCTAAGGACATTCCAAATCACCATGGGATAAAAACTAATTCCTGGGTATTAATAATGAGACATTGAAAAACAACTTTTTTGATTTAATACATAAAACACAGAGAAAAAACACAAAACACTAAAATAAAAAGGGGACTATCACTCCATTCCAAACCTCCATGTAACAAGAGGAACACATCCACAAGCAACCACCGCCAGGATCCATTAGAGATGACAACTAGAAACAATATCCACCATCCCCATAAACCTTTCGGTCACTCAAGTATAAAAGTAAAAGGTCAAAATACAACAAAAGGATTCTTAAAGGTTTAAGCCAAAGCCCTGTAGGATACAAAACTAAAAATATGATTCCATGCTATAAAATTAAAAAAGAGTTTACCATTATCTTTTATATAAATTCCATTGGAACATTTAAATTAAAATATTTCTAGAGAAAATATCTTTCAATTGAATTCACTCAAATAAAACAATTACATTAAATAAATATTTTCCATACATCACATTTACATGTGACATACCAAATAAATGTTTTACTAAGAAATAATTTCCATGAAATAAAATTCACTCGAGGTCAACCATATTCGAAGAGAAGGAACAAAGTCTCATAAGACTCACGTGAGAACAATGGGTAAATCCCTAAGGGTAATCCAGCTCGAGTGGGACACTAGAACAATGTACCTCAGTATAGGGTGGTATAGTAACAAAATTCATAGCTCTCTTGCTCATGAGCCACTAAGAGGGGACATCCCAATGGCCTTGTGTTTTCCAGTCATCATCTTAGTTTAGTTGGTGTTCTAAGAGTTAATCAAGAGATGTGATAATATGAATTTTTACTTCTGAATAACTATAATAGTATAACAATTCAGTAAACCTTGATACATAGGATTTCCTTCTTCTCAATACTATTTCACATGTTACACCAAACATCCTTTTTCCCATACACATACCATAAATTATAAGCATACTGGGAAGTCACCAATCTCTATAGCCCTAACAAATTTCAATTTTACACACATCAAAACCCCTTTCCAATACATTTACCATCACATGATCAAATCATAAACCATCATTTCAAAATAATAAAAATAACACATTTCTAATCAGTCAATTTCATCGGCCACACCTCCTTTTAAATCCAAACATAAACGAATACTGGTCTTAAGTCATGATGTTCATCATTTAAAAAATTTATAGTAGTTCACAACAAAATTGATATTCCAATTTATTACATTGTCATTTTTAAAAACACTTCCAAACTCTGTTGCACCTTATATGGCTATAAAAATATGTTTTGCAGCCTTCAAATAACCCATTAAACATTTACACAAACCAACAAAATATAGAAAAAAAAACAATTCCAATTTACATTATAAAATCAATTTCCATCACAAAGAATTCCAATCCCATATAAAACACATTTCACAAGGGAAAAAAATAAAACATTGAACATTTAAATTGTAACTAGGAAAGAAAATCATATTGTTTGAAAATGCTATATCATAGAACCACCTTCATCAAGAGATGAAACAAATGGAAAATGATGTGAAACCCCATCTGCACTACCGTAAGAACCTTATAAGGCATGATCTGACCACAAACATCATGTTCGAACCATATTAACCAATAAAAAACACCAAATTGTCCACCCTACATGCTAAAAAAAGAAACACAAAGAAAGAATAGAAGAATCCCTAGAATCAAGGGAAAAGGGCGGAAAACATACATGGAGTTTTCCTGAATAATACACAAAAAATCCACCCAATGTAGGGGGGCCGTGGGAGAGTAGAGGATGGGGAGACATTCATAGGGATGGGGAGGCCAAGTGGCTCGATTAAATGTGGATTTTTTCCTAAAAATGAGATAGAAAAAAAATTACAAATTTTTAATAACCTAGAATGTCCACATGGTTAGTCCACATGGTTTATCCAACCATGTAAAAACTGTGCACCCATATCTACTGATCATGGTTCCTACCACACTGATCCTCGAATAAGTCAGTAGGTATTTTAATAGTCATCCAGTAGCTATTTCCTCATCCTATAATCTACCACATGGTTACCTGGGTAGGGAATATAGTTTCTACTATCCATGTGGCAACCGTGATCTATACACTGTGCAACAAAAATTTTCATTTCTCTCAAAAAACCCAATGGGAACCCAAGAGAGAAAAGGTAGATCAATGATAAATGTAATAACACCTCAAAATGTTTAACCAATGACACCCAATTACGAATTAATTGACCAATAACAAGACTTGAACACTAAAAAAAGTGAAACCAAAAACCCTACTGTGATAATTCTCTCCACCATAACACAATCCATCCCCAGAAATCTATTCCACGGTCCGCAAAAACAATAAATGATACACCTTTATAGTTGAAGTTGATTTCCACCAAATATAAAACATGGGGGAAACAAATTAGCTTGGATATATGTTCTATATTTGATCTTTGGAGGCCATAATGGACTCCCCACCATCTCCCTTTCCCTCCCAAAATCTAAAATATCTTCAAATTATTTATCAAAATAGGATGAAACTATTACAATACACAATCCAACATCCTGAGAAAAAAACCCCAAACATTACCAGATGAAGCTTAGGACACTTATATGAAATGATAAAATGATCCCAAACCACACTTTGATGAACACTTCAAAAACCTTATGTTAACAAAACTGTTGTGTGTTCTCCTATCCAAACATTTACCCAAGGGGTACAATGAAAATTATTCTAAACCCTATGGAAACACCATGTGGTTAACTACTCCCATGGGATATACTCCTCCTCAAATAAGAAAAAACCCAAAATGACGTTGGTTTAGAAGGATGGACATTCTAGAACTATTAAAAAAAGATTCACACCTTATATGTACTCCTTTCACACAATAATAAAGGAAGATACACTATGATCCCTTACACGCTTGTGGATTCCTAACTACTTTCCTGATTCACTATAAGACCTTTGGATAGAGATCATATGATTGAATAAAATCTTTTTTCACAGTTAGGCACTAAAACCCCCATAATGGAAGTTACCCTTATTTTTTCCTAAGAAACCACACTGTGGTCTATACATCACTAATAGAGCACAACAGACCCCAATACCCACTTTTATGCAACATGGTACTTCATTGTAAATTGAACTTATAAGATGCGCATGGATTTTTTAATTTCCACCTCTGTTAAGAAATAATGAAAGAAATTACACACGGTAAACACCATCCATCAGAGTAGAGAACATTGGAAATATTGAAATAAGGTGTACATATGTTAAAATAGATTTTCTTTAAAGGTTCCACAATTTCCACCTTTACATTTATAAGGGAACACGACACTAAAAATCACCCCTGAACAAAAACATCACAAAAATGGATCGTTATATGTAAAAAACCATTTATTGAGTCTTGAGAAGCACACAATTTATGAGAAGGACTATAGAATCCTTTTATGTCTAGATTTTCCACACTAGTGCCTAGTATGATAACTTTCATAGAAGACTGTAATGGAAAATTCAATGAACTTCAACAAAACTGGCCAATACCAAAAACCCTAGACCACTTTCCACTTTTCCCACTATAAATATCTTTAACGACATAGGTTACTGAAGAAAACTAAAGCATCTCTCGGTTATCCACATACAATCTCACACTTTGAGAGGATCCACTAGACTGAGAAAAATAGGACGATTCAATTTCTGTAACTAAAAAATCATTAAATCGATAAATTAGAGGTTATTCCAATGGTTAATCACCCATGGATGCATATAAAACATGCATTAATTTATTATTGTTGTGTACAATCAATAATAAAGAAAAACATGGACCCAATCAAACTGATCCATTTTCATTAATATACAAAAATTAAACACTAATCATATTAAGGTAACAACACATGGTTTCCAAAATAACATCTCAATAGAAACCAATACCCCAAATTTTCAAAAAAACTTACAAACATGAACTCAATATCGAAGCCCTAATCATCCAAATATAATTATTAGGCTCAAATCACCTAAAAACAACATTAGAAAACATAAAAAGGCATAACACATGATCACGAGTTATCTTCCAACCACATTCCCATTTATTTATTTTTTAAATAAGATATAATTGGTGGGATTCTCATTCACCAATGGCATCACATAGAGTCTCTTACAGGCATTTTCCCATACCAAAACGGGAACTCATCACCTTTTCACATATATCTAATGCATGTGATCACATTGGGAAATACAAAAGGTTAAAAGAAAAATTCATTCAACTATCTATAAAAGAAATTCAACTACTATCCTCATCTTCTGTAATTTACATCCTATTCCAAAACTCACCAAATCCTTTTTTCATAAAATGTTACCCACAAAACCCAAAACCTATTTTGAGTCAACCAAAAAATATCTAGAAAAACTCTAAATATTCTAATAAAACCCATTTCCATACATTACACATACATTTCAAAATATTTATCCCCTTTTCAAAATATTTTCAGCTACACAAAAAACCTCACTTCATCAATAACCATTTAATAAAATATCATAACTTATTATATATAACATGTTTCAAAAATTGTTTTGAAATGAATCACCATTTTTTTTCAAAACCAATTTATAAATGTCCACCATTTTCCATGCTCTAGGAAAAAAAATATGAAAACCCTTTTTCCAACATTTAATAATCATTTAATTTCCACATTAAAATCATCCTTTTCTAGATTTCCAAATAAGTGTTTTCAAAATAAATTTTAGAACCCAATAAACACATGAAACTTATCAGGGGGGGTGACCAGTGTTAATTGAAGACTTTGAAATATGGTTTGTGGAAATCATCCAATGGAACCCCCATCTTGGAGAGTATTCTAAGACCATGACCTTGACTCTACCTATATTTCCAAGCCATGTGAGCTCACTGAGACCAACATCCCAATTCTAATTTAATTTCCCAACAGTAAATGAACTGAAAGATCCAAATAAACCATACATAACGATAAAGCTTGAGTCCTATTTCAATGTGGTCTTACAAATCACCATACCATAATAAAAACATTGAGTCCCAAAAATCTTAGTTCTGGTCTACCCAGAATCTTCCCCGAGAAACAAGACCCAATATAGTGTGACCTTCCCTATGATTCTATTTTTTCATAAACCAAGATGGGTCACCATATGACTTGATTCCTAACTCCATGGGATGGTCGGAAAGGAATTACCAATCTCTACAAGCTAGAAACTAGTTCCAATGTATCAATAATGAAATGTGGGAATGATTTTACCAAATAAAATTAGCAAAAACAACCAATAAATATAAATAAACTAATACATGAAATCAACAATCAAACATGGCATAATAAAATTTTAAATTTAATTCTTACAACCTAGATCAAAACCCAAAAAAATACTTCAGAAAGGTAAAAAACTCAATCTGATGCATCAATGTATGGATATGATCACATCATCATGCCACTCAAACAATGATACACAAGTGATTAACACTAGAAAGTGAAAACACAATCACCATACACCAAGCCTTCATCTAAGTAAAACTGAACAAGATCTACACATACCCAAGGGTGTATGTAGGGTGTGATCAAAATCCCAGTAACATGAAACCCAAATAAAGGGATTCCATTCCACAACAATAAAATACAATTTAACATTCCCATTTATATAAATTCTTTTGAACCATTTCCAATAATACATTTTTAGAAAAAAATGTTTTCAATGTAATTCACTCAAATAAATCAATTTATATAAATTAGTATATTCCACATAGAACTTTTACATGTTATTTACTGATGAAAACTATTACTAATATAAACATTCCTTGAAATAAAATGAACTCAAGGTCAACTGTTTGATAATGGATGACACCATGTCCCATAACTTCTTTTTTTAAAAGTTGATACCATTCTCAAAAATATCTGATCCACTAATAATGTTAAAAAGGAAAGATTATAAGATTCAAAAAACAGGATCATATTACAATCTTTTTCATCAAAAAAATGAAGATCAATGGGAAGGTCTTCAAAACAATTAATGTCCCGATTGACTCCCATGTTGGCTAGACCATCTGTAACCATGTTTACTTCTTAATAAACATATGTGATGATAAATTTATGTTCACTAAGTGAACGAGAGCATTCCATCAAGTAGGTAGTAATCGGCCAAGCAAGGTGGATTATGCCATTCCAAATTCTTTGGACAATAGTCTTCGAGTCACTTTAGATCCAAAGGTAATTCCAACCAATGAGTTTGGAAAAGGCTATGGCATTTATCAAGCACATCATCTATAATTTATGAGAGGACGCAATGTCATATTTACCCCTGAAGCATCCAAGGATCTGAATGTGGTGATTCCTGAAAATAGCACCCCACCCTACAGGCCCCAGATTTCCCTTGTAGGCACCATCAATATTGATCATGATCCATCTAGGAAAGGGGGATTTCGAGAACATCTTTAGTGTGTGATATAGATGAAAAAAGTATCCTTTATTCCTTATATGTCACAAGATCGCAAAGTCATGCATAGTGTTGTGGAAATTTTCCTTTTGAATCGAGGTTGCTTCTTGTATTGAAATGAGGATCCTCATCCTACCATCATTTTGTTTAGATGTTTAATTATTATCAATAATTTCATTGTGATAATTTCAAATAACATGGTGGAGATCAACAACCATAGCATGAAAGAGGTTACTGATTTGCTGTGAGCCATCTATTTTTACACATTTTTTACGTTGAGCTTTGATTGAATTAAGACTCATAAATCTGCAGTCAAAAATGTAAATAATATATTTCTAGAGAGCTGAAGAAGTAGCGCAAGAGAGAAAGAGGTGGATAGCATATTCCCTATGTCGATTACAGATTTTTCTTTTAGAGAAGTGTTGAATCCCAAAATATTGGAGGCAATTTTCAATGGGAACTCTGTTGTGAGGAGGATTCCATATGAGATTGAATGTCTATAGTTTTATCAATGGTTTGTTGAAATGTTTTAACTGACAGTATTTTCTTTCAATGTTACAGAAATAATGTTTTTAGAAATGACATGAGTTGAGAATACTGTTGTGAGTAGGTTCCCATGTTAAGAAATGATTGGTGTGAGAGAAAGATTAGTTCTCAATGATGTTCAGAATAGTGTCAGGATGGTGATCGTGTTGAGAGTTTAACATGTCTCTAATAGAGTAGTTGGTATTATCAGGGGTTCGATTAGGAGGTATCATGGAAATTAAAGGCATTCTAGTCCAGTTATCCAACCTAAATTTCATGGAGGATTCTCTAGAGACCATCCAAAAAAAGTTATGCATAATATTGGTGAAGGAGTATGTGATTGAAGGCCATATTTATGATTTAATGAAGTTAAAATTTCCCATTTTAAGTTTGTGAAGAAACTGATTTTTTAGAAAGGAAACAGCTTCAAAGGTATTGTGAATAAGGTTCCATGTGAGTCTTTCTTGAAGGGCTTCAATAATGTATTTGATATTTTTAATAACAATAACACAATTTTTAATGGGTTTGCAACAAGTTGGCCAAGGTACAATCACATGTTGACCTTCTAGATGGCTACATTTCAAGATGATGTTTTTTTTGGCGGTGTTCATTTTTTTAATGAGGTCAACTACCATTTATAGACCATCATAGAATAAACCATCATGAAGAAAATAGTGTATTTAATAAGGCATTTCTGATCTTCAATGTAGAGAGATTTACCTTTCCAGGAAGATAGCTTATTTAGAGCCTGGTTGATCATAGTCACCAAGTGACAAGATTTTGGCCTACCCAAAAAAAAGTGAACACCATGATAGGTGAAATGGAGCATACCTACATTTGGACCAAGGTCGCTGATAATGTTACATTTTCTGCTGGGAGGGAAATTCTACCCCAAGAAAATTACTGCTTTGTTCTAGCTAATGGTTTTCCTGGAAACCTCTTCATAGCCTGAGAGCACATTTTAGAGGTTAGGAATGTTTCATTTATACCACTGATGGAAAAGTATGATGTCATCAGCATAAAATAGATGCCTAGGGGCATTCACATTCCTAGAGACACAAATGGGCTTTAGTTTGTTCTGGTCCACCAGGAGGTTGATCAGATGAATTAGTTAGTCATATCATATCAAGAAGAGTATTGGAGAAAGGGGATAACCTTTCCTAATACCTTCTGTGCATTTAAAATAGCCTTTAGGTGATCCATTGACAAGGATAAAGATAGATTCCGAGTTGAAGAGTGTTCTGATTTCTCTTATAAAAGAGGTGTTAAAACCATATCCTTGAAGGATTTTTGAGATATAACTCCAGTCCATGGTGTTAAATGATTTTTTATGTCAAGATTTATTTCTATGTTTCGTCCCATGTTAGTTTTATTCAAATTATTTTCACACTCAAAGGAGAAGAAAATATAGTCTTTAATGGATCTTCGCTTTATAAAACCAAATTAGTTCCACAAGACAATTTTGCCCGTGAGAGTGGAATGTCTGTTGGCAATGATTTTTTAGATGATTTTAAAAAGGATGTTATTAAGATCATTAGGTTTAAATAGATGAATCTCAAATTCATTATCCACATTCAGTATCAAGGTAAGAACCTCATACCTTGGTTTTGGGTTCTATAACAACCAAATTCACATCATTATCATGCACGTGTCACTAGGAGGGAACACCCCAAGGACCTAGTAGTCTCCAATCATAATTATAATGTAGTTAGTATTTTAAGAGTAAATCCATCAATGTCAAACTAGGACATTTCCACATTCAATTCACAGGATAACTAGAACAGGTCAACTCACATAGATATCCAGGATTCTCTTTTTCTTAATCCTATTTCACAGGTCACACCAAACACCCATTTTCATATACACATTCCAAGAATTATTATCATATGGGGAAATAACAACTCTCTATTAAAACAGCCTATTTTTATCATACACACACCAAAACCACTTTGAAATAGATTTACCATCAACTATATGAATCATAAATCATCATTTAACATGTATAAGAAAAACAAACAATTGGTTAATAAATTATGTGGGCTGATCCCCCTTTTAAATCCACACATATACCAATATCATTTTTAGTACATTATTTTCGTAATTTTTTTAATTTAAAACTAATATTTAATGGTAAAAAATAAACACAAATATGAAAATTATTACATTTTACTTCAAAACAAATTGTTTAACTAAGAATGAAAATAAA
This sequence comes from Viscum album, assembly GCA_963277665.1. NCBI lineage: Eukaryota > Viridiplantae > Streptophyta > Magnoliopsida > Santalales > Viscaceae > Viscum > Viscum album. Next base: position 812,284,296 of record OY728161.1, on the reverse strand, counting down.
ATTGTTTAAAATTTTTGGAGTTGGGAATCACCTGCCTCATGAGAAATAACTTCTAGAATATGATGTGAAACCCTGTAGTTACCACAAAAAGATCCTACCAATGCATGATATGACAAAACAAATTCATTATATAACCTTATTAAATAAGTTGAAACATCAAATCAGACACCTTAACTGCTAGAAAACTAAACCCTCAAGAAGGATGAGGAGAAACAAAAAAAGTATGAAAATGGAAGAACCACTTAAATAGAGTTTTCTTGATGAATATGAACCAAATACACCCAATGGAGGGATCCTAAGGGAGAGAATTGGAAGATGAATAGTTAGGGTTGGGGAGGCCAAGTGGGTCAAGCAAAATGATATTTGGGGATAAAAATCCGATAGAGTGAAAAGTAAAAAACCTAATTTTTAATCACCTGAACATGACACATGGTTAGTTAAAATGGTTTATAAATCCATTTCCAACCATACACCCTTACCTTCCATGGATAAAACTTACTACATGGATCCTTGGATGAGGTCCATGATCGTGCACTATCCATGTGTTAGCTACTACCTCGACCTGCATATTACTGCACAGTAACCTGGGAAGGGTGCACAGTTTCTACTAACCATGCATCAACCATGTAACATATAATATTGACCGAAAAATTTAATTTCACTCCAAAATACTCAAATGGAATGAGAGGGGGAAAATCTAGAACAATGATATATGGAATAATTCCTCAAAAATTATAACCCATCTTATCTCATTCTTGAGAAAGTGATATAGAACCAGACCCGAACTAGAAAAAAAGGCGGATTGAAAAACCTAGTTGTGCGAAAGGATTTATGGTAAAATAACTTGGTACAGAATTTTGAAATAACCACTTCATTTACTTGGAAATTTAGTCTCAATATGAGTCATATCAACCGATAATCGAGATAACAGAATTTTTATATTTTTAATCAACCATTATGGGATTAAAAAGATATTTTTTCAATTTATTAGAACATATTAAGGATTTAATATCTAATAAATACTTTAATGATAAAAGGTATTACATTAAAATATATTATAAATTATCCAAATCCATTGGGGAGATTAATGATTAGTGGAATTCGAAGACTGTCATCATATTTCTAGAATGAGGTAATGGATATATTGTATATTATGATGTGTATGGATGTTGGCTAGTTTATGTTATCACAGAATGTGGCCATTATTTCTTATAGATTAATGTAATTGAGAACTCAGGAATTTTCTTATCCAATCCATGAACCAAAATTATATGTGGTGGAAAAAAATTTAATGTGTACAACTAATACATCATTTTTGAAAATTTCACAGTGTTTATGGTCCATAAAACCTAGAAAAATAATCTTTAAAATAGTTAATTGAACTGAGGGAGATGCCTACAGAAGGAATATTAGAAGATGTTCATGTTTGACATTTTTTATACACTAGAAAAAGGTAATCATGTAGCTGATGATTTGACATTGAAATTCTATAATAAAATTGTAGAGAGTATCATGACCAATGACTTCTTAATGGAGTAAATATCAATAAAAAATTCAATTACAAGGAACAAAATCATATTATTGATTTATTTTTACTTAATATTATTTTAAATTTAGTGATTATGATCAAGGAACCTTATAAATAAAACTAATAATACATTTTTTATGGTAAAATTTGAATGATAGTGATGCTATTATGATTTTAAAAGATGAAATGATCTGTGTGTTGAAATTTCTGAATCAAATCATAGTTCATTATATTACCTAGAACAACTACCATATTCTTATTACCAATAAAAATTTATGACTCACATAAGATTTTAAAATATTTATAGGGAAATGAAGACAAATTTTGGGGGTTTAGGAATGAAATTGAAATTGCATCATTTTTTGTGAGATGTCTCACCAGCCTATATGTAAATTTTGAACACCAATGACCTATGGGAATGTTTTAATCTCTAAATATACATAAATGAAAATGAAAATAGCCTTAATATTACTAGGTCACTATTATACCATATAAAAATTTTAATCATGTTAATATTTAGGTGATTTTGGACTGGATCCCCAATTCAACTTATTTTATGTTAATAAAAGATTCTCATATAGTTTATGAATCGGTTAATATATATTTTAGGGATGTGGGTAAATTGATTGTAATTAATGTATAAAATGCCTATAATAAGACTCATGATACACATATTGGTTTTTCCGAATCTTAATGACAATTCCTTGACACCCAGTTTACCATGAGTAAGACATATCATGTCACTAACCAGCCTGAGTCGACCCTGAACCGGTCATAAGGTGTAGCCTACTAAAAGTCCTGAGAGGCATTCCCGATCCTCCCAGGATGGAAACAATCACCAAGGGCATCAATAGAGTACACAAGGGAATGATTTCACCTGTATATAATCAATTAAAAAACATCATAAATAAATGGACCACCCAAAATACATTTATATAATAACTGAACTGAACACTATTTGTAAAAGTAACTGAAAGTACAATTAAACCAACAACTCATATGACCGAACCTGATAACCAAAAAAACTGCACGTGACCCTTCTGGTCACTCTCCAACATAATGATCACATGTCTTCCCAAGTGATTGAACTCAAGATGAAACCTGTACAAGGGCTAAAAATATAAGAATACTATAGGCATGAGTATTAAAACATAGTAAGTTAGCCCGATATTCTTTTCCCAGTTCACATCCTTTAAAATATGAAAACATCAATTTCATGTTTTAAATACAAAATATAAAGTTTTGTTTTCCAAATATGCTCCCATGCTATACAAAACAAATTACCAGATAGAAACATTCATGTTTTATAAACAAGAATGCTAGTTACAATTTTCAAAGAGGTGCAGCTTCAAAATGAAAATAGTTTTCAAGAGGGATTCTTTTAAGAGTTTACACTTTTAAATAAATTCCACACACTACTGAATTTACCAACCAAACACATCGTATGTCGAGAGTGAGTAAAAAATACCTAACGAGCACAAGCCATGGGAACACCCCAAGGAAGTAGTTGGTTGTGAGCCCCAGGTACCTCATATCTCGGTGAATGTAACGCTAATAAATATCTATTCTCGTGCACAGAAGCCACTATTAGGGACCATACACATAACCAAGTGGTCCCCCAAAATCATAATCATAATAGTTTAGTTAGTGTTGTCATCATAAAACTTGCTTTATGAAACAGGGTCCAAACCCCATAGAATCACTAGCATACTAGTACATGTTCTCCCACCTAGATAACCGAGATTCCCTTTAGTGATCAATCAAGTTAAACATATTATCAAATTCAAATTTCAAATCCCAATTCCATTCCCAAACCATAAAAATACAAAAATCCCATAAAATTTCTTCACATTTATTCCACTAATCCACAAACCACTACATATTTTCATAAATCAATTTCAAATAGTGTATTGAGGATTCACACATAAAACTCATTCAAAAAAACTATTTGAATTACAAACATAGAACAAGACCATACCCAAAAATATTTTTCAGAACTAAAAAAATATAATCAAATCATATCATGCATGATAAAACAATCCCAATTGATATAACATGGTATATAAAAGTAAAACACCCATTCATCATTTTTTGGAAAGGCCAAACAGGCCTTTAAACAATTTCACAAAACTAACAATTGAAAAAGTTATGATTTTAAATGTTTTTAAAAAGGTTTATACATACCATATAAATCATCAATCCATATTCATAAATCCCATAAAACACCCAGGTTACATATTCAAAACACAACCATCTTCATAACAATATGAAACATGCCATTTTCTGGAAACTCGGGAAAAACATGGTGTAAACCAAAACCCATTTATTTGTAAAACCAAAAAAAATTGGAAATCCATAAAAGGATCCCAAAGTAATTTTTTACATGCTTCTAATTTATTTATAAATCCAAACAAGTCATTTTTAAATTGCACTAGACACATAAAATTCAACCGGGAAATTTACCAAACACGTGGCATGTACTCTTTAAGAAAACAACATATGTTAAGCACTTAAAAAGGGATAAAATACCATTTTCATGCCATAAAGATATTATATATACTGAAAAATATTCAAAATACCATAACCCAAGTGTGGAAGCTCATGGAATAATTTATCAAACAAGAGGAGTGAACATTTATACCAAAACAAATATATTTTTATCAAAATAAGTCATAAAACATAATTTTCTCATGAAACCTTTAAAACAAAGGTTTCAAAGCATCAAATATCATATAAATGTGGTTATAAAAGTATGATAATGATGATACTTAAACGATAAAGGCTTGTGAAATTGACACCCTACCTCAAATCCTTGGTGTAATGGAAACACACACCCAAAATCACCATCTGGTGGTTTAAAAATCCTAAAACTATGATGACCCAATCCAAATGAATAAAAACCCTATAAAATAACATGGCATAACAGAACCCTAGGTCTAACAGAACTATAGGAGATTATAAAATCACGAAATAATGAAATGAGGAAGAAGAGGAAGGATAAAGGAGAAGGAATCTCACCTTTTCATCTAGAAAACTATTAGTATTCCTATAGATCTTCACCCATAGATAAATGGTAATGGCGTGGAACATCTTTTAGATACTCATATGGTATGGAAGAACTAGGTAAAGAATATTGGTGGTAAAAATAGTACACATTTAATTACTTATGAATGATACAGTTTACCTTTTCCATTCTAGATGATTTGAGAGACATTGAGAATGTTTTCCCACATCGCGACTATTATGAGCTCCAAAGAGTGTAAATAGATAATGGGGGTGATGATATGGATATTGGATTTGGTTGGGAGGTATAATCACCAAAAATTATTTAAAATGGAATTATATATAAAATAAACAATTTATTTGTTGAAAACTGGAAATGGGCCAATGGGCTTGCCAAATACCTAAATAAGTAACCCCAATTTACCATGATTATTAATTCATAAGGGGTTTGAAAAGATATTTTAGTTTGAATATATCAGTGGAATGAAGTTATGGTGTGGAATGGGTGATAGATGTTTTAAAACAATGGTGTTATAAAAGATACAAATTTGGATTTTAAAACAGGAAATGGGCTCACGATTGGCCTAAATCATGAAGTAACCACAGTTTCTCCAAAAAATCCTAAAAAATCAATGGGGAACCCAAATTAGGATGATTATACATTGATGAAACATAAAAACTGAAAAATAATATCAACCATGACCCAATAAAAGAACTGAGATTTCAAATGAACCGGATTAAAAGAGACATGAAAAACTAGGTGTGACAATTCTCCCCTCCATTAAAGATTTTCGCCCATGGAAAGCCATAACAATTTCCAGGTGAAAGATAAAAACATATAGATTAATTATCTACATGATCAAACCTATAAATCTAGTGAAAAATAATTTTCCATTAACCTAAAATAATCATCTTTCGTAATAAAATAACCAACTCACAAACACTTTGTGAAAATCAATTGAAATATCCGGAAACCACCTCCACAACCAAGACAAGAACCCCATTGTTGGGTTTGTCACAATGAACCCAACAATCACCCAAACTAATGATCACTAAAGAAAACCAAAGACTCTATGGGATTATATAATTGAATCCCCACCCTTAATAAACAACTAGCACTATACATGTTCTTAGGAAGAAAAATCAACAAGATCTGTGGTGGGTCTCCCTACCATTAGAACCCAACCAGTAAAGAAAAAACAAGAACTAAACATTAACTAGAATTGGGCATCCCTTTCACATGTCCAAAAAAACTATCCCACAAAAAACTACCATCCCAAGTTTAGAGGGTTATAAAATGAACATCTAAACCACACACTCCCAAACGGAGGGATCATGAACTAGGTGAACATATTTTACATGGATCCCGAACCCTGTCAATTAGGGAGGGGAGGGAAGGGTACCGAATCATTGGGACATTGAAACCAAAAAAGAAACAATGGAACTACGTCAACGAAATGGTATAGGTATGAGCATATCAATTTTACCCAAAATCCTAGGACTCCTGACTACATGCTAGCTTCACTTCGAAACCTTTGGGTAGAGCTTAGATGGATGAGGCAACTCTTGCGTCATAGCTAGGCTTTGATAATCCCCAACATGTACTCCATCCATTAGTTCCACACAGTACCACATATCACTCCCATTAAGAAACAACAGATCAAGAGACACCATGGAACTCTCTTCATTAACAATGCATTTTTACCCAAACAAGAACATAGAGATACATGACACTATTTTATCTCACTCCGAACGGGGATCAATATGAACAAGGCACAAAAACATACCCACTAAACATCACCAAGAACAACTACTACAATGGATAGAATCACCAGAAATGGAAGTTGCTTTAAATCGAGCCCAAACATCTCTGTATTTCGTCAAATGCGATGTGGTGTCATTCTAAAAGGTGGATTTAATATTTGAAAAAAATACTTAGGTTGATCAAATTAGAATCATAGCAATGGATATCCATCCATGGAAACATTACAACATCTAACACATCTTTAGAAACCCACTAAACATTACCCCAAAACCGAGCCACCAACAAGATCCCATATCAAGATGAAACAATAATATGACTTTTAGATCATATGTAATCATAATTAATAGACAAAACTTCGAAGAAAAAGGATAAACCATCCACATAACCGCCGGTTCAATAAAAAAACCACAACATTTTAGATAAAAACATTTTTGAAAAATAAATAAAAAAATAAACAAACCTAGTGGATTTTCACATTCACCAATGGTGTTTCATCAAGTATCACTCACATAAATATTTATGTGCCACCCCCGGCACACAAATACCAGGCCATACCATCCATTCATTGATATATCTAGAATACCTTGCATTTGAGAACCCATGAAAAAACTGAATGCAAAAAACAAAACATCATCATTAAAAAAAATAATCATGTACCTTCGAAAGGCAAATTAACCACCAAATCAAAAACAATTTTAAGCTTTCACAAGACAAGACATGCTTCATAATGAACCATTTAATTAAAAAAATACTCCATTTCATTAAATATAACTTAAAAAAAACATTCTATTCTAAATATCCCTTTCCAATTTTAAAAAAAATCAGCAAGGTCTATTTTCATAATCTGACAACCACAATGGCCAGATCCCCTTTCCAGAAAACACCAGCCGCTGAAAACCAAACATACAAAAACAATTCAACAGATTCAAAAACCTTCCAATAGCCCAAAACAAAGAATTTAAAACAATGAATCAGAATAAATTTAAAAAGAATCACACACTCAAAACCTTTTATTTCAACAAACCACAATTTTAGATTAGGTCAAATCCAATCCTGTTAAATCATTTTCACTTCCCCCCAAAAATTTGTTATAAAACACAACCTTCCAAAACCATGATTATATTTAATTTTTGAAAAACAATTTCTCACTTTTAAAAATCCAATCCTACCTTTAAAACCCATTTCCATTATTCTCAAACAAGGATTTTAAAAAAACATAATTCAAGAAATGACCATGAAACCCACAAAAGGAAACTAGTGTCAGTGTATGACTTGACTATATGGTTGGAAGCCATATGTTTAACACAACACCAAAACATAGAGAAATATTAGAACCATGCCTCGGCTCCACATGGCTTTCCTGGCCCTGAGAGCTTATGGAGGCCATTGGTCAGACTCCCATAGTGATATCCCAAAACTATACAATCAACAAGAAAAAAAGACACTAATGAAACCGGACTTCCCATAGAAACCTAAGGATTAGAATTAAAAAGAGTTAGAGACAATATTATTTCACTTACCCCTCAAGTCCCAACAATACTACTCCATATACCTTGAAATACCCCAAAAAATAAGGGCACTCTAAAAATAAAGCACTACGAAGAGTTGACCTCCTCTAATACCATTTTGTCATGAACTAGCCTGAGTCGACCCTAAACCGGTCACAAGGGCCAGCCTGTGAGAAGTCCCGAGAGGCGTTCCCGATCCTCCTGGGATGGAGACAAGCACCAAGGGAATTAATATAGTAAATAGGGGAATGCTTTCACCCATATATAAACAATAAAACAAATAGCGGAAAGAAATGGACAGCTTAAAATACATATATATAAAAACTGAACTGAACATTATTTGTACAAGAAAATGAATGTACAACTAATCCAACAGCTCATCTGACCAAACCCAATAACCAAAAAAACTCCATGTGACCCTTCTGGTCACTCTCCAAAATAATTATCATATGTCTTCCAAGGTGATCGAACTCAAGCTGAAACCTTCACCAGAGCTAAAAGAGAATAAGACTATATACGTGAGTATTAATACTCGGTAGGTTAGCACGATATCCTATTCCCGATGCACATCTTTTAAAATAAAAGATACATCAATTTCATGTTTTAAATACAAAATATAAAGGTGTGTTTTCCAAATAAGGTCACATGCTATATAAAACATATTACTGACAAAAAAAATCATGTTTTATAAACAAGAATTCCAGTTACAATTTTCAAAGAGTTGAAACTTCAAAATGAAATTAGTTTACAAGAGGGATTTTTTAAAGAATTCAAACTATTAAATAAATCACACACAGTACTGAATTTATCAACCAAACACACCATATTCCAACAATGAGTAAAAAATATCCAATGAACTCAAGTCACGGGAACATCCCTAGGCACTAGTCAGTTTTGATCCCCAGGTACCTTGTATCTCTGTGAATGTAACCATAATAAATATACATTCTTGTGAACAGGAGCCACTAGTAGGGAGAATAACCATAAAATAGTGGTCCCCTCACATCATCATCATCATCGTTTAGTTAGTGTTGTAATCATCAGACATGATACGTGAAACAGGGGACAAACCCCACAGAATCACTAGCATACTAGTACACGTCCGCCCACCTAGCTACCCGGGATTCCCTTTAGTGCTCAATCAAGTTACACATTTTATCTAACACAAAATTCACATAAAAATTACATTCCTAATCCATAAAAACAAAAACAACCAATTAAATTTCTTTACCTTTCTTTCACAAAACCACAAACAATTACAAATATTTATAAAACAATTTCAGGGAGTGTATTGAGGTTTTGCACATAAAACTCATTAAAAAAACTATTTGAATCATAAAAACACAAAACGACCATACCAAAAAATATTTGGAATCCATAATAACAATTATGAAAATCATTTAATGGATGACAAAACAATCCCAATTGACACAACATGGTATAAACAAGTAAACCACTAATTCTTCATTTTTATGAAAGGCCAAACAGGTCTTCAAACATTTTCCCAAAACCGAAGTCTGAAAAAGTTATGCATTTTTTTAAAGAGGTGTATACACACCATATAAAGAATCAAAACACATTATAAAATTCCATAAATCAATCAGGATACATATTCAAAACACAACCATTTTCATAAGAATGTGAAACATGCCATTTTCATGCAACTCGGGCCAAAACATGTTGTATACCAAGAACCATTTAGTTGTAAAACCAAATACAAATTGAAAAGACATAAAAATATCCAAAAATAATTTTTACATGCTTGTAATTTATTTATATATCCAAAAAAATCAATTTTAAATTGCACTAGACACATAAAAGCCAACCCGGCAATTTACCGAACATGTGGCATACACTCTTTAACAAAAACAAATTATTTTAAGCACTTACAAAGGGATAAAATAACATTTTCATTCCATAAGAATATTAAATATACTGAAACTTATTCAAAATACCATAAAACAGGTGTGGAAGCTCATGGAATAATTTATCTAACAAGAGTAGTGCACATTTATACCAAAACAACTATATTTTTAACAAAATAATTCATAAAACAAATTTTGCACACAAAAACTTTAAATCCAAGGTTTCACAACAGAACATATCATATAAATAAGTTAATAGTGTATGAGAATGATGAAACATAAATGATAAAGGCTTGTGCAATGGACATTCTACCCAAAATCCTTAGCTTAATGGAAACACTCACCCAAAATCAGTATCTGAGGGTTTACAAACCCTAAACCTATGACGACCTGACCCAAATGAAAAAAACCCCCTAAAAAATCATGGAATAACTGAACCCTAAGTCTAACATGACTATGGGAGATTATAAATGCAAGAAATAAATAAATGAGGAAGAAGAGGAAGGATAAAAGAGAAGGAATCTCACCTTTTAAACTAGAAAACAATTCGTATTCCAACAGATCTGCACCCATAGATAAAAAATAATGGATTGGAAATTTTTGTAGATACTCCTAAGGTTTGGAAGAACCAGTTGTAGTAGAATAGTGGAAAAAAGAGTACGAACTTAATTACTTATGAATGATACAATTTACCTTGTCATTTCTGGACGATTTGGGAGACATTGAGAATGTTTCCCCACGCCGTGACTATTATGAGCTCCAACGAGGGAAAAACGATAATGGGGGTGAGGATAGGGATATTGGATTAAGGTGGGGTGGAATAATTGAAACATATTAATTATTGAAATAGATATAAAATAATGAAAATATTTTTTTAAAATTGGAAAATGGCCTATGGGCTGGCCCAATACTTAAATAAGTAACCACAATTCACCAAGATTAAGAATTCTTAAGGGGTACAAAAGGATATTTTTGTTTGAATATATCAGTGGAGGAAACTTATATTGTATAAAGGCTGAATGATGTTTCAAAACAATAGAGTTATAAAAGAAGAAAATTTGTTTTCTAAAACTGGAAATGGGCTCACGGTGGGCCCAAATCATGAAGTAACCACCCTTTCTCCAAAAACCACTAAACAAGCAATGGGGAACCCAAATTAGGGTGATTAGAAATTGATGAAACTTAAAACTAAAAATTAATCTCATCCATGACCCAAGAAAAGTATCGGGATTTCAAATGAATCGTATCAAAATAAAGACATGAAAAACTAGGTGTGACAAATCATCCACAAAATTATTTATAATTGAAACGTATTACAATAATTTTGATGTTATTCTTCAAATATGTGTTATATATATTGGATTTTATTTGGGAAAATTTTCTTTTTTTGGGAATTTCATGTAAAATTATTTATTATGAAAATAAATAATTATCTAATTCATGGAATTGTATTGTTTTCCTTGTATATATATGATTTTTATGGAAGATACATAGGGAAAAACATTAATTAGACCAGGTAATGTTCATGAGACTACTATAAAACTCTAGATTATCATTGTATTTATTGTAATCACTCAGATCTACCGAATTTAATATGTTTATTCTAACTAATGAACATTATAATTTTAGGAAGGTGACTACATATTATTGATATTATCCTTAATGTTGGATCACTTTATTTTTAGAATTTATAAAAACTTATCTCCTTGGTATGTCTAGAAATTTGATGTTTTAGAAGGGGTTTTCCAAATTTTATACTAGTTATATTTATTTCCGAGATTTAGTTTGGTGGATATCTTTTTCCAAGGCTCCATGTTAAAGAATTTATATCCCATCCATATCAATGTAATACATTTGTACAATGTCCCCTATTAACCATATTCCATGTTTATCCATTCCTCTATTTATTTTTTATGGTTAAGAGACAATGTTAAATGAGATACATATCACATATATACTGGTCTTATAAAATAATTTAAGATTACAAAGAAGACATGGGAACAAATGTATTTCATATTTTTTTCAAATAAAAAATCCTTTTAAATAATTAATTGACTTCTAGCCTCATAAGGATGGAAACAACCAGGGTGAGAGAGTGTAACACACCTGGTTTGAGGAATTGTTATACCATGCCCCCTGTAATCCTATAGCTAGTGCCTAATTCCATTACATTAACATAATATATAAGGAATATCACACCCAAATGACATATTAATTTATTATTGTTGTTAATATTGATATATACATGATTAAAATTGTAAATTTGAATGCAAAAATTATAAAATATCTTTTTTGAGAATAAAATTTTTCAATCCGGCATATCACTATATTTTATTCATAGGAAACATTAAGTAATCCTAGTAAATGAAAAAAAAGATGGGATAAAATAATAATTAAGTGTTATGTAAATGGAATTAAATAACTATTCCGTGATCATAATCCATATGACATGTTAAAAAATTGAGAACATATTAAATTTTAATAACTAGATAAGTTAAATCAATAAGGAAAGTGTATAATTGGAAAGAAAAACTATTTAATCAATGAAGTAAAAATTTAATACAGCCAGATATTAGATCATTGTAAAATTATCATCCATAATAACAAATAAAAATAAGGAAATTATCAATTATCAGATTTCATGTGTCCAATGTACATGATACAATTAATGTCACGAACTTTCAAAAAAATATTTTGAAACATACTACAACCAAGACCTTTCATAAGAATGTTTAAAAAAATATTAGATACAAAATCAATGGGTTTGTATCTAAATTATTTATTCTGATGAGGCTAAAAATGCATGGAGGGGATTATATAAAATAATCCAAACCCCATGGCATACCTATCAAAATAATTCTTTAGATATTTAATAATATATTTAATTAATGATTAAATATTACTTATCAGATATCCGTATTGAGTAATGAATATTTATTTATATAATTTTACAAAAATCCAAAAATTAGTTTAAAACTGATCATCATATGTGTAAATAGTATATGGTTGTGTGAATAATAGTATACATGATAAATACTGTGTATTTATGGGGAAATTTGTTTTTTAATGATCACAGGAATGTGAAAATTTTGACAGAATTTTATTAACAAAAAAATAATAATTAAGAAAGTGAATGTCATTAACTTCATTAGTTATAATAATTATAAACAATAAATTTAATTAATAAAGATGGTATCAGTAAATAATATACCCCTTTATGTAATAATAATGGGTTATTGTTATTGATGAATATAAATAACATAAAAATTTATTCTAAATCACTATTAAGGAAAATATCTTTTTTCATATTGAAAATAAATTTGAAAGAATTTTCTTTGATTTTAATATTTAGAAAAATTTTCTTAAAAATATAAAAATAATAATCAAAATAACAATTCATTTAAATGATAGTAATGTTTGTGATTAATTTCTTATAATATGTAATTAACAGTTCTTTTCCAGGATAAAAATGATAGAAATGTTCCCTGTTTAGAAAGATATGACAAGGTCCCTTTTATTTTTTTTTCTAATAAAATAATATTGGTAAATATTTCATTTAATAAATCATTTTAATGGTTTAATGAACTTGTTTTGAACTTTTTTATATAAATCATGTTTTTTTTGAAAATGGATTTGCGACCAAAGAGAGAAATAAAGTCTGATTTTATGAATAAATTTTACAAATTATTTTATGTTCCAAATAGTGGTAAATGGTAATATCACTAGAAAAATATCTTGAATAAATAAAAAAAAATTAATGGTTATATTAATAAATTATCATTTAATTTCATTTAATTTAATGTCATGAAAAAACAACCTCGATTATATGGATATATTTAAATAATCCCCTTAGATGATCATAACGTTTTAGTGAGAGTAAATAAATGAATTAATTCTGTGTATCAAATTTCAATCCACATAGAAAACATTAGAAGCCATAAAACATACAGTTAAAATCCATTATATATATATAAAAAATATCAATGACAAAAGAGAAGTAATATAGCCTAATGAAATGAAATGAAATTGAGTATTAAAATTTCATTACAATGTGATAATTTTAAATTCAAATAAATTTTGATGAAATAATTAATATTAAAACATATAATACAATTAAGAATCATTTATAAATTATATTACATGATAAATGGGTATTATATACCCTATGTGAAATTAAATTTTATCATAATAATAAATACATATCAATGTAATGTAACATTAGATGAAATACCTTATGTTGTGCTTCTTTGGGTTGAATGATCCTTAAATTAATTTATAATGGTTTTAATAATGTTATTAACTTCTAAAAGAATAATATTAATATTTATAATATCTTATATGATTGTTTTGTAACATATTATCACTTGTTTGATAATAATCATTCATTATTTCCATTTTTAGGGCATTATTCGCCTTATTTTTCTTGTATGCTTTGACTTGTTATTTTTTGTTCCAATTATGTAGATCATGATAAAATCATCTCCAAAATGAATAAATTTATATAAATTTGTTATTTATTAAATATATATTTATTTTGAGTAATCCTAAATATTGGTTGTATGAAATAAAATACAATATTCATTGAGCTGGTAGGTCATATGTATGCATGTATTCTATTTCATTTGTCATATACTATTAAAATAAATAACAATAAATTCTATATATGCTTTTAGTATAATTAAAGTATAATTTTTATTTCAATTATAACACATTTTTTTTATCAAACCCGTCTTTAATATATTCAATGTAAATCATAAATGAATTAGATCCCTTCGTGAGGCAGTAGTCCGACGTACACATGAGTGACAATATCGTATTTCCTCATTTTAGAAAGAATAATGTTAAGTGTGATATAATAATTAAATAATAATAATAATAAATAGAATATCATATATTTTATATATAATCTATAAATCCATCATTATTCCATACAATGAGAGGTGGAAATGACAAAATGAATGATATAGGTTCTCAAGGTTGTAGTCCTTGATACACAATAATGACGATTTCATTTCCCATGTGATGTATGTGAGTGAATTTTTAGATCATAAAATTAACATAAAAAATATAATGATATGTAATTTATTGTAATTATTATATACTCATGGTATAATCAGAATCAACGGAGGTGGATAAGGTAATAAAATCAAATCTCTTTTAAAAGAACATTACCTATAATTTGAATTCCCTCCTTAGGTTTTCAATAAATCCTTTATTGGAAGTATTTCATCAAAAAATAAGACTTATATGGGGATTTAAGGGATGTTTTGGGGTTATTTTGGTAGATATTTTTTTGATCCAAATATATTTATAGGTGTAAATATGTGAGGGGAGTGAATTCCCATTAATAGTTGCAGAGAAGTTCCATTCTTGTAAATACTCAAAATTATTAACCATTGGGAGAAATCCCATACATAATGACCCTAAATGATTGATAATTAATTGGTTTTATGGATTATATTTTTGTTCCACACCTCCACCCCAAAATATATAAATTTTTTTAAACATTTTCTTCCACAACTATTATGTTTCTATATTTTTCCATTATTTTTATTCATTTTGTTTCGATGTTTTCTGGCCATGACATTATATCCATTAGATATAAATTATAGTGGTAATTTTTAGAAAATTTATAACTAGTAGTTATATATATTATATTTAATTTATAAAATAATAATCATATGTATATTGGAGGTTAATTCTAACAGAACTTCATAATATTCAAAAAAAACAATACTTTTACCCAAAATGCACAAACAATGTTTTCATTATTTTGGGGACAATATGTTCATTATAAAAGATAAATTGATCTATTAATGGAATATATTTTATAATTATTAATATTTTCAAATAAATTTCATCTTTTTCAGTTTTTAGAAATTATAAATCAATTAATAAATTATCATTTTTTATAAAATAACATTAATGTCAATTTTGATATTATTCATTGAAGTTGAATTTTAAAATATAGTTACAACTTTTAAATTTTAATATTTTAATTTAATATATTTTTATAAGAAATAATAATTTTTACAATAATATACCACATTAATTCACACATTTTTGTTCACTTTTAGTAATTTTAGTACCATTTATTTAATGATTTATTAACTAAATTATCACAACTTTTTCATTCCCTAAGTATTTAATATAAATTATTCTACTTTAAAAATTATAGATAAATTATTATGATAATTGAAATATAATATATAAATAAAATTAATATTTTTAACCAATGCAATGTGGTTTTCCCTATCTCTATGCAATATAGATATTAAAATCAAAGAAGGTTCTTTTTTATGCCTTTTTTATTACATATTTTATTATATTAAAAAATATCATGAAAAAGAGTTCTTAAAACTATTAATAATAGAGGAAAAATTATTAAGTGTATAAATATGTCTATAAAAGTGGTTCTAGAAAAGTGATGGGTCATTCAAACAGATTATATTTGAAGTTTAACAAGTAAACTTCTTTTCTACTTAATCATTGTATTTAATTTTAACTATTTTTACTAATAATATTGGTCAAAAACTAATTGGAAATTTTTATAAGATATAAATATTTCTTACTCAAAATATAAAATAAATTTTTCCAAATTAAATTCACATAAATGACTAAAATTAATATGAAATTTATTCCAAAGACATGACGATATAGAGAGTTTTAATATAAAAGTGTTTAGTTATTTTTAAATATTATACATATAATGTCAATGTGAAAATGATTAAAATTAAATGAAATGAATTAATATATGCAATATTTAGTAATTATGACTAAAAATTAATTTAAAATATTATTTAAAATTATAAATTATTTTGACAAATATTGTTTTGATTTAAGATCCAATATTTTTCACCAATTATGAAAAATATTCATCTTCCCAGAAAATACAACATATTTATCAAAGAAAATTATAATAACAATATTTCAACAAATAAAGTTTGTATTATCAAAATATCTTTCTAAAAGTGGGTAATTTATTTATAAATTATATGCACTATGAATGATTAACATGTATTTTCGCAAACAAATACCATTTTTCTAAAGGCATTAATTTTGGTTTTAAATTATTATTATTTTATTTTAGAATCAATAAATAAAAAATAAACATGATAAAACTATATATTATCATAATTTAGTAACTATTATTCATTAGTTGTATTATAATGTCTAAATAGTGAGGATAATATTATATAATAAAATTAAACTTATATAATTGTTTGATAAAATCTCATCATTCGTGTAACACAAGATATTGAAGAAACTCATTTTTGCGGGTATCATAAGATAATCTCAGTGATTCATTATTTTAATTCAACATATTTTATTAAATTTATTTAAACATGTAAATATATCATAATTTCTCAATATTATATACTCCATCCTATGACTGGTGTTGCATGGAATAGACACTATCAAATATTGAGTAAACATTATAAAATTTTACAGTGTTTAACTCTCCCCACCTTAATGAAATTGTACACTCATAATTTAAATATGATCATAATGAATATGGATTTAAATTTTGTAATAAAATTTCTTAAAAACCCTCATAAAATAAATGTCAAGAAATTTACCACATAATAAGATGGAAAGGGAAGTATAATAGTCATAATTAGTAACATATAAATAAGATTATATATAGGAGAACATTAGTAGAATGTGAAAATGGTGGTATAGTGTAAAAGTGTAAATAATTATAGAGACCAATTGTGTTCATTGATCAGAATCATATAAATTTTCAATAGAAAGTTAATGTCCCCAAAGCCATAAATCATATAGATGTAATGAGGTTGTTGGAATAATAAGAAATGATTGTAATAGGTTAAAAGTTTGTTTCAATATCATTTTTCTAAATTTGAAAAATTATTTTACTATATATGAATATAATGAAATATAGTTACTTGATATCTTTATATTCTGTTGGGTTGATTTAATTCATTTGTTATTCTTTTATCAATTTCTAATTTATCCCTTTAATATATGGGATTAATACCTAAAAATTTATTTTTTTATGCTTGATGTAAAAAAATTCACTTTTAATATATCATTATATTCCAAAAAGGGTAATGAATATTTCTTCTTATCTTTAAATATTTTCCAAAACCAATATAGTTAATAAATTTATCTATAAACCTAAAAAAACTAATGGTTTATTATTAATATGAATTTTCCAAATTTTTTAAGTAATGACATATAAACATTAACAACACATAGGCCAGTTGTTGGTCCTAAATTATTATCTTTATTCAGTAATGGGTTCAAGGACTTACGCCTTGAAAAAAATGATGGTTATGCACAAAAAAATATATGTTTCCCTTTTAAAAATATATAATAACAGAAGTACTATAACATTCTTATGAAAATAGTTTTGGAAATCCTAAAAATATAAATCATGAACAACCATTTTACTAGTGGTTTCAAAAAAACAATACAATGAATAAAAATATTATTATAATATTATTACAATGTGAGTATATATCATATTAAACACATAGTCTTTCGACACCGTAAAATTTATTTCTATAAAATTTATATTCAGTAATCCTCAAATAATTTTTCAACTAAAATTGTAAAGTGCTTAAAATTTGTGCAAAATTTCCTAAATCATGGAAGAATCTGATAAAATAAGACCAAAAAATATTCGTCTAAGACGTTGAAACTATGTTCAATATCAAAATAATTAAATTTTGATGGTATTAATAACAATTAAATTAACAAAGATATATATTCCTCTAACATTTTACAAGATCCATAAATGATTCTTGATTCTAATAAACAAAGTATCATTCATTAAAAAACTTATAAAATTTAATTTCTGAATCCCAATAGATAAATAATTCATCTATTTTATTTCCACATATGACATTACATAGTATAAGTTTTAATCAAGGACATTCTTTATAATAATCTATTTAAATACATCACAAGATTCTATAATAAAAATTTAAATAATTCCAAAAATATCTATCGGGAGTGTCAAATGAGGATCCTAGCAATGCTATTTTTTGAGTACCATTTTACTCTTAATTGATTCCCGATGCACATTTCTTGTATTTATTATCCCCAAGTACTTATATATGATAACCATGTCCACTTTTAGTATATATACAATGATTTATTTCATCATGAAAATATAATCTCCATGATTCCAAAACATTAGGATGTTCGTCCATAATTATCCAGAATATATATCATTGGTTTATGCTTTGTAGTATAATTTTTTTATAAATCTAGTTCCCATGGATTCTTTTAAACATCATCTGATACTAAATATAGTAACTCTAAACCCAGTATTCCTAGATTCGATGCCTACTACCGTTAAATTTGCATAAGATACATTGAATCAAACCCCATAGGAACAAATAGTTTAGTATTCTTGGTAAAAATGCTACATACATGATTTACATAGTATATTTAAATACCCAATTTAAAAAATTTCTTTAGAACAAATTTATTCCATATAGAATATCAAAGATTTTTATTCATAGTAAACATCATGAAATCCTTGAGAAAATAAATAATATAATGGTGGGATCAAATACATAGTAATGAATAAGTACAGGTGAGGAAATAATGAATCAATTAGCATAATCAAGATGGAAAGGAAAATAATTGAACACACATGCTGTTTATATAACTACGTAAGGAATAATCAATATTTAATGTTAAGTAACTAAAAAAACTTTCCATTTAATAAATTATATAAAATTTAAATTCATCGATAGATAATATCATATTGAAAATATCATTAATAACAATCAATTAAAATATTGAAATTACTACTTCCTAGAAAAAATGTTTCACATGTACATGGTACCTTTACTTTCAAGACCATTAAGAAGATAGTTAAAAACATACTGCTACTAAGACATTTCACAAGATAGTTTAGAACATGTTTTGATACAAATTCAATTTCTTGGTGTCCAACAAATTTAATCTCATGAGACTACTAATGAATCTTATGTCTTATGTTAAATGGTCAAGAACCTATGTCATACATGTCCAATTCCTTCCTCAAATATCAAATAATTTAGTTAACTAATGAATTAATATTCCTTATTTAATATCATTATTTATTAATGAATATAGATTTATTATTATTTACCTAGATAATGAAATAAATTTCTATGTAAATTCCATATGTAAATATGGTATATGGTTTAAGAAATAATCATATTTAGGATAAATAATGTGAATATTTAGGTGAAATGTATTTTTTTATGGTCACGAGAAGGTGATCATTTTTAAGAAATGTTATTGACTAAAAAATGAATTATGAAAATGAATATCAATAAATTTATTTATGAGAATGATCAAAAAGATTTATAGTAGGAATAAGCATGGTGTTAATATAATAAATTATCTTTGAAGTAATAATAAATTGTTCTTTTCTTTTAGGAATAAAAATTACATAAAAATATTTTTAATTTAATTCCTGAATAACATATATTTTTTCATAATAAAAAACATTTTGAAAATTAATATCTCAAAAAATCACTTGTATATTAGGTTTATTTAAAAATAAAATATGAAACAATAAAAGTATGCTTATGATAAATTACGCTCCTGTTTTTGGGATATTTCGTACATACCTTAATGAATATTTCTTTTACAAGCATAAATGGTTATAAAATTTTATTATTCAGAAAAAAATAAGGTTAATGATTTGAAAATATTTTTTAAAATGTAAAAAAATATAAAAATGTGTTTTAATAAATCATTTTTAAATATTTAACGAAAACATTCAACACTTTTAAAAAATAGGGTTTAAAAAACGGATTTCCAATCAAAGAGAGAAATGAAGTTGGCCATTAATAAATAACTTTCTCAACAATTTTCTTAATAAACAGTGTAAAAATGGTACTCCCACATAGAGAATATTGTTAAATACTATAGAATAACAATATTATAGGGTTTAATAAAAAATTACTATAAAATTTCCTTTAATGGAAATTCAATAATGCATAATCTCGATTTGAATGAGATTGTGAAAGAAACCCTTAATATAGTATAATAGATGAAGTGGGAATTAAGAAGTGAATAGATTTTTGGTATCCACTATAAATCCACATAATAAGAGGATGAATAAAAATATATATAATCAAAATCCATTACACAAATAATCATATAATATCAATGGAAACAACTATGTAATATAACCCAATGAAAACAAACTAAGTTATGAAATTTCATTAAAACATTGTAACATTATGTTCAAACCCCATTATATAAATTACATCAAATTAAATCTTTAAATACCCTAAATAATTATTTATTCATTATATTACATGTCATTGTGGAATTATACACACACTATAATTGTAAATTTGTTAATAATAGAAAATAAGACACAATGGAATGTAATTTGATAGAAAATTCCCTACCTTACACTTCCTTGTTGCTAAATTATCATTAATATAATTTATAACTCTTTAAATAATGTTATAAACTTATAAAATAACCATATTAATATTTATAATATCATCTATTTTCCATTTAAAACAACTAATAATCTTTTTTTATTAATATTTTATTTATTTTAGTTATTTTGTGTGTTAACTGCCTTGTTTTTCCGAGTATTTTTATCCTTTTAAATGTATGTTCCCCATAATTTGATTATGATGTCATCATCTATATAAATTAATCTTTGAATTGAATATAATATATATTCAGTATATATATATATGTTAATCCATAAAATTTGAAGATTGGAAATGAAATACATTGTTCATTGAGATGATAGGTTGTATATATGCATGAATATTGATTCCTTTTTTTGATATTGATTTAAATATATGTATATTATCTCTATATAAATTATCATTTGTAATCATTTGAATTTAATATATATGAAATATTTTTATTAAACCCATCTTTAATAAATTTAATGTAAACTGTGAACATGTGAAATCACTTCACGAAGAGGTAGTCCATCGTACACACTATCGATGTAATCATATACCCACAAGTGGAAATTATTACATTATGAGTAATATGATAATTCATTAATAATTATAAAAAACCTAAATAATTTATAAATTATATATAAAGTATAAATACATTATTATTACATACATTATAATGCATTAATGGAAAAAACAATGACATTGGTTTTTGTGGTGGTTGTCCAAAATACAAATAAACAATGATTTCATAACCCATTTGAGGGAAGTGTGTTATATTTTTGGGTGAAACCTTAATAGTAAAACATCCTAGTATGTAAAATATACTATATTTGATATATTATCATGATATTATATGAATATAAGGAGGTCACGAAGGAAATTAAATAATAATGATTTTAGGAGAACATTACCCCTTATTCGAGAATAGGGAAAAAGAATATTCAGAATCATGTTGAATGAATCTTAAGGTTGTTTTATTTTTTAAAATATATTTTTGAATACATACGAATGATTTATATGAGAATTATATATTCATAATTAGTACTTCTAGTTTAATAAAATTGATTGTTTAGAAAAACTGTAATATTTCAAGGAAGGTATTGGAAAAATGGATTTAAGTGTGGTTTTATGAGATGCCATTTTATTGGAATGGATGAAATGTTTTCGATTTACCAATGGTATTTAAAATGGTTTTTGACTAAGTGGTTAGTGTAATTTATGATATTTTAATGTACATTTAGAATTTTAATGTGTATTGAAAATATGAATGTGTAGGTTTAATATCTATTTTAGAAAGTAGAAATGTTTTTATATGACCTTTTGGTATTCCCGTGTGTGGCCCCATTCATGGGATATGTGTAGAAATAGGGGATGAGTGCATGAGTTGGCATGAGAATATTCATGTGTGAGACTCCATGGAATCCCATTGGTGAGTATGATACCAACAAAAATTGTTTTCTTTTCTTAGGTACTTTAAAGAGAAAATGTGTTTTTTATAACTATTAGTTATGTGGAATGTTACCCTAGGATTTGTGAGTGTTGTGTACATATTGTTTTGAATTTTAAAATTTTTCGTGTTCAAAGGATGTTTCAAGATTGTGTTCTTATCGATAAATTACTTTTCAGATAATGGTCTGTCTGTTTTTTTTAAAATGATTTATGAAGCCTTTGAGTTTGTTTCCATTTTAAATTTTCTATTCAGTTCGGCTTAACTTTAGTTGTTGGATCAATATTTATTAATATCTTCATATTATTTTATCTTTTTTGCATGCTGAAAAATGTTTTGATGGTCATTATATTGAATTCATGGGTGGTTCACCGTTGGAAGATCCTCTAGTTGATTAATCTACAGACTTTCATCCCCAGTTTTGAATGTAGACACAACCCATAATTTATGATCATGCGATTCCTCCCAATGTGGAAGGTTAGACATGTAATGTTGAAAGAAACATTAGTCACATTATTTTTTCTAAATAATTAACGATAATGTTTTTCACTATCATGCTGGAAGGTCTGGCATGGAAATTGAAAAGGGAGTTCTAGTGATTTGAAGTACCTTTAATCTGTTGGTGGTGGCCATGATGCTAAAAGGAATATGGATATTACATCATTTTCACTCCTGTATCAGATAATAATTTCCCATTGGGTTTTAAAAATCTGATCAGGATAATACGTCATGTACATTTTGAAGAAGTGGTGTACAGTTTGGGGCTTAGTTTAATGCTAATTTCCATCTATATTTTCTTTAACTAAAATGGTCAGGCATGATGGGGGTTTTTAGTATCATGTTATTTTTATAATGTAAAATTGTATGTCATGGAATATTTTAAGAACATATATTTTAACAGAAGATTGTTCTTCTTTCAGAAATTAGGAATTCCTCCATTTCAAATGGAGGTGTCCTCTATTTTTTTCTCGTTGTTTCTCATTTGAGGAGAAATGGGATTATGTGTGTGCATCTTCTAGGTATCTATCTTGGTTATAATTCCATTTTGAGGTGAAATAAATTTGATGTCATTTAATTCACCATTGAATATTCCTCGAATTCAAGGTGGTTCTTCATGGAATCAAAGAATGTTTTTAGGTCGAAGATCTTCGACGCATGACTGTGAGGCAGGAGATGCTTAGAATATCCAATCTCCAACCATAGACCTTGGAGTGATGCCGGTGCACAATTAGGAATTTTGTGGGGGGTTTTATGGACCATGTATTATTTATTTCCCTCTACACTTAATGGTGGAATATACAAGCTTTTCTATTGTAACATCTTGGTTTTGGATAGGGTCTATTTTTGGGAAATGGCGTGAATGACTATTTCACAATTGTGACCCATGTTTGTTGAAGAGTTCCTCGTTGATTACAAGGATTCATGGTTGTCTAGTCTTCATGAACCAAATGTGGTTTTCCATGTAAGGCCAGCCCTGTAAACCAATTTTAGTTTTGGTTAATCTCATCAGGGAACTGGTCACATCCTATGGGAATTGTGATTGACGTAGTGTTTTATATTTAGTTGGATTTTCTTCATCGTTTACTTAGTGGGGGAATTTTTTTTGTGATAATAGGTTATGCTGGGTGTTTCTTATGGTGGGGAGTCACATTGTGGTTCTCATTGAAATTTCTTATTTAGTAAATCAATGTGAGTATGTTTCTAATGGCAGGGATTCTGTTCATGCGTCCCCATTTTGGTAATCTGTTTTATTTTCTAGTATTGGAATGGTAGTGGGTAGTGTTTCTGTGATCTATCTAACTTCTAGTTCCTCCCTGGGTTAAAAATATTGGTTGTATTATTCCCAGTGGTGTTATTGATATAATATTATGGATATATTTCATTATATTTCGTTTGAGTTCATTGGCTCATTTTTGGTAAGTGGTGTGAGTTTTTTGGTAATGTGAATGGTGTTTGTGGCACCAGAGTTTTGATTGTGCATTATGAAAATTACATTTCTATTTATAGATAAACTGGAGGTTTTCATATATGGGGGATAAAGGCATATAGTTGAGAGTCCATTGTCACCTCCCGGGTTGAACTTATAAACCTATATTTCTGTATATGGTGCACTTTATTTACTACCATTTCATGTGTATTGTAATTATCCTTGATCTGTGTAAGATTATTTATTTTTATTTTAGACTCAAGGTTTTTGGTTGGTTTTTTGTGGTGGAAATAATTTTCATGGGGAGAACTGTCACACCCAAGTTTTTGTTTTCATCTTCCTTTCTGACACGAATGTTTATTCTGATTTTTCTGTTGAGTTCCTGGTGTGAGAGGATTGATTTTTTTATGTATTGTTTTTTTATTTTTTATATTTATTTTGTACATTTGGTTTCCCATGTGTTTTCGATGAAAAATGGAAAAAAATTGTCTTAGAAGTAGGTGGCCCACAATGAGCACATGGTTACGAGAAATCATTCACCCTGTCCAGGTAATTATGCATCCAGCTGTGTTTTCAGGATTGTGGATAATGAATAATTAGCACACAGTTTGTAAACTGTGTGGGATTACTGTGCCACTTTTGTGTCTTCAATATTGTGGGGTGTACAACTGCCACATGATTTTAAAAAAATTTCATGATGTCTAAGTCATTAAAAATCTATAAGTGTTTGTTGTTTCCGTTCATGATGTAACCCTAATCCCTCTCCCATAAGACTCCCGTAATATTTTCGACTATGGGAGCCCCATAAACTCATCTTAAAATCTGTGAGTGGATTTTACCCCATTTAATCATGGGATCTTCATGAAAGTATTCTTCCCCTTGTTCTTCACTCTTTTCTATGGTTTCATCTCTTCTTTTTTGGGGTTTCATTTTCTAGAGGGTTGGTTTAACTATTTTTGGTTGAGTCATGATTATTAGGGTTTAATCATGATGTATTTGGATTGATCTTTCCATGTTAGCATTTTTCTGTGGTGCAGTGGTAGTTTCACACTAATTTATGAATGTTTCCATGTTGGAGGTTGGTGGTTGAAAACATTTGAATGTTTAAATTATTTTATTATTCTTTCATTAGTTTGTAATATATTTTATTTTTGAATTGAGTGGTAAAAAATGTGTTTTTATGTTTCGTGATATTATTATGTGTGAAAAATGAGTTTTTATAAATGAAATTGTTAGGTTTTGTGTATGTTTCATAGTAATGTTTCTTGAAAATTCGTTCATTCTTTTTGTGGAATGTGGAAAATCTGTTTTCAAGGGCACTTGAGGTGTGAATGTGTTGAAAATTAGTTTTCTATGAAAAATGGATTATTTTTTCAATGTTTTTTTATGCGCCGTTAAATTTAAATTGTGACTTATAAAATTAATTTAAAGAATTAAATGAGTGAACACGGGTTCTGTATGGTTTTGAAAGGGGATTGGTCCATCAAAATGGTTAAATTTAATATGTGACAGTATTTTGATATCTACAAAGAGGTTTCTTGGATTGAGTAAGATTTGAAAAATTGTTTTACTAAATGATTTCGATCTTTGTAAAATGGAAGGTGTTTTGTTTGTGAGACATGGTGGAATTATTGGAATTTAATTCTGAATGTGGTGGTTTGATTAATATGAGAAACATGAACAAGAACATGTGAATCCAGTGTATCAAGGTTGGATGACTTGTTCTAGTATGCTAGTGATACCAATGTGGCTTGTCCCAGTTCCACTTAACTAGATTGAATATTGCAACACTAACTAACTAATGATGATAGTTGGATTCTACCAGACCATTGGTGTGTCCCCTCCAAGAAGTTCATGTATGAGAAATTTTTTATTCATGGTTATTATACCACATTTCACTCTGGTATGAGGATATAGTGTCCCACTCTATCTAGATTAACCCTAGAGATTTACCCACAGTTTTATCATGTGACATTAGACGTATTAGTGTGGTTACATCCATCAGAATACTGGGGGTTGATCAGTTTATTTCATTTTATAGAAAGATTATTTTACTCAAAAAAAGATTAAGATATGTTACCTTTAAAAGTGTTTTTATTAAAATGTTTCCTTAAATTAATGGTTTGCTCCGAATGTGTATTTCATTTATAATGGTTCTCCTTTAAATGTTTTCATAATATTTTTTCAAATAATTTACATGAATGAGCATGATAATTTATAACTTAATGTTATAACATGGAATCCTTCATTTTGGGTGGGATCCTACCAGGCTAGGGCTCACACCCTACATACATTGTTGGGTGTAAGTAGACATTTATTGTATGACTGAGGTAATGGAAATGTATGTTTTGAAGATGGTTTAGGTCACTAGTGGTCCATATCATAGTGGATTGAGGGCTATTACACTATTTTTGCATGTATTCTTGAGTTGGTCTTTTAATTTTTTGTACATTTTTCTTATATTGTTACAAAACAGAAATTTGAAAATTCTTGGACTTCGGTTGGTTATGAATATAAAGTTATGGATTTTTTTTGTTATTTTTCTTGTCTAAATAGATGAAATAATTCCCAAATAACAATTATGATACCCAGGATCATGTTTCCAGCCTATGGGGATCAGGAATGACCTTTGGGCCATTCCATGGGTCAGGTTGGGTGTCAGGATGGATGACACTCTAGCGTGTTTGAGGAAAAAATTAATTTTATATTTTGTCTACTATGCCTAATTATAAAATAATTTTTAACAAAAATACAATTTGTAAAAATATTTGATTTTATTCTAAATGATTATTATTTTACTTCTAAACAAAATATAATTAATAATCATTTTAATACTATGTATTTTCATATGTTAGTTAATCCTATTAACTACCACAATTCTGACACCTATGAGATAACTATTATATAAAATAATGATATAAATTATATATTGCTTCTTAGTAAAACAAGGACTTTCATGTAAAACCAGATGTTTAGGACACTTAGTGTTATGTGCATTATAAGATAAACATAGTCTTACATTAATTTCAAACATTATATGTAATTAATTTATATAAAATAGTTAATATATTTTAAATTTCCATTAATTTTATATTGCAACTGATGATTGGGGTTGTGTGTCATAGAAACTATCTAATAAGATGTTCACATTATAAAATTCGAGGCTGTTAAATATATTTACCTATTTTATTCAATATTATTGGGTAAGAAATTATTTGGATAGGCCCCTCTAATGTTTTTTCATTTTTAATGTAATTTAGATATTTTTTGGATGGAGTTTGGTTTGCTAATAGTTAGGGGAGGCCATATGGATTCACCACTTAACTGTGAAAGAGCTATATAGTTTTTCTAGGTAAGACCATAGTTTTTGTAAACTCTATGATAACCATGATAATTCCAAATTTTCTAGAAACTGATTATTTTTATGAAATCTATTCATTTACAGTTTTAAGTTGGGATTTTATATGAATTATTTTTGGAGTCATTCAGGGTGATGATGTGAGATTCCACGACCCGGTCCACTTGGAAATAACCATTGAAAATTATTAAAAATACTTAAATCACTAACATCCCATTTTCATAAAAAAAATTTAAAAACACCATATTATAATCAAGTATCATAAATATAATCCCATAGTATAGTTCAATATGTCAGATTTACCCTAGCTATGATATAATATTTGTTGGTGCCAAGTGGTTTAGTGAAGTGATTCATTGGTGAAAATAAAAAATTAATTGAATTGAAATTAATTAATTAATTAATTTTATTATGATTACATGGATAAAAAGAATCACCTATAAATATATGGTTAAATAAGGGCTCCATATTATGAACATAACTCGGGATATCTATAGGGCAATTTGAGTAGAGAATTAATAGATAAAGACAAACATTCATTTTAGGATCGAGGATCGACAAACCATTGGTGTATGTGGATCTCAGTAATGATAGAAACAATGGAATTTTAATAATCACTGCTCACTCATAATTATATGTAGTATGTTTTATTTTCCTGATTCCATCCTTCTTCAATATTCTCGGTTGAATACGAATCAATTCCATGAATATAATCTGAAATTTTGATTGACATTTTTAATATTTTTTAAAATAGAATTATTTTTTCACAGTTTTTTCCCTCTTCATTCATCTAATTATTTAACATAAAATAAAGGACGAAACAAGAAAATTTTGAGGTTCATTCCACAAGTTCATGTTTTTTTGGATTACTCTCCTATTTCATTGTGCGTTCATCATGAGAAATTCATTTCGAATAATATTTCATGAATACAAGGTATATGATTGTTGCACTAATTTTATCTGGTGAAAAAGATAAATATCATGGGCATGATTAATAATAAAGAGACAGATCATAGAAAGATAGTGATGAATCATGATAAAATGTATATTATATGTATCGATGGCTCTTTTTCTTACCCATTTTACGTACGATAGTGATAACGTGGCTCGAGGGTGAAATTTCATTGTATATTTAAAGCCTAGATTTAGATATGTATTGGAGGGAGGGATTGAAGACCTTATATCCATAATTAATGTTTATAATCATGGAGGCACCTATAATAAAAATGACAACATCGACTATCGTAGGTTTTGGTATATCCATTATTACACGGTGTATAATCTAAAACTACCAGAACTGTGGGGATCGGGATGTGGTTCTAGTGTGTCTTTAAAAAATAAGATATCAGTCACTGTGTGACACCTGTCACATGATGTGTTACCCTTGCTGTTGGATCATAATCTTTCTCAGTGGATAATTTGGAGTGGTGTTACCATGGTATGTGGACATGGTATGAGTACACATGAAGATCCATGTACTCGGACATGACTGGGTGTTGATGGACATAACGAGGTGTACACGTGTCGATAAATTAGAAAGTACAAATGTACACAAGTATATGTTGCTGGGATTAGATGATTGATAACATGACCTCCTTAAAACATATTCCTATATAGGACATGATATGTATCATTAGGGTTTCATGCCATATAAGGTACTAACACACTCGAAGAATCAGGGTTAGCTAACCACACCACGTGCCATTAGAAATCTCCATGTAACCATGTCATGGATGTTTGGAGAGTTTTGTTTCATTATATAGCACAAGTATTAGTTCAGTATCTTCCCTTGGTCCTTCCCATTGATGGTAAAATATGGAATTGTTACCACAGTTATACATTTTGATCCCCTATGGAGGATTATTCCTAGATAATGTTTTTATTGTCCCCCTATGAGACTGGATTGTGATTCAATATCATTACATCTTATACCATAGGTGGGATTTTTTGGAATATAGATGAACTATCTACATGGGAAGATGATCCTCCCTTTAGTATACTAATTTACTAGGGTCTTAATTATCATTGGATAATTATCACCATCATATCAGGTTGATCCTGATTGAGTTTGTTTTGTCTCCCCCATATCTTGGGTGTGATCTCATATATGAGTATTGAGATATTCAGAGAACTATGAGATGTCATTCATGGGTCCTGGTGATCATGACATATTGGATGAATTTATTCATCAATTAAATGTCTAATTGAGTGGTTTCCCCCAGAATGAACATTTGATAGAAGAATCGAGCATATTCTAGTGATTGCGAGTTTGGATGAGACCTCATAGAGGTGACATGTCCTTATTATGTACAAATGGGTTTCTCATTGATTTATATATTTTTGTTATATCATGATTACCCATGATGATTTTTTATTTTATTTGTATACTCTTCTATACATGGAGTTTTTCATCATGTGTGGTATCTTATACATGCATTTGTTTTAGTTTTCTTTACATTTAGACATTTTTTGGGCTTGGAGATGTGTGATTGTGTACATGTACTTTAGGCTAATGCCTTTTGACTGTGGGATATTGTTTCTTTATGTAGATATCAATCCCAAATACCATTGGAGGTGGTCTTGGGGTACATGATGACATGGCTGATACTTGTTGGGTCATGACACAATTTTCAATGATAATGAATGGTTTCGCATGATATGCAGACTAAGTATGTCACAATAAAAATTAAATCTATAAATTTGATAAATAATTGAGATTCCTATCAAAAATCCTCATCATTTTCTCATCTAACGTATGATATTAAATTCTAGAACCCTCTTGTAAATTTATTTGGTCTTATTTCATCTTGTTATTTATTTTTATAGATTGAAGATAGAATGATATATGAAATTGAACATATATTCCTTGTTTTTCTTTACCCTGATTGATCGTCCCTATTCTCCATAATGAGGAAGTTTAGATCAGGTGTACCTTTCCAAGATCTATAAGTAAAATTTTATTTTGATTAATCATGATTGTGAATCATGAGATGACTAAATATGAATCATAAATGTTGATTTCATGTGAATATTATTTATATTCAATGTATCAGAGGATAGAATATTATCTTCTTTATAATATTTCCTAGAAAAAAAGTATAATTGTATTCTATATAGAGTTTCTTTAAATATTATTGGGGACACCTTGTGAAATATATTATTTAAATTAATATTATCTATATTTGTCTTCCCAACATGAATATTGGGTGGCATAGATATAGTTTTCAATTAAATGATTATATGATTTTCTTTAAAAAAATGTGGTTTAACCTTATAACAAGAGATGAATGTGGTTTGTGTGTTCATATACATAGGAAAAAAACCTTGTTGGACAAATATGGTCACAATGCCAATAATTTTTAACAATAAATTTTCTAGCCATGTAATGTCTTAAAAGTCGATGGAAGGAAACTACCCTTGAATTGCACAATTCTAGAGTTGTATTCTCGATTTCGTGATACTAATTTGTATTTTTCATATTCGTGTGGGTTCATTACATCAGCATGTTTA
The DNA here is from genome assembly GCA_963277665.1 of Viscum album. Classification (NCBI taxonomy): domain Eukaryota; kingdom Viridiplantae; phylum Streptophyta; class Magnoliopsida; order Santalales; family Viscaceae; genus Viscum; species Viscum album. The sequence continues at coordinate 812,252,974 of OY728161.1, read as the reverse complement.
TTGGGAGAATATTTTTTGTACTTTGTGAATATATATTTTTTATTCATATAACATCTCTTATCTACTATTTATTTATATCAAAAAATAATATTCAAGATCAAAGGATTATTTTTTTCGTAGAATTTTGGTGATGTCTGAGAGTTCTCATTCATGGTTGTATACACACTTCCCAACATTTAAAACATAGAGTGTATGAAAATATTATTATCATGATATAGGTAAGGGTTTGTTTTATAATTTTACTAGTTGGTACTCTTGATCATATAGTAATGGATTACATGAGTCAGTGTTTGGGATGGATATTGCGTCATTGCGTCTTATGTGGATCCACCATCATGGAATGTTTCTTTTTACCTTATTTTATATTTTTCTGTAATTTTTTTCTTTTGTTTATAGATTTATCTTATATTTTTTTTCATCTATTGTTACCATGACTATAATATTGATATAATTTTGGAATTTATTGTGGTTTTAAAAATTATATGCGATATCAATTTAATATGGTCGACTTATAGGTTCTTAATTTATAAAAAATCATCCCCCATTATTTGGTAATTCAAAAATGAATAATTTTCAGCCTATAGTGCCTTTTGGAAGTCAAATAAGGTCACTTTCATTTTAGTATTTTCCAAAAAAATGGGATATGTGGGGATTTTATAGTATATTTCCCTTATACACTACATTGAGTTTGTATCTCCATGGGGATTTGTAGGGTATGAAATCCATTTAATGAATTTAAAACAATGAATTGGTTCCCCCCTTTGTCTTGATTTTGTGTTGTCCTATACACGAATAATTCATTTGGTAACACCTTGATCATTATAAAATTCACTCAATGGGGTGTGCGAGTTCTTGTAGATAAATTTTTACCCCCAATGACCTATGGGTTGGCCCCCAACCAGTTAGGCTTGTTACCCACTCAATCAATGTATACTTATTTCATAGTGGGGTAAGTTCCTCTCCATAAGACAGTGAATGGTGGGAAAATATCTTACACATGATAATTGATAGTACCACCATGAATTATAAGGTGTCCTTAAAGAATTATTTTTTTGATCATGAAATCACATTGGGACATTTAATATAGATAATTATTGATTTAGTGAGCTTAAAATGTTTCATGAGGTCCATAGATGGATTAAATTAATCAGATATTTTCTTCCCTTTTTATATGAACATACTTTTTTGGGAAAAAAATTTATGTGATTGGAAGAAGGATTAAAAACTATAATTGAAGTAATAATTTTATTATTGAAAAATATAATTTATATTCTTGTCCATCAAGATATTTATTTCCTAGTAAGAACCCATGAATAGTATTTTGTGGAGTTTATTAGATATTCATTTTATGAACATAATTTTCCCCTTATGGGAGTTAAAATAACATATCTAAAAAATGAGTCTCTCAACACGAAATTTATTTTTCTTTTTATGTGGAAATTTGATCATTTTTGGTATTTTGTTTTTTTTGTTGGAATCCTATTCATTTCTGCGAGGAATTGTGAATATCACATGATTGAAGTGACAATAATAATCTATAATATTGTTATCATGTTCTTGGATATTTAAATATGACCTTGAGATGTGAAATTTACTATATGGGTTGTGTTTTATTATCATAATAGATAATTTGGACAAATAATTTGAAAGTGTATCATAGGTTTTTTGAATAATTCAACTTAAGAAGTAGCAATTTGTAATTTCTATCAAATTTATAATATATGATTTTTATGTTTTACACAATTTTAGTTTATTTTTTGTTGGTTTTGAGAAACAATATGATAGGGTATGGACATAGTTATTTTCTAGTTAGTTTTTTATTTTTTGGACACAGATATGGGGTATAAAAGTCTTGCATAGTAATGATAATCCATACAGATTCCCCAAGTTACCAGAAAGTGGAGTTTAAGAGGATGATAATTTTTTTCCAGATGATGTATCTTAACCATGTGAATTGTCCTGTGTTTGGATAGTGACAACCATATAAATTCATTACAGTTTAGTAAAATGTATATCCAAACTATGATGTCCAAATTAATTTACATAAAAATTACTTTTTAAACCCCAAAACCTCCCCAAAAGACACGCATTATTCATACTAGAACTAAGCCTCTTGAAACAAAATTCACCATGTGTTGATTTTATAAATTCCATTCTATTGAAATTTTATTTCAATCAAATATAGACCAATTATATGTTGAAATAAAATTTAGTATTACATTTATTTATTATTCTACAAAATTTTCTCATCTTCCCCAGAAAGGGAACAAAAAATTGGTCTTTAACACACACACACACATATATCCCAGATAAAAATATAATTTTTTTCGTGCATTATTGAAATAGGGGAAATGATATATTACATGTTTTCATTTATTATGTTGGATGATTTTATGATCTATTAATCAAATTATAATTCATTTTGGATTTTTTTTGTTAGGATTCATTTGGGTGAGGATTCATAAAAATTAAACCATGTTATTCCTAAGGTAGGAATTTCATACCATGTTACCATTTTATATAAAGTTGTATGTTTTGATTAGCATGTGGTTGCATGTGTTTCTATTGTGTATCTCTTTGATTAACCTTGTATGATGGTATATTCCCTTTTTTGACTATATTATGGGTATCTAACATGATATAGTTGATTCATGGGATGATATGTGTTACTCTGATTATGTTGTGTCCATCCATTGTGATATGGTTGAGTCATGTGATCATATGTATAACCTTATTATAATAGTAATTTATCTCTGCATAATGGGATTCTACTTAATTGAATAAAATGAACAACATTGTTTAGATAATGTGACTAGATTGATGTTAAACATCCTCTAATATGGTGTAGATATAAAGACCCGGCCGTAAAACCTTACATAATCATGAATTAAATGAATAATTCACATTGAGGAACTTTTCAGGTTTAGAGTTTTAGAGAATTAGGACATAATTATTACAACTCAATGATTACAAAGTATGCACATCTACTCAGTTTCAATTTTTTTAACAAAATAATAACTCTTGAACAAAAGAGTCATGTCTAGTTCATGGTTTTAGACATCATAACATTTCCTTAATCCCATCCTTGACCCTATTCCACTTTATGTCCTGTGAAAAACATTTCAAAAAAACATGGGATGAGCATAAAAAGCCCAGTATGGGTTATAACAATACAGAGAGAAAACATTATTCCATGTATACAAAAGAATCAATGAAATCATACTTTACTCATAAAATATAAGCACTTTAAAATACCTCATTAAATCATATGATTTAGGAATAACTCATAGAAATAATAAGATGTAAAGGTGACCTGAGGCATTCATAACATTCTTACATAAGGAGTAACCCTCATGGTTACGTTTGGAATACCCACCATAATATATTCCCTAAATCTCTTTATAGAAACCATAGCGTTTAACCCCTTCGCGTTACCCAATGCATTGGACAGCTATATCGGGCTCACCCACCCTTAGTTTATCACGGAACGACCCGTCTTCATAAAAAATTCCCAAGAACCATAACATAAACATAACACATAACTTAAGAATAATGGAATGATAACATCCCCAAATTGCAATAATAATATAACATTTTAAGATATTGAAATAATGAATACATTCTAAACCATTCTCAAAACCATTTAAAACATTTAATAAAGAGATTTTTGAATCAATGTGTCCCATAACACTTTGAAGATTTTAACATTATAAAACATTAATATCCATATAAATAAATCCTTAAAACCATTTTTAAAACATGGATATTAAAGAGAAATATTTATAAGAATAGTTCATTACAACATTTAAAACAATATTTCAGTTAAAGAGTTTTTAAAAAAATGAGAGACACTTGAATACCAATAATTGAGGAATAACATTTAAACAGAACATTATAATATAATTAGAAAAAATGGATTCCTGATATAATATTCCACAAGACATTATATACACCATATAAGAGTGAATTGTTGCATAACAACAACGAAGTCTCAATAGAAATGAAAAATGAGATAAAATCCCTTATAAACAAGGTATCCTTAAATTAAGGATTAATCAATCTCATAATTATGTGTAAAAATGTAAATACACACAATATAAGTGGATATTGTAGTGACCTGAATCCTAACGTACAAGTACATTACATTACTTTTTTGGAATACTTATTACATAACAAAAACACACACACAAGGACCGTAATAGTTTAGTGTCTTTGGAAACTCGGAATATAATCTTCTAATCATGGTGAAATATCTTCAACATCTCCCACAAAGATTTTCCTTTTTTTAACTAAAACCTTTCTTTATATCCTGGGGAAAAGAAAACATAAAATGGTGAGCTCAAATGCTCAGTAAGGGTAAACAAAAGAAATATCAATCACATCATATTCATAAGAACATAACATTTTGGAAATCATAACCTGCAAAAGAGAGCATAATTTCATAACATGGGATAAATAATAGTAGTGAAATGAAATCCCAATAATCATAACATAAAACATCAAACTTTGTGGCATACACACATAATCATAGAGAATCATATATTATGAGTCAAGACTCATTGCCAAGACTATCTTAGTGGACAAAGTCCATTTTTGAACTGAGTCACCCTTGTTTCAGTCCTGTTTCACTGAACCGATATAACCTACCTTTCCAGCCATGTCTATCTCATGAGATATAAAATCATTACCCAATGCATTGGAGGGAGATATAGGTCCCACCCATATCATAATGATACCATTATTATGTTTTCCACAAAATCATAAATCATACATCATTGCATAACCCATGTAATAAAAATGGTAATCTTAAACATCATGACATCATAAAACAATTCATAAAGGATAAAGGAATTCATAAAAATATTTCCATCACAACATAATCATGTAAATTTAATAATAGGGATATAAACAGAACCCTATATTATCTTATATGGAAAATAATTTTGATAAAACACTTGAACTCCATTCTTGAGGAAAATATCCTTTTCTGCTTCAAAAACACTTTTCCTTTCTTAACATGTCATACAATTATAAACTAAAAGAAGTTGATTAAAAATAAACTTGAAATCTTGTAATGGAAGATTCTTGGAAATAATGTTTTAAAAATCCGTTCATGCCAAAAAAACATTCTTCTCGTACTTTTGTCGGAAAATTCAAAAAGTACCTCGTACGAAAAACGACAAAAGATTCCTTTCATATCCTTTACTAAAAACTCACCGAAGGGTAAAATTGGATTTAAACAATTATAGGTGAATGTAAATAATATTACATATTGAGGAAACATGGATGTGGATGATAAAATGCACCCCAGTAAATACCAACATATAAACAATCTCAGATAAAATGAGATTGTGATATTTTCCCTTACCTTATGTCTGATATGATTTGTACGTATCCGAACCTCCTGTATAATGATTTAAATAATGTCATTAACTTATTATAGAATCATATTCATTTTTATGATATCATATATGGTTCACGTATGACTTTATATTACCCGTTATTTTGTAAATTCCATGTTAAAGAAGCGTTTTGGGTAAAATCGTTTCATTTATCGTAGGTGTTTGGACTTGTTGTTCTTGACATTATTATTACTTATATCATGATTTACTTAGTTCCAGAATATAAAACATGATTTATATATCATATATATTCAGTATATATATATATATATAATAGATAGATAAATGAAATGAAACACACCGTTCATGGAGACGGTAGTCCATACGTACGCATGAACACTATTTTCCTTTCCTTATTGTCTTGAATGGAAGTAAGTAGATGACATACATATATATATATATATATACATAAATACAGTATATTTAACATGTAATATATTTAATTATTATTCATTATATATACTTTATAATTATTCATGAATGGTTAATGTGGAGAATGAATCTCATCGAGTCGTGGAGACGGTAGTCCGTACGTACGTACGCGCGGTGATTTCCTTTTTCCATAGGATGGATAGAAGGTTAATTGGAGTTGTTTCATATTTATAATAACATATCAGTATATAATAAATACTTATGTTATTACTTTATCATGAAACAACTAAGGAAGAAGAAGTTTAAAAAGAAAGAAATTGAAAAAGATCGGTAATGGATATTTCCTCTTTTTGACGCGCCTTCACTTAACCTCAACATAAGGAACTAAGGATGGTATTTGAAGAATAAAAGGACCTCTAGGATAATACTAGGGAAGTGGAGAAGAGATTTTGTAAGGGGTTGGCCGAGCTTTAATGCTCAAATTGGTGTGAGGAGGAGAGGGAGGAGGGACCCTTTTATAAGGGAGGAGAGGGGCACCTTAGGAAAATCTCAAAATATTATTTTATATTAAGGTCAAATTCGGTTTATAATGGTTCCAAAGGGTCTTATTTAGAAGATAAAGTAGGGATGGGTCAAAATCCTCTCATATAATAGGATTTAGAAAAGTTTAGGTTATTATTTTAACCTTATCAATTAGATTTAACTCTAAGTTAAATAATTTAACTTTTACCGTGTCTTTTTGTTTTCTTACACTATATGGAAAATAAACTTACTATATCAGGCCAAAAGGACCCCAAGTTGTTTATTATTAATATATATAACCTTATATAAGTCATTTGGCCTAACCATAGATTTTTAGGAATAAAATAACAATTAGTAATATAATATTTGTTTTAAAACCTAATTTATGTCAATTTTGACACTATTTGGAACGTCATTTTTATGAAATTCATAACAGAATGATAAGTTCGATCCAAGTTACTTAAATCACCAATAACATGTCAGATTAACCTATAAAATTAGTGTATGTCATAAAAAGTCTCAAATTACATTTATTTGGGCATTTATAACATCAATTATGTCAATATTTCATTAATAAGACAATTACTGCATCATCTTTGTGTCATAATAAATGATAATTATTTAATCACTAAAAATTATAAATAAATTCTTATAATTTATATAATTGTAATAGAGTTATGGAGACTATTCATTTTCGAAGTTTCATGAAATATATCACTAAATTAAAATTATTATACTTATAAGATTTAAGAAAATGACATGTTGTCACATTCTTTGGTTTAAATAATAATTAAATTATTTTCATGAACAAAAGTCCATAAAATGAATATAATCCAACCCTTAGGTTATATGAGTCTACCTTTATCCATCCAATAGTATTTTTCTAAGTGTTAGTGTAATTTTATAATTTTATATTTACCCTTAATTACCTGATTTACCTTTAACTATAGTAAATAAAATTTACCATAGTTACTATTCACAATGCCCAAAAATAAAAAGTAGCTTATTAACAGAATTTGGACCCACTGATTATAAATATGGAATCCATTTTTACAAATTCAATACACAAAAGATGCAGAAATTAAATTAAAATTAATCTCGTTGTCGAAAGAAAACGGGTTTTTCATTAAAACATTGCAAAAGATTGAATTGATTTAACCTACGAATTGAAGGTAAAATCAATGCTAATGACATAAATTATATTAAATGGTAAATATATATTCTATTTATACTTTAAAACCATTCAATATTATAATTTAACCACATAAGATATTACGATGAAAAAAGTTATTTTTAATTAAAATATAGCGTGTTTTTACTATTCATTAAAATATGAAAGTTATCCGAAAAATATCAAAACATTATCTAATGTAAATTTTTATATCATGATTCAAAAGAAGAATTTTATTTTGTCAAATTGAACTGATAAACAAGTAAAAATCTATTTTTAAAGTTGGTGCCCCATCAAAAGGCAGCAAAACTGTATTTTAAAAAAAAATACTTATTTTACCCGAAAAATTTATTTGGTTCTTATACAATGTTCTAGAAATGTGTGAGATGAATAATAATGTTATAAAATTCAAAATATAGTTAACACTATTCATAACGGCTAGTTCATAACAATATTATAATAATATATCATTGTTTTGTAAAACCTGGTATTGCTTACAACACACGCTATCGAGGAAGGTCGCGATTGCGTGTAAAGAAAGCCAAGTCAAGGTTGCGTGTAGTGCACAACTCCTTTGTTGTTGCGTATAACAGAATCCAACCATATTTTATTTATACATTGAATATATATATACATATACACACTCAATTTTTCATAGAATAACTTCTATCAAACGAACTTGAAATTGTGTGTAACAAGAGCCAAGAAAAGTGTTGCATATACTGCAAGCTAATACAGTGTTGCGTATAGCGCAATATAATCTTGGTGTGTCGTACAATAGAAGATGTGAATGAAATTAAAAATAATATATCTTATAAAATCTCAGGTTGTTACATTCTACCCCCCCTTAAAATGAATTTCGCCCTCGAAATTCGTCGGGGTTATAAATCATTTATTATTCATAAAATCCCACATCTTAAAAAGAAATACCAAAACTGAAATTTAAAAACAAATGTATGAAATATAAAGGTTACCAAAATGAACTCATCACTGGGTTTCCATATAGGAGAAAATATAGACATGGAAGAGAAATCTAACCGTCATGTTCTGCTGGAGAGTGGTAGAGAATATGGCTATCAAAAATCCAACAGTCACAAGGCTATTGATTTGTGGTGATCTAAGGTACCATCTGATTCATCAGATATAAGGGCAGTAGGACAAAATTTTTGGTTTTTTCAAGATCATTTCCCTAAAGTTGATGAAATTTGAATTAGAAGAAATACTTTCATGATTTTGGTATAGTCTCACCGTTTGTCATTATTTGGAGAATTTCCACTTCATCTCTTAAAGAAATGAAGTTGAATTTTTCATTCGTGATGTGTTAGAAGATCATGTGATAAAATGATGGGTCATTCCATCTATATCAAACAAGAGGTTAGAAAAGTTATCAAAAAAATACATAAGTCCATCTATAGTGAGATTAATCTTATATAGTTCTTAAAATGGACTTATACTGCATAATATAATAAAACTAGTTTCTACTAAACAAGGACTTCCTGTAGGCCAGTGGTAGGCGAAAAAGGCCAGTCGCACTTCGGTTGTGGGTTCTATTCCCACATCCTTGTCCGACGCGATGGGCTGTCACCCGTCCTGCAGGTTATCCTTTTTCTAAAACTACATTACTATAAAATCCCATCAGTAATATTGAAAAACATTTATATCCTTAAACAATACTTTGCATATGTCCAACATAATCCAATCCAATATTTAGGCTTATCTAAAATAATTCGGTCCATGATCATAGTATAAAGAAAAAAATTACTTGAAATGTCATCAACCAAGCATGTGAATACCATCATTTATCCCCCATATATATATATTGTTGGTCACATTCCAATCATGTGAATACCTTAATCATGTATTCTCTTGAAAAAATGAATACCCATTGAACCATAGTGAAAACTTGAATGCAGTTAAAAGTTAACACTTTCCACATACCAAAATCCTCAAAATTCTATATACTCAAACCATGATATCACTTAGTCCTTAGATCAATCATGAGCTCATGTATACTGTTAAACATTTCATTTTCTCGTTTTCCCTTCATTATGCGCATATCATCTTATTTCCAAAAATATCTCAATCACTTTGAATACCACATTAGACCAATACATAAATATTCCAATACTCCATGATACAAAATTATTTTGGAATCCCATTACATAAACACTTAGTCATTCCACCACATCATTGTCATATTCAACATCGCCAATAGTGATCGCATGTGACTTCCCTTTTTTCCTTTGCCTTAAGCGGTTGCTCATGTTGATCATCACTAACCCTTGGATTAGGGAATTTATTAGCATAAGGCCCCATTTCCTTGCATTTGAAGCATTGAAGTGTCGGTGGTGCGTTCTCTGTAGTGTTTGCTTTATTCACATCATTAGAAACCCTTTTTCCATTACTTCGACACTCAGCTGCTCGATGACCTTCTTTTCCACACCTAAAACATTTTTTAGTCCCTTTAAGACAATCTCCACCATGCTTCTTTCCACACTTTGTGCATAAGAAAACATTCATCTTCTTTTCACCATTATTTTGAGATTTCTCCTTGAACTCCATCTTTCATTTCTTGTCAAAACCATGAGATGGATATGTAACACCAACTTCCATTTCTACCTTGATAGCACAACACACAATTTCTTCATAGCTACTGAAGTCTCTTATAGCTAATTCCCTTAGAAGACTTGGTTTCAAGCCACTGAAAAATCGATCAACTTTACTTTCAGGTTGGATGATAATGCCAGATGCATACCTTGCAAGTCTTGTAAAATTCTCTTCGTATATACTAATAGATTCATCATCCTTCTTCTTTAGCTCAAGAAACTCATTTTCCATCTTTGTTCGAAGAATATGAGGGAAATACTTTCTGAAAAACAAGTTCTTGAACTCGTCCCATTCCATGGACTCAATTTCATCTCTTGGCCTCGTATTCTTGATAAGATTCCACCATTGATCAGCTTCACCTTCCAAACGATATACTGCTAAGATGACTTTATCATGTTCAGAACATTGAAGAACTGAAAATATCTTTTCAGTGGTACTGATCCATTGTTCAGCAACAAGTGGATCAGAAGACCCACTGATAGAATTTGGACGTTTCCTCATGAAGGACTCAATAGAATATTGTTCCCTTCTCTGCTCATTTGGAAGTCCATAATGATTCATAGCTTGTGTAAGTATAACAATAAGATTTTTCACTCTATCTCCCATAACACTTGTTTGTTCAATAGGACAATCATTGCATTGTCCATTACAGTGATCAACACGGTTCCTTCGGGTTCTAGCCATCATCTAAATCCCAAAAAGAATAGTGTGAGGGGAAAAAATAATGCTAGGGAAAACAACATATTAAAGGGGGAGTACCCTTAATATCTAACATCTTAGGTTAAATTCTAAGATCTTTACCATAGTTCTAGGACTATATCCTATATGTATACTTATCCTTAGGGACATCCCAAGACATACCTTAGTAATTTATCTAGGGATCTCACTAACGTTTTCGCATCATAGTTTCCAAAGGTTGACTAAACCATTCCTCTGATACCAACTGTAGAGACCCGAATCCTAACGTACAAGGACAATAAACTACTTTTGCGGAATACTTATTACATAACAAAAACACACACACAAAGACCGTAATAGTTTAGTGTCTTTGGAAACTCGGAATATAATCTTCTAATCGTGGTGAAATATCTTCAACATCTCCCATAAATATCTTCCTATTTTTTACCTAAAACCTTTCATTATATCCTGGGGAAAAGAAAACATAAAAGGGTGAGCTCAAATGCTCAGTAAGGGTAAACAAAAGAAATATCAATCACATCATATTCATAAGAACATAACATTTTCGAAATCTTAACCTGCAAAAGAGAGCATAATTTCATAACATGGGATACATCATAGTAGTGAAATGAAATCCCAATAATAATAACGTAAAACATGAAATTTTGTGGCATACACACATAATCATAGAGAATCATATCTTATTAGTCAAGACTCATTGCCAAGACAATCTTAGTGGACAAAGTCCATTTCTGAACCGAGTCACCCTCATTTCAGTCCTGTTTCACTGAACTGGTATAACCTACCGTCCCAACCATGTCTATCTCATGAGATATAAAATCTATACCCAATGAATTGGAGGGATATATAGGTCCCACCCATCTCATAATGATACCATTCTTATGTTTTCCACAAAATCATAAATCATACATCATTGCATAACCCATGTAATAAAAATGGGAATCTTAAACATCATGACATCATAAAACAATTCATATAAGATAAAGGAATTCATAAAAATATTTCCATCACAACATAATCAAGTTAATGTAGTAATAGGGATAAAAATAGAACCATATATTATCGTATATGGAAAATAATTTTGATGAAACACTTGAACTCCATTCTTGAGGAAAATAACCTTTCTGCTTCAAAAACACTTTTCCTTTCTTAACATGTCGTACAATTGTAAAATAAAAGAAGCTGATTAAAAATTATCTTGAAAACATTTAAAGGAAGCTTCTTGGAAATAATGTTTTAAAAATCAATTCATGCCGTAAAAAAAACATTCTTCTCGGTCTTTTGTCGGAAAATTCAAAAAGTACCTCGTACGAAAAATGACAAAAGATTCATTTCATATCCTTTACTAAAAACTCACCAAAGGGTAAATATTTATTTAAACAATTGTAGGTGAATGGAAAAAAATTACATATTGAGGAAACATGGATGTGGATGATAAAATACACCCTAGTAAATACCAACATATAAACAATCTTAGATAAAATGAGATTGTGATATTTTCCCTTACCTTATGTCCGATATGCTTTGTACGTATCCGAACCTCCTGTATAATGATATAAATAATTTCATTAACTTATTACAGAATCATATTCATTTTTATGATATCATATATGGTTCACTTATGAATTTATATTACCCGTTCATTTGTAAATTCCATGTTAAAGAAGCGTTTTGGGTAAAATCGTTTCATTTATCTTAGGTGTTTGGACTTGTTGTTATTGACATTATTATTACTTATATCATGATTTACTTACTTCCAGAATATAAAACATGATTTATATATCATATATATTCACTATATATATATATAATAGATAGATAAATGAAATGAAACACACCGTTCATGGAGACGGTAGTCCGTACGTACGCATGAACGCTGTTTTCCTTTCCTTATTGTCTTGAATCGAAGTAAGTTGATGACATAAATATTTATATATACATAAATCCATTAGATTTAACATGTAATATATTTCATTATTATTCATTATATATATTTTATAATTATTCATTAATGGTTAATGTGGAGAATGAATCTCATCATGTCGTGGAGACGGTAGTCTGTACGTACGTACGCGCGGTGATTTCCTTTTTCCGTAGGATGGATAGAAGGTTAATTAGAGTTGTTTCATATTTATAATAACATATCAGTATAAAAGAAATACTGATGTTATTACTTTATCATGAGACAACTAAAGAAGAAGAAGTTGAAAAGAATGAAATTGAAAAAGATCAGTAATGGATATTAACTGTTTTTGACGCGCCTTCACTTAACCTCCAATTAATGAACTAAGGATGATCATTGAAGAATGCCAGGACCTCTAGGATGATACTAGGGAAGTGGATAAGAGATTTTGGCAGGTGTTTGCCGAGCATAAATGCTCAAATTGGTGTGAGGAGCAGAGGGATGAGGTGCCCTTTTATAAGGGAGGAGAGGGGTACCGTAGGAAAATCTCAAAATATTATTTTATATTAAGGTCAAATTCGGTTTATAATGGTTACAAAGGGTCTTATTTTGAAGATAAAGTGGGGATGGGTCGAAATCCTCTCATACAATATGATTTAGACAAGTTTAGGTTATTATTTTCACCTTATCAATTAGATTTAACTCTAAGTTAAATAATTTAACTTTTACCGTGTCTTTTTGTTTTCTTACACTATATGGTTAATAAACTTACTATATCAAGCCAAAAGAACCCCAAGTTGTTTATTATTAATATATATAACCTTATATAAGTCATTTGGCCAAATATTAGATTTTTAGGTATAAAATAACAATTAATAATATAATATTTGTTTTAAAAACTAATTTATGTCCATTTTGACACTATTTGGTACGTGATTTTTATGAAATTCATAACAGAATGATAAGTTCAAACCAAGTTACTTAAATCAACAATAACATGTCATATTAACCTAGAAAATTAGTGTAAGTCATAATAAGTCTCAAATTACATTTATTTGGGCATTTATAACATCAATTATGTCAATATTTCATTAATAAGACAATTACTGCATCATCTTTGTGTCATAATAAATGATAATTATTTAATCCCTAAAAATTCTAAATAAATTCCTATGATTTAGATAATTTTATAATATTTCTGGAGACTATTAATGTTCGATGTTTCATTAAGTTTATCACTAAATTAATATTATTATACTTATAAGATTTAAGAAAATGACATGTTGTCACATTCTTTGGTTATAATAATAATTAAATTATTTTCATGAACAAAAGTCCATAAAATTAATCTAATCCTACCCTTAGGTTATATGGGTCTACCTTTATCCATCCAATAGGATTTTTCCAAGTGTTAGGGTAATTTTATAATCTTATATTTACCCTTAATTACCCGATTTACCTTTAACAATAGTAAATAAAATTTACCGTAGTTACTATTCACAATGGCCAAAAATAAAAACTATCTTATTAATATAATTTGGACCCACTGATTATAAATATGGAATCTATTTTTCCAAATTCAATACACAGAAGATGCAGAAATAAAATTAAAATTAATACCGTTGTCGAAATAAAACGGGTTCTTCATTAAAACATTGCAAAAGATTGAATTGATTTAACCTACGAATTCAAGGTAAAATCAATGATAATGAAATAAATTATATTAAATGGTAAAAATATATTATATTTATAATTTAAAACCATTCAATATTATAATTTAACCACATAAGATATTACGATGAAAAAAGTTGGTTTTTAATTAAAATATAGCGTGTTTTTACTATTCATTAAAATATGAAAGTTATCGGAAAAATATCAAGACATTATCTAATGTAAATTTTTATATCATGATTCAAAAAAAGAATTTTATTTTGTCAAATTAAACTTATAAAAATGTCAAAAACTATATTTAATGTGGGTGCGCCATCAAAAGGCGGCAAAACTGCATTTTTTTTAAAAATACTTATTTTACCCGAAAAATTTATTTTGTTCTTATACCATGTTCTAGAAATGTGTATGATGAATAATAATGTTATAAAATTAAAAATTTAGTTAACACTATTCATAACATCTATTTCATAACAATATTATAATAATATATCGTTGTTTAGTAAAACCCGGTATTGCGTACAACACACGCTATCGAGGAAGGTTGCGATTGCGTGTAATGCAAGCCAAGTCAGGGTTGCGTGTAGTGCACAACTCCTTTGTTGTTGTGTATAACAGAATCCAACCATATTTTATTTATAAATTGAATATATATATATATACACTCAATGTTGCATAGAATAACTTCTATCAAACGAACTTGAAATTGTGTGTAACAAGACCCAAGAAAAGTGTTGCGTATACTGCAAGCTAATACAGTGTTGCATATAGTGAAAGATAATTTTGGTGTGTCGTAAAATAGAAGATATGAGTGAAATTAAAAAGAATATATCTTATAAAATCTCGGGTTGTTATAGATATTAAGTGTAAAACAATCAGAGGTCATTCACACATATTCATAGGATGACATATTCTATAAATACAAGTTGAACCCAAAGAAATCGAAATATTGTTAAGAAGTTACCTTGTAAAAATTCGACAGTCTAAAGGCATCACTTTTGAATTTAGAAAATGTGTTGATGTGACAAAAAGATTATATCATCACATTTAAATAAATTTTACATCAATAAAGATATATAATAACATATCCCAACATAATAATTTGTAAATTAAATTACATAACAAAAGAATTTTTTAAAAAAGATGAGGGGGAAATGTTCACTTACCGACTTGGGTAACTTTTGAAACGTACACCCCATGAAAGAAGGACTATTAAACATTTATGTAAATACAAATAATCAAAATTATATTACACAATGAGTAGAATAATGGGAAGTACATACACCACTCAATGTAAATAGTGTAAAATGTAGCATAAATCTCACTAGAATAAAAGTGAGATACAAAATCCCTTATGAAAACTCGGCTACCTAACGACGCCACTTAAAAAATAAAAAAAATGGATTAATGAAATAAAATAGGGTCTCTTATAATATTAACATAAAATTTACAGTAAGAGGAATATGAAATAAAATCCCCCAACATAAGAAAAAGGAGCTTAAAATAAATGACATAAAAGAAAGTACTTAAAAAGAAAGAGAGAGGTAGGATCCCTTACCTCGTGTATGACGTGACTGGATCATTCATTAATCACCTGATTAATAAACTAGAGTTAATTTATACTCTACTAGGAAACATTTTTATGTTAATTATTCCTTTTATATCATTTATTACCATTTCATGAACATTATGTAATTATTTAAGTTAATAACGGCCGTTTTGTCGATCATTGGTACTTGAGTCAAAAATAAACTTCTTATAATTACAAGTTGTTCATGTGGTAAAATATAAATTATATCCATAATTATATTCATGATTTAGATATTATATATATCATATATATCCAATATATACATGCATTTATAATATTATATAACATTTAGAGGTAAGAAATGAAATGCATCGTTCATGGAGATGGTAAGTCGTACGTATTCATGAACGCTACTTTCATTTGCATTTCATATTTAATGGAATGAAATCATAATTTGGTAGATGTATATTATAATTCATTATAATATCATATAAAATACCATTAACTCCATCCTTTATGCATCCCACATATGTCATTAATGAATCAAATAACATTGAGGGGGTGGTAGTCCGCACTTCCTAAAATGAAGATACCGCGTTTACCCATAATGGAAACCATAAAGGTACACCATAAATGAAAAATAAAGAAGCATAAGTAAAAAATAAACAGAATATATATCATATATAAATATAGTGACATCTTAATGGCCACCATTAAAGGTGTTAAAAGAAGATTTAACAATCATCATTTCCTGAGGCAGAAATTCGTCATCCACAGAAACAGTATGTTCTTTAACCATTAGATGAATGTGTGTGTAAGTGTAGCCCAAATAATTAACATAAAAACATCCTAGTATATTTAAGATACTGTTTTTGGTACAAAATAAATTGATAAAAAGTGTTTAGGGGGTTGGAGAAGAAAAATAAAACAAAAGAACACATCTGAAGACATTACCTTTAAATCGGGTAACTCCTCTTGGATTGAACAAAATGGGTCTATTGATAAGTTATCTGCCTATTGTTAGGATTATAGGATTAATTTATGTATGTTGGGAGATAAAATGAGTATAGTTTGTCCAAGACAATGTCTTGAGAGGTGTGTGTAAGGAGATAGAGGTGGGGCCTTTTATACGAGGGAGGAGGGTCACTCTTGGAATGTCATGAAAATTTACATTATTATAAAATGATTTTCGGATTTTTAAAGAACCCAAAATTATATGTTTCGAGGGTAAGGTGATAAGGGTTCAAAATCCACCCATACAATAGGTTTTGGACAAGTTTAAGTCTTATATTTGACCTTATCTTCTCATTTTATTTAAATCGTTCATTAATGAGGTAATCACTACATCATCATGGTTTTATAAATAAATTTATTTATTTAATGTCTAAAAATTATGAAACAAATATCATGATGTAGTAAATCTTTTTATATTTTTAATTAATATTTATATTCAAAAATATTACTTGTATAACCCCATGTAAAAATAGTTTTAGTAAAACAATACATGTTTTTGACATTATTATTTTAACTTTAAATAAAATGTTATTAATGTCATTTTCTACCAAAGCTGCTCCATGGGGTCCCCAAGTTAACCCATTTATTGGCTTGGTCTGACATGACACATCAAATAAGAGTAGGACATGTTTAATGGTAATTTCATATTATTATAACAATATCTTTACCTTAAATTACACTAATTACCTTTAATCGCGATTAATTAAACCTAAAAGATACTATTCACAAAAAAATTATATTAATCCGATTGAAAAAAATTTTACACCCTAATGACAACCATGTATGTAGGTTTTTTGAAATTCAAATCTAATAAGTGGTAAAGCTTCATTTAAATTAAAAATCAGTTTTTTAACTACCACTTTGTGGTTTCACTATTCATCAAAAATTGAAGTTTTTCAGAAAAATAGAATAAATTCACCTGATGATATATTTGATATTCCGAATTCAAAAATGATGTATATTTTACAAAATTAAAAACATATAAGTTTGATTAATTAATTTAATAATTAATTCCCACTGTCAAAACATATAGTGGGTTTTTAAGAAACAATATCTATTAAAAGATTTACACCAGTTTAAGTCAAATTTCACAGTGAAATTAATTCTGATGACCACCATTGGATTAAATGGTAAAAATATATTCTAACTGCACTTTAAAACCAATTTTAAAGATTATCTAATCATATGAGTAAATTATATTAAAAATATGTTTTGTATTAAAATACAACATTTTTCACTTATTCATTAAAAATGGACTTTATAAAAAAACAAAAACCTACACAAAGTAAATTTTGATATCCCGAATCTAAAGAAGGATTTTATTTGGTCCAATATAACATATAAAATTGTCAAAAAGTGTATTTAAAAAGGTTTCGTCATCAAAAGGTGGTTAATCGACCTTTTAAAGAATATTAGAATATTTACGCTTAAAATTGGATTCTTTCGCATTTTGAGCCTCTAAAATTTATTGGATAAATGTAAAAATATTTGACAAACATATATAATCATTTTTTAGTTAGTTCTATTCATTCCCACCATTACAACGGCTAGGCGTTAACTACCATTTAAAATAATAATATTTTATTATTAGAGTGCAATGTAATATTTCCATGAAACTCGTTCTTGCGTATTGGGTATGACATTGAACATAGTGTTCTATTAAATTAATATTAATCTTTTATTCACAAATATGGATAAATATAAAAATTTCATATTCTTTATTTACCTGGGGTGTTACAACATTCCCCCATTTTTGAAATTGTGTCCTCACAATTTTAAAATTGTGCTCGAAAACTTCATTGAATGGCCCACATCGGAACAAGAGTTGGTAAAACTATCACTTTAAAATAAAGAAATCAATGTACAAAGGTCACACAAGTTAACCCATTATAGGATTCCAGGAAACAATGGATATGGAATAAAAAAACAAAGGGTCATGTTCTGATGGAGAGTGATAGAAAACATGTTTAAGAGAAAGTTAACCACCAGAAAATCACAAACTTGTGATGGGTTAGACTGTATTTGATTCCCCAGTAGGAAAAGTTAACAGACAGCATTTTTTTATATTACTTTCTATTGAGGAATTAATTTATGTGCTTAACTAAAACATAAGGAAATATACATACTTGTCGTGTTGACTTTCAACTTTATCTAGATTTCTTACACAAACTCATATTTTCCCCAAAAGACTAGTATTTAGGATAACTTGTTCACACTAAGAGCACTATAATCAACTTCTATAGAATCACCTAATCTAAAAAAAGAGAACTATGAACTTCTCATGTCATTAGACCAAAACCAAAACCAAAACCAAAAAGGTTAGTACAAGATCAGATAATACCCAAAAGGATAATCCTTTATAAAAAAATCTATTCATAATCTCCAAAATTTGTAAAAAAATACCCAAATTTCAAAAAAAACCATTCAATAATCATATATGCATAAAATTCTTCAAAGTAATCAAAACTAATATTGAAACCCAAATATCTGAAGGATTTAATCACATAGTCTTCCAAGATAAACCTTAACATTTATCTCCAATCATCAGTTACTCTTAAAGTCTCATACTAATAAATAATTAACCTAATCACATATCCTCCATGATAGGTTAATAATTTCCATAGATACCCCAAAATCAACTTATTCTAGATTCATAAGATCATCTAACTACAAATAATTAGTCAAACTAACCAGGGACTTCACGTAGTCAAGTGGTAGGCGATAAATACCAGTCAAACTATGGTTGTGGGTTCGATTCCTGCAGCATCATCTGACATGACAGGTTGTCACATGGACTATGTGTTGTCCTTCTCCCAAAACTACATAATTCTTATAACATTCCCCAAAACGAGATAAAATCTTCAAAAATAACCATAACATAATTTAACCCCAATTTGACCTCATACCTTTCATCTTCCATCATATAGTAACCCATAATTACCTCAAAAGTAAGGATCATATAAACCCTAATGGTTACCTTTATAATTATTAACTGAACTTCCACATCGGGTTGGTTCTCTCATACATGATGCATTATAGAACACACCAACGTTCAAGTGGATGATCATGACTCCTGATAGTTGGTTTAGAATAACCACGAGATTTCTCATTGAATCCCCCATTTCATCCAATCTCTTAATCAGTGAACCACCACAGGTTCCTTCAAAACCATTGTCACTTTGGTTCCTTCTAGATCCATCAATTTACGAAAACCAAAATGGTCAGTGTGAGTATATCAACAAAATCATCCTGTACTAAAGAGGAAGATAAACACTATGATATAATTATCCAAGTATCTCAAACTCATTCCAACATTCATAAATTAAAATGACTCTATCTAATATAATAACCATTGAGGTTATACACAACCTGTCACTTATGCATAAACAACACTCTATCCTCTAAAGTTATCTATACCGACCTCTGATACCAACTATAATGACCCGACCTTAAAACTGTACATAATCATGGATTAAATGAATAATTCACATTGAGGATCTTTTTCAGTTTAGTGTTTTAGAGAATTAGGACATAACTATTACAACTCAAAGATTACAAAGTAGGATGATCTACTTAGTTTCCATTTTTTCACAAAATAAAAACTCTTGAACAAAAGAGTTATGTCTAGTTCCTTGTTTTAGACAGCATAACATTTCCTTGATCAAATTTTTGACCCTATTCCACTTTATGTCCTGTGAAAAACATTTATAAAATAATTGGGATGAGCATAAAAAGCTCAGCAAGGGTTATAACTATATGTAGAGAAAACATTAGTCCATTTATACATAAGAATCAATGAGATCATACTTTACTCATAAAATAGGAGCTCCTTAACATACCTCATTAAATCATAAGATTTAGGAATAACTCATAGAAATCATAGGACTTAAAGGTAACGTGAGGCATTAATAACATTCTTACGTAGGGAGTAACCCTCATGGTTATATTTGGAATAACCACCATAATATATTCCCTAAATCTCTTCCAATAAACCTTAGCATTTAACCCCTTCGCGTTACCCAATGCATTGTAGAGCATTATCGGGCTCACCCGCCCTTAGTTTATCCTGGAACCACCCGTATTCATAAACAATGCCCAATAACCATAACATAATCATAACACATAACTTAAGAATAAAGGAAATATAACATTCCCACATTACAATAATAATATAACAGTTTAGGATATTGAAATAATGAATCCTTTCTAAACCATTTCCAAAACCATTTAAAACATTTAATAAAGATATTTTTGAATCAATGTGTCCCATACCACTTTGAAGCTTTTAACATTTTAAAACATTAATATCCATATAAATAAATCCTTAAAACCATTTTTAAAACATTTATATTAAGGAGAAATATTTATAAGAATAATTCATCAAAACATTTAAAACTATATTTTAGTTAAATAGTTTTTAACAAAATGAGAGACACTTGAATACCAATAATTGAGGAATAAAATTTAATCAGAACATTATAATATCATGAGAATAAATGGATTCATGATATAATATTCCAAAGGACATAATATACACCATATAATAGTGAATTGGTGCATAATAACAATGAAGTATCAATAGAAATGTAAAATTAGATGAAATCCCTTATAAAGAAGGTATCCTTAAATTAAGGATATATCTATCTCATAATTATGTGTGACAAATATAAATACACCCAATATAAGTGGATACTAAGTGTATAATAGTCAGAGGTCATTCACACATATTCATAGGATGACATATTCAATAACTACAAGTTGAACCCAACGAAATTTAAAATGGGTTAAGAAGTTCCCTTGTAAAAATTCGACATCCTAACGGCGTCACATTAGAATTTAGAAAATGAGTTGATGTGAAAAAAGGGTATATCATCCCATGGAAATAAATTTTACATCAATAAAGATATATAAGAACATATCCCAACATAATAAGTTGTAAATTAATAAACATAACAAAAGAAGTCTTTTAAAAAGAGGAGGGTGAAAGGTTCCCTTACCGACTTGGGTAACTTTCGAAACGTACACCCCATGAATGAAGGACTATTGAAAATTGATGTAAATACCAATAAAAAACTATATTACACAAATATTAGAATAATGGCAAGTACATACACCACTCAAATTAAATATGGTCAAAATATAGCATAAATCTCACTGGAAGAAATGTGAGATGAAAAATCCCTTATGAAAACTCGGCTGCCTAACGGCGCCACATAAAACATCAAAAAAAATGGATTGATGAAATCAAATAGGGTATCTCATAATATTAACATTAAATTTATAGTAATATGAATATTATAGAACATCCCCCAACATAAGAAAGAGGAGTTTAAAATAAATTACATAAAAGAGAGTACTTAAAAAAGAGAGGTAGGATCCCTTACAACGTGTCTGACTTGACTCGATCATTCTTTAATATACTGAATAATAAACTATAGTTAATTTAAACTTTATTAAGAAAATTATTTAAGTTAATTATTCCTTTTATACCATTTATTACCATTTCATGAACATTATGTAATTATTTTAGTTTATAACGGTCGTTTTGCCGATCATTGGTACTTGAGTCAAAAATAAAATTCTTATAATTACAAGTTTTTAATGTGGTAAAGTATCCATTATATCCAGAATTATATTCATGATTTAGATATCATATATATCATATATATATCTAGTAAATACATTCATTTGTAATATTACATAACATTTAGAGGTAAGAAATTAAATGCATCATTAATGGAGACGGTAAGCCGTACGCATGCCTGAATGCTACTTTCATTTCTATTTCATATTTAATCGAATGAAATCATAATTATATAGATGTATATTAAAATTAAAGTATAATATCATATAAAATATAATTAAATACATTCTTTATACATCCCACATATGGAATTAACGAATCAAATCAATTTGAGGGGGCGGTAGTCCACACTTCCTAAAATGAAGATATCGCATTTACCCATAATGGAAACCATAAAGGTATGCCATAAATGAAAAATACAGATGTATAAGGAAAACATAAAAATAATATATATCATATATAAATATAGTGACATCTTAATTTCCACCAAGAAATGTGTTAAAAGAATATTTAACAATCATCATTTCATGAGGCAGAACTTTTCCATCCACAGAATCAGTATTTCCTTTAACCATTAAGCGAAGGTGTGTGTAAGTTTAGCTCAAATAAATAACATAAAAACATACTAGTATATTGAAGATACTGGTTTTGTTACTAAATAAAGGGATAAAAAGATTTTAGGGGGTTGGAGAAGCAAAATAAATAAAAAGAACACAAGTGAAGACATTGCCTTTAAATCGGGTAACTCGTCTTGGTTTTAACAAAAAGGGTTTCTTGAAAAGCTTTCTATCTAAGGTAAGGCTTCTAGAATTAATAGTGGGATCTGGAGAGATAAAATGAGCAGATTTTGTGTGAGCCAATGGCTTGAGAGGTGTGTGTAAAGAGATAGTGGTGGGGGCCTTTTATAAGAGGGAGGATGGGCACTCTTGGAATGTCTTGAAAAGTTACTTTATTATAAAATGATTTTCAGATATTAAAAGGTCCAAAAATTATATATTTCGAGGTTAAGGGGATAAGGGTTCGAAATCCACCCATAAAATAGGTTTTTGGCAAGTGTAAGTCTTATATTTTACCTTATCTTCTCATTTTATTTAAATCGTTCATTAATGAGGTAATCAATATATCATCATGGTTTCATAAATAAATAAATTTATTTAATGTATAGAAATTATAAAAAAAATATCATGATGTAGTAAATATATTTATATTATTAATGAATATTTATAGTCAAAAATATGACTTGTATAACCCCATGTAAAAAATGTTTTAGTAAAACAATATATGTTTGTGAAATTTTAATTTTAACTTTAAATAAAAAGTTATTAATGTCATTTTCCTACCAAAGTGGCTCCATGGGGTCCACAAGTAGAACCATGTATTTTATTGGTCGGCCATTACTCATCCAATAATGATAAGACATGTTTCAAGGACATTTCATGTAATTATAAAATTATCTTTTCCTTAAATTACACTAATTACCTTTAATCGCGATTAATAAAACCTTAAAGTTACTATTCAAGAAAAAATTATTTTAATCCCAATCAAAAAAATTTTACATCCTAATGAAAACCATGTATGTCGGATTTTTGAAATTCAAATCACAAAAGTGGTTATGTTTCATTTAAACGAAAAATCAGTTTTTTAACTACCACTTAGTGGTTGAACTATTCATCCAAAATTGTAGTTTTCCAGAAAAATAGAAAAAATTCACCCTAAGCTATATTTGATATTCTGAATTCCAAATTATGTCTATTTTACTAAATACAAAATATATAAGTTTCATTAATTAATTTAATATTTAATTCCCGCTGTCAAAACAAATAGCGTGTTTTTAAGAAACAATATCTATTAAAAGATTGACACTAGTTTAAGTCCAATTTCAAAGTGAAATTAATTCCAATGACGACCATTAGATTAAATGGTAAAAATTTATTCTAACTACACTATAAAACTAATTCAAAAGATGATATAATCATATAAATAAATTAGATTAAAAAGAGGTTTTGAATTAAAATACAACATTTTTCACTTATTCATTAAAAATTGACTTTATCAACAAAAAATAACGAAAACCTACACAAAGTAAATTTTGAAATCCCTATTCTAAAGAAGGATTTTATTTGGTCCAATATAATATATAAAATTTTCAACAAGTGGATTTGAAAAGGGTTCGCCATCAAAAGGTGGTTAATCGACCTTTTAAAAATATTTGAATATTTCAGAATAAAATTGGATTCATTCGCATTTTTAGCCTCTAAAATTTATTGGATAAAAGTAAAAATAATTTATAAACATATATAATAATATTTTAGTTAGTTCTATTCATTCCCTCCATTACAATGTCTAGGTGTTAACTACCATTTAAAATAATATTATTTTATTATTATAGTGCCACGTAAGATTTCCAAGAAACTTGTTGTTGCGTATTGGGTACGCCATCGAGCATAGCGTTCCATTTAAATTAATATTAACACTTTATTCACAAATATGGATAAATATAAAAATGTCATATTTTTTATTTACCTATGGTGTTACAGTAGAAGCGTGTATGATTGGGGTTTGTTGTAGTTTGGATACCACTTAATGACACTGATTAATGTATATTTAGTCATGATTTTAATAGTTTCATTTCTCATAGATGTATATACACATGCTTCCAAATTTCTAGTGATGCATTTATGGTTTATTAATTTATTTTATACTCACACCCTACATGGTAATCTCAATTTATGTATATGCATTATGGAAAAAGATCTAGTGAAGGTAACAATCCGAATATCAATTATCTGAGCTAAATTAGTAGGGTAGAACATGTAAATTATATAACAAGAATGAAGATAATTTTCTATCATGAATCATTTATCTTAAATCATTTTTCTATTTATTGAACATTTATGCACTGCATGTTGGGAACTGATTTCCATGATAACACTCCATTTTTCTATTTTTTATAGTATGGATATTACTTCCCTTATTTGTTATATTTTAAAATTATTTAAATCATATATGTGGTATATTATTATCATTTTTAATGTATTCATGTAGTAAATTTCATGTACTTCTGGGTAAATATTAAAGACGCATTACATTATACACCCACACCACTTGTCAAAGGCCTTCATAATATAAGGATCCACAAATGAGGCCATGTTGTCCTCTGTCCAGGCCGAGTGATTTGGGTTGTGGTTTTACGAAGTGGTAAAAAAGGAGATCATTTTATATATTTATTTACATTGTATTAAATTGATATGACGGTCTAAATATGGTAAAGAGTAATATATTAGTTCATAGAAAATAGTCAAATAATTGGGCTCTATGTTATAGGCAAATAGTATTTCCATTTAAGTTTTCAATGTTACACTTAATACAACCTATTTCCATTTATAGTTAATGATATTGGATTTTTTAAAGAATATTATAATTTCATATAGTTTCTTGGAATATTTTCATGATTTTTTTGTATCAGGTGTATGCATTCATTTTCACCTATTATATTATTAATATCTATTGTTGAGAGAACATGTTATCTTTATAAATTGTTTTGAATATATTGTTGATTAATGTGTATGTTCTGTGGGGGGTTTAGAGCACCGTTATTTTAGAAATGCTATGTCTAGTAACAATTTTAGAGACTTAGTGATAATTTTCCTTTTATGTGATTGAATTTTCTAGTAAGGTCCTTATGTTTTATATTATTTCAGTTGTTGAATATTTTTTTATATTTTATAGATTCATCTTAGAAAATTTCCTATTATATCCCCATGAAAATTTTGTCAATAGGTTCGATAGGTTTTAGATTCTCCATTTGTTTTTCATTATGTGTTGGAGGTTTTGGGTCAGAATATTTTAATTGTTTGTTCTAAAATCCATGTAGCAAAAGCAATTAAGACTTGGGTTTTTTTTCTTTAGTGGTGGTTTAGTGTGGAGTTTAATATTACGTTTGGAAAATATGGAGTAATTTTTAATTATTTTCAATTGAAACATTCTATAGAATTCCACAATGAATTAGGACCTCATAATTGAAATAAGTAGACAGGGACCATCAAATGTATATTAAATCTACAATAGAATTCTTATTAAGAAAGGGATAATATATAAGTCTATATGATTTATAAAACTAGTGTTAGGTGGTGGGGAATCATTATTATTGGGTATATAGACGAATTTAAACATCATGGTTCATTAATGAATTTTTCTAAAATAAATTATTCCTCTTGATGTTGATATATGATCATGTAAATGTGTTTATTGATATTTAGTATGGAGGGTTATTGGGGTCTTGTTACATTTCCCATTTTTTGGAGTAACTTTATTTATCCCATAGGTTGTCGCGGAATGAGGAAAAAAGGCCGTTAAATGTGATGTTGGAATACGATCAACATTTTGATACAAGGTTATGATATAAAAACTTGACATCCAATGTAGAATAAATTTTCAATAATCACATGACTAATAGCAGATAGAGGGAAACGAAGGTGATTGCAATCATCCCTTTTATAGTGAAACAATGAGTGCCAATTCATAGGGCATTGTGGTTACCTCTTCAAGTGGATACATGATGAGAACTAGTGAAATTCACTTGTGTTGTGACATGAATTGGGTTAGAGTAGAGATTATTTTTCTGCATTCCGGGAAGGAGGTATAAAAATTTGTTTTTATTGTTTGAATAGAGGGAATAGACATATTTTGTATACAATTATACATATAGAGTGACATATTTGTGTAGTAATGGGGAACATTTGGCATTTTTTATTAAGGATATTTAAGATAGGTTCATTAAGTGATTATGGCTAGGTGTGGGCAATGAGGGCTTGGTTATGGGGTATTCAGAATTAAAATTGATCTACTATAGAGATGTTGGGACACATAGATGACTAGGAATCTTCATAACAGTTGAAGACTATGTAAGAATAAATGGAATAAGAGTTATAGAGATAATGAGAGAAAGGTCCTTTATCAAATGCAGGTATAGATATTTTGATAGATTATGTTATAGTTGATGATAGGGTGGGACCGTCATTAGTGAGTTGTATGGTTCTGATTATTTATATTCATTTAAATACCTTATTTTATATGATATCGCTTAATTATTTTATCTCCCCTCATTTGATTTTAGCTTCATAGGTGAATTTAATGTTCTCCTTAAGATTCTACCTATTAATACTTGTCATTGAAAGAGATTATTTCATTTTGAAATACTCCTAAAGTGTCACATAGTGATTATGGGATAGTGAAATCAAATAGATTTTCTAATTCTATAAATTAAAATCAATAATGATTTCTTCTATATGAAATGGATGAAATGTTTTAAATATCACATTAATAGTTACCCTTTTTGAGTTTCATTTACCTCTACTAAGGGAATGATGTATGTTTTGGATGACTGTTCAATTTAAGGCTAATGAGAATTGTAAAATCTAGAATTGTTACCACAGTTCTACATTTCGATCCCCTCTGGAGGATGATTCATAGATATTGTTATTAGTGTCCATCTATGATATTGTAGTGTGATAAAATATCATTACTTCTTATACCATAGGTCGGGTTTTTGGAATATGCATGAACTATCCTTAGGGAAAGATGATTCTCCTTCTAGTAGACTACTTTAGTAGGGTCTCCAATATCATTGGATAATTATAACCATCATATTAGGTTGATCCATATTGGATTTTTTGACTCCCATATATCCTAGGGGTGATCTGCTATTTGAGTATTGAGATATTTATAGATCTATGAAATTTATTTCATGGGGCCCGGTGATCGTGACCTGTTGGACGAGTTTCCTCATCAATAAAATGGCTAATGGGGTGGGTTCTCCCAAAATGAACATTTTATTGAAGAATTGAGTATATTCATGTGATTGAGAGTTTTCATGAGACTGCATAGAGGCGTCATATCTTTATTATGTACATTCAGTATTCTCACTGATTTATATATTATTGTTATGATATGACTACCCATGATGATTTTTTATATTATTTGTATACACTTTCATGCATTTTATTTTTTCGACATGTGTGGGGTATTATCCATGCATTTTTTCTATTGTTTATTTACATTTAGACATAGTGTGGGATTGGAGATGTGTGATTGTGTACATGTACATTAGGATGATGCATCCCATGTGTGGGATATTATTAGATTATGTTGATCTCTATCCCAAATCATTTTAGAGGTGGTCATGGGGTATGTGATGATATGGACTATAGATGTTGGGTCATGACACAATTTTCAATTATAATTAATGGTTTACCATGATATGCAGACTATGTATGTCACAAGATAAATTAGATCTATAAATTTAAAAAATAATTGAGATTCTTATAAAAAAAATCATTATTTTTCAATCTAACAAAGGATATTGAATTCTAGAACCTCCTTGGATATTTTTATGATCTTATTATATATTTTTGATGATTTTTATAGATTTAATAGAGAATGATATAGGGAATTGAACGTATGAACTTTTTTATTCTTTACCCTCATTGATCCTCCCTATTCTCTATAATGAGGAAGTCTAGATCTTGTATTCCTTTCCATGATCTACAAGTATTATTACATATTGATTAATCATGATTGTAAATCATGAATGTAAAAAAAGTAATCCTATATGTTGAGTTCATGAGTATATTGTTTATATTCAATGTATTAGAGGTTAGAAGAATATATTTTTTTATACTTTTTTCAAGAACAAAAAAGATCATTGTGTTCTGTTTATAGTTGCTTTAAATTTTATTGAAGATGCCTTTTGAAATATTTTATTAAAATAACTCTTATATTTATTGGTCTTAAAAACGTAAATTTTGGGTGGATCACCCAAGGTTTTCAATGAAAGGATAAAATAATTTTCTTTTAAAGAATGGGGTTAAACATTATAAGATGAAATGAATGTGGTTTCTGTGTGTGTAAACATATAGAATAAACTGTGTGGGACATATATGGTCACAATACTAATAATTTTTAAAATAAATTTTACATCCATGTGATGTCTTTAGAGTGGATGGAAGGAAACCACTCTTGAATTGTAGAATTCTATAGTGGTATTCTCGATGTTGTGATACTAATTGGTATTTTTCATGTTCGTGTGGGTTAATTACATGGGTGTGTTTATTGGGAGAATAATTTTAGTACCTTTTGGATATATATTTATTATTCATATATTATCTCATATATACCAATTATTTAATTCATAAAATAAAATTTGAGCACAAAGGATTATTTTTTTGTAGAATTTTGGTGATGTGTGAGGATTTTCATTCATGCTGGTATACAGAAATCCCAACATATTAAACATGGTGTGTATAATTTTTTTTTTTCATGATATAGTTAAGGGTATGTTTTATAATTTTACAAGTTGGTACTATTGATGTTCTGTTATTGTATTACTGGAGTCTATTTTTGGGAAGGTTGTGTATTCAAGGAGTCTGGTGTGGATCCACCTACATGGAGGTTCCTTTTTACCATTTTTTAAAAATTTTCCTCTAATTTTTTTTCATGAGTTGAAATATTTATGTTATATTTTTTCATTTATTGTTACCATGATAGCAATATTGCTGAAATTTTGGAATTTATTGTGGTTTTGTAAATAATATCGTGTGGTAATATAATATGGTCTACTTACTAGTTCATAATTTAACAAAGAAAATACCCCATTATTTGGTAATTCACATATCAATAATTTTTAATTGTTATTGTGTTTTGGAAGTCAAATATGTTCACTTTAATTTCGGTATTTTCCAACCAAATGGGACAAGTGGGGATGTTACAGTACATGTACAATATAAACTACATTGATTTTGTATCTCCAGGAGAATTTATAAAGTACAACATCAATTTTTTTAATATAAAACAAAGAGTTATTACCCCCTTCATCTTGACAATGAGTGGGTCATATACATGTACAATTAATTTAGTAACCCCATGATCAATATACATTTCACTCAATGCGGTGTCGGTGTTCTTGTAGCTAATTTTTAACACCCAATAACCTATGTCTTGAGCCCCCTACCAGTTGGGATAGTTACCCAATCAATCAAGGTATATTTATTTCATAGTGGTGCAGGTTCCTCGTGATATCACCGTAACTGGTGGAAAAATATCTTACACATAATAATTGATTGTACCACCATGAATTATGAAGCTTCCTTAGAGAATTAATTTTTTTATCATGAATTCCCATTCGGATATATAATCTAGAGAATTATTGATCTATTGATCTTAACATTATTCATGGGATCCGTAGATGGATTGGATTAATCAGATGTTTTATTCTCAATCTATATGATACAAACTTTTTTGGGAAAATTGTTGTGTGATTGGAAGAATGAATAAAAACTATAATTGAAGTGATCATATTTTTATTGAAAAATATAATTTATATTCTTGTCCATAATGATATTTATTTCCTTGTCAAAACCTAATGATAGTTTTTTTGTGGAGTTTTTTAGATATTGATTTCTTGAAGATAATTTTTTCCTTTATTCGAGTTAAAATATCATTTCCTAAAAAATGAGTCTCCCAACATGATATTTTTTTATGTGGAAATTGGATGTTTTTTTCTTTTTTTTTGTTCATGGAATCCCAACTATTTCTATGAGTAATTGTGAAACTCACACGATTGATGTAATAATAAAAATCAGTGAGATTTTTATCATATTACTATATATTACAAAATGACCTTGGGATGTGATATTTACCCTATGGATTATGTTGTGTTATCATAATAGATAATTTGGACTAATATATTTAATGTGTATCATTGGTTTTTAGAATAATTTAACTCAAAAAAGTTTCCATTTGTAATATCCTTCAAAAATCTAACGTACGTTTTGAATTTTTTCTCACTTTTATTTTTTTCACGTTGGATTTGAGAAACAACCTGATAGGGTACGTACATAGTTATTTTATATCTAGTTTTATATTTTTTTTAACATTGATATGGGGTATAAAATTCTTGGTTAGTTATGGGAATCAATATAGATTTCTCAAGATTCCAAGTGTGGTGAGAACATCTATAAAGTGTAGTTTACAATGTTGGGAAATTCTTCGAAATTGTGCATCATAACCATGTGACTGCTCCTGGGATTGGATAGTGGATTCCAAATAGTTTTATTAAAGTTTATTAAAATTCATATTGAAAATATGAATTACTAGTTATATTATTTGAAAATTACTTTTTGAACATCCAAACCTCCCAAAAAACACTCACTATTCTTCCTACAACTAAGCCTCTTGAAACAAAAGTGTCCTTGGGTGGATTTTATAAATTCCTCTCTATACTAATTGCATTTCGATGAAATCATGACCAATTATATCCTGAAATAAAATATATTTTCTCATTTCCTTATTCTTCTACAAAATTTTATTATCTTACCTCTAAAGGAAACAGAAAATCGATCTTTAATACATATATATTTCTTATATCATAAAAAAAATATCTTCTCTTACATCATTGAATAAGAATAAATGATATATTTCATGATTTCATTTATTAACATGGATTATTTGAGATCCATTAATCACATTATAATCCATTTTAGATTTTTTATGTTAGGATTTATTTGGGTGGGGGATTCATAAAAATTATACCCTGTTATTATTGAGGTAGGATGTTCTTACCATGTTACCATTTTATATGAATATGTATACTTTTATTAGAATGTGGGTGCATGTGTTTATATCGGATATCTCTTTAATTAACCATGTATGATGATATTTTCCTTTTGTTTGGAATATATTACAGGTATCCAACATGATATTGTTGATTTAGGGGATGATATGTGTTATTATGATTATATTGTCTCTATCCATTGTGATATGGTTGAGTCATGCGATGATATGTGTAACCATATTATAATAATAATGTTCCTATGTAACGACCCAATGTTTTTAAATGGAAATTACTTTATTATAAATATGTCATTAAATCACATGAAAAAAATATATAATGATATACTAAGTGATATGTGTCCTTTATATATAAGTTTGTCACTTCTGGGTTTGAAATTGTGAAAATCTAACACACACGGTTGCAATTAGTAAGTTATTCGGAGTCCAATAAGAAAAACGTCATTTTTGGTGAATAGTAACATACCCTTGTGAATAATAATCTACCCTTATGAACAGTATCATGATCCTTATGAATAGTAAATTTCGAAAAATAATATTAACCTTACCAATGAATAATTAAATAAAATTTAGCCATCTTAGAAAGTGACAATTTGATCATAATATAGCTGTTGATAGTTATAAATAATTAATTATAAGTAATTAATAAATTTAAAAGAGAATTTAATTTATTAAAATGTGTTCATAAATTAAAAAATTTACGTCTTATAGTTTTTAGATAATATTATAAGACATCAACTATGTTTTGAAAGCATTATAAAACCAGTTTTAATTTTAAAAACTGTATTTTTCTTGTAAATTATGATTTTAATTAAAAATTATATTAATCATATTTATAAAATTATTTCTGAAAAATAGACTTCATTTTTGGATTATAAATGTAAAAAAAAAAATTGGGTGAATATTTGGGATTTTTCTGAAATGCGTGAATTTTTTATGAATAGTGAAATACCAAAATTTACAAAATAAGCTAAATAAGATAATTATAGTGTCATGTGTGATGTTATTCTGATGTAAGACTCCATGTTTAGGGATCAAATGATAAAATTACTATTATTTTTCATGGATGAATCACTATTCCTTGTATTGTGGGGAAAAAATAAATTAATGGATTTTATATTGAGAAATCCCCTCTCCCCTCCACTATAAATACCACCCTTCACAACTTCATTTACTCACACCACACAAGATTAATTCCTTGTATAAATTATTCCAAAGTATATTCCCTTTCCCATCCCCTACATCCAAAATCTTCTAGTGTCATCAAATGACCAAGCTTTTTCCCCTTAAGGAGGATCTCAAGAGGAAGATTCAAGAAGTAATTTCCCTCCTTTTTTTCCATTAAATTCTTTTCAATTTCCAGTTCTTTTATTATTATCTCCCCACCTATATCTATTCAAATGGTATAGTAACTCTATAATCATACATATACTGGAATTATATGATAATAATGGTATATTATAACAGGCAACACCCTTCAACTTTATTTTTTATTTTATAAAAGAAAATGTTATTCGTGATGTGTTAATCTATCACCTTTAAGAACGACATGTTTTCTATTTACATTTATACCTTTAAGTATGGTCATGAAACCATATTTATGGTTTTAATTGATTATTCTATAGGTATTAAGTCCTATATAATCATATGGAACTATCTTATATACATATTACTAATTGATTAATTAAAACTAGTTTGTTGTGGTCGAAAAACCGTCCAAATTAACTCAATCAATCATCATTTAATTAATATATAATGACTCATCCACATGGTATATGACATAATTCTTTATAATACAATTTAATCTTCTGGAATATCCTTAATAACCGAAAATATATGTTATGTATGTTTATCCATGTTCAACCTGAACATCAATTTATGAATACAAGTGAACCGCTCAAGAAAACCGCAAAAAACAATTATTGGAAAATGTTTTAAAACTCTATAACTCATCCAAAGGCACATAATATAACTTAAGGAAACAATAATGAACTATATTCATGTAAAAAAGGTAGTGCATTTTTTAATTATTGAATCTAATGTTGTTATAGAGGAAATTAAAGTGAGCAAAGCATTCTGATATATGGTAAAGGGAAAATCTCGAACCCAATTTCATCCTTTGGGTTCTCCCACTTTCACTCAATTTTTGATATGGTTACTCCATAAAAAAACTTTTTTTCATCATTTTATTTACATTTCTGATATATATATTTTTTCACTAGTATTTAATTCGAACCAAATTCTTTCCAAAAGAACTCTTCTTTTAATAACACCCCTTGTACTTCTCATTCAAGATTGACGGTTCTTGAAACATGTTTGATATTCCATATTTCTTTTTAGAACCCAATGTTTATGAATGTATTATTATGAGATGAAACCCATTCCATTTAATGGGTCATTTATAGTCATTTTTGTTATATTTTTATTGTGTAATTCATGTTAAATGATAATGTTATGATGTGATGGATGGGCTTGAAATTATATAGCAAAATATTAATGTTTCAATGTGATGGGTGTGCCTGGAATTATACAGGTCTCCAATTAATTGGGTAAAGTGATGAATCCAATTATTAAATGTAAAATTATGGGTGAAGAAGATGATATATTTGTTCACAATTATGTGTAGTATTTAACTACTAAGAAGTGATGTTTAATTTTTATGCATTGCCACATTTTGAAGTATTATATTTATGGTTCCTCTCACATTCAACATCCATTTACTATGTCATGATTATGCTCACCAAATTCTATATTGTTCTTATCTATCCCCTTTTTGGGCTTATAGATCACCCATTTTGATGTATATCCTCAGCTGACAACATGTACTAAGGATAGGTCAAGTTCCACTATGAAGATAGCGAAGAAGAGATTTAATAAATGTCTATGCTCGATGTTGTAATTGTTATGTATAGACCTAGTTTTACCAAGACACTAAACCATTAATCCTATATGTGTAATACTATTATGTTTTTTAACCTTTAAAATGATGTAATAGTAATATTATAAAAGGTAGGGTCGCTATAGTTGGTATCTGAGAAAAGTTTGTGTTAATTTGGGAATTAGGATTAGTGAACCCTAGGGAAAGCCTCTATCATGTGACTATTTACAGATATTCCCCCATGAATCTTTACATAGGGATCCCATTTGTTATTATTTTAGTATAAATTATTTTAATGAATTAGTTATTCAGTACTTTTTGAATTGTATTTAGTTCTAACCTTTTCTATTTTAGAAAATGTTGGGAACTAGGAGAAACTAGGCCAAAACATGTGTGAGGGCCATTACAACGATTCCCCGAATGACATCCCCAATGATTTTGGAGGTAGAGTTCAAAAAATCAGGGCTATTATTACCTAATTATCTTAGGTTATTATCAATAACCATAATAATGGGGAACTCCTTCCTTCACAAAATAGAGAGCAACTTGTTATGAAATGTTTTATGCGACAATGACCACCGACGTTTAGTGGATCTTCTGATCCACTAGTTGCAGATAATTGGGGCAACACCATGGATAAGATCTTTTTTGTTTTTCATATTTCTTTGAGTGGGAAGCTGACAATATATGTTTATCATCTATATGGAGATGTCGATCAATGGTGGGATTTGATTAAGAACACCACGCCCAGGGATGAAATTGAAGAGATTGAATGTGAAGACTTTAAGATAATGTTTTTTAATAAGTATTTCCCAAAAACTCTTTGCATGAAGATGGAGAGATAATTCATAGAGATCAAGAAAAAAAGTAGAATATGTCACAAATAATGAAGAAAATTTCACAAGGCTGGAAAGGTACGCTTGGGGTTTTGTTGTCAACAATGACAGAAAAATTGATATATAATTTAGTGGATTAAAACCACACCTTCAAAAGGATCTTGCAATTAGAGACTTTTGGAGTTAAGAATAAGTTTTTCAGTGCACTCTCAAAGTGGAGATGGAGTTTTGAGAATGGTCCCATGGCTATGGTGATAAGAAAAAAAGACACAGTTTCAATCTGGTTGATCTAATGATTAAGGATGGAAGAAAACTCAACGATCCACATGCCCAAAATGTGGGAAGATGCACCATGGGAACTGCCTCAAAATGATGGGGACGTGCTTCAAGTGTGGGAATGATTGAAACCATTCTCTAGATTGTTTAAAAGACATGAAAAGTAAGGATAATGTATCTTATGAAAGGAGAGAACCACCCATGGTTCAATGCTACAACTGTAGGGAGCTTCAGCACTATGCAAGCTAGTACACTAAACCTTGAGTTCTTAAGGGTAATCAACGTCATCAACCACCAAAGCCAAAGGAACATGGAAAGGATTATGCCATCACTACTATGGAAGTGGAGAAAGATAATGAATTCGTAAAAGGTACACTTCATATTCACCCCGGAATGGAAAAAGTCTTATTTGATACTAGATTTACGCATTCCTTTATATCTTGCATGTTTTCTAGAACTATAGAATCAAATCCCCAAAACCAAGAAGTGGAGATATCTATAAAAACACTAAGTGGTGCAATAATTTAAACCCATGTGTTTGAATCTTCTTGTGTTGGCGTATGTGGGATAGTTCTTTAAGTGAATCCCATAATACATCCCTTGGTGCAATTCGATGCTATATTGGGAATGGATTGGCTCTCATTATATAGAGCACATATCAACTTCCAGGAAAAGGAAATATCTTTTCCTATTCCAAACCATCCCATGATCCTCTACAAATGAAATAAAGATCATTAATGTCCTTTGAAAACTCCTTCAATGTTGTGGGTGTTGATTCCCTATGAAAAAGCATATCCTGCCCAAATGGTTGAGTTAATGGAATGTTCCAACCTTGCGGAAATGCCCATCATGTGGGAATATGGTGATGTATTTCCTGAGTAGTTAATTGGAATTCCACCCGATCATGAGGTAGAGTTCTCAATAGAACTCATACCTGGAGATCCTCCTATCTCAATGTTTCCCTATAGGATGGCTCCTATTGAACTGGAGGAGTTAAAGAGGTAGTTGTAAGAGCATCTGAAAAAAGGGTACATATGCCCTAGTGCATCAACTTGGGGTGCAATAGTGATATTTGTGAAGAGGATGGATGGAAAAATGAGGCTATGTATCGATTATTGGAAACTAAAATAGATCACCATAAAGAACAAGTATCATCTTCCAAGGATTGATGACATGTTCGACCAGTTAAGAGGTGCTCAATACTTTACAAAGGTGGATCTTTGTTCTGGATATAATCACCTAAAGGTGAAGAATAAAGATATTTAGAAGGCTACCTTCGGTACAAGGTATGGGAAATATGAGTTTCCGGTAATTCCCTTTGGACCTAATGATGCCCCTAAAATTTTTATGGATTTGATGAATATAGTATTTAGAAATTACCTCAAGACATTTGTGGTAGTTTTTATTTATTATATTATCATCTACTCCAAGAGCAAGGAGGAGCATGAAGAACATCAAAGACTTGTGGTAGTGACATTGAGAAAGGAGAAGTTGTATGAAAAGTTCATCAAATGTTACTTTTGGATTAAGTAAGACACATAATTGGGACATGTGATCACAAGTGAAGTAATTTATGAGGATCCTACAAAAACAAAGGCAATTGTGTAATGACTCAGACCCTATATTGACAGCAAAATTAGTAGTTTTTTTGGATTAGCTGGGTACTACCAATTTTTTGTGAGAAACTTCTCACGATTTGTCAAGCCCTCTATATATGTTTACAAGGAAAGGGGTAAAGTATTTCTTTGGATGGAAGAATTTGGGGGAATCTAGATGGATAAAAAGAGAAGGCTGATCACTGCTCCTATACTCACACTACCAAAAAGTGGATAATGTTTTGTGATATACAGTGGTGTTTCATAGAAAGGGTGGCGTTGTGTACTAATGAAAAATGATAATGTGATAGACTACACATCACGATGGCTGAAGATCCATGAGCAGAACTACTCGACACATGATCTATAGCTCGCAGCTGTGATTTTTTCCTTGGAAATCTGGCAGCACTACCTTTATAGCGAGAAGTGTGACATAAACACCGAACACAAAGAGCCTAAAGTATATATTCATACAAAAGGATCTTAAAATGTGAAAAATAAGTTGGTTTGAGCTAATCATGTATTACGATTTCTCTGTTCACTATCATCATAGAGAGGTGAACAAGGTTTCTAATGGTCTAAGTAGAAAAGAACCCGCTACTCTGTCCATGTTACATATTGAGAAAGTCCCTATATTCTTGGATATTCAAAAGATGGATTTAGAAATCATATGGAAAGGAGACACATCCTACATTCCAAAATGATTTCACAACCATTCATCCAATAGAATAATAAGGAAGCACAAAGGGATGATGTGGAGATAAAAAAGAGGGTTAATGTAGTAAAGGAATGTAAGTTGATCGAGTTCCATATCGACGATGAAAGCGTGATTTGGATTGGAATGCAACTTTGTGTGCCTTCATCACCCGGGATAAAAAATGAGATATTAGAAAATTCACATAGCTCAGCCTTCTCAATCCATCCTGGTAGCACCAAGATGTACCATAATCTTTGAGAGCAGTTCTGGTCGGATAACATGAAGAAGGAGATTGTAGAATATATATCAAATTTCATGGTATTTCAGAAAATCAATGTAGAGCAAAGAAAGTCCAAAGGGATGATTTAGCCATTTATTATATCCATGTGGAAATGGGAAAATGTTACTTTGGAATTTCTCATAGGTCTCCCGAGGACGTCAATGGGAAATAATGAGATATGAGTTGTGGTTAATCGACTCACCAAGACTTTACAATTTATCGCAATTTAGGAAGACCTCATTTGAACAACTTGCAATGTTATATGTGAAGGAAGTGCTGAGATTGCATGGTGGTCCACTCTACATTGTCTCTGACTGTGATCCAAGGTTCACATATAAATTCTGGAGGAGCCTTCAATAGGCTTAGAGTACTGAATTAATGTAACAACCCGAGATTTTATGAAAAATATTCTTTTTATTTCACTAATGTCTTGTGTTGTACGCTACACCAAAAGGAGCTTGCACAACACGCATCCTTGACTTGCCTTGCATTACACGCAATCGCGACCTTCCTCGATAGCGTGTGTAATACGCAATACCGAGTTTCACTAAACAACGATATGCTATTAAAATATTATTAAAACTAGCCGTTATGAATAGTAATAACCACTTTTTGAAATTCTGTAAATCTTATTTTTCAAAATGAACTTCATTTTTGGATTCGGAGTATCGAATTTAGCCTAAGGTGAAATTTTGGTACTTTTCAGATAACTTTCATATTCTGATGAATAGTGATTATTACTACATTATAATTAAAAACAACTTTTTTTAATCAAAATAATTAATAGTGATAAAACATTAATTTGAGTGGTTTTAAAATATATTTAGAATATATTTTTACAATTTAATACAATGTTGGTCATTGGATGTAATTTCACATTTAAACCAGACATAAACAAGTGTCAATCTTTTGATAGATATTGTTTCTTAAAAACACACTATTTGTTTTAACAGCGGGATTTAATTATAAAATTAATTAATGCAACATCTATGTTATGAATATGGTAAAATAGACTTCATTTTTGAATTCGGAATATGAAATATAGCTTAGGATGAAATTTTGGCATTGTTCTGAAAAACATCAATTTTTGATGAATAGTGAAACTACTAAGTGGTAGGTTAAAAACTGAATTTTGCATAAAACTTAATTTTTCCACTTCTGTGAATGGAATTTCGAGAATCCGACAGACACACTTAATATCAAGGACTAAAATGTGGTTCAATGAGATGAAAATAATTTTTTGGTGAATAGTAACTTTTTACTTTTTTTTACCACGGTTAATAGTAAATAGGGTAACTAAGGGTAAATATGATATTACTATTACCCTAACACATGTCCTAATTCTATTGGATAAGTGTAATTCGGCCAAAAACGACCTTATGAATATAATATGACCATTTAGGCCCACTTGGATTAGATTAGGACATTTATTATTATTTAATTCAAAGAAGAGTTAAAAGAGTTAAAATCAAAGTTTATTTACTAAAACATTTTTAATATGGGGTTATACATATGATAAATTCGACTATAAATATTCATTAGAAAGCTAAAAAGATTTCCTACATAATGATATTTTATTTATAATTTTTAGACTTTAAATAAATTTATTTATTTTTGACACAACGATGATGCAGTAATTACCCTTTTAAGGAAATATTAACATAATTGATGTTATAAATGCTCAAATGAATGTAATTTAAGACTTTTTATGAATTCCACTAATTTTCTAGGTTACTATGATATATTAGTGTTGATTTAAACAACTTGGTTCGAACATATAATTCTGTTATGACTTTCACAAAAATCATATATCAAATAGTGTCAAAATTGACACAAAATAGTTTTTAAATAAAATATTATATTATTAATTGTTATTGTATTCCTAAAAATATAAGGTTCTGCCAAATGACTTAGATAAGGATATATATATTAATAATAATCAATTTGGGGTTCTTTTGGCATGTTATAGTAAGTGTATTAACCATATAGTGAAAGAAAACAAAAAGACATGGTAAAAGTTAAATTATTTAACTTAGAGTTAAATCTAATTGATAAGGTTAAAATAATATCCTAAACTTGTCTAAATTCTATTGGTTGATAGTATTTCGACCCATCCCCACTTTAGCTTCGAAATAATACCCTTTGGAAGCATTATAAACCGATTTTGACTTTAATATAAAATAATATTTTGAGATATTCCTAAGGTGCCCCTCTCCTCCCTTATAAAAGGACACCTCCTCCCTCTCCTCCTCACACCAATTTGAGCACTCAAGCTCGGCCAAACCCTGCCAAAATCTCTTCTCCACTTCCCTAGAAACATCCTAGAGGTTCTGGTCTTCCTCAAAGACCAATTTTAGTGCCCTAAGAGGAGGTCTCAAAGAGGCGCTTCAAAGAAGAGGTAATTACCGTTACCAATTCTTTCATCTTTATTTCTTCTTCCACTTCTTCTTCTTAGGTTGTTTCATTATGAAGTAATAACATCAGTATCACTCATATACTGATATGTTATTATAAGTATGAAACAACCCTATTTCACTATCTATCCATCCTACGGAAAAAGAAATCACCGCGCGTGCGTACGTACGGAATACCGTCTCCACGCTGTGGTGTAATCTATTTTCCACCACCACCTTACATGGATGGGTATAATGGTGTAAAGAATAACTATACATAGTTACTAAAACATCATATTGATTCTGATATATTGTATAATCCACTTCAATTCAGTTCAATATTTATGGAAATGATATCATCGCTCGTGCGTACGTACGAACTACCGTCTCCACGACGCGATGAGATTCATTCTCCATGTTAACCATTTAAAAATGATTATAAAGTATATATAAGAAATAATAATGAAATATATGACATTATAAAGCTACTGGATTTATGTATATATATATGTATGTCATCTACTTACTTCCATTTCAAGACAATAAGGAAAGAAAAACAGCGTTCATGCGTACGTACGGACTACCGTCTCCATGAACGGTGTTTTTCATTTTATTTATCTATCTATTATATATATATATACTGAATATATATGTTATATAAATCATGTTTTATATTCTGGAAGTAAGTAAATCATGATATAAGTAATAATTATGTCAAGAACAACATGTCAAAACACCTACGATAAATGAAACGATTTTACCCAAAACGCTTCTTTAACATGGAATTTACAAAAGAACGAGTAATATAATGTCATAAGTGAAGCATATATGATATCAAAACAATGAATATGATTATATAATAAGTCAATGACATTATTTAAATCATTATACAGGAGGTTCGGACACATTCGAAGAAAATCGGACCTACGGTAAGGGAAAATATCACAATCTCACTTTTATCCGAGATTGTTTTTACTTTGGTAATTACTGGGGTGTATTTTATCATCCACATCCATGTTTCATCATTATGTAATATTATTTCAATCCAACTACAATTTTTTAAATCCAATTTTACCCTTCGGTGAGTTTTTAGTAAAAGATATGAAAGGAATCTTTTGTCGTTTTTCGTACGAGGTACTTTTTTGACTTTTCCGACAAAAGTACGAAGAATGTTTTTTTTAACTTATACGGCACGAACGGATTTCTACTGTTTTATAAAGCCTTATTTTCATGAAGCTTCCTCTAAAAGATTTCATGACTATTTTCAATAAAATCTCTTTCTTTTAAAATTGCATGATGTTTTGTGAAAAGAAATTGATTTTGAAGAAGAAAGGATATTTTCCTCAAGAATTCAATTCAAGTGTTTTATCAAAATTATTTTCCATCTAAGATAATAAAGGGTTCTGTTTCTATCCATATTTTTACATTGATTTGACTATGTTGTGATGGAATTATGTTTATGAATTCCTTTATCTCATATGAATTGATTTATGATGTCATGATGTTTCAAGAATCCCATTTTTGTTACATGTGTTATGCGATGATGTATGTTTTATGATTATGTGGCACACATAAGAAAGGATTCATTATAAGATGGGTGGGACCTATATCTCCCTCCAATGCATTGGGTAAAGATTTTATATCTCATGAGATAGATAGGGCTGGAACGGTAGGTTATACCGGTTCAGTGAAACAGCACTGAAACGAGTGTTACTCGATTCAGAAAGGGACTTTGTCCACTAAGATAGTCTTGGAAATGAGTCTTGACTAACAAGAAATGATTTTCTATGATTATGTGTGTATGCCACAAAGTTTCATGTTTTATTATTGGGATTTCATTTCACTACTATGATTTATCCCATGTTATGAAATTATGCTCTCTTTTGCAGGTTAAGATTTCCAAAATTTATGTTCTTATGAATATGATGTGATTGATATTTATTTTGTTTACCCTTACTGAGCATTTGACCTCACCCTTTTATGTTTTCTTTTCCCCAGGATATAAAGAAAGGTTTTAGGTAAAAAAAAAGAGGAAGATCTTTATGTGTGATGTTGAAGATATTTCACCACGATTAGAAGATTTTATTCCGAGTTTCCAAAGACACTAAACTATTACGATCCTTGTGTGTGTGTTTTTGTTATGTACTAAGTATTCCGCAAAAGTAATGTAATGTCCATGTATGATAAGCTTCGGGTCTCTACAGTTGGTATCAGAGGAAAGGTTTAGTCAACCTTTGGAAACTAGGATGCGAGAACTTTAGTGAGATCCCTAGAGATATTTATAAGGTATGTCTAGGGATGTCCCTAAGGTTATGTATACGTATAGGTTATAGTACTAGAATTACGCTCACGATCATAGAATTAAACCTAAGATGTTAGATATTGAAGGTACTCCCCCTTTATTATGTTGTTTTCCCTAGCATGATTTTTGCCTCTCACACTATTCTTTTTGGGTTTTAGAAAATGGCTGGAAACAAGATGATTCACAATAATGGAGGATATGATGGACAATGGAATGATATTCTTCATAATGAAATGGGATTTGGAAGTCCAAACATCATTATTATGCCGAATCAGCAATCTCATAATATGATCAATAAAGTAAAATTTGGTAAGTTTCCTGACTCGGCTAATAAGAGAATGATGGAGTTTCATGATGATCATAGAGGAAAGAAAGTTCAATTTCCCCTATGTAATTCATGTGGGAAGAGGCATCAAGGAGAATGTTTCAAAGGAACTGGAAGATGCTTTGGGTGTGGAAAAGAAGGACACAAAGCAAGTAAGTGCAAAGGAAAAGGTTCAGTTAACACCATGGATGAGGATAATGGTATTTCTACGACATCAACAATGGTTAAATGCTTTAAATGTGGAATGTACGGGCATTATGCAAACCAATTCCCTAAGGGAAAGTCTTATGAAGAGAATCAGTATGGTCGTATGGGAAGTATTTATGTTGATGATGATGAAGAAACTACAAATGATATGTGAGATGAAAGAAATGTTGAAGCTCGATCAATGGTCTAAGAATGTAGTGGAATGATTACATTTTTATCATGTGTAATGTTGTATAAGTAATCTCATGGAATAAGGAGACATCTAAGGATTGTTACACTGTTGTCTTTCCTTAAGTTTTGAAAGTGTATGATGAATGGTACCAGTAACAATGAAAGGTTATTCAGATACTTTTGGAAAGTAGATGATAAGTGCATAATGAAAGGATAAGAAGATAATGAGATGTTTGATTGTATTCATGAGCTCATGATTGATATAAGGACTAAGTGATATCATGGTTTGAGTATATAGAATTTTGAGGAGTTTGGTATGTGGAAAGTGTTAACTTTAAACTGCATTCATGTTTTCTCTAAGGTATTCAAGAGAATACATGATTAAGGACTTTGAATGTTTAGAATGTGACCAACAAGACATATATTATGGGGATCAACGATGGTATTAAATCTCTGGTAATTGTTTTCACTATATTATGAGAGTGGACTGCAGTATTATGGATAAGCCTAAAGAAGTTCTTTTTTGATATTATTGATAGGATGTTATAGTAATGTAGTTTTAGAAAAAGGACAACCTGTAGGACGGGCGATAGCACATCGCGTCGGACAAGGCTATGGGAATCGAACCCACAACCGAAGTGC
Source organism: Viscum album (assembly GCA_963277665.1). Lineage (NCBI taxonomy): Eukaryota > Viridiplantae > Streptophyta > Magnoliopsida > Santalales > Viscaceae > Viscum > Viscum album. Next base: position 812,208,272 of record OY728161.1, on the reverse strand, counting down.
GACTGGCCTTTATCGCCTACCACTGGCCTACAGGAAGTCCCTGTTTAGTAGAAACTAGTTTTATTATATTAAGCAGTATGATATATGAAGTATGAGTCCATTTTAGGAACCATATATGATTAATCTCACTATAGACCGACTTATGTATATAATTTTTGCTAGCCTTTTTTTTGAGACAGATGGAATGAACCGTCGTTCTATCACATAATCTGCTAACACTTCATGAATAACAAATTCAACGTCATTTATTTAAGAGATGAAGTGGAAATTGTTCAAGGCACAAACAACAGTGAGATTGTACCAAAATAAAGTAAGTATTTATTCTAATTCAAATTTTCAACTTTAGGGAAATGATCTTGAAAACCAAAAATGTTGTCCTAGTGATCTTATACCTGATGAATCAGATGGTACCTTATATCATCACAAATCTATGGTTTGTGATTACTGGCTTTTCCATAGCCATGTTCTCTACCACTCTCCATCAGAACATGATGGTTAGATTTCTCTTCCATATCCATATTTTTTACCTATGTGGAAACCCAGCGATTAGTTTATTTGGGTAATCGTTACATTTCATAATTTAGTTTTTAAAGCCAAGTTTTTGTATTCCTTTTTACGATGTGGGATTCTATTAAAGAAACTTTCGAATAGTAAACCATTTATAACCCCGACGAATTTCGAGGGCGAAATTCATTTTAAGGGGGGTAGAATGTAACAACCCGAGATTTTATGAAAAATATTCTTTTTATTTCACTAATGTCTTGTGTTGTACGCTACACCAAAAGGAGCTTGCACAACACGCATCCTGGACTTGCCTTGCATTACACGCAATCGCGACCTTCCTCGATAGCGTGTGTAATACGCAATACCGAGTTTCACTAAACAACAATATGCTATTAAAATATTATTAAAACTAGCCGTTATGAATAGTAATAACCACTTTTTGAAATTCTGTAAATCTTATTTTTCAAAATGAACTTCATTTTTGGATTCGGAGTATCGAATTTAGCCTAAGGTGAAATTTTGGTACTTTTCAGATAACTTTCATATTCTGATGAATAGTGAGAATTACTACATTATAATTAAAAACAACTTTTTTTAATCAAAATAATTAATAGTGATAAAACATTAATTTGAGTGGTTTTAAAATATATTTAGAATATATTTTTACAATTTAATACAATGTTGGTCATTGGATGTAATTTCACATTTAAACCAGACATAAACAAGTGTCAATCTTTTGATAGAAATTGTTTCTTAAAAACACGCTATTTGTTTTAACAGCGGGATTTAATTAAAAAATTAATTAATGCAACATCTATGTTATGAATATGGTAAAATAGACTTCATTTTTGAATTCGGAATATGAAATATAGCTTAGGATGAAATTTTGGCATTCTTCTGAAAAACATCAATTTTTGATGAATAGTGAAACTACTAAGTGGTAGGTTAAAAACTGAATTTTGCATAAAACTTAATTTTACCACTTCTGTGAATGGAATTTCGAAAATCCGACAGACACGGTTAATATCAAGGACTAAAATGTGGTTCAATGAGATGAAAATAATTTTTGGTGAATAGTAACTTTTTACTTTTTTTACCACGGTTAATAGTAAATAGGGTAACTAAGGGTAAATATGATATTACTATTACCCTAACACATGTCCTAATTCTATTGGATAAGTGTAATTCGGCCAAAAACAACCTTATGAATATAATATGACCATTTAGGCCCACTTGGATTAGATTAGGACATTTATTATTATTTAATTCAAAGAGGAGTTAAAAGAGTTAAAATCAAAGTTTATTTACTAAAACATTTTTAATATGGGGTTATACATATGATAAATTCGACTATAAATATTCATTCGAAAGCTAAAAAGATTTCCTACATAATGATATTTTATTTATAATTTTTAGACTTTAAATAAATTAATTTATTTTTGACACAACGATGATGCATTAATTACCCTTTTAAGGAAATATTAACATAATTGATGTCATAAATGCTCAAATGAATGTAATTTAAGACTTTTTATGAATTCCACTAATTTTATAGGTTAATATGATATATTAGTGTTGATTTAAACAACTTGGTTCGAACATATAATTCTGTTATGACTTTCACAAAAATCATATATCAAATAGTGTCAAAATTGACACAAAATAGTTTTTAAATCAAATATTATATTATTAATTGTTATTGTATTCCTAAAAATCTAAGGTTCGGACAAATGACTTAGATAAGGATATATATATTAATAATAAACAATTTGGGGTTCGTTTGGCTTGTTATAGTAAGTGAATTAACCATATAGTGAAAGAAAACAAAAAGACATGGTAAAAGTTAAATTATTTAACTTAGAGTTAAATCTAATTGATAAGGTTAAAATAATATCCTAAACTTGTCTAAATTCTATTGGTTGATAGGATTTCGACCCATCCCCACTTTAGCTTCGAAATAATACCCTTTGGAACCATTATAAACCGATTTTGACTTTAATATAAAATAATATTTTGAGATATTCCTAAGGTGCCCCTCTCCTCCCTTATAAAAGGACACCTCCTCCCCCTCCTCCTCACACCAATTTGAGCACTCAAGCTTGGCCAACCCCTTCCAAAATCTCTTCTCCACTTCCCTAGAAACATCCTAGAGGTTCTGGTCTTCCTCAAAGACCAATTTTAGTGCCCTAAGAGGAGGTCTCAAAGAGGCGCTTCAAAGAAGAGGTAATTACCGTTACCAATTCTTTCATCTTTATTTCTTATTCCACTTATTCTTCTTAGGTTGTTTCATTATGAAGTAATAACATCAGTATCACTCATATACTGATATGTTATTATAAGTATGAAACAACCCTATTTCACTATCTATCCATCCTACGGAAAAAGAAATCACCGCGCGTGTGTACATACGGAATACCGTCTCCACGCTTTGGTGTAATCTATTTTCCAACACCACCTTACATGGATGGGTATAATGGTGTAAAGAATAACTATACATAGTTACTACAACATCATATTGATTCTGATATATTGTATAATCCACTTCAATTCAGTTCAATATTTATGGAAACGATATCATCGCTCGTGCGTACGTACGGACTACCGTCTCCACGACGCGATGAGATTCATTCTCCATGTTAACCATTTAAGAATGATTATAAAGTATATATAAGAAATAATAATGAAATATATGACATTATAAAGCTACTGGATTTATGTATATATATATATGTATGTCATTTACTTACTTCCATTTCAAGACAATAAGGAAAGAAAAACAGCGTTCATGCGTACGTACGGACTACCGTCTCCATGAACGGTGTTTTTCATTTTATTTATCTATCTATTATATATATATATATACTGAATATATATGTTATATAAATCATGTTTTATATTCTGGAAGTAAGTAAATCATGATATAAGTAATAATTATGTCAAGAACAACATGTCAAAACACCTACGATAAATGAAACGATTTTACCCAAAACGCTTCTTTAACATGGAATTTACAAAAGAACGAGTAATATAATGTCATAAGTGAAGCATATATGATATCAAAACAATGAATATGATTATATAATAAGTCAATGACATTATTTAAATCTTTATACAGGAGGTTCGGACACATACGAAGAAAATCGGACCTAAGGTAAGGGAAAATATCACAATCTCACTTTTATCCGAGATTTTTTTTACTTTGGTAATTACTGGGGTGTATTTTATCATCCACATCCATGTTTCATCATTATGTAATATTATTTCAATCCACCTACAATTTTTTAAATCCAATTTTACCCTTTGGTGAGTTTTTAGTAAAAGATATGAAAGGAATCTTTTGTCGTTTTTCGTACGAGGTACTTTTTTGACTTTTCCGACAAAAGTACGAAGAATGTTTTTTTTAACTTATACGGCACGAACGGATTTCTACTGTTTTATAAAGCCTTATTTTCATGAAGATTCCTCTAAAAGATTTCATGACTATTTTCAATAAAATCTCTTTCTTTTAAAATTGCATGATGTTTTGTAAAAAGAAATTGATTTTGAAGAAGAAAGGATATTTTCCTCAAGAATTCAATTCAAGTGTTTTATCAAAATTATTTTCCATCTAAGATAATAAAGGGTTCTGTTTCTATCCATATTTTTACATTGATTTGACTATGTTGTGATGGAATTATGTTTATGAATTCCTTTATCTCATATGAATTGATTTATGATGTCATGATGTTTCAAGAATCCCATTTTTGTTACATGTGTTATGCGATGATGTATGTTTTATGATTATGTGGAACACATAAGAACGGATTAATTATAAGATGGGTGGGACCTATATCTCCCTCCAATGCATTGGGTAAAGATTTTATATCTCATGAGATAGATAGGGCTGGAACGGTAGGTTATACCGGTTCAGTGAAACAGGACTGAAACGAGTGTTACTCGATTCAGAAAGGGACTTTGTCCACTAAGATAGTCTTGGAAATGAGTCTTGACTAACAAGAAATGATTTTCTATGATTATGTGTGTATGCCACAAAGTTTCATGTTTTATTATTGGGATTTCATTTCACTACTATGATTTATCCCATGTTATGAAATTATGCTCTCTTTTGCAGGTTAAGATTTCCAAAAGTTATGTTCTTATGAATATGATGTGATTGATATTTATTTTGTTTACCCTTACTGAGCATTTGACCTCACCCTTTTATGTTTTCTTTTCCCCAGGATATAAAGAAAGGTTTTAGGTAAAAAAAAAGAGGAAGATCTTTATGTGTGATGTTGAAGATATTTCACCACGATTAGAAGATTTTATTCCGAGTTTCCAAAGACACTAAACTATTACGATCCTTGTGTGTGTGTTTTTGTTATGTACTAAGTATTCCGCAAAAGTAATGTAATGTCCATGTATGATAAGCTTCGGGTCTCTACAGTTGGTATCAGAGGAAAGGTTTAGTCAACCTTTGGAAACTAGGATGCGAGAACTTTAGTGAGATCCCTAGAGATATTTATAAGGTATGTCTAGGGATGTCCCTAAGGTTATGTATACGTATAGGTTATAGTACTAGAATTAAGCTCACGATCATAGAATTAAACCTAAGATGTTAGATATTGAAGGTACTCCCCCTTTATTATGTTGTTTTCCCTAGCATGATTTTTGCCTCTCACACTATTCTTTTTGGGTTTTAGAAAATGGCTGGAAACAAGATGATTCACAATAATGGAGGATATGATGGACAATGGAATGATATTCTTCATAATGAAATGGGATTTGGAAGTCCAAACATCATTATTATGCCGAATCAGCAATCTCATAATATGATCAATAAAGTAAAATTTGGTAAGTTTCCTGACTCGGCTAATAAGAGAAAGATGGAGTTTCATGATGATCATAGTGGAAAGAAAGTTCAATTTCCCCTATGTAATTCATGTGGGATGAGGCATCAAGGAGAATGTTTCAAAGGAACTGGAAGATGCTTTGGGTGTGGAAAAGAAGGACACAAAGCAAGTAAGTGCAAAGGAAAAGGTTCAGTTAACACCATGGATGAGGATAATGGTATTGCTACGACATCAACAATGGTTAAATGCTTTAAATGTAGAATGTACGGGCATTATGCAAACCAATTCCCTAAGGGAAAGTCTTATGAAGAGAATCAGTATGGTCGTATGGTAAGTATTTATGTTGATGATGATGAAGAAACTACAAATGATATGTGAGATGAACGAAATGTTGAAGCTCGGTCAATGGTCTAAGAATGTAGTGGAATGATTACATGTTTATCATGTGTAATGTTGTATAAGTAATCTCATGGAATAAGGAGACATCTAAGGATTGTTACACTGTTGTCTTTCCTTAAGTTTTGAAAGTGTATGATGAATGGTACCAGTAACAATGAAAGGTTATTCAGATACTTTTGGAAAGTAGATGATAAGTGCATAATGAAAGGATAAGAAGATAATGAGATGTTTGATTGTATTCATGAGCTCATGATTGATATAAGGACTAAGTGATATCAAGGTTTGAGTATATAGAATTTTGAGGAGTTTGGTATGTGGAAAGTGTTAACTTTAAACTGCATTCATGTTTTCTCTAAGGTATTCAAGAGAAAACATGATTAAGGACTTTGAATGTTTAGAATGTGACCAACAAGACATATCTTATGGGGATCAACGATGGTATTAAATCTCTGGTAATTGTTTTCACTATATTATGAGAGTGGACTGCAGTATTATGGATAAGCCTAAAGAAGTTCTTTTTTGATATTATTGATAGGATGTTATAGTAATGTAGTTTTAGAAAAAGGACAACCTGCAGGACGGGCGATAGCCCATCGCGTCGGACAAGGCTATGGGAATCGAACCCACAACCGAAGTGCGGCTGGCCTTTATCGCCTACCACTGGCCTACAGGAAGTCCATGTTTAGTAGAAACTAGTTTTATTATATTAAGCAGTATGATATATGAAGTATGAGTCCATTTTAGGAACCATATATGATTAATCTCACTATAGACCGACTTATGTATATAATTTTTGCTAGCCTTTTGTTTGAGACAGATGGAATGACCCGTCGGTCTATCACATAATCTGCTAACACTTCATGAACAACAAATTCAACTTCATTTATTTAAGAGATGAAGTGGAAATTGTTCAAGGCACAAACAACAGTGAGATTGTACCAAAATAAAGTAAGTATTTATTCTAATTCAAATTTTCAACTTTAGGGAAATGATCTTGAAAACCAAAAATGTTGTCCTAGTGATCTTATACCTGATGAATCAGATGGTACCTTATATCATCACAAATCTATGGATTTGTGATTACTGGCTTTTCCATAGCCATGTTCTCTACCACTCTCCATCAGAACATGATGGTTAGATTTCTCTTCCATATCCATATTTTTTACCTATGTGGAAACCCAGCGATTAGTTTATTTGGGTAATCGTTACATTTCATACTTTAGTTTTTAAAGCCAAGTTTTGGTATTCCTTTTTACGATGTGAGATTCTATTAAAGAAACTTTCGAATAGTAAACCATTTATAACCCCGACGAATTTCGAGGGCGAAATTCATTTTAAGGGGGGTAGAATGTAACAACCCGAGATTTTATGAAAAATATTCTTTTTATTTCACTAATGTCTTGTGTTGTACGCTACACCAAAAGGAGCTTGCACAACACGCATCCTGGACTTGCCTTGCATTACACGCAATCGCGACCTTCCTCGATAGCGTGTGTAATACGCAATACCGAGTTTCACTAAACAACGATATGCTATTAAAATATTATTAAAACTAGCCGTTATGAATAGTAATAACCACTTTTTGAAATTCTGTAAATCTTATTTTTCAAAATGAACTTCATTTTTGGATTCGGAGTATCGAATTTAGCCTAAGGTGAAATTTTGGTACTTTTCAGATAACTTTCATATTCTGATGAATAGTGAGAATTACTACATTATAATTAAAAACAACTTTTTTTAATCAAAATAATTAATAGTGATAAAACATTAATTTGAGTGGTTTTAAAATATATTTAGAATATATTTTTACAATTTAATACAATGTTGGTCATTGGATGTAATTTCACATTTAAACCAGACATAAACAAGTGTCAATCTTTTGATAGATATTGTTTCTTAAAAACACGCTATTTGTTTTAACAGCGGGATTTAATTATAAAATTAATTAATGCAACATCTATGTTATGAATATGGTAAAATAGACTTCATTTTTGAATTCGGAATATGAAATATAGCTTAGGATGAAATTTTGGCATTGTTCTGAAAAACATCAATTTTTGATGAATAGTGAAACTACTAAGTGGTAGGTTAAAAACTGAATTTTGCATAAAACTTAATTTTACCACTTCTGTGAATGGAATTTCGAAAATCCGACAGACACGGTTAATATCAAGGACTAAAATGTGGTTCAATGAGATGAAAATAATTTTTGGTGAATAGTAACTTTTTACTTTTTTTTACCACGGTTAATAGTAAATAGGGTAACTAAGGGTAAATATGATATTACTATTACCCTAACACATGTCCTAATTCTATTGGATAAGTGTAATTCGGCCAAAAACAACCTTATGAATATAATATGACCATTTAGGCCCACTTGGATTAGATTAGGACATTTATTATTATTTAATTCAAAGACGAGTTAAAAGAGTTAAAATCAAAGTTTATTTACTAAAGAATTTTTAATATGGGGTTATACATATGATAAATTCGACTATAAATATTCATTAGAAAGATAAAAAGATTTCCTACATAATGATATTTTATTTATAATTTTTAGACTTTAAATAAATTAATTTATTTTTGACACAACGATGATGCAGTAATTACCCTTTTAAGGAAATATTAACATAATTGATGTTATAAATGCTCAAATGAATGTAATTTAAGACTTTTTATGAATTCCACTAATTTTCTAGGTTACTATGATATATTAGTGTTGATTTAAACAACTTGGTTCGAACATATAATTCTGTTATGACTTTCACAAAAATCATATATCAAATAGTGTCAAAATTGACACAAAATAGTATTTAAATCGAATATTATATTATTAATTGTTATTGTATTCCTAAAAATCTAAGGTTCGGCCGAATGACTTAGATAAGGATATATATATTAAGAATAAACAATTTGGGGTTCGTTTGGCATGTTATAGTAAGTGTATTAACCATATAGTGAAAGAAAACAAAAAGACATGGTAAAAGTTAAATTATTTAACTTAGAGTTAAATCTAATTGATAAGGTTAAAATAATATCCTAAACTTGTATAAATTCTATTGGTTGATAGGATTTCGACCCATCCCCACTTTAGCTTCGAAATAATACCCTTTGGAACCATTATAAACCGATTTTGACTTTAATATAAAATAATATTTTGAGATATTCCTAAGGTGCCCCTCTCCTCCCTTATAAAAGGACACCTCCTCCCCCTCCTCCTCACACCAATTTGAGCACTCATGCTCGGACAACCCCTGACAAAATCTCTTCTCCACTTCCCTAGAAACATCCTAGAGGTTCTGGTCTTCCTCAAAGACCAATTTTAGTGCCCTAAGAGGAGGTTTCAAAGAGGCGCTTCAAAGAAGAGGTAATTACCGTTACCAATTCTTTCATCTTTATTTCTTCTTCCACTTCTTCTTCTTAGGTTGTTTCATTATGAAGTAATAACATCAGTATCACTAATATACTGATATGTTATTATAAGTATGAAACAATCCTATTTCACTATCTATCCATCCTACGGAAAAAGAAATCATCACGCGTGCGTACGTACGGAATACCGTCTCCACGCTGTGGTGTAATCTATTTTCCACCACCACCTTACATGGATGGGCATCATGGTGTAAAGAATAACTATACATAGTTACTACAACATCATATTGATTCTGATATATTGTATAATCCACTTCAATTCAGTTCAATATTTATGGAAATGATATCATCGCTCGTGCGTACGTACGGACTACCGTCTCCACGACGCGATGAGATTCATTCTCCATGTTAACCATTTAAGAATGATTATAAAGTATATATAAGAAATAATAATGAAATATATGACATTATAAAGCTACTGGATTTATGTATATATATATATGTATGTCATCTACTTACTTCCATTTCAAGACAATAAGGAAAGAAAAACAGCGTTCATGCGTACGTACGGACTACCGTCTCCATGAACGGTGTTTTTCATTTTATTTATCTATCTATTATATATATATATACTGAATATATATGTTATATAAATCATGTTTTATATTCTGGAAGTAATTAAATCATGATATAAGTAATAATTATGTCAAGAACAACATGTCAATACACCTACGATAAATGAAACGATTTTACCCAAAACGCTTCTTTAACATGGAATTTTCAAAAGAACGATTAATATAATGTCATAAGTGAAGCATATATGATATCAAAACAATGAATATGATTATATAATAAGTCAATGACATTATTTAAATCATTATAAAGGAGGTTCGGACACATACGAAGAAAATCGGACCTAAGGTAAGGGAAAATATCACAATCTCACTTTTATCCGAGATTGTTTTTACTTTGGTAATTACTGGGGTGTATTTTATCATCCACATCCATGTTTCATCATTATGTAATATTATTTCAATCCACCTACAATTTTTTAAATCCAATTTTACCCTTCGGTGAGTTTTTAGTAAAAGATATGAAAGGAATCTTTTGTCGTTTTTCGTACGAGGTACTTTTTTGACTTTTCCGACAAAAGTACGAAGAATGTTTTTTTTAACTTATACGGCACGAACGGATTTCTACTATTTTATAAAGCCTTATTTTCATGAAGCTTCCTCTAAAAGATTTCATGACTATTTTCAATAAAATCTCTTTCTTTTAAAATTGCATGATGTTTTTTGAAAAGAAATTGATTTTGAAGAAGAAAGGATATTTTCCTCAAGAATTCAATTCAAGTGTTTTATCAAAATTATTTTCCATCTAAGATAATAAAGGGTTATGTTTCTATCCATATTTTTACATTGATTTGACTATGTTGTGATGGAATTATGTTTATGAATTCCTTTATCTCATATGAATTGATTTATGATGTCATGATGTTTCAAGAATCCCATTTTTGTTACATGTGTTATGCGATGATGTATGTTTTATGATTATGTGGAACACATAAGAAAGGATTCATTATAAGATGGGTGGGACCTATATCTCCCTCCAATGCATTGGGTAAAGATTTTATATCTCATGAGATAGATAGGGCTGGAACGGTAGGTTATACCGGTTCAGTGAAACAGGACTGAAACGAGGGTTACTCGATTCAGAAAGGGACTTTGTCCACTAAGATAGTCTTGGAAATGAGTCTTGACTAACAAGAAATGATTTTCTATGATTATGTGTGTATGACACAAAGTTTCATGTTTTATTATTGGGATTTCATTTCACTACTATGATTTATCCCATGTTATGAAATTATGCTCTCTTTTGCAGGTTAAGATTTCCAAAAGTTATGTTCTTATGAATATGATGTGATTGATATTTATTTTGTTTACCCTTACTGAGCATTTGAGCTCACCCTTTTATGTTTTCTTTCCCCCAGGATATAAAGAAAGGTTTTAGGTAAAAAAAAGAGGAAGATCTTTATGTGTGATGTTGAAGATATTTCACCACGATTAGAAGATTTTATTCCGAGTTTCCAAAGACACTAAACTATTACGATCCTTGTTTGTGTGTTTTTGTTATGTACTAAGTATTCCGCAAAAGTAATGTAATGTCCATGTATGATAAGCTTCGGGTCTCTACAATTAAAATTCAGCATGACCTATCACTTCTAAAGCAATGGCCAATCAGAAAGGACTATTCAGACGCTTGAAGATATTCTAAGAGCCTTCTCTTTAAAATTCAAAGGTGGATGGGATCATCATATCCCATTGGTTTACTTCCCATACATTAACATCTTCCACTCAAGTATTCAGATGGCTCCATATGAAGCTCTGAAAGCGATGTAGAACTCCAACATGTAGGGATGAATTTGGAAAAATAAAGATACATGGACACAATCTTGTGCAAGAGATGATAAAGAAAGTTCAAGTCAAATTAAAACAAATCAAAGAAGTAGAAATTCAGCAAAAGAGACATGATGACAACTGTTCATTGGACTTGGAGTTCGACGTTGAAGATAAAGTCTTCCTTCTAATCTCAACATCGAAGAGAGTCATGCTATTTGGGAAGAATGGGAAGCTAAGCCCAAATTACAGTGGCCCTTTGAAATCCTTGACCATATAAGAGTCATGGACTATTGTCTTGTACATCCACCAAATATGGATCATGTTTATGATGTTTTTCATATATCACAACTAAGGAAATACATACCTAATACCTCACATGTACTGAACTTAGAGGTGGTACTGTTGGAAGATGAGGAGCATCGTGTAGATATTCTGGACTAGAGTGATAATGTTCTACGCAATAAGACAACCCACCTTGTCAAAGTGTTGTGGAGGAACCATAAGTTTCAAGATGCTACTTGGGAACCATAGGAGGCGATGGAGGAGAAGTACCCTAACCTGTTTGTGTAAATCAAAATTTTGAGGGTGGAATTTCATAAGTGGGGAAGAATATAACGACCCAATGTTTATCAATGGAAATTCCCTTCTTATAAATATGTCATAAAATCACATGAAAAAAACAACATCATAAACTACTAAGTGATAAGTGTCCATTAAAGATATGTTTTTCCCTTTTGTGTTTGTAATTTTGAAAATCTGACACACACGGTTGCAATCAGTACGTTATTTGGAGTCCTGTAAAAAAAATAATTTTTTTTGAATAGTAACCTCCCTTATTAATATTAATCATCCCTTATGAATAGTAGTATGGCCCTTATGAATACTAAATATCCAAAAATACTTTTGACCTTACTGATGAATAATTAAATAAAATTTAGGCGTCTTAGAAAGTTACAATTTGACCATAGTAAACGTATTAGTATTTATAAATAATTAATTATAAATAATGAATTAATATAAATGAAAATTTATTTTTGTAAAAAAATTTCAAAAGTTAACAAACTAATGTCTTCTAGTATTTATATAGTTTTATAATACCTCAAGTAATTTGTGAAAGCATTATAAAATCATTTTTAATTTTAAAAAACTGTATTTTTCAAGTAAATTAGGATTTTAATAAAATATTAAATTAGTAATATTTAAAAACTTATTCATGAAAAATGGACTTAATTTTTTGATTCTACATTTCAAAAAATGGTTGGGGTGAATTTTTGTGATTTTTCTGAAAAACATTAATTTTTTATGAATATTGAAATAACATAATTTAAAAATTAAGCTAAATATGTTAATTATAGAGTCATGTGTAATGTTTTGATGATGTAAGCCCACTTGGTTCGGGATCACATTATAAAATTACTATTCTTGGTCATGTAATATTCAATATTCCTTGTCTTTTGGGGAAATAAAAAATTAATGATTTTTATATTCACAAATCCCCTCTCACCTCCACTATATATACGACCATTCACACCTTCTATTCCTCACACCTCTCAATCTTCAAGCGTTGTATAAACTCTACCCAAGAATCATATTTATCCCCTCCCACACGTATAAAATCATATGGTCTCATCTAAAAGTATAGTCTTAGGACCCTTAATGAGGATCTCAAGAGGAGGATTCAAGAGTTACTTTCCCTCCTTCTTTTCCTTTTAATTCATATCAATTTCATGTTATTTTCTTATTCAATTCCCACATATCATTGTCCAAATGGTATGGTAACACTAGTATCACACATATAATATAATTATATCATACTAATGTGGTTTTATACCATCCAACCCCCTTCTCATTTTCCTTCTATTTTATAAAATAAAACGTTGCTCGTGAGGTGTTAATCTATCACCTTCAAGAATGACAAGTTTTCTTTTTCCATTTATACATTCAAATCTTGTCAGGAAACCATTTTTATGGTTGAACCATAATATTTTATAATTATTATGTCTTATTTAATGTTTGGAACTAACTTATGTACATACCACATAATGATTAATCAAAACATGTTCGTTGTTGTCGAAAAACCTTCCAAATTAACTATATCGATAATCATTTATTTCATATCCAATGATTCATCAAAATGGTATATAACAAAATTAATTATAAGATAATTTAATCTATTGGAATATCTTTAATAACCTGAAATATCATTTCTGGTTGTTTACCCATGTTCAAACCGAACTTCAATTTATGAATACAAGTGAACCGCTCAAGAAAACCATAAAAACAAACATTACCTAACAATGTTTTTAAACACTATAACTCATCCAAAGGTATATAATATAACATATGGAAACCATAATGAACAATATTCATAAAAAAGGTTATGGAATTCTGAACTAATGAATCTAATGTTGTCATATTGGAAATTAATAAAAATGAAGCGTTTGGATATAAGGTAAGGGGAAATTCTCAAACACAATTTCACCCTTCGAGTTCTCCCTATTTATCTCCATTTTTGATATGGTTACTCCTAAAAAATATTTTGTTCATAATTTAATTTCTTTTTCTGGGATATACATGGTTTTCACTAGTATTTATTTCAAACCAAATATTTTCCAAAAGAACTCTTCTTTTAAGAACACCCATTTTACTTCTCATTCATGATTGACGTTTCTTGTAACATGTATGTTATTCCCTCCTTCTCTTGGGAACCCAATGTTTATGAATGTGTTCTTAAGAGATGAAACCCATTCCTTTTTGTGGTTTATTATCGTCATGTTTTTTATATGTTCATTGTGGTATTATTGAAAAGTGATAATGTTAAGATGGGACAGGTGCGCCCAGATTTATATAGAGCAATATGAATGATTAAATGTGATGGGTGCACCCGGAGTTATACAATGATCCGAAGCATTGGTTAAAGTTATGAATCTCATGAGTAAATTTGAAATTATGTGTGAACAAGATTCTATATTTTTTTCACAAGTATTTTTGGTAGTTAACCCATAAGACATTATGTTTCATTTTTATGCATTTCCACATTTCAAGTCTTATATTTATGCTTACTCACATTTTCATGATCTTTTTCCTATGTTATTATTATGCTCACCCCATTATATATTGTTCTTCTCTGTCCCCTAATTCTGAATCTATCACACCTTTTTTGATGTATATCCTTAGGAAACTATATGTACTAAGGAGAGGTCAGGTGCTAGTAAGAATCTAGAGAATAAGAAATTGGACAAATGTTTATGATCGATGTTGTATGGTACTAGTTTTTCCAAGAAATGAAACCATGGATCCTCTATTCTTAATACTATTATATATCATATCATTTAAATGATGTAATAGTAATGTATAAAAAGGATGGGTTGCTATATGCTACCCATAATGGGATACTATTTAATTGCATTAAATGAACAACATTGTTTAGATAATGTGAATAGATTGATTTAAAACCTCCTCTAGTATGGTGTAGAAGATGGTATTATTAGGGTTTTTTGTTGTTTTGATACCACTTAATAACCATTCCTAATTTATATTTGGTCCTGATTTTAATTGTTTCATTTCTGACACATTTATATTCACATGATTCAAAATTCTAGTGATTCATTTATGGTTTATTAATTGATTTTATACTCACATCCTAAATGGTAATCACAATGTCTATATATAAATTTTGGAAAAGGATATAGTGAAGGAAACATTCCCTATATCATGTAGCTGAGAAGAAGGAGTATGGTAGAAGACAAAAATTAAATAATAATAATAAATATATTTTTCTAGCATGAATCATGTATCTTCCTTAATTTATCTATTTCTTGAATTTTAATGCACTACATGTTGGGATACGATTTTCTAGATAAAAACAATATTTTCCCATTTGTTATAGCATAGATATTATCTTCCAATTTTTTTTTCCATTTTTATTTTATTAAAATAATTAATGTGTGGGATTATTATCATTTCCAATGTATTCATGTTGAAAATTTCATCTAGTACTGTGTAAATATTAAAGACACATAACTTCATAGACCCACACGCATAGTCAATGGCCTTCAAAATATGGGAGGCACGCATGAGGCCATGTCAGTCTCTGTCTACGTCAAGTGATTATGTTGTGTTTTTATAAAGTGGTGTGAAAAGAGATATTTTTTGGTTTTTAAACACCGTATAAAATATATTTGATGGTCTAAATATGATAAATGGTAATATTGTAGTGCTTATAAAAATAGTTAAATAATTGGGCTCTATGTTAGAGGGGAATAGAATTTCCATTTATGTATTCAATGTTACAATTAATATTATTTCATTCAATCTATAGTTAAATATATAGGTTTTTTGAAATGGTTTTTTATTTTCACATAGTTTCTAGTATGATTTTATAGATTTCATGTATCATATGTATGCATTCATTTTCATATGTTATAAAAATATTATCTATGGATGGTAAAACATATTATTCTACTTAATTTTTTTGAATATAAATTTGATTAATGTGGATGTTCCATTATGGTTTTAGAGAATAGTTATTTAATAAATTCTATGTCTTCTAACTATGGGTAGAATCATAGTGTTAATTTACCTTTTAGGTGTTTTTATGTTCCATTAAGGTCCTTATTTATTTGTTTATTTTAGTTTTTGAGTATAGTTTTAAATTTTAGATATGCATCATGGATGATGTGCTATTATCTCTCCATGAAACCTGGGTTAAGCAGTTCCTGAGGTTTTATGGTATCTATTTTTATCACGATTTCTGTGTGGTTTTCGGTGATAACATTTTAGTAATTTTTTCTACAATATATATAGATAAATAAATTCAGAATTAGGTTTTTTTAGTTTAGTGGTGTTTTAGTTTAGAGGTTTATATTATTTTTGGAAAACAATATATGAATTTTTAAGGATTTTCAGTTGAAACATACAATAGATTTCCATATTGAAGGATGCCAGCATAGTTAAAATAACTAGACAAAGATGATCAACATTATATGGAATATAGATTAAAATTATAATGAATAAAGGTTGAATTTATACATCAATATGATTTATAAAACAGGTAGGATGTGGTGCGACATCATTATTACAGTGTAAATGAAGTAGCTTATAACATCTTGGGCCTTTAATAAATTTTTCTACAATGAATTCTTCCTAGAGATGTTGATGTGTGATATAGTAAAAGGTATTATTGAGATTTAGTAGGGTGGGTAATTTGGGTCTACTTAAATTTCCCATTTTATGGAGTTATATAAGTTATCCCATATGTTGTTGGGGAATGAGGCAAAAAGCCCATTAAATGGGAAGTTGGAATACGATAAAAATTTTGGTAAAAGTTTATGATCTTGAACATGACATACAATGTAGAATTAATTTTCATCCATCACAAGACAAAGAATGGTATAGTGGGAGACAAGGGTGACTGGAATCATTTCTTTTTATTATGGAACAATAAGTGTTTATTCATGGGGCTTGTGGTTACATCTAACAGTGGCATCAAGATCAGAACTAATGAAATTCACTTGTGTGGGGACATGAATTCGGGTTATTGTAGAGATTATTTTGTTGCATTCATGGAAGGAGGTATAAAGCACTAATTTTATTTTCGGAATATGGGGAATCAACATTAGTTGTATACTATTCCACATAGAGAGTGAGATTTATGTGGTGTAAGGGGGAACATTTGACGTTTTTTCTTAATGATATTTAACACTGTTTCATTAAGTGACGGTGGCTAGGTGTGGGAATTGAGGGAATGGATATGGGGAATTCAGAATGAAAATTAGACTAATATAGGGATGTTGGGAAATGTAGATGATTGGTAATACTCAATAAAGTTGTAATCTATATAGGATTCAAAGAACTAAGAGATATAGAGATAATGATGGAAAGGGAATTTATCAAATGAAGGAATATATTTTCCAATGGATTTGGTTATAGATGACGATATGGTGGGACGATAATTAGTGAGTGGTAGGGTTCTGATTTTGTCTCTTCATTTAAATACCTTGTTTTTAAGGACATCACCTAATTATTTTATCTCCCCTCTTGTTATTTTATATTTATATGTGAATTTAATGTTCTCTATAGGATTATACCTATTAATATTTGTCTTTGATAGAGAGTATATCATATTCAGATACTCCTAAATTATTCGGTAGTGATAATGTTATAGGGAAATAAAAGAGATTTTGTAATTCTATAAATTAAAAGAATTAGTTGTTTCTTCTATATGAAATTTCTGAAATAATTTCAATCTCACATTGATAGTTACCCTAGTTGAGTTTCCTTTACCTCTACTAAGGTAATGAAGTTTGTTTTTCATGACTGGTCAATTTAAAACTATGTATAATGGGATCATATCATAGTCAAATCGTCATCACTATAACACTAGTATCAGTTATAGACCATATAATTGATAAGGTGACTATTCCATCCACTCATCCTATTGTAGTGGACCATTATTGGCATATTTTTCAAGATGATTTATAAATCCCCCCTCAAAGGGGAATTGAGTATAAAATTGATTTTTTTCTCTGTACTAATCTGATATTAATTATTTTATATCATCTGAAACCATCATAGTTAAAGAACATAATAGTTTTACTTTGGGATCTAGAGAAATAGAGATTTATTCATCCAAAAAATTCATGTAATATCAAATTTTTATGGTACATCCCTCATTGAGTTTTGTGTTGGAACACAATTTTTGGGATTTTCCATGTAATTTAAACTATATAAGTCGTGTATCATTTGGTGATAGAAAGATTTTAGTGAGTAAAATGTCAAACTAGTTGGTGATGTAATTTTTTTTGAATTAATAGAGTCCATGTATAAATATATTATGTGGTTATGAGGGTTATCTATGATCTTACCAGTTTTTAGAAGTTTAGGTTTTTTTATCAGAACATGTTACATGACATGTAATGGTTTCTAGGAACATGTCATGTAATTGTTCAGGGAGTGAAAATGTTACCCTCCATGAACATTTCTGATGATGTGTAATTGATTCCAAGAAGATTTCATGAATGGGTTTATGTTACAGAATGGTTACATTTATTGAAAATATTTCAAGAAATAAAGTAATCATTATGGGTTATTGTTACATGAGGTGAAATGTTTTCTAGAGTAACTTAAAGAATAGATACATAAATGACATGAAATGGCATCACATCCAAATTTCATTACGGCCAATGGTTTTAAAGCCCATTATGAATATGATTTATTTTTAATTCATGTGTATACCTTCTCCCTCAGGCCCTAGAGTATATGTATTCAATTTTAGAGTGCTATCATTCCTTCTAGACTTACTGATTAGGAATCTAAATAATAGTGTGTTTTTTTATTGTATATCCCACATATATATAGTTTTATCCCAATTGTAGTGGTTAAATTTTTTTAAAACAATTTTTTGGGTACTGATCTTAATCTTACTGAATCTGGTTTCTTCTTGTAATCTTATTCTCCTTTGTTCTTTTGGGATTTACCTATTTGGTGAAATGTTTTGATCACGAAATAATGGTTTGTGGTATGAAACCAAAACCATTGGTCTGTTTCTAATTGTATAAGTATGTGAAATACATTGTGATTGCAAAAGCATAACATGATAGTTAATTAACATAATATTTGTTATAATAAATCATGCGTCAGTTTACTCCATGGATCCATTTGGACCAATGGTATAGTCACTTGGTTTTATCTAACCTTTGGGTGAGCCTACCATTAAATAATAAAAAATTAATTAATGGATTAATTTAATTTTCTTAACATAATGCATCTTGTGTTGGATTTTCATAGAAACTAATTTGATAATTGATTTGTTCTTAATTGTATAAACAGACATATTTGATATAATATGGTTTTGTAAACTGGAATAATAATGTTTTAAGACCAAATTGATGAATAAATAGGTGTAATGGAAATATAAATGAATATTTTATGAATTGAAACTTATGTCATAGGAAGATATTGGTTTTTTTCTTTCTCTTATTTATAGTGTTTTGATTCATGATGAAAAGAATATATAAAGGGAAATGATTTGTTATGATGAAATTCATATATAAGGGGTTATTCACTATAATAATGAAATGCACATATAAAGGGTTTTCTCTAAGTTTTATAAAATACATATGTAGACTATATGGTCCAGTTATCTTTAAATTCATATATATAAGGGCTTGATCCTATTATGCTTTAAATCTTATAGGGTTTTCCGCAGTTATGTTGAAATTCATGTAAAATAAAATCTTATCATTTTCATGATTTTCCATGATTTTTTAGTTATGGTTGGTAGGGTTGTTCTACTTTTATAGAGATGTTTCTACATTGTTTGGACGTAGGTTGATTATTATATTGAATTATGTTTTAATTAACATACAAATTTTTTACATCATTTCATGAATATATTTATCAGAATGGAACTTTAAAGATTTGATTCTGTTAATTTATTGAGTTTTACTCACATATTATTTGGCCTATAGTTTTACACCGATCATAATATATGGATGCAACTTTGGAAAGGGAAAGTGACCTTGGTATTGATTGTTTCTTACTAGATGGGTTGGATCACCAATAAGGGAATGATAATTGATTCATGATAGGGGATTTTGATATTATATGATTCAACATGTTCTTATACTTATATGAATTCCATCATGTCATTTAGATACATTCCTACCCATCGGTATATTATAATTTTTTTAAATTGATTATTTACGTGAAATTATTATTTTGTTTTTTGATTTATCATTTAACATCCAGTTTTATGATGTTATATTTATGATATTCTTGGTACTATGATTCTTATTCATTTTCACTGAATTATAACAATGTTCCTAAAGAATAGTCTCTCCCCTATACTCTTTGAACCCCCTATAATATTTTATAGCCTCTAGGATATGTTTATGTGTTCTTGAGGACTTTCATGCAACTAGATTTTTCAATGTGATATGGTGATGAATTTAGAGACATTAGCATCTAGTATCAATTGATATAGAGGTTCTATTATACAGGTTTTCTATTTTGGAAATGTAAAAATGAAACGAGTATGTGTTGTGACATGGTAATGAGCATGTTCATCAGAATAAAAAACCTTTTAATGGGGGAAATCTATGTTCCCAGGGATGGGATTATTGTTCAAGATGTTCGCTGTTATGGTTGATTTTATAGCACCTTGGGTGATTCAAATGTTATGTGATGTTACTTTTTATTTTTATTTCTAGTTTTGGCCTAGTATGGTGTAAGAGGAGTACACATTGCTCATTATTGTCACATGGGGATAGATCCTAAGATGAATTGTTAATTATAGTGATATATTAACATCCTATGATATATTTTTCTATATGAATTTAAAATAATATACATATTATATCATAAAAATGAAATTAAATAACTATTATGTAATTGTAAATAACTAGATATTCCTTCATTAGAAAAACCATGAGCTTGTAGTACTTTCTTGTTGTCAATTTATGGGGATGAAACTATTGTTATCCAATGTTGTAAGGAGTGTGTTTGTATTGTATAGAAAATTAATCCTTTTCAAATTTGGAATTGATCATCCATATAGTTGAAATTAGAATTATCCTAAAATAGTTGAACTAGATCTTCTGTTAGCTTCCATGGATTAGATGGGTGATTAAATTCATGAATGATTAATGAGGGTTAGGTGATTCCTAGAAAGAGAGTCTATTTACATGATGTTGTTGATGTTTAAGGTGACAATATATTGTCAACTACATAATTTCCATATGTTATCTAGTGAGGGAGAAACATAGGTTGTATATTTATAGATTGAGCCAGCCCATTAGTTATACAAGAACCTCAATACACCAATGGATATGTGGTTTAAGTTTCCTAAATACATATCTCATAAACCATCCAAGCACTAGAGGGAGATTTTAGAAAAAAGATTGTAGTATGTGGAGTTTTCATGGATGGAAATTGAGGAGATATTCATATGAAACTGTTCTCCTCAGATCTTTAAGGATGAGAAACCTCCGGATTTCAGGAATCTAATATTGGAGGTAATTTTACTGATGGAATTCTCTAGACATTTCACTATCTGTGAGTGATTTGTGCCACCCTTTGTATCTCAAGAGACATTCAAGTTGAGACATTTTTATAAAGATATTCATTATGAGATCTGTTCATAGGTGATTTTTTTATTTTAATATTCTTTCATATGTGATGGGTCAAAAACTCATCCCTGAATAGTATCTGATAGTGGCCCCAGGTAGTGGCCATGCCATTTTATAAGGAAAAAAAGAGATCATATTCAGATTTCATGGATTAGTGGAATTAAATTTATCTCCTCGAAAACAATTTATTTAATATGTAAGGATATGAGAATACATATTCTATCTGGGTTCTATAGTAGTTATATCAATGTGGAATTTTGGGCCATATGTGGCATCAATGTATTTAACATTTTTTTAGTTCCATGATTGTGGTAGTTTGAGCCACCTATCATGGGTTTTTAGTTTCAGGAATAAGTAAATTAATATTTCCAGATTACGACTTGTAATATATGTGGGGATGTAAAAAAATACCCGAAATCATACATATACATATACATCGATAGGTTCAATAGGTATTGGTATGAGATTTTGTACCCCAGTACAGGAACATAAGTACTAGGCAAAGGGGAAAATATAGGGTGTCAGACTGCATCCCCTGGATGATGTGAAATTCAGATTCACACAATGCAGTATACTCTAACTAGAATGGATTCAGTACATTCAACAATTAGAGGTATAATTTTTAGACAATCTATCATTGATTGATTTAATTTTTATATAAGAGCATCTAATTCCTTTTTATGATATCTTATTCGAATTGGTTTGATAGTGGGTATGGAATATTTATATAGTGATTTTAAAGTTAATACAACATTTGGAGTGTAGAAACAGAATATCAAATATTGGAAGGAGTTTCTATAGAAATTTGGGGTTACATTTTATTTTGAGAAACAGTACCTCTAGAAAAGACTTCATTCAGTTTGATTCTGTGTAATGATTTTCTAGACCTATACCAAAACCATATCTTCTATTATTTGAAGAGAGTATCCCTTTTATCTTCAGAATGATAAACCTATTTTATCCAGGGTGATTGGGATCTTCAGCCCCATCATGAATGATCAATTTAATGAAGATTGAATTTTTAAATAGCTATGATAATATGTTTTCTTCTAAAAGATATTGGGATGTATCAGGAAAAAATTTATTCCAGAAGTAGACCATATTTGGGATGTCTTTTAGGATGAGTTTTAAATATTACCTCAAGTGTGAGAGATCATGTTCAGGATCAATTTGATTCCTCATGAATAGATAGCTTATATTCCCTCTTACAGGATGCCACCAATATAGATTCACCATTTGAAGGTTTAGTTGGATGTCTTAGAATACAAATGTTTCATACGTCCTTTTATATCACATTGGTGTTCCCTAGTACTTTTTATTAAGAAAGATCGGGGGACTTTGGAATTAAATTTGGACTATCAGAGATTGAACTAGATGGTGGTCAAAAACTAATATCCTCTTCCATGCATCAATGTTGTCTTCAAACCATTGAGAGGTTCTGATTTCTTCTTCAACATAAATTTTATTTTTTTATCTCAATAGTTGAGGGTGCGACCATTATAGATATACAAAAATAATATTATGAGGTGTTATGGATTATATGTCTTTATATAGATGTCATTCTATATGAATTACTCACTAATGGTATTTGTTGCTTTCACAAATCTTGTTATTCATCATTTAGTAGATCTTTTTTTTATTCTTGCTGATGATATAATTGTTCACTCATAGTCAGTATATTATCATTCTCATCATGATGACATTGGATTGAGAACATTGAGAGAGATTCATCTTTTCTCTAGGCTAACAAAAAGTTTTTCTGGACTGATAAAGTATCTTTCTTTGGGAATGCAATCTCAAAGGTATAAGTTTTCTTTGAACTAGAGAAGTTTAAATCCATAGTATCATGGTAGAGACCTAATTATGTATTCATGATTCTGGTATTTCAATGTTAGTAGGTTATTCATGACATATTATCTTGGACTATTTTTGTTGGTCATTACTAATGTACTGGATGAACAAGAAATGGAAAAAGTTTAATTGCTTAGATTCTTGAGAGAGATATTTTAAGAGATGAATAAAGGCTAACCTCAACACCAATCCTCGTTGTTTGTATTATAGGTATGGAATATACGTTATGCTATGACACATCTGGAGTTGGAGTCAATGCAATACTTATATAAGAGGATTGAGTTGTCATTAGGGTAATGAAATTTGAGACCGCTTGAGAGGAATTATCCGACGAACGACCTTGATTTATTAGTGTTAGTGAGTAACTGAAAAATATAAACTAGCTATCTCTTGGGGTATAGTTTTCTAGTGAATACTAACTACAATATCTACAAGTACATATTTTCTCAGTGGGGCATGATTCTTCAGTAAATGAGGTGGGTTGAGTATTTTCAGTTTTTTAACATTGATATGGATTATAAATCATGAAATGAATACATAATTTTATATTACCAGAGATTAAATATTTAGAAAAAGGTAGTGTAGTAGTCATATGATAATTATAAAAATATGGAACTCTCGGTAGACATGAATCTTGAAGTTCAGTAGTACAAGGGATTAATAGATCTTACATAGACATTAGTTATACTCATGATTCCTAACCAGATCAACACTAATATGTTATCTGATCCTGAGGGAATAGCTCAAATGGGATACATATATGGTGGGGAGCCACCATCATGAATTTCACTTAGAAGAAAATGTTCATTTATTTTATATGGATGAGTATGGGTTCCTACATGCTTGTTTGTGGAGCTCCTGAGAGAGCTTCATAATTCTATATAGGTGTATATCTTAGTTTGAAAAAAATGATTCATGGTATCCACAGATAGTACTAGTGATTAAGAATGAATAAGGAGGAATATTGGATTGTGATGATATTTTAAACATTTCCTTAGGTGAAGGCTGATTATTAGAGGTCTTCTAGCCTGTTCCAACATCTACACATATCGTAATGGAAATGGGATGATGTCATATTGATATTATAAATCGATTACACATGACTCCTCTTAATAATCATTTAGACTGAAAGATCATAGATTCTATGACATGGGTAGTCCACTTATATAATATTTTGGGAGACATTCATTATTGATAATCTGTGTAGTTATTATTGATGGAAGATAGTGAGGTTTCTTGGTGTTCTAAGGAGTATTGTTTCAGATAGAGGTAATTGTTTCCCATAGTGATTCGGAAAGGGTCTCGTAAACTTCTATAATCAAAGGTTATTTTGAGTAAATTTTATCTACCTAAAAATTATAGTCAATATTATAGGACTATATATATTTTGGAGGATATTCAAGGATCCATGTTTTTTATTTAAACAGTTCAGTGGAGCAAAAATTATTATTTGGGGATTTCTCTTAAAATATTTTCTTTTAGGTATTGAATCAAATGGACCCTTTTGAGGAATCATATAAAAGTACATTGAAATCATCTATGTTTTGGGTGGAGGTAGTTGAGTCAGTTCATGTTGGATAAATTTTCATTAAAGTGATTTATGTGAATTTTCATTTAATTAGAAGTTAGTTAGTAACAATGAAAAAATGAAAGGAATCATACGATGTCCATCCAATACTACCACTATAATTAAAGGTTGGTCATCGTTTTTTCCATCTGGTGATTCCGAGAATGGGGAATACTCTTATCAAGAAACACATAAAACAATAAACCAGGATTTTCATTCCATTTCATATATTGAAATTGTTCCTATCAGTGCCATCTCTATTAGCCATTCCCCAACGCTATAGTTCAATTCATGATGCCTTTCACGTATATGTTCTTTAGAGATTACATCCTAAATATTTTAAAATTGAATATTTTTGAAGAAATGATCATGGGGTAGATTCCTCATTTTTGGGACATATGATATCGATTTTAGACCATAGTAAGATGTATCTTTGGTAAAAATCAATACCTCTAGTTTAGGGGCAGTGGCAGCCTAGCCCTATTGAATAGGAGGCCAAGGGGAGGAAGTATGATATGTGATAACAGTGTATATAATTGTTCTCCATGACTGGAATATGATTCATGGAGCTTCATGGGGAAGGGTTATTATTTAGTTGATAGGATTTAAGATCCCTTATTTTATTAGGTACATCCATCTTTGAGTTTTTTATTGAACACAGTTTGTTTTGGTTTTCCATCTTCTTTAAAACATTACAGTAGAGTATAATTTGGTGATGGAGAAACATTAATTGGAAAATGACCTTGTTTTTGGGAATGTATTTTTTTTAATTAATGGAGACTATGTATAAATAAGTAACAAATTAATAGGGTTCTCCTTGATTTTAGAAAAATTTATTGGGGTTTAAAGTTTCTTAGTAGATATTTTGTGGTGATTTGTATTCTAAATAATTAAAATCCATGAACATATTATAGGATATTTAATTTATTCTATGAAGATATTATGAACTACTTTAGGATGGGAAATTTTTAGAGGACTTGATCATGTTACATGATGTGTAAATGTTAGGAGGAAAACACCATGAACTAGTTCATGGCATGAAATGGATAAATGGTGAGAAAAATTTCCACAATGTCAAATGATTGTTTTGGTTTTTCTCAACCCAAGGAGCCTTTTATTTGTTACATGAAAATAGATAAATACATGGTTTGAAAAGGTTTCACATCATTAATTTCTTGCGACTCATGATTTTAATGAATGCAACGTGTTTTATTTTGTTCTCATTCACACGAATCCGTTCTACTTTGGAAACTATAGAATCACTAAGTGATTTTGTAGTGTTTTATTTACTTATAAAATTATCAATCTAGATTATGATACCATGTTAATTTACAGACAATATTTTTCCCCCCTATAATTTTCGCTCCCTATTGATGTAGGGGAATCTTTTAACAACAGTTGGTTTGTATTTTGGTCATAATGTTGTTAAATCATGGTTCTTTATTTGATATTCTTCAACATGTTTTTTAATAATGATATGTATTAGAATATTTTCATGATCACCATATAAAGGTAGGTAGTATAAAATCAAACCCCACTATATGTTTCTAATTATTTAATTATTTTTAATAATGTTCCATTGTTCCAACAAAACATATGTTTTAGTTACTGGAGCAATGTTGATAATTAATCAGGTGTTGGATTTGTACATGGAACACTTTACATACATTATTATTCTAATAGACCTTATAGATACCCATTTGTGTGAGATTTCCATGGAATAATATTGAACGGGTTAATAGCTTAACGCCCGATTTAGCATTACATGAGTCATGAAGTGATTTATTATGATAGAATAACCTTGGTTAAGTATTAATTGTCTATTAGAAAGGTTGGTGGTGTTTTATATGATATAGTATTATGATCTATATTAATAATTGTTTAATACTACATTGATAAATAAAAATGATAAATAAAATATAAAGTGCAATTATATGAATTAAACTCTATAAATTATGATTTTTTTTATTCTTTCTATCGTAAATGGTGTTCCAATTCATATAACAATGATTGTATAAATGGATATGACTGGTAATGATGAAATTTTTATTTAATTGTCAATGAGTATTGATTTTGAAATTATTATATAATTTTCATAGCCTAGTTATACTGAAATGAATATATATATATATATATATGTCATGGTATAGTTATGTTGAAATTCTTATATGAAGGGATCGGCCCATTTAGGTTGTAATTATTATAGAGAAAGGACCAATTTTGATTAAATTCAAATAAAAAGGTTTGTTCTCTGTTATATGACTATGCCATGGTTTTTGGATTATGGATGGAATGGTTGGGCTACATGATCAGACATATTTCAATATGATTCAAAAGTAGTTTTTTATATTGTATTAATCGATTCTTCGATACACCTATTTATCACATTATTAAATAAACCTATTTATCAGCCAATTTTTGTCCAGGTATAGTGGTGTAGACCTACTATGTTCAACTCACACACAATTTGGTCCTCTTTTGGGAACCAGAGATGATTATAAAGATGTTGGTCTGGGCAAGGGAAAGGGAAATTATTATTGATTGTTTTATTATTGGTGGATCAAATCCTAGAGATGAGACTGAATAAAGAATTGGGATTAAGGTATTATGAGTTTAACAAGGTCATCTTGTTCATTTACTTGTATGACCTACATCTTGTCATTTAGATATATTACATACCATCATAAAATTATCATTTTATTATTACTGAATTTTTCATTAGATATTTATTATTTCGTTTATTTTTTTATACATTACTATCTTTTTGTATGATATTTTGTTTATTATTTTTACATTACATTTAGTTTTTCTTATTTTTTCTATATTATAACACTATACCCGGGTGTATAGTCTCCCAAAAATGGTTTTCACCACATCACATCTTGTTGGAAGAGTCTAGAATATGGAGAGGTGCGCTTGAGGTCCCATAATCAACATGATTTGGAATCATGAGAGAGTGTTAAATTTGGGGATGTTAAACTTCTCGTTGGGGCGATCTTTCCCTTTTTTATATGAAGGAAGATAATAGTCTCCAAATATCTATGGTTAAAATGTGGTTAGGACTATGTTAATGAAGAAGGGGTTTGTTCTTAAATTGTTGTATTTTTTTCATTGAAATTTTTAAATAAATAAAACCACATGACTTATTATTTGGTGGAAATAATATTGAATCTTGTTTTCAAAACAACCAGACCAATGTTTTTAATAGAATCTAAACCACTTTTTGCATCATAATGAGAACAATCATTTTTGGAAGAAATGTTTCTGATCGGGCTCACCTTATGTAAGGAATGGGAGAAGATCATAATAAGGAATAAATTTTTATCGGATTTACATTAAATTTTATTTTAAAAAAGTGACTATTTCGATGAAATATTTTGGAATACATGACTATGATAAAATTAAATATGACAATCCTAATCTTTATTGTCAATTATCATAAATTATATGTATGTGGCGAAGCATATGATGGGTGATTGAGGGAAAAAAGGTGTAGTAAAAGATATACAATCCATTATTTTTTATCATACGAGGAAATAATGAAAAGTGTTATTCTAAAACATATATAGATTTATCATATATAGGTGGAAGAGAATAAAGATATTCTTTTTATTGTATTCTGAGATGAAAATTGATACTGGGAATTGTACTCACATTCAAGAAAAAAATGATCATACTCAGAAAAAATGTACATCGAACAATCATACTCCAGTCATTAAGAAGAAACGTACTCATGAGTGAGTTTCAATTGGTACAAAATAACTCGAGAAGAAGAATTTTTTGCAACTCGGTTGAGTCAAGAGAATATGTGAATAAGTTACAGTGATTTGAAAGTGAATATTTCTAAATTAATTTTCAAGGGGGATATTTACAATAAAATGATTGATTGTATTTAGTATTTGTAACACCCCAGCATTTCATAGTGTGTTATTTCTTCAAAATAATTCAATAACTTGCAGTACAAGCAACACCGAGTTCAATTGCACCATGACTTACCAAAAAAAAGCCATTAAAAGAGGTCATGAATAGCATTAACTACATTTTTAACTTTATATAATCCTTATAATTTTAGAATCCATACTATGAGTTTCTTAGTCATAATGCAAGAACAGATTCATTTTCAGTATTGCACTTTTATCAACTTTTGATAGTGAAACCTTTTTAGATACTATATTTTAAACTTTTTGACCAAATGGGGACATCAAAAATTTAAAATGAAACATCCCAAGCTTCCACGGTACGCTAGCGTGTGTTGTACGCAACACCGAGTTCTAACACACTGTAACCAATCAAACTAGCCGCTATGAATAGTAATACCTACTTTTTGAAATTATATATATATTTTATATTTGAAAATGGACTTCATTTTTGGATTCGGAATATCGAATTTAGCCTAAGGTGAAATTTTGGTACATTTCGGATAACTTTCATATTTTGATGAATAGTGAAAATTACTAAATTTTAATTAAAAACAACTTTTTTAATCAAAATAATTAATAGTGATAAATTATGAATTTGAGTGTTTTTAAAGTATATTTAGAATATATTTTTACCGTTTAATATAATGTTGGTCATTGGACATAATTTTACAATTAAACCGAACATAAACAAGTGTCAATCTTTTGATAGTTATTACCTCTTAAAAACACGCTTTTTGTTTTGACAGCGGGAATTAATTTTAAATTAATTTCTGCCACTTCTGTGTTTTGAATTTAGAAAAATGGATTCCATATTTGGAATCAGGATGTTCAAATTGTGTAAATAGGTAACTTTTATTTTTAGACATTTTGAATATTTACTGCGGTAAATATTTTATTTACCATGGTTAAGGGTAAATCCGGTAAATAAGGGTTAAAAAAATAATATTATAATAATACTAAATTACCCTAAAACGTGTCTCAACCCTATTGGTTGATACATGGTCGACCATGGGCATCTTTGGGTCTATTTTGGGACCCCATGGATCCACTTGTAAGTGATAATGACACATTATATTAATAAAGCTAAAATAAAAATAAAAATGGCATAAGCTTACATATTTTAGAAGAACAATTTTTACATAGGGTTATACATGTTGGATTTTCGATTATAAATATTCATTAGAAATATAAAAATATTTCCTACATGATGATATTTTATTTATAATTTTTAGACATCAAATAAGTTAAGTTATTAATGACACAATAATGATGCAATGTTTACCTCATTAATAAAGCATTTAAATAAATAAGATTATAATGATTAAAATATTATCTAAAACCTGTCCAATTCTTATTGGTTGATGTTATTTAGAATATGAGTCATCTTATCTTCGACCTCAATGATTTTTGGACCATTAGAAACCGAATATAATTATATTATAAAGTAATACTTTCACTCTTTCCTAAAGAACCCCTCCTCTCCCTTATAAAAGGAGACCACTTCTACTCATTACTCACACCTCTCAAGCCACTTGGCTCGTCCAAACTCTGCCCAACTAAGCTCCCCACATCCCTCTCCTCCTCCTTGAAGATTCCCCTTAGGCAGAAAGCATTTCAAGAAGTCCTTTGGTTCCAACCAAACTGAGTTACCTAAATTAAAGGTAACGATTTCTCTTAAATTATTTTCATTTATTTTGCTTCTTCAACCCCCAAACTCTTTTTATTTCCTTTCTTTTGTAACAACACCAGTATCCACAATATACTAGGATGTTTTTATAAGAAGGATTCAAACTACACATCCACAAAACTCCATCTAATGGATGATGAACATAATGTTTCTGTGGATGGAAAACTAACGTCTCACGAAACGATGATTGTTCAAAAACATCTTACCGCCTCTCATGGTGGCCATTATGATGGCACTGTAATTAAATATGATATTAATGATATATATTTTATATATAAGCTTCTGTAATTCCATTTTATTTCATACCATTATTCGTTTCATGTTGTATATACATACGATAATTTCATTTGAGGAAGTGCGGACTACCGCCCCCTTAAAATGATATGACTCGTTCATACCACACATGGAACGTATAAAGGATGGTGTTAATGAACTTAAGTAACATATATAAAATATTATATTATACTGTAATAGTAATATACCTATGTATCATTTGGATTCGATTCTTTTAAAATAAAAATTAAATGGAAGTAGCGTTCGTGCGTACGTACGGACTACCGTCTCCACGAACGCGATGAGATTCATTCTCCATCGTATCCATTCGAGTATAATTATCATTTAATGATTTAAAAATGATGTTTAAGGACTTGATATCATTCTGGATATGAATAAGATACAACAAACATGACTTATGTAACAAAACATATAAAAGAAAATGAGTAAGTTAACACCCGAAACGACGATAATTCTAAGATATTATTAACAAATCAATGTTAAAAGATCATATATGATATCATATTAATATATATGATTCTTGTATAATTTAATAACAATTATTTCACCATTATACAGGAGGTTAACCTACCCCAACCAAGGAAAAGTACAAGGTAAGGGTTTATTTCACAATCTCTTCATTATCTGAGGTTGTTTATACGTAATAATCTACTGGGATATCTTTATCATCCACATCCATGTTTCTTATAAATGTATTTCAAAACATTTTTACTATTTACAAGAATATGGGTTAAAGTCATTTATACCCTTGTTTGACTTTTTATAAGAGGTTTATAAAGGAATCTTTCCGTCGTTTTCAAAACAAGGTCCTTTTTAACCTTTTCGACAGAATTGAGGTAAGAATGGATTTTTTAACTTATACGGCGGGTGCGGTTATTTTACGCCGTTATAAAATCTTCAAAGCTTTCCTTACAAGCTTATAAGAATATTTTCAAAGAAAATGTTTTATTTTATATGGATCTTAAATGATTTCAAAATAAAAGGAGATATTTCTTTAAAAAGAATTTTGATTTCATCTATGTCAACATCCTTTGACGGATTTTAAGATTATTTGAAGTTGATTTATTATGATACAAAACTTCTATATTGTGTTGAAGGTTTTGTGATATGTTTGACTATGGATGTGCTATTTTTATACCATTCATAGTTTATGGTGAAATTATTGACATTTCGTATGCTAGTTTTAATACGAATGTTTATGTTATGTTTAAACCTTTTCATATGGGAATGCATTGCACTTAATAAGTGACGGGTGGAGCCCGCTATAGCTCCTCGATGCATCGGTAGGTCTAATGAGACAAACTAGTGTCTTGGCACAAGGCCTTGACAAATTCTTATTTGTAGTCTGGGCACGAGGCCTTGGCTATGTGGTTATGATAGTCTGGCATTATGCATTCCAACATTATGAAAGTGGTTATTGATTTCTGCATGTGATTATTCGATCAGTAGAATATCCATGTGAATAAGTAAATGGCATTATTTCATTTTATTTATGCCATACCATGTTGAAAGTTCATGTTTAAAAGGCTTTTGTTTTAGTTATACATTGCCTTAAATGTTTATTCTTATTGATGAAAGTTTCCGCTATATTGTTATCCTTACTGGGCATTTGAGCTCACCCCTTTTCTATGTTTTATTTTTTCCAGGAAGTGAAGATGTAAGTTATGAATGACCTGCAGGGATATTATGAGGGGATTATAGTGTGGACTGTGGAAACATTATGTTGTTGTAGTAGTTTTTCATTTTATGATGTAATGTAAAACTTATGAATATATCTAGTGTTTCCAAGGCTACTAAACCAATCGGTCTTTCGAGATTTGATCTTTCTTGTGATCATGCCAATGTTACGAAGTAATGCACCGACTCTGGGTAGCTGGGGTCGGGGCGTTACAGTTGGTATCAGAGGAAGTTTAGTACAAACCTTGGAAGCTAGATTTAGATAAACTCTGATTAGAGCACGTAGACCTAAGATGAACTTTGAGGATTAGTATAGAAGAACTTCCTAGAATTTTGGTATTGTAGAGATTTTGTGAGTTTTCCGATCAATACATCCCTGTCTGGATACGAGCAGGTAGAGGCGGCTCTGGCACAGATGTACCTAGGGGTAAAACCCGAAAACACCGATTTGAGCTAGACTCGAACGGGAACTGGTGCACGACAACGGGCCTTGCTGCACTCTTGGTTACGACACTCCCGGGGGATATGCTTAGGATAACTCTCATTTTCTTTACAAATCATTATGAAGGGTTTATGAGTATATACTTCCTCAAAGAAAACATTTTTTATGAATATGGATTATATCCATAAATAGTTCAATTAATGTTAAGTGTTTTATAAGTATGGGATTATGTATTTTGATTCATAAACTGATCTAGTGTATTCCATTGTTTAGAAATGGCGCCCAGTAGAAGGAATGAGAACTCCAGAAATGTACATGATCCAAAGAGAAGGAAGGATCATATCTTTCATGGTCTTAAGCTAGAATTTATAAGAGAAATAGTCTCCCATGTATTATCATCATATGAAGAAATAATATCATGTGTTGATAAGATAAGTAAATATTTTACTGAGTCCTATGGCTTTGAAGGGAAGCAAGAGAAGAAAAGGATGGAAGAGAGAAAGATGGATAAAAGTAAGAGGGAAAAGAAGAATTTTCCCATATGTGGTAACTGTGGAAAGAAACACCATGGAACTTGCCTGAAAGGAATGGGAGTTTGTTATAAGTGTGGAGGAAAAGGGCACAAAGTATGTGACTGTAAGGGTAAGAAAATGGTTTTAAATGTACAATGCTTCATTTTCAAGGAGTTTGGACACTACGCGAACCTATGTCCCAGTCATCAGACTATGCCGCAAATGATGCTATTGGATAATAATCAAGTTATGATACTACCACAGATGAAGAGGATTGATTAGAGTTCTTATGTTGATTATGTCAATTGAGTGTTGTATCAACAATGTACTTGTTATAATAATTATGGAGTATATAAGGATTTTACTGCAGTACTATTTCAATAAGGACTTGAGATTGTGTGGAAGAAAGAAAAGTGACTCAATAGAAGGTTAAATTTTTGGAAAATATATGGTTGAGAGAATGATAAATCATAATATAGTTCTGATACTGAGGTAGTGATTTTGGAATAATATGTGATTGTTTTGGATAAATTATATTGGATATTCTTGACTACCTTGGAACTGATTAATGATTTGTATATTCCATCATTGTTGGGGTTTAAACCATTTTTGGATTAATGAAGTATATCCAGCATTCTATATGGAATAAGGGAGCATGAATGTAATCAATAAGGAATATGGTAATACATGATGAAGGTATTCATATGCTATTACGGGGTAAAAAGGATATATATTATGTTTACCTTCCTTATAAATGTTGGACTGTGAGTTTGGACAGAAGTATTTTGGATAGTTCTAGTTTGGATTATTTTGGATTACCATAAAAGGAAAACCCGGAGGTCGGGTGGCAACCCGTCGCATCCGGCAAGGCTGCGAGACTTGAACCTGCAACCGAAGGGTGAGAAGGGTGTAACACCTACCACTGGCCCACGAGATGTCCTGGATTAAATAATGTAGTTTTTATTAAAAGATCTTTTAGATGAATTATAAATTTGTTTATTTTGGAACCCTATACGAATAGTGTAAATAGAATTTTTTTACATTCTATTATCTTTTAGAGTGAAAGATGAGTTTGTGGTAGAAATTTATTAATGGATAAAACTCTAATTATACAGTAAGTATATCTCCTTATGATCTTAGCCAATCTCATAAATAAATTCCTCAATATTAAGAAAAGCAACTTTGAACAAAAATGTTTTCCTAGATGGTACCTTAAATCATCACTAATTTATGGCTTTGGGATTGTTGGCCTTTTTATAGCCCTGTTCTCTACCACTCTCCATCAGATAATTGATGGTTAGATTTTTCTTCCATATCCATATTTTCCTACATGGAACCCTAGTATGTGTTATTTTCGGTAATCTTCATACTTTCGACTCTTTATTTTAAATAGAGGCCTCGTTAATTCATTTTTCGATGTGGGATTTCAACTAAGATATTTTGAAACATCAAAAATTTGTTGTCCCAATATCCTATATTTTGTTGAACTGATGGTACTTCAAATCATCATAGATTGATGAGTTTAAGGACCTCAATTATACACTTGTTTGTGATTGATGACCTCAATCACTACCTATAAATATTTACGTTTTTCCTCCAATTATATATCTCTAATTGCCACCAATGTTCTCCTAATCGAGATCATAATTTGGTGGTGACCCTTTCATTTCTCTTTTCCTCATATTAAGACTAAATTTTAGTAACCCAATTTCCGATGTGGATTTTCCCACAAATATATTATCTATTTTCAACCTTTTATTTTCGAAGAACAATTTCAAATTGCGAGGACGCAATTTATTGAAGGAGGGGAGAATGTAACACCCCAGGATTTCATAGTGTGTTATTTCTTCAAAATAATTCAATAACTTGCACTACAAGCAACACCGAGTTCAATTTCACCATGACTTACCAAAAAAAATCCATTAAAAGAAGTCATGAATAGAATTAACTACATTTTTAACTTTATATAATCCTTATAATTTTAGAATCCATATTATGAGTTTCTTAGTCATAATGCAAGAACAGATTCATTTTCAGTATTGCACTTTTATCAACTTTTGATAGTGAAACCTTTTTAGATACTATATTTTAAACTTTTTGACTAAATGGGGACATCAAAAATTTAAAATGAAACATCCCAAGCTTCCACGGTATGCTAGCGTGTGTTGTACGCAACACCGAGTTCTAACACACTGTAACCAATCAAACTAGCCGCTATGAATAGTAATACCTACTTTTTGAAATTATATATATTTTATATTTGAAAATGGACTTCATTTTTGGATTCGGAATATCGAATTTAGCCTAAGGTGAAATTTTGGTACATTTCGGATAACTTTCATATTTTGATGAATAGTGAAAATTACTAAATTTTAATTAAAAACAAATTTTTTAATCAAAATAATTAATAGTGATAAATTATGAATTTGAGTGGTTTTAAAGTATATTTAGAATATATTTTTACCGTTTAATATAATGTTGGTCATTGGACATAATTTTACAATTAAACCGAACATAAACAAGTGTCAATCTTTTGATAGTTATTACCTCTTAAAAACACGCTTTTTGTTTTGACAGCGGGAATTAATTTTAAATTAATTTATGCCACTTCTGTGTTTTGAATTTAGAAAAATGGATTCCATATTTGGAATCAGGATGTTCAAATTGTGTAAATAGGTATCTTTTATTTTTAGACATTTTGAATATTTACTGCGGTAAATATTTTATTTACCATGGTTAAGGGTAAATCCGGTAAATAAGGGTTAAAAAATAATATTATAATAATACTAAATTACCCTAAAACGTGTCTCAGCCCTATTGGTTGATACATGGTCGACCATGGGCATCTTTGGGTCTATTTTGGGACCCCATGGATCCACTTGTAAGTGATAATGACACATTATATTAATAAAGCTAAAATAAAAATAAAAATGGCATAAGCTTACATATTTTAGAAGAACAATTTTTACATAGGGTTATACATGTTGGATTTTCGATTATAAATATTCATTAGAAATATAAAAAGATTTCCTACCTGATGATATTTTATTTATAATTTTTAGACATCAAATAAGTTAAGTTATTAATGACACAATAATGATGCAATGTTTACCTCATTAATAAATCATTTAAATAAATAAGATTATAATGATTAAAATATTATCTAAAACCTGTCCAATTATTATTGGTTGATGTTATTTAGAATATGAGTCATCTTATCTTCGACCTCAATGATTTTTGGACCATTAGAAACCGAATATAATTATATTATAAAGTAATACTTTCACTCTTTCCTAAAGAACC
Organism: Viscum album; assembly: GCA_963277665.1. Classification (NCBI taxonomy): domain Eukaryota; kingdom Viridiplantae; phylum Streptophyta; class Magnoliopsida; order Santalales; family Viscaceae; genus Viscum; species Viscum album. The sequence goes on along the minus strand of OY728161.1, from coordinate 812,171,383 downwards.
CCTCCTCTCCCTTATAAAAGGAGACCACTTCTACTCATTACTCACACCTCTCAAGCCACTTGGCTCGTCCAAACTCTGCCCAACTAAGCTCCCCACATCCCTCTCCTCCTCCTTGAAGCTTCCCCTTAGGCAGAATGCATTTCAAGAAGTCCTTTGGTTCCAACCAAAGTGAGTTACCTAAATTAAAGGTAACGATTTCTCTTAAATTATTTTCATTTATTTTGCTTCTTCAACCCCCAAACTCTTTTTATTTCCTTTCTTTTGTAACAACACCAGTATCCACAATATACTAGGATGTTGTAATAAGAAGGATTCAAACTACACATACACACAAATCCATCTAATGGATGATGAACATAATGTTTCTGTGGATGGCAAACTAACGCCTCACGAAACGATGATTGTTCAAAAACATCTTACCGCCTCTCATGGTGGCCATTATGATGGAACTGTAATTAAATATGATATTAATGATATATATTTTATATATAAGCTTCTGTAATTCCATTTTATTTCATACCATTATTCGTTTCATGTTGTATATACATACGTTAATTTCATTTGAGGAAGTGCGGACTACCGCCCCCTTAAAATGATATGACTCGTTCATACCACACATGGAACGTATAAAGGATGGTGTTAATGAACTTAAGTAACATATATAAAATATTATATTATATTGGAATAGTAATATACCTATGTATCATTTGGATTCGATTCTTTTAAAATAAAAATTAAATGGAAGTAGCGTTCGTGCGTACGTACGGACTACCGTCTCCACGAACGCGATGAGATTCATTCTCCATCGTATGCATTCGAGTATAATTATCATATAATGATTTAAAAATGATTTTTAAGGACTTGATATAATTCTGGATATGAATAAGATACAACAAACATGACTTATGTAACAAAACATATAAAAGAAAATGAGTAAGTTAACACCCGAAACGACGATAATTCTAAGATATTATTAACAAATCAATGTTAAAAGATCATATATGATATCATATTAATATATATGATTATTGTATAATTTAATAACAATTATTTCACCATTATACAGGAGGTTAACCTACCCCAACCAAGGAAAAGTACAAGGTAAGGGTTTATTTCACAATCTCTTCATTATCCGAGGTTGTTTATACGTAATAATCTACTGGGATATCTTTATCATCCACATCCATGTTTCTTATAAATGTATTTCAAAACATTTTTACTATTTACAAGAATATGGGTTAAAGTCATTTATACCCTTGTTTGACTTTTTATAAGAGGTTTATAAAGGAATCTTTCTGTCATTTTCAAAACAAGGTCCTTTTTAACCTTTTCGACAGAATTGAGGTAAGAATGTTTTTTTTAACTTATACGGCGGGTGCGGTTATTTTACGCCGTTATAAAATCTTCAAAGCTTTCCTTACAAGCTTATAAGAATATTTTCAAAGAAAATGTTTTATTTTATATGGATCTTAAATGATTTCAAAATAAAAGGAGATATTTCTTTAAAAAGAATTTTGATTTCATCTATGTCAACATCCTTTGACGGATTTTAAGATTATTTGAAGTTGATTTATTATGATACAAAACTTCTATATTGTGTTGAAGGTTTTGTGATATGTTTGACTATGGATGTGCTATTTTTATACCATTCATAGTTTATGGTGAAATTATTGACATTTCGTATGCTAGTTTTAATACGAATGTTTATGTTATGTTTAAACCTTTTCATATGGGAATGCATTGGACTTAATAAGTGACGGGTGGAGCCCGCTATAGCTCCTCGATGCATCGGTAGGTCTCATGAGACAAACTAGTGTCTTGGCACAAGGCCTTGACAAAATCTTATTTGTAGTCTTGGCACGAGGCCTTGGCTATGTGGTTATGATAGTCTGGCATTATGCATTCCAACATTATGAAAGTGGTTATTGATTTCTGCATGTGATTATTCGATCAGTAGAATATCCATGTGAATAAGTAAATGGCATTATTTCATTTTATTTATGCCATACCATGTTGAAAGTTCATGTTTAAAAGGCTTTTGTTTTAGTTATACATTGCCTTAAATGTTTATTCTTATTGATGAAAGTTTCCTCTATATTGTTATCCTTACTGGGCATTTGAGCTCACCCCTTTTCTATGTTTTATTTTTCCCAGGAAGTGAAGATGTAAGTTATGAATTACCTGAAGGGATATTATGAGGGGATTATAGTGTGGACTGTGGAAACATTATGTTGTTGTAGTAGTTTTTCATTTTATGATGTAATGTAAAACTTATGAATATATCTAGTGTTTCCAAGGCTACTAAACCAATCGGTCTTTCGAGATTTGATCTTTCTTGTGATCATGCCAATGTTACGAAGTAATGCACCGACTCTGGGTAGCTGGGGTCGGGGCGTTACAGTATTGAGATAGAAAATATGAAACATGAATTGAAATCGAATGGGAAATTCAAAACAAAATTCAATGAGAGTGATGAAGTGTGAAAATGAATTAAGGTGCTTTGAGATGAGTTGATGAAGAAAAAATGCACCCAAGAGTTTATGGGAAAATGACATTACAATGAATTTGATTAAACCAAAAAAAATTTTGGATTCCCGTTAGTGACACTTGAGGATCACCTATAAAAGGAAAAAAGTATATTTTACTTTTCGGATGATTGATTTACTATTCATCGCATAAGAGAGAGAAGCTCAGGGATTTTAGTGAGAGAAAGAAGTTTCAGTATTCAATTTTGTTGAGTAAGTTTCGATGGAGAAGTGGAAGATATGTGACAAGATCACAACATCATATTCAGATAATAATCATACTCAATGATGATCATATTCAATTGATTACTGTATCCATCTTATCAACCCACTAATGGAAATTTTTACATTTGTGATGCGGCCCCATTGCAAATGCCCCATTGTAGAAAATGGTGTCAAAATTAGCATCCTTATTGTTTTTTAAATACCTTATTATGTCAACCTGTCGCCAAAAGCCTTCCAAATTTTTTGAAACCATTTATTGCAATTGGTTATTATAAATAATATTTGTGATGACACATCACAAAAGTGTAAAAAAATAAAAATAAAATAAAATGGCATAATGTAATAATATAAATAATATAAATATTATTAAAATAAATATATATTATTGAAATATTAATATTAATATTAGTTAAATAAAAAAATTTATAAAATAATAAAATAATGTTAATATTAAAAAAATTAATATTGACAAATAATAAAAGTAATAATATTATTATTAATGATATAATAATAATAATAATAATATAATAAAAATTTATAAAATAATGGATGCCTCAAAATTGAAAAAAAAATAATATGTAAAAAATAAAAAATAATATCCAATAATATAATAAAATAATTAGAAAGTTTAAAAATAATAAACTAAAATAATAATAAAAATTTAATATTCATATGAATATAAAAATTAATTATATATAAATTTTGATACTTAATATTACAAACAAACTTTACGTTGAAATTTTTATTATAAAAAATGAATAGATCACTGAGGGGAAGGGTCATCTAGAGTTGTTGGAGGAGCTAGAGGAGATGGTGAGGGAAACATCATCCCTAAATCATGAGTAAGACGTTGCATGTACTCTAATTTCTCATACTCCTACTACTACCTCTATGGATGCATTTCCTACAGCATATCTTGAAGTTGTTGTTGTAGGATCTATTCCAGACGTGGTTGTTTCCATTGACGCATCAACTCCTACTCACTATGCATACTCTCTATAATCTCACTCTGAGCTCCAAACATATTCTAATACTACGCATCATATGATGATGACTCCTCATGAGCTCATAACGATCTAGAATCCGATATTTCCGCTATTCCATAATAATTCACAAGCGTCAATCAAGTGTGGATACCAACAAGTTGAACTTTATCGAAGGCATACAAGGTCACCTGCATCCATACTGTGTCATCAAATTGATGGGCACTGATTTGAGTATATGGCTTGGCCAGACTCTTAGTTTGTATCTAAGATGTCTCATTCACATATGAATCCCTTAATTTCCATTTAAAATTAGAATTGATAAAATATTTTTTTGTTAAATTTTACATTCCATAATAAAATATATAACCTTAAATCTAACAGTAGCGAGTACCTCGATTATCTCTAGTGTTCAGATCACTATACATCCTCATATGAATGTTGATCTCTAGAATTTTGGGTTGTTTGACTACCTATATAAATATAAAATAAATAGTTTTCATTTAATGTTTTATATAATATTTTAAAAAAGTACATACCATATGATCCCTATGTGTACATAATATAAGAGTAATACCTCGATGTGTCACCTCATGTCTCCCCCTATTTTGTGGACCAATCAATGACCTACTCTAAAAATTACCACCAAACTAGTATTAACACAATCCATCCCAATTCAAATATGAAATGTAATTAGGTTCGTTTGTTCGATAAGACTCATAAAACTCCTTCACTCCTGCTTTCACCATTGCTTTCCTTCTCAAATTATAGAAAATATAATAGCAAAGCTGATGCATAATCCCATACCATGCCTCAAAAATATCTTAACACAAGATCTTATCAATGTGATACCACAAAACCTACAAATATTTTATAATATCATTTTATTAATTAAATTATTTTCAAAATAAATATTATTTATTTATGTACCACCCAATGATCGAATATAGAGTGCTTCACATCAATGAGAATTTGATCCCATGAAAATCATTATTCAGAAATATAATTGTGCAATATAGAACTCCCTTGTGACGTATTTATATGAGTAATGATTTGAATAATAGATAAAATAATAAAAAATTAGTATATAAATAAATTATTTAAAACTAAATAAAATAGATAGTTGAACAAACCTCTTCGATCATGGATCTATGCCAAGATGTGGATGTCACTTAAGTACAGGGTTAATAATCATAAATTTCACAACACCATGCCCCCTTTGAGTCCCCCGATGAACAACTAGTAGTTTGAGCATTTAATAATCCAACAACTTTCCCATTCTAAGGTAGATCAAATTCTTGCATCAAAAGATACAAATCCTCTTCCATCTGAAACCAGAAATTTATATTTCTTAAAAATAGTTTGAAAAGGTAATATATATATATATATATATATAAGTATATATTATAGGATTATAAAAATAATTTAATTAGGAAAATGTTAATATTAATCCTTATCTTTATATCTGATGATGTAAATGTCTTCATAATTTTCCTCAGGATCATCAATTTCTATATAAGTTTCATTTTCATCATCTCATTTCATTTCAAATTTATTTACAACATCATTAACAGCATCATAACCATCAAACTACAATGTTTGGGTTTCATCATTGATATTATTGTCTCTTTGTGAATAATATGTATTTTGATAAGTCTCAATAATATTGAAATTCTTCTAACATTAGCTGAACCACATCCACTATGAGTGATCTGACTGTCCCAATATGTAATTTTTATTATTCCCCAAAAATCACTCAAATCTCATGAAGTAGCACAATATTTTTGATAATAAATTTATTTTCATGATGATCCAATAAAAATGGTACAGTTTATATAAGAATACATTTACATTTAGTACTAAATATTCCATAGGTCAGATGAACATGAATGCCTCTCTCAGTATCTAAACACTTACTAATAATAATTGTTATATAATATTGTCGAAGATAACAAAGTTAAATAATATCTTAAATCATGTCGTAAAAGTAAAATATATTTTCTCTATGATGATATAGTATCATGAAAACAACACTATTCATTGTTTTTTTGATTCCCCATAGGCATGTGTATGAAATTTTAAACCCTTCACCAAATAAGAATTATAAGATTTAACCTTTTTGACGGTGGGTTAATCAGTACACAAAATCGATTATCAATTTTATTATCTTGTTGAGATACCAAAAAATAATAAAACATTTATCAATATGAAATATAATAAATTGATATTATATGTTTATCTGAAAATAATTTAAGTTACCTATTTTGAAAGTAGATGGAAAATATATTTTTTCGACGTTCTTCCATGGAAGATGCTTTAATTTGTAGAATTTGTTTCTTGAAATGATTATCATATAACCTAAAAATAAAATAATATTAATATACTATAACAAATACTTTAGAATATATTGGTGCAGTCACTGTACAAATGGTTTTATTTGTTCATAATTGTGCAGAACATATGTATGAACTCTATGATGTTTATCATCAGAAATCCTTTATTCATGAACTCCACCAAATACATGTTCGGGATGATTGAAATAAGATAATTGATTTCAAATTTTATTTTCATCATTTCCCCCACTACAACCCATATAGTTTTGTTTTGAGGGACAATTAGAATGAAAGTAATGAGAGCTGAAAAAAGAAATTTCTTTTTTCAAATAAGCTTCTGCAGTTGAATTTTCAACTGATGATTTGTTATGTAATTTTTTCATCAATTTCTACATGAATCTCTTAAATGGTTCCATCCATCGGAACTTTACTGGATTTACATATGTTCCTCAGTTCATAAATAGTAATATCAAATGTCTTATTGATTCAAAAAAATCAGTCTGGATTATTTTTCCACTTTAAATCAAATTAGAACAACATCTTCTTGTATTATGGTTAATGCATCGTAGTCACTTTTCACCACAAAAATGCATCAGAAAAAATATTATATGTCTATTATCAAATATCAAGTAATATTATTAAACTAACCTTTTAATACAATTGTTTTATTTCATTACATTATAACCTGACGTCCATGAATTTTTAATTCTGGTAATATGACCATTTCTGACACATCTACCCAAACAAGAAGTATAAATATTTTGATGTCTCAAATCTACAATGCACTAACAAAATAATTATATTCCTTCATTTTAGAGTGTATAATATTCTTTTGGATTCATTAAATTATTTGATTTAACATGTTCAAATAGTTCATGATCTTGTCACATATAAATTTTGGCAAGATCTAATCATACAGTTACATTATATTTGGTCTAACCTGGTGTATCCAAAACTCTATAAAATAAATTATCAAAACAATTTTTCAAAACATGCTTGGAATCATTCTTTTTATGGATCAAAAAATCATACCAATATGGATGATCCCAAAAAATACTATGTTTTATCTAATTTTGTTGTTTCCAAAAGCATCAATTTTATGTTGGTTTATTGTTAGTCCAAAAGTAATGGGTGGTAATAAACAGACAATTCATTTTGACTATATACCTGATATCATTGATGGAGTTCCATCCCTTTCAATTGTTCCTTTTATAAATGGATATTTGTTCCTCTGAAAAAGATGATCATTTGGAAGGAATCTATGATGACATAAATATTTTTTTCCATTGATGAGCACAAACAATTTTGTATCTCTCATACAGTACATAAATGATTTTGGACCATGTGTAATATAGCCAGATAACATTTCATATGCTAGAATATCACTAATTTTCCACATCAATGCATCTTTTGGCAAGAAATTTTGTTTTTCTACATCATCATATTTACTAACAAAATTACACCACAATTAATTTAACCCATCAATAAATGGTTACAAATAAGAATCATTATTCTTTTAATGATTTCCTAAAATTAATTTAGTAAAAAAGAAATAAGGTTCCATCATCAATGTCCAAGGAGGTAAATTTTACTGAGTTATAAAGATAGGGAAACATGAATAATAACCACCGTAAGAACCAAATGGACTAAGTTTCTATAAAAATACCCATTCATATGTTTCGGGCTTCTAAAGGAAATTAAAATTGCATTTGGTCAAAATGTTTCCATGAATAACCATCATATGATTTATTTATGGTTTTACTGGTTGAAAAATAGGTCATGTGTCATGAAATTAATGCCTCTGTGTTTTGAGACATAAATAAATGCTACAATTTAGGTGTAAGTGGTATATATCTATTATTTTACAAAAATAATATACATATCTATTTGATGAGCCTATTTCTACATCTATTTTCCATATGTGTGAAAACTATGAAATGAATCATTTTAACCATAATATAAGATGCAATCATTTGAACTTTCACAAAAATTATGATAACTAAGACCTAGAATATGAACCGGTCTCTTTCCCTAATAGAAATTTGAAGGCAACACATTTACTTGTGGTAACAGTGTTTTTACCAAAGATAATATCTGAATGAAATAACTATTTGACATTGCATTACCTTATTTAATTGTCATAAATTTAGAAACTGCTTCAAATTTTCTATTCCTAAAACAATGAAAAAATACATCCTCGGTGGACCTAAAAACTCAAAAAAAATAGATTGTTCTAACCCAGGAGTTAAATTAATATCATCTTTAATTTCATCTTGTTGAAACGATCGACCCGACACACCATGTACTAATTTTTTAAACTGTTATATATATGGAACCAAATTATTAGTATTTTCTCTCAAACAGTGTTCACCATGTTGATGCCAAAAACATAATCTGGTGTAAAACCAAAACACAATAAATGACCCACAATAATGTTTAATGTGTCAATCATCCTCAGAGAACATTTTTTACAAGGAAACATAATTATTATTTATGATACTAATTGTGTTTTTGATAATGAAAATGATAATAAATCTTCAACACCATCAATATATTGATGATTTGAACCATAACTCTTTAGATTCTTGCACTTATATATCAAAACAACATCATCTAATAATTATTTTTGTCGACATCCTTGTTACATATTTCCTAAAAAATATAAAAAAATTAGTTTTTTTATAATTTGACAAAATAAAAACACTATTGAAAAAATTGAAGGCAATTAAGTACCTATTTCAATAAAATTATAAGAATTTCAAATTTTTAATACATATTTATAGTATTTTTTAGACTTTTATACTAATATAAACTAACATATAACAATTTGTACTAATTACCTCTAATTATTATTAATTAAAGCTAATTTGTACTAATTATTTCTAATTACTGGTGACATAATTTCTAGCGTATTGGAAGAAACCCTTTTTCCCAATGACTCACCGCCATAATCTCTAATTGAAATCACTTTGAAAAATATACTCTGATTTAAAAATATCGATTTTTGTATAGATTAGGATGATGATTATCGAGGCCTCACAGTGTTGTTCTCCATTATTGGGCATATGAAAATTGATACCTGTATAGCGGATGAGATTTCTCATAGTGATTTCAGTAATAGATATTTGAAAGGAGATGAGACTTCAGGATAAAGTTCCTCTATTCCTTGATGTCTCATCTCTTTGATGCATTCTCCGATGTAAATTAGTAGTGAAAATCTATTCCGTCTGTAACTTCCCAGCCCGGCATAACATCGAACCAGTGACCGGAACGGCAGGTCCCATGGCCTCAAGCGCGTCTCCCCATACTCCAAAGGCTACCGACTAGCAATGATGATATCAGGAGGTGATAGTGGGGAGACTATGCCCTAATTTCAGAGTAACACAACAGTATTATTAGGGTAAATAATATTTAATAGAGAAATTAGTAAACAATTGAAAGGAAGCAGTGATAGACATGTAATATACATTTTATAAAATGTGGAAAACTCCAGTTTATAATGCATGCATGTACAGATGATGTTACATCTATGAAAACGGGAAACATTACAGAATTATTTACAAACAATACAGAAATAAAAGACAGAAAAGCCCGATGACAATCCCCTAAGCAACCCAAGTTCCCACTTGGCCCATTGCTCCTAACACCTCAGGTACAAACAACACAGCACACAACCTAGGTCATGCAAGCAAGAAGGTATACTCGGGTACCCTAGTGAAATGGCGGCCCAAGTATGGTGTGAGATATAAATCTCAGTAGGCCGGCACCACTGGTGTTAATCCCAATCCAGATAGTGTATAATAATTAAATAGTGAGTAGGTTTGGAGAAATGAGTAAGCAGAATTACACATGTAAATAACACCTGTCCAGGTTCCCAAGGGACACCTGACGATTATACCTACTTTAGCTCCTTACCAGTAAAGTAAACTAATCATGTCATCATATATATATATAAATACATTTAGGTTAAAAAATGGCATGGGGAAAGAATGCCGCCCACCCATTAGTCGACATTAGAGGGCACGAGATAAGAATGCCTCTCGTCCCTATAAGTCAACTTCCAAGGGGTAAGAATGCATCCCTTCCATACACGTATAGAGAAAATAGTGGGAACGAGGTAAGAATACATCTCCTCCCTAAACTAACTGGCAAGGGGTAAGAATTCCTCCCTTCCATACATGTATATAAGTCACATCAGGCGTGGGGTAGACATGCCTCCCACCCATACTCAAAATATGATGTCATGGGGTATGGATTCCTCCCATCCATAATCATACAATGTAGATGGCATGTGGTATGAATGCCTCCCATCCATAATCACACACATTCACTATCAGTCATATATCTAATTTCTATACAAGTGTCTATAAGCACATACATCAGAAGTATACTTAAGGAAACTCCTCTTAAGTATTTATAATAACATCAACATCATATTTATCACATTTATACTTAAGGAAACTCCTCTTATGTATCTATAGCATGTAATTAACACATCCAGTTTACTAGCATAATTTGTGCTCAATACGTTACTCCAAGGTGTGGACATATCACCCTAGTCCGTTCATTTCTAGTTTAACCATTTCATCTTAAAGGATATGTATTTATCATTCTTTAACAATTTGATACCTTCTATAGGGAACATGTCATGTAGTCTTCGGTCATCCCACTAAGGTTATCATCTTACTCAATTTTCCTAACCTGGAAAGTTGACTCAAACACATGTATCATAGAAATATGATTCTATTTGTCTCAACAAGCAAGATCAAATACAAAACATCAAGAGGCACTACAAAAATCTATCAGGAAAGCATAAAAAGTCTATCACTACTTTTTATCTTGAAGGCAGCGCACCTTGGATTGAGGGGTTTTATTATAAAATCGTTAGTTTAGTGACCATGCAACCTCTTTTATCTTATTCCTACAATTCACACGGTTTTAACAGAAGCATTTAATCAGAACAAACCATGAATAATTAAAATGCTAAGTCCGTACAATATTAAACTCACTATTTATTTACATAAATTTAAAGGGAAAGAAGAGGGACCCTACCTCATTGGGGATCCATCCATCCCCTCCAAATCATGTCACTTTCTAACTAAGAGCCGATGTTGCTCCCCCACTGAGAATATACACCTTCACACTCATGAAAGGACACCGAGCCTCTATGCACACAGCCGTATGGCCATAGCGTGTGCAAGAGAATCCTTGCATGCATGCTTATATGCATATTCCCATCTCGACTCACATGCGCAGGCACTTTTATATATATACAAGGGAACACCTAGACCCTTACATATCCAACCCCTGCCATGGGTGATTAAACATGTAATGGGGGAACCCACATAGATATAAATACATACCTATACCATCATATGCGAGTCTCATAGACTCTGGCGACTCGAAACCGCGCCATAACCACCAACGCACTATAAGAAACATGTTGGGAACTCATAAACACCGAAATCCCAAAATTAAAAAAATGAGAAACAAGAGAAAGGGTGACGAAATTACCACGAAACTAAGCTGATGATCTAAAACCACCCAAACCGCTTCGCATTCGGCGGCAGTTGCCGAAACACTCACTAAGGAGTCCCAACGGACCTTCCATATAACCTATAAGGAAAAGAAAACCGAAAATCTGAACACCCTAAACCCTAGGGTGTTCAGCCGAACTGTACGGGTCGATGGAGAGGACAAAATCTATCTGGAAAACAAGAGGATAGGAAGGAGAGTGATTAATTTGATGATTCAGAGAGATATCAGGAGGAAAACTGGGATGAAAAGGCATTGAAGAGGAGGCCATAGGAGGGCTGTCACGCGGCTCATAGGGGATCACCCCTTGGCTTTGTGTAGGTCTGTAGAGAGGGGAAGTGAGGTAGTGTTTAGTTTTTATGGTATTAATTTAATTTAATTTAATTTATTTTAAATTTAAACAAAAACCTAACCTCACCCAAGTGCACGGTTTGACCCGCACGATTTTCCAAACCTTGCGCAAACCGTGTGGAGTGTTCTGCCTCCAAGAAATCTGTTGGATGGGCTAAGCACACGGTTTGGGAAACTGTGCACAGCCCATGCGCAAGCCACTTCCTCCTTTAATAAGGCCGCCCTATTTTCATGCAATGGGCCACACGGTTTGGTCAAACCGTGCGCATCCTGTGCGCAACCCGTGTGTCTTAAGCAGTCCCTAAAAACTCTGGTCCGGCACTTCCGAAACATGCCATGTCACTTGGGAAATTCCTCGGGCCTTCTCCCAAGCACAAAACCAAAACAGCAAAGCGTTCCAACTCTCAGAATTCCATTCCAAAGCTCAGTTTAAAAAAAAACCCGTTCAGTAATCAAACAAGTTCAAATTTCTTTCGGGTTTTAGTCCGGTTCAAAATGCGGGACATTACAACCATCCCACCTTAGAACTTCTCGTCCCAGAGAAGCTGTCGACAACAATGCATACATCACCCATCCTACAAGGATCGTGAAGCTGTGTTCAAATGATCATGTTGCATTCACAAACATCCAACACACCCTTATGCATCCATTAAACCCTACGACACATAAGCCACCAAAACTCAATCCAATGCTCGTTTCCCAAACGAAACACCTAGATGGCTCTTCTAGAGCCCATCTATCCAGAGACATGAACCCGTCGTCATCTCACCAAGCTTCCAGCAATAAGTAATTCCCACCTTAGATTTTTAACATTAAGTAACCAACTCCAACTATGGTTCAGACCATAGTTGGAATTAACTTTCAAAGCACACCCCAAGAGTTCCCACGACGCTCTTAGTGTGATTTGAAAAAGATCAAACGATAGATTCCCCGTCGACCTCATGGACTAATTCAAGCCGATTGTTCATAATTGGCACTGGCTGAAAGAAACCGCACTCGCCTCTACCTGATGAAGTTCCAGAGAACGGTATGTCACCGTCCATAGGCATTAAACAAGAACCCTGAGTCAAACCATCTCCGGCTGACTATATACAAGAACGCTCGGCCTAAACAGCTGACGTAATTCAAATAGAACCACACCACCTTTTTCCATGGAACCTTATGTTTAGAAAAAACACGTTCACTAAAGCCTACACCCAACATCCGATGATGTTTTCAAAAAAAAAACCACACATGAAACCATGCGTCCCGTATGAAATGCCGAAAGATAACTATCTTCTCAAGCCCAACTGCTTCAAAGCATTAGCATGGATAAGGCTGATGCTCTATTAGTTCATGTTGGACGAGGACAAGATAGGGTACATGTTCATTGATAAACAAAATATACTAAAAGGTTTGAAAAGATTTTAGTTAATTGTACTAGACTACTAGAAGGAAGAATAATTGAACCCCAACTGGTCGACATCAAGGAAGGAACTCATCTTCACCTGCCGACACATCCACACTTTTTAAACTCGCATGACTTAAGGAATTCAGAAGCGACCATCCCATTTTCAAAGTCCATCTATGAATCATACATTCCATGTGAAAGGACACATTTACCATATTTGATGCGACACACTCCCAACCTTAGGAGTGACCTAGTTCCCGAAGGGAAAAAATATAACCTAGATGAGCACAAGAAAGCTAGTACACAAACACCGCAAACGAGCATGTGACGCTCCTCCACCACAATGACATCACCAAAAAAACGAAGAAGATTGAAAATACGGAAACCAGTGTGTCAAAACACATGAGTCATTCGAAATCCGTCCCGAATATTGGGACTATACAATTCCTTAATGATGGGCCACTCTACTGAAGAGATGACCCAAAGCCTCAACGACAGTCAAAACCTAACGACCACCCATCCAAACAAGGGTGTCATTAGAAAAAAAAGAGTCCAACAGGGGACTACGACACCTGAATGACACCTCACATCAAAAAACTCACGGTACAATCAAGGCATTAACACGCTAAGGGTGCTACCAACCACGGGTTAGCCCATTACAGAGATTAAACATCGACTCTAACATCGGGTCACGCGAAACAAATTCATTAGGCTCAAAAGACAAAAATCAAGCCACCACTAATGAAAAATACTCCTACGGAAACAATTACAGTCCTATTCCAAGGAAACTCAATGATAATCTCCAAACAACCCCTTACACTAGGGTTTCAAGGAACCACCACAGTTTCCATTACAAAACTGTTAACATTTTACCCCATTTAAAATCTAACCATTTAAAAACATCAACCACACATCAGGAAAACAAGAAAGTTTGACAAAAACCTTCTTTTTAAGAACATAAAAAATTCATCGACATCCCCTCTTTTTCAAACAATTGAGAAAAAAAATTCCATTTAAAAAAAGGGCGACCTACGAGGGTCTCATGTTTAACCATCCCGGGTTATTAAATAATAAACCCCAAATAAGTTACTAAATTGCTTTTAAAATTCAAACATCCCAACCAGGTTATCTTATACAACACTTCCCAACTGACCTACTCAGGTCCAGTTTCACATTTAACAGTTAGCGAAAACCTTTCAATTTCAAAATTAGGCAACATTTTACATTTAATCATTTCTCAATACATAAAGCCTTTAAATTTAATATGGGTTTCCATTTCCGAATTCATGAAGCACCCATACACTTCATGGATTGAAAATTGACTCCCCATTTCATCAAAACCAGATTCCAACTCAGAATTTAACATGGTCACATACGATGGTACAACGATATGGGTGGCCACCTAACAACCTATAATGTGCCCAAAAACATTATAAATTTACATTTGGATCCCCATTTTAATAAAAACCAATTTACTTTAGCATTTTAAACATAGTTTCCTTTTATAGTAGTTCGATTACACGGGTTACCTTTTCCCATTTATACGGCGCCCATACACCTTACAATTGAAAACTGGCTCCCATCGTAATTGCATCCTACAAATATTACTCATTCCATAAATTAAATATATAAAACAATGCATGTCCCTACAAGCAGCTAACACCGATGCATGATATAACAATAAAGCATGAATCATAAGCAAGAAAGGGAACATGACATATTACAACAAAAACATGGTATCTAAATAGGCATGCTATTAAATACAATTAATGGCATGCAATCAAGGAACACAATTCAAATTCAAAAAGAAACCTAAAATGCAACTATATGGGATGAAACTATGCATGGCATGTTAATTTCCTCTGTGCGTCATATGATGCATGAAATCCAGTTTCCTTACCATATCAAGCCAAGGAAAAAATTAAAGGAATTTCATAAACCACAAGAAGTAGATAATAGAACAATCACTCAAGGTGAAATCATATCAACTGTACTAGAAAAAAAGATGGACAACAACTCACAGCCCTGGCCACTTGGCCATTTCCCGTTTGAGTGTTGACCAGTCCCAAGCACAGCTATTATCCAAGTGCCGACACTTTCCAAATCGCCTGTCTACCAACCCAAAATAGTATGGAAAAATAAAAGAAACACCTCTGATATAAATTTGTAACGTCCTGTCCCGGCTTACCATCGAACTGGTGGCCAGATGCTGTCGACTAGCAGCGAGGGTCTCGGGAGGTGATAGTGGGGAGTCTATACCCTCATATTAGAGTAAAATAACGATATTATAAGGTTAAATAATAATCAATAGTGGAAGTAGTAAAAAATTGAAAGGCAGTAGTTATAGACATGTATTATCCTTTTCATAAAAGGTGGAAAATGCCAGTTTACAATCCATGCATGAATAGATGATGTTACATCAATGAAAGAAGGAAACATTATAGCATGATTTACAAAAAATAAAAACAGAAAAAATAGCAAATCTCGACGGCGATCCCCTGAGCATCCCAAGCTCCATCTTGATCCATTTGTCCTAACACCTCAGCTACAAACAACACAACACACAACCTAGGTCCTGCAAGCAAGAAGGTATACTCGGGTACCCTTGTGAAATGGCGGCCCGAGTAGGGTGTGAGATATAAATCTCAGTAGGCCAGCACCACTGGTGTCAAACCCAATCCAAAAGGTGTATAATAATTAAATAGTGAGATGGTATGGAGAAATGAGTAAGAAGAATTACACAAGTAAATAACACTCATCCAGGTTCCCTAGGGACACCTGACGGTTATACCTGCTTTAGCTCGTTGCCAGTAAAGTAACCTGATCCTGTCACCTTATATATATTTATATATATATATATATAAACATTTAGGTCATAGATGGAGTGGGGTAATAATTCCTTCTACCCATTAGTCGAGATTAGCAGGCACAAGGTAAGAATGCCTCTCGTCCCTATAAGTCAAATGGCAAGGGGTAAGAATGCCTCCCTTCCATACCCATATAGAGAAAATAGTGGGCATGATGTAAGAATTCCTCTCTCCCCTAAACTAACTAGAAAGGGGTAAGAATGCCTCCCTTCCATACACGCACATAAAAAATAGTTGGCACGAAGTAAGAATTCCTCTTGTCCCTAAACTAGCTGGAAAGGGGTAAGAATTCCTCCTTTCCATACACGTATATAAATCACATCAAGCGTGGGGTAGAAATGCCTCCCAACCAAACCCAAAAAAAGCTGGCATGGGGTACGCATTCACCGCATCCATAATCATACAAATTAGATGGCATGGGTATGAATGCCTCCCATACATAATCACACACATTCTCTATTAGTCATATATCTCATTTCTATACAAGTGTCCATAATCACGTTCATCACAAGTATACTTAAGAAAACTCCTCCTATGTATTTATAATAACATCAACATCATATTTATCACATTTATACTTAAGGAAAATCTTCTTAAGAGTCCATAACAAGTAATTAACACATCCAATTTACTAACATAATCCATGCTCAATACGTTACTTCAATCCGTAGACATACCACCCTAGTCTATTCATTTCTACTTTAACCATTTCATCTTTAAGGATATGTTTTTTATCATTCTTTAACCCGTTGATACATTCTAGAGGAAACATGTCATATATTCTTAGGTTATCCCACTTGTAACACCCTGACCCCAGTTACCCATAGTCGGTGCATTATTAAATAACATTGGAATGATCACAAAAGATCATGTCTTGATAGACCGATTAGTTTAGTAGCCTTGGAATCACTAGATGCATTCATAAAGTTTACATTACATCATTACATGAAAACTAAAACAACATAGTATCCATACTACACACTCATATCCCCTCATACTATCCCTACAGGTCATTCATAAAATACTTCTCCACATCCTAGGAAGAATAAAACATAGAAAGGGGTGAGCTCGTATGCCTAGTAAGGATAATAATATAGCGGAAAAATTTATAAGTAAGTATAAAAATTTAAGGCAATGTATAACTAAAAAAAGCCATGTAAACTTTAAATTCAACATAATATGGACGAAATAAAATGAAATAATTCCATTTACTTATTCACATGGATATTATGCTTGTCTAATTATCACATGCAATTTCAATAACCACTTTCATAATGATGAAATTCATAATTCCAGACTATCATAACCAAATATTCAAGGCCTTATGACAAGACTACAAATAAGATTTCGACAAGGCCTTGTACCATGACACTAGTTTGTCTCATGAGACCTACTGATGCATCGAGGAACTGTATCGGGCTCTACCCGTCACTTATTAAGTCCAATGCATTCCTCATATGGATAGGGTTAAACATAACGCAATCATTCGTATTAAAACTATCATACGAATTGTCAATATTTTCTCCATAAACCATGAATGATATAAAAATAAAACATCCACAATCAAACATATCACAAAACCTTCAATACAATATGGATGTTTTGTATCATAATAAATAAACATCAAATTAGCTTAAAATCCATCAAATGATGTTGACATAGTTGGAATCAAAACCATTTGAGAGAGAAATCTCTTTTTTTGAAATCATTTAAAAGTCACATATTTATAAAAGAAAACATTTAATTTGAAGATATTCTTATAAGTTTGTATGGGATGCTTCGACGATTTTATAATGGCTGAAAATAGCCACACCCGCCGTATAAGTTAAAAAAGACATTCTTATCTTAATTCTGTCGAAAAGGTTAAAAAGGAACTTCTTTGGAAAACGACGAAAATATTATTTTATGAAAATATTATAAAAAGTCAACAAAAGGGTATAATCGACTTTAACACATAGTCTATAAAATAGTAAAAATTATTTGAAATAAATTTTTAAGAAACATGTATGTGGATGATAAGGAGGTCCTAGTAGATAATTACGTATAAACAATCACATATAATGAAGAGATTGTGAAATAAACCATTTACCTTGTGCTTTTCCTTGGTAGAGGGTAGGTTAACCTAAATTATATTAGTTATTTAATTGTTATTAAATTATAAAATAATCATATACATAAATATTATATCATATATGATCTTTCAATATTGCTTTCTTAATAATATCTTAGTATTATCGTCCTTCCATGTGTTAACTTACTCGGTTTCATTAATATAGTTTGTTACATAATCCATGTTTTTTATCCATAGTTTGTATCTTATTCATATCCAGAATGATATGAAGTCCTTAAACATTATTTTTAATCATCAAATGAGATTTATACTTGAATGGATATGATGGGGAATGAATCTCATCGTGTTTGTGGAGACGGTAGTTCGTACGTACGCCTGAGCAAAGATATCATTTTTTTGATATTAAAATAATATATAATTTGATGGTACATTATATATAAATAATCTTTAGAATGTTATATTAATTATTTACTTCAATTACACATCAAATATCATACCCATCTAAATAATAATTTTTTGAATAACAATTACACCATGACGTGGAGACGGTAAGCCATATATACGCACATATGTTGACATGTCATTCAAAGGATGAATATAATACTGAATATGGTTGTACCATATTTATGATAAAATCAGATTATATATAGGATACTAGAGTTTTTGTTTTAGAATGGAAATAACAAATAAAGAAGAAGTTGAAGAAGAAAGGAACTTGAAAGAGGTTAGTAAAATTATTACCTCTTCTTCGGGTTTTTTTTGATTTGATCAAAAGGGGTACATATGATGGCTTTCTGATCAAACTAAGGCCTCTATGGTGAATTGAGGGAAGTTTAGAGTATATTTGGGTAGGGGTTGGCCGAGACAAAAGGCTTTGATGTTGTTAATTAGAGAGACGGGGCAGTACCCTTTTATAAGAGGGGTAAGGGGAACCTTGGGAAAAGATAAAAATATTATTTTATAATAAATTCATATTTTGTTTCTAATGGCTCCGTAGTGAATTATTTAAAGGTTATGGTTGGGATGGGTCGAAATAATTTCAACCAATATATTTTAGATAGGTTTGGGTCATTATATTATCCTTATCATTTATATTTAACTCTTAGTTAAATAGTTTGACATTTATCATGTCTCTTTGTATTTTTATATTATATAGTTAATAAATATACTATATACCTCCAAGAGACCCCCAAGTGGTCCATTAATGATACAAATCTCATTATATATGTCCTTTTTCTGAACCTTAGATTTATAGAAATAGAATATCAATTAATTATATAATATTTGTTTTAAAAACTCTTTTATGACAATTTTGACACTATTGGGTATTTTTTTTCTGATAATTTCAAAAAAGCATTATTACTTCGAAAAAAATATATGTAACCAATTATAATATGTCATATTAAGCTATAAAATTGGTGTAATTCATAAATTGTCTTAAATTTTATTTATTTTGATATTTATAATATCAATTATTTTAAGATTTCATTAATTAGGTAATTACTACATAACCATTGTGTCATTAAAAAATTAAATTATTTAATGTCTAAAAATTATTAATAAAATACCATTATGTAGGAAATATGTTTATCCTTCTAATGAATATTTATAATCTAATTTATATTCTGTATAGATTTATATTAAAAATGTTTTAGTTATTAATCTTTTATTTTAACTCTTTTAACTCTTCTTTGAATTAAATTATAATAACTTTCCTAATCTAGTCCATGTGGACCTATATGATAATATTTTATTCCTATGGTTGTTCTTGGTTGATATACACATGTAAAATAGAATTAGGACACGTGTTAGGGTAATATTAATATCTTTTTACCATTAATTACCCTATTTACTTTTAACCGTGGTAAATAAAAGTAAAAAGTTACTATTCACCAAAAATTACTTTTGTCTTATTGAACCACATTTTACTCCTGGATATTAACAGTGTCTCTAGGATTTTTGAAATTACACTCACAGATGTGGTAAAATTATGTTTTATGTGAATTTCCAAATTCTTCTAGGAGGTGGGTAAATGATGGTGAAAAGTTCAATAAAATTTTCATATATCTAAAATTATTCTAAACTAACTCCAATGAATTACATTCAACTTATATAGGTATTATGTATCTATTTTGACCTTAATTAAATTTAAATAATTTAAATAATTATTTAAATAAAAAAATTTGGTTTTAAACTATAACTTAGTGTTTTTTCACTATTTATAAAAAAATTGAATGCTTTCAGAAAATAAACCAAAAATTCACCCGAAGCTAATTTCGATATTCCGAATACAAAAATGAAGTCCATTTTGAAAGATAAAATTTATAAAATTTCAAAATTTGGGTATTACTATTCAGAATTACTATTTTGATTGGTTTTGGTGTGTGTTAGAACTCGATGTTGTGTACAACACACGCTACTGTATTATTCAAAGTGAAGTGTACCATGGATGATTGGGGTGTTACATTCTCCCCTCCTTCAAATAATTTCATCCAAAAAATTTATAGAATACTACCGCATGAAAATACTTAGGTGGTACTTCATCATATGTTTCTTGGGTTCCCACGTTGCCTCTTCCATCTTATGGTTTCTCCATAGAACATTTACCAGTCGAGTCGTCCGATTTCTCACCACTTGTTCTCTTGTATCAAGAATCCTGACGGGCTCCTCACAATAAAACAGATCAAGTTCCACTTTTAATTTCTCTTATGTGAGTACATGTGTTGGGTCAGGCATGTATTTTCTCAATAGTGATATGTGGAACACATCGTGATCTTTGGAGAGACTTGGCGGCATTTCCAAATGGTAAGCTACAACCCCAATTCGTTCTAGAATTTTTAAAGGTCCGATGTACCTGGGACTCAATTTACCCTTCTTATCGAAACGTATAACTCCCTTCCATGGAGATACCTTCAAGAAAACATGATCTCCTACCTGATATTCCAAATCCTTACATCGGTTATCGACTTAGATCTTCTTCATACTTTGAGCTACTTTGATGTGGTTTTGGATTACCTTTACCTTTTCCATCGTTTCCTCCACCAGTTCTGGGCCTACAAGTTTTCTTTCACCAACGTCATCCCAATAGGTTGGTGTGCGACTTCTCTTTCCGTATAACGCCTCATATGGTGCCATCCGAATACTTGAATGGAAGCTATTGTTATAGGAAAATTACACCAGAGGTAAATACTGATCCCACATACCCTGAAAGTCAAGTGGGCATGATCGCAACATGTGTAATAAGGTTTGAATAGTCCGTTCTGATTGTCCATCAGTTTGGGGGTGGTAGGCATTTCTCAAATTAAGTTCAGTATCCAGGTCTTTCTGAAGACAATTCCAGAATCTTGAAGTAAAATGTGGATCACGATCAGAAACAATCGACATGGGTACTCCATGAAGTCTCACAACTTCATTAATATATAGTATTGCTAGATTTTAAATTAGTAAATCATCCCTTATAAGAAGAAAATGTGCTGACTTGGTAAGACGATCAACAATGACCCTTATTGCATTATTCCTTCTAGGAGTATTTGGTAGTCCCATGACAAAGTCCATAGTGATATTATCCAATTTCCACCCAAGAATGGGATGAGGTTGCATGACTCCTCCAGGCTGTTTCCTTCCATATTTCACTTGTTGACATACCATACATAGTGACAAAAAATGAGCAATCTCCTTCTTCATGTTGTCCCACCAAAAATGTTTCTTCAAATATATATACATTTTGGTTCTCCCAGGGTGTATAGAGAAATTGGAACTATGAGTATCATCCAACAATTCCCTTTTTAGATCAGGTGTATTGGGAACACAATGTCTCTTCCCATATTTCAAAATTCCATCTTCATACACAAAGTCACTCAATCTCTCATCATTCACATCTTTAATATTCTTTTAAAACTCTTCATCATTGCTCTGATAACTCTTTATTCATTCTTGTAAAGATAGTATGGAATCCATTTGAAAAATCATTGATGCTTCACCTTCCATGGTGATTCCCATATCCATATTTACTAAATCCATGAAAATAGGATCCCTTACAACTCTCATCTTGTTCAAAACACCATGATCCTTTCTGCTCAAAGCATCATCAACCTTATTTTCCTTCCCGAGTGGTAGTGTACCGTGAAATAATTATCCATGAGTATTTGATTCCATATCCTTTGCCACATGTTGAGTTCTTTCTGTGAGAAAATGTACTTCAAACTCTTGGGATCGGTATATATCTCACATTTTTAACCATAGAGACAATGTCTTCGTATCTTCAGAGAAAATGTTACAGCAGCTATCTCAAGATCATGAGTAGGATAGTTTTGCTAATGAATTTTTAGCTGTCGTGATGCATAAGCAATAACCATATCATTCTGCATAAGGACAAAACCAATTCCTTTCTTCGATGCATCACTATAAATAACGAACCCATCATTTACCGATGGTATAGTCAATATATGAGCATTGTATAATCATCTCTATAGTTCTTCAAACCATTCTTCACACTCTTATTTCCAAAAAAATTTAACCCTGTTACGTGTGAGATTCATTATTGGGTTTCCAATCTGTCAAAATTCTGGATGAAATGCCGATAATAACCTGCTAAACCAATAAAACTGCGTACCTCAGTTATACTCGTCATGGCTGTCCATTCATGGAATTCCTTGTTCATAGAAGGATCAACAAATATTCCATCATTAAAGATAATATTTCCAAGAAAAGAGATCTCCTAAAGCCAGAATCCACACTTGCTAAACATACCATATAATTCATGTCTTCTAAGCGTCTTCAGGATAATGCGCAAGTTATTTTCATGCTCTTCGTATCTTTTGGAATATAACAAGATATAATCAATAAATACAACTACAAAATCATCGATATATTCCTTGAAACCTCTGTTCATTAGATCCATGAAAATAGAGGGTGCATTAGTTAGTGGAAAATGCATTACTGTAAACTCGTAAGGCCAATACCTAGTTCGAAATGATTTTTCCGAATGTACTCGTTCATTACACAAAACTGATGGTATCCAAATCGAAGGTCAATTTTTGAAAATTATTGAGCTCCATGTAGTAGGTCAAATAAATCATTAATACGAGGTAGGGGATACTTTTTCTTTTTTGTTATAGCATTTAGTTGCCTATAGTTGATACATAAACTCATGGATCCATCTTTCTTATTAACAAAAATGATAGGGGCTCCCCATGGAGAAACACTAGGTCGAAAAAATCCGTTATTAATCAATTAATCTAGTTGTTTCTTTAGTTCAACTAATTACATAGTGGCCATTCTATAAGGAGTCTTTGATATGGGCCTTGATTTAGGAATTAAATCAACGGAAAACTCAATTTCTCATTCTGGAGGATGTATAGGTAAATCTTCTGGAAACACATAAACATATTCTCTCACAATAGTCACATCCTCTATTAGAAAAATCCATTCCCTATCCATAGTTATTTCATTCTCTTCCTCCTCAATTATTGAATTTAGTTGAGCTACTAGGGGTGGATCTAGGTAATAATAATGTGGTGATGATTCTGATCTAATGATAAGTTGTTATTTATCAACCTCATAAAAAATGGTACCCTCTTTCTTCTTACAATAAATCTTCACATAATGGTCTGAAAGCCAATCCATACCGAGGATTATATCAAACTCAATCATATGTATGACGATGAGATCAGTAGATAAAGAACATTTATATGCCCTAGTGGGAACGGATCCATAGAACATTGTCTCAATGATACTTCCCTTAAAAGTTTTGACTGAAAACTCCCCTGTTAAGTCAAATTGGAAATATATAATTTTATTAGGAAATTGGGAAGATATGAAACAATGTGATGATCCAGAATCAAATAATGCATTTTCTAAACTTGAGGAAACCATTAAATTACCTGTCACCATGTCTTTCGGAGATTCTACCTTAGCCGTAGTCATAGAATAAACTTAGATTTGATCCCTTGGACTTTTCTGAGGTAAGTTCCCTTGCCGCTTAGGAAATTCATTTGCATAATGTACCATCTCCCGGAAGTTGAGGATTGAACATGAGTAGCTTATTTCATCCCATTTCAATCACAAGATTGGTGTCCTTTTTCACCACACTTGTAACACACATTCATTCCCTTCAAGCAAGTACCGGGGTGATTCTACACAAATTTACTATGGGATGGATATTCAACTTTTCCCTTATTCCCCTTATTTTCATTTCCATAGTGATTAGCAGATCTCTTCTTCTCATTCTTTGCTTTAATGTCATAAGACATAGAGAATTATTTTTTTGTCTTGATAGAACATGAGACAATATCTTCGTATGATGAGAAGGATTTTGAGACTAGGGTTCGATGAAGAAATGGTTTTAACCCATCAAAGAGACGATCAATATTACTCCTCAGGTTACGTATATAATCTAATGAATGCCTCACTAACATTGTAAAGTTAGCTTCATACTTTGCGTCATTCTAATCCTCCTTTTGTCTCAGACTCAAAAATTGTCTTTCCTTATCTGGTCGATGGTCACGGGGAAAGTATTTTTCTACAAAAATCACTTTGAACTCCCTCCATTCCATATTTGATACTTCATCATATTCCTTTGTGTTTTGAATCAATGACCACCATTGATCAACATCTCCAGTGAGGTGGTAAACTGCCATGATAACTTTTTCCCTTTCACTACTCCCCAAGGCATGGAATATTTTCTATAAGGAATTTATCCATTTCTCATCTACTAGTGTATTTGTATTCCCATTGAATGTTGGTTGTTATTGCCTCATGAAACATTCTAACATTTATTCTCCATGTTGTGGATCGGGGTGCTCTATATGAGTAAGTTTATTATTCATAACCTGAGTGAGTTGTCCCAGAATGGTGATTAGGTGATCAGCACTAGTTGCATCACCAACTCCATTATAATTATCTTGAGCAGGACAGAAATCCCTACATGGAGTGCATGCCTTGATATTGTTTTCATTCCCTCATCGAGGTTCCATTTCTAAACAATGGAAAAAATAGGTCAATTTATGAATCACAATACATAATTCCATACTTGTATAACACATAACATAAATTTAACTATTTATGAATATTATCCATAATCATAAAAAAATGTTTTCTTTGAGGAAGTATATACTCATAAACCCTTCATAATGGTTTGTATATAAAATGAGAATTATCTTAAGCATATCCCCTGTGAGGGTCGTAACCAAGAGTGCAGCAAGGCCCGTTGTCGTGCACCAGTTCCTATTCGAGTCTTTCTCAAAGCGATGTTTTTGGGTTTTACACCTAGGTACATCTATGCCAGAGCCGCGACTACCTGATCGTATCCAAACATGGATGTATTGCTCGGATAACTCTCAAAATCTCTACAATACCACAATTATAGGAAGTTCTTCTATACTAATCCTCAAAGTCCTTCTTAGGTATACGTGCTCTAATCAGAGTTTATCTAAATCTAGCTTCCAAGGTATGTACTAAACTTCTCTGATACCAACTGTAACGCCTCGACCCCAGTTACCCAGAGTCAGTGCATTATTACATAACATTGGCATTATCACAAAAGATCAAGTCTCGAAAGACTGATTATTTTAGTAGCCTTGGAATCACTAGAAACATTTATGAAGTTTACATTACATCATAAAATGAAAACTAAAACAACATAGTATCCATAGTCCACACTCATATCAACTCATACTATCCCTATAAGTCATTCATAAAATACTTCTTCAAAATCTGGGAAAAATAAAACATAAAAAGGGGTGAGCTCAGATTCCTAGTAAGGATAACAATACATCAGAAACTATTATAAATAAGCATAAACATTTAAGGAAATGTATATCTAAAAAAAATCTTTTTAAACTTGAACTTCAGCATAATACGGTAGAAATAAAATTAAATAATTCCATTTACTTATTCCCAAGGATATTCTACTAGTCTAATAATGGCATGCAATTTCAATAACCACTTTCATAATGATGGAATGCATAATTCTATACTATCATAACCATATAGTCAAGGCCTTATGCCAAGGCGACCAATAATATTTTTTCAAAGCCTTGCGCCAAGATAGTAGTTTGTCTCATGAGACCTACTATTGCATCGAGGAGCTATAGCGGGCTCCACCCGTCACTTATTAAGTCCAATGCATTCGTCATATGAACAGGTTTAAACATAACACAAAAATTCATATTAAAACTAGAATAAGAAATGTAAATACATTCTCCATAAACCATGAATGGTATAACACTAAAACATCCACAGTAAAATATATCAAAAAACCTTCAATACAATATGGACGTTTTGTATCATAATAAACAATCTTCAAATAAGCTTAAAATCTATCAAAGGATGTTGACATAGATGAAATCGAAACTATTTGAGAGAAATATCTCATTTTTTTAAATCATTTAAAAGTTACATAATTATAAAATAAAACATATACATTGAAAATATTATTATAAGCTTGTAAGGGAAGATTCTACGATTTTATAAAGGTGGAAAATATATGCACCCTCCATATAAGATAAAAAATACATTCTTATCAAAATTCTATCGAAAAGGATAAAAATTACATTGTTTGGAAAATGACGGAAAGATTCCTTTATAAACATATTATAAAAATTCAAACAAGGGTATAAATGACTTTTACCCATAGTCGATAAAATAGTAATAATGATTTAAAATAAATTTTTAAGAAACATGGATGTGGATGATAAAGAGGTCCTAACAGATAATTACGTATAAACAATCTCAGATAATGAAGAGATTGTGAAATAAACCCTTTTAATATTGATTTTTTAATAATATATTAGTATTATCTTCATTTTGGGTGTTAACTTACTCATTTTCATTAATATGTTTTGTTACATAATCTGTGTTTGTTATACATAGTTTTTATATTATTAATATCCAGAATTATATCAAGTCCATAAACATTATTTTTAATCATCAAATGAGAATTAGACGTGAATGGATTTGATGGGGAATGAATCCCATAGCGTTCGTGGAGACGGTAGTCCGTAAGTACACACGAGCGACGATATCATTCTTTTGATATTAAAATAATATACAATTTGATGGTATATTATATTTAAAGAATCATTATAATGTTATATTTATTATTTAATTACATTAAAAATCAATACCATTCCCATGCAGATAATAATGTTTTGAATAACAATTACACCACGACGTGGAGATGGTAAGCCGTACGTACACACGTATGGTGACATGTCATTCAAAGGATGGATAGAATACTGAATATGGTTTTACAATATTTATGATAACATCAAATTATATAGTATATACTAGTGTTATTGTTTTAGAATAGAAATAACAATGAAATAAGATGTTGAAGAAGAAAGGAACTTGAAAGAGGGTGGTAAAATTATTACCTCTTCTTTGGGTTCTTCCTTTTGATTTGATCAAATGGGCTCCTTAGGATCGCTTTCTGATCAAACTAAGGCCTCAAGGTTGAATTGAGGGAAGATAAGAGAATATTTGGGCAGGTTTTGGCCGAGGAAAAAGGATTTTAAGGTGAGAATTAGATAGAAAGTGGAGTACCCTTATAAAAGAGGGGTGAGGGGCACCTTTGGAAAAGTTAGAAATATTATTTTTTATAATAAATTCATATTCGGTTTCTAGTAGCACCAAAGTGAATTATTTAAATATGAATGTGGGGATGGGTCGAAATCCTTTCATCTAATAGATTTTAGACTGGTTTGTTTCATTATATTAACCTTATCATTTATATTTAACTCTTAGTTAAATAGTTTGACATTTACCATCTCTCATTATATTTTTATATTATATAGTTAATAAAATTAATATATACCACCAAGAGACCCTCAAAGTGGTACATTAGTTACAAACCTATCATTATATAAGTTGTTTTTCCTATCCTTATATTTTTAGGAATATAATATCAATTAATAATATAATATTTGTTTTAAAAACACTTTTATGTGAATTTTGACACTACAGGGTATTTTGTTTTTGATAATTTTATTACAACATTATTACTTAGAAAACAATTTATATAACCAATCCTAATATGTCATATTAACCAAGAAAATTAGTGTAATTCATAAAAAGTCTAAAATTACATTTATTTTGATATTTAGAATATTAATTATTTTTGTATTTCATTAATTAGGTAATTACTCCATCACTATTGTGTCAAAAATAAATTATATTATTTAATGTCTAAAAATTATAAATAAAATACCATTATTTATAAAATATTTTTATCTTTCTAATTAATACTTATAATATAATTTATCTTATGTATCACCCTATATTAAAAATGTTTTAGTTATTAAACTTTGGTTTTAACTCTTTTAACTATTCATTGAATTGAATAATAATAAATGTCCTAATCTAATCCAAATGGACCTAAATGATAATATTATATTCATAATGTTGTTATTTGTCAATATACACTTGTACAATATAATTAAGACATTTTTAGGGTAATATTAATATCATTTTTACCCTTAATTACCCTATTTACTTTTAACCGTGGTAAAGAAAAGTAAAATGTTACTATTCACCATAAATTATTTTTCTCTTATTGAACCATATTTAACTCTTTGATATTAACCGCGTCTCTCAGATTTTCAAAATTCCACTCACAAAAGCTATAAAATTATGTTTTATGTGAATTTCCAAATTCTTCTTAGAGGTTGGTAAAAGATGGTGAAAAGTTCAATAAAATTTTTATATATCTAAAATTATTCTAAAATAACTAAAATGAATTACATTAAACTTATATAGGTATTATGTATCTATTTTGACCTTAATTAAATTTAAATAAAATAAAAAATTATTTAAATAAAAAATTCGGTTTTAAACTAGAACTCAGTTTTATTTCACTATTCATCAAAAATTGAATGTTTTTAGAAAAAATACCAAAAATTCACCCTATGATAATTTCGATATTCCGAATCCAAAAATGAAGTCCATTTGGAAATATAAAATTTATAAAATTTCAAAATATGGGTATTACTATTCATAACGGCTAGTATGATTGGTTGTGGTGTGTGTCAGAACTCGAAGTTGCGTAAAACACACGTTACTATATTATTCAAAGAGAAGCATACCGCGGAAGCTTAGGGTGTTACACCACTAAGGATACCATCTTACTCAATTTTCCTAACATGGGAAATTGACTCAAACACACATATCATAGCCATACCATTCTATTTGTCTCAACAAGCAAGATCCCATACAAAACATCAAGAGGCAGCACAAAAATCCACCATGAAAGCATAAAAAGTATATCACTACTTTTTATCTTGAAGGTAGCGCACCTCTGATTGAGGGGTTTTATTATTAAACCATTAGTTTAGTGACCAAGAAACCACTTTTATCTTATTCCTTCAATTCACATGGTTTGCACAGAATCTTTTAATCAAAACTAAACATGCATAATTCAAATGCTAAGGTAGTGAAATATTAAACTCACTATTTCTTTACTTAAATTTAATGGGAAAGGAGAGGGACACTACCTCAAGGTGGATCCATTCTTTCACTCTGGCTCTTGTTGCTCTCTAACTAAGATCTGCTGCTACTCCCCCACTGAGTATATGCACCTTCACACACTTGCAAGGACACCTAGCCTCTATGCACACACCCACATGTCCATGGCATGCAAAGAGGATACTTACATGCGTTCTTATATGCATATTCCCATCTCCACTCACCTGCACATGCACTATTATATATATACATGGGAAAACCTTGCCCCATATATATCCCACCCCTACCATGGGTGATTAAACATGTAACGGGGGAACCCACGTATATTAAAATATGTACCTATGCCCACACAGGCGAGTCTCCTAGGCTCTGGGGACTCGAAACCGCGCCAAAACCTCCAACCCACTATAAGCAATGTGTTGGGAACTCATAAACACAGAAAGAACAAAATTAACAAGTGCGAAACAAGAGAAATGTTGAAGTCCTTACCTCGAAACCAAGAAGACAATCTGAAACCACCCGAACCGCTTCGCCTTCGGCAGCGGTTTCCAGAACACGCACCAAGGAGTCCCAATTGAACTTCCGCATAACCTAGAACCAAAATAAAACCGAAAATCGGAACACCCTAAACCCTAGGGCGTTCGGCTGAACTATACGGGTCGACGGAGAGGCCAAAATCTAGCCGGAAAATAAGAGGAGAGGAGGGAGAGGGATTAAATTGATGATTCGAAGAGAAATTGGGAGGAAAACTGGGAAGAAAAGGCATCAAAGAAGAGGCCATATGTGGGGTGTCGCACGACTCACAAGGGAATGCCTCGTGGCTCCGTGTGGGTCTGGTGAGAGAGGAAGTGAGGGTGTGTTTAGTTTTTAAGGTTTTAATTTTTTTTTCTTTTATTTTAAATTCAAACAAAAACCAAAACTCACCCAAGCGCACAGTTTGACCCGCATGGTTTTCCAAACTGTGCCCAAACCATGTAGAGTCTTCTGCCTCCAGGACATCTGCTGCATGGGCTAAGCACACGGTTTGGGAAACTGTGTGCAACCCGTGCACAAGCCACTGCCTCCTTTAACAAGGCTGCATGGTTTTCCTGCAATGGGACACACGGTTTGTTCAAACTGTGCACAACCCATGCTCCTTCTGCAGTCCATACAAAACTTGATTATGGCGCTTCCTAAACTTTCTGAGTCCCATAGTAAACTCCTCGAGCCTTCGACCAAGAAAAAAACCAAAACAAAAAAGCGTTACAAGTCTCGAAATTCCATTCCGAAGCTCGGTTTTCAAAAAAACCCGTTGAGTAATCGAAAAAGTTAAAATTCCTTCGGGTTTTATTCCGGTTCAAAATAAAGGTCATTACACCATCATATGCATATCCATTTTTTGTATGCATGAGAATAGATATCCGGAAGGCCAGGTTGTGATGCTCTCAATTCTCATGCATAAAAAATTGATATCTGTACGTGAGGAAAAAAATTTCATAGTGATTTAAGTGGGAGAAAAGAGCTTGTAGATAAGGCTTTGGGTAAAAGGTATCTTCCAATCAGTTAGAAAATTTTCTTATTTATTACAATTTCTTGATAATTATTTCTAATTATAAAAATTATTACTAATTTTTTGTAATTATTAGTAATTATTAGTAATTATTAGAAAATTAGGTAGTAATTATTATAAATTAATTACTCATTTTTAAAATGTATTACTAATTATTACAAATTATTCCGATTTATTACTAATTGTGAGAATTTAGTACTAATTGCTACAATTTATTATTAATTACTTTAATACATTACTTATTATTATTATTTATTACTAATTATTATTATTTATTTCAATTTATTGATAATATTTAAAATTTATTACTAATTATTTCATTTTATTACTAATTGTTATAATTATTATCAATTTTTATAATTATTTCAATTTGATGTAATGTATTATTAGTTGTTGCAATTTATTACTATTTGTTATAATTTATTTCTAATTACTGAAATTTATTACTAATGATTGTAATGTATTAATTATTATTTGAATATTTTACTAATTATTTGAATTTATTACAAATCATATCTAATTATTATAATTTATTTCAAATTATTATAAATTAATAAAAATTACTAATAATTGTTTTATTTTATTTTCTAATTATAAAAAGATAGAACTAATTATTACAATATATTAAGAATTATTACAACTTATTACTAATTATTATTATTATTTATTAATTATTACAATTTACTAATAATAATTACAATTTATTACTAATTATTACATTTTATTAAAAAATTAAACGATTTATTACTAATTAAGGGAAATTATTACTAATTACTACTAATTGTAACAATTTATTAACAATTATTACAATTTATTACAAATTATTAGAAATTATTTCTATTTATTACAATTTATTAATAATTATTACAGTTTATTAATAATTATTACAATTTATTACTAATTATTATAATTTATTACTAATTAATAGAATTTATTTATAATTCTTTGAATATATTACTAATTATAAATAATAAATAAAATGTGTTACTAAATAATATAAATTATTAGTATTTATTATAATTTTTTACTATTTATAACTAAATTTTTAAAATTTATTACTAATTATTTTAATTCGTAGCTAATTATTACAATTTTTTTTAATAATTATTAGAATTAATAACAAATTATTATAATCTCTTACTAATTATTTCAATTTATTAATAATTATTACTAATTATTTCTACTTATTCCTAATTACTATAATTTATTAGTAAATATTAGAAATTATTAATAATTATTTGAAATTATTTGAAATTATTTGAATTTAATAATAACAGGTGGAATTTATTACAAATTATTACAGTTTGTTACTATTTATTACTAATAATTTCAATTTATTACAAATTATTAGAATTTGTTACTAATTATTACAGTTTATTACAAATTATTACAAATTAATATAATTTGCGACTAATTGTTGCAATTTATAACTAATTATTACAATTTACCACTAAATATTAAAATTTATCTGTAATGTTTACAATTTGTCATGAATTAGTACATTTTATCACTAAGTTTTATAATTTATCACTAGTTATTATAATTTATTACCAATTATTACAATTTATTGCCAATTATTGCAATTTATTATGGATTATTTCAATTTACGACCAATCATTACAATTTATTAACAATTGCAACAATTTATTACTAATTATTACTAATTGTTGGAATTTATTACTAAGTATTCCATTTATTACTAATTATTACAATTCATTGCAAATTATAAGAATTTATTACTAATTATTAGAATTTATAACTAATTATAATAATTTATTACTAATTATAATAAATTATTACTAAATATTATAATTTATTACTAATTTTTTATAATTTTTTCAGTTTATTTCCTTGTGTTGCAATTTATTAGTAATTATTAAAATTTATTACTAATTGTTACAAATTACTACTAATTATTACAATTTATTACTAATAATTAAAGTTGTTACTAATTATTTTAATTTAGTGCTAACTTCTATAATTTAAACCTAATTATTACAATTTAATACAAATTATTACTAATTAATGATAATTAGTATAATAATTATTAATTAATACTAATTCAATCTATTCACACATAGTTATTTGTAAAAATAAAAATTAATATGATAATTAAAACTATCTAATTAATAATTTAATTTAACTGCAAGTAATTTACAATAATTATTACTAAAATAAAATAAAATGAACAAATTTAAAAAATAAAAGAAATATAGAATAATACCGTAAAAATCAACCTCTCGAATGATATATGCTGCGAATAATTCACCAAATTAAAATTTGAAACTATGAAAACATTTGAGGGAAAATCATCCACTAGAGATAGAGAGAGAGTTGAGAATTTAGTGAAATGATAATAAAATAGGTGGGGTATATATATGTTAGATTAGTTGTGACAAGATTATCTATGATGGAACTCCCGTAAAAAATAATACAATTTGTGATGGGTCGAGCCGCAAATGTCCACCGACCCTATTAATTTGGGGTGTTGGTTAAAAAGTATTTTGCGATGCGGCCCATCGCAAAAGACAATGCATCAATATTGTGGTTTCAATGATATTTATATCCCATCACAAATAGTAAAAATGATGCTAGGAATTTTCCACGGGAAATAATATCCCATTAAAAATACCCTTTCCCATCACAAAAACATTATTATTAGTGACAGGTAGGTGGTCTAATACCAATAAGGACCTTATGATGTACTATTTGGGACATGATAATGACCCTTCACAAATGCCAACTTTTCCCGTAGTGATCGTATTCGGATGATCATTGTATTAGGATGGATAATCAGTGTTTGGATTTCTATATTAATGTTCTTAGACTGAAGAAGAATTGTACTGAGGGTATCACGCTTAGGAATTGAAGTGGAACCAGTTCATTTCAATCGTATTCTGAAAAGAAAATCAGGCTAGAAAAATCATATTAGAGAGAATCATACTCCGAGGAATCACATATCGAAAATCGAACTGAGTTTTACATAACAATGTAAGGAAGTTTTTGCAATATTCTAGTTTATCATGTGAATAATTCTCTTTCAATTGAATAAATTTATGGAATTGAAAATAAGGACAGGTAACATGAATTGTTACTAAAATATTTTGTCACCATATTTGTTCTTAGATGGTGCACACACACTATTGGAATTGTTTATATTCTGATACACAAGTTAAAGGGTATATCCTACTTGTTTTAATCTGTGGAATGGTTTCTTGTGGATTTTATGGTATTGGATCATTTCTAAACAATACCAAGGGTGGATCTATTCATAATGATTAATGAAACTTCTAAATTATTGTGTACCTATGGACATGTGTTAGATTTGTTTTTTTGCCGGGAATTTAAATCCTTATTATGAGGTGAAGGTTGTTTTATTTGAAATTAAATATAAAAATAAATTGGTATCACATCTTCACCCCTCCGCTCTATGTGATAAAATTACTCCGACTTGGCATTTCCATGTTGTATTATAGGTCGGTTACCATGGGTAATTCATTGCTGATGGAGAATTTGAACTATATGAACAATAGATGTATTGTGGAATATGATGGATATAATTATCATATCTAGAATGATATAATGTTTCCTTATCTCATGTCTATCAGTTATGATGTTCTTGATG
Organism: Viscum album; assembly: GCA_963277665.1. Lineage (NCBI taxonomy): Eukaryota > Viridiplantae > Streptophyta > Magnoliopsida > Santalales > Viscaceae > Viscum > Viscum album. The sequence continues at coordinate 812,136,469 of OY728161.1, read as the reverse complement.
TTGCAATAGTTAGGTTTCATCCAATTGATGATAAAGATCCAGTAACATCTACTGAATAGAAGTATATTGAAAATTATTTATGGACAATGAATTCTATATTTTCGTCACTTTATGATTGTGAATTCTTAATAGTGAACGATGTTTCCAAAAACAATGGTATATGGGATAAATTAAAAAACACATAAAAAGGAAATACAAAAGTTAAGAATGAAAAACATCAAATATGGATATTGAAGTATAAAGACATTAAGATGGGTGAGCTTGATTCTGTTGGGGACTTCATTAGTAAGGAAAATGACATTTTGAGTACTATCAGATGTACTAGTATAAAGTATGATGTTTCTACATTTATAGGAATGATATTTGGAATCCATTTGGATATGTTTGATGCAATTGTATCTTCAATTGAAGCCAGAGATCCTAAAACATTACCTCTTGATGATTTTTATAGCACTCTTATTACATATGAAATGGGAAAGGAAAAACCTAAGAAATTCATGAAAAAGGTTGATAAAGAAATGTATTTCCATGCTAGAAAGAATAAAAATTAAAACAATATTCCTATTGAAGATGAAGTGGGTGATTCTTATTTGTAATATGCATTTTGTAAAAACCTTGATAATATTTTATCCTTTTTTTTTCAAAAAATGTGAACAGAGGTATATGGACTACAGGAAACATCTTATGAAAAGTTTAAAATGTGGATTTGTTGGAAACATTGCTACTAATTGTCCTCAAAGAATGAAATATGTTGATATTGAATAAGAAGAATAATATAATCCATGAAGATCATGTAAGAAATAAGGAGAAAAAGAAAGATCATAATTCATAGGGGGCAACATAAAATTATTCAATTCCCCAAGAAGAAGACTGTTATCAAAATATTATGAAGAAGAAATAGGGATGATGAATTTGAAAATTCTATTGAGTACAATATTCAAAATAATAACATTTAAATAGTGAATAATGATGAATTTAGAAGTAGTAGCTCTGATGAAGTAGAAACTCAACATGGAATGCATTTGAAAGAAGAATTAAAAGAATGTCCGAGAAAGATTAGAATTATTGGAATGTAAAAACAATGTTGAAAGAAAAATGATCCCCAATAGACAATAAAGAATGATTTTATGAGGAAAGGGTAAAACTAATGAAATATATTGATGATTTGAAGAAATATCTTGAATAATAACATAATTTTAATGAGCATCTGGAAGTGAAATTGAAAAAAAATAAGTAGAGTTAGAACTTGTCCATCAAAAACATTGTAAAATTAGAGAGAAGTGTATTAGTTTCCCAAATTCATTCACTGATGTTAGTGAATGTTATCTTAAGGATAAACTTGATAAAGATTAAAAAAGTTACTTTCAAAGGGTGAGAAGAATGATGGATTTGTTTGTCGAAGGAATAAATATGGAAAAGTAATATATCAGGCCAAAGTGATTTTAATGATACGAAACACACTGAGTTCGAAAATGTATTATCTGGAACCAAAAAAATTACAAACACTTCTGATTGTACTATGTCAGAAATGTAGCAGAATAATATTATTGAGAATTGAATGGTTGGTGTCTCATAAAATAATGAAAAGAAGGTGGTTGAAAAACATATTCATAATTCTAGCCAGTATGGATGGTTCAGGTGAAAATATTCTTTCAATGTCTATTACTCATATTTTGGTGGATTCAAACCCAAAAAAATATTTGTTGGTTCTACCAACAACATTACTATTATTCAAAAATTTATGAAATGAAAATTTTGAGGGGGAGTCAACTCCCATAAAAAGGAATTCTAGAATGATAGTTTGAAAGAAATATAAAAATAATGAAGTTAAGAATGAAAATAGGTTCTAACCCCTAGAAACAGTTTCTAGACGATATGAGAAACCATGAAATCATGAAAAGGCTATCTTCTTTTTTTACTAAAACAAAAAAATATTCTTATCAACACTCAAAAGATGAAGGTGAACAATATAATGGAATAAAAAAAGATCATATTGTTGAAACCAAATTAAAAGCTCCAAAAGGAGAACTACCTAGGAGTTTTCATAGTGTCTTTTCTCCTCAAATCACATGATAATTGAAATTACTAAATAATGACAAATATTCTAAATAAGGAACATTGACATTTATAAATGATGAATCATTTATAATAAAATGTGTAGGATCAACCATTATAGTAAAAGAAAAGTTGAAATCCAAGAATGCTTTGTATAATGATGGGCTGATACACAACTTACTATGTGTCTCACAATTGAGTGATGAGGGAATTGAAGTTATCTTCAATAATTGTGTGTTTGTTTTGAAAAGTTAAGACGATGGAATGATTATTACAAGAGGCAAAAATACAAAATGAAATTTGTTTCAGATTGTTGAAAAAAAAAATCTTGTTACATGATTATAGAGGAAGAGAATCAATTGTGGTATAAAAGGATATGACACATTTTCAATGAAACATGAGAAAGTTATCAAAGAGAGATAGAGTTTGAGAAATTAGAGATTTTCTAAGAGTAATACATTGGTATTGATCTATTTTTCAGAAAATAAAATATTTCAAATGATATGCAAAAGAATGTTGATATTTGTTCAAAACTACTACATGATCAGATTAAATCTTTTATCTGTGGGATGATCAACAAATAATCAACAAATAGAGATAATTAAATCATCATAGTCATTGATGATTTTACTCACATTACATGTGTTATTTATATGAAACATAATTCAGATTGTTTGATAATGTTTTAAAGAATCATATGGAATGTTAAAATGGAATGTGAGAATAATTCAAGGAAGTTGAGAATGGATAATAGTGGTAAATACAAGAAGTGAATAATTTGATAGTTATCATGAAAATCATGGAATTCAATATGAGTACAGTTCATCAAACACTCCTAAAATATGGGTTTTTTTATAGAAACAATAGAAGCATGGTGGTAATGGGAAGAAATATATTTCTAGAACATGGACTTTATCATTAATTTAGGAGGAAAACCCTGAAAACTATTGTTTATATTCAAAACAATTTTTTTTGTACAGGCCCCAATAAGACATGACTCTATAAAAATGGTTTTTTTAAAAAATACTCTACTTCTAAAAAATACTAATGTTTTGGGTGTTAATGTATTATAAGGATGAAAGGTGGAAAATATGGATAATTTGTACAGAAAGGTGAATAAGAATTTTTCGTTGCTAGGCTCTTGATGGAAGATGTTACAAATGCTTCAACAAAGATACAAAAAATAATAGTTGATTAAATTGATGTGTTAGTGATTGAAAATACATAGAAAGATATTCAATATCAGGAATACGAGGAATTTTAAATTGCTCAACCTCATGGAATTGATGTTGGTAATGATGAAATATATTTTCAAAGACTACAAAAGGATTTTTATGGCCTAAAAAAAGTTCTAAGGGAATGGTATTCTAAATTTGACACATGCTTAAAGAAGTTTAATTTCATAAAATGAAATGTGGATAACAATCCCAATAGGCATCATACCATAATAAGGAATATAATTCTATGTACCCTATATTTCTGGAAATTTATTTTAATATAATTGCATATAAAAAATTTTATAGTAGTTATTAGACTATAATGAGAATCTATTGATACTATGATGTTAATCATTGAAATATATCGCATGGTATAGAAAATCATACTGGTATCATAAAAATGATGTGTGACCATAATTTTTAAGGAGTACATATGCATTGATACTTCCTCGTAAGAAGATATCACACGGTGATATTTAGTAGATGCAGTCAGCAGGACTGACCCGCCAATAGGATCACAACATTTTCCTAGTGTCATTTATTTTTCAAATTAGAAAACAAATGTAATGGTATATGTAAATATTATTTTAATTTGGGAAAATAATATGATTGAATACTATAATTTTAGAGGGACCTTAGGTCATTAATTTGTTAATGAACTAGCTTACGTTGAGTGCATCATTTTAGGTATGTCAATAATTAAATAATAAATATAATATTTTTTCACTCTAAAAATGTAGTGATATATTAGTGTAGATTATCATCATGGTATTCCATTCACTAAACCATGTCCATGATATAGAATGTAAATCCCATCCTATTAGGTAAGCTAATAATAATCCATGAATGAATGATGACATGATGTGTTTATCATGATTTTTTAAAAATCAAAGAAAAATATATAATATATTGTATGTTCATTGGAGTGGTTGTCATTTTAATGATTTTTTATTATGTATATTGAGGACTTGATGGGTTGATAGTCTATTCTCATAGTCTATGTATAGTATTTACTACTATCGAGATATGGTCCTAGAGGGTCACACACATGGTGCATTGAAATGTCTACCCTATAGTAGTGAATATGTGTATTAGACCTCATGAGAGCCACCATGGGGTCTACAACGTGACTATAAATAAATGACCTCCTATGTAATTTAAATTCACTATTATTATAGTATATAAAAATTAGAGTGAAGTTTACTTATTAAAATTAACAACAGTTTATTTAGTGAATACATTTAAAATATTTTAAGTATTAATATTATTTTAATATTATTTGCATGTTTAACATTAATAGTAATTATAAATTGAATAATTGACTTTTTAGGAAATAATATAGAAAATATATATATATTATTTAATATTTAAAAATATTAATGATATAATGACATATTTAGTTATTTATAATGTATCAATTATTGACTATTTATTGGGCGTTATATATATGGGGGATGACGAACCACTAACAAGTGTTTAATTATACACACACACACATAGATATATATATATATAGGGAAAAAGAATATTATTTAGGTCATATTATTCATTACATTGAATTTTAGAGCACCTCCTAAATCCTTCTATATCCTAGACAATAATGAATCATTCCATGATAATAATCAAAGAACACCATCATAGATCGGATGGAAAATATTAGTGGTGATCATCGAGACAACGTATGCATTATAAAACCTTCATTATTGTGGTCATGTCCTAGAAAATGTTATTCCAATGTGTTATTGATGTACACGTCTATAATCTAGAGAGCATTGAGGTTATATCCTAAATGAAATGTTCACTGTCGAGAAGCGATAGTAAATAAATATTTTTAATTGAATAAGGTAATCAGTCATCATGATTTTATTCATAAAAAAAGTTAATTTTATATCTTCATAAAATTACCGGGACTATATCTCCATATATGAGAATTTTAATTCACAAAAATGTTTACGATTTTTAAATCCCATGCCCTTAAACATTTTCTATGCCCCACGGTACTAAAAATCCTCATTAACTTTTCATTAGGGTATAGTTGAAATGGGTTTCCTTTTTTGATTACTCCAGTCATTGAGTATATCTTTCCACCTCAGCACAATTTCATTTTCAACAAATTAATTATATCAAATTATATATTAAATAAATTTCAAGCACCCTTTTGAGATGTTTTGTTATAATGATTTGATTTATTCACGGATCGATCAATTTAGTTAGATTGTTTGATTTATTTTTTGTTGGAATTTCTTTCAACACCAATAATTTAAATTGTATAGTCAATCAAAAAGATTAAATTTAGTGATAATTTTTAATAATGTGTATATTATTAACTCATAAATTAATCAAGAAAAATAATTTAGAACATGGACTCCTTAATTGAAATGAATTAATTTAAAACTCATAAGGGTTAATAATTCCTTCTATGCCATTTCATAGTGTAGTTCTGGTATTTGTTTGGGGTAGATCATGTTAGTTAAGGGGAAAATGGGATCAGATCATATTTTTTGGCTTTATAGGGATATCATAGTAGAGAGGGGATATGTTATTCATAAGTGAATATGGATATTCTAAAGACCTATCTATGAAACACATATCATGTTGATACTTGAGTTATCATTGGATGTTTGAGATTTTTTTTCATTTGTGGCTTCTTTTATATGAAATATTTAGGAATTTCTTGTCAGAATTTATTGTTTTTTTTGGAATTCTATATGTTCATGGTGAATGCGCATAGGTATAAACTGTTCATGTTGATTATACAACTTAATATACAATGAATTGTGAGCCATTTAGTATTGGATCATGGACATGGATACTATTCTTATAGACAATACAGTTTGAAAAAATTGGCCATTTAGACAAGTTTCTCTTCCCCTAATTATTATAAATGATTCTATATGGTTTAATGAAAGATGTTTTCTATAAATTGATATAACATGATAAAATTTAATTTAATTTCCAAAAGTTGATTAGTAGGATTATTTTTAAAAATAGGTTTAAATAAATTCTATTATTTAATTCTAAAATAAATGTGGAATGTTAGAATAGGTTTATGGAAGCACTAGAATTTTATTTTTGGAATTAGTTGGGATTTATATTGGGGTTTATTTTCTTCTCAAATTATAAATGTAACAATTGTGACCAAACGGTGTATTATAAAATGTTTACAATCCAAATTGAGGTTTGAATAAAGGATAAATATAAAATATGAATATTACCATCCCAAAAAATTATATATTATTTCATAAATAGTTTCTGAATTGTTTTTTTAATTGGTTTAATAATATTTTCTAATATTATTTTTTTTGAATTTATCTGATGATTATTTTAGGGTTTTCATCAGGGTTATTCATGGATTTTTTAAATCTAATGGTTAAAGTGGTTAAATTGGAAGAGGTTTACTATATGATAATAATTATTTTAAAATGTAAATGAGGATTAATTGAAATTGAATTTAATTATTTCTTTATAACACAAATTTCGGTAGGAAAACTAAGGAATACTTATTATTTTCGTAAAGGTCCTCATTTATTTGATCACATTTATTTTATATTCTGTTCAGTTAATAATGAAAAATATCATTGACTCTATTTTTTAGTACCAAGTTTGGATTCAATTATTAATTTCTTTTTTATGATTCCAAATTCAAAGTTTATTTTTATTATTTTATCTATGACAATATTTTTTTGATTTTTTCCACCCAAATAAGATTCAATGAAACCTTAAGAGGAGCCAGTGGGTGGTACATTGATAGTAAATCCACATGTAAATAATGTTCTTTCAATGTCATCCATAGATTCCAATAATGTCATAAGAGTTACCCTCAATTCTGTTATATATCATTATAATGATTAGGTCATGATGTTCCAAAATTTAAACCCTCCTTTATTTTTAGGGGAGTAAAATTACTATAATGTGGAGGGGTTTATTTTAAATATTGATGGAATCCTTGGGATTCTATATATCCAAGAGTATTATAACATAATATTTTCTATGTTCACGCATAATGGTCCCAGTTGGATGTGGTGGAAATCCAATAAACAATTTATTAAACATGAGTACCATTCATTGGAAGTAATGAACATAATATTACTGGTTATCATTGTGATCTAACAACAGTTATTAAATGTAATGAAACTGATAAAATATTAAAATTCTAAGAACACCCTGAATGATAAATTATATGGTAAAAGAAAATAAATGAAGGTATAATATGTCACGAACCAACCCTAGTCGACCCTACACTGGTCACCCGAGCTTCTCCGCAACTTGTCTCAAAGGGTGTTCACAATCCCCACGGGGATGGAAACTAGGGTTGGGAATCAAGATAAAATTATTGGGAATGATATGGTCCATAAACTATAAATAAATAAAAAATAATAAACTAAACAATAAAACATAACTCTAACATTGTAGAATGAAATAAATAGAACAACCCAACATACCTCCATGTGGCCCTCTAGGTCACCTCCCAACCAAAGGCTGACTTTTCTCCAATAATTATAAACTCAGCCAAGAAATCCTTATCAAATGAAACTAGCTTCTTAAAATTTAAAAATATACGGGAGGATTAAAAATTCTCATTAGGGAACCCAAAATTGAATCATAGAATCCATTCATTTTTCAATTCCAAAATAGGCCAATAAAACTAGTTTGAACTAAAATTAATAAAAAATAAGGTTTTCACATAGACATTTTATTTTGAAAACTAACAATCACAATTCAATTTCCCTTAAAATTAAAAAATAGGGAAAATAAATAGATAGGGTAATAAACAATTTTTTTCAAAATATATACTTTGAAATCCTTTTTAAAAACAACCATACATACAATTTCTTTCCATGAAAACACTAGAACCAAGTTCTAGGGTATGATTCTACACACACAGTAAGAGTAATGGTACTAATAGTGCTTGTATCAATGGATCATGGAAAATCTAGGAACTCAGAGGATGAAAAGAATGTACTATACATGTGACTAATCTTGAAGGCATGCCTACTCTCGATGATGTCATAACACCATAACGCCTGACCGTCACCCTACCTGGCATGGTTGAGGGGCAAAATCCCATAACAATACTAATATCAAAACATACCTCTACTATGGTTCACTATCCAGTTCACAATATAAACTAGTGAAGAAATCATTCTAAAAAAACCAACTTCCTTTGCTATGTTTCCGTGCTAGGTTCACAAAGAGGTGTTACACACATTCAAGAAACATGCCATATGTATATAACCAATCATTTAACACAATTCAACACCAACCTGACCAACTCACGATTTTTCACATGCCTTAAAATAAATATTTTCAAAATGAGGTCCATACCAAGGATCCTATAGTCTCATGATCAATCGACGTGGCACCAAGACCTAACCAAAAAGGGGATTTTCTACATACCATTTCAATGATTCCAAAATGGCCTTTAGAGTTACATCATTCAACCATTTACCAAAATATTTACACATTTTTTAAAAAAAATTAATAAACAACATTCCATAAAAACGTGGTCAGGGGGACCAAAACATACTAATTTTCTTTCACAAAAACATGTATTTACCAAACCATGCATTTACCAATGCATTCCAAACTGGCTCATGCCCTCTTTACTAAAACATCAATTCACCAAAACACTCATTTAATAAAACATACCAAAATAATAAAAATTTATGAACCATTATAAATATAGAATTAAACACCATAACATGTTTCAAAACCCATGGTCAAACCTTAAAGAACCCATTAAAAAATTATTTCCCAAACACTTAAAGAAGCACTTTATAAGACATTTTTTAAAACTCTCTTTTTATACCACCAAGGGGACGAAAAATTTCTGCAAATTTAAATCCATTATAAAAACATGAAACATTAAGAAAAATATCAAACAACCCCTTAAATATATATAACCATGAACACACCCAAATACGCCTCATTGGTTAAGCGAACAATTTTCCTTTCCAAACGCACACCAAACCATATTAAATATATCTTTCAAAAACCTCAATGTTATAGAAACATTACAAAACAAACCAGAAATTTTTTACACAATGAAACGAATAAGACAAAAATTTTATATACCATTTAATAAACTGACTAAATGATTTATAAATATTTTTATAATGAATAAAATAGATTTTTAAAAATTTTATAAACAAACAAGACAATTTATAAACAATTTGATAATCCGGCCATATAATTTATAAAAAATTCATTCAAATTGGAAACATGATCAAAACCTATTAAGGATTATTTTGAAGGTATGTGTCATTCATAAAACATTATAGGAAAAAAATTAGAAACCAATGATCATATATTTTTTCATATGCACACATGAACATAACCATAGAAAACACTTCAAAAATATTTTTTTAACCAAATCAAATGAATTATAGACACTATAAATAGTAAACTAAACTTATTTGAAAGGTTTGAATTAATTAAAAATTTTAATTAAAATATTAAAGTATTAATTGGTTGTAATCAGAAAGGAAAATAAGGATTCTCCATCCTCAATGAAAGAGCAGACACAACAACATTTTATCAAGAGGAACTACAATGCCTCGTGGACCAAAAACACACCGGAAGTGGAGGAAAACATGTGCCAGGGAGGAGGAGGTGCTGTGATTCACACTGCAAGACCATCAGACATTGGGGATCAGGTTCGCCAGAGGACCGTTGGAGAGTGGAGTTTTGGTTCCCCGAATGGCTACTAGGCAATGAGGATTAGACCGCTGGAAGATGAAGCTAGAAAGGGAGGAGGGGAGGCCAGTGCTGGGGTGTAAGTGAGGTAGTCGCAGGGGGCCAGGGTGGTGATCTCAGAGTGGGGTTGGGTGCAGCGCTGCATGGAGGAGGGTTTAGGTTGGGTGTGTGAGATACCATAATAGTGAAACAAGTGCGTTAGAAGGTGAGCGGAGGTGGGGTCCTTCAGGGGGAGACCCGGAGCAAGGGGCGAGGGAAGCATGGCCACACCAAACCACTAGAAGGAGAGGAAGACCTTCTATGCCAATAGAATGAGAGGGGAAGACTCACCTTGCTGCTAGATGGAGGCCCCATGCCACTAGGAGTAGAAGTAGAGGGTGACACATGCAATGGAGGAGAAGGAAGAGAGGGCTCTTGTAGTGTGGTGAGGAAGTGGCTACGTGAGAGGGAAGAAATAAGGAGATGTACTCTAGGTAATCCTTCTGTCATTTTTGTCATTTATTAATTTTTTTTATAATTATAATATTATTACTGTAATAATAATAATAATTAAATAAATTAAGATAATAATAATAATAATAATTTTACTAAAATTGAAAATATCAAAAATAAAAATAATAAAAATAATAAAAATAAATATTAAAAACAATAAAAATAATAACAAGAATAACACCTAAATAATAATAATAATAATAAGTAAATAATTAAATTATTATTACACCAATTTAAACATTTAACCCCTTTTATTTATATAAAAAATTATTTATTTTAATTGGAAGACATTTGTGCAGGCACCTAGGTTAATGACGTGGCTACTACCCATAGTGCGTTAACTATGAAGGGGTTTGAAACCGCCAAAAAATGTTAAACGAAAAAACTTTTATAATCGTGTGCACTAGAGAATCGATGAGAGAACCCAATGAAAAGAAATATTAAAATAAAAAGAAACATAAAAGTCGGGGTGTTACAATTATCCCCACTACAGACATGTTTTGCCCCCATAAAATCACCCAGTAGAACAACAGACAAAATAAGAATCCATACCCGAATGAAAACTAAAGTATCCAAAATAAATGAGAATGAGAGATCATGAGAGGGTTCTCTCCAACACATTATCCCAACTACTGCGTAAATTAAACTCCCAAAACACCACCTCAATATGTGGGGGGTGTAGGAACTCCCAAACGATCCACACTAACTACTATATCACGAACGAAACAATGCCTCTGCTGAAACATGGAACTCTCATCCCAGACCAAAACCCCCCAACACTAGAGAAATCCCCTTAGAAGAAGATAAACAATGTAGTGAACCCGAGTATAACAACAACATTATATTCTTCTATAGGCACTTACATATCTAAACAAACATATCTAATAAAAGATCAACCCATACAAGGGCCAAATAAAATTTTAAGAAAAACACACGATCCAGATAACCACATACACCCAAATAGGATTGCTCAGATTATAATAGAATGAGTACATCATAACTTAAAGATGGATAAATGAACTTACAATAATTTAAATAGTTTAATTGTAGAAAAAACCCAATAATGGAATGAATATGAATGTTCCACTGCCAAAACTGGACACCAAACCCGGACCATGGTTTTACACCCCCACCAACTCCTGACTAATCGCAAGCTTCACCCTAGGACCTGTAGCTGGGGATATGGTGGATGAAGCATCTCCTAACTCACAGTTAGACACTAGAATCCTCGAGTCACATCATCTACTTCAGGTGATGCTACCTGCTAATCTTTTCTCAATGACCGAGACACCCGCAATGAGGGAATGTATTTGGGGGGTGTGACATAGTGGCTTTATGTGCCCTAAATTTCCACACTGATGGCACACTATTGAATGATCCTCTATACTTGAAGTCAGGACCTCTACAGAGGAATCTTTATAAATATATCCCTTTGGAACACTCTTCTACCTAGATGGTGATCCTTCGCGAGAAACCAGAGACGTTGGATTTCTAACCATCTGCGCTCTCAAGACCAACATAGATAAGAACGCCTCATCCAAAAGATTATCAAAACAATGGTCCCTAGAAGGGAGTATTTACTCAATGATATCTAGGTGAGGACCCCAATGAAGAGATAATTATTAGTTGAATCATGCAAGAATAAATCTAATGAAAATGACATATGTTCCTTGAAATGGTCAACATATGTTTTCAACATCAGTTGGAATCATTGAATATGCATGAGATCTCCCTTTTTCTTCATCTTCAACTCTTTAGGAATAAAACAACAAACGAATATTGATTTAAATAAATCCCACGTCATCCCAACTTACCGTGATGGTGGAGCGAACAAATCTCATTATTATAGAGATGGAACTCTAAACATACCCATAAGAGCACACACTCTTACAACTTCTCAAGTCCCCAATACCCCGAAGATGCATTGGACCCCTTCAAGCAACATTTCTTCATCAATGGATCCCTGATCATTATAATGTATAGAAAATTTCCAAGAAAGAACAAAACCTAGGCATGACTTATAAAAAACCATGGGGACCTTACTAGACAGCATTTTCAAAACCACATATAAAACACAAATCCAAAATCAGTATCAGGTTTAAGTAACATCTTTGAATATACCATCATCCGAAAAAAAACTGGCTTAATAAAACCAAACAAAAACAAACACAACCCAAAATTCCATTTTCAAAAACCCCACTTAATTTTTGATTTCACAACCACCTTATTTCAAAGACACTTTTCAAATAAGAATCCATATATTCAAACCAAATTCAATTTCAAAAATCATTTCCCCATTTCAAAATCACAATATAAAAACATGGTCAAGATATTAATTCCATGTAAACACCCCAGTAATCCCATGAACCATTGAACATATATTCATCAGATTTAATCCTTATGCACCAACAAACACATCCATGCATCCCCTAAAATGTGAAAATGGACATAAAGTGTACCCAAGAATACACCCCAACCATTTCTCTACCAATTCCAAGAAAAAAATAAATATTTCGTTGAAGAGCTTTTAGTTTTAAAACCCATTTCACGAATTTAATGCCATTTAAAATAAATCATTCTCATTAAAAAAACACATTATTCATTTTCAAACGTTCACTTACACTAACCAGTATTAAAAAGACATTAAACTTGTATCAAACTACTGGAGTGAGGGATTTACAGTCATCCTTAACCAAACGACATGGTAGTGGGACATCCTTTAAACAACATGGAGGTAAATAAACCATGTACTCAGACCCCACATGGGTCACTACTCCTTTATAAATCACAACATAAAATCTGCTTTTATCTATTTTCATCCCTCAATATAAAACAATCTCTAATGAGATAAGGACTCAATTCCCTGACTAACCTTGGCAGCTCGAGGTTTGCAACAAGTGATGGTTCATGACTTCCTTCTCATACCTACCTCTCAAGTCCCAAAAGTCCTAATCTAAATCTAAAAAACACCCCAAATTACAAGGGCCTCATATTATAACATTTTTTCATGATCAAACTTAGTTCGACCCTGAACTGGTATCCTAAGCCAGTCTACGACATGTCCCAAAGGGTATTCTTAATCCCCACGGGATTGGAAATAGTAATGGGAATCAAAATTTAATCATTGGGAATTATTTGTCCGATAAAAAAATATATAAACAAGAATAAATAATACAATAAAAAAGATCACATGTAGTGGAAAAAGAAATAAAAAGAATAGCTCAACATTCCACCAAGTGACCTTCCATGTCACCTCCCAACCAAAAGGTGAACATGCTCCAACAATTAGAATCTCAACCAAGAAAACCTGAGAAAAAGAAACCTGTAACAAAAAATTTAAAAATAGGCATGAGCATTAAAAATTCTCAGTAGGGACACTATAAGTGAACAATAGAGTCCTTCCAATTTCTAATTCCATAACAGACCAACAACACTAGTTTGAACTATAGTTATAAATAAAATAATGTTTTCACATATATAATTTAATTTGAAAACTTATAATCACAATTTTATTGCCCTTGTAATTCAAAAACAGGGAATGGAAATAATGCGGGGTGTGTACAATCATATTGAAAACTACTATTTCGGAATCCTTTTTAAAACCAACCATACAGACAATGTTTTTCCAAGAAATCTACAAAACCAAGTTCAACAGTATGATTCTACACACACAGCATGGGAAGTGGTTCTAATAGTTCACATATCAAAGGATCACATAAATCCTAGGAACGTGGTGGAAGATCCTAACATACTATACATGTAACTCATCCAGAAGGCATGCCTAATATCGATGAAATCATTAATCCATAATGCCCAACCATCACCTTACCTGGCCTGGTTGAGGGGCCCAATACTATAACAACAATACTAACAAAACAACCCTCTACTATGTGGCACCAGCTAGTGCGTAATCAAAACTAGTGCATGAATAATTCTTAGTAAACCACCTTAAATTGATAAGTTTCCATGCTTGTTTTAAAAATTAGTGTGCCACATATTCAACCAAAAAGCTATATATATATATAACCAAGTATACAACACAATCCTTAACCACCTAAACCACATCAGGATTAGTCTCATGCCTTAAAATAAATATTCCCAAAAGAAGGCTCATATTGAGGACCATGTTCTCTCATGATCAATCGACAAGGCAAGAGACCTAACCAAAGAGTGGTTTTACAACATACCCTTTCAACGATGCAAAATTGGCTATTTTTTCGTAACATACCATGATTCCATGATATGCTTCTCTTTGAATAATACAGTAGCGTGTGTTGTATGCAACTTCGAGTTCTAACACACAACACAACCAATCAAACTAGCTTTTATAAATACTAATACCCACATTTTGAAATTTTTTAAATTTTATCCTTCAAAATGGACTTCATTTTTCAGTTTGGAATATTGAAATTAGATTTGGGTGAATTTTTGGTATTTTTCTAAAAAAATTCAATTTTTGATGAATAGTGAAAAACCCTAAGTTATAGTTTAAAACCACATTTTTATAATTATTTAGTTTATTTAAATTTAATTAAGTTCAAAATAGAAACATAATTCCCGTATAAGTTCAATGTAATTTATTAGATTTAGTTTAGAATAATTTTAGATATATAAAAATTTTATTGAACTTTTCACTGTCTTTTACCCACCTCCTAGGAGAATCTTGAAATTCACATAAAACATAATTTTACCGCTTCTATGAGTGAAATTTAAAAAATCCGAGAGGCATGGTTAATATCAAGGAGTAAAATTTTTGTCAATGAGATGAAAATAATTTTTTTGAATAGTAGCTTTTTACTTTTATTTACCGCGGTTAAATGCAAATAGGGTAATTATGGGTAAAATGATATCAATATTACCCTAAAACATGTAATAATTCTATTGAACAAGTTTATCTTGACCAAAAACAACTTTAGGAATAAAATATTATCATTTAGGTCCACTTGGATTATATTAGGACATTAATTATTATTTAATTCAAAGAAGTGTTAAAAGAGATAAAATCAATGTTTAATTACTAAAACATTTTAAATATAGGGTTATACATAATATAAATTAGATTATAAATTTTAATTAGAAATTTGAAAATCTCTTCTACATAATGGTATTATATTTATAATTTTTAAACATTTAATAATTAAATTTATTTATGACACAATAATGATGTAGTATTTTCCTTATTAATGAAGGAATCAAATAATTTATATTATAAAAGTTAAAATAAATATAATTTTAATGTTATGATGACATAAATTAATATTATTAGTTAATATTAATTTTTATGATTTATTAAATTAATTTTATTCGAGTTAATAATGTTCTTAATACTTTAACAAAAATCAATTATCGAATACTGTCAAAATATACATAAATGTGTTTTTAAAACAAATATTTTATTATTAACTGATATTCTATTCTTAAAAATCTACGGATCGGCCAAAGGACTTATATCATGAAAGGTGTATCATTAATGAACAAATTTTGGGTTTCTTGGATGTATATAGTGAGTTTATTAACTCTATAATATAAAAATACAAAGTGACATCGTAAATGTCAAACTAATTAACTAAGAGTTAAAAGTAAAAGACAAGGTTAATATAATGACCCAAACCTATCTAAAATCTATTGGTTGAAAGGAATTCTTCCCATACCAACCTTATACATTTAATAATCCACTATTGAGCCATTAGAAACCGAATATGATATTATTATAAAATAATACATTAAGTTTTTTGTAAAGAGCCCCTCCCCCCCTTATAAGAGGACACCACTTCTAACCAATTCTTCACACCGTCAAATCCTTTTGGTTCGGCCAACCCCTACCCAATTATTCTCTAAAATAACCTCACTTCTACCTATATGCCTTATTTGGACCATAAATCCAACTTAAGGTGACATTTTGATCATATCAAAACGAAGAACCATAAGAAGAGATATTGTTTTCACCGCCATCATTCAAGTTCCTTTCTTCTTCAACATCATCTTTATTTGTTATTTCCATTCTATAATAATAAATATAGTATCTTCTATATACTGTGATGTTATTATAAATATGGTACAACCATATTCAGTATTCTATCCATCCATTTAATGACATGTCACTATACGTGCGTACGTACGGCCTACCGTCTCCACATTGTGGTGTAATTGTTATTCAATAAATTATTATTTGGATTGGTATAATAATTATGTGTAATTCATGTAAATAATAAATATAATATGATAATGATTTTGTATATATGATATAATATCCAATTATATATTTTTTTAATATCAAAAGAGTGATATTGTCGCTTTTGCGAACGTAGAGACTACCGTCACCACGAACGCAATGAGATTCATTCCCCATCGTATCCATTCAAGTCTAATTCATATTTGATGATTAGAAATAATTTTTAAGGAGTCGATATCATTCTTGTTATGAATAATATACAACCTATTTAGAACAAAAACATCTTATGTAACAAAAAATATTAAAGAAAACGAGTAAGTTAACACTTGAAACGACGATAATACTAAGATATTCTTAGCAAAGAAATTTTAAAAGATCATATATGATATCATATTAATGTATATGATTAATTTATAATTTAATAACATTTTTTTCACCATTATATAGGAGGTTAACCTACCCTCAACTAAGGAAAAGTACAAGGTAAGGGTTTATTTCATAATCTCTTCATTATCTGAGGTTGTTCATACGTAATTATGTACTAGGACCTCGTTATCATCCTCATCCATGTATCATAAAAATTTATTTCAAATAAATAATAATATTTTACAGACTATGGGTTAAAGTCTTATATACACTTTTTGATTTTTTTATAATAAGTTTATAATGGAATCATTCTGTCGTTTTCCAAACATGGTCGTTTTTAAACTTTTCGACAGAATTTAGGTAAGAATGTCTTTTTTAACTTATACAGAGGGTGAAACTATTTTTCCACCGTTGTAAAATCTTCAAATATTCCCTTAAAATATTATTAGGATATTTTCAATTTAAATGATTTATTTCATAATTATGTGACTTTTAAATGATTAAAAAAAGAGATATTTCTCTCAAATAGTTTTGATTTCATCTATGTCAACATCCATTGATGAATTTTAAGCTTATTGGTAGTTGATTTATTATGATAAAAAATCCATATTATATTGAAGGTTTTGTGATAATTTTGAATGTAGATGTGTTATTTTTTGACAGTTCATGGTTTATGGATAATGTATCGACATTTCATATGCTAGTTTTAATATGAATGAATATGTTATGTTTAAACATGTTCATATAAGGAATGCATTGGACTTAATAAGTGATGGGTGGAGCCCACTATAGCTTCTCGATGCATCGGTAGGCCTCATGAGACAAAATAGTGTTTTGGCAGAAGTCCTTGACAAAATATTATTTGTATCCTTGGCACGAGGCCTTGACTATGTGGTTTTGATTGTCTGGTTTTATGCATTCCATCATTATGAAAGTGGTTATTGATATTGCATGTGATTATTCGACTAGTAGAATATCCATGTGAATAAGTAAATGGAATTATTTCATTTTATTTCTGCCACATTATGTTGATGTTAAACGTTAACAGGCTTTTTTAGTTATACATTGCCTTAAATGTTTGTGCATATTTATGAAATATTCCGCTATATTGTTATCCTTACTGTGCATCTGAGTTCACCCCTTTCTATGTTTTATTTTTACCAGGATGTGAAGAAGTATTTTATAAATGACCTGCAGGGATAGAATGAGGGTATATGACTATGAACTATGGACACTATGTTGTTGTAGTTTTAATTTTATGAGGTAATTTAAACTTTATGAATGTATCTAGTTATTCCATGGATACTAAACTAATCGGTCTTTTGAGACATGATATTTTTTTTATCATGAAAATGTTATGTAATAATGCACCAACTCTCGGTAACTGGGGTCGGTTCGTTACAATTAGTATCATAAGAAGTTTATTACAAACCTTTGAAGCTAGATTTAGATAAACTATGATTAGAGAACATAGACCTAAGATGGACTTTGAGGATTTGTATAGAAGAACATCCAAGAATGTTGGTATTATAGAGATTTTTTGAGTATTAAAAACAATACATTGCAGTCTGGATACGAGAAGGTATAGGTGGCTCTGGAACAGATGTATAAAGGGGCAAAACCCGAAAACACCTCTTTGAGCTAGACTCGAACGGGAACTGGTGCACGACAATAGGCCTTGGGGCACTCTTGGTTACGACACTCCCGGGGGATATTCTTAGAATAATTTTCATATTATTTACAAAAAATTATGAAGAATTTATGAGTATATACTTACTCAAAGATAACATTTTTTATGATTATGGATTATATCAATAAATAGTTGAATTTATGTTATGTTTTTTACAAGTATGGAATTATGTATTTTGATTCATAAACTAATCTAGTTTATGACATTGTTTATAAATGGATCCTAGTGGAAGGAATGTAAACTATATCAATGCAAACACTCCATATAGGGATTTCCCTCTTACTCAATATAATTATAGTGGAGTTGGTGATACAACTGGTGCTGATCAGCTTATCACCATTCTAGGACAACTCACTTAGGTTATGAATAATAACCTTACCCATATGGAGCACCCTGATCCCAGCATGGAGTATCAATGTTGGATAGTTTCCTGAGGCAACCACCACCAAGATTCAATGGGAGTAAAAATCCATTAGTAGCTGATCAATGGATAATTTCCCTAGAGAAAATATTTTAGGCTTTGGGGAGTAGTGAAAGGGAAAAGGTTGTCATGGCAGTTTATCACCTCCCTGGAGCTTCTGATCAATGGTGGTCATTGATATAAAACAAAATGGAAGATGATGAAGTATCAAATATGGAATGGAGGGAGTTTAAAGAGCTATTATTAGAAAAATAAATTCCTTGTGACCATCGAGAATATATTGAAAGGAAATTTTTGAGTTCGAGACAAAAGGAGGATTAGAATGTTTCAAAGTATGAGGCTAACTTTACAAGGGTAGAGAGGCATGAAGCAGATTATATACGTAACCCAAGAAGTAATATTGATCGTTTATTTGATGGGTTAAAACTGTTTCTCCATCGAGCATTAGTCTCACAATATTTCTCGTCGTATGAAGATATTATCTCATGTGCTATCAAGACAGAAAAGGAATTCTCTAAGTCTTATGAATTTATGGAAAACCAAGAAAAGAAGAGATCTAATGATTACTATGGGAGTGGAAATAAGTGGAAGAAGGGAAATGTAGAATATCCATCCTTTAGTAAATGTGGGATGAAACACCCCGGTACTTTCTTGAAAGGAATAACAGTCTGTTACAGTGTGGTGAAAAAGGCCACCAAGATCGTGATTGCAAGGGGAAGAAAGAAGTTACCGAGATTCAATGATACAATTGTAGGGATATGAGACATTATGTAAATGAATGTACTACGCGACCGGGGAACTTACCTCAGAAAAGTCCAAGGGATCAAGGCCATGCTTATGCTATCACTACTGCTGAGGTAGAAGCTCCGAAAGATGTGGTGGTAGGTAATTTAATGGTTTCCTTATGTTTAGATAATTCTTTATTTGATTCTAGATCATCGCATTATTTCATATCTTCCCAGTTTTCTAAGAAAATTAGATATTTCCAATTTGATTTAATGAGGAAGTTTTTAGTCAAAACCCCTGAAGGAAGTATCATTGCTACAAAGATCTGTGAATCAGTCCCCATTAGAGAAAATAAATATTCTTTATCTGCTATTCTCATCGTCATACCTATGATTGAATTTGATATAATCCTCAGTATGGATTGGCTTTCCCACCATGATTCAAAAATGTATTGTAAGAAGAAGGAGGTTACAATTTTTGATGATGATGATAAGGAACACCTTACCTTTAGAGCAGAATCATCACCACCTAAATCTTATCTAGATCCACCCCTAGTAGCTCAACTAAATTCAATTATTATGGAGGAAGATAATCAAATAACGGTGGGTGAGGAAAGGAATGTTCAAAATGAGGATGTTCCAATTATGAAAGAATATATAGATGTGTTTCTGGACGATTTACATGGAAATCCTCCAGTATGAGAAATTGAGTATTCCATTGATTCAATTCCTGGATCAATGCCCATATTGATGACCCCTTATGGAATGGAAACTATGGAATTAGTTGAAATAATGAAACAATTAGAAGAACTGAGAAATAAGGGATTTATTCGCCCAAGTGTTTCTCCATGGGGATCCCATGTCTTTTTTGTTAAGAAGAAAGATGGATATATGAGTTTATGTATCGACTAAATGGAAATAAATGCTATAACAATAAATAACAAGTATCACCTACCTCGCATTTATGATTTATTTGAACAACTACATAGAGCTCAATACTTTTCAAAGACTGACCTTTGATTTGGATACCATCAGTTTTTTGTGAAGAAGGAAGACATTCCAAAGACAGCATTCCGAAACAGGTAAGGGCATTACGAGTTTACAGTAATGCCTTTTGGATTGAATAATTCACCCTATGTATTCATGGATCTAATGAACAAAGTTTTTAAGGAATACCTCGATGATTTTGTAGTGGTATTTATTAATGATATCTTGGTATACTCTAAAATCTACAAAGATCATGAAAATTACTTTCTCATTATCCTGAAGACTCTTAGAAGACATGAATTATATGGGAAGATTAGCAAGTTTGAATTCTGGCTTCAGGAGATTTCTTTTCTTGGAAATATTTTCTCCAAATATGGAATCTCTATTGATCCTTCTAAGACCATGGAAATCCATGAATGGCCAGAACCAACGGGTATAACCAAGGTATGCAGTTTTATTGGTTTAGCAGGTTATTATCGATGTTTCGTCCAAAATTTCACCCAATTGGCCAACCCATTAACAAAGATCACACGTAAAGTGGTTAAATTTTTTGGGACCAAAGATTCTAAAGAATGTTTTCAAGAACTGAATAGAATATTATTCAATGAACCTATATTGACTCTACCTTCAGGGAATGATGGGTTCATTATTTATAGTTATGCATCGAAGAAATGACTTGGTTGTATCATTATGCAGAATGATAGAGTTATTTCCTATACATCACGACAACTAGAAATTCATGACCTAAACTATCCTACTCATGATCTTGAGCTAGCAGTTGTAATCGTTGCATTGAAGATTTGGAGTCACTATCTCTATGGCAAGAAATGTGAGATTTATAGTTATCACAAGAGTTTGATGTATATTTTCTCACAAAAAGAACTCAACATGAGGCAAAGGAGATGGCTTAAAATACTTGAGGACTATGATTGCATGATACAATACCACCCAGGGAAGGAAAATAATGTCAATGATTTTTTGAGAATAAAGGATCATGGAGTTTGGAACAAGATGAGAGTTGAGAGGTATCCTATTTTCATGGATCTAGTAACATTTGATATGGGAATAACCGTGGATGGTGAAACATCGATACTTTTTCAAATGGTTGCCAAACCATCTTTACTAGAAAGGATAAAGATTTCTCAGACCGATGATGAAAATTTTAAAAAGAATATTAAATCTATGAATAATGGAAGATTGACTGACTTTGTGTATGAAGATGGAATTTTGATGTTTGGGAAGTGAATTTGTGTTCCCAATATACCTGATCTAAAAAGGGAATTGCTGGATGATGCTCATAGTTCCAATTTATCAATACACCCTGGGAGCACCACAATTTATAGATATTTGAAGGAACATTTTTGGTGGAACAACATGAAGAGGGAGATTGCTGATTTTGTGTCATTATGTACGGTTTTCAAAAAGTGAAAGCTGGAAGGCAACAACCCGGTGGAGTTTTGAAACCTCTTCTCATACATGAGTAAAAATGGGATAATATCACGATAGACATTGCCTTGGGACTACCAAAGACTCCTAGAAGGAACGATGCAATATGGGTCATTGTTGATCGTCTTATCAAGTCATCACATTTTCTTGCTATAAGGGAGGATTTACCACTTGAACTTCTAGCAAGAATATATATTAATGAAGTTGTGGGACTTCATGGAGTACCCCTATCAATTTTTTCGGACCGTGATCCCCATTTTACATAAAAATTCTCGAAGCGTCTTCAGAATGCCTTGGATACTGAACTTTGTTTGAGCACTGCCTACCACCCTCAAATAGATGGACAATCAGAATGGACTATTCAAAACATAGAAGACATGTTGAGATCTTGCTCACTTGTCTTTCAGGGTATTTGGGATCAATATTTACCTCTGGTAGAATTTTACTATAACAATAGCTTCCATCCAAGTATTTGGAAGGCACCATATGAAGCATTATATGGAAAGATATGTCGCACACCAACCTGTTGGGATGATGTTTGTAACAGCCCAAGATTTTATAAAAAAATATTCTTTTTAATTTTATTAATGTCTTGTGTTGTACGCTACACCAAAAGGAGCTTGCACAACACACATCCTTGACTTGTCTTGCATTACACGCAATCACGACCTTCCTCGATAGCGTGTGTAGTACGCAATACCGAGTTTCACTAAACAACGATATGCTATAAAAATATTATTAAAACTAGCCGTTATGAATAGTAATAACCACTTTTTGAAATCCAGTAAATATTATTTTTCAAAATGAACTTTATTTTTGGATTCGGAGTATCGAATTTAGCCTAAGGTGAAATTTTGGTACTTTTCGGATAACATTCATATTCTGATGAATAGTGAAAATTACTAAATTATAATTAAAAACAACTTTTTTAATCGAAATAATTAATAGTGATAAATCATTAATTTGAGTGGTTTTAAAGTATATTTAGAATATATTTTTACAATTTAATACAATGTTGGTCATTGGACGTAATTTCACATTTAAACTAGACATAAACAAGTGTCAATCTTTTGATAGATATTGTTTCTTAAAAACACGCTATTTGTTTTAACAGCGGGATTTAATTATAAAATTAATTAATGCAACTTTTATGTTATGAATTTGGTAAAATAGACTTCATTTTTGAATTCGGAATATGAAATATAGCTTAGGATGAAATTTTGGCATTGTTCTGAAAAACATCAATTTTTGATGAATAGTGAAACTACTAAGTGGTAGTTAAAAAAACTGAATTTTTCATAAAACTTAATTTTGCGACTTCTGTGAATGGAATTTTGAAAATCCGAGAGACACGGTTAATATCAAGGACTAAAATGTGGTTCAATGAGATGAAAATAATTTTTTGGTGAATAGTAACTTTTTACTTTTTTACCGCGGTTAATAGTAAATAGGGTAACTAAGGGTAAATATGATATTACTATTACCCTAACACATGGCCTAATTCTATTGGATAAGTGTAATTCGACCAAAAACAAACTTAGGAATAAAATATGACCATTTAGGCCCACTTGGATTAGATTAGGACATTTATTATTAATTTATTTAAAGAAGGGTTAAAATAGTTAAAATCAAAGTTTAATTAGTAAATCATTTTTAATATGGGATTATACATAAGATAAATTAGACTATAAATATTCATTAGAAATCTAAAAATATTTCCTACATGATGGTATTTTATTTGTAATTTTTAGACATCAAATAATATAATTTATTTATGACACAAAGATGATGTAGTAATTATCTTATTAATGAAATATTGACATAATTGATAATATAAATACCAAAATAAATGTAATTTAAGACTTTTTATGAATTTCACTAATTTTCTAGGTTACTATGATATATTAGTGATGATTTAATCAACTTGGTTCGAACATATAATTCTGTTATGACTTTCAAAAAAATCATATATCAAATAGTGTCAAAATTGACACAAAATAGTTTTTAAATCAAATATTATATTATTAATTGATATTTTATTCCTAAAAATCTAAGGTTCGGCCAAATGACTTAGATAAGGATATATGTATTAATAATATACAATTTGGGGTTCGTTTGGCATGTTATAGTAAGTTTATTAACCATATAGTGAAAGAAAACAAAAAGACACGGTAAAAGTTAAATTAATTAACTTAGAGTTAAATCTAATTGATAAGGTTAAAATAATATCTTAAACTTGTCTAAATTCTATTGGTTGATAGGATTTCGACCCATCCTTACTTTAGCTTCGAAATAAGACCCTTTGGAACCATTATAAACCGATTTTGACTTTAATATAAAATAATATTTTGAGATATTCCTAAGGTGCCCCTCTCCTCCCCTATAAAAGGACACCTCCTCCCCCTCCTCCTCACACCAATTTGAGCACTCAAGCTCGGCCAACTCCTGCCAATTTCTCCTCTCCACTTCCCTAGCAACATTCTAGAGGTTCTGGTCTTCCTCAAAGACCAATTTTAGTGCCCTAAGAGGAGGTCTCAAAGAGGCACTTCAAAGAAGAGTTAATTACCGTTACCAATTCTTTCATCTTTATTTCTTCTTCCACTTCTTCTTATTAGGTTGTTTCATTATGAAGTAATAACATCAGTATCACTAATATACTGATATGTTATTATAAGTATGAAACAACCCTATTTCACCATCTATCCATCCTACGGAAAAAGAAATCACCGCGCATGCGTACGTACGGAATACCGTCTCCACGCCGTGGTGTAATCTATTTTCCACCACCACCTTACATGGATGGGTATAATGGTGTAAAGAATAACTATACATAGTTATTACAACATCATATTGATTCTGATATATTTTATAATACACTCCAATTCAATTCAATATTTATAGAAATGATATCATCGCTCGTGCGTACGTACGGAATACCGTCTCCACGACGCGATGAGATTCATTCTCCATGTTAACCATTTAAGAATGATTATAATGTATATATAAGAAATAATAATGAAATATATGACATTATAAAGCTACTGGATTTATGTATATATATACATATGTATGTCATCTACTTACTTCCATTTCAAGACAATAAGGAAAGGAAAACAGCGTTCATGCGTACGTACGGACTACCGTCTCCATGAACGGTGTTTTTCATTTTATTTATCTACCTATTATATATATATATATACACTGAATATATATGATATATAAATCATATTTTATATTCTGGAAGTAAGTAAATCATGATATAAGTAATAATGATATCAAGAACAACAAGTCAAAACACATACGATAAATGAAACGATTTTACCCAAAACGCTTCTTTAACATGGAATTTACAAAAGAACAGGTAATATAATGTCATAAGTGAACCATATATGATATCATAACAATGAATATGATTCTGTAATAAGTAAATAACATGATTTAAATCATTATACAGGAGGTTCGGACACTTACAAAGCAAGTCGGACCTAAGGTAATGGAAATATCACAATCTCATTTTTATCCGAGATTGTTTATTCGTAAGTATTTACTGGGGTGTATTTTATCATCCACATCCATGTTCCCTCAATATGTAATATTATTTCCATCCACCTAAAATTGTTTAAATCCAATTTTACCCTTCCCTGAGTTTTTAGTAAAGGATATGAAAGGAATCTTTTTTCGTTTTTCGTACGAGGTACTTTTTGACTTTTCCGACAAAAGTACGAAGAATGTTTTTTTAACTTATACGGCACGAACGGATTTATACTGTTTTATAAAGCCTTATTTTCATGAAGCTTCCTATAAAAGATTTCATGACTATTTTCAATAAAATCTCTTTCTTTTAAAATTACATGATGTTTTGTGAAAAGAAATTGATTTTGAAGAAGAAAGGATATTTTCCTCAAGAATTCAATTCAAGTGTTTTATCAAAATTATTTTCCATATAAGATAATAAAGGGTTCTGTTTCTATCCATATTTTTACATTGATTTGACTATGTTGTGATGAAATTATGTTTATGAATTTCTTTATCTTATATGAATGGTTTTATGATGTCATGTTGTTTAAGAATCCCATTTTTATTACATGGGTTAGGCAATGATGTATGATTTATGATTTTGTGGCACACATAAGAAAGGATTCATTAAGAGATGGGTGGGACCTATATCTCCCTCCAATGCATTGGGTAAAGATTTCATATCTCATGAGATAGACATGGCTGGAATGGTAGGTTATACCGGTTCAGTGAAACAGGACTGAAACGAGGATTACTCGATTCAGAAAGGGACTTTGTCCACTAAGATAGTCTTGGCAATGAGTCTTGACTAACAAGAAATGATTCTCTATGATTATGTGTGTATGCCACAACGAGTAATGTTTTAAGTAAGGGTTTCATTTTCACTACTATGATTTATCCCATGTTATGAAATTATGCTCTCTTTTGCAGGTTAAGATTTCCAAAAATGTTATGTTCTTATGAAAATTATGTGATTGATATTTCTTTTGTTTACCCTTACTGAGCATTTGAGCTCACCCTTTTATGTTTTCTTTTCCCCAGGATATAAAGAAAGGTTTTAGGTAAAAAAAAGGAAGATCTTTGTGGGAGATTTTGAAGATCTTTCACCAGGGTTAGAAGATTACGTTCCGAGTTTCCATAGACACTAAACTATTACGATCCTTGTGTGTATATTTTTGTTATGTATTAAGTATTCCGCAAAAGTAATGTAATGTTCATGTACGTTAGGCTTTGGGTCTCTACAGTTGGTATCAGAGGAAAGGTTTAGTCAACCTTTGGAAACTAGGATGCGAAAACGTTAGTGAGATCCCTAGAGATATTTCTAAGGTATGTCTAGGGATGTCCCTAGGGATAAGTATACGTATAGGTTATAGTAATAGAATTACGCTAACGATCATATAATTAAACCTAAGATGTTGGATATTGAAGGTACTCCCCCTTTATTATGTTGTTTTCCCTAGCATGATTTTTGCCTCTCACACTATTCTTTTGGGGTTTTAGACGATGGCTGGAACCCGAAGGAACCGTGTTAATGCAGAATGTGATGGGCAATGCAATGATTGTCCCCCTGAGCAACCAAACGATATAGGAGCTGGAATGCAAAATCTTGTAGCCATGCTCACACAACTTTCTCAAGCTATGAATCATGCAGGACTTCCAAACGAGCAAATGAAGGAGCAACATTCTGTTGAATCCTTCATGAGGCAGCGTCCACCTTCTTTCAGTGGGTCTACTGATCCATTAGTTGCTGAACAATGGATTAGTACTACTGAAAAGATATTTTCAGTTCTTCAATGTTCTGAACATGATAAAGTCATCCTAGCAGTGTATCGTTTGGAAGGTGAAGCTGATCAATGGTGGAATCTTATCAAGAATACGAGGCCAAGAGATGAAATTGAGTCCATGGAATGGGACGAGTTCAAGAACTTGTTTTTCAGTAAGTACTTCCCTCGTATTCTTCTAATAAAGATGGAGAAGGAGTTTCTTGAACTAAAGCAAAAGGATGATGACTCTGTTGGTATATACGAAGCGAATTTTACAAGACTTGCAAGGTATGCATCTGGCATTATCATCCAACCTGAATGTAAAGTTGATCGATTTTTCAGTGGCTTAAAACCAAGTCTTCGAAGGGCATTAGCTATAAGAGACTTCAGTAGCTATGAAGAAATTGTGCGTTGTGCTATCAAGGTAGAAATGGAAGTTGGTGTTACATACCCATCTCATGGTTTTTAAAAGAAACGAAAGATGGAGTTCAAGGAGAAATCTCAGAATAATGGTGAAAAGAAGATGAATGTTTCCTTATGCACAAAGTGTGGAAAGAAGCATGGTGGAGATTGTATTAAAGGGACTAGAAAATGTTTTAAGTGTGGAAAAGAAGGTCATCGAGCAGCTGAGTGTCGAAGTAATGGAAAAAGGGATTCTAATGAAGTGAATAAAGCAAACACTGCAGAGAACGCACAACCAACACTTCAATGCTTCAAGTGCAAGGAGATGGGACATTATGCCAATAAATGCCCTAATCCAAGGGTTAGTGATGATCAACATGAGCAACCACTGAAGGCAAAGGACAAAGGGAAATCACATGCGATCACTATTGGCAATGTTGAATATGACAACGATATGGTGGAATGATTAAGTGTTTATGTAATGGGATTCCAAAATAATGTTGTATCATTGAGTATTGCAATATTTATTGATGTGGTATTCAAAGTGATTGAGATATTTTTTGGAAATAAGATGATATGCGCATAATGAAGATGAGAAAATGAAATGTTTAATAGTATTCATGAGCTCATGATTGATATAAGGACTAAGTGATATCATGGTTTGAGTATATAGAATTTTGAGGATTTTGGTATGTGGAAAGTGTTAACTTTTAACTGCACTCATGTTTTCACTAAGGTATTCAAGAGAATACACGATTAAGGACTTTGAATGTTTGGAATGTGACCAACAAGACATATCTTATGATATGTGGGGATCAACGACAGTATTAAATCTCTGGTAATCATTGTCACTATATTATGAGAATGGACTGCAGTATTATGTATAAGCCTAAAGATTAGACTGGATTATGTTGGACATAAGTTAGTATTGTTTAAGGATAGAAGATTTTCGATATTATTGATGGGACGTTATATAGTTTTGGAAAAAAGACAACCTGCAGGACGGGCGACAGCCCATCGCGTCGGACAAGGATATGGGAATCGAACCCACAACCGAAGTGCGACCGGCCTTTATCGCCTACCACTGACCTACAGGAAGTCCCTGTTTAGTAGAAACTAGTTTTATTATATTAAGCAGTATGATATATGAAGTATAAGTCCATTTTAGGAACCATATGTGATTAATCTCACTATAGAATGACTTATGTATATTTAATAAATTTTTATAACCTTTTGTTTGAGACAGATGGAATGACCCATCATTCTATCACATAATCTGCTAACACTTCACAAATAACAAATTCAACTTCATTTATTTAAGAGATTAAGTAGAAATTGTTCAAGGCACGAACAAAAGTGAGATTGTACCAAAATAAAGTAAGTATTTATTCTAAGCAAATTTTCAACTTTAGGGAAATGATCTTAAAAACCAAAAATGATTGTCCTAGTGATCTTATACCTGATGAATCAGATGGTACCTTAGATCGTCACAAATTTATGGATTTGTGATTGCTGGATTTTCCATAGCCATGTTCTCTACCACTCTCCATCAGAACATGATGGTTAGATTTCTCTTCCATATCCATATTTTCACCTATGTGGAAACCCAGTGATTAGTTTATTTGGGTAATCGTTACATTTCATACTTTAGTTTTTAAAGCCAAGTTTTGGTATTCCCTTTTACTATGTGGGTTTCTATTAAAGAAACTTTCAAATAGTAAACCATTTATAACCCCGACGAATTTCGAGGGCGAAATTCATTTTAAGGGGGGTAGAATGTAACAGCCCAAGATTTTATAAAAAAATATTCTTTTTAATTTTATTAATGTCTTGTGTTGTACGCTACACCAAAAGGAGCTTGCACAACACAAATCCTTGACTTGTCTTGCATTACACGCAATCGCGACCTTCCTCGATAGCGTGTGTAGTACGCAATACCGAGTTTCACTAAACAACGATATGCTATAAAAATATTATTAAAACTAGCCGTTATGAATAGTAATAACCACCTTTTGAAATCCAGTAAATATTATTTTTCAAAATGAACTTTATTTTTGGATTCGGAGTATCGAATTTAGCCTAAGGTGAAATTTTGGTACTTTTCGGATAACTTTCATATTCTGATGAATAGTGAAAATTACTAAATTATAATTAAAAACAACTTTTTTAATCGAAATAATTAATAGTGATAAATCATTAATTTGAGTGGTTTTAAAGTATATTTAGAATATATTTTTACAATTTAATACAATGTTGGTCATTGGACATAATTTCACATTTAAACTAGACATAAACAAGTGTCAATCTTTTGATAGATATTGTTTCTTAAAAACACGCTATTTGTTTTAACAGCGGGATTTAATTATAAAATTAATTAATGCAACTTTTATGTTATGAATATGGTAAAATAGACTTCATTTTTGAATTCGGAATATGAAATATAGCTTAGGATGAAATTTTGGCATTGTTCTGAAAAACATCAATTTTTGATGAATAGTGAAACTACTAAGTGGTAGTTAAAAAAACTGAATTTTTCATAAAACTTAATTTTGCCGCTTCTGTGAATGGAATTTCAAAAATCCGAGAGACACGGTTAATATCAAGGACTAAAATGTGGTTCAATGAGATGAAAATAACTTTTTGGTGAATAGTAACTTTTTACTTTTTTACCGCGGTTAATAGTAAATAGGGTAACTAAGGGTAAATATGATATTACTATTACCCTAACACATGGCCTAATTCTATTGGACAAGTGTAATTCGACCAAAAACAAACTTAGGAATAAAATATGACCATTTAGGCCCACTTGGATTAGATTAGGACATTTATTATTAATTTATTTAAAGAAGGGTTAAAATAGTTAAAATCAATGTTTAATAAGTAAATCATTTTTAATATGGGATTATTCATAAGATAAATTAGACTATAAATATTCATTAGAAAGATAAAAAGATTTCCTACATGATGGTATTTTATTTGTAATTTTTAGACATCAAATAATATAATTTATTTATGACACAAAGATGATGCAGTAATTATCTTATTAATGAAATATTGACATAATTGATAATATAAATACCAAAATAAATGTAATTTAAGACTTTTTATGAATTCCACTAATTTTCTAGGTTACTATGATATATTAGTGATGATTTAATCAACTTGGTTCGAACATATAATTCTGTTATGACTTTCACAAAAATCATATATCAAATAGTGTCAAAATTGACACAAAATAGTTTTTAAATCAAATATTATATTATTAATTGATATTTTATTCCTAAAAATCTAAGGTTCGTCCAAATGACTTATATAAGGATATATGTATTAATAATATACAATTTGGGGTTCGTTTGGCATGTTATAGTAAGTTTATTAACCATATAGTGAAAGAAAACAAAAAGACACGGTAAAAGTTAAATTAATTAACATAGAGTTAAATCTAATTGATAAGGTTAAAATAATATCTTAAACTTGTCTAAATTCTATTGGATGATAGGATTTCGACCCATCCTTACTTTAGCTTCGAAATAAGACCCTTTGGAACCATTATAAACCGATTTTGACTTTAATATAAAATAATATTTTGAGATATTCCTAAGGTGCCCCTCTCCTCCCCTATAAAAGGACACCTCCTCCCCCTCCTCCTCACACCAATTTGAGCACTCAAGCTCGGCCAAACCCTGCCAATTTCTCCTATCCACTTCCCTAGAAACATCCTAGAGGTTCTGGTCTTCCTCAAAGACCAATTTTAGTGCCCTAAGAGGAGGTCTCAAAGAGGCACTTCAAAGAAGAGGTAATTACCGTTACCAATTCTTTCATCTTTATTTCTTCTTCCACTTCTTCTTCTTAGGTTGTTTCATTATGAAGTAATAACATCAGTATCACTAATATACTGATATGTTATTATAAGTATGAAACAACCCTATTTCACCATCTATCCATCCTACGGAAAAAGAAATCACCGCGCGTGCGTACGTACGGAATACCGTCTCCACGCCGTGGTGTAATCTATTTTCCACCACCACCTTACATGGATGGGTATAATGGTGTAAAGAATAACTATACATAGTTATTACAACATCATATTGATTCTGATATATTTTATAATACACTCCAATTCAATTCAATATTTATAGAAATGATATCATCGCTCGTGCGTACGTACGGAATACCGTCTCCACGACGCGATGAGATTCATTCTCCATGTTAACCATTTAAGAATGATTATAATGTATATATAAGAAATAATAATGAAATATATGACATTATAAAGCTACTGGATTTATGTATATATATACATATGTATGTCATCTACTTACTTCCATTTCAAGACAATAAGGAAAGGAAAACATCGTTCATGCGTACGTACGGACTACCGTCTCCATGAACGGTGTTTTTCATTTTATTTATCTACCTATTATATATATATATATATACTGAATATATATGATATATAAATCATATTTTATATTCTGGAAGTAAGTAAATCATGATATAAGTAATAATGATGTCAAGAACAACAAGTCAAAACACCTACGATAAATGAAACGATTTTACCCAAAACGCTTCTTTAACATGGAATTTACAAAAGAACGGGTAATATAATGTCATAAGTGAACCATATATGATATCATAACAATGAATATGATTCTGTAATAAGTCAATAACATGATTTAAATCATTATACAGGAGGTTCGGACACTTACAAAGCAAGTCAGACCTAAGGTAAGGGAAATATCACAATCTCATTTTTATCCGAGATTGTTTATTCGTAAGTATTTACTGGGGTGTATTTTATCATCCACATCCATGTTCCCTCAATATGTAATATTATTTCCATCCACCTACAATTGTTTAAATCCAATTTTACCCTTCCATGAGTTTTTAGTAAAGGATATGAAAGGAATCTTTTTTCGTTTTTCGTACGAGGTACTTTTTGACTTTTCCGACAAAAGTACGAAGAATGTTTTTTTTAACTTATACGGCACGAACGGATTTATACTGTTTTATAAAGCCTTATTTTCATGAAGCTTCCTCTAAAAGATTTCATGACTATTTTCAATAAAATCTCTTTCATTTAAAATTACATGATGTTTTGTGAAAAGAAATTGATTTTGAAGAAGAAAGGATATTTTCCTCAAGAATTCAATTCAAGTGTTTTATCAAAATTATTTTCCATATAAGATAATAAAGGGTTCTGTTTCTATCCATATTTTTACATTGATTTGACTATGTTGTGATGAAATTATGTTTATGAATTTCTTTATCTTATATGAATGGTTTTATGAGGTCATGTTGTTTAAGAATCCCATTTTTATTACATGGGTTATGCAATGATGTATGATTTATGATTTTGTGGCACACATAAGAAAGGATTCATTAAGAGATGGGTGGGACCTATATCTCCCTCCAATGCATTGGGTAAAGATTTCATATCTCATGAGATAGACATGGCTGGAATGGTAGGTTATACCGGTTCAGTGAAACAGGACTGAAACGAGGATTACTCGATTCAGAAAGGGACTTTGTCCACTAAGATAGTCTTGGCAATGAGTCTTGACTAACAAGAAATGATTCTCTATGATTATGTGTGTATGCCACAATGAGTAATGTTTTAAGTAAGGGTTTCATTTTCACTACTATGATTTATCCCATGTTATGAAATTATGCTCTCTTTTGCAGGTTAAGATTTCCAAAAATGTTATGTTCTTATGAAAATTATGTGATTGATATTTATTTTGTTTACCCTTACTGAGCATTTGAGCTCACCCTTTTATGTTTTCTTTTCCCCAGGATATAAAGAAAGGTTTTAGGTAAAAAAAAGGAAGATCTTTGTGGGAGAGTTTGAAGATCTTTCACCAGGGTTAGAAGATTACGTTCCGAGTTTCCAAAGACACTAAACTATTACGATCCTTGTGTGTATATTTTTGTTATGTATTAAGTATTCCGCAAAAGTAATGTAATGTTCATGTACGTTAGGCTTCGGGTCTCTACAATGTTGGTGAAAGAAACCTCATAGGCCCAGAACTGTTAAAAGAAACGATGGAAAAGGTAAAGGTAATTCAAAACCACATCAAAGCAGCTCAAATTAGGAACAAGAGCTATTCCGATAACTGAGGGAAGGATTTTTTATTTTATGTAGGAGATCCTGTTTTCTTTTAGGTATCTTAATGGAATGGAGTTATACGTTTCGGAAAGAAAGGTAAATTGAGTCCCAGGTACATCGGACCTTCCAAAATTCTTGAACGAATTGGGGTTGTGGCTTACCGTTTGGAAATGCTGCCAAGTCTCTCCAAAGTTCACGATGTCTTCCACGTGTCAATGTTGAGAAAATAGATGCCTGGCCAAACACATGTACTCACTTACATGGAGTTAAAACATGAACCCGATATGACTTATTGCGAAGAGCCCGTCAGGATTCTTGAAATAGGAGAACACGGTTTGAAAAACTGGAGGACTCGTATGGTAAAAGTTCTATAGAGAAACCATAAGATGGAAGAGGAAATGAGGAAACCTGAGGAAATTATGATTAAGAACCACCCAAGTCTTTTCATGTGGTTGTATTTTAGAAATTTCTAGGATGAAATTATTTGAAGGAGGGGAGAATGTAACACCCCAAGCTTACAGGATACTCTTCTCTTTGAATAATACAGTAGTGTGTGTTGTACGCAACTTCAAGTTCTAACACACACCACAACCAATCAAACTAGCCATTATGAATAGTAATACCCACATTTTGAAATTTTATAAAATTTATCATTCAATATGGAATTAATTTTTGGATTCGTAAAATCAAAATTAGATTAGTGTGAATTTTTGGTATTTTTGTAAAAACTTTCAATTTTTGAGGAATAGTGAACAACACTGAGTTATAGTTTGAAACCAAATTTTTATAATTATTTATTTTAATTAAATATAATTAAGTTCAAAAAAGACACATAATACCTATATAATTTAAATTTAATTCATTTGAGTTAGTTTATAATAATTTTAGATATATAAAAATTTTATTGAACTTTTCACCATCTTTTACCCACCTCCTAGGAGAATCTTGAAATTCACATAAAACATAATTTTACCGCTTCTATGAGTGAAATTTCAAAAATCCGAGAGACATGGTTAATATCAAGGAGTAAAATTTTGTTCAATGAGATGAAAATAAATATTTTTGAATAGTAACTTTTTACTTTTATTTATCGCGGTTTAAAGTAAATATAGAAATTAAGGGTAAAAATGATATTAATATTACCCTAACACATGTCCTAATTCTATTAGACAAGTGTATGTCGACCAAAAACAACCTTATGAATAAAATATTATCATTTAGGTCCACTTGGATTCGATTAGGTCGTTAATTATTATTTAAATCAAAGAAGAGTTAAAAGAGATAAAATCAATGTTTAATTACTAAAACATATTTAATATAGGGTTATACATATGATAAATTAGATTATAAATATTAAATATAAAGATAATAATATTTCCTAAATAATTGTATTTTATTTATAATGTTTAGACATTTAATTACTAAATTTATTAATGACAGAATAATGATTCAGTATTTTCCTTATTAATGAAAGAATCTAATAATTGGTATTATAAAAGTTAAAATAAATATATTTTGAAAGTTTTGATGACATCCACGAATTTTATTGGTTAATATCACATGTTAGGATTGTTTAAATTAATTTTATTCTAATTATTAATGTTTTTATGTCTTTAACATAAATCAATTATCGAATAGTGTCAAAATTGACATAAATGAGTTTTTAAAACAAATATTATATTATTAATTGATATTCAATTCCTAAAAATCTAAGGTTAGGACAAAGGACTTATATCAATATAGGTTTATCATTAATGGACCACTTGAGGGTTTATTGGATGTATATCGTATGTTTATTAACAATATAATAAAAAAATACAAAGTGACATGGTAAATGTCAAACTAATTAACTAAGAGTTAGAACTAAAGGATAAGGTTAATATACTGACCCAAACCAATCTAAAATCTATTGGTTAAAAGGATTTGAACCCATCCCCGCCTTATACTTTGAATAATCCACTTTGGAACCATTATAAATAGAATACAAAATTATTATAAAATAAATCTTTATGTTTTCCTTAAAGAGCCCCTCCTCCACTTATAAAATGACACCACTTCTATCCAATTATTCACACCATAAAAGCCTTTTCGATTGGCCAAAACCTGACCTGTTATTCTCTCAAATTACGTAAATTTGACCTATATTCCTTATTTTGATCAGAAATCCAACCTAGGGAGCCCTTTTGATCAAATCAAAAGGAAGAACTCGAAGAAGAGGTAATGTTTTCACCACCCTCTTTCAAGTTCTTTTCTTCTTCAACTTCTTCGTTCTTTGTTATTTCAATTCTAAAATATTAACTCCCATATCGTCTATATAATGTTATGTTATATTAAATACAGTACTACCATATTAAGCATTCTATCCATCCTTTGATGACATGTCACCATACGTGCGTATGTACGGCCTACCGTCTCCAGGTCGTGCTGTAATTGTTATTCAATACATTATTATTTTCATGGGTATAATAATGATGTGTAATTCATTTAAATAATAAATATAACATGATAATGATTCTGTATATATGATATACTACCCAATTATAAATTATTTTAATATGAAAAGAGTGATATTGTCGCTCGTGCATACGTACAGACTATCGTCTCCACGAACGCAATGAGATTAATTCTCCATCATATCCATTAAAGTATAATTCTTATTTGATGATTATAAATAATGTTTATGGACTTGATATTATTCTGTATGTGAATAATATAGAACCTATCCATAAAAAACACGACTTATGTAAAAAAACATATAAAAAAATCGAGTAAGTTAACACCCGAAACGACTATAATTCTAAGATATTATTAACAAAGCAATGTTAAAAGATCATATATGATATAATATTAATGTATATGATTCTTGTAAAATTCAATAACAATTATTTTACCATTATATAGGAGGTTAACCTACCCTCAACCAAGGAAAATTACAAGGTAAGGGATTATTTTTACAATCTCTTCATTATCCGAGGTTGTTTATACGTAATTATCTATTGGAACTCTTTATCATCCACATCTATACTTCTTAAAAATGTATTTCAAATAATTCTTACTATTTTATAGACTATGGGTTAAATTCATTTATACCCTTGTTGAATTTTTATAAGAAGTTTATAAAGGAATCTTTCTGTCGTTTTCCAAACAAGGGCTTTTTTATCTTTTTTGACATAATTAAGGTAAGAATGTCTTTTTTAACTTATACAGCGGGTGCAGCTATTTTCCGCTGTTATAAAATCTTAGAAGCATCCCTTACAAGATTATAAGGATATTTTTAAAGTAAAATATTTACATTTTAAATATGTGACTTTAAAATGATTTCCAAAAAAGTGATATTTCTCTCAAATAGTTTTTATTTCATCTATGTCAACATCCATTGATGAATTTTTAGCTTATTTGAAGTTGATTTATTATGATACAAAACATACATATTGTATTGAAGTTTTTGTGATATGTTTGACTGTGGATGTGTTATTTTTATACCATTCATGGTTTATGTATAATGTATAGAAATTTCATATGCTAGTTTTAATACGAATGTTTATGTTATGTTTAAACCTGTTCATATGAGGAATGTATTGGACTTAATAAGTGACGGGTAGAGCCTGCTATAGCTCCTTGATGTATCAGTAGGTATCATGAGACAAACTAGTGTCTTGGCATAATGCCTTGACAAAATATTATTTGTTGTATTGGAATGAGGCCTTGACTATGTGGTTATGATAGTCTAGAATTATGCATTCCATAATTATGAAAGTGGTTATTGATATTTCATGTGATTATTCGACTAGTAAAATATCCATGTGAATAAGTAAATGAAATTATTTCATTTTATTTCTTCCAAATTATGATGAATTTCAAGTTTAAAAGGCTTTTGTTTTAGTTATACATTGCCTTAAATGTTTATGCTTATTTATGAAATTTTCCGCTATATGGTTATTCTTACTGGGCATCTGAGCTTACCCCTTTCTATGTTTTATTTTTCCTAGGATGTGAAGAGGTATTTTATGAATTACCTACAGGGATAGAATGAGGGGATATGTGTGTGGATTATGGAGACTATGTTGTTCTATTTTTCATTTTATGATGTAATGTAAACTTCATGAATGTATCTAGTTATTCCATGGCTACTAAACTAATCGGTCTTCTGAGACTTAATCTTTTGTGATCATGCCAATGTTATGTAATAATTTACAACTTTGAGAAACTGGGGTAAGGGCGTTACATCCTTCAACTCATTAAACCATTTAACAAAATATTTAGAATCATTTCCAAAATAGTAATAAACCTAATTTCTTAAAAACATGGTCCAATAGTCCAAAACATGCCAATATTCTTTCAAGAAAACATGCATTTACCGAAATTTTTTTTTATAAAAACCTTCCATACGGGCTTAGGTCCACTTTACCAAAACATACATTTACTAAAACACGCATTTACCAAAACATGAAAAAAAAAACCATTTTCAAAAAAACATTAAACACCAAATAAAAATTCAAAAAAATGGTAAAACCATAATGAACACATTAAAAACCATGTTTACTAAAACAATTAAAGAAACACTTTATCAGACCTCAATTAAAACTCTCCCAAGAAAAAACTCCAAGAGGAACAATGTTATTTGAAAAATAAAATACATTTAGAAAAAATGAAACTTTTGAAAACATGTCAAATATCCCCATTACCAGATATAAACAAGTACACACCCAAATAACTTACATTTGTCAATCGAACGATTTTCCTTTCCAAACTCACAGAAAACCATATTCACTATGTATTTCAAAAACACTAAAGTGATGGAATCATTATAAAAAAAGAAAAAAATATTAATAATCACACAAACAAGGAACAAATGTTATAAATTTTTTAATAAAAACCCCAATTGATTTATAAATTGTTTTATAATGAATCTAATAGTTTGTTAAAAATTTAATAAATTGATGAAACAACTTATAAACAATTTGATATACACACCCAATAATTTCTAAACAATTCATTCAAACTGGAAACATGATCACAAACTATTAAGGAGTATTTTTATGGTCCATATCTTTCTTAATAAATTATGAAAACAATATTTGGAAACTAGTGAACATAATTGTTTCAAAAGCACACATGAACATAACCATAGAAAACACTTCAAAACAATTTTTTAACAAAACCAACTAACATGTAGACACTAAAAAGGATAAAATAAGTATATTTTGAAGGGTTGAATTAAATAAAATATATAATTAATACATTCATGTATTAATTGGACTTAATCTGAAATGAAAACACGAATTATCCTACCTCAATGCAAGAGCATACGCATTGACGTTTCAGCGGGAAGAATTACAATGACCCATAGAACAAACAATCAACCGATGCGGAGGAAACCGCATGATGGGGAGGAGGGGGAGGAAATGAGATTCACGATGAAAGACTGCTGGATAGTAGGGTTCAGTTTTTTCAGATGACTGAAGGACATTGAGGTTCAGACCACCAGAAGTTGAGGTTGAAAAGGGAGGAGGGGAGGCCTGTGATTGGGACACAAGGAGGTGGGGGCCGAGAGTAGGTGTGGTGGGCACGAAGTGGGGTTGGGTGTAATGCTGCATGATAGAGCTGTGACGTCGAGTCTGTGGTAATCCACATCGGGGAAATGAGGGTGTTAGAGGGAGAGTGGAGGCGGCGTCATATAGGGGGCGACTGGGAGCCAAGAGTGGGGGAAGTGTGGTTGTGCTGCGTCTTTGGAAAGAGATGAAGACCTCCCGCACCGCTGTAAGGAGAAGAGAAAACCTTCCCTGATATTGGAAGGAGGCCTCATGCCACTGGGATGAGATGTAGAGGGTGCCTCGTGCTATGGGGAAGAAGGAAAGGAGGGTGCATGTAGTGTGGTGAGGTAGTGGCTACACGAGAGGGGACAAACATGGAGATGTGAGCTAGCACTTCCTTCTAATTTTTTTTCATTTAATAATTTTTCTAATATATTAAAAATATTATTACCATAATAATTATAATAATAAAAACAAATATAATTATAACTATAATAATAGAAAAATGATATTATTAATAATAACAACAATTAAAAAAATTAAAAATAAAACACAATAAGAAAATTAATAACAATAAAAACAATAACCACAATAACACCCCATTTATAATAATATTATAAATTAAATAATAAAATTTTTATTACTAAAACATAAAAAATTTACACAATTTATTTTCATAAAATAATATTTCTTTTTTTCGTTAGTCATTTGCATAGGCACCCGGGTTAACGAAGTGGTTACCGCCCACTGTTCGGTGACCTTGCACATGTCTGAAACCCACTAGATATTTTAAACAAAAACATTTTAGAATCGCACTCACTCAAGCCATGATGAGAGAACCCAATTACATGAAATATTAAAATAAAAATAAACTTAAAAGTCTGTGTGTAACATCATATGTGCACCTTATGCTAGTGTTTTCAATTATCCTTTTATAACCACCATCAAATGAATTTGATGAAGATAACGTAGAGTGGAAGACAAATTATGTTACATCACCAAAATTATCCATAGATTGAAAAAAAATATCTTCCCATCTTTTATATAATTATTGATCTAAATTATTTAAAAATAAACATATAAAGGAGAATGTGTGAATATATATTTAGTGCTTGGGAGTATCAGCCATGTTCTTATACATGATTTCATGCTATCAAATTTACGTATCACACAAAAACATTAAACAATATATAGAGCCATCAAGGATGTTTCTCAATGGACAATGAAATTATTCTAATTTTATAGTGAATTTTTTAATGATATATCCAACTCATTCACGAATTCATAGAACTATACTGAAATAAATTTAATTTAGTAAATTACATGTAATCCCACACCTTAATGATTAATATTAACTATTGTATAAAAAATAAATCATTAGAAGTAATCTTATATAACATTCTTGATTTTAGAAAAATATATGTCATACATTATTTATATCATGTGTAGTTTCATATTTTATAAATCAATTGTACCTTATGATTGATGTTGTTAGTGGAATGAAACATTATTACACACTTTATGATACCCCCATTATAATTGAACATGATATAGAATGTTGAATTTAATGAAATATTTATTTTGGAATGTAATATCTAACAATATACCAAATTCAATAAAAAAAATCCCATTTAAACATGTACTATATCATATAAAATTAATATTAAACTATTATACAAAAAACCTTTTCAAAATATCCAATATTTATTTAGAATTATATCTTTCAGATCACATATTATCACATAATTTGGGATAATTTAATAAATCCTTCACTAATATAATTTTTATTGGATTTTGATCACTATTTATGTAACTCCCATAGTCATACCAAATCACTATTAAATTAGTAAAAATATGTGACTCCAAAATCATTTTTTTACAAAAAATATTAATGTCTATGTTCATTTTTTTTAGATTGGACTCAAGGAAAGAATCAGATATCCTCAAGATACTGAGGGATATGGTGGGATCATTATCAAACACATGTATCTCAGATTTTCTTTCAAAATGTTTCATCACATGCTAGCATGCTTTCAAATTAATTCCCTTTATCCATGTCATCGAGGGACCATGTGAGACAGTATTTTCTAGTCCCATATATCCAAATGAAAAATTATTAACATTATAATCATAGTTTAAAAAAGACAATGATTTAATCAAATATCATTTACAATTATATATGTGCACCTCACATTCCCCTTATTATTAATAGGTAAGAACATCATATGAATTATCAGGGTGTAGTTTTACAATATTCAGTATATCTTAATAAATTTATTAGAGGTTATAATTATCATATGTGAGGAAAACTCGCATATTGTATTGATCTTCATATGATAACATAAATAACAACATACCTTCCCACCCAAAATTATTTATGCCTCATGTATTTTGAAACATATTTATGAAATGTTAGAGGTTCTCGTTGCGGGTTTATCACCAATCATGTCACGCCTGGATTTTTGATTCCATGTATTATTTCAAATCCTCTTTTGGTTCATAGATTTCTCTTGGGTTCTGGGTGTTCGAGGTTTGAAATATTGGGTTATCTTGTGTTATTGATCTATGAACTCAGTCGTGGGAGTCTTGGATGGTAATTGGACTCCACTTTTGTCAATGGGATGGTGTCAGGTTGTAGAGATTTGGAGTAGGTTTTGTAACACTCATAGTGGCACAACATTTGGGGAAATTAGTTGAGGTGGTTTTACTCATGATTTGGATGAGTCTTTGTGTGAAAAGACGGTTTTAGTTTTGGTATTATTTTCCTCTATAATTTCCATATCATTCCACATTGGTTTCCCCCATGTACCCCACTTGAAACTTTAGGAGAATGGCAGGGTATTGGGTGGCCAGAATAGGACGCACTGTTTGGAAGCACAGTTCCAAACTATGCAGGAAAGCCATGAAGGTGTGTCTAGGTCATTAAAAAATACTTTTGAATTTCCCATTTTCACTAGTGGAAATAAATCTAATCATCCTCATTTCTCACCATTCGACCCCCTGTATCCATGGGAGGTCTCCAATATCCCTCAAGATTTAATGGAACCAATCATTGATGAGGTTTTTAGTGGGGAAACTCCAAAATTTCAACAAGTATGTGTTTCGTTCCTTGATATCGTCAATTTACATAGGGTTTCATCCATCAGTCATGATGTTTAAAAGTATCCATAAGTTAGGGTTTGAACTTAGGGTTTTATTAGGTGGGTTTTTGGGGTTATATTGAGATTTTAGGTTTCTCTTCACATCCTTATGGTGTGTGGGTGGTGCAGTTGATGTTTCACAACAAGCTATTATTATTTTGACTCAAAAGATGGGTGATTGCATGTGTAACCATTTTATGAGGAGTTATCGTACTTGGTTTATTAATTTATCATTTTCCTAATATTTTTTGTGTGATGAAAAAAACCTTTTGTGATGGATTTGTTTAAGAATTAAATTTTATAGTTTCATTTTAGCTTTAAATTAGGTGTCTTTCATGTTTAAATCATGGAGTATTATTTGGGTGTATTTTATAACATATGAAATTGGATTGATAAATATTATTTTGGCTTCCAATTAATTTTTTTAGGGTCTTAGTGAGCCTTTGTGATTAAAAGGGGTTTTGTTGAATAGGAGTTATGTGTAAAACCATGTTTTTCATCTTGAAAGTGTTTAATATTAATGTATGTTTTTTAGGTGTATCATTTGTGGTATAATTTGATGTGATTTTATAGTACGTTATAATGATTTAATAAACATTATAATGGCATCCAATTCTGTTTTGGTGTTGTATTTTTGTGATTTTTTCATTGAAAGGGGGTTTTGAAATGGGTTTTATGTGCAAGACATAGTTACACCACTTGGGTTGGTTTTATGAAAATTGTAATTGTTTTATTTGGTTAAAAAACCAGGAATATAGTGTATATGAACGGTTTAGTGAGTGTGTTCAACTAATATTGGTTTTTAAAGATAAAGTGATGATTTATGATTTCAAATTTATTTATAATTATTTATAAATTGCTAAAATATCATAATAAATTGTGATGTGGATGCGAAACATGTTTTTAGTTTGTTTCGTGTGAGTTTGGTGACAAAATGAGTTTTTAAGGTGAGAAGGGTATTATCTGATATTTTTGTGGGATGTTTTATGAGATAAAACATCTTCTAATTGTTTTATAATATTGTTTAGATGATTTATGGAAGTGTTAATGGAATGCGAAAAGTAGTGTGGGATATTTTGGTGTGAGTATGATTTCAAAACACATTTGAATAAAAAAGTTTATTTCGTTAATTTTGTGATGTACATGTGGTATTATTGGTGAATGTGTGTTGTGGAAGTGATATATTCATGTTAAAAATATATATATCATCTTGTTGAGCTTTTTTGAGCACAAGAGGGAAACCCGAGTATCTATGTCGGTGGACGTATACTAGTATGCCAGTGTTCTCAAGGAGTTTTTCCTTAGTTTCACATAACATGATTGGTGCTTACAAAATTAACTAAAATATGAAAATTATGCTTATTTGGCACCACTAGGTTATGGGTATGTTCCATTCTAGTGGCTCGTGCACGAGAGTAGATATTATGATGGTTACTCCCACCAATATATGAGGTACCTTGGTCCCACCATGAGTTAGTACCTATGGGTTATTTATCATTGCTTTTTCTCACTAGATATTTTTTTTCCAACAGTCAGAAAATGATATTATTGGACTAAATAATTATGTATAATGATGGATTCATTGAAAATATTTCATTCATTAAAATATCACACCTCAAAACTGTTTTGTTTTAGTGTTTCATCTTTTAAAAACTATCACTAGAATTTTTCTTATTTACAATACTTGCAATGATTTTTGTCTTAATATTATTATCACATGGAATGTCTCTTTTGTGGTATCCTACTGGGTTTGCCTCACACCCTACTTACAACATTGGGTGTAAATATAATTGGTTATTTTTTCATTGGTTTGGGTAGATCATTGTGCCAAAGATTAGAGTTTTTAGCGGTTCATTGAGATGCAGTATAGTGGAGATGGCTTGAGGGTGATTCCCATTTTCCTTGATTAGGTTCTTGGATGTACATTTATGGTTTTTTACCTTTGTAATGGTCTTTTTATGTTGTTTCCAATTTTGTAGTTTTGTTCAAAATTTTAGT
Source organism: Viscum album (assembly GCA_963277665.1). Classification (NCBI taxonomy): domain Eukaryota; kingdom Viridiplantae; phylum Streptophyta; class Magnoliopsida; order Santalales; family Viscaceae; genus Viscum; species Viscum album. The sequence continues at coordinate 812,091,740 of OY728161.1, read as the reverse complement.
AAAAGATGCCTTGGTTTGAAAAATCCAGATTCATTTTATTTGGTTCATTTGTTGTTTTATGTTTATAAACTCAAGTAAATAATTCCCAATATTAAATATATGATACTCGAGAACTCTTTTAATCCCATGGGGATAGTTAATGTCCTTTGGGCTTGTCATGTTCTGGGTATGGTGATGGTTTTGATGGCGACCAGATTCAGTTCGTCACAAAATTGTATCAGAGGAGGTTTTCTCTTTGGGTCATGTTATTTGGAGAAGAGTCAGGATAATTTGGAGTTAGGATTTTTGGGAAATTATATTATGTTTATGGATAGTTTTCCTGACTACCAAACCTCATTATGGGTTTTGATCCTCTAGAGGTAGTTTGGATTTACCAGAGTCCTCTGGTTTTCTTGGTTTGATGATTGTTAGGGGAAATGAAAAAGAGTTGGGTTAATGGTGTACGTGATATCACATGGCCTAACAGACCATATGGAGCCAGAGAAATTTCCTATAACACTATATATGATGGTGACATGATTGGAGTATGGTTGAAAACTATATGTTTGTGTCACCCCCATAACTAGTTTCTTCTCGCATCGTATTTTGTTCTTTATTTTAAATCATGGAAGTTAGTTTTTAAAGAAAAAAATGACTTAGTTTTAAGAAGCGTAATGTTTTCCTGAATTTTTAATCTAATAAAGAGGGAAGGGATTGATTTTTTATAACATGGAACTAAATTTTCAGAATTTTTTGAAAATGGAAAATGGTGTGTTTACCGCTCTCTTGAAAGTAGGAACTATGTAAAAGTTGGTTTTGAAATAGTGTTTCCAATAGTGTTTTCTAAATGATTGAAATGTGTTTTAATGGGATGATATGTTTGTAAATTGATGTGAATTACATGAAAGTGAGTTATTATCTAAATGGTTGTTTTTATGAACTTTTTGGTGAGATATAAACTTAGTTTGATTTAGTGGTTAACGGTCTTGAGAAGAAGTAAATATTGGTTGACTATTTTGGTTTTGAAAAGTGGAAATGATTTTTGTTTTAACCATTGGTATCTCTAAGGGTGACCAAATTCATGGGCTTATTTGGGATGATGAATGGTTAATGGAATTACTAGGTGAGTTAAGAGATGAATATGAGGGGGTTCCTGGTATGGCATGGAAACATGCATGGGAGAGGGCCATGGGGTACCATTTTGTGGATTCATTAACCGCTAAACAATTTTTTTGAAATAATTATTTTTTAAAGGAAAACATGATGTCTTGTGACTGGTTTGGGATGGTGTGTATTATGTGTTTTTTAAGATGTTGATGTTATGGGATGTTTTGAGATGAAGAACCCCTCATATTTTAACTGTGTTTGGGTTTGTGTTTGACTAGTAAGCTGGGTTGAAGGGATTGTTATTGGTTTCTTCTGAGAAATGTTTTGGGATGACTTTATGGTAGTTCCCTTTGTGAGACTATATATGGTTAGGGGTATGTATTTCTAAGGGACCATCTTGGTCCTATTCTTGGGTTATCTTTTTTGTTAAATTACGCTCCCATTACGAGTTAGCGCACTACTAAAGTGCAACAAATATTGTTTCTCCATTGGAAGACCCTCCAGGTGATGAGTATAAGTAATATTTTTCTCGAAATTTGGAGATTGAGTCTACTCCATTTACTTTCATTGTTTTGTAGAGCCTCTTTTAGCGGGAGAGTGCTCGTGGAAGGTTGAAAAAGACCTTAGATTATAAAGCTACATGATTTATGGATGGAGGAAGTGGTCTGGGGTTGTTAGTATGGATGATTATCTGGATGGTGTGTTAGAGGGCCTTTAGGTACTTCATAGTCTCCATAAAGCAATAGTTCATGTTAAACTACCATCATATGAAATAAAGTCATGAGTAGATTATAATGACCCGACCTTATAACATTACATAATATTTAATTAAATGAATAATTCACATTGAGTATCTTTTCAGGTTTAGAGTTTTATAGAATTAGGCCTTTACGATTACATAAAAACATGAATATTACAACTAAACACAACTACTCAGTATCCATTTTTTTCATATTATAAAAACTCTTAAAAATAAACATGTCTAGTTACATATTTTAGATAGCATGAATTTTCCTTGATCCCATCCTTGACCCTATTCATCTTTATGTCCAGTGGAAAACATTTAGAAAACATGGGATGAGCATAAAAAGCTCAGTATGGGTTATAATATAAGGTAGGAAAAAATTATCCCATAAATAAATTCAAATCAACGAAACCATACTTTTCAATCGTAACATACCAAAACAAATCATAAGATTTATGAATAACACACACAAATCATAAATCATAAAGGTTAAATATGGAATCCATATCTAACGTACATTATAGCTATCACAGCTACATTGGGAGTTACAGTTGGAATACCCATCACAATATATTCCCTAAAACTCTTAGGAGAGACATCATGTTTACCTCTGTCACATTACCCAATGCATTGGAGAGCTATCTCGTGCTCACCCGAACATTGTTTATCATGAAACCACCCATATACATAAACAGTGACCAACAACCATGACATAATCATAACACATAACACCAGTATATTGTAATGGTAACATTTCCACATTCTAATATATCAAATCAAGATATTTAAATAAACAATGCTTTCTTAATTCATTTTCAAAACCATTTAAAAAGTGATTTTTGAATCAAAGTGTCCCATAACAATTAGAAGATTATAATAAATTATCATTTTAAAACATTAATGTCCATATAAATAAATCCTAAAAAACAATTTTTAAACATGGAAATTAATGATAATTGTTTAGAAGAATAAATCTTTAAAACATTTAAAACGGTTTTTTAGCTAAAGAGTTTTTTTAACAAAAAGAGAGACACTTGATTACAAATAATTTAGGAATCACATTTAATTAGAACATTATAATATCATGTGAATATAGGAATTCATGATATAATAGGTCAATGTACATTATATACACCATGTTAAAGAGCATTGGTGTATAACAACAAATAAGTCTCAATAGAAAGTAAATTGAGATGAAATCTCTTATAAAGACAATATCCTTAGGTTAAGGATAAATCAATGACCTAATTATGTGTGGGAAATATAAATACACTCAATATGATTGGATTTTCACTGTAAATAAATCATAGTACATTCACACAAATTCTTGTAAAAACAACACCAATGAATTGGAAGTTTAACTCAATAAATAAAGATTATGTAAAAATTAGTCTTATCAAGTTCATATCTATGGGTTGATAATTTTTCAATGCGGTGATTATGTGTATCAAAAGTATATCCCTAGAACGGGGAGTGGAAATTAATATGAAAATAATAAATAGTGATTCCCCACATAACGATATCATGACATAATCTAGAATTAGAAGATTAACCCAAGGAATAGAAAATTGGGTTAAAAGGTTCCCTTACCGATTTGGTAACTTACGAAACATACAACCCATGAAAGAAGGATCCAAAAATAAAGAATTAAATACCCATATATTGATGTATATTACACAATGAATATAATCATGGGAAGTACATAAACCACAAAAAGTAAATAGTAAAAAATATAGCATGAATCTCATGAGAATAAAAACTGAGATGAAAACACCCTACCACTTTGTAATCAATCGAGTTGTGTGACCAAAAGTTAATTACCACAAAATTATTCACACAATTCCATGAATATAATGAGAATCATGAAAATATATATCATATGGAAGTACAAAATAAACCACATGCAATTAATAATTGGTGAACAAAGGAAATCTCACGGAATTAAAAGTGAGATAATATAATCCCTTACCTCGAGTTTGACTTGACGTGATCGTTCTTTAATCTTTGGAATAATAATATAAAGTTAATTTATAAATTATTAAGAAAAATTTTCAAATTTATTATTCCTTTTATATCACTTTTTAACCTGTTATAAACATTATGCAATCATTTAAGTTAATAACGTTGATTTTGTCGATATTTTGTACTTGAGTAAAAAATAAACACCTTATATTTACAAGTTGTCCATGGGGTCAATATTCCATTATATCCAGAATTACATCCATTATTTAGATATCATATATATCATATATATCCATTATATATATATATATATTTATAAAAGTACATATCATTTGGAGGTATGAAATGAAATGCACCGTTCATGGAGACGGTAAGCCTTACGTACACATGAATTCTACCTTCATTTATATTTATTATTTTAATGGAATTAAAAAATAATGATACATAGTAATATTATAATTATAGTATAATATAATATATGATTTTATTAACTCCATCCTTCATATGTCCCACATATGGAATTAACGATTCATAACACTTTGAGAGGGCAGTAGTCCGCACTTCCTCAAATGAAATTATCATGTTTACACATAATGGAAAACATAATGGAATGATATAAATACAAAATAAATTGGCATAAAGAAAACATAAATATAGTATATATCATATACAAATACAGTTCCATCCTAATGGCCACCATGAGAGGCAGTAGGAGGTAATTGAACAATCATCATTTCATGAGGCGTTTGTTTTCCATCCACAGAAACATTACATTTTCACCCATTAGATTGAGGTGTGTGTAAGTGTAGTTCAAATACATATCATAAAAACTTCCTATTATATTGAGGATACTGGATTTTCAATAAAATAAAGGAATAAAAAGGGTTTAGGGGGTTGGAGAAGTAAAATAATATAAATCAATTGAAGAGAAACTGTTACCTTTAATTTTGGTAACTCTCTTTGGTTTTAACCAAATGACTTATTTATGTGACTTCTGCCTAAAGTAAGGCTTCTAGGAGGAGGAGTGGGATGTATGGAGCTTAACTGGGCATAGTTTGGATGAGCCAAAGGGCTTCAGAGGTGTGAGGAATTGGTTGGAAGTGGTCTTCTTTTATAAGGGAGAGGAGGGGCTCTTTAGGAAAGTGTTATAATATTATTATATTATATAATGATATTCGATTTAAAAATTTCCAAAAATCATTAAACTCTAGGATGAGATGACTAATAGTTGAAATAATATCATCCAATATGAATTGGACAGGTTTTTTATGTTATTTTAATATTTATAATCCTATTTATTTAAATATTTTATTAATGAGGTAAATACTACATCATTATTGTGTCATAAATAATTAAATTTATGTGATGTCTAAAAATTATAATAAAATTCTATGATGTAGGAAATATTTTTAGATTTCCAATTAATATTTATAGTCTAAAATATAATTTATATAACACCATATAAAAATTAAATTACTAAAATATTTTTGTTTATGTCATTTTTGCCGTTACATTAAATTAATTAATCTAAAGTGTCATTATCATAATTAAGTGGCTCCATGGGGGGCCAAAAATAGACCCAAAGATGCCCACGGTCGACCATTACTCATTCAATAATGTTTGGACATTTGTAAATGTGATTTTGAATTATTACAATATTCTTTTTAACTTGAATTACCATATTTACCTTTAACCGCGTGAAATAAAATAAAAAATTTACTATTCACAAAAAATTATTTTCATCTTATTGAACATTTTAATTTTTTATAACAACCATGTATGTCATATTTTCAAAATTCAATTCATAGAAGCGGTAAAATTTCATTTAAATTAAAAAGTTAGGTTTTTTAACTACTACTAAGTGATTTTACTATTCATAAAAAATGATGTTTTTCAGAAAAAGACAAAAAATTCAGCCTAATCATTATTTGATATTCCAAAAAAAAACGATGTCTATTTTTCTAAATTCCAAACATAGAAGTGGAATTAATTAACTTAAAATTAATTCATGTTGTTAAAACAAATAGCGTATTTTAAGAAACAATAACTATCAAAATATTGACACTAGTTTATGTACAATTTCAAAGTGAAATTAATTCCGATGACCAAAATTGGAGTAAATGTTAAAAATATATTCTAATTAAACTTTAAAAACAATTAAAAAGATAATGTATCCATATAAATAAATTAGACTAAAACAAAATTTTGAATTAAAATACAATATTTTTCACTATTCATTAGAAAATGAACTTTATTAGAAAAATATCCCAAAATTTACAAAAAGTAAATTTTGATGTCCCCATTCTTAAGAAGGATTTTATTTGGTCGAATAGAATGTATTAAAGTGACCAAAATTAGATTTAAATCGGGATCCCTATTAAAAGGCGGTAAATCGGCCTTTTAATGTATATTATAATTAAAATTAAACTCATTCACATTTTAAGCCTATAGCTTGTATTGGATAAATGTAAATACATTTAACAAACATGTATAATCATATTGTAGTCAGTTTGATCATTTCTTCCAATATAATGGCTAGGAGTTAACTACTATTTAAAATAATAATATTATATTATTATTGTATGACGTAAGATTTCAAAGAAACCCATTGTTGCGTATCAGGTATGCTATCGAACATATCAACCCCTTTAAATTTAAATTAATATTTAATTAAAAAATATTAAAAAAGATGAATTATGTCTTATTCTTTATTTACATAGGATGTTACATAGATAGTATGGAAACATTCCAGAATCGTGTGCTATTTGGGACTTGGCCTAAGATCCCATCCCTTATATTGTTCCTATCAGGCGCAATGGTCATGTTGAGGGACACCTTGGGTTTTCATTTCCTAGTTTTAATATAAAGGTGGAATTCATAAAATTCTCTACGAGATTATGAAATATTTGGAGTATGTCTCCAATAGAAAAAATTCAAAATCCTTTGTCTTAGAGGAAGGTGTATATATGCTTCCTTTCCTTATATTGTTTCTCACCCGAAGAAATAATGAGTGATGAGAGTGATTTCTCTAAGACATTGTTTCAGAGAAATGTCAGGTTATTGTCAAGTGATTTTGGAGTGTGTTTTGTCTTGGTAAACCCTGTAGGGTGTGTGGTGTAGTGGTTTAAAGCACCAAAAGTAGAATTCATGTTCTAGGGTTTCCAATGCCAACATTTGTGGCCGAAGACGTTTAAATCATTTGAGCTCCATCCGTAGGTCCCAAAAAGAAGATGGCTCATAGAAAGAGGAAATACCAGGGAATTAAAAACCCTTGTACAATGTCATATCCTCAGTATGAATGATAAGAAGAGTTTAAACCACCAGTGTCATCATCTTTCTTCAGTTTTTCCCATTAAGTGGAAAGAGGTGGAGGGCCTCATCCCCATGTTATCTCCTAATGAAATTCATTTTTAATTTGGAGTCCATTGTGTTTTTGGAGAGATGTTTGAAATTTTTCTAGACCATTTGAGCACATGGTTTTCGCATCGTTGGTAGTAATTATGTCCTAGAAAATAATGCATGTAGAAGGATCCACATGGTTAGCGCATAGGTTCCCAAACTGTGCAGATTGACCGTGCGACCATCACAAATATTTACATTTGGGTTCTTCCAGTGTTGGCCTATGCTTTTCTGTTAATATGGTTGGATCTTATAGCGGGGAGACCCACAATGATTCTCATGTATGTTATTTTGGAAATGTCTAATGGATGTCTAACCCCGGTACCAGGGAGTCCGTTCGGGCCTCCCCATGTTAGTGTCCCGATTCCATCTTAGGAAACATTATGTAGTATCCTATTTTTGGGAGACCATTTTTGATTCCTCATACTAGTATCTCTATTTTTCCATGGTCATGGATTGGTGATAGGTAGTCTTGTTCCGAGCTATCTAACTTCCATCATCTTCTATGGGTAAACAATGGGATTGAGGAGTGCCCAATGGTTTAGTTAAGGAATGGTAATTGTAACCTTGTTTGATGTTGATATTCATTTGGGTAAATTGCTTGAATCCTATTTAGATAGTGTTTAAAGAAATTTTTTTTGGACAAATTTTGAATGTGCTTGATCATTTCTGGAAATTGGTGTATGTTTTGGACGGTCAGAGTATTCCGTCCTTAATTGATCACGAGAGGGGTTTTTTCATTTAGGGGTGATTCTTGGCAATGGAGTTTTTCTTGGATTATCAGTTGGGTTTGGTTGTTACTTTTGGACTTTCTGGGGATTTCCAGGGGTTGATGGATTTTTGGGGGGGAGAATTATTACTGTTGGATTTTCAATTCAATGGTTTGTTCCAAATACCCTTTTAGTTCATAGCTTTTCCTTTTGTTTCAAGTGTTCCAGGATTGAAATTTTGGTGTATATTGTAATATTGATATATGAACTTAGTCTGGGGGTCTCTGATAGTAATTGGGTTCTTGTTTTCTCAAAGGGATGGTGTTTGGTTTTTTGGATTTGGAGTTGGTTTTGTGACACACCTAGTGGTACCACTTGTGGGGTAAGTTGTTGAGGTGGTTTGTACCCGTGTTTTGGATGATTATAGGGGTGAAATGGTGGAATTATTTCTTGTATTATGTTCTAAAATCATTGTCATATCATTTACACATAGTTCTATCTTTGGACCAACCTAAAATTAGAGGAGAATGGCATGGTTTTGGTTAGACAGAACAGACTGTACGGTTCCAAAACGTGCAATAAAACTGTGAAGGTGTGTAGAGGTCATTAAAATTAATTTTTAATTTGCCATTTTTTCCACTAAAAAATAAATCTAATCCTCCCTATTTCTCCCCCATTCACCCCCAACATCCATGGGATGTCCCCAATATCCCTCAAGATCTTATAGATCCCATATTAGATGGGTTGTTTGGTCGGTAAACTCCATCATTTCTTCAATTAAGTGTTACCTTCCATGATCTTATCCATTTCCTTAGGGTTTCATCCCCCTTTCATGATTTCAAAAAATATCCTGAAGTTAGGGTTCAAACATAGGGATTTAGTTGGTGTCTTTTGGGTGTAATATTGAGATTTTATGTTTCTCTTCCTTTCCTTGCAGTGCAGCCGTGGTGTGCCTGATTTTTCACAAAATAATTTGAGGGTTTCGACTCAAAATGTAGGTGATTCCATGTGTAAACATTTTATAATGATTTATCTTGCATGGTTTATTAATTTATCATGTTCCAAATTTTTTTTGGTTGCAAAAACAGTTTATGTTGGGTTTGTTTAAGCGTTAAATTTTATAGTTTTATTTTAGATTGAAATTCGGTGTCTTTCATGTGTAACTCATGGAGTTTTTTGGGGTGTTTTTTATAATATATGAAATTGGTTTAATGAAACTTCTTTGGGCTACCTATTATTATTTTGTATGGTCTTAGCGTTCCTTTGGGTTTAAAAGTGGGTTATTGAATAGGTGTTATGTTTAAAATTATATTATGCCTCGGGAAAGTGTTTTATGAAAATTTGTGTTTATCAGGGGTATCTTTTGTTGTATAAATTGAAGTGATTTTATTGTACCAAATAATTCATTAATAAATGATTAAAAGGATGAAAATTATTTTTTTGAGTGGTATTTGTGTGATTTTGTCCTTGAATGGGATTTTGAAATGGCTTTTGTGTGAAAGACATAGTTACACCACATGGGATTGTTTTATGATGATTTTAATTGTAATATTTTGTTAATTGAAGTGGGAAAATGGTGTATATGTACTTTTTGGTGAGTGTGTTCACATAATAAAGGGTTTTTAAGGTTAAGTAATGTTTTAATGTGTCCAAAAATTTATAATGATTTATGAATTGCTAAAATGTTTTACTAAATTGTGATGTGGGTGTGAAACATGTTTGTGGACTATTTCTTGTGAATTTGATGATAAAATGAATTTTCAATGTGAGAAGGTTATTATGTGATATGTGTGTGGGTTGTTATGTGAGTTGGAATATCATGTAATAGTTTTATAAAAAAACTTACTTTATTTTTGGAAGTGTTAAAGAAATTTGAAAAGTGTTGTGGGCTATTTTGGGGTGAGTATGATTTCAAAATTAATTTGAATGTATAAGTGTATTTTTTGACTTCTATATTGTACATGTGAACTATTTTGTGAATGTTTTATGTGGAAGTGATATTTTCAAGTGAAAAGTATATTTATAGTCTTATTGAACTTGTTTTAGAACAAGAGGGAAAACTAGGTATATAGGTGGGTGGACGTGTACTAGTATGCTAGTGATCCGATGGGGTTTAACCAAGGTTTCACTTAGCAAGATTAATGGTTACAACAATAATAAACTATGATGATGACAATTGGGGACCACTATGTTATGGGTATTTTACCAACTAGTGTCTCGTTCATGATAACAGATATTGTGATAGTTACTCTCACCGAGATATGAGATACCTTGAACCCACAACGAGCTAGTGCATAGGAATCATTTCCTATTTTAGGTCCTCACTAGATATTTTGTGCTTACCATCAGAATATGGTATTATTGGATGGGAAAATTAAGTATAATTTTGTTTTCATTGAAAATATTTCTTTCATTAATATATCCCACCACAAAACTTTTTAGTTTTAATGTTTCATCTTTAAAAAACAATCACTAGTATTTTCATTATTTATAAAAAATGCATTTTTTGTCTTAAAATGCATTTACCATGAAATTAAATAGTGGTGGTATCCTAATGAGATTTTTCTCATACCTTACCTACACATTTGGTTGTACGTAGACAAAGTTATTTTTCTAGTGCTTTGGGTAGAACATTTTGCCAATGATTAGGGTTCTTAGCAGTCCATTGAGATGCGATGTTGTGGAGATGGATTGACAGTGATTTCCCCTTTCCTTTGGGTTTTCTTGGATGTCAATTTTTGGGTTTTTACCTTGGAATGGTCTTTTTATATTTTCAAAATTGTGTAGTTTAGTTATTATTTTTTGTCAAATATGCTTTGGTTTGAAAAATACATTTTCTTTTTATTGGATTTTTTTGTTGTTTTATGTTTATAAACTCAGGTAAATCATTCCCAAAAATCATTATATGATACCCAGGAACTTGTACCCGCCCGTGTGAATTTATAATTCCCTTTGCGCATTGTCACAGGCTGGGCATTCTGCCGGTTTTGATGGCGACATGAGTCGGTTTGTGACAAATCATTTACTATAGGGATGCTCAATATGATACATATGAATGCATTATATTGAATACATATTATATGAAAATAATATTTTTTGCAATTAATAGTTAAACCAGCACACAAGAATAAATTTTTTGATTAATTTTATTATTTTTAATCTAAGTACATGAATCATACTCAGACTAACCATTATATTTCATCAAAATACAATAATAGGCAATGATGAACATCAAATAGATATAACTCAAACACATTCACTACAAGGTGAATTATCATTAAAATTCATCAAATTTATATCAATATATATATAAATATATTCATATAGTGAATGTGAAATAAATATAAATTTGATATTTCATTTTAGCTGATAGATTCAAAATTACACATACTATTTTATGAATACATAGGAAAGCAGAACATAGGAACAAATATAAAAATTAATATATGATAGAATACTATATTATCCTTACGTTCAATATAATTTTGGGGTTTTTACCTCATTACATATAATTTTAATTCCCCCCATATCACTATGTGACCATCAAATAAATTCATCCCACTATAAATCGTAAATATTAAAATATAAGAAAAATTAAATCTTGAAAAATAGAGATATTGAGGGAAAATATTCTTATTATTTAACTCCGAAAACATTTTAAAAAATCATTAACTAAAAAAATAAATTGTTATGATATTGAATTATGTTATATATATATATATATCTTCTACATATAACATCATCATCCCTGAAAACATTTATATAAAACTTATTCCATGTAATATTTTTAGAAAATAATCTATCTATTTATATTGTATCCTATTAGGACATCATGACCATCTTTTAAAAAATGAAACATTCCATTTTCCACCATAAAAAATTGTAATTAACACATTTCTATTTACCATCATACAAAAAAAATCATTTGGGAGATCAATTTAAATTCAATTTTTTACTTTTTAATTGACTAGATCATATTAAAGAGTCATTATAACTTTGAAAAGAAACCAAAATGTAATAATTATATTTTTCATTAATGGAAAAATACCTAAACTATTAAGGATTTTAAAAGAAAAATCAATAAGAAATTATAAATTAAATATTTAAAATTCACTAAATTTTAATTTATTCAATTTAAACATATTCCCTAATGGACTATTTGGAACTATATAATTTGTATTTTAATAGCTTTTTTTGTCTAAAATCACTTTTTCATTAAATAATAAAAATATTTCAATTTAGCTGGAATATTAATTTGTTAAATTATGTATTATACAAAAAATATATTATTATATTTATGTGTAGAACTTTTTATTTTAAAAGATGATATTTTTATTTAAAATATACCAAATATAATTCATAGGATCACCCTTCGTACTATTTGAACAAACATATGGATAAACATATTATCCAGCATAAATCATTTTTTCAATTAATCACAATAGAAACCTGTTAATGAATACGATGAATTATAAAAAAATTATTATAAAATAATTATATTTTGTCATTTATAAAAAAATATTGGATAACAACATTATACACATAAGATAATTTAGAAAACTATTCACATCTATTAGATTGATCCATTTATGACGGATAAAATTATTTACATTAAAAATATAGATATATAAACACTTTGAATCCTAGGATGTATGAAAACTAAATGTTCTATCAATTAATATATTGTATTCAAAATTTTATAAATTTTGAAAACATTTAATGTTATATTTAATATAAAATTTTCTTGATGTTTCACAAACCCCAAATGATATTCTGGATAATTCCATATTATGGAATTATTATTCATTCTAAATTAAACCTTTAGGATTTGATGAATTTCATTGGATACTCAAAAACAATTGTTAGACTCTCAAATTTAACTTTTCTTCTTCTAGTCTGGAACATTTACCAACTTTTTATGTTGAAATAACAACAGAACATTGATAAAACATGTCTAGTTCATCCATTCAGAACACTTGATAATATCTAGTAAATTTAATGTATTTTTTCATTCTAATATACCACTTCATTAAAAGAAAAATAATGAAATATTTATCTAAAATATTACTTAATGATACTTGTTGTCTATCCATGTCATTGATATACAAAATAATATTGAATTTCATTGATATACCTATAAAAACTGTGTATATGACACTAAAATTCAAAAAAAATATTTTTTTACCTCTAACATCCTATTGAATCATTTAAAACATCTAACTAGAATATAGGTACACCTATTGCATAACATTATAATTTAATTACTAAAGAATATCTATATATCAAACACATTTAATTTCCCATTTTACATAATAAATTATGTTCCATTAACAATCAATGAATATTTTTTTATTATGCCTTTTCTTTTAAGGATTGATCTCATAATTATGTTTTTTTATTATGTGCTATATTTATACATAAAAATTATTAGATGAGTATGATTTTTTATTTCCATCTTTTATTTACTTATACTAAATGTAATCCAATTAAAGTGATGTCACCTAATAAAATCATAAAAACCATTATTAGGTTAAGCTTCATATTTCACTACGTAAGATTTTACTATTGAGTTTATCAAATTTATTTCGGTAGGGAATAATCCATTCATGTCATATATAAATCATGAAAACTTTTATAGATAAATTTTTTTACAAACAAATTGAATGGAAAGTCTCAACACCTTTTATGGTCTCACAAATATCTGTATCCCAATGAAAATTATATTAATGGGAACCCAATCCAAATAGTGTCTCACATTACTTGTTTTACATACTCTGGATAATTCATGAGACCCTAGCTATGATGTTTCCTACCCAGTGAGATGATCGAGATCTTCCTAAGTGAAACATTTCATGGATTCTGATTATTATTAAATTAGGGTTTTTTAATATCAAATTCTTATATCATGATATTATCATTATATATTCATTACTAGTGGGATTTAAATTTGAATCACATTCCTTCCAACAAATTAATGTATTCAAAAAAAATTATTCATAAATATTTAAACAACTCATATTTTTTTCACTCACCAAAAAATTTAATCCCAACATATTTAAATTTATCAATATGCTGATTAGGAATGAATATAACATCATTCTCCTATTCATTATCATAAAGTGTGATAGGGGAGATAATTGGTACTAGTAGACAACACCGTGACCCAAAAGGATATAAACACATTCCAAGGTACTCAATAACATTTTGGGGATGATTTAACTTCTAAAGATAAAACATCAGAACATTGTAAAAAATAACTAACCAAACCACTATATGATGCATGAGTATAAAAAACAATTCAAAACTAAACAAAACCAATAAATATTATTATAGTACATGGAGAAACTAAGAGTCATAATCGAGAAATTCAAAATTTAACAAAATCAAAACTCCCATGTGACACCAACAAACAATACTCATCCCACTTCAAGCTCCAACTTTACATTCCATCGCCCTAATATAAATTAGTATCACTAAATTATTGAGATTCCATTATTTAAGTGTTCCTCGATAGATGATTTATGAAAACAAACAATACATCTCAAGAAAGAGATGTATATAAACTCAGCATGATCTCCTAAAATACTTCCCAACTCATGTCACAATGTTAAAACATATTATAATAATTTATAACCAATAACCGGTAAAAATATTTTATATCATAGTCCTAATACAATTTTCCAACTCATATCATAGGCGAATACCAGATTTATATGGAAACTATCAATAATAAATAAATCCTTTTATCCATTTATTTGGATATTCATTCCATTTTCACAGACACATCCACACATGTAGACAATATTGGGGTCACCATTGATGGTGGAACATCACTTCCATACTCCATCTCATGTGACTGTGGTACTTAATGATGATTATAGATCCCATTAAACACATACCCAACTATTTATTACAACATCATACCATGTTATTTGAATCAAAACCTTTTTTTATATTAAATTATTTTTAAAAAAACATTACAATCATCTATGAAAAACCAAATTTTATAACCATAAATTTAAAATTATAAACAATTAGTATTTCTAGAAAAAAACAATTTCCACAACCTATAAGAAAATACAATGCTTGCGTATCCATTAATAATAAAAAAATATTTAAATATCATTTCATGAACCTGATTAAATTATAAATATTTTATCATTTTATAGATCATGTTTAGTTGATAATGATCAATGCTACACCTCAAAAATTAGTGATAGTCTGGAATGACGCAAAAAACGTCATGATCTGATCACAACCCACATTACCATTAATATATATAATATTATTACATCATATAACAATTACAAACTCATATATATATATATATATCCATAAAAGACAATATAATTGGTTCATATATATAAAAAAACCCCAGATCTTAGAAAAAAAGAATAAAAGGTACTTACTAAAGAATCTAGGAAAAATACTCCCATTGATTAGTCTATGTATATATAATGGATAAAATGGTTCAACTATCATTTCATGGGTGAAAATTAAGGTCATGTTATTGGAGGATTAAGGTAATAACTACTGAAGAAATGTGTAATTAGAAGTAGATGCACTTTTTATGCATGTCCAACTATATGTCACATGATTATGCTACATGGTTTGGAAAAATGTGAGCCAAACTTGTAGTGATACTATCTTAAAGACATATCTAACATATGTGGATCACAAGGTTAGTCCAATCATGCACTAACCCTGAATTTAATTATATTTAAGACACATAGATTCTAATGGGAATTCACATGGTTTAAAAAACGTTCAGGGTACAAAATTTCCACTATATTTACTTGTATAGTTTCTTGGAGATACTATAGGTTTTTTATTAATGGAGGAAATACTGTGGAACTATTGAAAACCCTATAAAATGTTACAAAATACCATGGAACAATAAAAAAATAGTACAAAATATATACTCATAATACATGAATAAAAAATAATGTACCTAAAACCAAGGGATGAAAATTCTGCCCATCATTGGTATTCTATCCCTAAAAAGAAGAATACCCTGGATTTGATGGATGAATTTGGAAAATTTCTCCACCATCTCCTTCTCAGTCAACCACATTTCTTCAAAAATCTATCCATGTTTGACTAATCCCAACAATAGGCTGAGAATTTTCTAAAACAATATTTTATCAGACTATACAAAATCTATACCCACATGTGAATCAATTTAGAATCCTACTCTAGGTCAATGTGAACCCATCAAATCACTATTCTAGGAATAGGTTGGAACTTCTCCAACTGAGGTACATGAAACTCATTGTTCACAAAATTTATCCTTTTTTGTAAATTCCAGAAAATTTTCCACATGACAAAATCATTCAGGTATCTCAAAATAGATAATTTATCTTGGAGATATCTTTGAATTATTACAAAAATGACTGTTCCAATGCCTTGAAGATATTATGATGATCGCACGATCACTAACCTCAATATACAATATTCATCAAAGATTATCCACATATGTTTTATGATGAATATGATACTTCTTCATTATCTTTCTTATATACTAATTATTCTCCATTATCTCTCATAGAATTATTATTATACTTAGTGAAATCTCACCTATTTGAACCCAACAATGTGATGAATGATATGTAACTATGTACAATCCATAAAATGGTTCTATATGTATCAACACATGATATCTATTATCACACACAAGTTCCACAAAAATTAAATTACCCTCCAATGGTCTACTACAATATATTACCGAAGCCCTAATTATGTACTCCACTATTTGCACAGTCCAATAAATTTTCCATCAATTTGAAGATGATAATTCACACTCAAAGTCAACTCTCTTCGAAGAAAATTAAATAAGGACTTCTAAAAAAGAGATGTAAACATATTATATCTATCTGATAAAATTGATATTAGATTT
The DNA here is from genome assembly GCA_963277665.1 of Viscum album. Taxonomy (NCBI): domain Eukaryota; kingdom Viridiplantae; phylum Streptophyta; class Magnoliopsida; order Santalales; family Viscaceae; genus Viscum; species Viscum album. The sequence goes on along the minus strand of OY728161.1, from coordinate 812,074,942 downwards.
TTTTTAATATTTTTAGTTTCTCAAATGACAAAATATAATAGGTCATACACCGAATTATTTCCTTAAATCATGGTGATGTGAGCTTGCTTTTTCAGTCGATCTTCTACAAACCATATATCATTTTGTTTTCTAACTATCCTTGGCAGATCTATTTAAAAATTTCTGACATATTGTTCCATTTCCACATGGGAATTGGTAAATATTACAACATACCTATTGGTCATTGATGTTTGGATTTTAACTATAGATAGTTGAGGAATCTTGAGAAATTATTTTCCACGGTTCATTTTATGTAAACCCCAAATAACTACTCTTTCATTTATTTATAAATTTTCTAAATACTGGGTTAACAACACATCTTGATTGGTGGTATCTAGTAAGATGTTTTTCCTAATAAGAAAAAGTTTGACCGTGTGATCTAGAAACAACAACACTAAATTTCCATCCATCATCCATCTATGATTGGTTTACCCACCATTGACATTTGACATCATTTTTACTGAATTTGGACTATATTGCTATGAAAACCTATGCTTCTGATCCAAATTTGAATCAATTGATACTATATTTAAATCTCTGAGAAAAAATTGGTAGGATAAATATAGATAAATATTTTCTATAATAGATATTAGTTTTCAATAGTCTGAATCCTCATTATCTAACTGAGAAAATGATGTTATAGTCAAGGAATCCAACATAGTGTACACTTTACTAGGTATATACATCAAGTAAAATTCAATAATTTGTAGATACTTTTCCCATCATCACTGCCTTAAATTCAATAAATTTTTTAAGAAAATGTGTTTCAATATCTTATGATTTGTAAATACTATGAATTGCATAACATGGAGGCAATTAATACAAGTCTTCAAATCATGGACCATGATTTCTTATTCTAAAATGTGTGTTGGGATGTTCTTCTCATGAAACCTCAACTATCATGACTTGTAAACAACCACATGATCTCTATATGTGAGAACACATCACAACCTAGACCCTGATGCATTACAATAGACTACATAGCCTATTCCATACTATGGAAATGTGAGGATATGTACGGATGTAATTCTATCCATATGTTCTTGAGATGGTTTTATTGTAACATCCCCAAATGATAAAGGGTTAAATGAGTAAATGATATGACTCATTTCAACAAGTTTCACCTTCCTTTTCGGGATCCTGTCTGATTAGAACTCCACATTTAAGCGTTCTTGGCCTGGAGTAGTGAGCAGGATGGGTGACCTTCTAGGAAGTTTCCCAGGGTCTGTGTGAGTGAGGACAAAGAACACTAGAAAGGACTTGTGTTGGCCTTTGGGGACTATCATATTAGTTAGATGACCCGTTCAAGCATGTGGGTGGACCCTAGGTGGCCCCCACGTGTCTTCGGGGGCAACTGGTGGTACCTGGTGGGCCAAGACCTGACGACCATGTAATGGCGGGGTGGTTGTGCTGTCACCGGGACCTGGTTGTCACAATTGGTATCAGAGGAGTTCGGTTCTAATGCGAACTCTGATATTTTCTATGTGAAGCAATAATGTTTAGCGTATTGAGTGTGTTTATCAGTCCAGGGAGTCCAGTGTTGGTGTGGTGGCCGATGTATCCGTACACCAGGACCCTGACTTCTGATTTCCGACTTAATGCACGAAAACATTGATTACGTGTGTGTTTCAAGTTTTCTTTGTGATTAATTTGTATCAGCTCACCAGTTATACTGTTCTGACCATGGCGCACCTGTTTCCTTTTCAGGATGGCCCCACGACGGCAGCCAGCTAGGGTTCCAAGAGTCGAGCATGATGACAGCCCACTGAGCGACGAGGCCTCGGTGCAGGGCCCTTTTTCAGCAGTGGAACCAGTGGTAGCTCTACCAGCCGGGCCACTGATACTTCTAGAACCAGCCGCTGACGATGCACGTCGCCTCAGCGCACTGCATGAGTTCCAGCGCCAGCGACCGCCCAGGTTTCGTGGGGAGACGGACCCCCAGGCAGTCGAGGACTGGCTGGAGGCAGTCGTATGGGTTTTCAGGCTATTGAGGACACCAGCAGACATCATGGTGATCCTCGCTGCGAGCCTACTGCACGCAGCAGCGGGCCGATAGTTGAACTTGATGCTCCAGGTGCACGATGAGGCATCTCCACTTTGGACGGACATTGAGAGCATCTTCCGCTCGGAGTTTGTCCCAGCCACCCTCCGTGCAGTGCACATTCAGGAGCTTCTTCAGCTGTGGTAGGGCAGCATGACGGTCGCTGAGTACTCGGTGAGATTTTCTGATCTCTCGCGCTACTCGACTGACATGGTACGGGACCCATTCTTCCGGGCTCGGACCTTTGAGCAGGGTTTGAGAGACGAGATCATGGCATCGCTGATCTCCCTCACCATTCCGACTCAGACAGGAGTACTAGAGCATGCCCTTTTGATCGAGAGCTTTCTTGCTGAGTCTACACCAGCGCCGAGACCCACCGCAGGGCGGCACGTGGCAGAGTCTTCTGCAGTAGGAAGTCAACGGATGACTCAGGGGTCCAGACAGACCAGAACCTAAGGCAGAAGACCTCAGGACACTGGCTCTGCAGTGCATGGCACACAGCGCGGAGCCAGTATTTCGAGAGGCAGACAATGTTACTCGTGCGGTGGGCAGGGCCACATGGCTCGTGACTGCCTGACCCGCCGTGCCGAGAAGCAGCAGACGGTTGAGGGACCACCGAGGCAGAGGTAGAGGGTCGACCGTGGCGGTCCTAAAGGAGGAGGCGGATGAGGAAGAGGAGCTGGCCGAGCAGTAGGTGGTGGGCGATGCTTTGAGGATCTACCACCACCACCACCACTAGGAGGTCCACCCCGACCACAGGGAGCTGGCGGGCAGAGACAGACACAACTCCAGGCAGCAGAGGCCTATGACCATGGCGTGCCCGAGATGATTTGAGGTACTATCTGTATCTATTCCCCCCTTGCTGCAGTACTTATAAACACAGGAGTGAGTCACTCTTTCATAGCCACTGCCCTTGTTCGGAGCTCGGAGATTCCGACAGAGCCGTTGGATCGATCCTTACGGCTAGAGACTCCTACGGGAGCAGACTCAACGATTACGCACTTTTGCCGGCAGTGTGAGATTACTCTAAGAGGTGAGAGCTTCGGCTGGGATCTTCATGTAGCAGCGTCGAGGCCTTACGATGTCATCTTGGGTATGGATTGGTTATCTATGGTCCATGAACAGATTGACTATTTTAGGCGCAAGGTGCGATGTGTACGCACCGACGGGAGTAGGTTCACCTTCACCGGTGAGAAGGGAGCCTTTGCAGCACAGGATGGACTTCCGCGGAGGAGAGGACAGCCCATCACTCATCAGTTGGATAGCCTCATCCTAGGATCAGTTGAAGTGCGGAGTCCTGGTTTTCCTGCAGTGGTGGATTAGTTTGTGTACGTCTTCCCCGAAGACGTTCCAGGACTACCTCCTCGCATAGAGGTAGACTTTTATATTGACCTGTACCCCGGGACAGCTCCGATATCGACTCTAGAATATCATATGGCCCCCACCGAGCTTCGAGAGCTACAAGTACAGTTGGAGGACTTGTAGGGAAAGGAGTTCATCCGACCTAGTGTTTCACCCTGGGCTTCCCCGATTTTGTTCGCCAAGAAGGCAGATGGGAGATTGCGACTGTGTGTCGACTATCGTCGCATGAACCAGGTGATAGTGAGGAACAAGAATCCGCAAATGGGGATTGATGACCTCTTTGATCAGCTCAAGGGATCATGGTGGTTCTCAAAGATAGAACTCAGGTCAGGCTATCACCAGCTCAGAGTTTGAGACGAGGACGTACAGAAGACAACCTTCAGATGTCGGTATGGCCACTATGAGTTCTTGGTTATTCCCTTCGGCGTAACCAATGCCCCAGCAGTGTTCATGGCCCTCATGAAAAAGATCTTTCAGCCATACTTCGATCGATTTGTCGTGGTCTTCATCGACGACATTTTGATTTACTCGACGACTGAGGAGGAGCATGCCTACCACTTGCGGGTTGTACTAGACACACTCCGAGAGCACCGGCTTTATGGTAAGCTCTTGAAGTGCTAGTTCTGGATACGTGAGGTCCACTTCTTGGGACACGTCATCTCTGAGGCGGGAGTTGCAGTGGATCCTGCGATGATCGAGGCAGTGTTAGCTTGGGAGCCACCCAGAAGCGTGTCAGAGGTTTGGAGTTTCTTGGGACTAGCTGGATACTACCAGAGATTTGTGCCAGACTTTTCCAGTGTTGCGGCACCACTCTCAGCTTTGAAGAAGAAGGGGAAACCCTTCGTGTGGTAAGACAGATGTCAGAAAAGCATCCAGGAGCTGAGACAGAGATTGACCAGCGCACCTATCTTGAGGTTGCCTGAGGAGGGAGTAGGGTACGTAGTCTACTGCGATGCATCAGGGACCAGACTCGGATGTGTCCTGATGCAGGAGCAGGAAGTGATCGCCTATGGATCACGTCAGTTGAGGCCGCATGATTAGAACTACGCTACCCATGACCTTGAGTTAGCAGTAGTGGTCTTCGCTCTGAAGACATGGCGACACTATCTGATGGGTGAGCGCTTTACAGTCTTTTCTAATCATCAGAGTCTCAGGTATATCTTCTCGCAGAAGGACCTGAACCTGAGACAGTGACGATGGCTCGAGTTCTTCCAGGACTATGACATTGAGATAGTCTATACTCCTGGGAAGGCGAATGTAGTAGCCGATGCCCTCAGTAGGAGGATGGGTATTCAGCTACTTGAGGAGGCGACTGAGCAGTTAGCCTCTTTACAGATATCCTTCGTGGATAGAGACGGAGCAGCCTTCCTTCAGTCTCTAACAATCACTCCTCCACTACTACAACGAGTCAGAGAGGCACAGCGTGGGGACGCTGACTGTGAGACACGGCGTACACAGATATCCTTAGGACATGAAACTGATGGTTTCTCCTTTGGATCAGAGAACAACATCTTTTTCAGAGGACGTACCATGGTACCAGTTGCTTTACGGGAGGAGGTGCTGAGAGAGTTTCACACTTCTCCTTTGGCGGTACATCCTGGAGTGGTGAAGACGTACCTGGATCTCAGACGACAGCACCGGTGGCTGAGCATGAAGAAGGTTGTGGCAAAGTTTGTTTCTCGATGCCTCACCTGCCAGTAGGTGAAGGCTAAGCACCAGGTACCAGCAGGCTTGGTATAGCCCTTGGAGGTCCCGGAGTGAAAGTGGGACAGGATATCTATGGACTTCGTGACTGGACTTCCACGCACTTCCAGAGGTCACGACTCCATCTGGGTGATTGTCGACCGACTCACCAAGTCGGCTCACTTCTTACCCATCATAGAGTAGGGATCAATGGAGAGCTTGGGACGACTTTACGTTCAAGAGATTGTGCGGCTTCATGGAGTTCCATCATCTATCGTCTCTGATCGATATGCTCGCTTTACTTCCTGGATTTGGAAAGTGTTGCAGGATGCGTTTGGGACGCAACTACGTCTGAGCACGGCCTTTCACCCTCAAACGGATGGTCAGACGGAGAGGACCATTCAGACTCTCGAGGACATGCTCCGCGCATGTGTCCTCAACTTTGGTCGCAGCTAGGAGGACCACCGACCCTTGGTGGAGTTTGCGTACAACAACAGCTACCACTCCACCATCGGGATGGCACCATACGAGGCGTTGTACGACCGACCATGCAGATCTCCATTGTGCTGGACAGACCCTATAGAGTCAGCACTTGTGGGACCAGAGATGGTCCAGGCCATGACAGAGAAGGTCCAGGTCATCCAGGAGCGGATGAGGATAGCTCAGAGCCGGCAGAAGACTTATGCTGACAGCAGGCGGAGGCCACTAGAGTTTGAGGATGGTGACCGCGTCTTCTTGCGGGTCTCACCTCGACGTTCTATATGGAGATTTGGCCGAGGCGGCAAGTAATATCTGCGCTTCATTGGACCCTTCCAGGTCCTCAGCAGGATTGGAGAAGTGGCTTATCGTCTGGATCTACCACCTTAGTTGCACCGAGTACATGATGTCTTCCACGTATCTCAGTTTAGGAGATACGTGCACGACCCGACGCACATCATTGACCATGGGGAGCATGACGTTGATGATGAGGAGACTTTTACGGAGGTCCTGGTGGAGATTGAGGATCGAAAGGAGCGGGTCCTACGTGGACGGTCGATTCCTCTTGTGTGCATCAGATGGAAGCATGAGAACCTCCAGGAGAGCACTTGGGAGCGGGAGGCTCAGATGCGTGCTCAGTACCCTCATTTGTTTCCCTAGTTTTGATGTATCTTTACGGGGACATAAAGCCCTAAGGTGGGAGTATTGTAAAGACCTGTAAAATTCAAGGGAAATTTTTTCCTAATTTACTTTGGAATATTACAAGAGCGCGGTTTCTGACGGCACCTGATTTCGAGGCCCGGTGTGCCCGGAATCAATTTCCGATGTTTGGCTCAGGTACGTTCAGTGAACGAACGAGCGGGAATTTCAAACTTTTGAACCGGTGCCCGGAATCGAAATCTGATGGCACCGATGAACTCGTAGCCCCGATATTCTCTTATGGATACTTTTTCCGAGGTTGCGTTTTATGCGGGTTGAGAGTTAGTTTTGGGGGAAATTAGAAGAAGTTAAGTAAATTGTGGAACACAATTTATTTTTAACTTTGTTGGTTATTTCCTCCCAAAGGGAGTTAGAGGTGGGGCCCACATCCACATAACCTCCCTTGAGAGGATTAAGTTTGGTGGTGCCCACACGAGCCACAACTCTTCAACTTCCCTTAAACTCCCCAATAACTCCACTCTAATTAATTTGACAACTTGAGTTATTAATTGAGATGAGTTACTTAAATTCAAACTTATGAATTTCAAAGAGGTGAGGATGTGTAAATAAAATAAGGCTTGGACTTATTTTATTTTGGTTAGATTCTTTTTCCACCATGAGAGGATTGGGAATCATTCTTCATCTTCTTCAACCTCGACAAAGAACGTGAAGAACACCGTTCTTCAACAAAGAACTCTGCCGAAGAACACGGTTCTTCCGCGACGCCGTATCTGCGACGCGACGTTCTTCTTCCGCGTCGTCTCTTCCGCGACGGTTTTCCACGACGAAATCACTATCAAAGAACTTTGAATCCTCACTTCGCGACGTCGACGTTCTTTCCCCGCGATGCCCGACCTCCGCGATGCTCGTCTTCCGCGGGTCGTTGACGAACACCGTTCCTGAACCGAGGTAGGTGATTATTTGTTAATCTATTAAATTATTTCCTTTCTTGATTCTAGAATGTAGAACTTCGTGGTTAATCGACTAAATGTTATCGTTTAATGAGAGGGGTCCGGACAACACAAACATGGCCTAACCCCCTCCTATGTCCATGTTTGTTTCCTTGCGGATGGAACGGGATGGCGTGGTGCCGTCGCACCACGCGAGAATCACACGGCAAGTATTGCGTGGCGCCGTCGCGCCGCGCCATGGAAACAAATTCAAGAACATGACGCCGTCCCACAACGTTGATGGAAATCGAAGGCGCCGCGGCCGGAGCGGGGCCTCAATGGAGGGGCGCGGTGCCGTCTTACCGTGCCGGACAACAAGAGCTACGGCCGGTTCCGGGCCGCGGTGGAGCATGGTGACCGGCAGCCAGCCGGGCCGCCGGTGTCGGAGCCGGAAGGGGACCGGCCTTTCTCGGACCCGTTGAGAAGGAGCCGGCCGGCCAGGTCAGGCTGTGCCATTCTGGTCTGGGGCGACCCTGTCCTGGGCGGGTCAACCCGGTTTGGGCCTACCGGGGGGTCTCGGGTCGGGTCGGTTCGGGCCCGATACCCCCGTTTTTGTACTGTTTGGGTTCAAATTCCCATAACTCGGGCTACATACCTCCAAATGATGCACCGTCAGCGGCGATGCAATCCTTGGATCGAGACGGGAGTTTCGATATATCGCACTCAAGGTTTTGGAATACTTTGAGTACGGCTGGGTTGGTTCGTACACGAAACAAACCAGGCCCTCGGAGCGGAAACGCTCATATCTTGAGCTACAGACGTCCGATTGACGTGCCGTCAGCTTTGTTGAGTTCCTCTTAGTGAGACGGATCTTTTGGCATACTCCGCCTGAGGTTTGGATGCAGGTGGGGTACGGTCGGGTTGGTTTTGCCTTAAAAACCAACATGGCCCCTTGAACGAAAAAGCCAATAACTCTCAGACCGAGTTTCCGATTGATGCGCCGTCTGTTGCGTTGAGTTCATGTTGACGATAAGGAACATTTGGATACATCAACTCTGGAATTTGTGACAGTTGATGTATTAGCCTCTCGGCACGTGGAGCGGACCCTCCCGAACGAGCTTGCTGTGTGCGGGAACCCTAGTTCTGGCGGTGACTGCTACTGTGAATGTGATGATGACTATGCAGAGATCCTTAGTGGATTCGATGACGACGACTACAGCACTCAGCGATAATGTGTGGATCAGTGCTACCGATCCTGTGTGGGTCCGTTCCTGTGTGGGTACCATCCTATGTGGGTCGTTGCGGGGGTTAGTACCTATCGATCCTTTGGGGGTCTGACGACTTAGATGGATTAGTGATCATCTCTATCATCTTCGAAGATGTATACCTGTGTGAGATGAATCTTGTTTACCCTCCTATGTGGATTGTGTTGTGCTATCCTGTATGGATTATGTTTTTCTTTCCTGTTTGGAATACGTATACTTTCCTGTGTGGACTGAGTTGTACTTGGGCTCGAAGGTTGGAGCATATTGGAATTGATGACTTAGGTATGTGTATTGGCATATACCTAAGCAGTGTCGGTTGTTACTTCGTGTTTGTATCTTTCCTTTGTGGTTTGTACTTTGTGGATTTTGGGAGACCTTCGGGGGTCTCGAGGTCCCTACTGAGTATCTTATACTCACCCCTGCACGGACTATGCCCGCAATACGTTGTGTTGGTTGCGGACGACAGACAGCGTTGATCGTGGTTGAGGCTCGCAGAGCAGGATGGTACCTAGAGGTGGACCACTGGGTGGGATGTGCTCGGAGCGGACGGCGGGACCCGAGGAGCGGAGGACCTATCTGTACCCACCCTTCAGGTGGGATTTCCAGTGGACAGCTCGACGTAGCAGCTTTTACTTTTCACTTGTTGTTTTCCCTTTCGAGTTATACTTTACTTTCAGTTTGGGTTTTTATACTGGCCCACTTACTTTTTCGCACTTATAATTGTACTCTATTTTCTCATAGTGTTTAATTTTCCACTTGCTTATTCTGTGGTGCTTATTTACTTTACAAAGGAAATGCATTCCCTTTTTACCAGGATTTACGCCTTGGTGCTAGTCGCCCGCTCCTGGCCTATGGAAGGCGGGCTTGGGGTAGTCACGGCACGGGCCCCGAGGACAGGTCGTGACATTTATAAATTCGATATTCCGTTGGAATGTAACACAGGGTTTCATAAAATCTTTAATAAATGTTTTCAAACATTAAATATCAAGTTCCAAATTCCAATAGTATCTCGATATGCTAAGGAAAAAACCTGTCTCAAATAATATTTTTAGTGGTTTTCAAGAGATAAAAAATTTTATATTCTAGGAATCTATAGATATTCAATTTTGTTAAATGATATTGTTATGGAAGCATACCTATTAAATCCAAAAATAATATATTAATATCTTTTCATATAGTCTTTGATCTTACATGGTACCAAATACTATAGAAATGTTTTTCTCCTGATCTATATTTTCCATACAATACAACAGTATATCATAAAAAAAACTACAAATGAATATAGACACATATGAATGATTAAATTCCTGAATACCATAATTATTGATGATGAATTCATAATACCAAAAGGTATTAAAACATACATATAGTTTCCAAATATTATTTAGAATGTGGTCTTCTGAAAATCCTTTATCCTAACTAAAATTTACTGATTCCCCAAACATAATTTAATTTTATAAAACAACTAGGATCCCATAAATTTATGAAAAATACCATCATCTCATGTAATAGGATATTTATTCTACATCATTTCTTGTTTACACTTTTGATAACACACACATTTTCTAAGTGTTATACATGACCTCTTCACAAACCATACCAGTACTTCCTAGAGAGATTACATGGTTGAATGAAGGATTTTATTTCATTATCTTTATAATAAAAATTAAAATCCATCCATTATTTTGTTTGATATAATAATAAGGAAGGTAAACCAAAATTGTCCCATATTAGAGATTAATCATTAGCTTCACTTCTCTTTTGTGTGGAAACCCTATGAAATTTTCGTGAAAAATATCATGAAATAGGTCAACAATAGGAATACAATATCCATTCCCAATATCGTCTTTAGTATCCATGGTATGCACTTCCAACTGATAAAATATGTTTTTGGCCACCATTGGAAAATTTCTTAATTTACTAGAATTTACACCACAACCCCCATTAAAGACATTCATAATTCCATCTAGATATTACAAACTAACATTTCAATTATCAAAGTCGATAAAGCCCTTGAATGATGTCAACAAATAAAAACCAAAAATCATGTAATAAACATCAATCTCATGCATAGATAAATCTCAATGAAACATTTCCCAATCAATTTTTATAGCACATGATTTATAGATAAATTCACAAAAATCTATCTGAGAAAGACGATAAATTTTTTAGTTCCATCTTCTAAACATCAAAATCAATATGAAGAAGAAAAATGAGAAGAAATTTATGATTAGGATAGACATGTATTGAAAAAAATCATAAGGAAAAAATTCAAAAGAATCACACATCTCATATTTGGAGGACCATATTGGTCATCTATGATTACATGATTATCACCAAACTATTTATTACACACTGTAGTTTTACCTTTGTTACCTCGTTGATATTGTACTGGTTGAGGATTCATGGTGTCTATAAAATCACCATGGTTCGATATAATTTAATTAAGTAAATTATTCTAATGAACTCATTCAATAAGAAAATAAGATTCCTGAGAATAATGAGATGTGTCTATAGAACATGACCTTATAGCACTATGACAATAGTGATGATGATGTCTGATACTGTTTCAAATGTTACCTGATCTAGGAGGTACCATACAATATCACATTATTTTATCTAGTGAACAACACTGAAAACATCCCAATGTGATTTTGGATATGGGTTTAATACTCTCATAGTCAAATTCTAAGGTTTACAACAACTCTAGATGTTTGTGTCCCACACCTACATGTTCCCAGTATTAGATTTACCACATATTCTAATAGAGATATACATAAGCCATGAAATATTATTTCTAATGATATATATTTTTCCTGCAGTCTCTCTATTGATTGTTCTTATATAATCCGTTATAAAAAGCACAAAAATTTTGAAGATAATATCTGGTTGTATATTTATTTCAAAAAACACATGACATAAATGACACCCCGGTACTCACTTCTTGTTAAAATGGGAATAAATTTCTAAATTTATCTTCATAATATGTCATTGTAAAATTTACACGAGTTATACTGATGAATACTATTGTTCTATAAATATGAATCGTGTGAAGATAAAAAAAATTTATAAAAATTTCTCAAAATTCTCAATAGTCCTGCATTGGTACAATTTTGATTGAAATTATAATTCCCACCATTGGTTAAATAATTCATTAAATATGTACATTTACTACATTAATATACATTATTATTGTGTTCGAAGGAAATCAATGATTACATTCATAACATTCTACCAAAATTCGTTAATTTTTACTATGAATCCTATTTAATAATGAGTGGATTCTACCTTTTTAATTGAATTGAACAGTCCACATATTTAGGTTCATTATTTCATTTACTCTTATATATAGACAAAAAATACTAGATAATTTTTTGAGCAATTTATTCGTTCACCTGTGGTTTATGTGAAACCACATTCTAGAAAAATTATTCTGGATAGTTTCTTCAGTGTATATAATATTACATTAACAATAACAAGAAAAAAACTTATTTTAGTCTTACTCATTAGAAACTGATGTTATAGAAATATCAATCTACCTCATAAAAAAAACCAAATATATCAATCCAGAATTCACACATTTTTATAATTTCATCCATTTATTAAAATTCTCAATTCACATCTTTTAGAATCAACAATTATCACTATATTAAAAATACATCACTTATTAACCATTCCATAAACCATTTTACCCAATATTTTCAATGCATCCATATTGTGAAGTATTACCATTATTTCATTACATGCAACTCTCATTGTATTAACCCTTGTGATGAGGTAAAAATCACCAAGAAGGGTGTTGAAATTCCAACATTCCCAAACAACCTAGTCACATAATGTTTATCATAAAGAATTTATAGAAACCTTTTATGATCTACATTTCATGTGATAAATATAATAATTCATAATTGCATCCGAATATAGATACTAATTCTATTTCTTACTCTATGAGCAAGACAATAAAATTATTTCCTTTGTCAAGAACCATATAATGGTGATTCCATTTCTCCCAAAAAAATATTTCGGATGATCAATACTAATAAATGAATTCTAAATAATTTATTTGTACCAACCAATTTTGATACCATTGGTTACATCATAGATCAAATACAAAAATACCATTTTAACATCCTGCCCTTGCTCGTGATCATGAGGAGTGATGTAAGAGTAACTAGGCCGTGGAAGAAATCTGCAAGACATAAAAATCATGATATGAATTCCAAGGGCCTCAATAAAATCAGTGGGAAATTTGAACTTTGAAATATAGTAGATACAAATAGCATAAAATAAATCAATACAAACAAATATATGATTTACCATATCCAAAAAATAACTGAAACAAAAACCAAACAAAGAAATCATATTAATATATAAGAAGAAACCATGATACATCCACAAGAAAATGAAATGGAAACATGATAAAAATTCCCATGTGACATAAAAACCTCACTCAACCCACTATAGGATACAACCACACATTATAGGAACATGGTATCTAGATATATCACTAAATAATTGAGATATATTTCCATTCTAATTGTTTCAATAAATGAAATTGGAAAATAGAAAATATTACCTGCGGATTGTGCGAGTATAAACATATAATGATTTCCCTAGTGACATCCCATCTCATTCAAATTGGATTTTTTTTTCAAAATTTATAAAACATATTTAAGCATGAAAAGTATTTTTTATAAAATATAAACCATTTTTCCAATTTATCTCAAAACAATAAACATGTTTCAAATCGAATGTATCAATTTACCATTATAAAATTTACCATTTAGTTTGTAATTTTCTTTTCCATGTACATAGAAAGAGCCACACATGAAAAAAAGTTCACCATTTATGGTGTAATTTCTTGTCCATACACCACCCCATTTAATGGTTGTACTTCATTACCATTATCCGTACCATTCAAATCATTCCCAACTATTACTGAAAAATTTATTGCAAGTCATTACAATGAAAAAAAATCAGAAAATTTAAATCATTTCAAATAATATTTTACATGCATAAAACCAAACACATATTTTTAATAAATCATTTTAAAATGATAAAAAATTATCATTTAAAAAATAAAACCAATCATTTATTACAATATCCATGCCAATAAAAAATGTAAATCAATAATGAATCACATAATGAAATCACAATATTTATAGGAAAATAATTTATGAAAACATATACATAAATTTATAAATCATGTGGAGTCAAGAATGAATCCACTGATCTCACATACATTTGAAAAAATGAAGAGAAATATAACTTAAAATCAAGATATGATCACAATGCAAGATACATTTTCTAGATAGAATAGTATATCATTATAAAACCACTCATAACACAAAGATACATTAAGAAGAGACTATATATATATATCATTCCGATTGAGACATGAACCATGGATATATGAATAAAGGAATGTAATGTAATTATCTATGAATCTGGGCCTCTATTGGAATTTTATTCACCTAAGGATTTCTCTCAGATCTAAGGGGATATTCCTTAATACATAATGAGAAAAATTTATTTGATTTATGAGAGGATTAAAAAAAATTAGGTTCAATATGCTTAATTTGGATTGAAACACTATTTTTGGAGGTAAAACTAAAGGACACATGTTTTGGCCACATTATTTTGGAAAACAGTTTCCCAACAGCATTGTGTAACTGTATAGTGGCCATACGACGCATGGTTGGATCACATGGTTAGAAAAAAAAATGCACCAGGAATATATTTACCTCTATTTCAAGATTCCTAGTTTCCCCTATGAATTCACAGAGCTTGGGCAAACCATGTGTTAACCCTGTGCCTTTACAGTCCAACTATATTATAATGAATTAATTCATAGAGATATTGCATGGTTTCTACAAAATTTTCACAAACCATGATCATTCATAAAATCCTCCAAAACATGAAAAACCCCTTGTGTCATCCTAAAATATTAACCAAACATTATATATTAAAAAAAATCATGAGTAAAGGTTAATTTACATGAAATTGAGGGTTCTAAAATTAGGCACATGATATTTTCTAATCAATATTTAGAATTTAAAACAAAAATTAATCCCACCATTTGTAATGTTGGATCCATATATAGTAAACCCCCACCTTTATATAAAACTCTCATTCCATTAGGATAGTTATATGTGGAACAAAAATTACCACTACCCAAGGATACAATTATTAAGGGATATATAAATAATATTAAATTTTATACTTAATATATATAACGTATATTATACAACAACATTCAATATAATAATTGTAATTATAAACGTGTGTAATTATTCATGAAAATAAATATATTAAAATATCATGCATATAAAACCTTAAATTAATATATGATAATCTCTAAAATAAGGTTCAACATTATACTAGAGAATACAAATAATCATTATATTAAAAATTTCTATCCAAAAATTAAAAATAAATAAATAAAATGAAAATTTAATGAAAAGTCAATTTATTCAATACAGAGATAATAATTTATAATTTTTTTATATAAAAACCCTATGTTTAATAAGATTATTATTTATTCTTATTTAATATTACATAATAATGAATATAGACACCTTATAATAATATCATAATATTCTATCCCGTTTAATTTTCATTATAATTACTTCTATTAATTATGTGAAAATTTTGGAGTTATAAAATTGTATAATAAAATCTCTATTAAATAAGAGTCTTATTAAAAATATACAATTTGTATATGAAGTTACTTTAAACATGATCAATTTAATCATAAAAATCATTTTGACGAAGTTCATGTAATTTCCTAAGTAATCTTCTTTACATGAAAAATAATAATTTAATATCTAAATACATTATATTTGAACATATTTTCTAATTTATGGACATTTTATAAATTAAAATTATGTTTTATAAATAAAAATATTACATTTATGTCACAATGTATTACGCAATGTTTTGTAAAATATATATTAATATTATAATTTCAAATTATAGAATATTTTTTAATACATTATTTATTGACATTTAATTAATTTATTAATAACACATTATATTTAAAAAATTAAGAAAATTAAATTAATAATTATCCCAAAAATATATTTAATAAATATTTATAAACAATCTGTAAATCAAATAATTTATTTCATATTGTAATTAAAATAACAAAATTTTCATGACCAAACATATTATATGATCTAACAAAAATATACGTTGAATATTCCACAACATTATGTACTATCTGTAATATATTATGAATAATTTTCATCTAATGAAATTTGAAAAAACATGGACTCTCTAAGAGTAATATTATATGATTTAATATCCTATCATTACCAATGATATATGAATTCATATTTAATAATACACATCAATTATAAAATTTTGATACAATGATATCATTTTGTAAAATTCATCTTAATATAATCATTTGTAACAATATATAGATATAGAATACACTGATTAATACAATTCCACAACATTAGAGCTTATTCATATTATGTTATTTTAATATAAATTAAAAAAGAAAAATAAAAATTAATAATTTCTAGAATGATTTCGTGAAACTAAATTAATGGTCAGATTTTATACCACTATTAGGTTTTTAATGGGTCTGAAAAGAGATATTATAAAAAGAATATTCCGTTAAATAAACACTGGCCAGTAATAGCATGATAGATATATGAAACTATAACAAACTAGTAATGATGATATCATATGTGGACCATACACTAGATTTATCATTATTCTTTTTTTCCATAGTGGAATGACATTGATGATGATCAGAAATTTTGGTTTTCCAAATTGATCCCCCATCTAGTGAAATCCAGGAATAGAAACTAAATAACTCATTTCCTAAAGTGAAAATTGTATGACTATGATACATTTTTACCTTAATAAATTAAATAAGTAAAATAATTAAATCATCATGACGATCAAGTTTAATTTGATATCATGTGATGAATTTATTAATGTCTAACATATGATTCACACAATCACTCCGTCTATTTTATAAATAGAAAGAGGATTACCATGGCGTTGATAATAATTTACTAATGTTCTATAACATAGTAGTTAATTATATGAACACTAAATCATTGATTCATCAAACTCTCTTCCATTGTATATCAATGTAAAAATTTTAAATGGTATAATAAATAGAAAATATCACCTTGATGATATCTCATAATTTTATACTGAAATCTAAGGAAGTAGTGTGGTGTCCCCTTCCAAGATTTATATTACTATAATTTGTATAATATGGATATATTGGGATAGGGACGATGATAAAATCCAATCATACCATATGACAAAATGTGGTTGAAAAAAATATTATCCTATAATTTATGATTTCCCATTTATAATAGAATATGTTACATTCAATTATGTCACATGAAATTGGATTTAGGTTTTGTCATATCTTTTATTTTTATCTTTAGTGATGCTTTTATAATACCATGGAGTAGTCAGAGGATATAGAGCTATAATTCCCAAGGCCAACAAATTAATCAGTTTAGGCATACACTGAACACATTAGTGAGTTGGATCTACATAACCCTAAATTAGTTTTATAAGATGTTTTAAAGGACTAGTTCTATTGAGTTGAAAATTATCCTTACTTTTTATGTTATGTTGCAATTTTGGGTAAAAATATTATTTAAATTTCATGGTGTATGCACTTGAAGTTGATATAATGATTGCAATATTGTATAAGGATTGAGATTTCTTCTCCATACCCTATATCCATGAAGTGAATTCTAGTATGATAATGATTATTTACTATCAACCAATTTAGATTCATTATAAATTTATTTTTTTCATCCATTCTCATCTCTTCATATTCTTTTATGAATCAATTTATGGTGTTTCATTTTTGTGGTATTTTAGGGTATACAAATCCTTCATGTCTTATATCTATGATTTCTCCTTATAAAAATGTTTTTGAAGGAAAGTGATTCCAGGAGGATATAAAACATAATAGAAATATGATTTCATTACGAATGTGTTAATGGTCATAAAGGCTATGTAAACATGACTGAACAAAATGAGCATCATGAAGGCTATCTAAGCTTCAAAAAAGTACACTGGTTCATGATGGATATGTGAATTTCATGAAAGTATTGATCTTAAAAAAGGTAGTGAGCATCTCAAAAGTATTCAGAAAAATATTTCAAATTAAATCTATGGTAAATTGTTAGTCATTAAAAAAATTAAATTTGTACATCAACAATTAATATTTCCACAATAGAGGATGTATTCATTAGTGATTGTGAAATTACCCACATGTTCATAATCAATGGATGAATCCATTCAAATAGTAGTGAGTAAAAGAAGAGGTAGAATTTTTTTTTACAATATGTCTGATCTATAGAAAGAGACTCCAGGAGTGACCCTTGAGAAAGAAGATATCTGACACTCAATATCGTAAAGGAAGTGTGGCTGGGTATAAAAGTGATCTAGCCTAAACTTTTTATTTTTGCAATGAGCCTTAGTGAATTTGGAACATCAAAAAATTTCCATTGATTTTTCCTTAGACATAGCCTAGTGAGAGTGGACCAAGAAAATTTGATGTGTCTCGTACTTGATTTCATTTCTATTCATTCATTTCATTAGGAAATATATACAATAGTGTTTTTTAATAGTGAAATGTGATCCAAAGGGGATATTTTTGTAATCATTCATACACAGATTCACTCCTAGGGGTATTTAACACAATTCAGCTAACACTATTAATAGTGTCAATACTTTTATAATATATGTTATATCAAGATTATATAATCCCCACTATGGTTGCTGATATCTACCCATTTTATCATCTTTACTAATAGGGTATAAATACTGGGTATTTGGTCGTATCTATGATAATATTAAATAAAATATCATGTTTATTTAATTCATTCTCTTTCTATATAGTTATATTTTAAAGTAATTATATATCTTGGAGTGACTAAATTAAAATTATTCCTCTATTATATTTATATCTATTGACATTATAATTTATGGTAATCATATATCATGATATCCATTATGAAATATAGTGGTAAAAAACCAACAACATATATGATATGAGAAACCAAAATTTATACCTTAGTTGTACTCCAACCTGAAAAAGAGTGTTAATAAATTGTGTTCTTCTAATAAAAATTCCATTAATAGAAAGAACATACAAAATCTTTTGACCATAATATCAAGGTTTTTATGGATACATCAGGGATTTTATGTCATTATTGGTAAAATTAAATTTCTCCGTTTAATTCATTTAATTTTAAAATGAAGAATTTTTTATGATGTGTAATCGAACTCCTCACCAATTGATATTATATAACCCTATGCATAATCAGGACTATTTTTTAAATTCCTTGTTACTTATGTTTTTCCACGTTTTCATCCTTATTGTTGGACAACAATGAGAATATTTATTTCCATGTGTTGTATATTGAATTGACTATCAATCCAATCAATTTCAACCCATGTTAGTTGGTGTAGTTGATGTTGTGCATACATTGACATATAGTGGTTAAGAACATTGAATTTTATATTCAACATGTCAATAACTACATGGTTTGGTGATGTTCCAAATTGAGGGAAGGTGTTATAGTGCATGAATTACTGTGTGACCATAGAATATCGATCATGATAGTACCGAGATATGTGATGGTGCTATAGAAGAAGTATCAACTTGACTATTAATATCATGGAATGGTTAGTTGATGATGTTCAAACATGATTGTTTACTATTTATGTTGAAAAAGATTTATGATAGTTTTTTTAATCTTTGGAAGTAGTCCAAAAAAACGTTTTAATATTTTCATCGTATCCCAATGTTTTCTAGTCTTTCAGGGTCCAAAATTTCAATGAAGTGAAATTTTTAATGAATTTTGGATTTCTTAGATTCCAAATTAGAAAAATGGTTAATGGATGTAATTCAAAAAAAAAATTTGTGGCTCAATGATGTGGATATTCTTAAAAGAAATTTTTTCAAATGGAGGATGAATTTTTAAAGGAAAATATGATAACTTATGGAATTAAAAAAAGTCACATGAATGTAATATTCATATAAATTTCCATGGAGGTAGTTTTTTGAAAATTAATGAACTGTTTTATGAAACTGTGGTGGGGAAAATGAATCTTTCACAAATAAGAGACACTGTAAATAAATATGTGATTCCCCATATCATTTGATGTAGTCAGACATGTTAATGAAACAAAGGCTATGAACATGGGGAAGTGTTTCGTGATGCATTTTCTTGTACTGAGGATTGTAATGAATATATGTTCCATGATAAAATGTCTATGTTCAATATTTATAATTGTTTTCAAAATGGAATAGAGATATTCATGAAAGGGTTCGAGTTTTAGAAAAAAAAATTGTTTTGAATATTTATGAAGTTTCTTGAACATGATGAATGTTTCCAAAAAGAGTTTTAATGGTTCTATAAAAGTATGTATGTTTAATGAAATAGAATTAAATTAGAATATCATGAAGTCCATTCTAATGGATGTTGGAAATCATTAAAGACTGGTACAATAGGTAAGGATATACTTATGCATTGGGGATGTCCAAAACTTGTTTTTGAATGTGTGGGTCAATGATTAGTGGGAACTATGTAGTGTATATATTATTACACATTGAATACAGGTATTGGCTAGTAAGAATGAAAAAAATAATTCACTCCTATATATGTGAGAAAATGGTGGGTAATAATGGGAGTTACCCTTGGGTTACCATGAGTAAGCTAATAAATCATGTAAAAGAAGTGATCCTGATATGGAGTGACCATAGTCGAATCATTTTATCCACAAGACTAATAATGATTATTGGATTTTGGAACATGACCGAACATCAAGGTGTTATCCTTAAATTTAGTCTAATTACAAGTAAGTGTAAAAAAATTGTCATGTATTGTGTTCTTGATTTACATACATTCTATTTGAACACAATCAATGCATTTATATTGAGTGATCCTCAATATTGTTTGAATATATACAATATTAATGCTCCATTTAATCATAGCATAACAGGACATGTAAAACAATATTGACCCTACTAATAATTTATTTCAATATATGTTATGGTAGGGGAGATTCACACTTATGTGGGAAAATATGAAAAATATTCATTCCATGATTCACCTATTTTCCCTATCCTATTATCTATCACTAAAGTCACATGTGTGTCCAACATGAGTAGATTACTATTTATAAAGATTCATTGATTTTTTTTGTTTTATAGTAACGATGAAGAAAATATTTATCACATTATAGTAAAACCATAATCAATTGGACATTCTTGTGGTAAAAATATATATGGTTGGGTAAATTTTCAAACCACAATGTAAATTTTGGAGTTTATTTATTTTGAACATTTTTTGGATATTAGTGTCTAATGGTTAAATTATTTAGAAAATTAATGTCATGTATGGTTAAAGAGAATTGTATCATGGGACATGGGTGAAGGGGTAGAATATCATTACCACTCAACCAATGATACCTTAATGAATGGAGAGATATAATTACCCCTGATCCACATAGGCAATAGGACCCGCGTTGGTCACTAGTATAGAGTATATTAAAATACCAAAAACCTAAGAGGTGATACCCTATATAATAATATAATATTAGGATATAGGTTGAGTCAATAATAATAAATTCACTGACAAAGTGTAAAAATAATTCAAAAAAAATCCTAAGATTCATGTTAAAATAAAAATTGTGGTGATAAAAGTCACCAATGTAAATGTCCAAATGGAAAGATATAATACCAACATAAAAAATATATTTTGTAACAAGAAATTAATTCCCATAATGATTCATGTAGTTCCCCTATAAACCTGAAAATAGATTTAGAAATGTTGGGTGAGAATACACGTATACTTTGTTGAAAAAACAAATTCTCTTGTGCACATGTGAATGAAGCCTACTAGTCCACCTGTGAGAAAATAGTACAATCAATGACACATAAAATATGTCAAATATCAAACCCAAACCTCCCCAATTAATTCTCAACAAAATACCGAGAGAATTATAATAACATAATAAAAATCAATACTGGGAATTTGTAGCCCGCTCCACTTTCCATCTATTTATTGACTATTACACCCCATCATTGTATATCTTTACAATAAAATCTATTTCATATAAAATATTATATTTCATCGTAGAACATCCTCATCATATCATTCTATAAGACACATGTAACCCCTCACTATAGTATAGCCAAATCTAACCTAACATGAATACACCGATAATCCACATCAAAACCACTTCCAAAACCAGAGTAGTTTTGGAAACTTGAACATGAAGGAAATCATCCTCACAACCACCTCATTCCATACATTAAAACCACTACAAACCTCCAACTTAAATTATCAAATAATATATCTACCAAAGAATCAAAAACCATCACATAGTTCTCTTTTATACATCTAACCATAACATCTAATGTGTATCTTCTTTCCTGGAAGGGAGAGTATAAAATATTTAGTAATCGTCCATCCATCCTCCCCTATAGGATGTTGGGAAATACCCCCCATATATTTATATTTATATTTCCATTAAAATGGGTTTAGGTACCTAGTGAAGGACATGAATTGGGTGGGTATAGATATCACAAATAATGTGAAAGGTATAAATATATCCACGCAAAAGCCTAATAGATCAGTTCTGAACAAAAAACTAACCAACTCAATACACATAAACTATAATTACCACTATTAAATGAAACAATCCACATAACCCGTGTTCCATATTTCACATTAATAATGAATTTAAATATTCCATCGGGAACATCACTTATTTTAATACTAACAATTTCAACCAGAAAATTCTTTTTCACAGATACATTCATTATCCCTTCCATCACATTGACCAAACCATCCCATGCCGTATAAATTATTATTAACCAATTCCATTAATACCTCGGAAGAATTATTAATGTAATAAAACAAAAAATAAATAAATACGACATCAATATTTCCGAAATAACCATCCACACATAACCATCATCTCACAACAACATTTTAACACCACACGATTTTGAAATGAGGCCATGTTCGACACATTACGTTGCATGTAATGCTGAGACCAAATGATCTCCAAAATATGATTAATATAACATGAACATCATAAAATATCCTTTAAATTGGAAGGTTTAAATTTTTTAAATATATAATGAAATATATAAGAATTTTATATTTTATAAAAATTTATTTATTCTTAATATATGAACACAGAATTTTTAGTATTTGTTTTATTCTTAAAAAAATTTTATATTTAATAAGAGATTTTTATTTCCTTTAAAGAGGAATTAAATACAAATTTATTTTGACGCTTTTAGGAAATATATTTGAAAAAAATTCATTTTTTGTACCCATCATATTAAATTATTCATAATGTTATGTTTTGATGGAATTTTCTAAAAAAGATTAAAAAGTGAAAAAATTGTTTTTTACGAAACAAAATGAATATTATGAAATAAATATTATATTAATAGGAATTAAAACATATTAACACATGTTATTTATAAATTTTTTTATAAACATAAATAATACTTATGGTGATAAATTTATAAACACATGCTTTGAAATTTTAAATAATATGTTATAAACCTTAAATAAATTTTTTTATGAATTATATGTGTAAAATATTTTACATTTTTGTTTACCATATTCATAAATTGAGTAATTTATAATGGAATTAATATTTTTAATGAATTATTTCAGAATATTTATACATTCATTTTCATTTTTGTTAATAAAAATAATACTTTGGTATAAAAGGAATTTCCATAGTATAAGTAAAATAATGTAGTGGGTTAAAGTTAAAAGTTAAAAGCATTAAATACCTACAAAATAAAAAATTAAATTCGTGGTTGATTTGATTAATGACATTAACCATACTGTAAAACAATAATTATCTATAGAATTAATCATAATTAATACCACCAAATGGATGTTTTATTTAAATTTTTAATAAATATCATTTAATCACTTAAACCCACCCATCCTAAATTATGAATACCACACCTCACCACCCCCTTTATCCTAAATAAATATGATGATATTAAAATATATTAAAAAACTACTCATCCACACTATCCCTTTATGAATTATATTTTGTAATCACTTAAAGACCAATTCCATTGTCCTCAAGGTGTCCTTCAAGGTGGTCATATTCCTTTGGAAAACTTAACAAAAAACCTCTCTTAATATATTTTCCTTTTATAAAATCTTTTCACCACATTCATATATAAAATCATGATAAATATATCTTAATTTATATAAAATAATTATATATATATATATAACATAATTTATTATTTCCACCCCTAATATCCGATCATTCTAGTCAAAGAAATGAAACCAGAGTCCATATTATAGAGGTTAAACTTCTCTATTGAAAATGATGTTTCATATTCACTTACCACCTATATAGAGGGTCAAAAAAATTTATTCACATTAAAAAGATTTTAATAAGTATATTTTTACTAATTTTAGTTTATATAACTATAATATATATGTAATACTAAATTAAATGAAACTAGTTCACGATGGTCAAAAAACATACCCAGTCAATGTAAGAAATTATCATTAATGTTTTATCAATGGAATCATACTCTTCTCAAAAATATAAATGATCAATGGATCAATTTTAACTTATGGATTTGAATAAATACACTTTCATTTTTTATGAGGAGTTTTACCTTCAAATTACATGAACATCTGTTATTATACCCATGTAAATATACTGTGACACCGAGAAATGAACATACTGAAAATAATGAAAAAATGAAATATTATTAATGAATGGGTAGTAAAATGTTATAAAATAATATTATATGGTATTATAAATAATAATATTCTTTTTTTTGTAAATTAATATAATTTATTAAACCATTATACAAGAGTATTGAGCACACAATACTAATGGTATACATGATGTAAATGATTTCATTACTCAATATCCATTCATTTTGTGGAACTTCTAGATCATTTAATATGTCATGATAATGTTATGTGCTAAATGAATTTTTATTCTATTATAATGTTTTTATCCTATCTTATATATATATATATTTAATACACACTATATAATCATTAGATTATTTCTCTCTTCAATGATATGATCTTAATAAGGTACACAACCTATATTTTATTTTGTTGAGTCATAATTTGATGTTACATACATATAATATTTTATAAGAATTATATATTGTCAAATTTTCATGTCATAACATGAATTTACATATTATAATGTTATATTATGTTTTTTAAATTTCATTATCTAATAAGGAATATTATTGGACTCATAAGAAAGTGGAATGTGTTTATTTCAAAATCTCATGATTTTGCGGTATTGTTTATGTTTATGTCTCCACTAGTGAATATATTTCATTTCTAAACATGATTCACAAAAAAATTTAAAAATTTATTTTAAAAAAATCCTATTATTATTATAATTAAATTTGCACATGTTTACCATTTTTAAAAATGTTTTGAATTGAAATTTATTGCCATATTCCATAAGAGGTACATTGTAACTTTTCTGAAAAAAATATTAATGGAATATTTTATTATCTTATATAGTGTTTAAGGATTTTTCCACTATAATGAAGACTTAATGATTTGAATATTCCCATATAATTAAAAAACAATAAATGATAATTTTGTCTTTTACAATTTCATAGTGTTTTAATAATAAGTAATTTTACAACGTGAAAAGGGTATTTTCCTGAATACTTTTTTAATGTTATAATTTGTACTAATTTTATATAGGGAAATAAACATTTCATTATATTATTATTCACTAATTTTGATTTCTTATGATACCATATCCAATATTTTACTAAATAGTTTATGGTTAGTTTGAATCTGGATGTAATATTTTTATAAGATTAAGCATATTACTCTAGATGGATTATGAATATGTTAATTGGTTGGAAAACGTATTTAAATATCATATTCTAGATACCACAAAAAATTTTATTTTAACTATATTTCTAAATTTAATATCAAGAATGAATTGGGATTAGAAAATTATAGGTGGTGCCTGCTTTAGCCCCGTGATACATATCTAGGTCTAATGATAATAAATATACTGGATTTTAACCAAGGAATTACTAATTTATTAGATTCATGGAATGTATCCTTGATGGAAATATATTCTTAGAACAATGCCTTGATGATATTATATTCTTGGAAACTCATCTATGGTATGTTTTAGATTGAAATTATTATTAATTCCATCATTATAAGATTAGTTTTTTATTTTAGTGTGATTATTCGATTAGAAGAATGTCCATTATAATGTTTTCATGATAATTTGATTTTTTAAATTGTAAAATATGATAATATTTTAATCATGCCATATTATCATCATGTTATTTGTTACATATAATGTTTATCCGATATTTTCCATACCATATTTATTTTTTTATTTAAGATTTCTTATATTGTACACTTAACATTACTAAGAATCTATGATCATAGATTTATTATTTTTAATTTTTCTCGAGGTTGAGAATATGTTCATTATTATTGATATGTAGTGATAAGCTATGAGTGTAATGGAGTTATTGAAAAAAAAACAATGTTTTTATTTGTTTTTTCAATTATAATTTGGAAATTAATTTTAGTATCTAGTTGACCAAAATAGTTAAACTATTTGGTCCATTGGGATTTGAATGATTGTATATTTTTCCATAATAATAATGTACCCTTCATCTCTAGGATACTGGGGTTGAGGTATTAACATTTGGTATTAGATAAATATTTTTATAAACACTATAAAATAGATATAGAAAAATCGTGACTAGGGAACATAACCCTATGATTGACATTGAATATAATTAATAGTATAATATATGTTATTATGGATTTGGAAATAACCATGGATAACCTAGGTTATTACTAATGAATCATATATATATAAGAAATTAGAATTATTTGTACATACTATAATAAATAATACCTCACTCTGATTTGTGTATATTGAGTCATACACATTCATTTTTTTAGTCAATGGTTGGAAACATAAAGAAGTGTTTTAACGTTGAATGTTAAAGTCATTATGTGTCTATGAAACTAAATAGGCTGATAAATAGATGAATGGATATTCATTTTGTTCAAAATAATTAGTAATGATATATTATTAAAAAACATGCACATTAACTAACTCATAGACTCAAAAAATAATAGAAGGATATAGTTCATTCAGAGGTCATGGTGTGGAGATCATATAGAAAAAATGATTTAGTTTCCTTTATGTTGATAATGTGAGAAGAAACACCCAAGTGTATGTATTATAGGAACATGAAGTCATTTTTTGAGTGGAAAGATGTATGTAAATTAATTAGTTTCCAGGGAAAAATAAAATGTTTGTTTTAATAGTCTCCCTATGGTATTATCGATCGTTAAAGTTTTTAACTATGGAATATATCATCAATATGAAATTTATATCTAAGTGTTGATCAAGAAGAAAATTAGTAATGTTATATGATTAATAGTTATACTACTAGATATTATGATACTATAAATAACATATTAAAGGAATTAGGAATATGACATTGAGGAAGATTTAATGTATTAATATTTAAAAGGAATGATAATGTTCATGTGTATTTGGATTAAAAAATTATTTTATAAAATCGTCAACTATATTCTTGTTTTATTAATCAACACACACATATATACATATATGAAATTTACATTAGTATACCTTCTTTAATTATTTAGAAACATGTGATTAATAATACCAAAAATGAATAGATGTTATTCTATAAATTCATGATTTAGGGAAAATAATTATAAATATGTGCTGGAAATTATGAATATAAATACAAAGGTATGTTTAAGGGATGTTATTAGTTACCATGAAATATTTTACGGATTTAAGGGGTTTTATTATCTTTCTAGTCTTTACTACAAGATTATATTTATGGAATATAAAATGAAATATGAGATTTTATTTTTAGAAGAATCTATATCTTCTTTAATGTTTTATGGTGATAATTGTATTAATATATTTTTTTTATTTAAAATTAAGAGTTATTTTTTTTGATTCGAGGATCTAATTTAATATTTATTTGGAAATTTATTGACCTTCCATATAACTATTTTTTCATATATTTCAAATAAGACATTTCATTTGAATATTTTCATTAACTACTTATGGAAGGGATTAATTTTAAAACTGAAAATTATTTTTTGCTGATAAAATATGATAATGACATTGGTTTTTTATTGAATTAATATGACAAAATAAATTACTTCTAGAAATCATGATTCATTGAATGAGACTATAGAATGAAATAATTACCCTAAATATCCATTCTTTTCCTATGATATGTTGTAAAAATAGATCAGAAAATAAATAAAGTATCATATTATTCCTATAAATCATTCATGTTTATATAATGGATTATTTTTCAAGACATTAAAATTATTTCCCATCTTTAGGAAAAATATTTTTGATCAAAAAACATTAATCTGTAAATTTTTTCCGAATAAATCAATATAATTTTAACCCATATATCTTTTAGATGTCAATTATTTCACATTCCACAAATAGCTTCCAGTACAGATGCCAATTTTTGTGTTTACCGTCACATTATAGATTCCCACCTTTTAAGATAATGTTTTATTAACACTTTTTACGGTGTGTTATTTTCCAAAGGGTATTATAAAATGACAACTCCATGATTTCTAATAACTTGTTTAAATTTAATCGATGAAATTTGTTAAAATATTAGAGGATGTATCTCCCAATGATTTTATATGAACACTATGTTTGTTAACATACCTTTCACAGAACACCGAGCCGCAATGAACTCCAAAATATTTTTTATTGACATAATCATTATAAAATAGACATTAAATTGGCGGGATTGAATAATTTGAGATGTATTATGAAATATATATGAATTTAAAATTAATAAAATTTAATGATGCTTAAGAAATAAGAACTAAAATTTTAATGTCATTTTACAATTCAACTATATTTTTTTCTCTAAATTTTATTCCAAATTATTATTAAGGGAATATAAATATAATTACATTTTTACAAATTTATAAAAATATATTTTAAAAAATAAAATACATTTTTGTAATCACAAATTAAAAATTTATTTATTTAAATGTTTTGATAATGTTCTAAAAAAATGTAAATTAGTGATTAAAAAATTTAAATACTCTTCTTATAAAATATAATAAAAATTATAAAATAATTTTTTTATGACAATTATTAAAAATATATTAAAAATTAATAATAATAAAATTCATTTATTGAAAGATATAATACATTAGGTGTTATATTTAAAATAATGTGCTTAACTATTTTGAAAAAAGTGATTTTAGCTTTAAAATTTGTTTTTATGAGTTTTGCAGATTATATATTTAAAATTTATTTTTTAGCACTTTTAATAGTAGAAAAAAGAAAAATTGGTTACTTATTTTGAATCTTGAACAACTAATTAGGGTTTAAGGTCATATATTTAGCCTAAAAAATTTACAATGGAAAAAAATTGATTAACTAGATTATAAGTAAAATAATGTAGCAATTTAAAGTTAAATGGTAAAATCATATGGTATCTAGAAAATAAAAAATTTAATGGGAATTTGATGTGTTGATAGACCTTATATAGACGTAAAATAATTATATATAAAACACATTTTTTAAATTAATTCTACAAAAACATGGTCAGATTTAAATATAAAATCATCATTATTAAGTAACCTTGAACCACCCCTCATAGAGTATAAATACCACCCTCACCACACCATTTATAAGAACTAGACTTGATGCTCTTAAAATGTCTAAAAAACGTGTACACCCACCATCCTAGGTCTAAGTTCATATGGTGTCACCCAACGACCTATTCCATTTTCTATAAGGGGTCATTCATCATGGCGATATTTAAATGGTATCATTATCAAACAACCTCTCTTTATTGGTTTTCATCTTCTAAATTCTATCAAAACTAATTCATTAATCATATAAAAAATATATATTATATTATATATTTAATAATTTCATATTTTTAATGGAATATATTCTATCAAACACTATTCTCATGTCCCATTTTTTCAAAAAACCATTTACCAAACTATTGAGGTTAACCGTCGCCGGGGATAAGTAGTTTTCAATTTCCCTTACCACCATAATGGGAGGTGAAAAAGTAATATTATAAAAAATTTGATTTAAATAACTATATAAAAACTAATTTCATATTTTGGAACTAATATATAGGTACAACAATAAGTAAAACGATACTAGATCATGATGGTAGGAAAAACCACATTAACAAACTAATCATATATCATTAACATTTTATTAAAGAGAACATATTAATTTTATAAACTAAATAATATATGTTACCACTTTTACATATCTAATTTCATGATTACCATTTCATTAACCTGATCATGGTTTCTTTACATTTGAAAAAACATCAATTATTATTTAATATTAAACCGACCATGAATCCAAGAAAGGAACACACCCTAAATAATGAAAATAATGAAATATTAGTAATTAATGAGTGGAAAAATGTTATAAAAAATCATATAAGGTATTAAAAATATGAATATATTTCTATATAAAATCAGTAAAATTATTTTATCTATATTATATGAGGTTGATATATGGAAATCTAATGTGAAGTGTGGGGTAAGGTATTTCTTAACATTATTTCCATTCAATGGGATAAACATATACTTCATTGATTATATCAATAAATGATTTTTTTGTGAAATGAATTTTTATTATCAATTTTTATTTACAATTTTTTATAATGATTATAATGGATACAAATTATTCATTTATTTTTTCTAACAATCATATAAATCATATGATCTTTCAAAGGTACTTTATCTCAATTTTATTTCTTTTAGGAAAATTTTGATGATATGCCCATATAATATTTTATAAGGTGTATATAATTTCCCTTTACCATGTTATATAATGTATTTATTTATTATGAAAACATTTTATGTTTTTTGATAATTATTATATAATTGTGAATATGATTGAACTGATTACAAATTGGTAAGTGTTAATTTCACTATATTATAATTACTTGAGAATGTTATTATTTATATCTCCACTAGGGAATGTCTCTCTTCATTATCCACAATTCATAAAAAAAATTCAAAATGATTTTTACTATCGAACAGTGTTTTAATGACATTTCTAACAATGTTTTACTTATTACCAAATAGTATAAAATAAATTTTTTTGTCATTGTAAAAATTATTTCCATTGTTAATTATCAAACAAAAATACGGAACAAATGTTTATTTACTAATACATCATGAGTGAAATTTCATTTTTCTAGGATTAGTTAATTATTCATTTCTTACTATAAAAACATTCAATATTATTTTTATAGAATATATTTTATTTTTTAATTGTTCATTGTTATAAAAATAATTTATTTTCAAAGAGAAAAAGGGTATTTTCCACACGAATTATCAATGACATCATTTAATTTATTTTCATCTATGTTAAAATGTTTATATGAATCTTTTTCAAAATTGAGTTTGATCAATTAGAATACGATATTCTAGTTTTTATTTAATGGTTTATAATCAATTTTATTAGGAATATACAATTTTGAAACCATTCACCATATTACCCTAGATGTTTATGGTTCCGTTTATTGATTGGGAAAATTATCAGCACATCTTATGATTAGATAAAAAAATAGTGATTATTTTTAATATGTTTACATACATTGATATTATAAATTTATTAGACATAGTGTGTTATAGGTGGGGTCCTATATAGCCCCTATATTCATAATTAAGTCTCTTGGAAAAAACAATATAGGGGTTTGGCCAAGGCTTTAACCGTTTATTAGCATCATAAAATGAAGCCTTTATGGTATTAAATTCATGGAATGAAGCCTTTATTGTGTTACATTATTGGAATAATTCAATTATGGTATGTTTTAAATGTCCAAAATTATTTATTCCATCATTATTACATTTGGTATTAATTTCCATGTGATTATTCAATTAGTAGAATTTGTATGGATAGGTTTACAATATCATGTGATTATTTTTACGGATTTGTACAATCATATTTTATTATGACCATATTATGATCATCATATTTATTAATGGGATATTACTCAGTTATTTACCATTTCATGTAGTTTTGTTTTTTTAACTTCTGTAGTACTCTTACCCTTACTCAACATATGATATCACCCTTTTTATGTTTAATTTTAACATAGAATTCCAAAAGATAAATTTGATTGATATGGAAGGTTATTCTTGGATAATAATGTCTATATGAAAACAAAATTATGATATATTTTTTGTTTTGAAGAATAATTTGAGAATAATATATGTATATATTTTAGAAAGACAACTAACCTATTTGGTTCTTTAGGATGTGATTGCAAATAAATTTTACCAATGCAATAAATTAACCACTAGATCTAGGAATCTGGGGTTGGGGTCTTTGCACATATCACATACCAACTTCCACCACTATATCCCCATTATTAAGTCATGTAAATCCATAACATCACATCCCATAAACCCAACCAAATCAACACATCTGCTCCCCGACCACAACATGACAAAAAAATGAAACAAATTCCCCCCCTCACCGCACAACCAAACAATCCCATCAACCCCAAATGCCAAAATAACACATCACTACCGCAAAAAACATCACACATCACAACCCATTATAAATGAATATAAATGGGATTTTTATCAATTCCACTTATTTTTTTAGGGGTATTATCACACTGTCTGTAAATAATGGAGAAAACATTCATTAAAAAATATGTGTGATTAAACATTTTCCACATCCGGATGAAATCATTATAGCATGAAATATGGGTTTTATATCACAAGAACTATAAAAAATGAAAATCCTCCCATAATCCATGAATTATATAGGGGTAGTTTTCATTAATTTTCAGTAGAAAGATTATATCAGATGTCATAAAAACATGTTATTCAAACAACTATCCATTTTCACATTCGATTACAAATGAATTTATTTTTATTTGGTTAGTGGAAAACATCCAATTTAGATAAAAGATGAAATAACTACCGACATTATAATAAAAGTTAAAAAATATGGGATTCTAAAAAATATAATAGTTTTCTAATCTTGGTGTTCACCACCTGATGAAGGAAAAAGAGTGGGAAAACCACATATTCATGAAAACCCCATTGGTCAATGTATATATTGACCAAGGATCATCATAATGCATACCTACTCACACCCCAAACCAATACAACACTACAAAAGTGGATCTTAGAGGAAAAAATGAATAAAGACTATGATGACGAAGAGAAGGTCATACTGTTGTTTTAAAAAAACACGACCACTAGATTTTGTGGATCAATGTATGTGGAAGATAAATGGATTTTATCCCAAACTACCTAGGTTTTTCCAAAATAATAATCAGTGGGATTTAATTATTGAAATAAACAAATATGATTTTTTTAAATGAAACCCATCCCGTTCTTGTTTTGAATTCCATTTACAAGGTGAATTCCATGATAATTTCAATATTTTTTATCTACTGAAAATTTATTCACTCTGGTGTGATTTAATTACTTCCTTTGAATCAAAATATAGATTTGAATCTATCTGATGGAATCCTAAAATTACATATACAAATGATGAATATATACAGTTAGATAAGATATATAGATCTTACTCATGAAAAAAATATGGTTCTATTCATGAACCACCTTTAGCTGCTCTCATAAAGCTCCAGTAGCCCCAAAAAACTCATAGAATCTCCTAGGATCACCTCACACCCCTAATAATAGAAAAATAACTTTCCCAGAAAGCATGAACAAATAAATCCTACATATCTTAATATATTATCACCGCAATGAATAAAATAAAACCCCAATGGTCATAAAATGGGTCCGAACAACTTGATTAATATATATATATAAATGACTTTAGCACACTCCTAATGCTACCACCATCCATGTTCTCTAACATTAAAATAGAAAAATAATCAAACATGAAAATATCCACAGAGCCACAACACGCCTTCTCACTAAAAAATTATCACCTCATATGACACATGATAAAAACATCCAAATTTCTCCATTACCAATATACAACCATCCCAATATCTATATATTCCATACCAAAAAAAACTATTGAAACCAAAATAAAACAATTCTTAAATCATTAAAATCATTGAAACCCATTTTTGTGACATTATATTATCTTAATTGTGCGGCACTAACTCACTCAAATTATTTTAATCGTTTTAATGTATAATGTGAATTGATAAGGATTTAGGTCACCCATTTTGAAATGTTAGTATAATTTTCACATAACACAAATTAAGAATAAAAATCATATCATAATACAGTATGATAAAAACATGGCATGACAATGAAAACAAAAAGAAATAAAAATTACAAATGACATCATGTAATGGGAACACATATACATATCATGATATCATGATCTCTAATTCATGCCACTAATCCACAAAAATAAATCATCTATGGGAATGTTTCATCCATTTATCACACTCCTTTGATGATCTTGGATCACTACTAGCTGCTCCATGAATGTCGTATTGAAATTTATATCCAAATCACCCTATTCAATGACACGAGAGTAATTGTGAAGTTATTGATGGATCATATATGTGTGGAAGACATTATGGATCCCCTCCATCCATGGTTGAAATTAAGAATGATAATCCACCTCACAAGTTTTTAATATTACAATAAAGGGACCAAAAATTGGAGAAATCTCACTGCTACTCCATTCCTCCACTTCGTACATCAATGGAACAATGTCAATAACCCATAGTAACCAGCACTGAACACCAAGGTCCTCTTGTTGAGATCAAAATAATACTTAATCAAGTACAATATTTCATTTAACCCTTAATATAGAACATAAACATATTATATTGTGCTATATACTAAATTGGGACCAAGAACTACTATCTACAAATCATCTATCATGTATAATGTGCAATGACATGAATAACTACACATAACCTTGAATAGGGCCATGTTGATGGGTGTATTATATCAATTTTTATAGTCTAAATCAGCTTAAAGAATGTTACATTCCCATGATCCACTATTTTATAACATTAATTATTGTGTCATATCAACATGTTTCTCAATAGTCTTCTTGAACTATTTGTCCTTAAGAAGGTGAAGAGAAGTTCTTTCGTATAACTGAGTGCCAAACACATGCTTAAATTCATCCAAACATGTGAGTTAAAATATGAATACCAATAGGCTAATTTTTTCCTCTATACTCATGGAAAACACACTACCTCATTCACATAACCCCTTGATAAAACATTCGAAGCACACCACTCACTGATCTTTGTGGAGTGGGATGATTTCATGAACTGATCGATGATTACCAAAATATCATCATAAAAATATTTTGATATGGGTAACCCAATGATGAAATACATAGATATATCAATGCAAATTCTATTGGTAACACGAAAAGGCATAAAAAACCCCTATGAACATTATCTTCAAAAATTAAATCGTAGAGAACCAGACATCAATCCAAAAAAAATTTCCCCATCCCATTTAATGCAAGGATTGAAATGAATCCTTCCCCATACATGGTACATTTTATCCACAGATAGACATAAAACATACAATGATATATTAAAATAATATATATATACCCAAAAAATATATTCTGAAAAAAACAACACTCTCTAAGACATTATCCAGTTTCTAAAATCTTATGACCATGTCTTCAAATATTCTCAATGGATTATATGATCATGCATTGTGAATGAATTTGAGTGTCCCCATTAAGACTCCAAAAACAAGTTACATAAAAAATTTATCAATATCATCTAAAAATATTCCTCTACCATTATCATCTCTTGTATCCATGTGAGAGGTTATCAACACCTCCATCACTCTCGATGCATAGTAGGAGGGCCATGATATATCAATGGATGTAATATCACAAAAGGAAAAAATAAATTCATATTATTCAAGTTAAGAATTATTTTAATTTAATTTAATTATTATATGTATTCACATGTTTTAAAGTAAATACATAGAAAATATTGTATGAATTAATGATAGACTAAAATAATTAGGGTTTATTTGATATTTAAAGGATTGGAGAGTTGAGTTAATGGACCGATTTTTATCATGTAATATATTAATGATATTATATGTCTGTTTTAAAATTTTAAATTATATATATGACTCATTAAAATAATTATAGTATATTTTTATATAGTATTCAAATTAGTCATTGGATGGTTAGTATATTCAGGTTATTTATTAACTCACTATAATAAAAAGGAGAAGCTCTCACTATCACAATATTCATGGTGAGGTCTTGATAGATTTTTTATACTATCCAATTTACTTGAGAGAGAATATAAGGATCAAGGTGAAAATATTATTATCTACATTTTTTATTGAATGTAAATCAATTAAGTGATCCTTTGGGTTTCAAAGGCATCATCATATCTCCACCCAAGCTCGTAGAATTTTATTATCAGCACTCCAGACATATTTAGATGCGTGTTTGGATGATATAGAAGAATTTGAAAAACTATTATATGTGCTACAATTTCCAGCGACTGACAGATTTTGAGAACAATATCAATTCGAACTAGAAATTTATCGTTTTAATTTTGTAGTTAATTATCATCACACATGATCCTCTGGATTAAACCAGGAAAATGCTTCACTAGTTATGATGTTGTTACATAAATAATCAGTGAAAATTTATAAATCCACGGCCCACTGACTCTCTTTGTATTCCTCAATACCTACATATGTATCAATAGTCTCTAGAAAAAATGCCTCATCCAATAATTGATCAAATCATCAAACAAAAAACAGTCTACCATCTTCATGAGTATGAGATCATAATGTCATAATCTGGAAGAAACTCTATAGAGGAAAATTTCGAAAAAATATGATCATGTGGATAAATGATACACCTATAAATTTTTGATTAATACAGATCATAATGCACCCCCCAAATGTGGTAATACCACCATAACTTCATTTGAAAAATAAAAATTATTATATATCCAGATCCTGGGATGTATAGTTACATTTATAAGGTTGTAACTACATAATTCCATATGAGATCACTTATGTTTGCTGCATTAACACTTACCAAAGGAAAAACTAGATGGATCACAAAAATCCTCAATAAAAACACCCTCATTATGAATCCTAACCACTAGAGATCTATTGAAATTATCCATTAGGTTATCAAATACTACTACGAAGTGAGTATCCCACCCAAAATATAGTATTTCGTAGTCAACATGGCTACCATGACAGCAACATGCATAAATTAGGTACCAACCTCCGATAATATACAATGTTCCATGGAAACATTGAGAATCTTACATATCATTGGGTGATTCCCAATAAAAAACTACTAAGACTATCGATGGGTTTAACTCGACACACTGATGGGACATAGCACGAATAATAAAATTAAAATATCATTCCCAGAATAAACACATGTACTACATTACATATGGAATGTGGTTTTAAATAACCTATAATATTACATAGAGTTTATTAGAATACTCATCCTCTAACATGATTAAATCAATATGTCATCAAAAAAAATGTCTACCAACTATTCCAATTATTTTGAAACATGGTGTACATGAGACCCATGAGGAAAGCTGGTGGATGCATGACATTGAATTGATTGAAAAAAACTAGAAGTTCTATACCAACATCTAAAAAAATTATTTGCGATATCTAAATCCTTCACCCTCAATCAGTGAAATCCAAACCCAAAAATATTCAATGAATGTGAACTACCCCTCTCAAATATCCAAAGAGATCATCTATCATTAGATGAGGGTAATTGTTTTGACCATTACCTAACATTACAATCGATAGTCTATGAATAACCTACTAATACCATCCTAATTCTTAAAGAAATAAATGTGAACACCCCATGGATAAAGAATGGGTTATAGGAAACCCTTATTTAATATATCCTCATTACAAACTAGTATATCCTTCAATGTGTATGGTTTGATTAGATTGGGATTATCCTAAATTGAGGAAATATAGGGATGTATGTTTATCTATAACTCAACATGACATTGAGTCGGTGTTGTTGCAAAAACCCTAAAAAACATCCCCAAACTCATTATTAACCACATTAATCTTTATAATCCCATTTTCATTGATTCAATAAACAACTCATCCATCAATGAAATAAGATTATCTGTAAATCTAATTTTTACCGGAAAACTCTTCTTGTCAATGATAAATATTCATCAGCCATCTATATACAAGATAATTTGTCAACTTTAGAAGTTGTTGATAATGAGATGAAGAGAAAACAACTATTTTTTACTGAATATAACATCTTACGACTATATCTGAATAAACATAAGATCTATGGGGGACACATGTTTCCCAATAATTAGTCTGCACCCCTAAAACACTTTAAAAATGTCTAGTATATCCTCACAATGTTGTATTAAACACCGGTGGATTGAGAAAAATCTTTATATGTAGTCCCAATGTACATACTAGATCGGGTACAATAAAGGTGTGTAAGAATACAAAATTAAATAATTAATATATGAGGGTAAATGATAAGATAAACAAAACAAAAATCATATTTGGTCCTTGTGAAACTACCCCTTAAACTACAAAAAATTGTACAAACCAATATAATATGAATCCTTGGTAACATTCACCTATACATAAATTTTCTGGTTGAATTCCATGAACGTAAATAAAATACTTACTTCCACCTATAAATTCTTCATCTCTCAATGGTGAAGCATAATCCTACAACCGTTGTAGGTGAAATGTGAAGCCATGAACCCGAACATCTTGCTTCAGTATATATAAATACATTGTATTATTTCATAAATGAAAAATGAAAATATACAATGTATTTTTAGACATTAGGACCTTTTATAGTCTAGGTTTTGGAGAATTAGACATATAAATTAAAAATTAATAAAACAGTACAAAATAATAAAAAAATTATTTAAATTCAATTCCTTTATATATGAAATTAATTCCAATTAAAATTCTACTAAACCTATGAAATTTAACTAAAAAAACATGTTTAATATTATTTTTCTTAATAATTGGGTTTTGATGTCATTTGAAAATAAATTTCTGAAAAATAATAAATTTCATTATAAACCATTATCATTTTTTAAACAATCAGATAAAAAATATTTTCAAAACATTGAAAACATTTTATAAATGTCCATAAATAGTGTATGTTACATTGAATCCGTATATATTAAAAATATAATTATTTATAAAATAATAAGTCTGATTTATAAATTTAAAAAAATATTTATTAATCATGACAGTCAATAAGAAATAAGAAAATACATAAGGCCACTTAGCCACATCACATGTAGGGCAGCATCCGCTTTAGTTCATGAGTTTACTCCTTCTACCAAAAAAACTTTTTTTTTGACACACTACTACCAATTGTAAAACAATTAGATGGTCCTCACCCTCCAACCATACACCCAAAATAAATTCATTACCATACATATATTATTTCATATGAAGAAAATAATATTAAATACTTTTTTACAAGTATTAATAATATAACTATGATTTTTTAAGAAGAACTATGATAAATACATTGTTATAATGATTTTATTTTAATTAAGAAACATAAATACAATTTGTTAATTATTTAATTGAATTATTGAATTAATGTTCATGGAATGATAACAATATTTTTGATGGGGGACATATATAATGTTATGAATGAAAATCATGGACATATAAAAAAATTCAAAAATAAAAAACATAATTTTAATCATTTAAATGAATCATTCATATAAAATAATATAATACATAAAATATTAACATTTAGCATATAAATTTATTATAAAAGAAAAAAATTAATGTTAATAATAAAAATAAAATGATTTGTTATTTTTTTAAATTTTTTATTTAAAATAATTTATTAATAATTTATAACATAAATTATCTACATATAATATATATATATACATTTCTATGTGTATATATAGATAGATAAAATTGAAAAATAAATAAACAATGTTTGATTTATTATAAGGGTGATAACTCATATCAATTTTTGAAAACCAAATAGAGACATTGTTTTCAAAATCATCAACATGGAAATAAATTTAAACATCCTCATATTATAGAATATTAATAATATATAGGTATAAATATGAATCAAAATTAGTTTAAATAAAAACATCACTTATTTAGGGAATTCTAAAAATATAATATCCTGAATATATTTTTGAAGAATCGAATTTATAACCTACAAAGATAAAACACATAAATGGATTGTAGAAAATAATATAACAGACATCTACTACTGCTTTTAACCATAAAAAACTTATAATATGACTTGTATTCTCCAAAGAACACCCATTTAAAGGCCCCTTATATTAAAAATATTCTACATCAAACATATATAAATTATATTTTGGTCGGTTATGTATATAGTTCACAATTAAGGATTTATAAGAAAGCTAATACAGGTTTGAATGTACATATATTTTTATATAATCCATTTACTATAAAATTTTGTATTATATATTATATATATATATATATATATATTATTTTTTCTATCAAAGTGTTTGAACATAAAAAAATGTGAGGATTCCTTTGGATTTTACCACACACCATGACTGCCTTTCCATATTTTTATCTTTTTTTGTTCATTTTAGCATTTTATCTGGTTTAAAATTTTCTTCTTCATTTTATTATTTTTATTAATATATTTTACATCTTTAAAAAAATATATCACCTTTTAAAAATGGTTTATGAACTTTTAATTAATTTTATTAATTTTTATATCTTTCTTCTCACATTTTCTATTTTTTTACATTTTCTTCTCTTTATTATATATCTCACATTAAAATTTTTTAGATTATCATATCTCAGAAAGTAAAAATAATAATTTATTATTTATCAATTTATAATATGATTATTTCATTTATTAATATATATTTAAATTTAAAAATCATATGTATTCATAATAAAAATTTCTAAGACAAAAAATGGAAATAAGAAAATTTGATGATCTTTATTTATTTCAAATCACTATAAAAGTTATATTAGTAGGATAAATTTATAAATAAAATAATTAAAAATAAATTATAATGTTATCATTTATATCATATTTGTTTTATTTTAAAATTAGCATGAATTTTGGTATTAAAATATTTAATTTTACTAAAATATTTATATTAATAAATTAATACATCATTTATAAAAATTTAATTTTTAAAAAAATGAAATTAAAAAGATATTTTTTGAAAATAAATAAATATTCAAAATTTCTAATATTAAAACATATTTTTAGGTAAGGAATATATTTTAACATATTTTATGAAGTATAAATTTACTTATTGGAAAGTGATATTTAATAATTAGAATAAATATTATTTTGATTATTTAAATATATTCTTTATATGTATTTATTTTTTACTAAAAGAATTATTAATTGGATTTAAATTATATGTATTCTGTTAAATAAATGTAAAATAACTATTTATATGTTTTGGGATGATTCATTCTACCCCCTTAATGAAAATTCACCCTCAAAATTTGTTCAGTCTCTAGAAAAAGATTTTGAGTTTTCTTATTTAGAATATAGAAAAATTAGAACTTATTAACTATTATACTCTACTACTTATATTTTTTAAAAATAAAATATCTAATCTATAATGTTATATAGACCAATTCTATGATACAATGTGTGAGGCCCTGAACCCAAACTACTATATTTATGAAATAAAAACCATATGTTCATTTTTCCTAAAAGAAAATTGAAAATAAATTGATCATTTTACACTATATGACATTTTCTGGTCTATGATTTGAAGAATTAGACAAATACATTTCAAATTACCGAACCTATTCAAATAATATAAACCAATTTCAATCTGTCAACCGATCGATATATGGAATAAACATCAACTAAAAGTATAATAAACTATGAAAAATAATTAAAACAGAGGGTGAGAATTAATTTTCCATGTATGGTGTTTCAAGTTCACTAGTAAATACGATCATTAAAAACATAATCCTTCATTGGAAAAATCCATCAATTAATAAAAATAATTAATAAAAAGGGTTTTCCAATCATGGAAATTATTTTTCTAAATTTATTTAAATAATGTATGATACAATGAAAACCATAAGTATTAAAATTAATAATTATTTTTTAATAATACTTAGTTTTTCTACATTATTAAAAAATAATTTTAGTTGATTAATCATGATACTTAGCATGCTATATAAAAAACACCACTTATCTATATATCATCTGGAAAAACATCCCCTTGATGTCGTGGGTTGACACCCCCTGCTATAACATATCAATCAATTCTTTTGATCAAATTTCAAGAAAACATTTTAAACAGTCCTTATTTTCTTACTCATAACCCAGAAAAACAATTCAAAACAATTCATAATTTATTTCTGAAGTGGAAAATAATATCACATATTTATTTACATGGAATAATATTATTTTTGTTAATTTATGAAAATAACTAGTTAAAATATATAGTTTTGAAGAATCAATTTTAATTATAAGATATCTACACAACAACTTACTAATTTATAAAACTTTTTAAATTAATTTTCATAGAATGTCAACAATATTTTACATGATGCATGTTCTAATGTTGTGAATTAAATTCATGGAGGAAAAAAATATTTAACACATAAGATGATAATGTTCATTATTTAAATTTATAGTGCACATACAATGATATAATACATTAAATATTAACATCTTTAAAATAAGTTTTCTATAAAATAAAAAATGTAATGATAATAATAACATAACATTATTTTCATTAATATTCTAGAAATGATTATCTAAAATCACCGATTAATTATTTATATCATTAATTATCATCATAACACACACACACACAAAGATATATATATATATATATAGTTCTTTGAATATAAATCAATGTGATTGGATTTCATATAAGGGTTATAATAGATATCAATTTTTTTAAAAATAGACACTGTATTTTTTAAAACTAGCAAGTGATAAAAAATGATAACATTATTATATTAGAGTTTTAAAAAAAATATAGATAAAAAAATCTAAATTTAAAATTTTAAATAAAAAACTTCCCTAATAAGTGTTCTCTGAAAATAGAATAATATAATTATAATTACGACGTATATAATGTTTAAACTATGCAAAATAAAATAGTTACTTTGTAGAAAATCATAAAACCCTCTTATGATGCAACTTCAGACCATAACATATATGAAAATCTTCTACGTATTCATTTCAGAATTTCTAATTAAATACCCCTTATAAAACAATAATTCTACTAAAAATACCTATATAAATTATGTCTGTTTTATTTCTCTTAATGATGCAACATTTAGGCCTACATAGCATGTTTATATAGGTTCATGTTTATATATATTTTTGTATTATTCATTTACTCATAAATTTCATATTATATGTATATGTATATAAATATATTATTCATACTCTCTATGTGTTAGAACATCATAAAATGGGGGTTCGATTTGACTTCACCACACAGTATATGAATCTTTATATTTTTAAATTAATTTTTATTCATTTTAACATTTCGCTGATTGCTGTTTTCTACTTATATTTTATTTCATTTTTCTTGTTATTTTAATAAATTTTTCTAAATGAAAATATATCATCTTTTAAAAAAAATAATATTATCAAATATATATT
Organism: Viscum album; assembly: GCA_963277665.1. Classification (NCBI taxonomy): domain Eukaryota; kingdom Viridiplantae; phylum Streptophyta; class Magnoliopsida; order Santalales; family Viscaceae; genus Viscum; species Viscum album. The sequence continues at coordinate 812,031,782 of OY728161.1, read as the reverse complement.
TCATCTTAGAATTTTTTTTATTTTCTTTATCAAACATTTTATCTTTTTTTGATGATTTTATATATTTTATATATCACATTATCCACTTTTTTAGATGTTCATATTTAATAATTTATTAATTATTAGAGTATATTTGATATTTTAATATATATGAATATAATATAAAATATGATTATTTCATTTATTCATATATATTTAAATTCTAATAACAAGAATGATAAAAATTAATCATTTTAAAACAAATTATAATGATAAAAAAATATATTGAATAATAATAATTTCAAATAATTTTAAAATATTATTTCATTTCCTAAATTTATAATAAAATTTGATACTATAAATTATCAATTTTTTATTTTATATAATATTAACTTACCTTTTAAATTATTAAACATTGTTTTATTTAAATCCTAAATTTTAAAAAAATAATAAATTATATAAGTAATACAACATTTATAAAAAAGTATTTTTTTATAATTTTAAATAAAAATATTACTAATGAAAAATAATAACATTTTCAAAAAATTAATTATTAATACATTCATTTAAATAAATAATATAATTTAAAATATTATAAAGAAAAATACATTTATGTCATGATAATTTATTTTTTATAAATTGAGTCAAATCACATTTTAATTAGACTAAATCTATTTATTATATATATATTTATTTAAACCATTATTAATTATTATTAAATTATTAAAATTATTAAATAAATATAAATTTTCTATTAAAAATTCATGGGATATTACATTATACCCCCAGTAAAAGAATTTCACCATCATAATTCGTTCAGACTAGGGAAAAACTGAATTTCTTTATTCAAAATTATGAAAAGCTATAACTACTGAACATCTATGTTGTAGCAATTAATTTTTTTAATTCAACATATAATGTTCAAAGATATCTAGATTGTTGATTTGATACCATGTTTGAATCACCAGACACAGGCTTCTGGATTCAATACATAAAAATAACTTGTATTTTTTTTCATAAAATACAAACGATAATAAAGAACACTTTTTAAATTTCTCGACGATTTTCGGCCTACGTTTTGGAAAATAAGACATATACATTATAAATTACTGAGAATTCACAAAAAATTAAACAAATTTCTTTATATGTGATGACTCCATATAAGAAATAAACACGAATTTAATTTCTACTAAAGAATTGAAAAATAATTTAAAACATATAGTGAGAATTAATTTTCCAATAATGGGGTTTTAAAAACATTTTGAAATACATTCTTATGAAAATAATATATATATATTTGTAAATGATTATCATTTGATAAAAAAAATTCATATAAAATGTCGTTATAAACCTTGAAAACATTATCATAAAATCCTTAAATATTGTATATTACATTGAAATCTATATATATATATATATATAATAATTTTTTTTCAAATACTATATAGGATTTATCAATTATAAAAAAATTTAATGGATTAGTTATCATACTCAGAATTCCATAAGAAAAACCAAAAGACCTCTATAAAGTACCACAGGTGGGAAAACACCCCCTTGAGTTCATGGGTTTACTCCCCATTCAATAACAAATCATTCGATACTATATGACCAATTTCAAGATAAAATTTTCAATGAGAACACCTTTTTCATTAATAATCCAAAAAAAATCAAAATAATAAATATATTATTACCCAAGGAAATAAATAATATTACAAATTTTATTACATCACGTAATCAAATTTTTAATTATATAAAAAAATCACTAGTAGAAGGAAAAACATATAAAGAATCACATGTATTTAAAGGAACTAAATACAATGTCTTAATAATATAAATGAAATATTGATTTTATGTGCATGGAATGTCAACTATATATTAGATTACGACCCAATATAATGTTATGAATGAAATTCTTGGATACGTAAAAAAATTCACACTTAAAATGAAACCTTTTTTCATTTAAAGGAATGGTGCATCTAATGTTATAGAAAACATAAATAATTATCATTTTTACTAGAAATATATTGTAAAAGAAATAATTTAATGAGAAAAATAAAAAAAATGTTGTTATTTTGATATTTAAAAATAGATTATTTAAAATCAATGATAAAATTAGTTCTAATCATAATATATATAGTTCTCTAAAAAGAAACTAAAACTAGGATGTATATATTATAAGAGTTATCAAAGAAATAAAATTCTGAAAACCAAATATTTATTTTTTTTCTAAAAAATAAACATAATAAATATGTATGAATCCATATAATATAGAATATAAAAAATATTTAGATAAATAGAATAACATAATTATAGTTATAAAAAATAAATTGATAAACATCTAAATATAAAACCCTGACATGGTTTGTAGAAAATTTGAAAACTTACTTCTGCTGTCACATCAAACCCTAAGGCATTATACCTTATATAGAAATAATTCTAGGTGAATATTTATGTATTTTTGAGCATTCTCAAACTGGTTTGACTATACATAGATATTTATATAATTTATTGGCTCGTAATTTTATTATTAAATTGATAATATGTTTTTATTATTCTTACTTTAATGGTGTTAATACTTTAAAAAAAGTGGGGTATGCTTTAGAATTCACCACACACCACATGGGTATTTCCAATTTTATTTTTGTTTTGGGCATTTTACCATTTTTCCTTGTTTGAAATTTTCTCCTTTAATTCAATTTATTTTATAATTATTTTCTTTATATATTTTTTAAAAATTTCAGAATTTTTGAAAAACATTTCATTTTTGAAAATTCATTTTATCATTTATGTCTCTCATGTTTTAACCTTTTCATCACAATTTTATATCTATCTTATGTCATGTTCTTCACATTCATTATATTTTCACATTTAAAACTTTAATAATTATTATTTTATTTTTATCATTTTAAGATATATTAATATTATTATTCTATTTATTCATGTATATATTAATTTTAAAAATATCAATGTTCATACCTATTAAATTTAAAACAAATTAGGATTATAAAAAACTATAATGAAGATTACATATTTAAAATAATGATATATGATTAATTAATATAAAAAATTTATTATTAAATTTATATATATAATTTGTCATGTTTTTTGGTTTATTTCATATTACATTACATTCCAAAATAACATATATTTTTTTATCTGAATAATATATTTAAAACAACAATCAATTAAATAAATTAGAAACCCAATTCTAGAAATGTTATTTTTTTTATTTTTAAATTAAAAAAAGTTTCTTTAAAAATAATTACATATTAATATCATTAACTAACAAAGAATAATTTTTACAACAGAATATATTTTTTATTATTTTAAGAAAAAAGCAATTGATTCATAAAAATTGATGTTTTATAATTTTAATCAAATCTTATTTTGATTATAAAATCTATCTTAGATTTATAAATTTATTATTAAAAAAATATTAATTTTTTAAATTTAAAAAAATATTAATTAAATGTAAAATTAGTATTTAAATTTCATAAGATGTTAAATGCTATAGCCTTATGAGTAACCATTCTTTCGGCTGATCATTAACTAGATCGAATTTTCCAAAAATAGCTCAAAAATGATTTAGAATTTTTACTAATAATTCCCATGAAACACAAAAACAAGAAAAAACATTTCACATTATCATACCAAAAAAGAAAAAAACCTCTTTCCCTAGAGGGCTTGAAATGAAAATTCTGATTACAACTCCCAACTGGTCTATACCATGAAATTCCAGGTTCATGAGATCTTCCCCTAAAAACATTACACTATAAAAAACCCATGCTTGTTTTACTCCTATAGTAAACCTCCTATTGAGTTGATCCTATTGTTCACTTCCCCATTCTTCTGAACCACTAGATATGTTGGAATTCTAAAAAGAGTAACCCCATACTGGATAGGAGGACATTGTCTCTCCTTAAAACCACTCATATGAGACTTCTCATCTAGAAAATGATATGTGTAACAAAATTATTGTCAGTAAACCTGATTTAAAACATCCAAACTGACATAGTCATCTACCTAAGAGAGAGATACAAATTCCACTTCACTTCCATTATGGTTGTTGAATAGAACTCTTTGATGAACTATTTCTGAATATTGACACATGAAATATCTTCCTCCTTCCAATCACCTAGATACAATTTCAACTACGTATGAGTATCACCACACACATGAAAAACTGAAAATATGACCCAATACCCCATGGGGATCAAATTAAACTCAAAAAAATCTTATGAACCTCTAGATAAATATTTATCTCTACATATTATGAATATACCTCATAATTCCCCCATCATCTCCACCAAAAATCATGATACATCCTATGCCGCTAAACATCTTAATCAAAAGGATCTACCCTACGATGTACAAATAGATAACCCAATAGGAAATAAACTATCTAAACCACATGTGGATGATAACTACGAGCCATAGGTTAAATTAAATCATGATTTTCATAATTAACATATAATTTTTATAGTGATTCATTTTAATTCGGTTAACATCATTTAGACATCCCGGAACCACCCAATTAAAATAATAATAAAAGTGATAATGAGGTATGTAACTATACAAAATATATACTATAAAAATACGTCAATAAAACATGGTCTTTCAATAATTATATAGTTCAATCATTGGATCATGGTGGGCCCTAAATTCATTTATCGATGCTAGTCTCTCTATCTAATGTCATATACCAAGACCATCTAGAACAATTTCTATTACAACCGTTGAAAAATCCCTAAGAATACTCTTGAATATATTATATTTCCCAAAACTGATCCATTGATACTAACCATAAATGACCCCCTCCAACCAAAGGAATATCAAAGAAGTGTGATAGATAATGAACCCCATATCCTGCCTCCCGTAGGTCCTTAATTAGAAACTAAAAATGAGGGTGTAAAAAACATAAAATGGGAGACATTAAAAGATAATATAATATTGGATTGGGAAATAAGATGAATTAAATTGAATTTAACTATATGAAATAAACTAAAAATAAATATAGAAACCATCTAAAACAAAATGTATAAATTTAAAAGGTAATATAAAAGTATCTAATGTAAAACCCCAAAAGGAAAGATAATGTAGAGCCATAAAATCAATACGAATATCTTAGACTGTTATTACTATAATGAACCACATAGTTCTATTATAAACCAAACAAATATTTTTATACATAAGGTGATCAATCAAGAATACATATAAGGGAAAATACTTGCACTCATTTAAATTTTAAGGAATCATACTAATGCACCCACGATGAAATAATCGAACAAAAAACATAATACATACCAATTATCAAACCTAGTACTCACAAAGGCCTGGTCCTCAAATGGCACATTCAGTTTATAATAACATAATAAAATTAATATCACTAAAGTAAAACCCACACTAATTTCCCATTTATTTTATGTTGTCACACACCAATGTCATACGTAATTTCACTCCAATATATTTTTTATAACATATTCTACCACCAAAAAACTTGGTCACATTACATCACCTACGCAGACCCCTGGGAAACCACCCCTTATCATTGTCAAATATCAACATCATTCCCCCATCCTACCATGTATGAACCCCATGACAAGATTACCTATAGCATAGTCATATCACATATCCTTAGAAGAAACCTAGACCTTCACCTAGTGCACTATAGTACCTCCATCCATCTTGTCCTATTCATATAAACATTCCCAGAAGAGTGAGATATAAATAGAGGGTATCTAGTCATCTATCCTCACCACAAGAATATTTGAAAAACACTACTATATAAATATGGGTGTCAGTACATGGCACTCAATGTGAGTCGAGTGCATATAAAAATCTAATAGAACCTCAATGGTATATTTATAACCACATAGAATCCTAAACTATTGTATTACAAAAAAACAATGACCATCTCACAACACCACAAATATCCCTTTCATTAAAAATTTCACAACACCACTGAATCAATAATAGTCATCCCACAGTACTAATGAATATCAATATTCAAGTAAAATCATATCACATTTATGTATAAACCATTTCAACCATATATTCATTTATTCAATAACTCTATAAATATTGTTTTCCATCTAATTAACCGAGCTATCCCTAAATATTTCAATCATTATTAACCAATTCTTTTACTATCGCGATAACTTGTATAACACATTTTAACACAGCCCAAAAATACCACATAAACCTTTCCAATCCAACTTGCCTTACATCAACACCATTTCATAGTTACATCACATCCCACATTCCATTAATTCCATCTCACTCACAGAAAAACAAAACCACCACCATGCTACACCACATTATGTATTAAAATATCAATCACCTAACTTCCCCACAACACGGCCATACAAATCCATCACCTCTCCACCCACTAAAAACCAAACAAACTAATCTACCCTACGTTCCAAAAGGACACATATTTTACCCACAACACTTCCACAAATCATAATATATCACAATCCATTTTACAAATTTAGTATGGGTATTGTTATCAATCCCACTTCCTTATTTTAGAGTCAATTTCACACATGAAACAAATTAGGGGAAACCCATAACTAGAAATTTAGGTTATGGCCACATACCTATAGCCACAATTTTATTAGTCAGTGGCTATAGCTAGTTTATAGCCACATCTTAATTAGTAAATCATGGATAAAATTTTCTATCCCCCATTTGATTCCAAAAAATTTTCGGGCTCCACCGTTCTCCCCAAATTCGTTTGTTCTGCCCATTTTTTACAAAATCCATTTGGCTTCTCCACCGTTCTCCCCCAATACGTGAACCTCTGCGCCATCCTCCTCATTCATTCTCCGATCTATGACCCTCCTCCCTCGACCTCTCTCCCATGAAAGCTCCCTCTTCCCACATCCTCCCCTGATCTGAGACCCTCTTCCATCAACCTCTCTCACAGTGGCTCCATTATCCTTTATCATCCCCCAATCCGAGACCCTCCACCCTCGGCCTATCTCATATTGGAAAACACTTTTTGAATACCCTCTGCACACGACCCTCCAACCTCGAAGGTACCCATCATGACCTCTCACCCCATTCATTGGAATTTTATTCAAAATCCATTAGATGGGTGATTTTATCAATTTTGAGGAATTATATTGATTTAGATCGGTCCATCCATTAATATCAAATAGAGATGCTCATATAACTATGTGGTAAGAGGTCCCTAAGTTTCTTTTTCAATTTATATGAGGGGTATGTGATTTATGGCGCGAGAGTCTTTACAAGCATGTGAAAATATATTGTGATGAAATTGGATTTCATTTATCAAAGGGTCCTTTATACAACCTAGGATGATGATATCCCAATATTCCATATACACCTACATTCTCATTGATTTGGAATATTATGTTTTCATTATAGACGTTATTATTTTTTTCACAAAATTTTAAATTAAATTTACAATTTTATTGGCATTTTTGGGTGATTTTCCTTAATTTAGGTCCAAGGATATGAGACAGACCCGTGGGATGTTGTTAGACTTTGTTGTAGAGTAATAAGTTATCCAGTGAGATTTTTGATGGTTATTCCCTTTTATAATTAAACTGATAAATTAATTTTATATTTTTTAGATTATTGTTTTATGCTTCTTGGTGAGAGTTGGGATCTTTCTTAGTGAGGTGGTTTGGGACTGAGCATGGAAATTCCATAGTGTTCCTTGGATGATTATTCCTACCTTTGGAAAATAATTAGAAAAACATCGAATAAAGATAGGTGGTATGAATACATTTCCATGTTGTATTCATGGTTTTGATTTATTATCATGGCCTGCAGTGTTTCTAATGAAGTGATCAATTTATTTAAATTAAATTAACCACATAACTAATATATAAATTAATTGGTTTTAATTAAATAATTTTTTTAACTAATTAAATTGTTATTCATTGAATATGATTTATAAGGTTCTAAGGCCTTGATGGACCTTGGTACTAGCTAGTTTACCTTAGACAATAGTAGAACATTGCCTTAATTTGAGACACATATAGCCTGGGTTATGGACTTGGGTTGGGTGAGTAGATAGACCTTGTGAGACCTTGGAGACCAAAATGGGTCATGTGCCATCTCTTGAGTCTTGTCTACATGGAATATCTTGTCTATTAAAAAAGATTGTGCTTTATTGTTTATATTGCTAAGAGAAATAGTATTACTCTGAGGACAAACTGTTGATCCAAGACCTGTATTTTGACTGAGGACCTGTTTGAAGGTGCCTCTATTATATTTTAACCTACAAGACCATAATGGGTGCCCTGTGGAATAACCAACCCAGCATGGATGCATATGGCCTAGGTAGATATGGTAGTCGGTGTCACCTTAGAACCTGCATAAAATTTATAATCCATTATTGTTATGAATAGTTGTGATGGTTTTGGAAGTTTGTAAAACCCTAAACTTTTGTTTATACCTTCATATTTATATTTTTGATGCAACAATGGTGCCAAGATGTACTTCTTGGGACTTGACCTATGGACTTGATGTGACGATGGTATAGTGTTTTCCTAGAAGTGTTTCCTAGGATCCAACTTTAGTCATTAGGTGGTATGGTTGTGAGAAAAATTATACATGATTATGTCATCATGGATTCCTAACATGGATCCTCATATTAATCTATTGTAATATATGAAGAATTCCTAGGCTTCTGGGATTCGACCTCAAGTCTATATGCGACGCTCTGGATGCCACAAGTTGCTAGGATGCCCAACCTAACTATGATCTAACTGAGTTGGATTAGGGGAATATTTATTTTTATTCAAGACTATTATTATTATTATATGATGATGTTTACCCTATGGTTAGCTAGTAAATCATAATGATATTACTTATTCTTGATCAGGATGCATGTGATCAGACAATTTGGCATGGTGACTTGGGGGATGTTTTTTATTCAGTGATTACCTGAGGTTCCTATGAATAAAACACAATCAGTGAATTTTATTTTGAATTTATAGATATTCTCATGATGCTCAGAATATATTCACAGAGCCATTCGTTATGAGTAGTTTCTTGTTTGAACATGATAATTTGGTATTCTTGGGTAACACCAAGATATAATTTTTATATGGTTGGCATGATATCATGAAATTCCTAGGGGGAGGGTGTGTGTAGTGGGGAGGGGGAATTGGGAGGGTTAAGAGGCATGAAGAGGGGTGAAAAATGATATTATTATTACCCTAACACATGTCCTAATTCTATTGGATAAGTGTAATTCGACAAAAAACAACCTTAGGAATAAAATATGACCATTTAGGCCCACTTGGATTAGATTAGGACATTTATTATTAATTTATTTAAAGAAGGGTTAAAATAGTTAAAATCAAAGTTTAATAACAAAATCATTTTTCATATGGGGTTTACATAAGATAAATTCGACTATAAATATTCATTAGAATGATAAAATGATTTCCTACATAATGGTATTTTATTTGTAATTTTTAGACATTAAATAATTTAATTTATTTATGACACATTGATGATGCAGTAATTATCTTATTAATGAAATCTTGACATAATTGATGTTATAAACACAAAAATAAATGTAATTTGAGGCTTTTTATGAATTACAATAATTTTATAGATTAATATGACATGTTATTATTTATTTAATTAACTTCATTCGAACTAATAATTCTTTTATGATTTTCACAAAAATCAATTACTAAATAGTGTCAAAATTGACATAAAATAGTTTTTAAAACAAATATTATATTATTAATTGTTATTTTATTCCTAAAAATCGAAGGTTCGGACAAATGACATAGATAAGGTTATATATATTAATAATAAACAACATGGGGTTCGTTTGGATTGATATACTATGTTTATTAACCTTATAGTGTAAGAAAACAAGAAGACACGGTAAAAGTTAAATTATCTAACTTAAAGTTAAATCTAAATGATACGGTTAATAGTGATACCTAAACTTGTCTAAATTCTATTGGATGAGAGGATTTCGACACCTACCCACCTTATCTTCAAAATATATCAATTTGGAGCTATTAAAAACAGAATTTGACTTTATAATAAAATTATATTTTTAGTTATTCCAAAGGTGCCCCTCTCCTCCCTTATAAAAGGGGACCTCCTCCCCCTCTTCCTCACACCACTTTGAGCTTTCAAGCTCGGCCAACCCTTGCCAATTTCCCTTCTCCACTTCCCTAGAAACATCATAGAGGTTCTGGTCTTCCTAAAAGACCAATTTTAGTGCCCTAAAAGGAGATCTCAAAGAGGTGCTTCAAAGAAGAGGAGGTTCGGACACTTACAAAGCAAATCGGATCTAAGGTAAGGGAAATATCACAATCTCATTTTTATCCGAGATTGTTTATACTTTGGTATTTACTGGGGTGTATTTTATCATCCACATCCATGTTTCCTCAATATGTAATATTATTTCCATTCACCTACAATTGTTTAAATCCTATTTTACCCTTCGGTGAGTTTTTAGTAAAAGTTATGAAATGAATATTTTGTCTCTTTTCGTACGAGGTACTTTTTTGACTTTTCCAACAAAAGTACGAGAAAAATGTTTTTTTACCTTATACGGCATGAATGGATTTTTAAAACATTATTTCCAAGAAGCTTCCTTTACAAGTTTTCAAGTTTATTTTTAATCAACATCTTTTAGTATAGAATTGTACGACATGTCAAGAAAGGAAAAGTGTTTTTGAAGTAGAAAGGATATTTTCCTCAAGAATGGAGTTCAAGTGTTTTATCAAAATTATTTTACATCTAAGATAATATAGGGTTCTGTTTCTATCCCTATTATTACATTTACTTGATTATGTTGTGATGGAAATATTTTTATGAATTCCTTTATCTTATATGAATTTTTTTATGATGTCATGCTGTTTAAGATTCCCATTTTTATTACATGGGTTATGCAATGATGTATGATTTATGATTTTGTGGCACACATAAGAATGGTATCATTATGAGATGGGTGGGACCTATATCACCCTCCAATTCATTTGATAATGATTACATATCTAATGAGATAGACATGGCTGGAACGGTAGGTTATACCGGTTCAGTGAAACAGGACTGAAGCGAGGGTGACTCGGTTCAGAAATGGACTTTGTCTACTAAGATAGTCTTGGCAATGAGTCTTGACTAATAAGATATGATTCTCTATGATTATGTTTGTATGCCAAAATGTTTCATGTTTTATGTTATTATTATTGGGATTTCATTTCACTACTATAATTTATCCCATGTTATGAAATTATACTCTCTTTTGCAGGTTAAGATTTCTAAAATGTTATGTTCTTATGAATATGTTGTGATTGATATTACTTTTGTTTACCCTTAATGAGAATTTGATCTCACCCTTTTATGTTTTCTTTTCCCAGGATATAAATAAAGGTTTTAGGTAAAAAATGAAGATCTTTATGGGAGATGTTGAAGATCTTTCACCACGATTAGAAGATTATATTCCTAGTTTCCAAAGACACTAAACTATTACGATCCTTGTGTGTGTGTTTTTGTTATGTACGAAGTATTCTGCAAAAGTAATGTAATATCCATGTATGTCGAGCTTCGGGTCTCTACAGTTAGCTATGGAAGCATGGTTACATATTCAACTAGTTCATAGGTGAACAACATCTTCTCATGCTATTTTATTAATTTCTATAACTTAAACTAGAAATATCCTAAATATAAAATTTTCATCAAAACCTAGGATGAGAACATAATAAGGGGTGAACTAAAATTATTAGAATGGCTAAATAATGGAGGTATCCATATTGAAATAAGGATAACATGGGTACGAGGGTATGTGATTAATATTTTGAAAACTATACCATGCATATCATAGATCAAATGCACATGACATGGAATAAATCATTGTGATTCATAGGACATGAATCATAGTGCTAAAAAATAAGATGATCCATAATATCATAATTATTTATTAAGACATAGTTTGTGGAAAACACATAATAATATAAAAACCTATCTTAAGGATACCCATATAGACATTCCAAACATGTTAGGCTTGGTCTACCCACACATGTAACTTCATTTATCTTGGGATAACCACATGTATTCACTCATTCAAGATTTTGATAACATTATTTGTACCCTCTATTTAACATGTGATAACATCTTGTGTATTGTTTGAGATGAAAAAAAATTAATCATTACCTAATTCATTGGATGGAGTTATAGATCCCACTAGTAAAATTATAATATTCATATAGATACTTTCCATAATATTATAAATTATTCATCATATAATATCACATGAAATTAAATTGGTCAAATTATAATTTTCATCCTAACGTAAATCATGTAAATGAAATTGGATTCATTAAAATCATGAAATCAATGACAAAACTAAAATATAAATGAATAATAATAGTATCTCAGATTAATTACTCATTAATGTCTAAATAGATTTAATGGTTTTATCAATGATTAATAAAAATATCATACAAATATCACTAAAAACAATCCTAATAAAAATACCACAATAAATATTTTTCAACGATCATATTAAAGAACTAAATATGTATAATGGAAAATATTATAATAAAGATTAATAATATAAAATATTAATGGAATATTCTTAGGAAAAACAGACACATGATTTTTGTAAAATCCTGCCATGGTGTACAAGTATTAAAATTCAATCCTTCAATATTGATTTGTAAAAATCCAAATATACCTAGTTTGGAAATTTTTTAAAAAATTCATTCCAATTATATTTTAAAATACATATATTGTTTAAATTGACAATAAAAAAGTTTTATTGAATATAAAAATAAATTTAGGAAAAAAATTTCACTAAACATATACATGGAAGACAAAAATATTTTCTTATTGTTACTTAATCAAAAACAACCTTCAATAATGATGAAGTTGTGAAATAAACTACATAAAACATTAGAAATTTTTGAATAATAATCCGTATGAATGATATTGTTTTTTAGCGATATCTATTTCCCATAATTTTCACTAGAATAAAAAAATTATTTAATGGGATGTATATACCTGAATAAAATAAATATATATCATTTATGGAATATCTCATAGAAAAAAATGAAATTAAAATCTGTTACCTCATGTATTACCTTTCATCATTCACATTAAGTCTTCATGTATAAAAATATGAATTTATTATAAAAATTTTATGAAACATATTAATATCTATCATACCTTGTTCAATTATTTATGACATATTATCACCTATTAATAAATAATTTGTTATTAAGAAAATGTTTTGGGTGACAATTAATTTAATTAACATGATGGTATGAGTACGCATGTCTTATTTCTTTTGTATTTATCATAGTTCCATTATTTATATAATTTTAATTATGCTATAAATAATCATATATATTTATTGTAAACATATTTATAATCATTCCTTTAAAAATATAATGAAAATTTTATTACATAGTTCATGATGATAATATATTGAATTTATGCATGAATGATGGTTCAATTTTTCAACTATAGGAATAAAATAATGATAGGTAATAATTCCCCAATATAGAGTCACTATTATATCTGATATATCAATACTGTTTTTGAAATTATTCATTGTTACCTTCTTGGAAAATTTTGAATTACAATCAAATCAAATCCTATCAGTGATGTAATAAGCCACATATATAAATGAAAGACATTTACATTTCCTAAAGGATTGGATATGAAGTAGGTGTACAATATATTACTATAACAGAAGTGAAGTAAAAAAAATAAATATAGTTATTGAATATGAATCAATCCATAAAAAACATCTATAATTTTCTTGAATAATATTGAATTGTATAACCATGTGAAAATAACAATCCATACATATTCATTCGTGATACTATTTATTCTTTTTTGGATGTAATGATGTCATATAATTGTGTAATAATTATAAAAGTAAATAATATTTCATTGTATTTGAACTATTTATGATATTATTTTATGATTAATATGATAGATTTAATGAATATAAGGAATAATATAAAAACAATGTAATCAATTGGGGAAATTATGACTTCTTTGAAAAAAATCAATTAGATCTCTTGAGATCAGATCAAAGGGTAGACTTTTGGAAAGATTAGAACCTCTATAATGTTTCTTGGGAAGTTCTATAGATAATTATTTTGATAATAGTAATTATATAGGTCACAATATGGAAAAACAATGTGATGGAGGATGCACCATTTTAAATTTTCTTGGGAGGTGTTCTCATGAATTTATTCAAAATATTAAACTAATATATATTAATAATAAACTAAAAATAGTAAAAAAATTAAATTATTAATAATATTGGATGAATATGGTCAAAATTAATTTTTATAAATAAATATTTGATCATTATATAGAACATATTAATCCATATATTTCAGTTTTATCCCCTCATTATCCATTTATTAACATGACATGACAACAATGCTTTTTACTCACATAGATTAATGAATTTTAATATAAATTGGTATTTATAAAATAAATGGAACATATTTCATTTTATGAACCAAATCGTAATCAACTAAAAAACAATAAGGTTTTAACAATTTTTTTATAACATAATATGTTTTAAATTTTTTTTAAATATAAATAATTTCAATTTAGAGAAATATTTATTAAATTGAATTTAATAATATAATTATTACACTATGAAATAGAATACAATTTATCATGTGATTTTTTGTAGTCCACAAAATTCATATAGCACATTAATTTTATTTATTTACATAACATTAATATACTTAATATCATTTATATTATATTCCCATTAATTACATATTTAGACATCCAGTGTTGTGTAAACATTTATGGTAACTATTTCTTCACAAAAAATTACAACAATTCTTCCATGATGATGATAAAATATTAATCTTTAAAACTAAAATTTCTATCTGAACATAACAAACATATTTTTTTTATCCCCATTATGTAATTCACCCTAAAACATAAATTTAAATAATTTACATTCCAAATATATTTAAATCATTTAGTCATGGATAATAAAATAGGGATAACAATATCACATTCCATCGAGTTAACTGAACTCATTATTGTTCCTTATAAATTAATAGTTTTAATTCTTTTTGAAAAATGTAAACATCAACCCCTTCCTCTAATACATTCTTTTTAGAGATTCATCCAAAATTCTCAATATATATAAAGTATAATTTTCTTCCATCAATGATCATCATACATGATCATCTTTTTCTTCTTACTTGAGTTAGGAATATCAACCGCATTTAACATGATAATCAAATAACAATATGGTTTACTTTCAAAATCACCTGGTTTTTCCTTGCATGTTGTATTTTATTTTGATATTATGTGTCAAATAACTAAATTTTACATCACATCTATCATTATCAGGATTTTTTATAGTTCAATCCATTTTAAAAAATAAAATCCATTTTGGTATGTCCAATTAATAAGAGAGGGGGACTACAAATTAATAATAGAAATTATAGGATTTCTAAATAATGACACATTCTATTCAATCATTGAAAACATATGATTAAAAAAGGTAGTTTGTGAACATTACGTATTTATATCCTTCATAATTTTTCATTCAGAGTATGTGAATTTCCATAACATATCCCCATAGTGTGACAAAATAGGTATGAAGTGACACCTATTTTCATAAACTAGTTGATAATATTCTTAATCTAATTTCATCCATTTATATGGTATTATCCCTATGTAAAACAAATCTTCTGCCACATCCATATGTAATATATTGATAGGTATATATTTAGATAAAATGGTAATCCATCATTTTCTATAACTAAGGATATTATGAGATATATAGGATTTTCCTAAGGGTTCTTGACATAATTTTCGCTTCTTAGATTAAAAATGTATCATAAATCCTCCTTTGATACCAACTATAAATACACATACATTTTAGACATATATATTTTATATTAATAGTTAAATATTCATTTTATAACATAATGTTACACTATAAAACTCGTTTCGTATAGTGACTTTGGAGAAATTCACACATCAAAAACAAGATAATAGGATAAATAAAGCGTCACACATTTAGATAACCATATATAGAATCCTTATTCGACAAATCATATACAAATCAGATATTGATAACATGGGAAGAATTTATTGTTAAGGGTGAGTAAAGATTCTCATCAAGGGGAAAATGTAATATATAAATAATCTCATACAGTTAAAATTAATATTCATGTAAGAGTATTAATGTTTAAAACTATACCATACAGATCATATATCATAAACATAATTTAGGGAATAAATAATAGATGTACATAATAAATTAATTATATTGAAATTAGTTAACAAGAGCCATATTGAAGAAACAATGGTATACAACATAGAACGTTTCATTCACATATTAACATAAAACCTTATTTTAAGGTTAATAAACAACAAATTAATAAAATTTTATGCTATGAATAACCACATGTGCACCTAATTTGGGCTTTAGATAACCACCCATGTTCCTTATTTTTATATTTCAATAACCTCCAATGTAACTTATTTCCCACCAGGGATGACTTCCCATTTACCTTCTTTACTAATAAACATTAATAATTACCCATTTAAAATGATTGAGGTACTGATCATACTAATGACATATGGAAAATTATACATAAATATAGAAAAAAATTATATAAAATATAATATATCATGTCCCATGAAATGTAATGGGATTCATAAACATTTTCATCAAAACATTAATAGTATTATAGGATATGGATTAATATAAATAACATCATAATAGAAGTTAAACATTTATATAAAGAATAAATAAGGTGTCCTTATATAATATCCATGTTATAGTATAATAAAAATTGACCATTGTTGTCATTGATGAATTAAAATCTCATAAATGTATCATTTCATATATTACTAGGGAAAAAAACACATTAGATTTCCATGATAATATTATTAGAACAATTTCACATGCATACAAGAAAAGATATTTTCATAGAGTTGAACCTTATAAAAATTTAAAGGAATCTTAAAAGATATCATGATAGTCGAAAAATAAATTCATTTCTTATATCCTAAATTTAAATCATTCACTATCTTTTTTCTAATAAGTCACAAAGTACCTCATTAAGAAAATGATGTATATATTCCATTCTAATTTTTTTTATAATGGGGACCATGACTTAATCTTATATTGAAAATTTATATAAGAATATTTATTTTTTATTTTTTTAAAAGATATACATGGAATAGGATTAATCCATCATTGAAGAAAAAAGATAAATAATCCAAAATAATGATGAGATTGTGAAATAAAACCCTTACAACATTTGTGGCATTTGAATCATAAAACTCATGAAATAAATTACATAGATGGATATATATATCACATAATTATTATAAGATGAATAATAAAAGACAATAATGGTTAGTATAGACTCCACACAAACTAAACATTTTCTTTAGAAGGCATGTGTCCTTCATAATCAACAGTTAGACATATATCTCTTACCTTGAGTTTCAACTTTCCAGATTCTTGTTGAGACCCCTTTATTGTAAATATATATTTAATATATATTTATTTAATAATTATATTCACATTTTTAAAATAATATATTTATTATTTGTGACATACTATCACAGGTTCATTAATAATTTTTTATTTAAATTAATATTTTGGTTGAAAACAAGTTCATAATACTAGTAGAACTCAGTTCGACTATCTGATTCCTTATAATTGGGTCATGGTTATACAATTTCCATAATAATAATCAGGATATAATTTTCATATATATTAATTATATACATATTTAGGATCATTCATAAAAAATAGAGATATAAAAATGAATTATATAGTTCATTGGGATAATATGTTATACGCATCCAATGACATTTTTTCTATTTTTCAATGGATAGATTAAAATAAAGGTAAATAATAAAAAACCATTAACGATTAATTATAATATAATATATAAAATATGTATAAAAAATAGTCCTTATTATTTTCCAAGTAAAATATTAATTAAAAACATATCACATCATATTGGGGAGGTGGTAGTCTAAATATATGCATGAAATACTTTACTGTTTCCCAATGGATTTGATTGTAAGTGTGTTTTCTTGATATTATAATTGTATAATAATACATAACACATAAATATATTATTAAAATATAATCCCATCATAATAATTGTCCATAATGTATAGTCATAAAAATGAAAATTATCGTTATTTTTTTATGGAAAGTCATATTTATGAAAGAGCGATATGTTCAATTATTGTTTAATATGAAATAGGGCTTATATGTGTTTTTTCATAATATTTAAATAAATCATAATATAAAGAATAATGAAGGTAATATTTTATTATATTAATAATATATTTATAGGTGGTAATGAAGAGTAGAAAAATAAATTGGTCGGTACGATCCATTACCTCCACATCAAAACAAATACATTAGATATTTAATAAAGGGATTCATGATTGATATGTTGGAAAAAAGGGCCTCCATATTGTGTCAATATAAGTGGAGAAAATAATTTTATATTGTATCATTATTATTCATGTCTCAATGTGGAGTTATGAAGTGAGGTAATACATTTTATATAATAATTTTATGGAAGGAAACTCTCTAAATTTCAGAAAATATAAAATTATTACAATGTAAAAATATATGAAAAATTGGTACAGACTCATAATTTTTTAATACAGTATGTGAGTGGGTATAGATAATAACAACTAATCAAACCTATATATCTTCTAACTATGTTTCCATCCTTATCTTTTTTAACACATCATCTACAATTATTAATATTATCATGCCAACATGTTATCTTACAAATTTAGGGCCACGATATTCACTATAAATGGATAAAGATGTATAAATGTACCATGGATGAAAATATAAAACATATAATATTCAATAGTCATAATATTTTATTTTTATGAAATTTATATCATTTAATGAAATACTATTATGAAAAAATATTAGTAATTTCATTGTTTAAAACTATTCATTACATTGAATTCGATATTATAATGATAAAAAATGAAATTTAAACCAATTATTATTAAATATCTTCAATTTTTGTTGATAATAAAAAATATTTATGGATCAAATTAATTTTCACAAATTATAAAAAAATTTATTAATATAATATAAGTTTTCATCAAAATTAATTATTTAAATAAAAGATTAGTGTTTTTCAGTAATTTAAGGTATTCATTTCATCACAAAAACATTAATAAAAAATTATCATTATCAAAATAAATGATTTATATTTGAAAATAATATTTATAGTTGAGCATATCCTCTGGATAAATTTATTTCAAAAGTATGATTATTATTAAAAATAATTGAGCATCAGGTTTTACATTTTATAAAATATAATACAATAATGGTCAAAAAATATTCTAATAGGAAAAAATATTCCATATAAAAAAAATGGAATAGTATTGGAGATATTGAATAATATAATATTTTTAAAAAAGTTTTTATCTATAAATTATAGTCATTATGATATTTTATTTAACCTAAGATTCTAAATTTAACCATATCATGTTATTAAAATTGTATTAGTTACTATTCTCATAGAACAATGATAAAAGTAAAATATTTATCATATTTGAACATATTAATTCACATATAGAATATTTTTTTCTTTATTAAACTCATATATATGCAATAATTGATTTTAAAATTTATCCCTCAATACAAAATGAAAATAACATTTGGAAAAATGTCTATTCAAGCACAAAAAATTTTTTATTCTAAAAGATGTTATTATAATTAAAATGTAGTTACTAATATATGTGAAAGTAAAAAGTAATGAAGTTGATTTGAAAAAAATTCATATTATAAAAAATAATTTTAATATATGGTATCTTATTATTGTAACAACAATGTTATTTTTTACAGTACAATGTAAAATTATACATTTCATAAAATTATCAAAAAAATCAGCCCATTAAAATTTTAACATGATAAATTGGAAAATAAAATCCTTAAAAAAAATTTATTCTCTATAACATACAAGAGTTTTATTTAATATTTATTATTAAGAAAGAAACATTTTTCGAGGGACAAATTTTTTTGTAGAAATAAATGACATTACCAAAAATTGATTTATTATTTACTAAGTATTTATAATTAAATTTATATCAACTAAGGCATTTATATATATTTCAAAAAATTGTAATTTATCCTTTCACTCTCCAAATTAAATATAAGGTTATAATTATCATATAAAAAAAATATTTTTATTGTGTCTTATGTTTTTATAGTTGATGATTATTATAACTAAATATGTCGATGAAATAAAAGATTTCATGTAACGCCCCGACCCCAGTTACCCAGAGTCGGTGCATGATTACATAACATTGGCATGATCACAAGAAAGATCAAATCTCGAAAGACCGATTGGTTTAGTAGCCTTGGAAACACTAGATATATTTATAAGTTTTACATTACATCGTAAAATGAAAAACTACTACAACAACATAAAGTCTCCATAATCCACACTCATATCCCCACATAATATCCTTGCAGGTCATTCATAATTTACTTCTTCACTTCATGGGAAAAATAAAACATAGAAAAGGGGTGAGCTCAAATGCCCAGTAAGTATAACAATATAGTGGAAACTTTCATAAATAAGAATAAACATTTAAGGCAATGTATAACTAAAACAACAACCTTTCAAAATTTAACTCTCAACATTGTGTGGCATAAATAAAATGAAATAATTCCATTTACTCATTCACATGGATATTCTACTAATCGAATAATCACATGCAAAATCACTAACCACATTCATAATGTTGGAATGCATAATGCCAGACTATCATAACCACATAGCCAAGGCCTCGTGCCAAGACTAAAAATAAGATTTTGTCAAGGCCTTGTGCCAAGACACTAGTTTGTCTCATGAGACCTACCGATGCATCGAGGAGCTATAGTGGGCTCCACCCGTCACTTACTATGTCCAATGCATTCCCATATGAAAAGGATTAAACATAACATAAACATTCGTATTAAAACTAGCATACGAAATGTCAATAATTTCACCATAAACTATGAATGGTATAAAAATAGCACATTCACAGTCAAACATATCACATAACCTTCAATACATTATTGAAGTTTTTTATCATAATAAATCAACATCAAATAATCTTAAAATCCATCAAAGGATGTTGACATAGATGAAATCAAAATTCTTTTTAAAAAAATATCTCCTTTTATTTTGAAATCATTTAAGATCCATATAAAATAAAACATTTTCTTTGAAAATATTCTTATAAGCTTGTAAAGAAAACTTTGAAGATTTTATAACGGCAGAAAATAACTTCACTCTCCGTATAAGATAAAAAAAACATTCTTACCTTAATTCTGTCGAAAAGGTTAAAAAGGACCTTGTTTTGAAAATGACGGAAAGAATCCCCTAATAAAAAGTCAAACAAGGGTATAAATGACTTTAACCCATATTATTGTAAATAATAAAAATGTTTTGAAATACATTTTGAAGAAACATGGATGTGGATGATAAAGAGATCCCAGTAGATTATTACATATAAACAACCTCGGATAATGAAGATATTGTGAAATAACCATTACCTTGTACTTTTCCTTGGTTGGGGTAGGTTAACCTCCTGTATAATGGTGAAATAATTGTTATTAAATTATACAATAATCATATACATTAATATGAGATCATATATGATCTTTTAATATTTATTTGATAATAATATCTTAGTATTATCGTTGTTTCGGGTGTTAACTTACTTATTTTCTTTTATATGTTTTGTTACGTAAGACATGTTTGTAAAGGATAGGTTTTATATTATTCATATCCAGAATGATATCAAGTCCTTAAACATCATTTTTAAATCATCAAATGGTAATTATACTTGAATGGATATGATGGAGAATGAATCTCATCGCGTTCGTGGAGACGGTAGTCCATACGTACGCACGAGCGACAATATCATTCTTTTGATATTAAAATAATATATAAATGGATGGTATATCATATATACAGAATCATTAACATGTTATATTTATTATTTACATGAGTTACACATCATTATTATACCCATCCAAATAATATTATATTGAATAACAATTACACCACGACGTGGAGACGGTAAGTCGTACGTACGCACGTATGGTGACATGTTATTCAAAAGGTGGATAGAATACTGAATATGGTTGTACCATATTTATAATAACATCACAGTATATATATGATACTGGATTTATTATTTTAGAATGGTAACAACAAAGGAAGAAGAAGTGGAAGAAGAAATGAACTTAGAAAAGGGTGGTGAAATCATTACCTCTTCTTTGGGTTCTTCCTTTTGATTTGATCAAAAGGGCTCCTTAGGTTGGATTTCTGATCAAACTAAGGCCCCTAGGTTGTATTGAGGGAAGTTGGGAGAGTATTCGGGCAGAGTTTGGAAGAACCAAAAGGCTTTGAAGGTGTGAAGAAATGAGAAGGAGGAGTGCCCTTTTATAAGAGGGGTGAGAGGCACCTTTGGAAAAGCTAGAGATATTAGTTTATAATAAATTCATATTCGGTTTCCAGTGGCTCCAAAGTTGACTATTCAAAGGTTAAGGTGGGTATAGGTCGAAAACCACTCAACCAATAGAATTTAGACAGGTTTGGGTACTTATATTAACCTTATCTTTAAGTATTAACTCTAAGTTAATTAGTTTAACTTTTACAATGTCTCTTTGTATTTTTATATAATATGGTTAATAAACATACTATATACATCCAAGCGACCCCCAAGTGGTCCATTAATGATGCACCTATCATGATATAAGTCACATGGCCGAACATTAGATTTTTAGGAATTTAATATCAATTAATAATATAATATTTGTTTTAAGAACTCTTTTATGTCAATTTTGACACTATTCAATAGTTGATTTTTGTGAAACTCATAACAGATTGATTACTTAGAACAAAGTCAATTAACTCAATCCTAATATATCATATTATCCTAGAAAATTAGTTTAATTCATTAAAAATTTAATATTATATTTATTTGGGTATTTATAATATCAATTATTTTAATTTTTCACTATTATAGTAATTACTGCATCATCATTGTTTCATAAATAAAATAAATTATTTAATGTCTAAAAATTATAAATAAAATATAATTATGTAGGAAATATGTTTATCTTTCTAATGAATATTTATAATCTAAAATATAACATATATAAACCTATGTAACAATTGTTTTTCTAAAAGATATATGCTTGTGTCATTTTTGTATTCATTTTAACTTAATTAAAATAAAGTGTCATTATCACATACAAGTGGATCCATGGGGTCCCAAAATGGACCCAAAGATTCCCATGGTTGACCATGTATCAACAATAGGGTTAAGACACGTTTTAGGGTAATTTAGTGTTATTATAATATTATTTGTTAACCCTTATTTACCGGATTTACCCTTAACCATGGTAAATAAAATATTTACCGCAGTAATTATTCAAAATGTCTAAAAATAAAAGTTACCTATTTACACAATTCTAACATCCTGATTCCAAATATGGAATCAATTTTCCTAAATTCAAAGAACAGAAGTGGCAGAAATTAATTTAAAATTAATTCCCGCTGTCAAAACAAAAAGCGTGTTTTTAAGAGATAATAACTATCAAAAGATTGACACTTGTTAATGTTTGGTTTAACTGTAAAATTATGTCCAATGACCAAAATTATATTAAATGGTAAAAATATATTCTAAATATACTTTAAAACTACTAAAATTCATAATTTATCACTATTAATTATTTTGATTAAAAAAGTTGTTTTTAATTAAAATTTAGTAATTTTCACTATTCATCAAAATATGAAAGTTATCCGAAAAGTACCAAAATTTCACCTTAGGCTAAATTCGATATTACAAATCCAGAAATGAAGTCCATTTTAAAATATAAAATATATATAATTTCGAAAAGTAGGTATTACTATTCATAACAGCTAGTTTGATTGGTTGTGGTGTGTGTTAAAACTCAAGGTTGCGTACAACACACGCTACTGTATTATTCAATGAAAGCGTACTGTGGAAGCTTGGGATGTTTCATTTTAAATTTTAGATGTCCCCATTTAGTCAAAAAGTTTAAAATATTGTATTTAAAAAGGTTTCACTATTAAAAGTTGATAAAAGTGCAATACTGAAAATTAATTTGTTCTTGCATTATATCTAAGAAACTCATAATATGGATTCTAAAATTATAAGGATTATATAAAGTTTAAAATTTAGATAATACTATTCATAACCTCTTTTGAATGGATTTTTTTGTAAGTCATGGTGTGATTGAACTCGGTGTTGCGTGTAGTGCAAGTTATTGAATTAATTTGAAGAAATAACACACTATGAAATGTTGGGGTGTTACATTCTCCCCTCCTTCAATAAATTGCGTCCTCACAATTTGAAATTGTTCTTCGAAAATAAAAGGTTGAAAATATAAAATATATTTGTGGGAGAACCCACATCGGAAATTGGGTTACTAAAATTTAGTCTTAATATGAGGAAAAGGGAAATGAAAGGGTCACCACCAAATTATGATCTCTATTAGGAGAACATTAGTGGCATTTAGAGACATATAATTGGAGGAAAAATGTAAATATTTATAGGTAGTGATTGAGGTCATCAATCACAAACAAGTATAAAATTGAGGTCCTTAAATTCATCAATCTATGATGATTTGAAATACCATCGGTTCAACAAAACATAGGGTATTAGGATAACACATTTTTGACATTTCAAAATATCTTAGTTGAAATCCCACATCGAAAAATGAATTAATGAGGCCTCTATTTAAAATAAAGAGTCGAAAGTATGAAGATTACCGAAAATAACACATACTAGAGTTCCATGTAGGAAAATATGGATATGGAAGAAAAATCTAACCATCAATTATCTGATAGAGAGTGGTAGAGAACATGGATATGAAAAGGCCAACAATCCCAAAGCCATAAATTATTGATGATTTAAGGTACCATCTAGGAAAACATTTTTGTTCTAAGTTGCTTTTCTTAATATTTAGGAATTTATTTATGAGATTGGCTAAGATCATAAAGAGATATACTTACTTTATAATTAGAGTTTTATCCATTAATAAATTTCTACCACAAACTCATCTTTCACTCTAAAAGATAATAGAATGTAAAAAAATTCTATTTACACTATTCGTATAGGGTTCCAAAATAAATGAATTTATAATTCATATACATGATCTTTTAAGAAAAACTACATTATTTAATCCAGGACATCTCGTGGGCTAGTGTTAGGTGATACACCCTTGTCACCCTTCGGTTGCGGGTTCAAGTCTCGCAGCCTTGCCGGATGCGACGGGATGCCGCCCGACCTCCGGGTTGTCCTTTTATGACAATCCAAAATAATCCAAACTAGAACTATCCAAAATAATTCTATCCAAACTCACAGTCCAACATTTATAAGTATGGTAAACATAATATAGATCCTTTTTACCCCGTAATAGAATATGAATACCTTCATCATGCATTACCATATTCCTTATTGATTACATTCATGCTCCCTTATTCCATATAGAATGCTGGATATACTTCATTAATCCAAAAATGTTTTAAACCCCAACATTGATGGAATATACAAATCATTAATCAGTTCCAAGGTAGTCAAGAATATCCAATATAATTTATCCAAAACAATCACATATTATTCCGAAATCACTACCTCAGTATCAGAACTATATTATATATTTTCCAAAAATTTATCCTGACATTGAGTCACTTTTCTTTGTTCCACACAATCTCAAGTCCTTAATGAAATAGTACTGCAGTACAATCCTTATATACTCCATAATTATTATTACAAGTACATTGTTGATACAACACTCAATTGACAAAATCAACATAAGAACTCTAATCATTCCTCTTCATCTGTGGTAGTATAATAACTTTATTATTATCCAATAACATCATTTGAGGCATAGTCTGATGACTGGGACAAAGGTTCGCGTAGTGTCCAAACTCCATGCAAATGAAGCATTGTACATTTAAAACCATTTTCTTTCCCTTGCAGTCACATACTTTGTGCCGTTTTCCTCCACACTTATAACAAACTCCCATTCCTTTCAGGAAAGTTCCAGGGTGTTTCTTTCCACAGTTACCACATATGGGAAAATTATTCTTTTCCCTCTTCCCTTTATCAATCTTTCTCTCTTCCATCCTTTTCTTCTCTTGCTTCCCTTCAAAGCCATAGGACTCAGTAAACTCTTTACTTATCTTATCAACACATGATATTATTTCTTCATATGATGATAATACATGGGAGACTATTTACCTTATAAATTCTAGCTTAAGACCATGAAAGATATGATCCATCCTTCTCTTTGGATCATGTGCATTTCTGGAGTTCTCATTCCTTCTACTGGGCACCATTTCTAAACAATGGCATACACTAGATCAGGTTATGAATCAAAATACATAATCCCATACTTATAAAACACTTAACATAAATTGAACTATTTATGGATATAATCTATAATCATAAACATGTCTCCTTTGAGGATGTATATACTCATAAACCCTTCATAATGGTTTGTAAAGAAAATGAGAATTATCCTAAGCATATCACCCGAGAGTGTCGTAACCAAGAGTGCAGCAAGGCCCATTGTCGTGCACCAGTTCCCGATCGAGTCTAGCTCAAAGCGGTGTTTTCGGGTTTTACCCCTAGGTACATCTGTGCCAGAGCCGCCTCTACCTGCTCGTATCCAGACAGGGATGTATTTCTCGGAAAACTCACAAAATCCCTACAATACCAAAATTCTAGGAATTTATTCTACACTAATCCTCAAAGTTCATCTTAGGTCTACGTTCTCTAATCAGAGTTTATCTAAATCTAGCTTCCAAGGTTTGTATTAAACTTCCTCTGATACCAACTGTAACGCGCTGACCCCAGTTACCCAGAGTCGGTGCATGATTACATAACATTGGCATGATCACAAGAAAGATCAAATCTCGAAAGACCGATTGGTTTAGTAGCCTTGGAAACACTAGATATATTTATGAGTTTTACATTACATCATAAAATAAAAAACTACTACAAAAACATAATGTCTCCATAATCCACACTCATATCCCCACATAATATCCCTACAGGTCATTCATAATTTACTTCTTCACTTCCTGGGAAAAATAAAACATAGAAAAGGGGTGAGCTCAAATGCCCCGTAAGGATAAAAATATAGCGGAAACTTTCATAAATAAGAATAAACATTTAAGGCAATGTATAACTAAAACAACAGCCTTTCAAACTTGAACATTCAACATTGTATGGAATAAATAAAATGAAATAATTCCATTTACTCATTCACATGGATATTATACTAATCGAATAATCACATGCAAAATCACTAACCACTTTCATAATGTTGGAATGCATAATGCCAGACTATCATAACCACATAGCCAAGGCCTCGTGCCAAGACTACAAATAAGATTTTGTCAAGGCCTTATGCCAAGACAATAGTTTGTCTAATGAGACCTACTGATGCATCGAGGAGCTATAGCTGGCTCCACCCGTCACTTACTAAGTCCAATGCATTCCCATATGAAAAGGTTTAAATATAACATAAACATTCGTATTAAAACTAGCATACGAAATGTCAATAATTTCACCATAAACTATGAATGGTATAAAAATAGCACATCCACAGTCAAACATATCACAAAACCTTCAATACAATATAGAAGTTTTGTATCATAATAAATCAACTTCGAATAATCTTAAAATCCATCAAAGGATGTTGACATAGATGAAATCAAAATTCTTTTTAAAGAAATATATCCTTTTATTTTGAAATAATTTAAGATCCATATAAAATAAAACATTTTCTTTGAAAATATTCTTATAAGCTTGTAAGGAAATCTTTGAAGATTTTATAACGGCGGAAAATAACTGCACTCGCCGTATATGTTAAAAAAACATTCTTACCTTAATTCTGTCGAAAAGGTTAAAAAGGACCTTGTTTTGAAAACGACGTAACGATTCCTCTTATAAAAAGTCAAAAAAGGGTATAAATGACTTTAACCCATATTATTGTAAATAGTAAAAATGTTTTGAAATACATTTTGAAGAAACATGGATGTGGATGATAAAGAGATCCCAGTACATTATTACATATTAACAACCTCGGATAATGAAGAGATTGTGAAATAACGCTTACCTTGTACTTTTCCTTGGTTGGGGTAGGTTAACCTCCTGTATAATGGTGAAATAATTGTTATTAAATTATACAATAATCATATACAATAATATGATATCATATATGATCTTTTAATATTGATTTGATAATAATATCTTAGTATTATCGTTGTTTCGGGTGTTAACTTACTTGTTTTCTTTTATATGTTTTGTTCCGTAAGACATGTTTGTAAAGGATAGGTTTTATATTATTCATATCCAGAATGATATCATGTCCATAAACATCATTTTTAAATCATCAAATGATAATTATACTTGAATGGATACGATGGAGAATGAATCTCATCGCGTTCGTGGAGACGGTAGTCCGTACGTACGCACGAGCGACAATATCATTCTTTTGATATTAAAATAATATATAAATGGATGGTATATCATATATACAGAATAATTAAAATGTTATATTTATTATTTACATGAGTTACACATCATTATTATACCCATCCAAATAATATTATATTGAATAACAATTACACCACGACGTGGAGACGGTATGCCGTACGTACACACGTATGGTGACAAGTTATTCAAAGGGTGGATAGAATACTGAATATGGTTGTACCATATTTATAATAACATCACATTATATATATGATACTGGATTTATTATTTTAGAATGGTAACAACAAAGGAAGAAGATGTGGAAGAAGAAATGAACTTAGAAAAGGGTGGTGAAATCATTACCTCTTCTTCGGGTTCTTCCTTTTGATTTGATCAAAAGGGCTCCTTAGGTTGGATTTCTGATCAAACTAAGGCCCCTAGGTTGTAGTGAGGGAAGTTGGAAGAGTATTTGGGAAGAGTTTGGCCGAACCAAAAGGCTTTGAAGGTGTGAAGAAATGAGAAGGAGGAGTGCCCTTTTATAAGAGGGGTGAGGGGCACCTTTGGAAAAGTAGTGATATTAGTTTATAATAAATTCATATTCGGTTTCCAGTGGCTCCAAAGTTGACTATTCAAATTTTAAGGTGGGGATAGGTCGAAAACCACTCAACAAAGAGAATTTAGACAGGTTTGGGTACTTATATTAACCTTATCATTAAGTATTAACTCTAAGTTAATTAGTTTCACTTTTATAATGTCTCTTTGTATTTTTATATAATATGGTTAATAAACATAATATATACATCCAAGCGACCCCCAAGTGGTCCATTAATGATGAACCTATCATGATATAAGTCTCTTGGCCGATCATTAGATTTTGAGGAATTTAATATCAATTAATAATATAATATTTGTTTTAAGAACTCTTTTATGTCAATTTTGACACTATTCAATAGTTGATTTTTGTGAAACTCATAACAGATTGATTACTTCGAAAAAAGTCAATTAAATAAATCCTAATATATAATATTATCCTAAAAAATTAGTTTAATTAATTAAAAGTTTCATATTATATTTATTTGGGTATTTATAATATCAATTATTTTAATTTTTCACTATTATAGTAATTACTGCATCATCATTGTGTCATAAATAAAATAAATTATTTAATGTCTAAAAATTATAAATAAAATATCATTATGTAGTATATCTTTTTATCTTTCTAATGAATATTTATAATCTAAAATCCAACATATATAACCCTATGTAACAATTGTTTTTCTAAAAGATATATGCTTGTGTCATTTTTGTATTCATTTTAACTTAATTAAAATAAAGTGTCATTATCACTTACATGTGGATCCATGGGGTCCCAAAATCGACCCAAAGATGCCCATGGTCGACCATGTATCAAACAATAGGGTTAAGACACGTTTTAGGGTAATTTAGTACTATTATAATATTATTTTTTAACCCTTATTTACCGGATTTACCCTTAACCATGGTAAATAAAATATTTACTGCATTAATTATTCAAAATGTCTAAAAAAAAGTTATATATTTACACAATTTGAACATCCTGATTCCAAATATGGAATCCATTTTCCTAAATTCAAAACACAGAAGTGGCAGAAATTAATTTAAAATTAATTCCCGCTGTCAAAACAAAAAACGTGTTTTTAAGAGATAATAACTATCAAAAGATTGACACTTGTTTATGTTTAGTTTAAATGTAAAATTATGTCCAATGACCAACATTATATTAAATGGTAAAAATATATTCTAAATATACTTCAAAACTACTAAAATTCATAATTTATCACTATTAATTATTTTGATTAAAAAAGTTGTTTTTAATTAAAATTTAGTAATTTTCACTATTCATCAAAATATGAAAGTTATCCGAAAAGTACCAAAATTTCACCTTAGGCTAAATTCGATATTCTGAATCCAGAAATGAAGTCCATTTTAAAATATAAAATATATATAATTTCGAAAAGTAGGTATTACTATTCATAACGGCTAGTTTGATTGGTTGTGGTGTGTGTTAAAACTCAAGGTTGCGTACAACACACGCTACTGTATTATTCAAAGAAAGCGTACCATGGAAGCTTGGGATGTTTCATTTTGAATTTTTGATGTCCCCATTTAGTCAAAAAGTTTAAAATATTGTATTTAAAAAGGGTTCACTATTAAAAGTTGATAAAAGTGCAATACTGAAAATGAATTTGTTCTTGAATTATATCTAAGAAACTCATAATATGGATTCTAAAATTATAAGGATTGTATAAAGTTTAAAATTTAGATAATACTATTCATAACCTCTTTTGAATGGCTTTTTTTGTAAGTCATGGTGTAATTGAACTCGGTGTTGCGTGTAGTGCAAGTTATTGAATTATTTTGAAGAAATAACACACTATGAAATCTTGGGGTGTTACATTTCAAGGATAAATTGTTTTGTAAAACATACGTTTCAAAAAAAATCATATCAACTACTTCTATCAAACCAATTAGGAAACTAAGACCATTTTTTGTACAGTAGATGATGAATGAGTTAACATAAAAATAAATTTTTTATGTCTTATTACACCAATATTCAAATGATTCTTGGACCAAACCTACATGATTATATAGTAATTTATGTTGTGTATAGAAAACAAAAAACTCTATATGTTAACAGATTTTGTGGATATTTCTTATTTGTAATCTATCCCATGGGTTTTCAATAATGTTTTCTATAAAATATTTTCCTAATGAATTATAAATGATTTGATACCAGATAAAATGAACCAAATTTTCTAAACATGGTTTTTAATATAATTCATTAACAATATATCTTATCAATAAATTACAATTAATATTTTTAGTTAATGTGATGTTGAATCCAGGTACATAATATAAGAAATAGAAAAGTTGTAGATATATTTTGTAATCATCCAGAAAAATCATTTACAATTTTCATCCTAGGTCTCCTTAATAAATATGGTTTCTTTAGTATACATAAATAAGGGTGAATAAAATTCCTGTTATCAGAATAAGATTCAATAATAAAAAAATTACTGTTTTATAATGGTTAAATCATGATGAATAACACAATTTCATAATAATATTTATGTGACACATAACATATGATAAATATCTGAAGTACATGAATCATAACATATCAATCCATCATCATTATAAACAATTAAATTTAAAACAATATCACTTTGTGTCATCATCATATTTTCACAAAACATATTCGAATTGTAGTTCACCAAGTTATTATAAATCATCATTATGTTGTCCTTCAAATTTATCAATTTTCATTAAAAATACTAAATAATTCAATAATCTGTGTTTTAGATCACAATGATGGTTCATAATTCATCTTCATAAATTTATTTTTTCCACATATGTTAAATATGAAACAACACAATACATCCAATGAAGATAAAAATGATTTTCATTTTAAATAACTGATTTTCATGAACATTTAGTTATTTTAAATCAATTTTATAGGGAATATAGTAATTGGAAAAAATTCATTGATGTATATTTATCATTATATGAATACCTTTGAATGAAAAATGAGATTGGGATTCATAGAAATGATGTTTGGAATTGAATATCAAATAATGATTCTGGTAGCATAATTATTATACCAAATTTATTTCGGAATGAGATTATTGATTGAGTTTTCTAATATCTCAATAACAGAAACTCGTTTTTAAGGTAATGGAATGACTATAACTATGTGAAAAAGGAATATTTCAAACTTGATAATGAATTATATCAATTGTGTACTTGATTTATTATAGGGAAATGAGAATATAATTTTATGATTATTTAACACTAACTAATAATTGTCGGGAAACATTTTGAGTGCATGGGATCATGTAAAACTATTTAATGATAGTATATGATATAAATGGATTTGATAATGAGTTTGGGATTGAATTAAATTTAAGTGAAATGTGAATACTTATAGTAAATGGGGATAATAAAGTATTGTTTTAAAAATAAATAAATCCAAATATTTGGTCATCAAACATTCATTTTCTATATGAAACCCATGATTTTGGATCAAGATTTCAGATGGTAATTATATTTTTTACAATTAAAATAATCAAATAAATAATAAAAAATATTTACTAATTTTATTAAGAAAATATCTTATTAATTAAAAAAATCATATTTCCAATCAAAAATTTATTCTTAGCCATTAAATTTTTTTGATTTATTCAAGATTAATATTTGTAATTAAACCATGAAATCCTGATCTATACATAACTACAATGTGATAAGTAAAATATATATAAATATATCATTAATATATGTTATGATTTCATATAATTTATAAAAAATGAGAACAAAATATTTACAACTCATTAATAAATATAGTAAAATATTAAATTACCAATACTTCACCCTATCCAGATTTCAATTAAGTGATTTCTTATATAAATATTACTTTTTGATAATAATATCCAATGCTTAAAAATTTGTTATTTGAATGTTACATATATTCCATGATATATTAATTTTAATAAGAAAGTCATTATATATTCACATTTAATAAATATATATATTATGATGTAATACATTATGATTCATAATATGTATACAAAACAATTATAATATGTTTAAAATATAAGTGTTATATATATTACATTTAACAACATCTCAAACTATAAGTTCACTATTCTATAGGGTAATATTACTATTCAAACTATCATATAATTGTCACGTTATAATTATGGGGTATTGTTCATGTAACATTGAGATAAAATTGGTGAAATTTTCATTAACTTATTATATTTAAACCACAATTATTATTTTTTATAATTAAATTATTCTCAAAAAATGGTTATATAATTCTATTTAAAATTCTTATTGTACTCATAAGGCTTCATTGACATCTCAAAGCATAATTTATCAGAGTTATCTTCTATGTAGAATCATAGAGAATGAGTATTACTTTTCTCTCGGTGACATTATTTGTTATTTATCTCACATTATCACTCATCTCTTTTATATACCATATTATTTCATAATGGGTAATGTTCCTATCGAATTTAGTACAAACTCAATTGTATTTTATTGAAAAACATAATAATTCATTAATCATAAATCATTATTACTTTTAAAACATTTTTATTGAATTATTGGTATATTAATGAATATATATATATAATATCAAATAATTATCTCTTTTTTATTATAAATATTCTTATCATTTTACAACCATAAAACACTATGCATTTGAATCGGCTGATCGATTATAACTTCTGTACTTAATCACTAGGAATCATTCAATTACATCATTTTCATGAATAAATTTTTGAGAAAACATTTTTTTCATAAAATAATTGTGTAATAGAATTATAGAAAAAAATAATGTCAATAAAAAATCATATGACTCAAGAAGACACCAAAATACACAATTATTCATGAAACGAACAAAAAAAATAATATACAATGAAACAATTAATGGAACTATGATATTTCCAAAATTGAAGGAGTTGATTTAGGATTAAAATAATAATATCACTGGATTTTTTAATCCATGGAAATGGGGCACTACATCAAAAATATTGTAATAAATTCAAAATTCATCTTTCAATTTTTTGTATACCCAAATATAATATATCATTATATTAATTCAATTGATGAACATAAACAATATTACCAATTAAACACTCTATGGATAACCATATGCATTAATATTCACTGATAACACAATGAGATTACACACAAATGTTCTAATATTAAAATAAAAAACCAAATTATATCCACAATCCAAAGAATCCATTAACCGAGACATTCCCAACTCACACAACATTAACTAATCAATATTCATCCACAATATTTAATAACTCTATCCATGTGGTGGGAAATTATGGAGTTTTAATGAATCCAAACAATATATTTCTGAAATGATATCATCTTTCACCAAAATAATATATCCATCTGGTGATCAAACAAACCATCTCTAATGGATAGGATATTGAAGACACACTATACTCAATTACCATTTATGTACTTATATTAATTTCTTTTTTTGGTAATAGTAATGTATTATAGCTATGTAACTTCCCCAATCCCATAAGTTGATCAGGATCATTACTTTTGATAATTATTATACTAATCAATATAAATATATTGATATACATTCTTGGGGAGATTTTTATAATAATAAATAAATTCTATATTATTTTCGAAACACAATTTCAATTTCACATTTTACTAAAACATATAATTCACATTATCATTCCCAACATAATGCACCAGTCGATACAAAGAATTTTTTGATTTCATCAATTCAAAAAAACAATTATCATAAAATATTCATTACACAAAGGTAGTTTATCTAGGAGACATATTACTCACACCATATACTCCATCTCATTTCAATTTTCCTTAAAAGAATTATATTCTTACTATAACACCATTTCGACAAATCTTATAATAAAATAACCTTCCATATTTCTTAGCATATTATAATATAAAATAAATCTCTCATCTTCCCTCAAATTCATTATATTGGAGTGAAATACCTATATCATAGAATATTAATCCATAAAAAATCCAAATAATGTGAAATATGAAATCACAAAGTAAACCAGTCACATACACTAAGGATATGATACAGATAAGAGTGACAATATTTATTATTAAATTAAATATTTTGACTTCACAAATACTATTTTATCACAACCATTGATAAGGAGACAGTATAAACAAACATTATATAAACAATTTTGACAAAAACATATTTTAAAAAATTGGTATTGATTTTTAAAATACTTTTTTTGATATATAAAATATTTATTTTCAACTAAGAAAATGGGATATTTAACAAATTCATCTCAAAGATAATGAAAATTGAATATTATTGATGAAAATTATAATCACTTATCTCAATACGAATAAAAATAAAATATTATATTTCTAATGTGGATTAATTGATCACATATAATGTAAAAAATTATATTACATATTATTTAATATTGGATCATATATATTCTACCTTGTGGGTTAAATAAATCCTATTCAATAAAAAATAATATAAGGAATAGATGAATATGTTAAATTTTTAATAGAACCAATAACATTAATTTCATCCTTTATTTATTATCCATAATCTTCTATAACCATGAAGAGATGAAAATATCAAACTCTATGCACGATGTAATAAGGATAAAAAGTCACATTGATGAATTTTTATCTCATAAAAAAGAAGAATTCACTTCAAGAATCATGTTGGATTGGGTACTTAAAAGGGTTAGAAAATTATTCTGTTTGAGGACATCAATATATCCATATTTTTAAAGGATGAATTAATGATGAATAAAACACAATAGTAGGGCCCTTATTATAGGGGAACTAAAACAACCTCAACAAAAACATGGAGACTATATTGATAGTTATATAGACCATAGTAAATGCAGGATTTAATATCACAGATACTCAAATAAGCATATCAGACCATCATTGGAAGAAATTTTTCCAACATAAAAAATATGATTTTCCACCTTCATGGTATGTTGTTACACAATATATTCATGTTTACTCAGATCCATTACTCCAACTAGAATCTAGTGAATGATTATAGGAATTCCCATCACTATTTATATGTCCTACTTTCACGAACCGAATCTGGTCGCCACCAAATCCGGCACACAGCCCGAACTGTGGCAAGTCCCGAAGGGCATTGCTGATCCCCATGGACTGGCACAAGTGTCCGGGTATCAATAACTTAAAATTGGGAATGATTTACCCGAGTTTTTTACTTACAACAACAAATGAATCCAAGAAATCAAATCTGGATTTTTCAAACCAAAACATCTTTTACTAAAATTCAGAAATGAATTACACAATTTTAAATAATGTTTGAACACAATTACAAAGGTACAAACCCATGAAAATACAGCCCAAGAATTTCCACATGGAATGAGGTACCACCCTCAAGCCATCTCCACGACACTACATCACGATGGACAGCTAAAAACCCGAACCAAAGGCATAAAACCTGTACCCAAACCTGTGACATAAAATAATCAAGTCTACTTACACCCAAAGGTGTAAGTAGGGTGTGAGAGAAATCCTAGAAGGACACCACCAATAATATATTCTATGTGATAAACATTTCATGACAAAAAGCATTGCAAGTTTTATAAATAAGTAATTCTTGTTAAAATTTTCTAAAGGATGAAATAATAAATGAAAACAGTTTTCATGTGGTCTAATTTTAAAGGACCAACTATTTTAAAATAAATAACAAAGCTACTAAATTTTTCAGCCAACAATACCGTATACCGAAAAGTAAGTAAAAAGTATCTAATGAGCACAAGTAATAGGAAATAACCCATAGGCTCTAGCTAGCTGTGGGTCCCAAGTACCTCGTATCTCGGTGAGAGTGACCAAAAAATTTATTCGTTCTTGTGCACGGGCCACTAGTAGGGATCATACCCATAACCTAGTGGTCCCCAATCATCATCATCATAGTTTAGTTATAGTTGTAAGCATCAATCTTGCTAAGTGAAACTGAGGAAAAACCCCACGGATTCACAAGCATACTAGTACATGTCCACCCACCTAGATACACGGGTTTTCCCTTTGTGCTCAAAAAAGTTCAACAATTCAAGAAATATATTTTTCACTTGAAAATATCACTTCCACATCACACATTAACTAAACAGCCCCTGTACATCACACACGTCACAAATCCCACTTTTCATTCAAATGCATTTTGAAATCAAACTTACACCAAAATTGCATACAACAATTTTCACATATCTTTGACACTTCCACAAATACTTTAAACAATTTTATAAAGCCATTATAAGATATTCGACTCACATAAAATCCCTAAAACAATTATTAAACCACCCAGAAGTGTTATAAAAATACATCAAATAATACCCCAATGATACACATGAAAAACACATGTTTTCATAAATCACCTTCAAGAAGTACAACACGGTTTTACACCTTAAACTCATTAAAACCCCTCTTTTCAAGGCCCACATGAAAATAATGAATTAACAAACTAGAATTGGAAGCCACTTTCAAGACTAATATATCACTTTCATATGTTATAAACTAAACCCAAACATTACCCCACTAGTCACACATGAAAAGTACCCAATTTCAAGCTAAAATACAACTAAAAATTAAATGTTTAACCAAATCCATCAAAAATATTTTTAAAACCACACAAAACAGATTATAAACATAATTAATAAACCATGAAATCTAACTCATCACAAAATGGTTACACATCGAATCACCTACCTTTTGAGTCGAAACCCTCAAAACATGGTGAGAATCCTTATGCGCACCACCGCCACACCACAAGGAATTTAAATCCAGGCCTATAACACCAAAAATTGAACCCAATGATACCAAATCAGACCTTATGTTCGAACCCCAGCTTCTGGATATGAGGAACTTCAAGGAAGGGGAAATAATACTTAATGAGGATGGAAGGAACTAAGAAAGAATTCCCTTAATTGAAATATCTTGAATAAATCGGTCCCAATCCACCAAACTATGAACCTCCAAGTACCCAAACCTAGTATGGAGGTTCGAAGGAGTCATATTAGGTCATGTGAGGATAGAAATGGGGGAAAATGATGAAAATTTAAGGAGTTATGAATGATTCATTTTACCTCGTCAAATCTGGTCGATTTGAGAAAGATTATGAAAGACTGCCCTACATCGCGGCTAACCTGAGCTCCAAAATTCCGAAACCGATAATGGGGGTGATCCTCGGGATATTGTCTTTGAGGGGGAGGTGGAATCACAGGAAAACAGTAAAAAAATTAATGAGATATGGAGAATTTTATAAAAATATTTATAACAGGAAATGGGCCTATGGGCAGGCCCATTACCTAAATCAAAAACCCAAATCCATCAGGATTTTGGATTTATATGTGGTCCAAAGGGATATGGTGATTTTAATATATCAGGGTATGACAATTGGGAAGTGGAATGGGTTTAAAATAGTAAAAATTTATGTATTTATAGATAAAAGAATTAGTTTTTATATCTGGAATTGGGCTCGCGGTTTGACCAAAATTTTCAAGACCCAATATTTTATCTAAAATGAGTGGTAAACACCCCCAAAAAAATCAGGAATGGAAATTAAATGAAATATGAATATATAAAAAATTCATGTGTGTGACAATTATCCCCACCATAAAACTTTCTGCCCTCAGAACGCCACATCAAGGACAAAGAAAAAAACAAACCCAACCGAAAGGCAGAAATGGACTCCTTTGCTATGGTTTGCCATCAATGGCCAAAACACCTCGAGTGATCAATTAAGGAAAGAATAATTCACAACCAAAACATAAAAATATTTACTCAAATGATCAAGCACATTCGGATTTATCCTAAAATAAAACCCATCAGACACTATCTGAACAAGGCTCAAGAAATTCACCCAAACGAACAACGACATCGAACAAGGTTACGTTTACCTTGCTATAACTAAACCATTGGGAACTCTCCAATATCAATAGTTACCCAAGGAAGATTTAGGTATCGTGATAGATCTGAACGATACTACCTACCACCAATCCATGACCATGGGTAAGTCTAAGTTATTGGTACGGGGGAACAAAAATAGGCTCCCCACCATAAGAACCAACCAACTTAATCGACCAGTATAGGCCAGTACAGAAAGACCCCAAAACTTAAAGTGTCGGGACAACCGCACGGTTATCCCACACAGTTTGGTAGATTATGCTCTAACCATGTGTATCCATATACCTACATGGTTTTCTAATGAATGTTTACTACTCAATGTTCACACAACATGTCTAGAAAAATCGAAAACCTTTCCCCTGAACCCAAAGGAAACCAAAGGGGGAAAGAAATTCATTGGGATATAACATGGGGATGAGGTCCTCCACCTATTTCCACCAAATGGGAACAAAAGTAGAAATATGAAAACACCAAATGGTAAAACTATTCCCATATCTCATACTGAGAACAGTTCATTGTATAAGGTTAAAAACAACACTGGGATTTCCTCTGACTACGTGCCAGCTTCTCTCCGGGACCTATGGCTGAAGCTGGAATGATTGAAGCATCTTCGGCCTCGCAGTTAGGATTTGGAAACCCCCTAATATAATTTATTCTTTTGATGCTACAAACAACTACATGCAATTCCAGATGGGTTCACCAAAACATAACACACTCCAGAACTCACTTTACCCTATCTTGGAAATTTTCTGAAATAAGGGTTTAGAGGATGCACTCACATCACACCTTGTTTATTCGGGTGATAAACAACATAAATAAAGGACACATATAATCACCTTCCTCTAAAATAGACGATTTCGTGATCTCCCAAAAAGAGAAAAAACTTTTGAAAAACATAGACTCACAATATATTGTACAACTTCACCATTACAATCAAACGAGCACACGACATCACATCACGTCACCGAACATGACCAAAGCGACTGATAGAAATAATAAAAAGAGGGGGCCTTACACAAAACCCCCCAACATCACAACATTCTAGAAAGTGGTCATAAGAGGCTCTCGTGGACAGATTTACAACACTAGTGGTTTAAAATAAACCCCTTCTTCAAAGAGAGTACGATGGACTAAGAGTCCCTCTTAAACACTATCTATAATGACAACCCCAGAAAACATTCACCTTCGATGAATCAAGTAGCTTAAGAAACTATGGTCTCTTTCAACCATCTATGAGCACTCTTCTACAACAAGAGGATCCAAAAAACCACGAATGTAAATTGTGTAGACTCATTCTACAAAGCATAAAAAAATATTCCATACATTAATCAACTGGAGGATTTTCCAATTGCAAAAACAAAATCCGGGTTGCACTTCAGTTGGGAACTAAACCTTAATGGGGCTTACCTTATCAAACGAGAGAACCCAAGGACCCAACCAAGCTGGTCCATTAGTAAAAACATGCCATAAAATAGATCCAAACTCATTAATGGAACCACCATAATGGTGTCCTGAAACATATATCATAGGACACTACTAATCGGACCTTCTACCCAGCATATCTACCACACACAAACGCAAAACACAGTTCGAACAGGAGGGGTTCTTGGACTCAAAACATCCCACAAAATCAACATTTTCCAAAAATACATAATATATACCATCCCAAACAGTTCATAAAGACATCATGTTTCTCTTTAAAAACATTTCTTTGAAAACCAATGGCTCAGCAGTTAGTGTATCCACCAATGGTACCCCAAGGGCCACACACATGCATGTTTCTGTGCCACACCAGGAACCCTCCTCAAATTCATCCTGACACTCATCCAGTAATTCCATCAACCATCCATCATCCTATATAACCAAATGCATGTGGTCGCTCATGTAAATGGCAATGGTTAAAACTAAAATTCCTTCCAATTTTCAAAAACAAAACGGTCAACCAACCCATAATTTTGTTCAAAACTGATAAAAATGATATCAAAATATCAATTCACATCTTACAAAACACTTCATAAGGACACAACTATTAAAAAAGAAATCAAATTCAAGTTTTTCACCTCAATTTGAAAACATATCATCCCATTAAAACACCCTTTTATTGTTTAGAAAACTATATTGGAAACACTTTTGAAAACCAACTTCAATATGGTTTATGATTTCAAAAGAGGTGTAACCACACTATATTCCATTTCAAAATAATTCGGAAAATTCAGTTCCACCATTTCATAAATCAAACCATTCCCTCTTTATTTGAAAATCATTTCACAAATACTTTATGCTTCCTAAAACCATGTCACTTTAAAAACAAAGTTCCATGATTTCAAAACTAAAGCACAAAACAATGCGAGAGGAAACTAGTTTCAGTGGGTGACTTGGACATATGGTTGGAAACAATATTCCATTAACTTCACCATCACAGAGTGTTTTCTAGGGAATATCCCCAGCTCCACATGGCTTAACAGACCCTACGATCTCACTGATACCATTAACCCAACTCTCTTTTCATTTCCCCTAATCGTCATCAGAACAAGAAAACCAAAAGACATAGATAAATCCCGACTTCCCCTGGCGACTTGAATTCTGACATGAGGTGTGGTGATCAAGAACACTACCCATAATCAGAATTTCATGTCCTGACAAACTTAACTCCAGACTATCCCGACTATTTCCCAATTATCATGACTCAAATAGAGCGAACCTCCTCTGATACCATTTTGTCACGAACTGAATTTGGTCGCCACTAAAACCAGCACCCGACCTGAAACTTGGAAAGTCCCAAAGGGAAATCCTGATCCCCATTTGCTGGGACAAGTGCCCAGGTATCAAAAACTGAAAATTGGGAACGATTTACCGAAGTTGTTATACTTAAAATAACAAATGAATCCAAGAAATCAAATCTGGATTTTTAAACCAAAACCACTTTTACTAAAATTCAGAACTAAATTACACTATTTTAAACAATGTTTGAACACCATTACAAAGGTACAAACCCACGAATAGACAGCCCATGAACCTCCACATGGAAGGAGGTACCACCCTCAAGCCATCTAAACTACATTGCATCACGATGGACCGCTAAAAACCCGAACCAAATGCATAAAACCTATACCCAAACCTGTGACATAAAATAAGAAAGTCTACCTAAACCCAAAGGAGTAAGTAGGGTGTGAGAGAAATCCCAGTAGGATACCACCAATAAGAGATTCAATGTGATAAACATTTCATGACAAAAAGCATTGCATGTTTTGTAAATAAGAAATGCTTGTTACGATTTTCTAAGGGATGCAATAATAAATGAAAACTGTTTTCATGTGGTCTAATTTTAAAGGACCAAAAATTTTAAAATAAATAACAAAGCTACTGAATTTTCCATCCAACAATACCGTATAATGACAATAATTACAAAGGATCTAACGATCACAAGTAATAGGAAATAACCCCTATGAACTAGCTAGCTGTGGGTCCCAAGTACCTCGTATCTCGGTGAGAGTGACCATAAAAAATATCTGTTCTCGTGCACGATCCACTAGTAGGGATCATACCGATAACCTAGTGGTCCCCAATCATCATCATCATCATTCAGTTATAGTTGTAAGCATCAATCTTGCTATGTGAAACTAAGGCAAAACACCACGGATTCACTAGCATACTAGTACACGTCCACCCACCTAGATATAAGGGATTTCCTTTTTGTGCTCAAACTAGTTCAACAATCCAAGAAATATAGTTTTCACATGAAAATATCACTTCCACATCACACATTAACTAAACAGCCCCTGCACATCACACAAGTCACAAATCACACTTTTCATTCAAATTCATTTTGAAATCAAACTTACACCAAAATTGCCTACAACAATTTTCACATTTCTTTAACACTTAGACAAATATTTTAAACAATTTTATAAAACAATTATAAGATATTCCACTCACATAACAGCCCTAAAACAATTATTAAACCACCCCCAAGTGTTATTAAAATACATAAAATATTACCACAAAGATACACATGAAAAACACATGTTTTCATAAATCACCTTCAAGAAGTACAACATGGTTTTACACCTTAAACTCATTAAAAACCCTCTTTTCAAAGCCCACATGAGAATAATGAATTAAAAAAATAGAATTGGAAGCCCCTTTCAAGACTAATAAATCACTTTCATATGTTATAAACTAAAACCAAACATTACCCCACTAGTCACACATGAAAAGTACCCAATTTCAAGCTAAAATACAACTAAAAATTAATTTTTTTACCAAATCCATCAAAAATAGTTTTAAACCCACAAAAAAACAGATTATAAACATACTTAATTAATAAACCAATAAATCTAACTCATCAAAAAATGGTTACACATGGAATCACCTACCTTTTTAGTCGAAACCCTCAAAACTTGGTGTGAAACCATAAGCGCACCACTGCCGCACCACAAGGAATATAAATCAGATCCTATAACACCATAAATTGACCCCAAAGATTACAAATCAGACCCTAGGATCGAACCCCTTCTCTTGGATATGAGTAACTTCATGAAAGGGGAAATAAAACTAAAAGAGGATGGAAGGAACTAAGAAAGAATTCTCTTAATTGAAATATATTGAATAAATCGGTCACAATCCACCGCAATATGAATCTCCAAGTACCCAAAACCAGTATGGAGGTTATAAGAAGTCATATTAGGTCATTTGGGGAATGAAATGGGGGAAAAATGATGAAAATTGAAGGAGTTATGAAAGATTCATTTTACCTCATCAAATATGGTCGATATGAGAAAGAGTATAAAAGATTTCCCTACTTCGCTGCTCACCTGACCACCAAAATTTCTAAACCGATAATGGGGGTGATCCGAGGGCTATTGGATTTTAGGGGGAGGTGGGAATATGTGAAAACTGTAAAAAATGAATGAGATATGGAAAATTTAAATAAAATATTTAAAACAGGAAATGGGCCTACGGGCAGGCCAATTACCTAAATCCAAAACCCAAATCCATCATGATTTTTGATTTATATGTGGC
Organism: Viscum album; assembly: GCA_963277665.1. NCBI lineage: Eukaryota > Viridiplantae > Streptophyta > Magnoliopsida > Santalales > Viscaceae > Viscum > Viscum album. The sequence continues at coordinate 811,987,769 of OY728161.1, read as the reverse complement.
CCAAATGGATATGGTGATTTTAATATATCAGGTTATTACAATTGGGAATTGGAATGGGTTTAAAATGGTAAAAATTGAAGGATTTATAGAAGAAACAAAATTATTTTTTAAATCTGGAATTGAGCTCGCGGTTTGGCCCAAATTTTCAAAACCCAAAATTTTCACCAAAATGAGTGCTAAACCCCCCCCCCCCAAATCAGGAATGGAAATCAAATGAAATATGAATATATAAAAGAGTCACGTGTTTGACACCTACCAACATAGAAAACAATGTGGTGGATCAAATATTCTGATTTAAAACCTCTACATAACCACACCACATATACATATTGGACCATCATTCCCATATAAAAATGTAGAATTCTATTGTTAAGTCCCATAAAGGAATTATTGATACATTTCTCAAGAAATCATACTCACATGTGTTCTACACACTCACTAATATTTTGTGAATTTCTACCCTTCTACGGATGACTCTTGAAGAGGGGTCATATATATTATTAGTTCATTTATTTTTATTACACTTATGATGAAAATAATTAATTAGAGTTCTGGAACATAAAAAATAGTTTTTATTGTACCCATTCATTACAATATTTATATTTTCCTTATTTATGATCACTGGTATATATTTCGATGACCTAGATTTATATCACCACATTATTATTCCTCTATTATCTTTATTATTTTTTTTCATTAAAATTTTTTGGCCGGGAAATGATGGAACTTTTTTAATCTAGATCGAGTGCAATAAAACAACCCCTAATCATATTAAGTAGGTTGAAATTATAGGGATAATTGATTTCGAGATGGATATAGAATGTATTATAAAATTTGAGTCATGTTTCTGTGGATCATGAATAAAATTTGTGACATGGTCAAGAGGGGATTTTATCTAGAAAAAATATTCTTATCTTTTAGCCAATAGTTGTTGGGAATCATTGAATGATGGAGTTACACAATTATTTTGGAAAAATTTCAATGTCATATGTGAGAATAAATGTGGATTCTATATTGAAAACAAATCCTTGGGTGGGATTTTGGATTTATATGAAAAAACATACTACACGTCCTTCCATGTTGTGTAATAGTCTTCATGTTTCTTGGGTAGACATTGTGGCAAGAATTTATGTCAGAATTCAATACCAAAAAAACATATTCCATGGGCCAATCACCATTTGATTCACCCCATGTGTTTGAGCCCTCTATTTGAAGTACACATATGGGACGTAAAGTGAACAGACACATAATTCCTAGTGAGAAAATTCCATAGGAAATTATTTTGATATCCAAGCCAGGTATAAGGTAGACAACACAATAGAACTCTGATGATGTCATGGGTCATGTGTAAGAGCCATTTTAGGAAAATTACTAAAACTGAGAGGGGGGATTAGTCATGGGGACTATTTAATGAAAATATAAGATTTTATCTTTGTACCTATTAGACCAGATAAGATATGGAATCCCTATTTCTATTTTATTTTCACATTTAATTATAAGGAATAAGTAAATATAGACCAAAATATTTTTACAAGTATTTCTACATAAAAAGAATTTTTATTTCCTTGGCATGGTTTGGAAAAAATATAATACCACACAATCCAACAGAAAATAATCATTTTGTGTAAAATACAATGAGTATTATTTAACTATACACTCATGTATAAGTGTGTAAAAAATGTAATAGTGTGTTATTTTAGATCATTGAAAAAAATAATTTTTTTGAGTTTTATAGCACAAGGATGTATATTTATAATGCCTCCCAATATAGTATTCTCCTTGTTCCTGACGGTTTTTATCATTTTGAAAGTCCTCCACTAGTTGAGTTATTTATGATGTAACTATTCATCTTTGTTCTTCTACAACCTTATAGGTAACTCTGTTACCTACACATTAGAATGAAAGTGACTCTCTTTATGTTTTACCTACATCAAATATGATAGTTTCAAACTTTTTTTCTTATTTGAATGAAAATTATATATTTATAAAGTTCTCAAATGAAAACTGAATTTTCTATGACCCAAATTATTATCAGCTGTTATCAATTTGGGAAAAAAATATCCTCCCATTATTAATTCTTCATCTTTAGTGATAAACTAACTACACTGAGAAATCATCTTCATCATCTTACATAAATGAAAATGAACCTATGTGATTATTAAATAAATGAGGATCAGATAAAATAAGCATAATCTGAATTAATATGACCTGAATAATGAATGATTGTTAAGTGAGAATACAATATTATTCATGGAAGGACGATAATATGGAATAGTAAAACAACATCATGATTGCCCATTTTCATCTTTGCTACAAATATGAGTTTAGTTGCATGTATATTTCTTCATCAAGAAAAAAAACAGTTTGTGTTTGTTCTTCACTTTCCGTTGTTTATCAACCAGGTACGAAAATGGTTTTACGTGATGTTTATACTTTAGGTATTTTCCCCTATCCGTAATAAATTTCTTTGAACCATGTGGAACATGTACTTCATGGAGAAACATTCCTTCCATGAACTTCTTCTTCTTTACAGACGTCTGATGCCTAGTATTCTGGAAATGATCCATAGACCACCCCTACTTTACGAATGAACTCTTCTTCATAGGACAACATTTTTTATATAGAATAAATCTACTTCTACGGATATCCTTCTCTTCTATAGATCATATTCTCTTCTATGGACTTTCCCTACTTCTGTGGACTGCTCTCTCCACTATTTAATTCTTCTTCGTCCATGAATCATAAATGCCTCACAAACCACCTATGAAACATTTGCCCAATTTTCAACATGAAATGCCTTTTTCATTACGATATCCTTCGCTCTAAATACCAACTCGTCTCCACAATCCTTTTTATTTTTCAAGGATTAGTGCCCCACAACAATTCCTTTCATATAAAATATCCTCCTTCATGGATTATTTCTCCTATGAGTTACTTTCCTTCACATAATTTATCTTTGAGAACTCAAATGGGCATACATGAATTATTCTTCCAAAATTAATATTTTCTTAAAAAATTTACAATGACATATTGATGTGATTATGTAACTTTATTGAATAATAAATCAAAAATCCATCTAATTCAATTTACCAAAAACATCGATGTTGGAAAACCTCATCTATGTTCTGTGCTCCTCTTGGGAATCTTTTTCCCACTACGTCTAGGGTAGTAACCTTGATTAATTATGTAGGAAGAGTCCAAATGAATATGTATCAGCACCTATTATCTACAGGTGACACACCTCCTATTAACTATTACCCTCCATTGAACTGCAAGTGTCCAAAAAACCGTTGTTTCTTATGTCGTCTTTGTTGAGCGCATCACGGTCTCCATAGTGTTGATATACTGAATTCATCCATTATTGATTATCCTTCACTGCTCCACATACATCCTATATGATCTAAAAATATTACTTCTTGGTCTAAAAACTATATTCTATGGACTCATTCTATGGAAAAAAATCCCTTTTAAAAAAAGTCTCGATTTTGAACCCATTTTTTTATGAAATTATTGGTAAATGGAAACACATTAAAAATATTCTTCGTCAAAACCAACCATACTAATTTTCTATCAACTTATTTTATCATGAAGCATTCTTTTCATGATTTTTAACTTTTGATCAATCATCTTTAGCATTGTCAATTTTTCTACGGAAATTATTTCCGCATCCCTATCTTCAATCAAAATCATTCATTCCAAACAATCCTAAATACGATTGGTAGTACAATTACTCCCATGTTCATTCAAAATGAATTCCTTAAACAATATCCTTTTTTGATATTTGTGAAAAAATTATGAATTTCGTAGTTATATTTACCTTGTGATAATTATCCAACCATGACATCACATCAAATTTCATCAAATAAATCCATATCATTTCTCTAGGAATCACCTGAAAACTCAATGTCTTCAAATCATTCACATGTTTCAAGGAATATCATGACATGTGGACTTCATCTAAGCTCCATTAACATTGTAACTACTTCAACATATTGACAGTATTGATACCTTCTTGTCTCATTAAACACCATTGATAGTAATTTAAAAACAAATACAATACATGCACATAGTAGGCACTACAATCTCCCCATTTGTATTTATTAGAAATACAATAAAATTTATTTCCTAATGAATGACTCAGTAGAAGAACATATTATTTTCATTATCCTATTCTATTATCAAACATTAATTTCTCTCTTAATACCTTTTATTGAAATGAAATACCATGATGATTGGATAAAGGGTATTAGTCTATACTTGAGAAACGTGTCATCTATCATTTAACTCTGATTATACTTGCGCAATGATCAGTGTAGAAAATAAGTGGATATGATTTTGCAACAAATAAGCCATAACCAACTAATCACAATAAACTATAAAATGAGAACTCATATACTTGTCATCTAGAAATATTCAATTTCATTCCAGGATAAAATTAACAAATGTTGGATGAATTCATTTTAGAACAATCACTTTAATACTTCTGCACTCACTGTGACAAATTGATCAATAACATTCAAGTGCAATATGCTGGATACATGAAGCTGGGGAACATTCATTCTTCTTATGTTATTGAATAATTTAATTTCTTCCCCTTTGGAAAATGTTGTCATTTTTAATAAACTAGGATGAAAAATTAAGATTCATACCTCTTCCAATTAAATTGTCTTCATGTAGATTCAAGAATACTCAGATTTGATACAAAATAAACGAATAATTATAAAATCTTATACATTTTTCTCCACCACAATGGACACACTTTTAATAATTTTATTAATTGTGAATCTTATCTAGAATGGATTTTATGTAATTCTAGTATAGATGATTCAGGATAATGTGTCTTCAATATGTTATAGTCTATATTTGAACAACATTCACAACATCAATAAGGACGATCTTTCGTCTAATTAATATTTCAATTTTAATTGAGGTATTATTCAAGGATGGTAAATTATTTACCTTTTTTATTATCAACAGAAAGAACATAATACTTCTTATGTTCTCCCCCTATTAACAATCTTCACCTTCAATTACTTGAATTTTGGAAAACAATATATTACACAATTATTTAATGGAATAAGGTGGATCGTCAGTGATTCATTAATAAGAACAGTAATGTTGAGTTATTTTTCCCAACAATGTTAATCAATTTGATCTAGTATTAAATATTTCATATCAGATCTTCTATTCTGATTTAATTTGTTGTATCATGGTTTTATTCAGATTCTCTTCCACTTTTTGGGAGAATTTTTCTTCTTAATAACATTTTGGGATCATACATCAATACTACTTTTGAGGTCCATTTCATTATCAGGTATAAAGATTAAATATTTTTTTTAATGTTACATTGTTTTATGCATCTTAAAATATGAATTATTTTTTAAAATCATTTCTTATTCTATGAATCCTCTCATTCACTTTTTATTAATCAGGTAAACTCTTTTCATTTCATTTCTCACAATCCCTTGCATGTTCATTTCCATGTTTCCTTAGTATATCCATGACTTCATGTAAAATAAATAACATATAACTAGGAACCATGATAGTAAGATTGGATCTTCCTCATGAGATCATTTGAGTGTAATCCCACTTTTTAGTTTGTTTGTATTCAATACCATTCAAATTATTTGATTTAAAATCCCTGGTTTTCTCTCCATTCATTTTGATGACATCATTGTAGGATTTTTTTTATAATGTACTTAAAAAATAATCCCAAGGTTTCATCATCATTCTATGTCAGATTTTTTGATCTTATTTTCTTATCAGCTTTGTATACATGTTGAGTTGATCATGTACTAACATTATGAAAACAACCATTGCTTACATCACATACGTAATAAATCATTCCAAATATTTTTTTGTCTAAATATACTTCTGGACCAGTGGATGCTGCAACTTCTTATCTAAATTCCTCCCCCTTGAGATTTGTTTTTTATATTTTCATGAATATACCATAAATTAAATTCATAATGACCAAATATATTGGAGCACCAACACTAACAAACAAATCCTGATTTTTTAACATCTTCTATCTGATATTGTTGGTGCTTATTCATGAATTTTTGTTCCCATTAATTTGATAGAACTTCTAAATTATTCTTCTGATTAGCCATAGAAATGATGTATGGAATCTTATCACCTTTCATTAGCCATTCATATTTATAATTTTTATTCCTTCTTTCACTGTATGTGTACTTTGATTTAAAAAATAGTACAAGCTTTTGTGAATACTACATTATTATTCTCAGCTGTATGAGAAAGATTATTAAGAAATGTTTTGATATTCATATCAAATGTTGGAGTTATTTTCAAATTAGTATACTCTAATGGGAATTACAAAATAATATAAATTATTTCCTTAATTTGTGAAGACTCAATAATTGAAAACTCAAGATTAACCAACTAGCTCTCCAGTTAAAGAATTTTCATATTGTGGATGATTATATAATCTTCAGTCATCATCATCTTTTCATTACAATCCTTTAACAATATTTCAATTTCAACATCATGAACCTAAAATATTTTGGTAAAAAAGGATCAATTACCTCAATATTTATATAAAATTCTTCTAAAATGTATACCCATGACTTCGGTGAACTTCTACAACATATTTTATAGTTCATGTATCTTTTCATCAAGAGTATTAATTAATTCCTATTTATATTAAACTTCTTTGAGAATGTTTTAGAATGAAATTTCAATTTTTGTCTTTGTTTTTACAAAGCATCCAATCATTCATGTGTTATTTAGACATTCAACATTTTTTCATTTAATATCTTCTCTAAAAAAATTAGTTTCTTCTTCTACCTGGGTGATAACTTCTGGAAAATCCAGAAATACTCCATAGACAAATGATTGATATTAATTTGTAATACCATGATGAAAAACTGTTAATATATGAACTGATAACTTTTGAGAAGATGTAGATCAATCATCATCAGAACTAGTGCTCAGATTTTCATATTTATGAATTATTGGAAATGTAACACATGACATATTATTAGTAGAGGATGGAAGGTAATCCATGTTTTTTGTGGAAAAATTATCAATATACTCATTAAATTCTATATCTCAAATGTTTTCATTGTCAACAAGGCATGGTTAAACATATACATGCTTATTTTTAGATAAGAGGGGCTTTTTCATCAAAATTATCTTCAATTTATTTTTCCAGTTCATTATAATCATGGAAGATAGAGATTAATTCTCATTGATAATTGAATATTTACCAAAACATCACTTAATTGTGGTTTCGGGAAAGAAACTCATGTATTTAAAAGAATATACAATCACTTTAGATTATATAATAGAGGCATACCATGCCTAAGATGTCTATTGTACAAACTACACTTGTACATACCTAAAACAGATCTGGGGTGAATCAATTTGTGGGATTTTTTTAAACGAGTTGAAACCTTTAATCCCACTACCTAATCGTCCTATTATGTTATGGATTCCCATATTAACTTTTCCAATTGTATATATATATATATAATATGTAAATAAAACATACAATATTTTTACATGGTTTACTACTCATCATTGGTAGCAACATTCTTTGTACGGTTTGGAAGAATTAAAACACCCGACAATTCAATAGAAAATAATTATTTTGTGTATAATGAAACGAGTAGGGTATACATTTACACACATGTAGAAGTATATAAACAATCCAATAGTTTGTTTTTATAGAACCTTGAAAAAAATCCAACTGAGTGAGTTTTTCAAGACTTGGATGAATAATTATACTAAATCATATTATAGTATTCTCCCCATTGATGAGGGTTTGAAACACCAAGAATGTTCTCCAACAATTGAGTCATGTCTGATGTCACAAATCTACTTTGTTATTCTATAGACTTCTTCATCAATTTGTTACTATCACATCATCTTGTAGGAATATAATCTTACGTCTCCCCAACAAAAAACATGATAGACACATAATCATCATATTCTATTTGTTACAATAAAATTAATTTATTTTGTACTAATGAGTGGTGAATTTTCTATTACCCAAATTATATAAATCTGATAACAATTTTTTCACCAAATATAAATTTATTATTCTTTATTCTTCCACTATGAAAAACCAATACCACTAATATCTCATCTTCATCATCTAACTTAAATCACAATCTTCTTTGGTGATTATTTAATAAATGAAGATTACCTCAACATTGTATCATCAAAATTAGTCTTGCATAAATAATGAATGATCATTAATTGGGAAAAATCTATTATTATTTTTCACATATTAATATTGAATAGTGTAGTAGTGTAATGATCTCCCCTTTCCCTCCTTTTTGAAAATATTAGTTTAGGTGCACATCTTCTTCTTCATCACACACAAAAAATATGTGTGATTATTCTTCACTATCCATTTTGTATCAACAATGTACACACACGTTTTTATTTGATGTTTATCCATAATATAATTTCCAATATCCTCATCAAACATCTATTCATTGTGTGGTGTCAGAGCATCATAAATAACAGCCCCTTATGTGAACTACCTTTTCGTTTGTTGATGACTGATGCCCACTAACGATTTATACTTCGTCGACCGTCCCTAATCTATGGATGACTATTTATTACTAGGGCACATTTCCTTATGTAGACCGATTCATCTTCCACGAACATCTTTTTATTAGTTGGTCCATTATCTCTTTGGTAGATAACCCCTTCTTGTACGGACTACCCTCTCCTTATTCGGCTACATCTTCCTCTACAGACATTTGATGCCTCACATACCACCTATAATATATGGTAAATCTTTTCTCTAAAAACATTATCCATTGTGTGGATAGCCTTATCATAGCAGACTAAGTCCCCTCCATGGTCCTTTGTCATTTTTTATGTTTATTTCTTCAAAAGAAATACTTTTGCAGACAACTTCATCTGTAGATTAATATTACCTCTATGAAGTACTTTCTTTCACATAATTAGTCCATATGATCTCTTCTATACTTATCCAAATTTTTCCACCATTGATGATATTTTATAATAAAAATCCATATGAAATAATAAAGGGATTACAATATTTTATATAGGATAATAATTCCACAAATACCAGTAATCCAATTTTTTTTAAAAAAAATCGATGTTGGAAAACATCCACTGTGAACTACGCTCATCTGATGAACTGTTTTTCTTCAAAGGTCCTGGTAGTACCCTTATTTCATTATAGAGGATGATTCTATTCTCATACATATCACCACCTCTCAGACATTAGTGAGGTTCCTCCTGTGAAATTTCGGCCTCCAGCAAACTACAGGCCTCCCACAAATCGTGTTCCCTACGTGGTACATTTTGTATGGTTCTTGGTCTATATAGTGCTGGTTTGAGGAATCCTTCCTTTGAAGATTATCCATCACTGCTCATAATACCTCATATGTGGTCTGTGAACTATTTGTTATGTCGAGTGAATTGTGCTTTACAGAGACCCTTTCTAAAAAAATATCTCTTTTCCAAAAACTTTTCTCCAAATTTTGGAGCCCAAAATATGGAGAAATATAGGTAATCCACACCACTATAAAAATATTCTTCATCAACACCAAACATACTAATTTTTGATCATGGTATTTTTCACCAAACCTTTTCTTTTGTGGTTTTTATACATTAATTGATGAACAATAGCATCATCTAAATTTTCATGTAATGTATTTTAGCTTCCCATTATTATATCAACATATTTTTTTTCAGCCAAATAAAAATATGATTAGAAGCTCCTTTACTCCCATATTCTTTTATAATGCTTGAAGCACAAATTCATAAAAAACATGTAGTATTTCCGAAATTAAAATCACCAAATAATCATTATATTTACCTTTCCTTCAAGACATATTCAACCATGACATGACATCCAATTTCATCATATAAATACACATATATTTTTCTGACATCACCTTGATACTCAATTTCATCAAACCACTCATATATTTATTGTAATATCTAGAAATGACAACTTCATCCCAGATCCATTGACTTTTTAACCACTTCATAATATTGAAAAAAACTATATATTCATATCTCATTTATCTGCGATTAAATTATGTTTACAAAAAAATACAATCCAAAGAAAAATTGAGATCTACATCATATTCCATGATTAACAAACCTCATAATTTTCCCAAAACCATTTACATTATGAATATCCTCTTTACGTACATGGATATTGAACCATGAGTATTTTATCTTCATAAATTTGGTCAGAGTATATTAATTAGAACTATAGATACAACAAAATGTTGTATGAGTGATATTATTCTTTTAGATACAATATGAAGACAGATCTTATCAGGTGTGATAACGAAAGCTAAATTGATATTGGTACCCCCAAAACCACTTGGATTGGATGTTCATTAAAACATATATAAAGGGGCATTAAGTACTCCCACACACTAAAAATGAGGAAATACCTATATCTAAATAGTGGTACTCCACTATTATGGTTATATACCTTGGTAGATTTCCATGAATTGAGATATTACTATCTCAAAAACATTGTGCACTATTAATGTATGTGACCCCTATTTAGAAACTTTTCAGTGTTAATGTGGTTCATGGAATTAGATATGATACTTTTAGTGCTCAAAAGAGACTCTTATTCATCATTATGCAGGTAGTGGAGATTTTAATCCCTCCCATTTTTAATGGAATTTTTATTTGATAATTCATTACATGGGGATTACATTCCCACTATGAATTATGGGTGATGTAGTACTTTTTATTCAACATTATCACATCTTGTTATATGGGTTTCATTTATATATTTTTTATCTATATGGAAATTAACTACACATGCAATTTCATATAGATATGATTGGTATATGGGTGGTGACTATGGTGGACATTGAATTGGAGGTGTATAACAGTGTTTGAAGGAATTTAAATTTTTTGGTGGTTATATATAGATATATATGCCAACATATTACCTTCTATAATTTTCTAGTGATTTTCTAATGAGGATATTATTTCAAGATTGACATATATTTTTCCCTAACAATTATGTATTTCAATACTATTCTTTGAGATATTTTCAATAGAATTAAACATACATTTTTAATCTATAGATGTATCAAGTATAGAATATTTATGAATTTTTTCACGAATATTGGTATACCGTTATGTGAATAGGTATATAATGATAAATCCTACAATATAAATTATATGCCTACTTTATTATAGTCTCCAGCCCCTAGAAATTTAGATGTTGGCTTTTTTTCACTCTTAGATTACTACAGACCCAGTTGGGGACCCAATCATTTTATTCATGAGAATGTGGCACTAAAGGAGGGTTGTACTAGTATAATGAGATGGAGTTATAAATTCCATGGGTATTGTCTTCGGATCTTAGGTAAATTATGTATACGTGTCTCATATTTTTCTCTCATCCAAGGATAACATTGATACTATTACATATTTTATATCTATACCCAATGAATATGAAAAACAATGTTTCAACATGGAATAACATGGTAGATGAGGCACATAATCCAATAGTTCCTACGTTATATAGGTTTCTTTCTTTGAAAGTCCGCACAATACCTTAGTAAAATAATTAGATATTCTAATTTAATCATGGAACAAATTTTAAACATTTTGGATTACTTAATGATGATATTTAACTATAGATATGATAGAGGGTCGGGATGATGAAAAAAAATTTAATGAAGACTTAGTAAAAATACCAATAATTGAGGTGATCTATCATGTATATCATTAAAAAGTTCATACACTCATTGGGAATTATATAGATCCATATATGGTAGATCAAAATGATGATAGAATTTATGTTGGGAAGCTGATAACTCTAGTATGAATCAGTGATATAAATCATTCTAAAAGAGGGCTGTCAGGATTAGATAGTACCCTCATATAGCTTTGTTGTCTTTAAAGAAAAGCTGGTTTGCATTTCATGGTTTTGTAAAAGGAGGAATATTCATTATAGGACTCATATTTTGGGATCTACTATGCATGGATCACATATATTTTACATTTCTTCTTTCTGATATTTGACACATTGATTATACCATTCAAGGTAAAATTATAAGGCCCCAACCTTAAACCTTACTTAATCATGAGTTATTACAAGATTACACATTGAGGATCATTTCAGGTGTAGAGTTTTAGAGAATTAGATCATAAAACATGAATTAAATTCCACATTTAAACAAAGTGGTTACATAAAAGATAATATTCATTTTTCCCATAAACGGAAACATATTTAAAATAAAACATGCATTCTTTCTTGATACATCCTTGACACTATAATCATATCATGTAAATTTCCCTTGACATGTGAAAAACATTTCAAAATCATTGGATGAGCATAAAAATCTAAGTAAGGGATATAAAAATATGGAAAGGAAACATGAGTACATATATACATAATAATGAAATCATACCTTACACATAAAACATAAGCACTTTAACATACCTCATCAAATCATGAATAAATCATAGAAATCATAAGACATAAAGGTAACCTGAGCCATTCATATCATTCTTACGTAGGGAGTAACCATCTAGGTTATGTTTGGAATACCCATCACTGTATATTCCCTAAATATCTCCGGAGAAACCTCAACGTTTAACCCCTTCGCATTACCCAATTCATTGTAGAGCTATATCGGGCTCACACACCCTTAGATTATCACGGAACCACCCATCTTCATAATAATGCCCATGAACCATAACATAATCTTATCACATAAAACATATATAAAGGAAACATAATATTTCCACATTTCAATCACAAGATATCAATACAACACATTGATATAATAGAAAAATTATGAAAACCATTTTCAATACCAAAATAAAAGAAAAGTAAAACATGGTTTTTATTTTTCTTTTAAAAAAAGTATGGCTTGTAGAGGAAGTCGAAACCCAAATAATGGTCACGACTGCAGAGAAGTCGTTGTCTCCACATACGTACGACAAAAAAAATTCCATTTTGTCATTTAGTAAAACGGTTCGTATAAAAAATATTCATTTTGGATAAACATAAAAGTCAAAATGTGTTTATACGTCGTATAAAAGAAGGTTTTGTATAAAACAATATATGCCTCAATGAATGAAGATTGAGACGAAGTCCCATACCTCGTGTCCGACATGAATCGATCGTTCTTTAATGACCTGAATAATAAACTTGAGTTAATTTATACTTGCTTAAGAACAATTTTCAAGTTCATTATTCCTTTTATATCACTTATTACCATGTCATGAACACTATGTAATTATTTAAGTTAATAACGGTCGTTTTAACGATCATTGGTACTTGAGTAAAAAATATGCTCTTTAGAATTAAAAGTTGTTCATGTATCCATTATATCCAGAGTTATACTCACGATGTATGTATAATATATAACATATATATCCAGTATATACATGCATTTATAGTATTACATAACATTTAGAGGTAAGAAATGAAATGCACCGTTCATGGAGACGGTAAGCCGTACGTACGCATGAACACTACTTCCATTTCTATTTCGTATTTAATGGAATTAAAACATAATGATACATAATAGTATTATAATTACAGTAATTTATCATATATAATATCATTAAATCTATCCTTTATACATACCACATATGTTATTAACAAATCAAATCACATTGAGGGGGCGGTAGTCCGCACATCCTAAAATGAAGATATCGCATTTACCCAAAATGGAAACCATAAAAGTATGTCATAAATGAAAAATACAGAAGCTTATGTAAAAAATAAAAATGTTATATATATCATATATAAATATAGTGACATCATAATGGACACCATTTAAGGTGTTATATGAGTGTTGAACAATCATCGTTTTGTGAGGCAGAAATTCGCCATCCACAAAAATAGTATGTTCTTTAAAAATTAGATGTATGTGTGTGTAAGTGTAGCTCAAATACTTCTTATAACAAGATACTAGTATATTTAAGATACTGGTGTTGTTACAGAAGAAATTAATAAAAAGTGTTTAGCGGGTTTGAGAAGCAAAATAAAACATAAGAACACAAGAGAAAACACTACCTTAAAAATGGGCAAGTCTTTTTGATTTGAGCTCAAAGGATTCCTTGGGAAGACTTCTGCCAAAAGTGAGGCTTAAAGGAGTATTAGAGGGATGTGGAGAGTCAAAATGTCTAGGGTTTTTCCAAGCCAAGGGCTTGAGAGGTGTGGGTATGGTGGTAGAGGTGGGGGACTTTTATAAGAGGAGAGGAGGGGCACTCTTGGAAATTTATAAAAGGTTACTTTATTATAAAATGGTTTTCTGATTTAAAAGGTCCCAAAATTATATATTTCTAGGATAAGGTGATAATAGTTCTAAATCCTCCCAACCAATAGGTTTTTTACATGCGTAGGCCATATATTTTACATTATAATTTCATTTTTTTAAAATCCTTAAATAATGAGGTAATCGTTCCATCATCATGGTATCATAAATAATTTAATTTATTTAATGTCTAAAAATTATAAAAAAAATTATCATGATGTAGGAAATATTTTTATATCTCTAATGAATATTTATAGTAAAAAATATGACTTTTCTAACCCTATTTGAAAATTGTTTTATTAAAACAACTCATGTTTGTGACATTTTTATTTTAACTTTAAATAAAAAAGGTATTAATGTCATTTTCCTACCAAAGTGGCTCCATGGGGTCCCCAAGTTGACCCATGGATTGGCTTTGTCGGACATGACACATCCAATAATGGTAGGACATGTGTCTAGGTCATTTCATATTATTAAAAAATTATTTTTACCTTAATCTCCACAAATTACCTCTAATCGCGATTAAAAACATAAAAGTTTCTATTCATCAAAAAATTATTTTAATCCCATTGAACAACATTTTACTTCTTAATGACAACCATGTATGTCGGATTTTTTGAAATTCAAAACACATAGGTGGTATAATTTCATTTAACAGAAAATCAGTTTTTATTAGTACCACATAATGGATTCACTATTCATCAAAAATTGATGTTTTTCAGATAAATAACAAAACTTCACCCTAATATATATTTGATATTACGAATTCAAAAATGATGTATATTTTACAAAATTCAAAACATATAAGTTACATTAAATATTTTAATAATTAATTCCCGCTGTCAAAACGAATAGCTTGTTTTTATGAAACAATATGTATCAAAAGATTGACATTAATTTAAGTCCAATTTCAAGGTGAAATTAATTCCAATTAAAACCATTTGATTAAATGGTAAAAATTTATTCTAATTGCACTTTAAAACCAATTCAAAATATAATCTAATCAAATAAATAAATTAGATTAAGAAGAGGTTTTGGATTAAAATACAAATGTTTTCAATATTCATTAAAAATGAACTTTATCGAAAAAATACCAAAAATTTACACAAAGTAAAATTTGATGTCATGATTCTAAAGAAGAGTTTTATTTGGTCCAATAAAAGTTATAAGAGTGACCAAAACTATATTTAAATAGGATTCTCCATCAAAAGGCGATAGTTCGACCTTTTAGTGAATATTAGAGTATTCGTGCCTAAAATTGAATTCTTTTCATATTTTAAGCCTTTATATTTTATTGGATAAATGTAAATACATATATAATAATATTTTAGTTATTTATATTCATTCTCTCTAATAAAACGGCTACGTGTTAACTACCATTTGAAATATTATTATTTTTTTACTAGTGTGCAATGTAAGATTTCAAAAAAAAACTCTTTGTCACGTATCGGGGACGCTATCAAACATAGAAACCCATTTAAAGTAAAAATAATATTTATTTCATGAATATTAATAAAAATGAAAATGATTTATTCTTTATTTATCTGGGATGTTACATCCTTCCGCCTTTTTGGGAATTTTGTCCTCGCAATTTTATTCACTTTTCAAAATAAGTGGGGGTATTTATCCATCATAGAATTTTTAGATTCCCATGTCGCCTCTTCAACCATATGGTTTTTTCACAAAACCTTTACCTGGTGATGTAACTTATTCAACAAAACTTTCTCTCTACGGTCAAGTATTTGGACTAGTTGTTCTTCATAAGAGAGATTATCTTCCAACTGAACTACCTCTGTGCTCAAAACATGAGATGGATCTGGAATGTACAACCTCATCGTCGAAACATGAAAAAATTGTGTACTTGAGATAAACACGGAGGTAAATCCACTCAGTAAGCAACTGATCCAACTCTCCCCAGAATTTCTTATGGTCCAATGATGCTTGGACTCATCTTTCCTTTCTTACCAAATCGCATCACACTTCTCCACAATGAAACATTGAGAAAAACATGATCACCTACCTCGAAAGATAGATCCTTCCTCCGGTTATCCGCATAACTCTTTTGCCTGCTCTGAGCCGTTCTCATGTGTTTCTGAATCAATAGAACTTTTTTTGCCATCTCTTCTACCAATTCTGGTCCCATCAACTGCCTTTCACCCACTTCATCCCAGAAAGCATGAGTTCGACACCGCTTCCCATATAATGCCTCAAATAGTGGCATCTGTATACTGGAATGAAAACTATTATTATAAGAAAACTCAACCAAAGAAATATGTTGGTCCCAAATTCCCTAATTATCCATCGAACAACCACATAGAATATCCTCCAATGTCTGAATTGTTCGTTCTGACTACCCATCTGATTGAGGATGAAACGCTATACTAAAATTTAATTCTGTACCCAACGACTTCTGAAGGACATTCCAAACGTTAGAAGAGAACCTGTGATCGTGGTCAGATACAATGGAAAGAGGAACTCTATGTAACCTGACTATCTCTTTAAGATAAAAACAGGAAAGTTGTTCTAGGGAAAAAGCATCTAGTATGGTAAGGAAATGAGCATATTTAGCCAACTGATCAACAATAACCCAGATTGAATTATTACCTCGAGATGTCTTCGGAAATCCCACAACAAAGTCCATAGATATATTCCCCCATTTCCACTATGCCACTGGTAAAGGCCGAAGTATCCCTTTCGGTAACTGCCTCTCTACTTTAACCAATTAAAAAGCAAAACACTTCACAGTAAAATCAGCAATATCCCTTTTCATTCCGTCCCACCAGTAATACTCCTGAAGATCTCTATACAACTTAGTACTACCAGGATAGACTGAAAACAGAGAACTATGAGCTTCACATAACAAATCTCTCTTCAACTGTGAATCACACAGCACACACAATCTCTTCCCAAATCTCAAAACAAAATCATTATCAATATTGAATTCAGGAAACTTGCCCTTCTGAACCAGCTCTACATTTTTCTACAACTCGTTGTCTTGCTTTTATTCTTGCTTAATTCTGTATAATAGAGAAGATTTCACAGATACCTGAAACAAAAAATAAGGACATCCTACACCAAAAACTTCTATGCCAAAGTTCATAAAATCCTTAACCAACAGATCACGTTCCAAACACAACATTTCTACTGAAGCATTACTTTTTCGACTCAAAGCATCATCCACTTTATTTTCGTTTCCAGGATGGTAATGAATTGTACAATCATAATCCTTGATTAATTCTAGCCATTTCTTCTAACTCATGTTCAATTCTTTCTGAGTGAATATATACATTAAACTTTTGTGATCGGTATATATTTCTCACATTACTCCATACAAATGGTGCCTCCAAATTTTAAAGTGAAAACAATAGCAGCTAATTACAAATCATGTGTAGGGCAATTTACCTCATGAGTTTTTAACAGTCGTGAAGCATAATCAATTACCTGATCATTCTATATTAAGACGCAACCAAGTCCTTCCAATGAAGCATCACTGTAGATAACAAACTCCTCATTCCTGGAAGTTAGTGCCAAAACTGGAGCATTCACCAATCTTCTTTTTAGTTCCTAAAAACAATCATCACATTCTTTTGTCAAGATAAACTTAACACCCTTCCATGTTAGCTTAGTCATTGGACTAGATAACCGTGAAAAAGTTCTAACAATCCTTCGTTAATATCCTGCCAAACCAAGGATGCTACGAATCTAAGTTACATTTGTGGGTCTTGGACATTCTTCCACAACCTTTGTTTTTGAAGGATCAACAGTTATCCCATCTTTAGAGACAATATGACCATGGAACAAAATTTTTTGCAACCAAAACTCACACTTGCTGAATTTCCCATACAATTTATTTTCATTTAAGGTTTGAAAAATTACCCTTAAATGACTTTCATGCTCCTCTTTACTTTTAGAAAACACCAAAATATCATCAATGAAAACAACCACAAACTTATCCAATAACTCAGGGAAAATTCTATTCATTATTTCCATGAATACAGTAGGTGCATTGGTTATACCAAAAGGCATTACTACAAATTCATAATGGCCATATATTGTACGAAACACGGTCTTCAGAATATCTACTTCCTTTATCTTTAATTGATGTTACCCTGATCTCATTTCAATCTTGGAAAAAAATTGAGCTCCCTGGAGCTGATCAAACAAATCATTGATATGAGGCAATGGATACTTGTTCTTAATAGTGATATTATTCAAGTCTCTATAATCAATGCAAAGTCTCATAGAACCATCTTTCTTTTTAAAAAATAAAATAGGAGCACCCCATGGTGATGTGGTAGGTCGAACAAATCATTTCTCTAATAAGTCTTCCAATTTATCCTTCAACTCTAAAAGTTCAATTTGAGTCATTCGATAAGGGGGTTTTGAAATTTTCATAGCATCAGGAACTATGTCTATAGTAAGCTCAACTTCCTGATCTGGTATTATTCCAGGAGACTCATCAGGAAAAAAATCAGGATACTCATTTACCACTGGCACATCATTAATCTGAACAATTCCCTTGTTTTCAGCAATATGTGAAAGGTAACATTCATTTCCATCTTTTACATGTTTCTTGGCCTCTTAATACGTTATCAACAGTAAGGGTTCATTCTCGTACAAAAACTGAAAGACTTTCTAAAAAGAAACTTCTTTAGCTCTACAATAAATCTTAGCATGGTAAATAAAGAGCCAATCCATACCCAGGATAACATCAAACTCTACTAGAGGTAAAACAATAAGGTTTGCAAGTAGGTTCTTTCCACGGGTAAGGATAGGAAGATTCTTATAAATTCTTTTTTCCTCAACATTTCCCCCATGTGTTTTTACCAAAATTTCGGGAGTCATTTCTGAGATGGTATTCCCATTTTACTAGAAATGTTTTCAGAGATGATAGAATGTGTAGACCCCGAATCAAACAACACACTAGCATAATCTGAAAAACAAACAAACAAAGTACCCGATAAAACATCATTTGATGGCCTGACATCTTCTGAAGTAGTTTCAAAGGATTTCACCACCCCTTTTTTCTTGTAGTCTAACAGCTTCCCATCACTCGAGCTCTTTGTCAGACACTCGTTTTCATAGTGACCCATCTCATTGAACATAAAACATTTAACTTACTGTAAATCAAATTTGGTCTTACCATCACCCTAATCTTTTTCAGTGCAATCATGTGCCTTATGTCCCATTTAACCACATCGGTAGCACTTTCTAGAATTCAGAAGACATTCCCCAGCATGCCTTTTACCAAATTTATCACAAACTGGAAACATAGTTTTCTTACCATCAGACCTTTTTGAAGAATTCTTTTCATTATCCTGCCACCTCGGTCTATTCTTCTTCTGGTTGTTATAGAACAGTTGATCATCGAAAAACTCCATTTCCACCATCTCCTCACATTGAAAAATATTTTCATATCTTTTGAACTCACGAGAAGCCAATGCCCTTCGATATTTTGGATTTAATCCTAAGTAAAAACGATTGATTTTACTATCAAGGTCTCGGATAAAATATGAAGCATACCTTGCCAACCGAGTGAACCTCTCTTCATAGGCTGCCACTGAGTCTTCCTCTTGCCTCAATTCCAAGTATTTAGTTTCTATCCTAAGTCGAACAGCCTTAGGAAAATACTTCTCAAGAAACATACCTTTGAATTTATCCCAGTCGAGACCATCAATCTCATCAGCGTACCTGATATTTTTAACCATCGACCATCAATGATCTGCTTCACCCTCCAAATGGTAAATTGAAGGACAATTGTTTTGATTGTATGAACACCCCATGACATTGAAAATCTTCTCCAATGCTTTAAGCCACCCTTCTGCTAGAACAGGGTCAGATGATCCTCTGAATGATGGGGGATGTTGCCTCATGAAATGTTCCACCACTGACATGTCCCTCTGCGGTTGATCTCGTTGATCACATGCATGGATACCAGGACCATTTATCGCTTGATTCAACTGCGCCATTACTGCAACAACCTGTTCAGTTCCAATTCTGACCATCTCAGGATGCTGATTCGGAAGGATATTTCCTTATGTATGCCTTCCAAGCACTGCTTCCCTATTTCCTCTGCGGAAATCCATTCTGAACAAACATGTGTTAGATGAAGCAACATGGTAATCTTTAAATGCTATATCATTTCAAATTGACCATAAAAAAATATTTTTGGATAATCATTTAATATAACTCTAACTCCTAATGTTATCTAAACCGACCTCTGATACTAACTATATGGCCCCAACATTAAACCTCACTTAATCTTGAGTTATTACAAGATTACACATTGAGGATATTTTCAGGTTTGGAGTTTTAGATAATTAGATCATAAAACATGCATTACATTCCACATTTAAACAAAGTGGTTACATAAAACATAGTATTCATTTTTCCCATCAATGGAAACATATTTAAAATAAAACATGGATTCTTTCTTGACACTTCCTTGACACTATCATCATATAATGTACCTTTCCCTTGACCTGTGAAAAACATTTCAAAAACTTGGGATGAGCATAAAAATCTTAGTAAGGGATATAAAAATATGGAAAGGAAACATGAGTACATATATTCATAAGAATGAAATCATACCTTACCCATAAAACATAATCACTTTAACATACCTCATCAAATCATGAATAAATCATTGAAATCATAAGACATTAAGGTAACATGAGGCATTCATAACATTCTTACGTAGGGAGTAAACCTCTTGGTAACGTTTGGAATACCCATCATAGTATATTCCCTAAATATCATCTGAGAAACCTCAACACTTAACCCCTTCACATTACCCAATGCATTGGAGAGATATATTGGGCTCACATGACTTACTTTATCACAAAACCACCCGTCTTCATAATAATGCCCAAGAACCATAACATAATCGTGTCACATAAAACATACATAAAGGAAACATAACTTTTCCACATTTCAATCACAAGATATCAATACAACACATTGATATAATAGAAATATTTTGAAAACCATTTTCAATGCCAAAATAAAAGAAAAGTAAAACATGGTTTTTATTTTTCTTAAATAAAGTTATGGCTTCTAGAGGAATCTGAAACCCAAATAATGGTCACGATAACGGAGAAGTCGTTGTCTCCGTATACGTATGACAAAAACATTCCCTTTTGTCATTTAGTAAAACTCTTCGTATAAAAAATATTCCTTTTGGATAAACATAAATGTAAAAAGTGGTTTATACAGCGTATAAAAGAAGGTTGTGTATAAAACAAAATATGCCTCAATATAGGAGATTGAGACAAAGTCCCATACCTTGGGTCCGACTTGACTCGATCGTTTTTTAATGTCCAGAATAATAAACATGAGTTAATTTATACTTTCTTAAGAACCTTTTTCAAGTTCATTATTCCTTTTATATCACTTATTACCATTTCATTAACACTATGTAATTATTTAAGTTAACAACGGTCGTTTTAACGATCATTGGTACTTGAGTAAAAAATATGCTCTTTATAACAACAAGTTGTTCATTTATCCATTATATCCAGAGTTATACTCATGATGTATATATAATATATATAATATATATCCATTATATACATGCATTTATAATATTACATAACATTTAGAGGTAAAAAATGAAATGCACCGTTCATGGAGATGGTAAGCCGTGTGTACGCATGAACGCTACTTCTATTTCTATTTCATATTTAACTGAATTAAAAAATAATGATACATAATAGTATTATAATTAAAGTATTGAATCATATATAATTTCATTCAATATATCCTTTATATGTACCACATATGGTATTAACGAATCAAATCACTTTGAGGGGGCGGTAGTCCACACTTCCTAAAATGAAAATATCGTGTTTACCCATAATGGAAACCATAAAGGTATGTCATAAATGAAAAATATAGAAGCTTACGTACAACATAAAAATATTATATATATCATATATAAATATAGTTACATCTTAATGGCCACCTTTTATGGTGTTATATGAGTGTTGAACAATCTTCATTTCGTGAGGCATAAATTCTCCATCCACAGAAACAACTATTAGATGTAGGTGTCTGTAAGTGTAGCTTGAATAAATCTTATAAAAAATCATAGTATATTTAAGATACTGGTGTAGTTACAAAATAAATTAATAAAAAGAGTTTAGAGGGTTGGAGAAGCAAAATGAAACATAAGAACACAAGAGAAAACACTACCTTTAAAACGGGTAACTATTTTTGATTTGAGCTCAAAGGCTTCCTTGGGAAGACTTCTTCCCAAATTTATTCTTCAAAGAGTAATAGAGGGATGTGGTGAGACAAAATGGGCATGGTTTGGCCGAGACAATGGCTTGAGAGGTGTGGGTAAGGTGTTAGAGTTGGGGGCCTTTTATAAGAGGAGAGGAGGAACACTCATGGAATGTTATAAAAAGTTACTTTATTATAAAATGATTTTCGGTTTTAAAAGGTCCCAAAAAAAAATTATAGTATATGGTGATAATAATTCGAAATACAACCATCAAATAGGTTTTTTACATGTGTTGGTCTTATATTTTTAATTATCTTTTCATTTTTTTAAATCGTTAAATAATGAGGTAATCACTGCATCATATTGGTATCATAAATAATTTAAAATATTTAATTGATAAAAATTATAAAAAAATATCATGATGTAGGAAATCTTTTTATCTTTCTAATTAATATTTATAGTTAACAATATGACTTGTATAACCCCATTTAAAAATTGTTTTAGTAAAAAAACTCATGTTTTTGACATTTTTATTTTAACATTAAATAAAAAATGTATTAATGTCATTTTCCTACCAAAGTGGCTCCATGGGGTCCCCAAGTCGACCCATGGATTTTTTTGGTCGTACATGAAACATACAATAAAGGTAGGACATGTTTCTAGGTCATTTCATATTATTAAAACATTATTTTTACCTTAAACTATACTAATTACCTCTATTCGCGATTAAAAACTTAAAAGTTACTATTCACCAAAAAATTATTTTAATCTCATTGAACCACATTTTAATTATTAATTACAAACATGTGTTTCAGATTTTTAAAATTCAAAACACAGAGGTGGTAAAATTTGATTTAACGGAAAATCGGTTATTATAAGTACCACTTAGTGGTTTCACTATTCATCAAAAATTGAAGTTTTTCAGAAAAATAAAAAAAACATCACCCTAAGCTATATTTGATATTCCTAATTCCAAAATGACATCTATTTTAAAAAATTAAAAACATATATGTTACATTATTTAATTTAATAATTAATTCCCGCTGTCAAAATGAATAGCATGTTTTTATGTAACAATATGTATCAAAATATTGACACTAGTTTAAGTCCAATTCCAAGTTCAAATTAATTCCAATGACCACCATTGGATAAAATGGAAAAAATATATTCTAATTTAACTTTAAAACCAATTTAAAAGATAATCTAATCATATAAATAAATTATATTTAAAAGAGCTTTTGAATTAAAATACAACAATCTTCACTATTCATTAAAAAAATGAACTTTATCGGAAAAGTACCAAAAATTTACACAAAGTAAAATTTGATGTCCCGATTCTAAAAAAGAGTTTTATTTGGTCCAATATAATGTATAATAGTGACCAAAACTATATTTACAGAGGATTCGCCACCAAATGGCGATAGTTCGACCTTATAGTGAATATTAGATATCCATGCCTAAAATTGAATTCTTTTCGTATTTTAAGACTTTATCCTTTATTGGATAAATTTAAATACATATATAATCATATTTTAGTTATTTTTATTCATTTACGCCAATATAACGGCTACGTGTTAACTACCATTTGAAATAGTATTATTTTATTACTAGTATGCAACGTAAGATTTCAAAGAAACTCTTTGTTGCATATTGGGTAGGCTATCGAACATAGAAACCCCTTTAATGTAAAAATAATATTTAATTCATAAATATTAATAATAATGAAAATTATTTATTATTTATTTACCTCATATGTTACAAAAATGGTATGATATTTCCTTACCGAACATACTTTCTATAGTGGTAAGATAGTTGATGGACTTCCATGTAAGTGTTGTCATTATGATGATGGATCTCTATATTTTTGAAATGGATTTCCAGTATGTTATAAAATATAGCATTAGGAGGAGCCCATGAATGTGGGGATGATAAATTGAAATACTACCACCACCACTAATAGGTGAACCATAAATGGTTCACATGGATTTTTTTAGAGGGTGTGTTCAGTTTCATTATATAGAAGTGTATGACCTGGATACACATTAGGTGAATCCCAGAATAATATGTTTTTCCCTACATTATATCTAGTACATTTTGATATATAAAGGAGTTATTTTAACATATCTATTAAACCTGTGGAAGATCTAATGACTATTTCAGTTCCATTCACTCATAGTCTAAGGCTATATATTCACCCGGGAGTGATTATTATAAGTTACACATCATATAAAACTGATTTTTTTCTTTGTAGAGAGTGTTTCTCATGAGAACACATTATTGATAAAATGAAACTTTATAAAATAATCGTGGTTATGGATTTGTTGTCTGTACCTTCCTCTATTATAGACAATATCGAAATTATATTTAGATTTCATTTCAGTAATAAGATGATGATATCTAATATTGTTGTGAAGGAAATTAAGAAATTGTTATTGGTGATCATTTGTAGTTTGAATCAATCTTTTACCACATAGTTGGCATGTCTGATCATTTTTGTAGTGGTCTCTTAAGTAATATAGCTTCTAGTAGGAGATATAGAATTTTTAGACATCCTACTTTATTATTTATGGGACTAAATCAATTTCATGATATCATATTTGAAATTTATTTCCAAATTAATTCCCCACTAATATCTTATATGAAATATCATATGGCCCAAATTCCTCTACAAGAATAGAGGGAAATGTTGGAAGACTACCATGATCATTTTTTATCAGAACAAGCGTATCACCCATGGATGATCATCATTTGATTTTGAAAAAGGTGGATTGGACAATGATGTTATGTGTTTATATCCATAACCTAAATCATGTGATTTTAATTATAGTGTATCTAATTAAAGTAATTGTAAACTATTTTATCCTATTGAATGGAGTAATTAGGTTCTAAGAAGTGATTTTATTTCCTACTACAATTGTTTCATTGTTAATGAGGATGATAATACAAAGACCACATTATATTTTGACTCTGGGAATTATGAGTTCCTTTTCATTTCCTTATTTCTAAAAAAATAATTTGAAATTTTCAAGCATATTAAAAAATTAATCATCTATAATTTCATTTACCAGATCATTGTTTTCATAATCGATGACATTCAAATTTATAATTGTTATGATAAAGAGAATAAAGAATATTTCATGATGGTATTATGATTACTCAGAGAGAAACAACAATATGGTAAACTCTTGATGTTGTAGTTTTGGATATTATAGTTTTAAATTGTTGTCCATCTCATCTATAGGATTTTTGTAGAAATGGACCAAGAAAATATTGATGCAGTTCTTTCTTGGGAGCCACCCATGCTAGTGTCAATGTTGTGGAGTTTCCATAGTTTTGAATGGTATTATTAGTTTATTATTACCATATTAGTTTTGATTTTGTAAACATTTTAATAATTTATTATAGAAAATGATATTTTTTCTAGACTAATCACTCCCAATGATATTTTTAGGATCCGACATAGAGGATGACTACATCATCTCGATGGAGAATATCATTATAGGGTGAGAATTATGTTATTTTTTATGCCTCCTATTGATAATGTATAATATATTAATTAATTTAGATCCAGGGTGTGAAGTTATATCTATTTTTAAAATGAGGATCCATGATAAGAATAAGACAACAGACATCATAAATTTGGCACTAGTAGTAGTTTCCATGAAGATTTGGAGGAATTACAATATCTGTGAGAGTATTTTTGATTACTCAGAACTGATGCGTATTAAGTGTATCATTGACTAGATATATCTAAGACTCAAAAATAGGCATTAGTTTTATTTCCTTTAGGACTATTAAATTTAGATATTCTATACTATATTGAAGGAATAATTGTAGTAATATAGCCTTATCCTTTAATAATGTTCTTACATTGTGGTGGAGCCATCAATGCAATTTGATTATTAAAAGTCGATCCCAATTTAGGTGATAGGGAAACCATTCCAATAATTTATATTATTATCTCCACCACATCATAAATATATGATGACATTTTATTTTGGTGAAATTATCTATGTTGTACTAAACAAACAAATATCCACATGAGATTATGTAAATGTATTTTATATTGATCGGGATAAAATTATCATTTCTTAGGTATGTGATATGACTGAAGGGTTTCTTTAATTCTCTCAAGTATAATTATAATTAATTTTAAATATACCATATAACACTAACTATGAATGTGTAGTAAATTTTATGTATGGTTATGAATCCAACGTTACAGGGAATACATCCGCCCATTCTTACCCAATTGGCATGCCGCTCTAATTCGGTATGAATTTTTAAAACAAATGATGAAAATTAAATAAAAAATGTATGAAATATTAGAAGAAGCGATGAAAATTAATTTCTGTGTTTAGGAAGAAATTAATTCTAAATATAACTTAGTAATATCTAATTTCATTATATGGGGAGTGGTGCAAGGGTCATCAATTGAATATGGTCTGTCCAATTAGATCTACTAATGTTAAAACAATCCCTTTAGTAGAATATAATTAAATTAATAGGTGAATTGTTCTTAGAACCTATTTCTGAATCATCATTTGAAAATTTATATAGTTATTATCAAATACAATTATTCTATTTTCATTCAATTTCACTTACCATGGTCATGTTTGTGAAAATAATTTGTTAATCATTTATTATTAACCCAATTACTGGCCATGGGCTTACCAAGGATCGATTCATAGATTTATTATGATTATGTGTACAACTAATATCAACCCCTAACCATTAGTGGATTATAAATTCATGAGAGAATTTATTAATGATATAGAAACATAATAGATTCTTGAAATATTACTTAAAACACCCAAAATATTGTAATCTACACATAATAAAATAAAAGATAAATTAAAAATGATCATGAAAAATGAAATTTTTTTAATGAAATACTGGATGATTGAATGAGGAAGGAAATGATGAAGATATATATAGTTTAATAAATAATGAAATAATTAAATATTAAATCAATGAGTGAAAAAATAATAATAACAAAAACCAATCAATAAAGAACACTGGGTTAGAACCAAATGATAGTATCCTAGTTTTAGCACCAAAGGCTTTTAATGGAATATAAAAATAATATATATGGAACCCATATATATAGGAATATGAATTTATATAATTAATAGGAATCCTCATAACAAATATATGTTTTGAATGTATATCTAGGTCTAATAATATAAAAAACCTATGTTAGATATGCTGGAAATGAATATTATAACTATTATATATGACCCTTACAAAACTTTTCATGATTAAAAGGCATGAAACACTAGGTCCTAAAAAGGTTCTTGACATTATGGTTTCTTATTCTTCATATCCATTAAATGGATCATGTATTGAATCATGAAATCAGGTAATGAATTTACATGATATACAAATGGTTTTACAATAGATAAATCTCCAATTTGATTTGGTTCCTCGGTTTGAAGACATTAATACCACCATTGATCATCCAACATATGGGGAGAAAATTATTCAATATATTTCATAGTCCCATTATCATTAATAAATATTGATTTAATATTTAGTTTTTTTGTGTCAATTCATTTCACATCTTGGTACGAATTTTCATTATCTTATCCAAATGCCACCTCTTCCACCATATTTCTCCAACTATTAGTATTTCATAAGAATATTCAATACATAAAAATGTTCAATGAAAATGAAAATTAATAAATTAATATTAAATAAATGGAAATATAAAAACACAATAAACTTATAAATATAAAAAAGAGTTATCAAATATCCCCACAATTAAATC
The DNA here is from genome assembly GCA_963277665.1 of Viscum album. Lineage (NCBI taxonomy): Eukaryota > Viridiplantae > Streptophyta > Magnoliopsida > Santalales > Viscaceae > Viscum > Viscum album. The sequence goes on along the minus strand of OY728161.1, from coordinate 811,959,508 downwards.
ATTCTTCATCTAGGAGCAAATCCTCAACATCGAAACACCATGGATCCATACATTAACAAAGAAATTATTAAATTATTATTCTCTTGTAAAATATTTATAATTTAATATTATAAAATACAAACATATACCCAATAAGGAATATAATATTGTTGAACCATTTATTATGTGAAATTCAATCCATTTTAACTTTTCTCTCACAAATTTCAAAATTTCATCAACACACATGTCATTATTGATTTACAACACCATTGATTTTTTCAATAATCATTCACGATAACAGTTTAATAGAGTTATTATCACACCTAAATTACATCATACTAACTATAGTATTTCATTGAACCTACTCACTCAAACCATATAGAAAAATTTAAAAAAAATATTTAGGGTATTGAAATTATAATTAAATGAATCTATGGTTGAGGGAAGGTAGTTAACACGGTATAAATCATATAAGGATCAAGTTAGAGGATAATATATAATGTATAATACATGATATTCACAATTAAATATCACTAAAATTATCCTCTCCTAAATAATATGTGATCTCTCACCCCTCCTATTGATCAAACTAAATGATTAGCGACCATGTAATCATAACGATAAATAACGCCCCTATAGTTTATTAAAGTGAGTATTTGTAATGAACCACATATCCACTACCGGAACACAAATGATAATAATTATTAATCTGATAATGTATATTATTTATTCTCTTAATTCAAAACCCGTTGAAATTTCATTTAATGACTTTTGTTTTCCATAAACACTAGGATACCTCTCACATCCTCTACTTAACAACATATTTTTTTAAGATTAACAGTATGATAATAGCTATTTTTTTCCTACCCAATGAAGAACCATGTTTTTCAATATATATATATATATAAATATATATATATATATATTTGAATTTAGGATATATAATGGAATTCAATGAATAAAATATTGAACCTTCTCCAATATACCATTAAAACCAAACAGTCTCCTCTCATGGTAAACCATCCCATATCCATCATGAAAACCTCCTCACCAACATTCACTTTGATGAATATCATGGAAAATACAAATTGATGGTTTGGGGAAGTAATATAATGGCTTCTAATGTGGATTAATATAAATTGGGTCATTCATGGATTCTACAGTCTGAAGAAGGATCAATTTTTAGGTGGGTCTACTAAAAAATGGATTATCAATAAAATTCATCAAACATTTAAAATGACAATTTGTTAACTCATAGCTTCATTCATATATTTTCAATGTTCTATTTGGGTTATAAACCCCATGATTAACTTACTATATATGCTCATAATGATATAAAATATTTTTTCTAGAATCACCTCAAGAATGGGAACACAATCTATGTCAATCAAGTAATGGTAAAAAATAAATAATATTTTTTTTTTCAATTCATGCTTCTACTAATAAACATCACTAAATGAAATCATAATATCAATAATTTCAATGAAATTCAAAATATCGGTATGATAATGACTTGTAAAAATTTTATATATATAATTATCATTTAGGGGTGTTACATTTTATAATTATCAATATGTAAAAATAATTCTCCTAAGTGATAATGACTACTCTATTAATTAGTAAAAATAAAAAAGTCAATAAATTTTGTGGGTAATTGCGAGCCAATTTATTTCATGAAATAATTCAAATAATTTTTTACTTTTTTATCTTTTTTTCAAAATATAGTTATTGAAAAAATAAGGGAATGAAAAATATATATTATTAAAAAGTAAAACACGTTCATTGAGGAATTTAAATTAGTGCCTAGGTTTTGGTGGTCTAAGGATCACAACCTCAATTTCATTCATGATGTGTATATTCTATAATTGATGAAATGAATGAGGTTCTTAATGTGAATTAGACCAATATAAAACACATCACATTCTTCATATATCAGGATTATATGGTATGAAATATAAGAACATTTTGAGACATAAAATTCTAATTTAAACATAAAAATATTTATATCATATAGATAAAGTGGTCAAAAATAATGATATTTGTTTAACATAAGAATAAAATAAATCTATTTTATAGAAACAAATTTTAAATTATATGTTTCCTCCCAGTGGAAATTATAATTTGTAGTGGGGTATCTCAATCATCACATCTTATAGCTAATTAAAACAAGGATCAAAGCTTACGATATTGTATTTAAACAATTATAACATTGTTGGAAAAATGAGGTACTCTATTTCATCCTTCTCCATTGTCTTATCATTATAGGTACATGTATTTGGATCTGTATTGTTGGTAAATTAAAAAAAATTATTTAGAGGAGAAAATCAGCCAATAGTTTTTAGTTATCTTTGTCCACCACAACAACTTCATTTTTTATTAGGACCAATTTTGGGAATTATTTCATGATTTGGGGACCCTTTTATCCAATTTTTATTATATTTATATGGGGGAGTTCCATTACTATATGTTCTAGAAAATACGTGTATGGTAGACTTGTGTTTAATTAATATCATCACCCACCTTCAGTTCTGGTTTTTTTATTTAAAAAATCATCAAATTATTCGACCAACTCTTCGTAGAAATCATATCTCAACCATTCCATCAATGTATTTTATATTTATGTTGCGTTTTATAAAAGGTAATTTCAATATTAAATTACATGAGTAAGGTGAGTAACCAGTTCTTCCTATTCACTATATTGAGATTCATGATCACCCATTTTCTTATCCAACAATGGAATGTTTTTTGTGAGGAATAGGGAAAACATTTATCTATAATTATGATGTTAAATTTGATAGAACGTATATTTTTATTGAATTTAATTCCCTTTATTTTATTTAAAATCAAAGGAATGGAATTTATTTACCTTGTTACTTAATCCATCTTTAATTTAACTAAATTGAAACTCATTGTAATCCATTTGGTTTTCCACAACATCAATTTAAATTTCATGTATCAATGCCAGTATGTCATCTGATCTATGCTCAATCGTGTATCCACTTGTTAATCATGATAATTGGAGTCTCAAAAAATGGATCGTTGTATTTTTCACTAATTTTATGAAGAATGAATTTTTCATATTCAATATATTATGATTCATCTGATCTTGTCACTTGACAAGAAAAACCTATTGAATTCAATTATTTATATACTGTTAGATATTCATTAATGTCATTTTACATCAATTGGGATGAGGTATAATATTTATGAGAATTTAAGTAAATCCTTCACTAATAAATCACTACAATAATAATTATACTATAATAATAATAATTATAGTATCGAATGAAAAAAATAAACAAACTAAAATAAGTAAACAGAAATTGGAAAATAAAACACTTTACCCTAATAATTTGGAATCGAGATGCCAATAATGCTCTACATCTCCCTGTAAATGTGAAATGATTTGGTAGCCTCAATCGGAATTGTTACACACCTCAAAATATTGAAAACTAGATTATTTCATCTTATTAAATAGTAACTATAATAGAATATTAAAGTAAAATTATATGGTTGAACCCAAAATTATAATGAAACATGACATAAAATACTTAAAAATGGATAGGTCTCCCCAATTTTGGTTTTATTTTAATAAAAAAATATCACAATTTATATCAATAAAATTTATGTGACATAAAAATGAAACAAATATGTTCTATTTCATGGTTTTATAAAAGGTATTAAAAAAATATAACATGGGATAGTCCTATGTATAGTGTCTAGAAGCTATGAAAGGGTCTCTAATTGGTTTTGGTCAAACCAATTAGATCTACATATACTACCACTATACCATGGTTAGTGTATTTATAACAACTTTGGAGAATTGTACATAGATTATATGCAGATGGAATCTCATGAAAATAGTCATATTCCTTCTAAAGTCCTATTAAGTTATAAATGTTCAATTTCACATTCAATGGTCATGGTTGTTGAAAATAATGAAATGAACAAATGTTATTCATCTATTTACTCAAAATATGGTTATCAAGTATCAATTTCTATATTAATTTTGATAAATCCCACCCGTACTATTGACCTATGACCATAACAAGTTAATTTATTGAAGACGGAATTTATTAATGATATGTTAAGATATGGATTATTTAAAATAAAAATTATACAATTAAAAGCAAGGAAATCCACAATTTAAACCATGATAAAATTGAAGGGAAAAATATATTGAACAAAGAGAAAATAAATAATGAATCAATAATACAATCAATGTGTAAGGTAATGGATAAAATAATGTGGTAGTGATAAATGTAGAAATCATTAAATTTTATATAAATTAATGAAAATAAAAATAGAAAGAAAATATTTTGAATGAAGTGTTGTTGGATGGAACCCGAAGTTATTCTCCTTGGGGTTACATTTCTAGAATGGAAATTCAGGAATAAATCTCTTTGTATGTACCCCTAAATTTATATTTACATGTATGAATATAATCCATCAATATTCATCCATATTTCAAATATATGATTTTAAGGGAGACCTGGGTAAATTAAAATAAAATTTATGTCCAATATATGATGGAATCGTCACCTTTTTGTGATAGACACATTCATGACATCTATGACTACACGACTTGTACTATTCAATAACCAAGAGTATCATGAAATGCTAGAATATAGTTATTCCCTGCCTTTAAATGGATCACGTATGACAAGATCACATCATTTACAATATTATATGATGTCTAATATGTTTTTTCAACATAAGAATCTCATTTTTTCTCATGTTCATCTATTTGAAGCCTTTTGTTAACTCTGTTGATCAATAAATATCAATCGAATCCATTATTCTATGTATATCAAGGTCACAATTTTTCCAATCAATAATATCTCTTATCATCAATTTCTATTTCTCTATCAATCCAATTAGCAGCTCAGTGAGAAGTTTCATAATCATATGAGAATTTCATATCATCCATCGTATTTATACAAATGTTACTTCTATATAATAATACACAATACAAAAACAAATTCCAGGGAAAAATCAATTATAAATCAATGAATTATGTTTTTAATTACCCATCAACATATATATATTTAAGGGTTATTTTTATGGATGACAGTAATAATAATCCTATGTGGGGAGTTATTAATGGAGATTCGTAACTCCACATTGGAGTTATATCTAGTAGTGGACAATGTGTTCAAATAATTTTGATGATAAATATTTTTTACTACATTGAGGTGAAGTGTTTCTGAGTTTGTCTCTCAATTTTTAACATATTAGAAGGAAAATGATGAATATCATGTTCATATGGATTCGAATCATCCTCTTGGTATCCCTAAATTTATGTGGAATTGAATATAAAAGGTTTTATTGTGCTTATTTATGGAAATAATTAGTCTCCAATGCTCTCAAGGTGTTTTTTAACTCACTAAAAATGTTTAATCACTTTCATAATAATTGGTAGAATATATCATTAGTGAAAATGAATCATCTATATATTCAATAAATCATCAAAATTAATTGGATACCCTAAATTATCATCTCCATACTGAATCATAGGTACATTTCATGAATGTGTATTAGCTTTTTGGATCCCTTCAATACCTATTTATGGACGAGGGTAGTGATAATCCCATAGAGTTATGTGAAACATGAGAATACCATCCATGTTTTGAATGATTTTTCGAGTGACTTTGTGTTGGACTTTGGTCAATGGTGGTAGGATCACTTACCAATAGTTTATTTTTTTATTAATATTACTCATCACCACACAAAAAACAAGGAACCAATTGAGTTCCTATGTGGGATACCTAGAAAGTAACCATTTTGTTGGAAATTTATAATAGATAAATATCTTATTAGCTAATAGTTAGTGAAGATAATGAAAATGATGTTTTTGGTGTTACAATAGAAAAATAGGGAAAATAGAGTTTAAAAAACCATGAAAAGATATATTTTTAAGGATTTTGTAGTTTTTAGGGGATAATATTTATTCCAATGATTCTACCTATAAAAAGGGTGTAAATGATTTGTTGGGGAAGTATGTTAAGAAATGGTTCATCAAGACATTCCAAATCCACTCAAAGATTGGTAATAATTTTTAACACTTAGCCTTACCTCCATTGTTATATCGGGTGTAATACATATTCCTTGTATCATAGATCAGTTGATATGTGTACAATCGGTTACATGTTTCTATATGGGTAGATATGGACATAAGGATTGTATCCACAATCTTAGAGTACCTGGAAGAGATTGAGTATTAAGAAGGGAGGATCATTCATGGGAATACTATTCTACTAGATTTAGTGCATTGATAGGATGGGAACATTGATGATAGATCCTTGGAGAATTATATATAGAAATAGTCTCAATAACCTCATGATTTTGTATAACTATTTTATTTCATGATCAATATAATGCCAGGTTCGAGGAATTTGATAAATCTATTTTTCACATATTGATCGTTTGAATATTACGATATTTATCTCCACATTTTAATCTATGGTTTTGTTGGGTTTTTTGTGACATAGGAAATCATAATTAAAATATAAAATCATTAAATTTATTAAATTACACACACTCATATATTTTGATAAAATGTTATTTACATTGATCAACCCCTCTGATGGTATGTATCATAATATAGTACCTCTATAATATATTATTTACCCTTAACACGATATATATTTTCTTGGAATTTAACATTCAATAAACGATATTCATTGGTGGGTTCATAAAATAAATTAAAATAATATTTTATTAAATTTATAAATATGTTATCCTTGATCACCTTATCTATAATTAATCTATATTGGAATAACTCATGATATTTACAAATAACCCATGTATAATATACCATAGGAGGTGGAGTGCCACCATTGTTATTGATAAATTCAGGATTGTGTATCGCCGATGAACGAACAAGGTTCTTTTTTAAATGAAGGATGAACATAAAAAATTCACTAGTTACATAACAATTAAATTAATTCTTTTCCAAAAATATATATGTTCATGTGGAAGGCCTTGTTATTATACAGTTATTTTGATTAAATTATTTATTTTTCATAAGATATTTTATATCTAAATTGATATTGGTTTTCTTTCATCACATTATCAATGAATATGATTTATAATTCTTGATCATAATTAATATTTTTTTTTCTAAACCAATGATTTAGACTGTTAATATTTTAAGTGATTATTATCATTGGTCTAGATCACATTGTGCACTGATAATATCACCCTATTTTTATCCCACTGCAACCTTTGTTCATCATTTTCATCAACACTAGACCATGGGAACAACAATTAAAAATTATGGGAATAGTTTGAGTTCGATCCAACCCCTAAAATAATTATTGTTACAAAAATGATATTGAGGTTGATGGGTTTTCAAGGGGTCGACATAGATATCATAATGTAGATAATGGTATCATCAAACATGGACCTAATTGGTGACATGGGGGTTTAATGGTTTTGATCAAGAATCATAGTCATGATTTATATTCACCATACATGAGTAATCGATGATCACCACTATTTCAATTTTATTTTTGTGGATTGGGAGAGTGCACAGCATGGTATTTAGAAGATTCAATACATGTATTTGATATTCATAGATAACAATTATTTTCATTTAAAATCCTGATCAAATTTCATTTCTTCCAGATGAATAATATGCATGACTTGTAGTTTGAGGTGGTCTATATGGGTTTTACTTATGGTTCATGTCAGACAACATCTGTATGGGCCCACACATTACATGATACTAACATAGTGAATGAGCTACAAATGATGATTCCATGGATTTCCCAATAGATGAACAGGAATAATGTGACACTATATGGACACAACATATTGAAATACATGGTTGTAAGAGTAATTATGTGGAAGGATTATGTCTATACCCTCTAGTTATATTACAACACTTCTTCCCCAATGCACAGACCATGAAATTTTTATAAAACCAAATACCAATCATATTTTTTCTCAAGGAAGAGAATTTTGGAATATGACAATCCAATATTGATAATAAATCTACAGAGCTTGTGATGGAGGCCTTTTCATTGGAATTATATATATTATATGAAGTTATTCAAGTGTTAAACTTCATTCATTGATGTATTCATGATGATTCTCACTATTTTTTTGATTAGATAGATGTGATTGTTGGAACTCCACATACTCACAAGGGTATAGGTATCCTCAGAACATAAAAAAAAGTAGATTATGTACTCATAATCACTAATGGTAGTTCCAATACCCTATCTATGATCTTTTAATCATGAAACATTGACTTCTAAGAGGTTATGATTTTATATAGACTTAGTTATAAAAAAAATTTGATTGTGGAAGTGATGTTTGGTTATTCTAATTTGATTCTATTTTGGATTCACATGTCTCTTGTTAATTGAGATGATACATTGGGAACTACTAGTACACACATCATCATCCTTAAACATGTTTTAGATATTCCTATTCCTATCATTTTCAACTGTAGTTTTATTTTTTGGGCATGTTAAATGAGTTATCCATTTACCGTATGACTTTTGGATGAGGTGAATATTTTATTCTATTCATTCTATTTTTATTTTTAGTAAACAATATTCACTATTATATTACTCAACCAAAAATGTTATTTTACTATGTTAGTTTTCCTTTATTTCGATGACATATAGATTTAGAGTGAGTTTGGTGGACCTAGTATCATAAATATATAAAGTGTTATAATGTGATATGCATGTTGGTGTATGTGCGATGGTATATAATGTTATGTCCACCAATTCCACTAATAATCTACACATCATGTGACCCAAAACCCTAGTATAATGGAGGTGAGAATAGGTTGTCACTCTTAGAGTATTCATGTCATATAAGGAACATCAATAGGATAGATCATTAGTGATTGTCATTTTGATTCCATGTATGCTGATTTTTATTATTTCTTGTTTGATTACATTAAAATTTGTTTTTAATATTCATAAGGTTATTATTACCCCCTGATTGATCATTATATTCTCACAACTAGTCAGTATCCTTTTAAATTCAGAATGGTGCATCTGTAGTCATGTGGAAATCTGGTTCAAACTTGAAGATTCATGATGGGGTGTTACAAAATGGTTTTATATATTTTATTTCATCATTATTTTTGAATTTTGTATACATGTGATGTATCAATCTGTCAAATGTTTTGTTGAATCGTGGTTTGGAGTATTCTAAACACTCTAATTATCATATTTCTACGTTATCAAGGAATAATATTGTTTTTTTCATAACTATGGTTTTTTAGTTGATCTAAAGTGATTAAATTAGAATTCTGACATATTTTATTTCATCTAGTTCTACCTCATAGATAAACCAATTTTTTTATTCAAATTAATAATGTTCAATATTTTTCATGTACATTATATATATGATACATTTCATGGATTTTAATTAGGGTTAATGACATGATAACTTTAATACAAAATGAATATAAAAAAAGTTTACATATATTTTTATGGTGATATTCTATTGAAATGAACAACTATGCATGTACACATTTGGTGGTAGTAATGTGGGATTACAGTGTGGTGAACCTATTTTCCAATGTCCATAATGATGATGGTGTAGTCCCTCTATTCACAAGTGGTGAAATGAATCACGATAGCTCATTTAAAAATGTTAAATAACATCATAATATATATCTTACAAAATGGTTATAATTATATCATCTTCCAAATATAGCAAATGTGTATTTATCAATGATGATCATAGTAACATTTTTTAAAACTAAAAATGATTTTCTGGCCATTAAATGGTATAATTAATAGTGATTTTATTATGGAACAATAATGGATATGTATCTAAGAGTCCATCCATAATTTATGAACCTTACTGAGACTCTGTACTGGGATTTTTGGGGAGACAGTAGTGGCGTTAGAAATATAGATCCAGCAATCGATGATTCGGTATCTCAGGCTACATGATGTTTTCTCATATGAAGATATCATATGTGGTGGGATATTCCGTTGTATTAGTTTCTCATTTTTATATTTATTTATGGAAATTCATTATCCATTTCCTTAGATATTGGATTTGATAGTGAAAAAAAATTAGTTTTCATTTTATAGTGGAATGTAGAGAACTTTAAGGGATTATAATTGTAATTCAAGGCTAGTCTAAATTATAGAATCACCCGAGTACATGATATTTTTAATTTTTTGATTTCATTTTGGTAGGGGTGAAACTCTTGATAGATCAATAAATGAATGTGTTTTACAAATGGTAATGGATAATTTATTTTTCTCATGTATGCAATAAATTGTTCCTTGTGGAGCAAGGATAGATAGATTATATAAGTGAGTCATGGAGTAGAGGTCAATTCATCATAGGGAGTATCTGTATTATAGTTCATATTAGGGTTTACACTCATTATTAGAGGCACATTTCTACTTGATATTTACTAATTGTGTTATGGTGATCAGTCAGTTCAATCAGTTCAGAATTGTTGGTGATCCGAACATTAAGAATAATCAATTTTCTCTATATAAATAATATATAATAAGGGGTGGTTCTTGACTAACGATTTTGGTTCATGTCCGCCATTACAGGTTACAAATAAAATTTTATGGTCATATATAATAGGGTTTAGTTTCCAATACTTTGATATACATTTGTTAGATATATCTCTAGTGGGAAATTAAATCATCAATGGATTAGGTTACTATTGTGTGGTCAACATGAGTTTTTTTTTGTTTTAACGTAATTTTTTAGAGTAACAGTATTCAAAGGTAATGTGATTGAATTACTAAATGAAGATAATAGGTTTATAGATATTTTAGTTTCCATATGTACATGGTCTATCTCTTTTATATCATTAACTAATGGATGGTCACACAAATTCATTATGTTCGGTCATGAATTACTTGTTAGGTGGGTACATTAATTTATTTTATAGGGCAACATTATGGTTAATACTATTATGGGAAACATCAATGTTAAATTTATGTTAATTAAATTATCCATGGAATGATCAATGTGTTTTGTAAGATATAAAATTTGACAGTTTTTGAAAATAGAAGAATAATATGTAATTTACTCATGAGTAACATATTTTGAATGGAATTCCATCAATATTAATCATATGTCACACTAGATGAAAATAATATTTTTTAATCATTGACTACTAATAATTGATATGATTCAAGAGGGAGTCATATTGGTGGTTCATTATTGAAAGTAATATCGCATAATTTAATGTGTAATTTTTCGGTTATCCATGTAGGAAATATCATTCTATGTTGGATCATGTTTGAGTAAGAATATTATATCAATTTAATGATGCATATTTTTTCATTAGGATTGGCGAATATATGGAGTGTTGTTTGTTGAGGTATAGTACCTCTGCAGGATTTGAAGTTAGATGTAACCAACTATTGTTTTTAGTGAAACATAATGCAGTGGGATAGAACATCCTCATGATTATCATATCGGGTAATATAGTGATTTTTAAGGATCATGTATTGCCTTCATATAAATCAGGTAATGTTCAACATAAAATAGTTAGTGGAGACTCATTCATTCACTTCATACAATATAATTAATCTTCAATAACTATTTTAACATGTTCTTTTCACAAGATCTGGTGTGATGAATCTCAACCAAACTAGGTGTGTTACTAGTCTATTAAAATATTTTGTTGTATAGAGATTCCAATGGTGGGGAGAACTATGTTTCTTTTGAAGGAATATATTAAAGTCCTTTACATGCTCCACATTTAAAAATTTGGTGACTATTGTTTTAGTGTTCACTAATAATAATATTATCGCTTAGTTTATGTATTTTATGAATGGATTCAACATTTCGATTTTAGTGATCTTTGTAGCCATGAGGTAGTGATTTTTTTCTTGAGGATGTAATGTTGAGACAACCATGTAGTTGTAATGACTCAGATTATCACAATTTTTTTAAAATTAATTGGGGAAATTTCAATACCAGCAACAAAGATGGATTGACATAATGATGCCCAATATTCCTAGACTAACTCATTGAATAATGATATTCTTTTTATAAATATTGTAGGAAATTTCATTGTTAAATGTTGATAAAATCTAAAGAGGTCCCCAAATCAAAAATCATATGGCAATGTTACATCAAGAATAATGAAATTATCAATGGTGAGGCCTACCCTCGACCGAAATGGGTTGAGGTTTAATGTTCAATTTAGGATGTCGAAATCATTAAAAGGTCTAATGAAAATATTTTATTGAATGTAACATGCTGAATCACGTCAATTTCCCTTCTTAATAATCCATGTCATTTGAAATCATGGATACCACCATTACACTAGAATTCCCCCATGGAATGGAAAAGGAAACTCAATTTTGAGGAAGAACGCTGGTGGATCGCGGATTGATAATAACATGTAACCTTGTTCGCCATCATCACCAGATCCAACCATTATGTTCGATGTTTATCTCTTTCAGATATCCTCTTTTCTTGATATTTATTTCTATGATGAATGTGGAATAATCAATGAATATATTATCCAATAGATCGACAATATATTTATTGGGAGAATATATTGTGGGTTAGTAGGATTAGATCTAATTTTTTCCTCTTGAAAATTCCTTATATTTTGATCATTGGCCAAGAATTCTTGGCCAATGATGTTAAATATTTTCTATGTGTATTTCTCCCACCATCCAATATGTTCTACACTATTTTATCCATACATTCTCCAACACGATGTGGTAGGGTGGGTTCGAGCATAATCGGACACCCGGAGGGATGGAAAGCTACATCAAGCCCAACGTTGTGACGATCATGACAGGAAGATGGTAGATATAAATCCATATCAAAAAATAGAGCACTAGAGTGATGGGGGTGACCCGAAAAATGATGCTATCATGCGGTGGTGCACACTGGAACTCGTTGGCACACGATGGTGGTTGGACCATGAAGGGGGAATGACCAGACTCCGTAGGGCCTGTGGTGGGAGAAGTTGCGAGCGGTGACCAGGTGGAATTATAGGCTTCTATGATACTGATAGGGGAGGCAACAGGTGGTCTATCCATGTGAAACATGGTCAAAAACTATGTTGACTAGGGGGATGGTTGTTCGCGTAGTTTGGAAACCGCGTATACCCAAGGGACACTACCTAGGAGGGCCACTTTCATCGGAGCAGAATCGGCCTGCATGATAGGGGCCAGGCCTAAGAACTAGGCCTCCCCACCCACCCAGCAGGTTGGATCGCATGACCCATTGATCTGCGCCAGTTTAGGCTGGCCCATCATGATCGGCATGAGTATGGTCGGACTAAATCTGAACTAGAAACGTTTAACTAAATTGGTCATATCTTTCAAACCATGTGACAATTTGATGAGACGTTTATCGAATTGGGACCACTAATATGTGACCGTATGTTTCATATACCCTTTATGTGTTTTTTGGGATTTATTTTTATGTCCAAATGGCATGAGGCATAGTTTTTCCCTATTAAGTTAACTCTGAGGGGAATCATATGGATGGATGTGACTATGAGATCATGGTGACTATGTGATTTTGATGACTATGTTACTCTACAGTTGCTTGACCCATCAATGTTCCTTGTGCCATTAATTTATTGTGAACCCTCGATGCTCCATGTGCCATCGACGCCCAATGATCCATCGATTCTTTGTGCACCATTTATGCCACCGGCACTATCGCTACTTCGGGCGCCATCAAAGTTGTTGGCACCAATGAATATTTGTGTGCCTCTAATGAACTATTCACCACTGAAAATCTATGTGATGATGATGCTTCAGGTTCCATCAATTGTCGGTACACCGTCCACACCTCTAGTGTCATAGTGATTGGTATATTTGTTGACTACAAGTGGAAATCATTCTCATTTTGATTTAGACTTAATCCTTAGTGATCTGATCATATTGAATATACTTTATGTTTATCATTTTTGGTGTTCATCATGTATTTTATACTGGTGTTAACATTGTGGTTTTAGGGCCCCAAATGAGTATTGTATTATTCACCCATGCAAGGGTTATTCACCCATGTGTCTTTTATTTGGAAAACAATCAACATTTTGATAGAGTACATGGTGGAATGGGTCTAGGTGGTGCTTAAAGAGAGGTATAATAGATGAATTGTGATTTAGAAACTTCAGACAGCTATTTTTGTACCTACCATTCATGTAGGTTTTTCTATGAATGATTTTATTATTCTTCTACATTCTCCATGGAAGACATTACATTTTGTGGGATTGTATTCTGTCCATGTTTACATTCCAGGTTTCCTACTATTGTACTCTACTGTTTGTATCTTAGTGGTATGCATTTTTGTTTACTTAGGGTTTTTTCATTTCATCAATTTGTTATTAGATATGTCTATGTGTGTATAGTTACATTGGAAAAATTTTCCCATTATTGGTATATGCCTACTATTTTCTATATTTTATACCATGAACTATACAAGATGGGATTGAGTAGTCACAACATAGGCCCATAACGGACTTGTTGTGATAGTGTGGAATTAGAGGGGGTATGTCATACCAGACGAACCAAGAGTCAGTGAGATTGGTTTGGGGAATCAATTTTAAGTGTTTTGAGATCATATTTTAGGCTAGGGAATTCTATGTTGGTGTGGTGGCCACCATATCCATACAACAAGACTCTGAAATCTTCATTCTAACTCCATTCATGAAAACACAAGTTCCAGAAAATATAACAGTACATACATCATAATGTATTGAGTGTGTTTTCATTTTCTTCTGGAGTTATTGTCAGATCACCAGGTATAATCTTTGAACTATGGTACAACATGATCTATTTTATGATTCCTCCACAAATACAGCCTTTCGGGATTCTGATGCGATACCAAAATCATGATTCACATTGAAATGAGGTGTCGTTATAGGGACCAGTACAAGAGATAGATCCCCTGGGTGGTATACCAGTGATACAACCCCCAAGAGAGATGTAGATATTACTTTTTCTACCAGTATATGATGCACATGGTATGATTCTATTTCATTAGTTCCATGGAAATTGACCTCCTGGGATTAGTGGTGATCAGAAACCCAGGCAGCTGATGATTTGCTAGAGGCAGTTGTGTGTGTCTTTTACCTAGTGAGGATGCTTCTCAACAAGAAGGAAGTCCTAGTCATGAGTCTTCTTCCAGGATCACATAGAGATAGTGTAACCTATTGATCAATAATAATGTGGACATGACCCTTGCATGTACATTCTTTGATTATCTCTTTAGGGGGTGTTCTTTCCAGCGAAGTTATACATCATGATTATATAAAAGCTACTCCATCTATAGTTGTGTAGTCATATAGTATCATAGTACTTACTGACTATTCTAGCTACTCCATGGATATGGTGGCTGACCCATTCTTCAGGGCACCAACAATTGAGCAGGGAATACTTTAATAGATCATGGAATCCATGATATCACTTAAGATCCCAACATATTATGGGGTACAAGATCGAGTCATTATCATAGAGAACATTCTTGTTTAGAAGACACTAATAGTGGGAGCTAACACCAGCTGTAAGGTAAATGAATCTTTTTTAGTAGGTATTTTATAGCTAATGAATGCATCAAATAGTATAAAATATTTTATGTGATGACCCCATGACATGGGGATAGTGGTGTGAGGCTCCCAGGACAGAGCGAGTAAGCTGAAGGACAGCCTGTGTTACTCATGTGGTGGTCGGGGAAATCATGTTAGATATTGTCTTTCCCATTGTAAGACCAATCAAGAGACAGTCAAGGTACCGTTGAGGAATATGCAAAGGTAATAATAGGGGATATCTAAGCAGAAGACGTGGGAGGGGAGATAGATTGATATTGAGAGTTGGGTGGAGGTTTTAGGTACTATCACCACCAACCCCAGGTGGTCAACCATAGGACCAGGGAGCTGGGGGATATGGACAAAGCTAGTATTATATGACGAATTCTTATGACCCAAGCACTATATAGATTATTAATGGTACATTTTTATCATTTATATCTTAGAAACTATATTTATAGAAACATGTTCTAGTCACTCTTTTTTTTCCATGACCCATGTTCTAGACTCGAATATTTCAATGGAACCATTTACATGATCCCTATGTTTAAGGAATCCAACAGCTAGATATTAGACAATCACAAACTACTTTATATAGTGTTCCCTTACTCTTGGTAGAGAGAGTTGGGTTTGGGATGTCTCGGTGGAAGCATTGTGTCAATATGATGTCATTCTTGATTTTGTATGGTTATACAGAGTTCATTTCCAGATTGACTATTTCATGTGCACATTGCGGTGTGTCCATAATGATGGGACCAGGTTAACCTTTGTTGGAAAAAAGGAAACCCAATCAATGTAAGATGGACTCATACTTATGAGTTTGCAACCGACCCAACACCATTTTTCTATCTTGACCATGGGAATAGTGGATGAGATGAATCCATATTTTTATAATGTTGTGAATGAGTACAAGGATGTTTTTCCATAAGTATTTTCTGGTTTACCTACTCATCGAGAGGTGGAAATTGGTATTTATCTATAAATAGAGAGGGTAATGATATCTATATATTCATATCAGATGGATCAAATGGAACTTCGTGAGTTTAGGGTACAGTTGGGGGAACTACAGAGGAAGGGTTTGTATGAGTGAGTGTTTCACCTTGGGCGTCCCCGGTGTTGTTTTCCAATATGGAATACGAGAGCTTGATGTTATTTTTAGAATTATAGTGCCTAAACATGGTGACTGTGAAATATAAGTATCCACTAGTGAGAATTGATGAGTTCTTAGATAATGTGATGGGAGAGAGGTGAATTTGGAAGATTAAAATCAGATCTAGATATCACTAGCTCTGGTTATGGGATGAGGAAATCATTAAGACAACCATCATAAGTCAGTACAGACAATATGAGTACATATTGATGTAGTTTGGAATTAAACAATGCCTTGGTAGTGTTCATTGGTCTCATGAAAATGCACTCCCAGTAGTATTGAGACCATTTCATCGTTGTCTTCGTCAATGACATCCTAGTCTACTAAGCATCCAAGGTGAAGCAGGCGATGCACATGAAGATGGTACCGGAAACACCTGAAGATATCCAACATTATAGAAATATCTCAATATTTAATTATTGATTCATGAGGTATGATTTATTAGATTGGTAATTTGAGTGGATATATTTTTAGTAGATCAAGTGAATACTGAAGCAATGCGTTCTTGGTAGCCACTAAGGAGTGCTATTTATGAGATGAGTTTCTTGGGATTTGTTGGGTACAATCATAGTTTTTTATCGGAAATTCCCATAGTAGCAACACCATTGATAGCCATGACCCTGAAACGAAAGCCTTTCATGTGGAAAGAGATGTTCCAGCTGTGCTTTCAATATTTGAGGTAGCGATTGAAAAGATATCTTATATTGATATTATCAGAGGAGGGTGTTGAGTATGTATTGTTCTATGATGCATTAGGGACCAGAGTTGGTTGTGTCCTATTTTAGGGTTATCCTATGTTTTCCTATGGTCCGTGCTAGTTGAGGCAGCATGAGTAGAACTACACGACCGATGATATCGATCTAGTAGTGGTATTCTTCACATTGAATATGTGGAGACACTACCGGATGGATGAACTGTTTACAATTAAATATTAATAGAAGAGTCTCAAATATATCTTCTCTTAAAATTATTTGAACTGAAAAAAGAGATGATTTCTAGAGTTCATCCGAGACAACGAATTTAAAATTGTCTATACTCTTGGGAAGGGTAATGTTGTTGAAGAAACACTCATGAGAAGATATAGATTGTATTTTCTGAGTGAAGCATTAGAGAAGTTAGACACATTAATATTATCTTTTGTGGATTGAGACAGAAAAACTTACCTCCAATCGATGGTTTTCACCGATAAACACATAAAATGAGTTAGGGAGGCATATCTTTGTGACAATGGCTATGAGATATTATGTTCTCATGTATACACAAGACATGCCTCTGATTGATATTAAAATATTGTGGAGAATTTTGTTCTCTTCAGAATGAAAATAGTAGTATTAGTGATATTTTGCGATAGGGTCTTGAGTAATTTCCATACATCCACTTTGGCGGTACATCATGGAGTGGAAAGGATGTATTAGGACCAATGAATTAAATTATTGATTATGATGATGAAGAATTCTATGGCCGAGTTAATTTCTTGATGCCTCACTTTCGAGTAATTGAAGGCTAAGAACTAGGTTACAGTGGGTTTGACTGAACCCATACTGGTTCCATACAGGAAGTGGGATGGGATACTGATGGAATTCGTGAAGGGTTTACCATGCATGTCTTGGGGACACAATTCCATCTGGGTGATGGTTGTCCAACATACCAAGTCATCCCACTTCCTACTGATCTATGATCATATATCAGTATAGTTCATAGGATGCCTCTATGTGAAGGATATAGTTCAACTCCATAGAATCGCATCGATGATAGTCTTAAATTGTGATTTTCACACTATATCCTAGTAGTGTAATGAATTGAAATAGGAGTTTAGGAATCATCTATGAATGGGAATAGAATTCTATCCCCAGAAAGATGACTGGATGGAGGGGACCATCTTTGTTCTTGAGGATATGCTACATGCTTACATTAAATACATTAGATGCAGTTGGAAGGATCACATACATCTCGTTGAGTTCGAATACAAAAATCGCGACCACTCCACCATTAGTGTGGAACCATTTGAGGCCTTATAAGGGAGACCCTATATGTCACCACTATATTGTATAGACCCATGAGTGTCAGCAGACATGGGTCCATAGTTGGTATGGACTAGCTTAGGGAATGTGCATGTCATCTAGGAAATTATGAAGACTACATAGAGATATCAAAATTCATATGATGAAAGGCAATATAAGCCTTTGGAGTTTGAGTAGGGAGATCATATGTTCATTTGGGTATCACGTCAATGGGGATTTCAGATAATTTGTAGGGATGGAAGTTATCTCTGAGACACATTAGTCCTTTTTAGATTCTATGTAATGATGGATAAGTGGTGTGCTGCCTAGATCTGGCCCAAAAGTTGCACCGGGTGCATAATTTCTTCCATGTGTTGCTTCTGAAGAGGTACCTGCATGATCCATCATACATCATTAACTGGGGAGAGATGGAAATTGATGATTGAAAAACCATTGTGGAGTACTCAATTATGATCAATGATCAATATGAGTGGATCATTCATGGGAGGTCGATTCCTATAGTGATCATTTGGTGGAAGCATTGGAATCTCCAGGAGAGAAATTAGGATAGGGAGGATCATAATCTTGCTCAATACCCTCATCTTTAGTTGAGTAGCCTTGGTTTTTTATTTCAGGAATGTGAAGATCTAATGTGTGGAGAATTTAATGACTTGGATATTCTATATTTTATATGTTGAAATTAATTTGTAAAATTATGAGACAAGGTAGTGATATGTCAAGATATTCTGACTGCAATATTCTCCAAACCACTCTTATGAAAATGTTAGTGTTTTAATAAAGCACAGGGGATGTTTTCTTTTAAAATGAGAATAACATCTAAACGAGTTCATGGATAATAAATACAAGTGCACCATTGCATCTAGAACAATGTATTTACATTAGGTGAGGACTAACTGTGACCAGTGGGGGTGTTGGTTTAATGATAGAATTTGGAGGTAGGCATCGTTAAAATATATAACAAAAATATTTGTTTTTATGTTATGTTTTGAGTTGGTGGTGGTTTCCCAATTCAATAATCCATGTCAGAAGAACTCAAGATTATCATCATAACCCTAAAATTTCCTTGAGTCAATAATTATGAGGCTTCCACCTGATGATAGATGTTGGTTTATTGAAGATCGATGATGACATGAACCCCCATTTTTTCAAAAATACCTAATCCTACCTCATGGTGGAATGATTATCTCTTTGTGATTTTCTCTTTTCCCATTCTTGATTTCTTCGATGAATTTTGACAAATCCATTAATATAATTTCACGAGGACCCGTCATATGTTGCAGGGTGGGGAGGGATATATTGTGGGATATCAGGATTAGATGTAGTTTATTTCACACCAAAATTCCCTGGATTCATATCATTGGAAAATAATGTGTAGCCAATGATGCTATACATTTTCTATGTTCAATTATACATCCATTGTACACTTTATTCATAGTTGAACCTATACGGTCCCTGAATCATTGTTTCTGGTTTTTTCAAAGCACGATTGGACCAACAGAGTGATAGAATGCCAGATCGAGCACAATGTAGTGAATATCACTACAGGAGGAATGCGAATATTGCTCCATTTCAAAAGATGGAGCTCTAATGTGATAGGGGTGACCCCCAAGATCTAGGGATACTAAAGGTAGGGAAATGTGGATCCATGTAGCATGTGGTAATTTCATCCAAGTGTAGAGAATGATAGAAATTACCCCAATGGATTCCAGACCATACAGGGGGTGTAAGCAGAATACGTAGGACCCATAGTGGCAGTAGAAAGGATGATGCTCAGTAGGGCATCGAGGAGGATGGTCATATAATGAAAGTTAGTTATGTGAAATGCGGTCTAGCCCCACATTTTCCATGGTGTCTAACATCCCACAGGGTCGGGCGACTGTGTGGATGAGAGGGATTTTGCCTGGGATGGTAGCATTTAGCAGAGCAGAATAGACCTGCACGACGTGGGATGAGCATGAAAATCGGGCGGCTCTAGTGTCTTAGTCTGTGGGACCATGCGACCTATCGGGCTGGGCCAGTATGGGTTGGCCCTGACCAACCGGGCCGGGTTGGGGTGGCCAAAACAGGTCTGGTTGGGTCATTCAGACCAGGTTGGGTCAGACCTGGACCTGACCGGCCCCCTATTTCTAAATTGGATATATCATTTAAACCATGTGTCTATTTTATGATTAGTTTGCGGCATTGATACCCTTGCAATGAGAGAGTTACTTTGAGACCCTATAATTCTATTTATATTGATGTTGTTTTATGAACTACTATCATGAGGAGTAGGTTTTCCCAAATCAGGTGTGCTATTTGTGGAATCATGTGACAAGTTGTGACTATGTGATCTTAGTGACTACGAGGCATGGGGACTTCATGACCCATTGATGCTCCATGCACTATCTATGCACCATGAACCATCTACACTCTATGTATCATTGACACTCTTTTCTCCATCGATGACTTGGTTGCCGTTTTGACTCCAAGCACCATCGACGCTCCATGTGCCATTGATAATCCATGTGCCACTAACACTTTTTTTTACCACCAACACTCTATGTGACACCAAAAATATGTGCTCCACCGAGGCTCCATGAACCATTGAAACATTGTTTGACATTGACACTTCTACTGTTATAGAGAATAGGAGATATGTTGACTAAAATTGGAATTCCTACTCTTCCTATTTGATACATATACCCATGATATATTATTCTATCAACAGTACTTATTGTGTATCCACTATGGTATTCTTTGAGTATTTTATAGTGGTATTGTGGTTTTGGGTTCCCTACTGGGTATTATTTTACTCACCACTACTTTGGATTTGCTCGCATGATTCGTTTCATGTGCAGATGGTTGATGTCTTGATGGATTACATGGTGGATCAGATTTAGGTGGTGCTTAAAGAGAGGTCCAACAGATGAGGTGAACCTCAGTGATTTCAGAGAGCTCTTTCAGTACCTACCCATTAAGTATGGTTTTCTATATATGTGTTTCAAGAATTTGTGCAATCACATTGGATGACTTTTTTTGTGTTTGATTATATTATGGTATTTTCTACATTCCTGTTTTCCTATTTTTGTAAATATTTTTTTGAATAATAGTGGTATACATTCTTGTGGACTTATTGATTATACTATATTTTATTTTGGGATTGAAGATGTGTATGTGTGTATAGGTACATAGAAAATTCTTCCCACCTTTGGGAGAAGCCTACTTAGTGAAAGTTTCCATCCCCTAGCCTATTGGAGTTGAGATTGGGGTAGTCATAGCACGAGACCCTCTAGTAGGAATCCAGACTGTATTCGGTGATAGTGAATGATCAAGAGGATTGATTCACATTATTCGAAAACATATATAGGATAGTATCATATTTGTTTGATATAATTAAATGTCTCTTATAATTTAGTGTAATTTAGTTTAATAGAACATATACATTTTTATTGTGGATGAATCGTTTATGAAATTGACTATTAAATTTTAATATTAATGTATATTAATAATAAATATGTATTGGAAGTATTGAATGGAATCACAATCAACGGCCCATGTATTGTGAAAAATCATGAGGCATGGTCAGGGGAACATGAGTAATATCATTAGCACCCCTCGCAATAAGGATGAAAATAGCTAGCTTGTGGCCAAGGATGTTTCCTAGATGAATAAAAATGATGCATTAGCTTTTCAGAGATCCCATGGATTCCTACTTTTGGGGTACAATAGGAAGACCAATAATGATCGGTAAGAGCTTATTTTTATCACTATTCACCCTATATATTTTTATAGTTGGGTGAAATTTGAGAGATCTACTGTAACATTGTCACTTCTCCTCCCCCATTAATAGGATAAATTAGATGTATGTTGTATCATGTTTTGATCAGCTGGTACATCTTGGTGATATCCATCATTTATCCATGATATTGAATTCCATGTGATCATTTAGTTTCAGATTTTTTGTTCCATTCATCAAGGATGATTCCTCTAGGTATGTTTTAATAAGGTTTTATTTATATCTCAATACACATAGAATCATATTCTTCACGATCATATTGATGATCAATATAACTTTTTGAAGACTCTAATTAGTTAACTAGAATAAAATTCCATCAGATCATGGTATAATTTTTTGATAAATTATGTGTATTTTAATAAAAAAAATTATGTAATATCTAATGAAAATAGAAATATTATGTTGATTAGGGTTTCATTAATTGTACACCCATTGGGGTATTTTACTTTTGATTTTGGTTAAATATATTTGGACTATCTATCATATATTAGAATTAAAATTATTAGTTTTCATTCCATGTATTCTAGAGTGTGGTGGAAGTTTCCCAAACTCTATTAAAAGACATTTTGACTAAGATTTATCCTCTAGTTGAATTATTCTTGAGATTAATATTTATTTATTTTAAATAGTAAATTTATTTATTATTATGCGTCATGAATTTTTTTAGAATATATCTCTGAATAATTTTGAATCCCTTTAATGTGAGTTTGGTTGTGGTTCTGTTGAGGTGGTGATACCAGGTAACTCTTTCAGACAGCTTGAAATTGACCATTTTATCTATTTTCTATTAAAAAATTTAAATTAGTTATACTTTTTTAAATATCAATTTATGGTCCTTGTTAATGATGAAAACTACTAAAGTTTTCTAAAATGACATATATAGACTATGTCAATGATATTAGAATCTTTATAGCTGGGTGATGACTATGTATTGGTGTAGGTTATCCCATGTTCTCAACGACATTATAGTATGCAGAGCTTATTGGAGTCAAATTTGATTTTTTTTTTGAATTTTTCTTAATGTACCATAATTAATAATTGAGTAATGATCAATATTTAATACATAATTAATGAATTATATATAGGTCATAATTAATTATAAGAACCATTGATAAAATGATAGAACAAAGTTCAGTGTTCCCTGAAATATTCTTTTGAACTACGTAGATGAATGGTATTGATAGCTATGGATTTGATCACATAAATGTGAATGTGAATTCAATGATACCCATGTTTGATATTGATCATATATGTTCTTATGTGTAGCCTATGGTACTGTTTTTTTTTGTTTATAACATCTGTTTGTAGAAAATGATTTTTTTTATGGAAACCGATGATTGATATTCCATGATGTTATTCTTTATTTAATTTATTACATTGATAATAATTTATTGATGGTGTAATTACATGTTTTTTATATCGTTCAAAGTTGTGTTATGGTTATAAGTGTTATTATTTTATTTGTATGGATATATGGAATTTGGATGATTTAATTCTAGTTGAGATTGATAGGTGGTATATGGTGGTTTGGATAAACATGATAGGGGGAGTATATCAGAATTGAGATGATGATGGTGATGGATTGATACACAAGGTAGTGGAATGAAGACATTATAGACTGACTCAAAAATAATTTTTTTGAAATCATGGCCATATGATATGACATGTGGTATTAATGAGATATGATTTTTTTGGGTTTTCCCTGTGATTTTGATGGGCACTACAACATAACTGGGTATCCGTAGCGCCACCATTTATCAATGGCTTTTTATCATTGTTAAAGGGGACCCCTTTATCTGCGCATTTTTTAGTAGCACTGATAAAGGGGAAGATTTATCATCACTTTTTTTATAGTGCTGATAAAGTGTATACATAAAAAAAATATTTCATGAGAAAATATATTGATGTATATTTATATTTATATTGATATAAATTGAATATATATTTTGTAGATATGATTTGGATATGTATAAATAAAATATTACATTTAATATATACAAATTTTAGAGAAAATGGATTTAAAATATCATAAAAATTATTATTATTTAATAGTTTTCTAATTATCATCGACTGATAATCATATAATAACAATTTTGAGAACAAAAATTAAAAACATTATTAAAATATCTAAAATACGTTGAAAATGTAACACAAACATCAAACTATCCTATCATTTGATACAGATGTCCATTTGAGCTCTACAACACATCAAATCGAAGCCTATGATGATCTCTACACACTAGTGAGAAAGGATATCCTTTTTTATCCTTTTTATGGTCTAAAAAATACCCAGAATACATCCAAAACTGTGTTTTTAGTCGGGTTAACCTGTTTGTTTAAAATTCAATCAACATTAACTTATGATCGGGTTTTCCTATAGGCCTATACCACATATCATATCGAATATAGTTTTATTTTATTCTATTTGACTGGTTGTGGAGTTGAAACAGATTTTTGAATTACATGTTATGTTCATTTGAAAATTTAATGTCTTTTTGGATAAACATATATTTGTATTTATTCGTAAATATATATATGTGTGTGTGTGTGTTGTATATATGACTATATTTAGTTTCATATTAACAAAAAAATGAAAGAAAATTTATATATGTATTTTGAACAAATATTTTAATATATATTAATATAAAAATAAATATATGGATAAAAAATTATAAAATTATAAATATATATATATGAGTAGATATTAGTTTATATGAATATATAAATAAATATATATGTATTAATATAACAGAATGTTTTTATATTAATATGAATCTATATTAATATATGAATAAATATAACTATATATAAATAAATAAATAGATAAATCATTAAATAGTGAAAAAACAAAAATGGATTAGTAGTAAATTTGTTGGCTCACAAAAGGGAGGTCTTGGGTTCGTGTTCTGGAAGAAACAAGGGTGCACGGGAAAGTGGGAGGGGGTTGCGTATTTAGAGACCCAAATCTTGATGTACATGGACATTACATTACTTTTGCGGAATACTTAATACATAAAAAAAATATACATTAAAGGGCCATAATAGTTTAGTGTCTTTGGAATCTTGGAACGTAATCTTCTAATCATGGTGAATGATCTTCAACATATCCCATATAGATCTTCCCATTTTGGTTTTCTTACCTAAAACGTATCATGAAATCTTGGGGAAAAGAAAAAATATAAAGGGTGAGCTCAAATGCTCAGTAAGGGTAAGCATGGAGAAAATAAATCAAACCATATAAATTTGAACATAAAAACATGGACATAATGATTAAACCTCAAAATATTGAGAAAAGACATAAATCATGGATGTATGTAAGGAATGTATCATAATGGAACATAAATATTGATAAAATAGCATGGATATAAATCATGTAATTGTGGCAACCTTTCAGCACTTGTTATGATTTCCATAGTAGCCAAGACATTACATCCAAGACCATCATAGTGGACGAAGTCCCTTTCTAGACCGAGTTCACTCCTCGTTCTTATCATGTATCACTAAACCGGATTAACTTACCATTCCAGCCATGTCTATCTCATGAGATATAAATCTTTACCCAATGCACTGGAGGGAGATATAGGTCCCACCCATATCATAATGAAATCATTCTTACTTTTTCCACAACATAAACATAAATCATTAGTCATAACCCAATGAATAAAAATGGGTTTCATAAACATCATCCCATCATAACATAATCCATAAAAAATTGATATCATTTCATCATAAGAAAAGTGAAAACATGTAAATCATAGAGTCATTATACTTGAAACATACACATTTGAAAATAATTTCATATTATATGGAATATGGTTTTGATAAAACACTTGAAATGAATTTTTGATGAGAATATCCATTCTTCTTCAAAATCATTTTCTTTTCACAAAATGCCATGGAATTTTAAATGAAAATTATTTTTTTGAAAATAGTCATAAAATCTTGTCGAGTAAGATTCATGAAAATGAGGCGGTATGAAACTGTAAAAATCTTTTCACGACGTATAAGTTAAAAAAACATTCTCCTCGTACTTTTGTCGGAAAAGTCAAAAAAGTACCTCATAACGTAAAAAAAAACAAATATTCCTTACATACAATGTAGTAAAAGACAAAATGGGTAAAAACATCATTATAAATACATAAAAACAATTTTAGAAAACATGTACTTGGATGATAACAATAATCCCAGCAAATACTTACGAATAAACAATCTCGGATAAGAATGAGATCGGAAAGGTTATCCCTTAACTTATGTCTGATATGCTTCGTATGTATCCGAACCTTCTGTATAATGATTTAAATAATGTCATTGACTTATTAAAAAATCTTTATCACTGTTATGATATCATATATGGTTCAATTATGACTTTATATTACCCTTTCTTTTGTAAATTCCATGTTAGAGAGCATTTTGGGTAAAATCGTTACATTTGTCGTCCGTGTTTTGACTTGTAATTATTAATATGATTATTTAGATCATGATTAACTAATTCCAGAATATAAAACATTATTTTTATATAATATATATTCATAATATACATATATATAATAGATCGATAAATGGAATGAAATACACTGTCCATAGAGACGGTAGGTCGTACGTACGCATGAACGCTGTTTTCGTTTCCTTATTGAATTGAATGGAATAATGTGTATGAAATACATATATATATATATATAAATCCTATAGCATTATTATGTAATATATTTAATTATTACTTATTATACATACTTTATAATCATTCGTGAGTTGTTAACATGGAAAATAAATCACATCGCGTCGTGGAGACGGTAATCCGTACGTATGCACGAGCGATGATATCGTTCCCATATTTATTGAATATAATTGGAGTGAATGATATAATATCTTATAACCAGTATGATGTTATAATAATCATATTTAATTATTATTAACACCATTATACCCATCCAAGTATGGTGGTGGTGGAAAAACAGATTACAGCACGGCATAGAGACGGTATTCTGTACGTACGCACGCGCGTTGATTTCAGTTTCCTTAGTATGGATAGAAGGTGAAATGGGGTTTTTTCATATTTATAATGACATATCAGTATATTATTGATACTAATTTTATTACAATATAATTAAAAAACTAAATAATAGGAGTTATGAGAAGAAAAATATTTGAAAGAATCGGTAACGAATATTACCTCTTCTTCGATACGCCTTTTTGAATCCTCTTCTTATGGCACAATAATTGGTCTTTGAAGTAGACCAGGACCTCTCAGATGTTTCTAGGGAAGTGTATAAGAGAAATTGGCAGGTTTTGGCCAAGCTTGAAGGCTTAATGTTTTCTGAGGATGAGAGGGAGGAGGATCCCTTTTATAAGGGAGGAGAGGGGCACCTTTGGAATCCTAAAAAATATTAGTTTAATATAAATTCAAAACCCACGTAAAAATCTCCAAAATACACTCAATTCGAATATTAGATGAGATATGGTTGTAATATTATCAACCAATCAAATTTAGACTTGTTTTGATCTTATTTTAAACCTTATCATTTTGATTTATCCTTATTTAATCTATTTAAGATTATTTGTGGTAATAACATTCTAAAGTTTAAATGGTTAAAAATAATCACATTTGTGCAATTAATTTACAATAATTGGATACTTTATGAAATTTTAAACTATAAATTTTAATATATAAATTTTAATTTTTTTGTGATTTTTAAACAATTTAATAATATGTGATTTTTATAAAATAACAATAGTGCCAATTTTAACACTATTAATTTATATGAATTTAAATAAAATCTACACAGAGGATATATTCGAACTAAAATAATTATTAGATTCCTAACATGTCAAATTTTTCTAAAAAAATCTTGGAGTACATTAAATAGTTCATATAATATTTATTTTAATATTTTTAAAACCATTTGTTTTTGAATATATCTTAATAAAATAATTAGTAAAAAACTTTTGTATAATTATTTAATATACTTATTTGTTGAATAAAATTTAAAAATAATATCCATTGATTAATATAAATATCAAGGATTTTATAATAATAATTTTTCTCGAATTTATCATCTTAATATAACAACATGTAAATTTTTATCTTTATTAAATTATGATGGTGACAACTTTGGAATCATTTAAAATAAAATATTATAAGTGTCATAATCACCATAATAAGGATCCAAATGGTCAACAATTCCGTTAGTGGATGACTGGGGTTTATATATAGACTAATAATATGTTTTGTGCAGATTTTTGGGCCTTTTGATATGTATTACTATTTCAATAAAAACTATATTATTTATTTTTCACTAAATAAATAATTTCTGCATCATTAATGTATAAGATAATAAGGTAATTAAATATCCCTTAAAAATTAAAAATAAATTACCATGATAAAGAAGAACATTTTTTCTTTCAAATTAGTATTTATAACCGAATTTATATTCTGTATATACTTATATTAAAAATACTTTAATTATTAAAGTTGAGTGAGACATATTTCACTTTCCTTTAAATAAAATAAACTAAAGGTCTTAATCACCTCTAAGTGGGTTCCAATGGATTCCATTTCGACACAAATATGCCTTATGACGAAAAATAAGCCTCCAATTATATTATGACAAATGTTAGGGTAATTTTATAAAATTATATTTATCCTTAATTACCTGATTTACCTTTTACAATGGTAAATAAAATTTACAGTAGTGACAATTCATAATGCCCAAAAAAACGTAGCTTATTAACATAATATGGACCCAATGATTATAAATATGGAATCCATTTTTTAAATTCAATACACAAAATTTGCAGAAATTAATTTAAAATTAATCCCGTTGTTAAGAAAACGTGTTTTAATGGTTAAAACATTGAAAAAGATTGAAATGTTTTTACCTATGAATTCAATGTAAAATTAATGTTAATGATATAAATTATATTAAATGGTAAAAATATATTCTATTTATACTTTAAAACCATTCAATATTATAATTTAACCATATAAATTATTATGAAGAAGTAATAGTTGTTTTTAAATACAATATAGCATGTTTTTACTATTGATTAAAATATGAAAGTTATCAGAAAAATATCAAAACATTATCCAATGTAAATTTTTATATCCTGATTCAAAAGAAGAATTTTATTTTTTAAAATTGAACTTATAAAAATGTCAAAAACTATATTTAATGTGGGTGAACCATTAAATGGCGGAAAAACTCCATTTTTTTAAAAATACTTATTTTACCCGAAAAATTTATTTTGTTCACATACCATGTTCTCGAAAATGTGTAATGTGAAATAATACTATTATAAAATTCAAAATGTAGTTAATAATATTCATAACGGTTAGTTCTTAATAATAATATAACCATATATCATTTTTTAGTGAAACCTGATATTGCGTACAACACACGCTATCGAGGAAAGTTTCTATTGCGTGTAATGCAAGCCAAGTCAGGGTTGCATGTTGTGAAAAAATCATTCTTTATTTCATATAATATAATCCAACAATATTTCCTTTATACATTGAATATATATATATATATATACACACTCAATGTTGCGTAGAATGAATATTATAAAAAAAACATGAAATTGTTTGTAACACAATCTAAGAATAATGTTGTGTATATTTGAAGTTAATAAAGTGTGGCATATAGCACAAGATAATATTTTTGTAGCATAAAACACATGACATCAAATAAATAAAAAGGAATACTTATCATAAAATATCGGGTTGTTACATTCTACCCCCCTTAAAATGAATTTCTCCCTCGAAATTCGTCGGGGTTATACATTGTTTTCTACATGAAAGTTTCTTTAATTGAAACACACATTGTAAAATGAAATACCACAACATAACTTTAAAAACTAATGTATGAAATGTAACGGTAACCCAAATTAACTAATCACTAGGTTTCCACATAGGAGAACAAATGTGAAAATTTGGATATCGAAAAGAAATCTAACCACCAAGTTCTGATGGAGAGTGGTAGAGGACATGGCTATGAAAAATCCAACAATCACAAAGCCATAAATTTGTGATGATCTATGGTACCATCTGATTAATTGGATATAAGAGCACTGGGACAACATTTTTGTTTTTCAATATCATTTCCCTAAAGTTGAAAATTTTGAATTAGAAGAAATATTTCCTTGATTTTGGTACAATCTCACTATTTTTCATGCTTTGAACAATTTCCACTTCATCTCTTAATGAAATGAAGTTTAATTTGTTATTCGTGAAGTGTTAATAGGTAATGTGATAGAATGATGTGTCATTCCATCTATTTCAAACAAAAAGGTTAGCAGAAGTTATCAAATATACATAAGTCCGTCTATGGTGAGGTTAATCATATAATATTCCAAAAATGAACTTATACTTCATATATCATACCTCTTCATAAATTAAAAATAGTTTTTACTAACCTGGGGCATCATGTAGGCCAGTGGTAGGCGATAAAGACCAGTCGCACTTCAGTTGTGGGTTCGATTCCCAAAGCCTTGTCCGACGCGATGGGTTGTCGTCTATCCTGCAGGTTATCCTTTTTCTAAAACTATACTATCATAAAATTTCTTAAATAAAAATTTATATCCTTGACCAATACTATATGATCTCCATTCCAACCATTAGGCTTATCGAAAATACTTCTGTCTGATTATTAGAAATTTCATCTACCGAGCATGTGAATTCCTTCATTTGTCACCCATATATCATAAGATATATCTTTTTGGGCACATTCCACACATGTGAATAACTTAATCATATATTCTTTTGAAACATGAATTACCATAGAACCTTAGCGAAAACATGAATCCTGTCAAAAGATAACTCTATCCACATACAAAAATCCCAAATAAAATCTATATACTGAAATCATGATATCACTTTGTCCTTTTATCATCCATGAGCTCATGAATACTATCAAACATATTTTTTTCTCCTTATCCCTTCATTATGTGCATATCATCTTCTTTCCAAAAATATCTGAATAACCTTTCATGGTTACCAGTACCATTCAATATATAATTTCAAATACATTAGGAAAAACAATAGTGTAACAATCCTTAGATGATTCTTTATTCCATAGTAACATACATTATTCTTGATAAACATACAATCATTCCACTAACTTCTTAAACCACTAGCTGAGCTTCATCATTTCTTTCATCTCATATTTTATTTGTAGTCTCTTCATCATCATCCACATAAATACGACCCATATGACCATATTGATTCTCTTCATGAGATTTTCCCTTAGGGCATTGGTTTGCATAATTCCCATACATTCCAAATTTAAAACATTTAACCAGTGTTGATGTCGTAGAAATACCATTATCCTTGTCTATGCTGTTAACCGAACCTTTTCCTTTGCACTTACTGGCTTTGTGTCCTTCTTTTCCTCACCCAAATAATCTTCCAGTTCCTTTGAAAAAAACTCCCCAATTCCTCTTCCCACATGATTTGCATGAGGGAAATTGACCTTTCCTTCCTCAATAATCATCATGAAAATCTATCTTTCTCTTCTTATCTGAGTTGGGAAACTTACCAAAGGTGAGATTATTGACCATATTATGAGATTACTGATTAGGCATAATAACGATGTTTGGACTTCAAAATTCCTTTTCATTTGGTTTCTCATGAAGAATATCATTCCATTGTCCATCATATCCTTCATTATCATGAATCTTCCTGTTTCCAGCCATTTTCTAAAACCCAAAAAGAATACTGTGAGAGGGAAAATTCATACTAAGGAAAACAACATAATAAAGGGGGAGTACAGTCAATATCTAACATCATATGTTAAATTCTAATATCGTTACCATAGTTATAGGACTATAACCTATACATATACTTATCCTTAGGGACATCCCTAGACATACCATAGAAATATCTCTAGGGATCTCATTAATGTTTTCGCATCTTAGTATCCAAAGGTTAACTAAACCTTTCCTCTGATACCAACTGTATACACCCAAAGCGTGATGTACATGGAAATTACATTACTTTTGCGGAATACTTAATACATAACAAAAATAGACACCGAAGGACCGTAATAGTTTAGTGTCTTTGGAAACATGGAACGTAATCTTCTAATCATGGTGAAAGATCTTCAACATCTCCCATTAAGATCTTCCAATTTTGGTTTTCTTATCTAATACCTTTCTTAAAATCCTAGGGAAAAGAAAACATATAAAGGGTGATCTCAAATGCCCAGTAAGGTTAAGCATGGAGAAAATAAAACAAACCATATACATTTGAACTAAAAATCGTGAACATAATGTTTAAACATCAAAATATTGAGAAAAGACATAAATCTTGGAAGTACATAAGGCATGCATCATAATGGAACATCAATCTTTATAAAATATAATGGGAATAAATCATGTAATTGTGGCAACCATTCCGCACATGTTATGATATCTATAGTAGCCAATGCATTGCTGCCAAGACCATCTTAGTGGACAAAGTCCCTTTCTGAATTGAGTTCACTCCTCGTTCTAGTCCTGTATCACTAAACCAGATTAACTTACCATTCCAGCCATGTCTATCTCATGAGATATAAATCATTACCCAATGCATTGGAGGGAGATATAGGTCCGACTCATATCATATTGAAATCATTCTTACTTATACCACAAGATAAACATAAACCATTAATCATAACCCAAAGAATAAAAATGGGTTTCATAAACATCATCCCATCATAACATAATCTATTAAAAATGGACATGATTTCATCATAAGAAAATTTAAACCATGTAAATCCTAGAGACATTATACTTTAAAAATACACATATAAAAAAAATTCATCTTAGAAGGAAAATGGTTCTGATAAAACAGTTGAAATGATTTCTTGATGAAAATATCCTTTCCTTTCACAAAATGCCATAGAATTTTAAATGAAAAGTATTTTGTTGAATATAGTCATAAAAACTTGTCAAGTAAGCTTCATGAAAATAAGGCATTATGAAACCGTAAAAATACGTTCATGCCGTATAAGTTAAAATAACATCCTCCTCGTACTTTTGTTGGAAAAGTAAAAAAGTACCTCGTAACGTAAAAAAAGAATGATTCCTTACATACCATGTAGTAAAAGAAAAAATGGGTAAAAATAATATTAAACATACATAAAAACAATTTTAGGAAACATGGACATGGATGATAATAATAACCCCATCAAATACTTACAAATAAAAAATCTCGGATAAGAACGAGATTGGAAAGGTTATCCCTTACCTTATGTCTGATATGCTTCATATGTATCCGATCCTCCTGTATAATGATTTAAATAATGTCATTGACTTTTTAAAGAATCATATTCATTTATATGACATCATATATGGTTCACTTATGATATTATATTACCTGTTCTTTTGTAAATTCCATGTTAAAGAGCGTTTTGGGTAAAATCATTTCATTTGTCGTCCGTGTTTTGACTTGTAATTATTCATATGATTACATAGATCATGATTAATTAATTCCAGAATATATAACATGATTTATATATAATATATATTCAGAATATACATATATATAATATATCGATAAATGGAAAGAAATACAAAGTTCATGGAGACGGTAGGTCGTACGTATGCATGAACGCTGTTTTCGTTTCCTTATTGAATTGAAGGGAATTATGTATATGAAATACATATATATATATACATAAATCCAGTATCATTATTATGTCATATATTTCATGATTACTTATTATATATACATTATAATCTTTCTTGAATTGATAACATGGAAAATAAATCTCATCGTGTCGTGGAGACGGTAATCCGTACGTACGCACGAGCGATGATATCATTCCCATATTTATTGAGTAGAATTGGAGTGAATGATATAATATCTTAGAATCAGTATGATGTTATAATAATCATATTTATTTATTATTTACACCATTATACCCATCCAAGTAAGGTGGTGGTGGAAAAACAGATTACACCACGGCCTGGAGACGGTATTCTGTATGTACGCATGCGCGGTGATTTCATTTTTCCTAGGATGGATAGAAGGTGAAATGGGTTTGTTTCATATTTATAATAACATAACAGTATATTAGTGATACTGATGTTATTACAATATAATGAAACAACTAATGAATAGGAGGTATAATAAGAAATAAATTTGAAAGAATCGGTAACGGATATTACCTCTTCTTCGATACGCCTTTTTGAAACCTCCTCTTATGACACTATGATTGGTCATTGAAGTAGACCAGGACCTCTAGGATGTTTCTAGGTAAGTGGAGAAGAGAAATTTTCAGGGTTTGGGAGAGCTTTAAGGCTCAATGTTGTGTGAGGATGAGAGGGAGGAGGTGCCCTTTTATAAGAGAGGAGAGGGGCACCTTTTGAATCCTCAATAATACTAGTTTAATATAAATTCATACCCCACATAAAAACCTCAAAAATGAATAAATTCTAAGATTAGATGATATAGGGTTCTAATACCATAAAACAATCAAATTAATACAGGTTTAGATCTTATTTTAAACCTTATCATTTTGATTTATCCTTATTAAATCTATTTAAGTTTATTTGTTGTAATAAAATTCTAAATTTTAAATGGTTATAAATAATCACTTTTGTGCTGTTAATTTTACAAAATTGGATACTTTATGACATTTTGGACTATATAAATTTTAATATATAAATTTTAAATATATTTTTGTTTTTTAAACAATTTAATAATAAGTTATTTTTATACAATAACAATAGTGTCAATTTTGACACTATTCATTTATTTGAATTTAAATAAATCTACACAGATGATATATTCGAACTAAATTATTTAATAGATTCATAGAATGTCAAATTTTTCTAGAAAAGTCTTGGATCCCATTAAATAGTTCATATAATATTTATATTAATATTTTTAAAACCATTTATTTGGTATATCTCTTAATAAAATAATTAGTACAACATTTTTGTATAATTATTTAGTCTACTTATTTGTTGCATAAAAAATAAAAATAAAATCTTATGATGAAGATAAATATCATGTATTTTATAATAATAATTTTTCTCGAATTTATCATCTTAAAATAAAAACATGTAAATTGTTATCTTTATTAAATTATGAACGTTACAACTTTGGAATCATTTAAAATAAAACATTATAAGTGTAATAATCACCTTAATAAAGATAAAAATGGTCAAAAAATCGGCCAGTGGATGAATAGGGTTTATATATACACTAATAATAAGTTTTGTGCAGATTTTTGTGCCTTTTGATATGTATTACTATTTCAATAAATACTATATTATTGATTTTTTACTAAATAAATAATTTCTCCATCATTAATGTATAAGATAATAAGGTAATTAAATAACTCTTAAAAATTACAAATAAATTACCATGATAATGAAAAACAATTTATCTTTCAAATGAGTATTTATAAACGAATTTATATTCTGTATAAACTTATATTAAAAATACATTAATTATTAATGTTGAGTGAGACATATCTCACTTTCCTTTAAAGAAAATAAACTAAAGGTCTTAATCACCTCTAAGTGGGTTCCAATGGATTCTATTTTGACCCAAATATTCATTAGGATGAAATATGGGCATCAAATTATATTAAGACAATTGTTAGGGTAATTTTATAATATTATATTTACCCTTACATAACTGATTTACCTTTTACTATGGTAAATAAAATTTACCGTAGTTACTATTCATATTGCCCAAAAATAAAAAGTAGCTTATTAACATAATTTGGACCCTATGATTCTAAATATGGAATCCATTTTTTTAAATTCAATACACAAAATTAGAAGAAATTAATTTAAAATTAATCCCATTGTTAAGAAAACGTGTTTTAAAAGTTAAAACATTGCAAAAGATTGAAATGTTTTTAACAATGAATTCAATGTAAAAATAATATCAATGACATAAATTATATTAAATGGTAAAAATATATTCTATATATACTTTAAAACCATTCAATATTATAATTTAACCATATAAATTATTATGATGAAAAAAAGTTGTTTTTAATTAAAATATAGCGTGTTTTTACTATTCATTAAAATATGAAAGTTATCAGAAAAATATCAAAACTTTATCCAATGTAAATTTTTATATCCTGATTCAAAATAATAATTTTATTTTGTAAAATTTAACTTATAAACATGTCAAAAACTATATTTAATGTGGGTGTGGCATTAAAAGGAGGCAAAACTGCATTTTTTGACAAATACATATTTTACCCGAAAAATATTTTTGTTCACATAACTTGTTCTAGAAAATGTGTAAGATGAAATAATAATGTTATAATATTCAAAATTTTGTTAATAATATTCATAACGACTAGTATTTAATAAAATTATAACCATATATCATTGTTTAGTGAAACCTGATATTTCGTACAACACACGCTATCGAGGAAAGTTGTGATTGTGTGTAATGCAAGCCAAGTCAGGGTTGCGTGTTGTGCAAGAATACTTCATTGATTCATATAACACAATCCAAACATATTTCATTTATACATTGAATATATATACATATATATATACTCAATGTTGTGTAGAATGACTATTATAAAACGAAGCTGAAATTGTGTGTAACATAATCTAAGAATAGTGTTGTGTATACTTGAATCTAATACAGTGTGGCATATAGCACAAGATACTCTTGTTGTAGCATAAAAAACATGACATAAAATAAATTAAAAGTATTACTTATCATAAAATATTGGGTTGTTACAGCGTAGGCAAGTGCAGCTTGTAGTGAGAGGGAGGGGGCTCCGCCGGGTGCTGATAAACGAGGGGTCAAGCACTGTTAATTGCTTCCCTCATTATAAAATCTTTTTATCTATTTTTTATAATATTATTTTTTGACATCTTTCACCGCTAAAAATTTCTGATAAAAGGGGACTTCTATCAGTGCTAAAAAAGCATTGACAAAGGACATTTTAATAGTGTTTCTTAGGGATGATAAAAGGGACACCCTTTTATCTTTGACTCAATTAACAATGCTTTTCTAGTGTTGTTAATGCCCTTTTCAAGGGCTGATAAATTCCATATTTGCAGTAGTGGGGGAATAATATCATTGTGGCATAATATAGGAAAAATATGTGTCTTAGTTCCATTTGGTCCAAACTAGTGACTCGTTAAATTTTCATATTGTTAGAGATATAACATATACCCTATTGGATGACCCATGATCATGAATTATATTTTAACCACTCTTATTAAATGAAGAATAATTAGGTATAACTAAGGATATTATAAAAATTGTTATCATAGAAGCATATGAAATATTGTTATTATTTCTTAATTGTGTATTGGTTATTTTATTCATGCATTTGTTATGAATTTATTATTTATTTTGTACTGATATTAAAATAACCATGTACACATTGTTTATTTGTTATTTCCAAAACAGAATCAGTAGTTAATTAATAATATGTATCCACACCCTACTTAGGTAGTCAGAGAACAAGGGTACCCGAGAATCCATGACATTTTTTAGGTACATGTTCAGATATGTGGAAGAGTTATATTTTTAAATGTATTTTTAATTTAAACAAAATTGATTTTATACTTTAATATATTTTTCTTTCTAGTTTTTATGTTTTTATCAATGTATTCTATTATATCTCATCCATTTGAAATTAGAATAGTGATACTACATTTACCATGCTGAAAATGAATAACTGTGTCAAAACAATGTGAAAATGGCTGGAAAGCATCATTACATGTCGTGTATAGAATTCTTGATAAAAAAATGGAATATTAAATGATGTTGAATAATGTAGTGAAAAATTTCATGAAATGTTTTACCCTTTTATTATATATATATATATATATATTATAATTTATATGACATGAATCATTTCGAACAGTCCCAAAATAGAATGATTCGACTAGATTAATAAATAAAAGAACATTAAGATACTAGGACCCCCACTCCTTCAGTTGAATTTTTACCCCATTAATGATGATGGATATCGATCATTAGGGAATCCAATAAATAAAGCACTATAGATGATAAGAAGATCTTCGAGTTTCAGAGGATCTACCATTGTATTTTACTATATGGATTCTTCTAATTTAGGATTTGTTTTCTTTTATTTTTCATTATGATATCTTTTCCATTTTAATAGATTCGTTTAACATTTAATTCATTTGTTTACTTATTCATCCATATCTTTCTCTTTTCCAATCCTAGTCTAATTTTAGATCTAATATCTCATAACATAGTTTTATATTTTCACACTGAGAATGTTATGTGACTAACCTGAATATTTTCCCATGGTGAGGTTTTTGGGTGTTATTTGTTATTTGGATTCAAATTATATAATGCTATTATTCTTTTTGAGGTCGATAAGAGTGAAAATAATGGGTGAGGTAAAATTACATCATGACTTGAATATAGAATTTATTCCTAAATCCAACCAATGGAGATGAAAATTTGTTGTCCCTACGTGGTTTCCTCAAAAGGAAGAATACCCACTAACAGTAGTGGAATGAATTCATTTGATGATGTAAAATTATTGAAAATTTGAAATTAAATGAAAAAGAAATAATGCAAGAACCAGTCTATCGAACCCTAGGACCAAGAACTTTTACACTAATTTCAATCTATCTACAATTTCATATGAATTATTGATGATTTTTTCTGACATTTCATTATTTTCTTAAAAAATATATTATTTGGGTAAATAATAATACACAAAAAAATATTTAGATTTTGAGGAATATGATTAGAGGTCGATCTTAATATGATGATCCTTAATTGAAAAAAATATGGATAGCCTCTGAAATATATTATCAAATTTTAAAATAAAACCCAAAACCTATGATAGGGTGGCATTAATAGTTCCTGTGTTTTATCACTTTGATTAACATGAATCCATGAATATAGATTCATAAAAGAGTTGTGGCTTGGAAATTGGTCGAATGTATCATTTTGACATTTTAATTTCATATCATATGTAAATGATCAAAATAGAGGGATATCCATCTTATTGTATTTAGTTTAATGTTAGCAGTTTATGCATTCATTTATTATAGATGGTATGTTTTTAGGTTCTATGATCCATGACTATTTATTGGAATTTTTTTTAGTTTCCATTATTTTTTTATAATTTTGGTAATACTCCCCTTTTGATAAGAAATTTAACCTCTCCAATAGTCAGTATATGAGGAGGCATACTTGATGTCATGTGGGACTCCTTCTTCAACCCTTCTATTTTATTGGTTTTTCATACATATATTATTAAATTTCTCACATAAGAGACAATATGGTGATATCCAACTTATGGTTTTTAAATAAGTGGAATACCGGATGAACATGATTATATGGATATTTTTTATTTTCACACTTAAAGAAATAAAAAATTATAATGATATATTTAAATAATTATCCTCTATAAACTGAATTTTTTTAATGTTAGTGTAAGAACATTTTTTTATATTCTTTACTTCAAATTTATTATGTTGAACTAATCGTGTGTACTTATAGACTATTGTATCCATCTAATTATGTGATTACTTTTTAACTCACCATATCATATGTGGTTATGTTGACGGAATTAATGATTATATATGATTTAATTAATGAAATATTATTACCAAATGATAAAAATTTATCTTCCTTGTCTATTGGGTAAAGATAATGATCCTCATGGTATATTTTTATGTTGAAATCTATGAAATATTGTGACTCGTTTTTCATATCATTATCACATGGAATTTCATTTAGAATTGTTTTTTGATGACATTATTTTATATAATATAATTACTATTCATTTTTTGATAATTATTATTTAATATTCCTTCATTTTGTCTATTGAAATGTTGAAACATCACTTGTATTCATGTTTGAACTATTGTCTCCCCAATGAAATGTATGTAATTTTCAATAACCAGCATGTATAGAGGATTATAAAATAATATGTGAGGAATAAATATCAATATAATTTATTTCTTTTTATTATTTACATGTTGAATCTAATTACAATGAGTATGGACCCCAACAATTTAACATAAACATACACATAAAAAGCACTAGTTTTCACTTCAATGGCCATTCTAATGAAATATTTTTTTAGTTAATGGGTAATATGAAATTATAAACAAATGATATATGGTAATATTGATAAAACACTATTATGCTGAATATTTTATTAATAATAAATGATATAATTTTCTCACATTGTTCTTAATATATTCATTTAAGAAATATTCAGGATTAGGTCATTTATTTGAAAATTTGTTGAAAATTCCAGTTTTACGATTTTAAATTATATCGTAGTATTTTGAAGATAAATATTTTAATATTTTTTATTTAAAGTTTATATTTTGTATCAGTGTTCCTAACTCAATTTTATACAACTTTTATTCAGGACCCATGAGATAAAGAGTGCATATGAATGGATTAAATGTTCCATGAAGACAAAGCTGGATTGAACAATCCAGATTGGACATCACTTCAACATTTGGGCCGTATCTTCTACAAAAGGGATTGGATTGTGCCCAAATATTGTGGAAAGCTCAGGGACAAGATTTATAACAAATAATACTGCTACATGGCCGGCCAATTCCCGCTTTTTGGAGGTCAACTATGGGGTGAAACTTGGAATAAAATATTTGGCCGGGATTTCATTTCACACTTAAAATGTTCTGTAACCCTAGCCCTCACAAAATATATTCAAAGGGATTTTTCACACTTTGGGAGGGATGGTCGACTCTTTTGGAAGATGTAGCAGAAATGGTGTCTCTTGGAAGCCTCTCACAACTCTTGGAATAAGTAATCCATTGTGCAAACTTCTCTTCTAAAAAAGCTCTCCTCTCCCACCTCCTCTTTGTATTTATTTTCTTTCATTTTTTATCTTGAATTTCTCTTCAAATAGTCTTATGTGTTCTTCCCTTTTCGTTTTCACTTAATATTATTAATTTGTTTGGAATCAAAAGTTTGGACAAGATTGGGTTCTACCCTTTCAATCCTTTGCTAGTGCCAAATGTCTCCACGATGACGACACCGCCCATGGAAGAGTAGTTTTTTTATCGATCTATCTTCTACCCTCTTCGTTTAATTTTTTTAAATCAATGCGATACTGTAATTCAATTAATATAATCCATGAATTGTGTTTGAAAAATTTAAGAAACTAAGCAAGCAATTGAACAACTAACACAGAAACACGCGAGTTCAAGATTTTGTGTAAATTGTGAGAGCGCGATCTTAATCGGAAATACAATACCACACGAGATAAATTTGTAGAGTTAAAATATAATACCAAAGAACAATTCATCCTCATTTCCAGAATTTATGTGTGCTCTAATTAACCACTAACCATAAGCAAACCTTATAACAACAATCAAAGTAGGGGGCTGTGATTGCGTGTTTCGAAGCTAGCCTAGAGTATACGTAATTCTATCTTTGTGGTTAAGTTAACTCTTGTAGGGTTTGAGGGATAAAAAATTAAGGGATCCTAATTAAGTGGATATTAATTTAAATTATAATGATAAATATGTAAATAAATAGGTATAATTAGATTGATTACTCTTTTTAAATATTATTTATATAAATATCTTTTTATTGTTTCATTTTAATCAAACTTCATTTTAGAACTAAAAACAAAAAAATACAATCTTTTTCCAGCAATATTCATCTAGATTTATAAACTATAAACAGACCCCATCCTTTTATGTAGTGTTTTAATTCTATTATATTTTATTTTTAGAATACCTTTTAAAAGTTGTTTTAATTTACTTCCTCCTTTGAGAGATGACCATGCCAGCCCCTCTGCTGCACCTAAGTACCCAAAAAACACTAATAATTTGAGGGCACCCATGGCATCGCTCTTTGAAAATGGATTTTTATCCGGTGATGCAAGTAATTATTTCATCCAATTAGAATTATTTATTTTATTTTACATTTTATTCTCTTCCTCTTATCTTTCTTCCTTCTTTACCCAATCTGATTTTTTTTCTTCTTTTATTTTCTTCTACTTCTTTTTGGACCATCATCTAAAACATTTTATTTTTTACTATGGTCCAATTTCATTAATTTAATTTTTATATGATTTATGACATGAACTAATCCCAAATATCTCTTAGATATTGACCCTGAGATTGAATGCAGCTATAGGGAAAGAATTAGACATTCTTAGTCTATGTGTAGGTTAAATATTCTAGCAGTTTGAGAAGTCCTCCACATTCAGAACATTGAGATTGGAAAAAATTTAAATGAAACCATAAAACAAGAACCAGTGGCTGACAATAATGGAAATGAAATTAATAGAACCATTTGAGAATAGGATACACATGATATTAACTATCAACCAAATTGTTTTGCATACTAAAATCTTGAATCAGACTTTGAATTGAAATTTAGATTAATTCATCTTCTTCCAAATTTTCATGACCTCTCAGGTGAGGATCCCAATATACACCTTACTGAATTTAATGTCGTTTTCTCAACCTTAAAAAAAGAAATGTTTCTGAAGATCAAATCAAACTAAGAACATTCCCATTCTCACTTTATGGAGCTGTGAAAGACTGGATGTATTATATACAACCCAAAGATGTAACTTGTTGGAACAATTTGAAATGTCTTTTCTTGCAGATATTTTTTCCTGCATAAAGGACCACTTCCATTTGTAAAGAGATCTCTGGGATCAATCAAGCACAATGGGAGTCAATTAATGAGTGTTGGGAGCAATTCAAGAAGTTGTGTGCAAGCTACCCACATCACCAAAATCAGTGGGAAACTACTCATCTAGTACTTCTATGAAGTACTCACAGCTACGGAGAGAAGCATGATGGATTCTACGGCTGGAGGAGCATTGGTGGACAAGACACCAGTAGCTTCAGGTGAGTTGATTGACAAAATGGCCCAAAACTCCCAACAATTTGGTGATCGATGTACACCACATGTTATGGGAGTATATCAGGTAATTCCTAATTCTCTTGAGAGTCATTTTATTGATAGAAAGTTGGAAAATTGATAACTATGGTGAGACAGATTGCTTTGGCTCAAAAGACATCCCAACCCCCTCCTTCAAGGCATAGTGGCATTTTCACTGAGGCAATCCACCCAAATAACTGTTTCCCACCACTACAAGAGACAGATTATTGTGCAGCAGAATTCCCAGGGAGACCTTATTAGTAGCAACAACCATATCCCAAAAATAATCTTATTTCTTTTGAACTAATATGAAACCAAGGGTGGAAGGATCAATCGAACATGAGGTATGGCTCTGCACAACAACAAAGGAACCCCATTCAACTAAACTTCTAGCAGCCTCCGCCTTACCAGAAGGGTTTCCAATAACCCCAAAGGAGATTTGAATCCCAAGAATCAACAATCCAACTACAATGGAATCCCCCACCAAAGGTAGATTGTAACACTGATGACCTTTTTGTAGCAAATTGTTCTTAATCAATAGAATGAGCTAAAGAGTCGTGGTTCGGAGTAGAGGATGTTGATGACT
This sequence comes from Viscum album, assembly GCA_963277665.1. Taxonomy (NCBI): domain Eukaryota; kingdom Viridiplantae; phylum Streptophyta; class Magnoliopsida; order Santalales; family Viscaceae; genus Viscum; species Viscum album. Next base: position 811,915,623 of record OY728161.1, on the reverse strand, counting down.
CAAATGAGCCAGAATTCCACCGCCCTCCATGAACATGTAGGTAAGAATTTCGGAAATCGACCTTCCTAACCCACTCCAAATCCAAAGGGGAATGTCTGTTCCATCTCATTGAGAAGTGGGAAGAAAAAAATTGATGCTTCTCCACCTATGATTCCACCAGGATTCACCTCAACTCCAAAAAATCCCAATTCAATATCAACTAATGAGAAACCCAAGGATAAAGATATTTTTAAGGAAAAGATTGATGATGTTCCTCCTAAACCCCATTCTTTTCGAAACTGGGTTGTTCAAACCAAGAAGATGGATGAAGAAGCAATGAAAAAGGAGGTTTTGGACACATTCAAGCATGTTGCGGTCAACATTCCTCTACTTTAAGCCATTATTCAAATTCCAAGGTATGAAAATTTATTAAAATAACTTTGTACCAATCGAAGAAGGATCAAGCTAAATGAGAGGATAAATTGTGGAAGGAATGTGTCAGCATTCATTACACAAACTCTAGCAATGCGAACAATTTGCAAGGATCCAGGGACATTCACCATCCCATGCACCATAGGGGAGTTGTGCTTTCATGATGAAATTTATGATTTGGGAGCTTCCAAAAATGTGATTCCTCACTCTTTATTCTTTTATTTGTAGGTTGGTGAGCAAAAAATGACGAGAGTAGTGGTGCAATTTGTGAATAGAACTACGACATATCCAGCGGGAGTCCTTGAGGATTTACATGTCCGGGTAAAATACATGATCTTCCTAGAATATTTCTACGTGCTTAACATAAAGGATAATTAGGTAAGTTCTCATGACACCATTTTCTTAGGTAGAACCTTCTTCAAAACTGATAAAACAATCATAAATGTCAATGAGGGTATATATTCCATGGAATTTTTGGATGATGTTGTGATATTTAATGTTATGGATTCCATGATGTACCCCTAATAGGATCATTCTACATTTGTTATCTCCCATTTTGACCAACGAAGTAAAATCCACATGGATTTTGATTGTCCTATGCTTTGGGAGATTATGATTATTGGTACTAGTTTCATGTCTAAGAGTACTTCCACACCTATTTATAAAGAAAAAGAGTCTCACAGATTTGATTTTGTAATGGAATCATATTCTGATTTTGATCATGTGAACTCTAATTATGACATGGTTGTTCAGTATGCTGATGGATTTGATGATTTATTCTCTGATTTTGGTGATGTATATTCTGATATCAATGTTATTTACGATGATATTTCAGTTCCTTCAATGTATCCATCCATAAACTACCCCCTAAATTGGAACTCAATCCATTTCCACCAAATCTCAAATACTCATTCTTGTTGAGTGGTGAGAAATTGCATGTTATAATTGCTAACAATCTATCATTTGAACATGAAGAAAAACTTTTGAATATTTTGAGGGAGAATATCTGGGCAATTGAGGGGACCATGGCTAACATATCAGGTATTAGACCCTCCATTTTCATACACATGATTCTTTTGGAGGATGGGGCTAAACGAGTTATGCAGCCACAAAGGAGACTCAATCTAACACTTTTGGAGGTTGTTAAAAAAGAGGTTGAAAAATTGCTCGAGGCAGGTATAATCTATCCCATTTCAGACTCCTAGTGGGTGATTCCGATTCAGGTTGTTCCTAAGAAAAGTGGTGTTACATTTGTAAAAAATGATAAAGAGGAGTTAGTTCCGATGAGGGTGAAAAATAGTTGGCGTGTGTTTATTGATTATAGGAAACTAAATCAATATACTTGCAACGACCATTTCCCCCTCCCATTTATTGATCACATGTTTGAGAGACTTGATGGGAAAACACACTATTCATTGTTAGATGGATTTTCTAGATCTTTTCAGGATCCTATTGCTCCAGAGGATTAGGAGAAGGCAACATTAACTTGTCCTTTCAGTACATTTTCCTACCGAAGGATGCCATTTGGACTTTGAATCATCCCAGGTACCTTCCATATATGCATGGTGAGTGTTTTTTCTGATTTTATTGAGACCTGCATAGAGGTATTTTTGAATGATTTAACAGTGTATGGGTATTTATTTGATTAATGTCTATGTAGTTTGGGAAAGGTGTTGAATCATTGTATTGAGAATAATGTGGTCCTGAACTTTGAAATGTGTCATTTCATGGTAGATCATGTGATATTCCTAGGGCATGTAGCGTCAAAACATGGGATAGAGGTTGATAGATCTAAGGTAGATATTATTTCATCCTTACCAAATCCTTCATGAGTGCATGATGTTAGATCTTTCCTGGGGCATGCAGGATTTTATCGGTGCTTCATCAATGATTTTACTAAGATTTCTCTTCCTAGGTCACGATTACTCCAAAAGGATTCTGATTTTGTGTTTGATGATTCTTGCAGGATTTCCATTGATGAGCTAAACAAGTTTCTAACCACTCTGCTGATCATACATCTTCCACGGTGGGAGATTCCTTTTGATCTTATGTGCGACGCCTCCAACATCATGGTTGGAGCCGTTTTATCTCAGATGGTGGAGGGGCGTTCACATGTGACCTCGTATGCATTGAGGACACTGAATTAAGCCCAATGAAATTACACAACCACGGAAAAGGAGTTTATTGTTGTTATATTTGCTTTAGATAAATTCTGTTTATATTTACTGGGCTCTAAAGTAGTTGTTTTTTCTAACCATGCATCTCTGAGGTACCTCTTGAAGAAGCCTGATGCAAAGCCCATGATGATCTTATGGATGCTCCTTATTCAAGATTTTGATATTGAGATAAAAGCAAAAAAAGTGGTCAGAAAACATTGTGGAGGACCCCATGAGTAGGCTTACTCACACACTAAAGGATGACACCATGGACCCAGTACCACTTCGGGACACTTTCGCCGATGAGAATCTTTATTCCATCTCATGTACACATCCTTGGTATGCAGATTTTGTTAACTACCCGGTTTCCTTTGAAATCTATTCAAATTTAAAGAAACATCAAGTACAAAAATTAAAAAGTGAGTCTAGGTTTTTTGTGTGGGATGGTCCTTACCTCTGGCTCATGTGTAGCGACCAAGTCATTATGAGGTGTGTTCCCGATCATGTGTTTGAGTGTGTTTTTTAATTAAGTCATACACTTTCTTATGGTTGACAATTTGGACCCCAACATATTACTAGAAAGGTCTTAGACTCTGGATTATATTGGCGTAACTTATTCCATTATTCCCATGTGTTTTTTAAGTCATCCTCTCGTTGCCAACACACTAGAAAAATTTCAAGGAGACACGAGATGCCCCAACATCCCATTTTTTTATGTGACAATTATGATGTTTGGGGAATTGATTTTATGGTCCCTTTTCCTAGTTCATTTGGTTTCATGTATATCCTTGTTTCTGTCAATTATCTATGTAATTGGTTGGAGGCCCAGGCCACCAGGACTAAAGATTATCATGTTGTAGTGGATTTTGTCAAGGCAAAAATTTTCTAAAGGTTTGGAGTACCAAAGGTCATCATCAGTGACCAATAGACACACTTTTGCAATAGTAATTTTTCATCGCTCGTTTGAATGTGTGGGGTGACACAAAAAACCTCAACACCATACCACCCCCAAACAAATGTCCAAGCTGAGGTATCAAATCGTGGGTTGAAACAAATCTTGGAGAAAACCGTGCAGCCAAACAAGAAGGATTGGAGCATGTTCTTGGATGATGCGATGTGGGCTAATTGTATAACATACAAGACACTCAGTGGTATGTCTCCATTTTAGGATGGTTTTTGGGAAAGTGTGTCACCTCCCCGTGGAAGTTGAGCATCATGATTATTGGGCTATAAATAAATGCAACATGGATATGGCCCAAGCTGGAATCCCAAGGAAGCTGCAAATTCAAGAGCGTGAAAAGATTCGATTGTCTTCATATGAGAACTGAAGGCTATATAAGGAAAAATAAAAAGTTTCTCATGATAGAGTGATCCAACATAAAGAGTTTCATGTTGGATATAATGTCCTTCTCTACAGTTCACAACAGAAGATGATTCCTAGTAAGTTGTGTTCCAGGTGTTTAGGTCCTTATGTTGTGACTAATGTTTTTCTTTATGGTGTGGTTGAGATCACACAAGAGGACACAAGAATGAGATTTATAGTAAATGGGAAACGTTTGAAGAGATACATTGAGGGACTTCCTACTGATGCACTGGATTTTATCACACTGCATGACCCCATCATCACTTAAGCCCATCAGAATGTTCCTAACCCTTAATTTTTTTTATTCTTTTTCCTATTTAAAATTATAAATTTCATGTGCATATATAATCTCATGGGTTCACATTGAGAGCAATGCAATATTTTAATTTTGGGGAGGGAACCTTTATTTTATTAATTTCAATTGTTTTCCAATAAAAAAACAAAACAAAAAAATTGTGTGTTTTTCATATTTTGTGTGTTTATTTTTCAGTTTTCTGTGTGTTTTTGAAACTTTTGATCTGAAATGATTCTCATCACCATTTTGAAATCCATAACAATAAGTGAAAAAATTTAACCCTTGAAACTAAGATTAAATGAATTCTGAAATTACTTTGATTCATGTTAAAAAATTTAGTAATTTCATGAAAAATACATTGAATTTTGAATCCCATGCCACATCTCACTGTCTTTATATTTGAAATCACTTTCCAGTGAGGCTTCTGAAATATTATTTTCATATTCATTACCTTCACCTAATTTTATGAGAGAACTAATACATGCTTGATTTAACTAGAATATGATCTATTCCTATCACAAAATGTGGGTTTGAGGTACTTATTTTTAAATGATTGAGGCATTTGTTTGGTATTAAAGCCCCTATTTCAATGGAATTTTTTTTATAATGGCATACCAGGAACATTAAATCCTTTTATCCCTTAGATTCCATGAACATCCTTTTTGGTTTTCCACATTACAAGCTAATTTTCATTATCCAACCAACTCTTGAAGTGAAATTGAATAATCTATATGAGCATAAGTGTAGGGGAAACTGTCTTGTGTTGTGCTGCAAAATTTTGTGATACATCGAGTGAAAAATTAAATTATGAAGAGATTTTTTTTCTTCTGAAAAATAAATTTATACTTAAAGATTTTCTTTTCTAGAGCTTTTATGATAAATGATTTTGTGCCTTTCTGGAGTTTCTAATAGAGGGGGGAAGTTGTGCCTATCTGGAGCTTTTATGAAAATCATGTTCGAGAAGATTGAAATTTTTACTACGGAAATGTTGAATGGTGTTTACATTCCTATATTTTTCATTATGATGAACATGAATCAATGTTATGTATATTTAGGAGGAGACCATATTTAAGTAAAAATTATATTAGTGTAATTTTCCTTCAAAAAGAGTCAAGCCCCCCTTATTTAGCCTTAGAATTTTTCACATATAAATCCTACCAATTGGAAGCCATAGAACAAACCTAAAAATTCCTCATGATAAACATATGTCCTTGACTCACATTGGTTAGTGATGTATGAATTTATCAAGCCTATGGTGACCCATGTATGAGTTTTTATGAGAAAGACATTGCAAAAAAATTGACATTTGAGTGATAAGAGAAAATTCATGTGATGTGAGTGTTTTGTTCATGGGAGGATAAATAAAGTAGAAATATATTGAATGATATAAATGAAGAACTTGAAAAATTGATTTTAATGAGGCATGATAACTTTTTATTCTTTGTGTGTAATTTTTTAATCTCAATGATATGTGTTTTAAAATTGGTTTTGATTTGATACTCTGTTTACATGATATGAGGTTTTTCCCAGGAGTGAAAAAGGGTAAGTGAGGGGAGTAGATAAAACACTATTATGTTGAATATTTTTATTAATAATAAATGATATAATTTCCTCACATTGTTCTAAATATATTCATTTATGAAATATTTGGGATTAGATCATTCATTTGAACATTTGATAAAAAATTCCAGTTTTACCCTTTTAAAATGTACTGTAAGATTTTGTAGATAAATATTTTAATATTTATTATTTGAACATAATATTTAGTAACAGTGTTCCTAACTTAATGTTATACAACTTGTATTCAGGACACTAGAGCTAAAGAGTGCATATGAATGTATTAAATGGGCCATGATGACAAAGCTGGATTGTACTATCCAGATTGAAAATCACTTCACCATGTGGGCCGTAGATTCTAAATGCGGGCTTTGATTGAGCCCAATTTTTGAGGAATCCTAGGGATAATTCGTTCTCACAAATATTACTTCTATAAGTCTGGATAATTCATGGGTTTTGGAGGTCAACTATGCGGTGCAACTTGGAGTAAAATATTTGGCCGAGTATTCATTTCACACTTAAAAATTTATGTAACCCTAGCTCTCACAAACTATATTTAATGGGATTTTTCACTATTTGGGAGGCCTGGTAGAGACTTTGGAATTTTTTTTTCCGAAAGGGTGTCTCTTGGGATCTCCTAAAACCTCTTCTAAGAAGTAAGGATTTGTGAAAACCCTTCATCCTAAAAGGGTCTCTTCTCCCACCTCCTCTTTGTTTTTATTTTCTTTCATGTTTGTATTTTAAATTTCTCTTCAAATAATCATATGTGTTCTTCCCTTTTCATATTCTCTTAATATTATTAATTGGGTTGGAATCATGATTGGAGACGATATTGGGTTCTACCCATTGAATCCTTTTCTCATGCAAAACGTCTCCACAATGACCACACCGCCCATCGAAGAGTTGTTTTTATTGATCGATCTATCTTCTAACCTATTAATTTAATTATTTTGAATCATTTAGCTACTATAATTATCTTAATATGATCCATGAATTGTGTTTTTAAATTGTAAGAAACTAAGAGAACAATTTAACAATTAACACAAAAACACGTGAGGTCGAGATTTTGTGTAAATTGTGAGGGCTCGATCTTAATCGGTAATACAAGACCACATGGGATATACTTGTAGAGTTCAAATATAATCCCTCAACACAATTAATCCTCATTTCAAGAATGTATATGTGCTCTAATTAACCACTGACCATAATATAACATTATAACAACAATCAATGCAAGGTGTTGCGATTGCGTGTTCCGAAGCTAGTCTAGGGTTTAAGAAATTCCATCGTTGTAGTTAAGTTAACTCTTGTAGGGTTCGATGGTTAACAAATTAGGGAATCATAATTAACTAGATATTGATTTAAATGATAATTATTAATATTTCAAATAATAGGTATAGTAAGATAGATGACTCTTTTTAAATATTTTCTATAAAAAAATCTGTTTATTGTGTCATTTTAGTCAAACTTCATTTTAAAACAAAAAACAAAAAAATACAATCCTCTTCCAGAAAACCACTTATAGATTTATAAAATATAAACCAAACCCATACTTTTAAGTAGTGTTTTAATTATATTCTCTTTTATTTTAAGATTACCTTTTAGAATTTGTTTTAATTTACTTCCTCCTTTGAGAGATGACCTTGGTCAGTCACTATTCTACACCTAAGTACCCCAAAACCATTAATCATTTGAGGGCTTCCACGACATCACTATTTAAAATATATATATGAATATCATAATAAATTATATTTATATGAAATATATATTAATTGTATATGAATTTTAGTGGCATAAGAAGTAATATTGAATCTCATCTAATAGTTTATTATTTTAATATTGATTTATTGAGACATGTTTAATGGTAACCTTCAATTTATTAATGTATAGTGTATATACATCCCTATGATATATTATATAATGAATCATGTTATATTTATAATTTTTAATGCTTCATTTGATTCTATATATTTTAATGGTTTTATGGATCAAATGTTATAAATTCTATAAAGGCATGTACATATAACATTTCATGATCATGTGATTAAAAAACAATATTTCATTTAAATGCATTTTAGGGCATTAATATATTAGATTATTATAAAATATTTCATAGATATTATATTTTAAATTCATGCATTAAAAAGTATAAATTTTTATATGGTATCCATTTTTATAAAGAAACATTTTCTATTTCTTATAGTTTTATAAATCATGGAAAATTTCTTTTCTTCAAATATAGACATTAATTTAGTTCCAAGACACGCGTATGACCAATGATAATTTTTTAACCTACAACGGTAAAATATTCTGAGGACATGACTTAATGAAATGTGAAAAGAATATGTCATTACCTTTCCAAACCATTAGATTATATAAACGTGTTTGTCTTGAACGTATTATATTTTGATATCTAATAATGATTTCTATAAATTTAAAATCATATTTACTAATGTTTTCGTTACATAAAACAAGTTATAATAAAACATGAAGGAAAAAACATAATAATTTTTGTAAAATATTAATAATGAAAACCCAATTCCAAATTTATCATAATAATAAACTATTTTTCTACTAATTTGAATAAACATTCCAAAGAAATATCATTAATATGAAATATTAAATTATATGATTTCCATGAAATATAAGTAGAATTAATATAAAATTCATATATATTATTTAGTGCATCATCTTCATATAATACATACCGAAACCCCTACAAGACTCGTACATCTGAAATAACCTACTTAGTATATAATAACATTATGCTAAAATACAAATAAAAATTTTCATTGGTGATCTATATATTGATCATACATCATCTTAAAAACATTAAATGGACAATAACATATGTAAAATAAAATATTATTTTATTTTCATCCTAAAATATATTAATTTTTTTTCTAACACATATATAGAATAATTTATCTTCATCATGTAAATTTATTAAATAAAATATAATTTCATTGATAACAAATTAAAAACTCCTAGAAGGATTGGAAATTTGGTTTTAATTTTAAACCTCATGAAAACATCAAATGTGATCTTGATATAAAAATTTAGTAACATGATGTTTGTAAATTGAATTCCATTATGATACGTTGGAAAAACTAAATGTTGAGATTGAGTATTGTTGAAGTAATTCTCATATCAAAATAGTTAAGTTAATTATTTTAAATAAATCATAAGGAAATAAAAATATGGGTACAAATTAATTTGAAATTAATTTATATATTAAAAATTAAAGTACATAAACAATTTCTTTGTTTATGTAGATTGTGGTAAAATAATAGAAAGTCATTTAAAATTTTCAAATAATTTTTAATGATAAATCCTTTACCTTGCGTCTTACATAAAAGATAATTTAATTAATTTTGATATAATCAAATTATTTTATATAATTAAATTATTATTAAAATATAATTGTTTAATACCATTTCTATGAACTATTTATTTCAATGAAATATTTATACTTATAATCACATTTCCCATTTCTGGTTGTTTTAAAATGATATGTAAACAATTTTATAATGACTTCGGTGTGGTTAGCGTGTCCAATATGTTCATAAATATATAATTTCATGAAAATTAATCAAGAAATGATTATAAATTTCATAAGTTAAAATAAAATTTTAAACCATTAGTTAATGGTTTACATGAAATATTTATAATATATTTTTGTGTGAATGCTAGTCCTGACATATACATGAACAATGTTATGAGTATTTAATTGGTGAAATTGTACAAAAAAAAGATGACATATTATTATTCAAAAATGTGAAATATTTCATGGTTATGTTTTATATTAATTTAAACAATTATAATAACCATCCTTGTGATTTGATGATTAAAATATATACACATTTCTCAATCATAGTGATAATCCCTATGTATAGAGAAGTATTATTATTAATTCCCATACTTTGAAAAATGAGATGAATACGGGTTGTAACATTAACATAATAGCATCTTATTTTCAGGAAATTAAATATGTTGTTATATCACTCTGAAAATGTTATATGTGAAGGATTCATAAGGAATAATAAAAATAATGAACACAATTTGGAGTTATACATTTTTATTTCTAATGTCTCGTTTAGATTGATGTAAAGGAATTTGGTGAAGTGGTTTATGTTCATAGATGTGTGATGGGAATATAAAAATATATTGTTGTAGAGGTATTGGGGCCATTTTATTTTTTAAATACCAAGCATGAGTTGTTATATAATTGATTGAACTGAGTCCCAGTAATGGGAAAAATCAATTATGTTTCCATTAAGCATTAGTTTTTTTGGTCAATATTGTAATTAAGAAATACCATGTCCCATATAAATGGTAAGAGGATTAGATTATAGACACTATGAAATCCCAATTATTGATATATATATATATATATATATATTTGACTTATTAATCAATTAAAAAAACTTCTCATAAAACACATTTAATGTAATATTTTTAATTATAATTTCATGAAATTAAATATACGATGAATTAATATTTTTAAATATAATCTGATATATTATTTCATATCCTACTTAGATATGCTTCGATTTTTTAATTTTTATAAAAAATCAAATAGAATAATTTTTAATATTTTGAAAATTATTTACTTAGTTTTTATTTTATTTTCAAAAATGTTCTTCCATCAGGATGTAAATAATTTTAGAAAAATACCAAAAATATGAAAATAAAATATAAATTATTAAAATAATAATAATTTATATTTATTCATCAGGGACATTTAGTTTTTTATATGATTATTTACTCACATATGGTTCACTAGAACATTTTAAAAAAGTTATGTTGAATTTTCTCACATTGGGAACGAACTATACAATCATTTTGATATGTATCTATTCATATCGCACAAAAATTAATAAATCCTAGTCTATATAATCAATTAAAATTAATATTAATTATAAATTAATGTATATTCTTCTTCTTTTTTAAATATTACATCTATGACAATAAAATTGACTTCTCTTATAGTACACATGCACTACGTCGATGATTAAAATAATTCCATTTTTATCATAATATAGATTAATTTTATATTTATTTGATTATATTTTTTATATTTATGTTGTATTACAATACATTATACTCTAAAAATGCTTAAAAAATATTTATTTCATATATATTCATTCATGATATAATATAATATAATATAATATAATCTATATTTTAATACTATTCCCCAAATAATTTGACTTATTTGAAAAAAATAAAATTATCATTATAGGATAAATTATACATTCTAAATAAAAAATTAGCTCCATTTGTTTATATTCATTTTATATGTGTTATGTAAATTAATTTTAAATTAATTCCCCAAAACGTGATGTCAAACAGTCATTCGAAAAAATTCATTTTTACATATAAAAATGATTCTACAAAAAATTACTAAAAATTCACTCTCAGTAACAATAATTTAATTATTTATACCAAAATGTAATTAAATAACTTTAAAAATTATTCAAAAATGGGATTTTGTAAATACATGATATGAAATAACAGTTAACTATAAAATAACTATTTTTCACTATTTAATAAAAATAAATATATTCTGAAAAAATTGGAATATTTACCCGAGGATAAATATATTTAAACGATTGAAATTTTTTATCCACAAAATAAAATAAATTTTATAAATAGAGTTACTTTTTTCAAATTTCTAATAAATATGAAGAAAACATTTTTTTTTCAAAAAATATTTCATTAATTCATAATGTGACTATAAAAAATATATGTAATTATTTATTATGAATAAATCAATAAATATTCATTAGGTAAATTATTTATTCATATTCTTCCATAATTTTGTTTTTTAAATTCATAACATCCAGTATATTTGTTAGGATATAACAGTCAAACATAAGTAATAAAATATTTATTGTATTTTTCAATTCACATACAGATAGTTGTTTCATGTAATGGATGTTATGCACAATAATTCTATTTTAGTCAAAATCCTAATTGTGTTAAATTATAGCTATTGACTAAATATAATCTCTAAATAATTAACTCATTCATGAAACTAATTATTTAAAACATTATTTTTGGAAAAATAGATCCATGTTTTAGTATAGGATGATAATGCATGAATCTATAAATGTAAAATACATTTATCAATTTATAAGAACATATATTGAAAATCCTCATCATATAAATTTATAATAATAAATCGAATATATCGAATGCGAAATATGTTGGAAATATGGAATAACACATATCAATTTTTCTAATATATATAACATTATTGTGATTTCATAATATTGACAAACATGGAAAAATAAATGTCCAGATATTGATGAAGTGTGATGGATAATGTAAATATAGAAATATTAATGTATAAAATTCCATAAATTATGTTTGGGATAAATAAATCCATCAATGAAATATAAATGAAGATAAATGGGATAAAAAATTATTTCATGATCATTTTCCCATAGTAGAGGATTTTTTTTAACATTATCATACATAACATAAAAAATAACTATAATTTATGTATTTCCTTTTAATAAAGAAATTCTCATAATATTGTTGTTCAACAATATATATTCACTGATATTCAATTTATCACTCCATGAATTGTATATTATAAATGGGTTTTTTAAACCATAACAAATAAACTATAAATTTAATTTCTCATAAGATCCGCTAAAAAATTTAGTTATTCTTCTATTATTTAGATAATAGCCAAGAATAAATTGATTAGAAGAACATATGAAATTATCCAATATTAAAAAATAAATCTATGTTTTATGAAAAAATTATTTACGCAATACCCAATGATAACATCAAATTATACCCATAAATCAATCTATGAATAAAAAATATAGAAATTTTAAAAATATTCATTACAAACATCAAAACATATAAACAAGAATTTATTCATCACGAATTGTTTGAAGAGAAATTTAAAATTTCTCCCCAAAATAATTACTCACAAAAATAGTAATATAACTATAAATGTATATGCCCAATTCATATAATACATAAAAGTTTCAAATTTTTTCAAAAATTCACTTGAATAACTATAATGGAAATCTAAAATCATATATACAACCAAAGGAAAATTCTTTCTTTATCCCTCAAATGAAATCCCATATTTCCAAAATTATTTTCAATTTAACTTGATAATATAATATTACCACATTTCTACCATTAATATTCAGTTTTTTCAATGAATAAGATAAGAATAAGACCAATTTTATGCTCAGAATCGTTATATTTATAAAAACTTATTTTTCACCATTTTTTAATGTATATTAAAAAATAATTTCACTCACATTTAGAAAATGTAATTGAAAAAAAAATCATCCTTCAAATAATATTGGAAATATTATATTGGAGTATTTATTTTTTATTTTTATATGAATATACATTTTAAGTGAATATTTTATAGCTGTAGTGTTTTTTTTAACTGAATTTTCATTAAAATAATTTAAAATAAAGATATTTTTTATATTGTTTTAAATGAAATGTTAATAAATTATAAATATATTACTAAAAACTAGTTAATTAGATTAAATTCCATATTTAGTATTGATATTAATAGTTCATATAGTTATAGAATGATTATCTTTTGAAAAATTCTTCTTAATCACATTTTCAAGTTTACTTTAAATATAAAATTATCCACATATTTGAATGTAATTTGTAACATAATATTGAATATTTAGATTCAGAATAATTAATATTACATAATAATTTAATCATAATTTTTTTAAATGAATATTATAAACATTAAATAATAATTGACACAGTCACGTTTAATCCATGTTTATCAGGAGTAAAACTAAAAGGGTAATGATATTATTTCCAACCGATAAATCTTATCTCTTATTGGATGGAAATATACAAATATTTTCCTTCCCAATTTATACTCTATATACATTTTTTTTTATTTTTTCATGGGAATTAATTTATCATTTGGATTCTTTTATTAAATTTACAAGTAGTTCACCATAATGTACGTTTCCCCACATATATATTAGCCTCTCATCTCCAATACTCTCCACACTATGTGATCATTATGGTTCAGAAAATTCCTACACAAAAACGATATATACATCCCTACCCACATCGAAAAGTATTTATTTTAATCTATAAATAATCATAGTATGGTTTCAAGGATAAAACTACGGTGTTTGTCTGAAAATATATCTATGTCAATACCATACATTTTCATTTTATTTATTTTTCCTCCACCAATAAAATAATTTTCATTTCTTATGGTATAATAACTTCAATAAGTCTCAAATATTGAGATGTAATTATGTTAATGGAATAACCTATATCTATCACCAACTCTCAAGGTAGGATATATTAGTGGATTAAATGTTAAAATTATCTTGTTATCATATTTTTATACATTAGAAAATATTATATCACATAAACCATTTAACCTACATTCTATGTTAATACAATAATGTAACTCGTTTTTATGGTGGAAAGGAACCTCACAAAATGTTGCGATATGTTTTTCACTTAAGAATTATATATAATGTAAAAATGATAACATTATTGAATATATTAGATATATAATACATCATAATGAAACATTAATGGTGATAAATTATTTACATTCTTTCAATTCAATACATTGTGAAAATGGAAAAATAATACCTTTTTATGTACGACCATACAACTCTATTAATGATGTAACTCATTTTCTAAAAATAAAAGTAATGGATTAATATAAATACATATTTACTGATTATATATGATTTCTATATCATGGTTAAAATTACGGACATAATGGGAAAATTTAAAATATTAATGGTCTACAAATACCAAACAAAAAATACAAGAAAATGAAGTAGTTATTACCTGAAACAGGATTTCAACTTGGAAAAAATATTTACCAATTGATAAAATGGAATTTTTAAATCATATATTTTCCATGCATTAATAATTTTCTTTATGAAATATATTTATAGTGATCTTATATGTATTTTATTGGATTTTCGAACATGTTTTAAGGTATTTCAAAATTAACGTAAAGGATATTTAACTTACAATTATATTATGTGACAATCAGGCCTTTTTAAAAATGTTTTTTTATATGGTGTATATATTACACCAAATTGTTTTATTATTTTACAATGGAAAATTATAAATCGTTATATAAAAATCTGAGGATATTTATTTCATGAGGATTACATTTTTTAATTTACAAAGGAATGATGTGTTTTTTAAAAGATTTCATTCGTTGGGATACTAGTTATGTTTTAAATCAGTCCTGATTTATGTGTTTTATATAATTATTCATTGAAATTATATATCATTAATATCATTCAACTAATTATATATATTGTTTCATTTCATGTTATTGTTTATTAGGGAGATTGATTAAAAAGTAACCAATATTATATGGGTTTTATAATACAATCCCATCATATATCTAGATTAATTATGTTTATGATTATCATTTTGAAATCATATAATCTATCTCTCAATAACATTATGAAATTTCTTCTATAATAATAATTTCTACAGAATTAAATAATTACAATAATTTTTTCTATTAATAGATTAATTATTCAAAAAAACATTTTAAATAAAAAATAACATAATTTTTTTACTTAATTAAAAAATGAAATTCAATATATAGAAATGTTTTTTAAAAATAATTTTGTTTTTTATCATTTTCCAAATGATTTATGAAGTAAATTTAAAACATGATACATTTTTTAATTTTTTTTTAAATTACAATTCAGTTTGTCTTCCATATAAAGCCCTTGTGGGTCTTAGTTATAGTCTGAATGGAGTATTAACGTTAACATGTAGGAAAGGAATCAAATATTTATCAATAATTCCCAATTAATTCATTGATGATTCCACTATTATTTCAAGAATATATTTCCAAATAATGTTATTTTTTTTTAAAAAAATTGTACATTTTGTTTTAAAAATATTCTTTTAAATGTTTATATTTAATTCCCCTCGTGAAATGTGTAAGGGGTTGATCCACCGGGGTCCTACCCATGTATACCCCAATCCAACCTACAATAGGACTAGGGCTGGTGACTAGTGCTGAGTTAGAATATCCTATGAATGGGAGGCATTATCCAAAAGTACATGTACACCCAAACACATCTTGAAGCCCACAAGAATTTTAAAATGTAAAAAAACTTAATGAATGGGTGCATGTATATAAGATCCCACAAAATAGAACAACGATGAAATTATATTAAATAGAAATGGGGAAAATACAAGCTGGACCAGAACATTATACAGTTAAACATACTCTGTGGGTGGAAATAAAGTCAAAAGTATGTTCTTGGTAAACACCTAGGTCTATCAAAATCAATCTATACTCTACATGTTCCATGTCCTCCATGGTCACCATCAAATGGGTCACCATCTGTACAAGACCTGACATGTGTGAGAAAATATCATGCTACGGTGAGTATAAAAATACTTAGTAAAAGACCC
The DNA here is from genome assembly GCA_963277665.1 of Viscum album. Classification (NCBI taxonomy): domain Eukaryota; kingdom Viridiplantae; phylum Streptophyta; class Magnoliopsida; order Santalales; family Viscaceae; genus Viscum; species Viscum album. Next base: position 811,899,395 of record OY728161.1, on the reverse strand, counting down.
CAAAATCTAGAAAAATGAATCACCAAGTATAGTAAAAAAATATAGGATATAACAATCTATGTATTACAAAAACAATGAGGAGAAAAACACATATATACTTAGGTGAGACACCACACCAACGATAGATCATAACCTACTACCAACCAAGTGATTCTGAATGAATCAATGCTCATTCAAGGAGAACCCACTCCATGTGAAACATTACCAATGGAGATAGTAGACAAAGACTTCAAGCTGATTTGGTCCGCATCCAAAGAAAAAGTACTGGTTTAAGAATACAATGATACAAACATCGGGGTTCATGCCCATAATAATTGGAGGACACCATGAACCCAATCTGGAACAACCCACGATGGAGTTAATTATTTGATAATGATTCCCCAAACTACACTGATGTGTTTTGTTATATGATGGGTCGAAAAACTACTCAGGGGGTCCTATTAATTCCATAAAATCTAACGAGGGATGATAGAGGTTCTCACTCTAGTCTCGCGATGGAACAACACAACTCATTCTACAAATAGACCTATATTGGGGATCACAATCCATAGATGTGGATTTATTGTCATGATGTACTATTGAGGAAATGTACATGGGATCTAATGAAACCTGTACAAGTCCAAAATAGGAAATCAAACAGCCTCAAACACTCTAGGTGGGAGGACACGGTGTGTCCTATGGGGTACATGGGGTGTCCAGTTATCCCATGTATATTTCATTTTGTATATAATTTAATGAAATGTAGTATCCAAATACTTGGAATGTAGAATGACTACACCACATATAGAGATGAATGGTATCCTTCTTGTGTTTCTCATTTGTGTCCATGTACTGATATTCTGTCCATGTTCTTGTTTGTGAATGCCAATACATATCATTTTTGGGTTAACAATGTGCACATTCCCATGTACTAAAACCCATGACCATGTTCTTAAGATGTACACACCGAGGTAATTGAAATGTGTCATACACGGTGTGATAGGGCTCACATGTCGTTTGGTCTTTATCTTCATCCCAAAACACTAGCCTCCATTAGATGGGTCATTCACAGAATGTTATCCCATGTTACACATAGTATTTCTCGAGAATTTCCATATACAGATTTCCCGCACTACTCTTTATCAAGATTAACATCTTCCTTGATTTCATCCTGAAATCACTCTATAAATCTGGGACCCCCATCTACCAATAATTACTTCCTGTAGCTCACTAGAATATGGCCTGAAAACAAATCGGTAAAAATCACCTCTAGAATATATTATCCATGTTTTTCCTTGATGGGAGAATAATCCAAGATATATTCTCATTCTTCACTGATCAACCCATCATCCTATTTGATCCTCAATCAGTAACAACCATCCCATTACGTACTCATGGTTTCCATTCATTGCACTAATGAACAGTTCCACTACATTATGAAACTGTGTATTTGTCGAATTGTTGGAAAATGATTAAAAATTTTATTTTATGAATAAAATTTTGGATAAATACAAAAAACCATAAATGTGATTAATGAACCTAAAAAATTATTCATTTTTAAATGATTTATTATGAAATACATGTTGAATGAAGAAGGATAATCAATGAAACATGATAAATTCTTTCAAATAGAAATCTACTGATGATTTATTGGTCAATCCTATTTTGTTGAATTGATACTCATTCATCTCTGAATATGTATGAGATCAAGTAAAAAAAATCCTACCTCTATTTTGATCGATCATTGATGAAAAAAGATGATTCACCCTTTTTGTTTGAAAGATCCTTCGATCATGTCTCACACTGTTCATCAGTCTCTAATTTTCAAATTTTTTTCCACCACTGTCCTCCAATGTGGTCTCCTACTACACTCCAATGGTACTCATTAAATACATATGGTTATTTGGATAAACATATGAGTTTTATTTAAGCATGAATTTAAATAGAAAACTGTGACTCTTCATCAAAATAATTTGTTTATTGATTTTTTTATTCATCCTTTTTATGCTCGTGACATTTTTTTAGAAACGAACCATTCATACTAATTTTAAGTCTTGCATAGGATAAACCATCCAGTATGAATGCAATGTTACCCTCACATTTTAGATATGGGAGCATGGTTTACAATTATTCCTCTTTTTTGTAAAAAATTCTTCGTTTCTGTAATATAATATATTTAATATAGTTGAACATTGGTTCTAGAAAATTGAGCATCCAAATAACATGTTGCCTTTGTGGATAGTCTCAAAGGTAATCTATATAAATTTAAAAATAATACATTGAATATCTGAGGTATGACATTCACCACACCTTGGTGTGTAACATCCCCAAAAATCCAAGAAAACGGCTTTAAAATGAGATGTGTGTATTAGGAAAGAATCTGATCCTCCAGCTCACATGTGTTCTCTTAAAGACTATCATGTTACCATTGAACATGCACCAAATGAATCAATCACCCATGAAGGATACTCCCTTATAAATCCTTGATATTTTCTATGTACTCAGCAAAATATTTTCAATACACGATATCCAAATCAACGTATTAGATAATGTTCATTGAGACACACACAAACCTCCTTATCTGAGACAAGTGGGAGAAATCGTGTAACCGTTCTAACTATGAATGTTGATCTATTTTGTACACCACATTTCAAACAAGGTTCATTTTCTTAACAGGGTCGATGATCCTTGAAGATAACATGTTTCCCTTGTCAAATGATTATAATCACCATCTATGTGAAACTCAAAGAAACACATGGTCTCCTTCCTCAAACTCCAAAGGCCTCTGTCACTAATCAATATAATACATTTGACAGATATATGCATGCATCATACACTCCTAGATTATCTAAAACATCTCTGTAGTAGATCACACAAACTCTATTCCCATGAGTGTCATCTCTCATTTTGTACATCTATAAATATGGTGACTGGTAGGGTCTTCTATTCAAACCCTAGAATGATTCCATACCAATGGTTTAATGGTAGATATTTTTGTAGAAAAATTCACTAGTTGTAGTTGATCCTTGCAACTATGACCATTTTCTAAAATGAACTCATTGTATTTCATAAAAAACATGACTTGTACCCTATGCCTGGTAGTGAGTTTTTGGGTGAAACACTATGCTCAATCATAACTAAGTCCCAATGGACTCATGAAATCCCTTCTACAACTGATATTATAATAGCGAATCGTGATTTGAAACAATCATCGATGGAACTCTATGGTGTCGAACTATCTCCTAAATGTATAGGTTTCCTAACCTCTCTAAATATCATTGCTCTTATATATCTAGGAAGTGGGATGACTTGGTGAGTCAGTCAATGATCCCATAGATGGCCTCATGTCCCTGATAAAAGTGGTAATCCTATCATTGAGTCCATATATATCCCATACCAAATCCATTTTCCACTAAAATGTGTTGAGATAGACCTTCAAGAACATGTTTCTATGCAATCAATTTGTAAATATTAATTCATTAAGAGAAAAAATTTAAGCTACATTCTTCTTCCCTAACCACCAAAACCGATGTCGGAGGTCCTAGGACATATTTTATAGACCAAGATGTATCACCAAAGGAGTTTTATAAAACTTTCCCAAAACCATGACCTAAAATCTCACAAGTATGATCGTGTGTCCTTCGAAAAGAAAGACATCATCCTGACCTTCTGAAAACCCATATGGAGCCCACATTGTAGATATTTGATAACGAAGTGTCTTGTAGTCGATATCGCCATGTTTTCCCTCGATCAATCACTTTATTAGTGGACGGGTTAATACCATTGACTGGAGGTATGATTCTACATCTTCATCAAAAAAGGATTAGTTCAATGAGGCCAACTACTCTGACACATTTCTCAGCAACTGTGAACAAGATATCCTACTGAGGGGATTTACCATCACATTCCCCTTCCCAATAGTATATACCATCTTAATCCCATACTCTTAGATGAAAAAAATTCATATCCTCCGTCTCAATATTATATCCTTCTACGAGAAGTTATACTTGATACTCTTGTGGTTATATTACATGATGAATCACTCACCCATCATGTAGTGTTGAGAAATCATCCAAGCTACGACTATCACTGCTATCTCAAGGTCACGGGTTGTGTAGTTTTACTCTAGTGATCTCAGCAATCATGAACTATAGGAAATAACTGCTTGCCCCCAGATCAGAAAAAAAACCATGTATTGTCCCTGATGCATCACAGGACACCACATACTCGAGACCATCCTTTGGTAACCTCAATATGATAACAATAATTATCCTCTACCTCATCTTTTTAAGGGATTAATGTATCATTTCCATCCACAAAATAGGGTACCCATCATGGTCATGGTTATAATGGGTTATCCCACTCAATAGATGTCGGGTACAAACCCTTGATAGTACCCAACGTTACCATGGAAACTATTTATGTCGGTAACACTCATAGGTGTCTCCCAATAAAGAAGTACCTCAAACATCACTAGATACAGTGAAACTATTTCCTCCGACATGATGTGTCCTATAAAATTGAAATCAGTAATCCAAAACTGAATCTTTGATCACTTCTCAAAAAATTGGTTCTCTCAGACAGGGTCTTAAACAATCCGCATGTGTCTCGTGTGCTCCACCTCAGACAAATAGTACACTAGTATGTCATCAACCAAGACTATCCCAAACTGGTATAAGACATGTTGAAAAATCTGGTGTCTGCATCCCGATAACACTGTTGGGTAATTTATCTCACAAAATTGCATCACTATGTACTCATTGTGACCATAATGGCATGTGAATATAGTTTTTGGAACAACTTCATCCCATATTCCTGGTTGTTTATGGAATGATCTAAGGTCAAAAATCAAGACCCACTATGCACTATTTAACTGATCATTGTGGTTATCGATTCCCATTAGTAGATACATTTCATTCATAGCCACACTGTTCTAGAACTGGAAATCCATGCATAACGTCAACCTCCCATCTACCTTATAGGGAAAAAAACTAAGGATGGAAAGGGTAAAACACAGGGTCTCATGAATCCATTCCTCTTCAAGACTTCAAACTACACCCTCAGCCTATGAAGAACTTGAGGATCCATATGATATAATTTCAATATATTTGGGTCTATTAGGTTTTCCATCGATGAATATTTCTATTTCTCGATGGGGAGGTAAACCTGTATCACCTTTAGGAATCATTTCTTCATTCTCCTCCACCACTGTTGGAAACTATGAACTCACATCATCTCCTACACCGATGGTTATGCTAGAATATTTTTAGTAATAACCAACACTCTCTTATGAGTGATTCCATTCTTCATTTTCTAAGATTCCATTTTTCTAAAAAAATGGAAAACCTAGTTCCATCACTACAGACACACTACACCATATTCAAAAAATACTTTTTCTGAAAATGAACTATGGATAATCACTCAATACCATAAATGACATCATAAGGCCTCGACACCCCTAAAAAGAGATCCCAAATGAAAATATCGCCTCCTAGATTTAGTTCCTAGTGTCATAACTTGTGTGTGATCATTGTGTCTCCTCCAATAGGAGTATTATAGTGTAATGGTTAAGTAAATGTTTCAATCATAATCTAAATGTATCGAAAAATATTCATGTAAAGAAAAAGAATGATTGGAATCAATGTCTACCAATTATAAAGCTTCGGTAGAGATGACAAATATCGTACCACATTTAAGCCCTAGATCATCAGGGTCATAAGCCTCCATGACTTAAATCTAGTCTCATCCCCACCCACCAGCTCCATGAGGATTGCATGAACCACCAGGGGGTGGAGTCGATAATATGTCGAACCTCAAATGAACTATTTCTTCACTTTCAAATCCTTTTCCATGTCAGCTACACTAAAGGATACCCTACTCGTGTCTCTATATCTATTTCTATGGTCCCACACCCATATCCAAATTGACTATATGAATTGAAAGTCAATATCATGCTAGATTTACCCAACCATCATTAGAGAAATATCGTCTATCCCTTGGATCGTTCAAGCCAACCAGATAGCCATGCACAACGAACCCTCAGTCTTGGGATCACCTCTTAATGTGCCTGACCCATATGTATCTCTTTGGATACCATCAATTACGTACTACTGGGGTTTATGTGATTGGGTGTCCCCTGCTAGCTCCATCAACTGGTGTTGTGTCTGGTAGAAAATAGTCCACCAATAGGTTCCTATCACGTACCCCAACATGTGTGTAAATGCTATGATATAACACTAACACCCTAATATACTGGTGTAATCTCTACTAAAATGACTATGAACGGATGAATTGGTCCCATACCATATAAATTCAGTAACATGAGATATCATTAAACCATGTTGAATGCTCCCCATGATCATACTACCCTGATGTAGAAGCATATGAACTTATATGTGTACTGATCACAATGAGTTTGGATTGAAGTTATATCTAAAGATATTCTTGATGTATATCTAAGAAGGAGTTGTCTCATCATGTGACTAATTCACCAAAATCCACCACCCCCTAGTATATCCCTAAATAGTACTCGATTTGAGGATTTCCTTCTGATCTATATGAATACTCCCAAGGCAGAATACATGATTGAATGCCTCTACCTAAACCTCATCCACCTGGGGGTCTGGCTCCCCCAAACTATAGAGTTATCTACCTCTACAACTCAGGAAGTACAATCAGCCTGTGTCTATCCTCATCTTTTAGTAAAAGATCTATCTTCTTTTCAATGTGTGGTTGTATAGCTGGTAAACCACTCAGTGGTTCTACCTCTAGTACAAGACCCAATACAAATGCCTCATCACTTAAAATAACGTCCTTATGATCACGTGGTGGAATCCTAGGTGTCGGTCTATCATGAAGAATCCAAAAATAAAACAAGATGTTAAACAGTCAAAAGAGTATATCTATGGAGTTGACTCAATAAGGTAATGAAAACAAAATCACTCCTAGATGATGCATGTACCATTTTTTCCCAAATATTGGTCTAATTATGTACGACATTGAAAAATGGTGACCATATTCCTTGTTTATAGAAACGCCTGTAGCTACACCGACGCTAGATTCCCCATCCTGAAAGATGAACTCAAAAAACGAAACATGGTTTTCCTTATGCAATCATAGTGGAAAAGTTCATATAGATGAACATTCCACCTATAATACCTATATGTCCCAACCTGACCTACCATGGTCTGACCTATGACTACCCAAAGGCCATCTCCAATATTCCATGGGCTTATGACTAGCACTGAGTAGCAATTTCAAAAGAATGGAAGGCATTGAACTAAAATACATGTATACACGAACAATATCATTGTATAGGTAATGATAAAATTTAAATCTAATAATCGAATGAAAGTATACATCTAAGATTCCACAAAGGAGTAACTTAGTAAACATACTATAAACTGTAAGGGGCTGTAAATGAGACAAAAAAATAATGATTCCAACCTGCATGAAGGGAAGGGAATAAGTAAAAAATAATCTCTGTGTAAACACCATGCTCTATCAGGATCCATTAATGCCCCACCCACTCCCTATAATTTAAGTACATATTCAAATGGTCCACCGACTGCAAAAGACATGACACATGCATGCAATCCTTGTGCATGGGTGAGTATATAAAATAGTAAATAGGAACCCTAATAATACTAAACAAAAAAACAACAGGAGTATTCATCTCAATACAAGATATTACAATATATATATTTTAGAATCGAAAGGAGACAATCCTAGATATACTTGGGATATTCACAATGCCATCAGGTAGTCATAACCAACTACCATCCACAAGATTCTTCTTGAAGAAATTATCATTCTAGGATAAACCCGTCCACAACCACACTACCATCAGATACTCTCGATAAGGATGTCTATCTCTTTTAGGTATTTTACAATGAGAATTAATTGTATTATGAAGTCTATGATACATAGATATGGGGTGACACCTAGAACTTGTGGGAAACAACATAGACCCAATCATGATCAAACTTCCATATAGGGGAGTGTCTTCCAATGCTTCCACAAGCCCTAATAATGTGGCCCACTATATGAAGTAATGATAAATTTCTTAGGGATGTCAGTCTAATTCCACAAACACGAACTAGGGATGATTGAGGATTTCACTACAGTCTAACTGAGGGACACAAAAACTCTATATGAGAAATGGACTCTATAGGGAATGAAAATATTGTGATGTGTATGTAATTTTTCTCTATACCCTCACGGAATGAATCAATGGATCATACTCAACCTATACTATTCCAAACTAGTAAAATAACGAACCTCACACACTCTTGATGGGAGTACATATTGTGCCCTAGGGTATAAAAGGTATGTATTGAAATCCCATGTATTTATAATGTGGAAGAAACTCACATGAAATGTATTCTATATATATAGGGAATTTAGAATTATTTCATATCATCTAAGGACACATGATATCCAACATGTGTCTCCTAGTTAGGTCTATTTATCGAATCCATGTCCATATACCAATCCATGTACACGAAGTCATGTCCATGTTGGAGTACACCGTGTTCCAATGCACATGTACTCTAACCCATGTCTGTTTCCATCCATAGCACATGATAGGTCAACTAGAAGATGTCACACAATATGTGGTCAGGGTCACTTGATGTGTGATCCTTTTCATCATCCCAGGACCCTAGTCTCTACTGGGCGGGCCCCATAGTACATGTAATCTAATGTTACATGTTGTGTTGCAATAGATTTTCCAGATACATGGTTACTCTATAGATTTTCATCATAAACCCCTTCCACCTAGCTTCTACCTGAAATCACTTTGTAGATCCCATCTATATGTAAACTGACCATTTCCACTAATATCTCAGCGAAATTTTACATCGAAATGAAACGAGAAAACTCACTTCTGAAGTCCATTTTCTATGTGTTTTCTATGAAGGGTGTAGAAAAATATTTTTTTTTATTTCCTCCCTGATCTACCTGTTGTCTCTCTTGATCCTTCATCTGCAACCACCATCTCATTATGGACCCAATCTTTCAATCTGTTGCACTAATGAACGGTAGTGAAATGGTCGAAAACTAGGTATTTATCAACCCATTAGCATATGTAATACCAAAAATGATCAAAGAAGAAATTTGCAGAGAAATACATAATCCATAAAAGTGGGGAAGGAACATAGACCATTATTCATTTTTCATAAATTCTTTATCATAGAAAATTTTAATGGAGAGGGATAATCAATTGAATAAGAAACATTCTATCTAATAGAATGAAATTCATTGATCCGTAGGTAAATCCTTGTTCATTGAATAAATATGCATTTGTACAGTATTAATAATCATATTATATTCACAAATAAAACAGTTTAACTTAGCGTTGATTGATCATTTATGAAGAAAAAAGTTTCATCACATCCATTTGATTGATCCTTTGATCTTGTCTTGCATCAATCCTCAATCAATTATTTGAAAATAATTCATTGTCAGTATCCTCCAACGGCTCTCATCTGGATCTCCAATTGAACTCATCATGTTCACAAGTTTATGTGGCTAACCCTATGAATTGTCTATAAGGGTTTATTTATAGAGAAAACTAGGTCCTTGTGTAAATATATTTAATTATTAAACTATTTAATTCTTTGTTACCCATGTGTCTACTTTTTTTACACACATCCCGCACCGACTATTTTAATATCACGCCTAGAGTATAATCACTATTATGAACACAACAATACCTCAGATTTATGATCAGGGAACATGTTTAAGTGTTATTAAAAAAATTCAGGGAAATATCATATGTGTTATTTAGTATATTTCAATCATTTATTCTTGGAACACTCGTCCTTATAATCTCCCCCCACCTCATCTTCTAGTCAGAAAAATAAATAATATAAAAAGTAAAAATAAATAATAGAAAATTTAAGATTTTAAAAAATGTTACCAAATATCCTTAATACTTCAATTATTTGCTTAAAATTTTACATACAATGAAAATTTATGATAAATTTTTGATAAATTTTTAAGTTTTTATATGAAACATAAAAGTGGAAATTGTATTTTCCTCAAGATATTTTCCTACTGATCATTAAAAATCCTTTTTAATCTAAGATGAAATTGTTTTGACGAAACATAATTTAAACTTGTGTTATGATCTAATGATTCAATTTTTATTATTTATGTATGTATTTTGGTTTATGGTGACATGATATTTATGAAACTCATATATCTTCCAAGGGTTATACTATGATAAAATTCTTAAACACCCCATTTATTTTACAACTAGTTATTCTATTATAAAATGATGAAATGACTATCAAACTAGTTTTTTTTTGAAAATTAATATCACAAGGAAATATTTATAAAACACATTTAATTTCAACGGTTATGATATGATGAATATTTTATGATACTCCAACACAAGTTTATATGTTATTCATTATGATATGGGTGGGATATAAAAAACACTCAATTTTATTTTTTAATCCTTGATATATCATGTTATAAATAGGACTATAATTCTAATCAAATAAATTTCTTTATTGGACATTTTAAACTATGATACTCATGATTGTGAACCATGAATACTATGATTTATTTTGTAGTGAACCCAATTGGCTATGATATTCATGGGATTTGACCATTACTAACAGATATAATTGTAGACTGAATCTATTAAACTATGATAATGTCTGTAACAATCATTGACTTATATTTAAATATTTTTCAAATTATAGTTGTATTCCACAATTAAATGATTTATGATAAATTTTTTCTCTCCCGACTCATGTTATTTGATTCCATTCTGATTTGTTACCAATTAAAACAAATGATTATTCCAAGAATCAATATTATGAAACTGTATATTTACCTCATGGTATATAAATGTTATGTTTTTATTATTATACCCATATGATATTATTATTATTATGTATCTCCATTAATTTAATTTGATGAGCATTTCTGATAACCCGTTATTATGTTTCATTTTCCTATGTTATGAATAATAGGCAAATGTATGTTATTTCAAAGAAGACCTCTATTTATGAAGAAAATAGTGGGGTATGATTTAGTTCACTTATGAAATACATCCTCATGTTTCCCATAATTGTCTAGTTCACAATAGAAAATTTGGATGATAAAACATTAGTGATAACCATAAAGAAGAATCTAGCTATATGAAAACATCTAATGATATTGTACAAAATATGTTATTTGATTCAAAAAGGGATACATAACATTCTATATACTAAATGTATATAAAATTATACAATATATTTACCATGGTGTATGAAATATAAAAAAGAAGCAGCAGACATGACTCGAGCATCACATGATACAACAAAAGGTGTCTTAATGCACTCTTGGTTGTACACTCTCATGTGATATGATATATTTAATTCACAATTTATTTATGAAACACAATATATGATTTAAATTGATGATTTTCATGAAAACCCAATGTGAAACATAATGATATATAGATCAAAGATATTGAGTTATGATTTAGGAATCCTATATATCATTTTTAATCATTATGTGGTTCCACAATTTGATTGGAATTGTCAACACCATGATTTTTTATTTTAGTCTACAGATTGAACACAAAGGAACCATATTAATTATTAATGAAACATATAATGGAATGATTGTACATTTGAGAAATAAAATGTTATTTTGATGAAATGAAAAATGTAATTTCTATGAACGTAGAAATTTCTTAATACATGATTAATTCTAGACATCCAAAATATAAAAGTAGGGAATATTTTTTGGTGTGTCCTTCATGTGGGAAAACCGAAAATATTTTAGTCATTATTTTCATTGTCTAGTTTTTGTAATTTGATCATTACCATTTAAAATATATTTGACATTATCTATATTATAAAAATGGAAATTTAATTTTGGTTTTCTAATTTTTATAAGGAGAAGATGATAAATGGTGGAATTTGCGAAAAATTTTGAGGTAATATGATATAATTGACTACATTGATTGGGAAAAGTTGGGTATAATATTATTAAACAAGTAAATTCTCATATAATGCATATGAAAAATGATATCTAATTCCTTGAGATAAAGATGGATAATGAATCTATTGGAAACTATGAGGATGTTTTTATAAGACATGTCAGGTACTATTCTCGATTTGTCATCAAACATGAAATTATTGATTATTGATTCATAAGTGGATTAGAACCAGTCCAACATAGGCCAATATGGAAAAGCGGTTTTAGTAGAATACATTTAATCTATTCAAGATTAATAAAGGTGGAAATTGAGATTGGTGTTACCCACCAATAAAATGGTTTTGAATTCAATGAATAAAATAAAATAAATTTATAAAAGGATATGAGATTTATTTATTCATGGAGTGTTGAAGGAAACATTTAGGAAATTAATGTAATGGAATTTATAAATGCGTTAATTGTTTATTGGAAATTCATCTAGATGAATAATTTTGATGTGATGATAAGAATAGACCAAGTTGGGTGAATAGACATATTTCCCCACATAATGTACCTCCCACACTCTATTCCTTATAGCTTATATATTTTATGAATTATATTAATCATATCCATTATCAAAGAAGATTATAAGGCTGATTATAAACATTAAAATATAAAAAGAAAAGAAGAAAGGTAAATCATATAAAATCACCAAAAAACAACTGAATAAAGATAATTGGAGATCAATTATATTAAAATATTTATTTATTAGTTTAGTGATTTATTTTGTTCAAAGAACTCTTCAAATAACTTATTTTTCATCCATTAGTGGAACGTGATTTGATTCTAAAAAATTATTATACCCCTCAAAATGAATTCTAGTATATTGAAATAAAATTTGATATTCCATTAGTGTAAGGATAAAAACTTTTTTCTAATATAATTTTATATAATTGAATAGAATATGTACTGAATGATGGTTGAATTATATTTGTAGAAAATATATGTTTCTAAGTGAGATTAATGTACTAATTATAGATTATTTCATGAGTTAGTGAGTTTAATTTCTATCATAAGTTTAAACTCCCACATCTCTGTTTTTATGTTTTATTAATTTATCAAGATTAAGGATATCTTTGGAAAAATTTATGGAAACAGAAGCCATTGGTTTTTTTAGTGACATTGTTTTTAGGAGGAATTCATTTCAATTTAATGGGGAAACAATTATGGTATTGGTAACCATTAGGGATTATCATATCATTGATGATATGGTAATAAGGGAATATTTAAATTTGGGTACGTTGTAGAATTTTTATTAATATTGTTTTGGGAAAGGATAACACAATTGAATGGTGAAGACCTATTGAATTTAGAAAGGAAACATGTTTTTAACCAATAAATGATGGATGATAAGACTATAAACCCTTCCAATAGCCAATGAGGGAGAGTATTTTAGATAAGAAAATATGATGAAATATATAGATGATTTTATATATCAACAAATTGAATTTCAATATGTTAAGGTTGAGGGAAAAATTGCAAGGGTTTCATGCAAACAATATCTATATATTATAGGAAAAGGGAAAACTACAAAGATGATTTTTTAATCAGGAACCCAAAATAATTTGAAGTGAATAATAATATATGTGTTTTAGTTATTTTAATTTAATGTCAGAAAATAATTATCACTACTAAAAAATTACACTATGTAGATCAAATTTCAATGATATTCACTCTGGATGTGGTAATATTGTATGTGGTACCACATTAAATTATATATAATTGGGATATAAAGATGGATTTCAGATTCTAAATTTTTTTTAAGCATAATGATATATTGTTGAGTTTTAGCCATCAGTATCGTCCTCATATATTTTTTTAATATAAGAGAACATTATAAACTAGATAGGATATGTTGAAATTTTGTTAACATGATTTTAGTGTTTATTGGGATTGACAACTTATTCTAGTTGAATTTTTATAAAACAATTTATTTCATTCAATAAATATTATGAAAAATTTTGAACATATCAATGACAATAATTGTCCAGATTCAATTTTATAGAATGAAGGTTGAATGAGAATTTTAGTGGGAACTAATATAGACTGAAGAATTGAATAAAATGATAGAGGCCTTAAAAAACACATATGTGCATCCATGATTCTATAGAAAATTTATGGTCATAATTATCAATGTGATCTAGAATATGATGTCAGATAAAATGTGTTTCTTTATGTTACTATATGGAATAACATTTTGATTTTTGCAATGAAGTTAATATTAAGAACTAGGTATATCGTTTTCTTTGAAATTTATGTTCTTATCCAGATAGAAGATTATCATTTTCCACTTCCAACAACCTATAATGAAGTTCATGATTTGTTTCATGTATCACTCTCAAGGACATTCATACCTGATAATTCATATTTTATAAAAATAGATTCCAAAATATAGGAGCATGATCATTCATATGAGTAAAAAATGGTAGAGATTATAGATAATACATAGATATATCTTTGAAACAGGACCTTTATGTTGTTCAATGTTTTGTTTTGAAACAACCACCTTGAGGAATATATATGGGAACCCAACGATATAATAATATAGAAGTATCTTAATTTATATTTTTTATTGATAAATATTTTGTAAAAATTTAAATTTTTTGGAGGTAGAATGTAATATCTATATATATTTTTAAATATTTTCATCAGCTAAATTTAATTTCATCAATAGATTTTGTTACAAACACCATTATGTTTTAATGATACCCAATATTATATTAAAATATTAATATTTTAATATTTTTTTATCACAATTCCATTATAATTTTCAAAAATAATATGATAAACTAAAATGTCGATAAATGTTTTTTACACAATTATATAATAAGAATTTATGTTTTAAAAATTTATTATTGATTAACATAATATGCATATGAAATGAAAGGAGTATTTTTCTGAAAAAATCATTATACAGAAAGTCATGTTTTATCTCAATAAAATAATTAAAACACTTTTAGTGAAAAAATTTTAATATATATATATATATATATTTATCCATTGTCATTTTTGGAATCAATCTTAAGTGTTTTTTGGGCATTAATATGTTTAAATACCCTTTGACACTTAAAAATTAAATTGATTAAAAGTTGCAATGTGAAATTGTACATAATTTTTTAAAATATTTAATTTATATTATCAGAAAATGTATTTGGTATATGATATTATATTTTTAAAATCATCATATAAAAAATATATTTTATTTAATATTAGATAATTTACATAATGGATAAATTATTCAGTGAATTAATAAAAATACATGTTTTTATTAAAATAATTCATTAAATTTAATTACATAATAATAACTGTTATATTTTTCTTATAAAATTATAATTAATTTAATTATATATATGTTAATAAAAAATATTTTATTATAGTCACCTAAATATTTAATTTTGATATTAAATATCTTTATACATATGGAAAATTTATCTTTGATAAACCTATTTTCATGGATTATTCAAGTTTAATTTTATATAATAATTTGTATCATTTTTATAATGGAATTTATAAATTATGGTTACATATTTTATAAATAAAAAATTATATTATATTAAATATTCAAATTATTTTTTTGTAAATATAAATTTAAAAAATAGAAAAAATCATTTACTATAGTAAACGTAAAAAAAATTAGAAAAAATTAAACTAAAATTATTAGGGTTATACTTTCATCCAAACTACTCTGAATCCTATTTTATTGGCATATCTAAAGCCCAACCATCCTGTTCTCTACTAAATAGTATATTTAATTATTTTTTCTTCAAAATGACTAATAATTTTGTATTCTTTTTTGAAATTTCTATGTAGTTTCTATGTTAGATTCATTCCCCGCACAAATAAGCTCACATCATCTCATCTCATCCACACACCCCATGGTCATTTTGGATATAAAAATTACTACATAAAAGTATTCCTTACATCCCTCGAAACATTCTAGAGGTCATTATATCATTATTTATTAATGTTTCCAAGATATTGTTACCCTTACTAAGAATCTGAGATCAACCCTTTCTTATGTCATATTTTTTCCAGGATGAGAAGATGTATATTATGATTAACCTACAATAATAGTCTAAAGGATATAATAGTGTTCAAAGTGGACACAATGTTATTTTTGTATTTTGTGACGTAATGTAATTATTAAGTATGTATATAGTACTTACACAGCTATTAAACTGATCGGTCTTATGAGACATGACTACTTGTATCATGCTAATTTTATGTAATAATTCACCGACTCTTGGTAGCTGTGGTTATTGAATTTTATTTGTTATTAGAGGATGTTTAGTAAAATCCTTGGAATCTAGTTTTACAAAAAATCGGATTAGAAAAAATTACCCTAAGATAGATTGCGAGGATTAGTATAGAATAACATCCTATAATTTTGGTAATATATTGATTTTCTGAGTTTTCAAAGCAATAAATCCATATCTACATATTAACAGGTAGAGGCGACTTTGCTATTGATGTACCTAGGAGTGAAAACTCGGGCTTGGAGTTTCAGGCTTGTCTCGATGTATAATGGTACATGATAATGGGCCTTGGTGCACTCTTGGATTTGAAACCCTCAGGGGATTTGATTAGGATAATTTGAATTTTATTTACAAACCATTATAAAGGCTTTTTGAGAATATACCTCCGCAAAGAATTTTTTTTTGATTATAGATTATATCCATAAGTTGTTCAATTTATGATAAGTGTTTTACAAGTTTGAAATTCTGTATTGTGATTCATAAATGAATAAATTATATACCATTGTTTTGAAATGGCGCCTAGTGGGAGGAATGGAAACCGTATAAATTAAAGTAATCCATGAAGGAATTTCCCTAATAATAAAGATAATTATAGTATATATGCTGATGAAACCAGTGATGATATGTATATCACTATACAAGGAAAACTCACCCAGGTTATGAATAATAACATTACCCATATAAAGGATCATGCTCCACAATGCGGATATTCATTGTTAGACCGCTCCATGAGGAAAAACCCGCCTTTATTTAATGGTAATACAAAACAATTTTTAGTTAAGCAATGTATAAGTTCAATATATAAAATATTTCATTCTTTTTTTAGTAGTGAACGAGAAGAATTTGTCATGGAAATTTATCACCTCACGGTAGATGCATATCAATGGTTGTTATTAATTGAAAACACAAAGGAAGATGAAGAGTTATCAAATATAGAATGAATTGAGTTAAAAGATATTTCATTAGAAAAATAAATTCCTTGGGGCCATCAATAAGATATGGGAAAACAAATTCTGAGTTAGAGGGAAAATGAGGATGAGAATGTCGTAAAGTATGAGGCTATCATTACAAGTTTCAAAAGGCATGAAACAGATTGTATATGTAACCCAATGAGTAAGATTGATCAAGTATTTTATGGGTTAAATACATTTCTCTATCTACGATTAGGCTCATAATACTTCTCACCGTACAAAGATATTGTCTTGTGTGCAATCAAGATAGACAAGGAATTCTCAATTTCTTACGTCTTTGAAGAAATAAAAGAGAATAAGAGATCTTCTAAACACTCTGCAAATTGAAATAAGTGGAAGAATGGAAAATTTAAATTTCCATCTAGTAGTAAATGTGGGATGAAACACCCAGGTACTTTCATAAAGGGAATGGGAGTCTATTATAAGTGTGGTGAAAAAGGGATCATATTTTCTTGAATCTAGTAAATATGGATATGGGAATAATCATGGAAGGTGAAAAGTCAAATCTTTTTCAAATGGTTTCCTATTAAACTTTACGTGAAAGGTCAAATAGTTCTCAGACTGACGATGAGGAGTTTAAAAAGAAAATTAAAGTTGTGAATGATGGTAGATTTATCCACTTCATATATGAAGATGAACTTTTTAATTTAGGAAAGAGACTTTGTGGTCTTGAAATACCTACCCTAAAAAGGGAATTGTTTTATAATGTTCATAAATCCAATTTCTCTATACACCCTTTTATAACAAAGACGTATAGAGATTTGAAGGATCATTTTTTTGTGGGACAACATGAAGAGGGAGATTTACCACATGAACGATTAGCAAGATTATATATTAAAAAAGTTTAAATACATCATGGAGTACCCCTAACAATTATTTTTTAATGTGATCCCTGTTTTACATCAAGATTATGAAAATGTCTTCAGATGGATCTAGATACTGAGCTTATTATGAGCACTGCCTACCACCCTCAAACTGATGGACAACCAGAATGCACTATTGATACCTTAGAAGACATGTTGAGATCTTTCTCACATGACATTAAAGGTTTGTGGTATCAATATTTACCTCTGGTAGAATTTTC
Source organism: Viscum album (assembly GCA_963277665.1). Taxonomy (NCBI): domain Eukaryota; kingdom Viridiplantae; phylum Streptophyta; class Magnoliopsida; order Santalales; family Viscaceae; genus Viscum; species Viscum album. Next base: position 811,881,120 of record OY728161.1, on the reverse strand, counting down.
ATATGACAATATCTTAAATTCAAGTATTCACATGGAACTATATGAAGCATTATATAGAAAGAGATGTTACATACCCACATTGTGGAAAGATGATGGTGAATGAAAACTTGTAGGCCTAGAACATTTTGAGGAAACAATGGGATAGGTGATGACTATCCAAACCCACATCAAAGAAGCTCAAATTAGGGAAAAGGGATATGTTAATAACCGAAGGAAATATTTGGAATTTCATGTTGAAGATCATGTTTTCTTGAATTTATAACCATGGATGGGTGTTATATGATTCGGTAAGATGGGTAAATTATATCCCGAGTATATCAATCCTTTTAAAATTATAGAATGAATTGGATTTCTAACATACCGTTTTGAAATGCCGCCAAGTATCCCCAAAGATCATGATGTGTTCCACATATCACTGTTGAGAAAATACATGCCTAACACAATGCATGTACTCAGCAATGATAAAATAGAACTGGATCACAAGCTGTCTTATTACAAAGAGACTATCATAATTTTTGATACTATAAAACATTTTTTGAGAAACCATATGACTCTTCTGGTGAATGTTCATAGGAGAAACCCTAAGATCAAAGAAGAAATGTGGGAACCCCAAGAACTTATAATGAAGAACCACTCGAGTATTTATATGCTACAATATTATAGAAATTTATATGATGAAATTATTTGAATGAGGGACTAATGTAACACCCTAAGCATCCACAATATGATTATTCTGGAATAATACAATAGCTTGTGTTGTATGCATCTTCGAGTTCAAAAACCCCAAGATCAATCAAACTAGCAAGAATGAATTGTAATTCCCACTTATTGAAATTTTATACATTTTACTTTTTAAAAATTGACTTCATTTTTGGATTTTGAATATTAAAATTTTCTTAGGGTGAATTTTTGGTATTATTATGAAATCTTTCAATTTTTGATGATTAGTGATAAACACTAGGTTATTGATTAAAATCGAATTTTTTTAAGTAATTTTTTATTTTATTTAAATTTATTTTAGGTAAATTTATATATATAATACATATATATGTTCAATTTAATTAATTGGAGTCAATTTATACTAATATTATATATATATATATATAATTTTTTTAACTTTATACCGTCTTTTACCGACCTTCTAGGTGGATTTGCAAATTTGCATAAAATGTAATTTTATCACTTATGTTAATTGAATTTCCAAAATTCGAGATACATTTTTGACATCTGTATGTAAAATTTTGTTTAATAATATGATAATTATATTTTTTGAAGAGTAACTCTTGACTATTATTTACCGCGGTTAAAATTAAATAGGGTAATTAATGTTAATAAATGATATTATAATTACACTAATATTATTCCTAATTCTATTTCAAAAGCGTATCATGAACAAAATCAATCATCAGAGAAAAATATAATTCTTTTGTTCCACCTATATTAGATTCAAACATTAAATATTTTTTTATTTAAAGAAGAGTTAAATGTTTTAAATTCAATGTTAAACAACTAAATCATTTTAATAATGGGTTATACATTCGATAAATGAAAAAATAAATATTTATTAGAAAGGTAAAATTATTTCCTATATAATGTTATTTAATTTATAAAATTTAGACACTATATAATATAAAAAATTAATGACACAGTAATGTTGCAGTAATTACCTTATTAATGATAGATTACAATAATTGATATTATGAATATCAATAAACATTTAAATTTAGACTTATGATTAATTACAATTATTTTATAGGTAAATATGATATTATAGGGTTGATTAAATAAATATTTTTCAAATTTGTAATTTTCATATGAGTTTCACAAAAACATAATACCAAATAGTGTTAAAATTGACATATATGGGTTTTTAAAACAAATACAATATTATTAATTGATATAATATTAATACAAATCTGTGGATATTCTAATGGAATTAGATAAGTTTATATATATCAATAATTAACCACTTAGGGTTTTATTTTATTTATTATACAATGTTTATTAACCAATTATTATAATAAAAGAAGAATACATTGTTACTGTGAAGATATTTAACTATGAGTCAAATATAAAAGATAAGGTTAATATGGTGAACTAAACCTATCTAAAACCAATTGGTTGAGAGTTTTTCGACCAATATCCACCTTATTATATTAATAAATCAGTTTTTATCCATTATAAACCCAATATTATAGTATAATAAAATAATATTTCAAGATTTTCCAAAAGTGACCCCCACATATCTTATAAAAAGTTACATCCCCTTCTCTCAAAATCACACCTCCAAAGCCATTTTTCTGGGACAACCCCAACTAAAATATAGTCATAAATTTTCTAAAATCAACTTATAATCATTAAGTTGATCATAATGAAAATATATGGATCCAGTTGAATCATCTCAAAAGAAAACACCTCATGAAAAGGTAATAATTTCACGACAACATTTAATGTTCTTTTCATATTCCACATCCTCTTTCTTTGTTGTTTCCACACCAAAATAATAACTCCAATACCTTATATATACTATAATTTTATTATAGATATGTTAAAACCATATTTATTATTCACTCCGTCCTATTAATGAAAAGTCACCATACGTGCATACATACTGCTTACCGTCTCCATGTTGTGGTGTAGTTTTTTTTTCAAACACTTTATTATTTAGATGGGTATAATAATTTTTATAACAGATAAATATAATTAATATTACATGTTAATGATTCTGTATATATAATATACCATCCAATTACATATTAATTAACCATCAATATAATGATATTTTCACTCATGCGTACGTAAGGATTATCATCTCCACAAACGTGATGAAATTCAATCCCATCACAACCATTCAAGAATAATATTCATTTTATGATTAAAAAATGTTTATTAATATATTATAATACTGGATATGACTCAAATATATCCTATCATAAAAAAATGGCTTACGTAGCCATGCATTTAAAGGAAAATGAATCAGTTAACACCTGAAAAATTGATACTACTAAAATATTATTAACAAATCAATTTTATAAGATCATATATGATATCATATTTTTGTATATGGTTCTTTTATAAGATAATGAAAATTATTTAACTATTATACAGAAGGTTAATGTACCCTCTATCAAGGAAATGTACAAGGTAAGGGTGAATTCAATAATCTCTTCATTATCTATGGTTGTTTGTACATGAGAATCCACTGGGACCTCTTTATTATTCACATATGTCTTTCATAAAAATGTATTTAATTTTTTTTACTATTTCCAATAATATGGGTTAAATTCATTTAAACCATTTTTTTAGTTTTTATAAAATGATTTGAAATTAATATTTCTGTTGTTTTCCTAAAAAGGTACATTATGACCATTTCGACGAAGTAAGGAAATAATGTTTTTTTAACTAATATGATGAGTGTGCCTTTTTTCTGACATATAATACCTTCTAAGATTCACAACCACAATTATATATATATTTTCAAAAAAAATTGTTCTTTTATAATTATGTGACTTTTAAATGATTTTTAAATAAAAAGATACCTTTCTCTAAAATAGTTTTACTTTAATCTATATCGACATCCATTGATGGATTTTACATTTGTTTGATATTGTTTTCTTATGATAGAATCTTCCATATTGTATTGAAGGTTTTCTGATTTTTTTCACTGTGGAGGTGTTATTTTTATACCATTCATGATTTATCGATAATGTGTTGACATTTCATAATATGGTTTTAAAACGAAAGATTATGTGATGTTTCATCCTTTTCATATGATGAATGCATTGGTCTTAGTAATTGATGAGTGGAGCTTGTTATAGCTCCTCGATGCATCGGTAGGTCTCATGAGACAAACTAGTGGCTCAGCACAAGGCCTTAACAAAATTTTATTTTTATTTTTGGAAAGATTCATTTACTATGTGGTTATGATGTCTGGTATTTTCCATTCCTTCATTATGAAATTAGCTATTGATATTACATGTGATTATTTGACAAGTAGAATATCCAAGAAAATAAGTAAATGGAATTATTTTATTTATATTTACCATATTTTAATGATTTTTATGTTTAAAATTCTTGTGTTTTAGTTTTATACAATACCTTATATGTTTATGTTTATTTATGAATGTATAAGCTATATTTTTATCCTTGCTATGAATCTAAGATCACCTCTTTCATAAGATTTATTTTTTCGTGATGCAAAGAAGTATATTACAATTAACCTTCAATAATAAGACAAGGGATATAATATTGTTACAAGGGTACAAAATGTTGTTTTATATTTCATGATGTAATATAAAATTTATTTATATATCTAGTACTTCTATGGATACAAAATTAATCGGTATTTCGGGACATGATTCTTTGTTTCATGCCAATTTTAACTAATAATGCAACGACTCTGGGTAAATAGGGTCAGAGAGTTACAATTATAGAGAATTCAAGCTCAACCATTCCTATTATTCCTTTCTCCAACCTATGATGAAATTTTATATATATCATTTTTCATAGAAGGTTTCTATTTTTTATAAACTTAATGGGATGTTACAAAGTTCACTTATCAACTAGTAGTTTATGTTTACATGATTTTGATGACAACGAACCATTACCATCCTATGTAATTTAGTTTTGTAATGTAATAAATATATGGATTTTATGATTTAATATTGATTAATGTTATGTAAATGTGGTTACAAATTTTTTTTCTATAAAACCACAAAATATCTTCATAAACTAATCATTTATATTTTATCTGTATCACAGGATTAACTACATGTTTATCACCGAATTTTTCTAACAATTATATCAAATGTAATCTATAACGACCCATACTTTACATACATTGTTAATACTTCAAAATTGAATCATACTTATTACAACATATGAAAGGACCGTATAGGTATAGTGTCTTTAGAAACTGGGAAACATAAACAACTGGTTCATAAAACGTCTACACTATCTCCCATTTATTTCATCATATCTATATTCCCTTTTGGCATATCTTACTTAATAACCTTCTTCTTGACCTGGGGAAAGAAAACCTACAAAAGGGTGAGCTCAAATGCTCAGTAAGGGTAAACAAAAGAAATATCAATCACATCATATACATAAGCACATAACATCTGGAAATCATAACCTGCAAAAGAGATCATAATTTCATTACATGGGATAAATCATGGCAGTGAAATGTAATCACAATAATCATAACATAAAACATGAAACTTTGTGGCATACACACATAATCAGAGAGAATAATTTCTTATTAGTGAAGACTCATTTCCAAGACTATCTTAGTGGAAAAAGTCCATTTTTGAACCGAGTTTACTCCTCGTTTCAGTCCTATTTCACTGAACCAGTATAACCTACCGTTCCAGCCATGTCTATCTCATGAGATATAAAATCTTTACCCAATGCATTTGAAGGAGATATAGGTCCTACCCATCTCATAATGAAACCATTTTTATGTGTTCCACAAAAATCATAAATCATACATCATTGCATAACCCATGTAATAAAAATGGGAATCTTAAACATCGCGACATCATAAAACAGTTCATATAAGATGAAGGAATTCATAAAAATAATTCCATCACAAAATAATCAAATCAATGTAATAATAGGGATAGAAACAGAACCCTTTATTATCTTAGATGGAAAATAATTTTGATAAAACACTTGAACTCCATTCTTGAGGAAAATATCCTTTCAACTTCAAAAACATTTTTCCTTTATTAACATGTCATGCAAATTTAAACTAAAAGAAGTTTATTAAAAATAAACTTGAAAACTAGTAATTTAATCTTCTTGGAAATAATGTTTTTTAAAAAAATCCATTCATGCCGTATAAGTTAAAAAACATTCTTCTCGTACTTTTGGCGAAAAAGTCAAAATGTACCTCGTACGAAAAATGACATAAGATTCCTATAATATCTTTTACTAAAAACTCACCGAAGGGTAAAATTGGATATAAACTATTGTATAAGTATATAAATATTACATATTGAGGAAACATGGCTGTGGATGATAAATATTCCCCAGTAAATTTTGAACTATAAACAATCTCGGATAAAAATTGAGATTGCGAGATTTTCCCTTACCTTAGGTCTGATTTGCTTCGTAAGTATCTGAACTTCCTTTATAGTGATTTAAATAATGTTATCGACTTCTTCCAGAATCATAATTGTTTTTATGATATCATATATGGTCATATTCTTAACTTCTTAGTAGTAATATTTAATTGCTACTTGTTATTCGGGTGTGTATAACTTTTTTTCTTATGCGTGTCTTGTCGAATAAATTCTTATTCTTATCTTTAGGTTATAGATACCTCATTTACAGAATGTTATTAGTGTAATATATATCATATTCATTCATTCAATTCATTTATATAATCATTATGAAATGAAGATCATGTAGAACGAGTCGCATCACATCGTGGAGACGGTATTCCGTACGTACGCACGAGTGATGATATCGTTACTATGATCGTGGAATTGTATTGGAGTGTATTTATACTATTTCAGAATAAGTATTAATTTATAATAGTCATATATAGTCATTATTTACACCATTATACCCATCCAAGTATGGTGGTGGTGGAAAATAGATTACACCACAGCGTGGAGACGGTATTCCGTACGTACGCACGCGCGATGATTTCTTTTTCCGTAGGATGGATAGATGGTGAAATAGGGTTGTTTCATACTTATAATAAAATATCAGTATATGAGTGATACTGATGTTATTACTTCATAATGAATCAACTAAATAAGATGATGTGGAAGAAAAAATAAAGATGAAAGAATCGGTAACGGACATTACCTCTTCTTTGAAGTGCTTCTTTGGGACCTTCTTTTAGGGCACTAAAATTGGTCTTTGAAAGAGACCAGGACCTCTAGGATGTCTCTAGGGAAGTAGAGAGAAGTAATTGACAGGGGTTTGACGAGATTTAAGTCTCAATGTGGTGTGAGGAAGAGGGGGAGGAGGTGCCCTTTTATAAGGGAGGAGAGGGGCACAATTGGAATAACAAAAAATATTATTTTATTATAAAGTGAAATTCGGTTTTTAATACCTCCAAATTGATATATTAAAAAGATAAGGTGTTTAGGGGTCTAAATCCTCTCATAAAATAGAATTTAGACAAGTTTAGGTATCAATTTTAACCTTATCATTTAGATTTAACATTAAGTTAAATAATTTTACTTTTACCGTGTCTTCTTGTGTTCTTATACTATAAGGTTAATAAACTTACTATATCAAGCCAAACGAACCCCAAGTTGTTTATTATTAATATATATAACCTAATCTAAGTCATTTGGCCGAACCTTAGATTTTTAGGAATAAAATTACAATTAATAATATAATATTTGTTTTAAAAACTATTTTATGTCAATTTTGACACTATTTAGTAATTGATTTTTGTGAAAATAATAACAGAATGATAAGTTCAAAAAAAGTTAATTAAATCAATATAAACATGTCATATTAAAATAGAAAATTATTTGAATTCATTAAAAGTCTCAAATTACATTTATTTTTGTGTTTATAACATTAATTATGTCAATATTTCATTAATAAGATAATTACTGCATCATCTCTATGTCATAAATAAATTAAATTATATAATATCTAAAAATTACTAATAAATTACCATTATGTAGGAAACCTTTTTATATTTCTAATGAATATTTATAGTCGAATTTATCTTATGTATAACTCAATATTAAAAATTATTTACTTATTAAACTTTTGATTTTAACTATTTTAACCTTTCTTTAAATAAATTAATAATAAATGTCCTAATCTAATACATGTGGGCCAAAATGATCATATTTTATTCTTAAGTTTGTTTTTGATAGAATTACACTTTTACAATAGAATTAGGACATGTGTTAGGGTAATAATAATATCATCTTTACCCTTAATTACCCTATTTACTTTTAACCGTGGTAAAAAAAAGTAAAAAGATACTATTCACCAAAAAATTATTTTCATCTCATTGAACCACATTTTACTTACTGACATCAACCATGTCTCTCAGAGTTTTGAAATTCCACTCACAGAAGCGGTAAAATTATGTTTTATGAAAAATTCAGTTTTTTAACTACCACTTAGTGGTTTCACTATTCATCAAAAATTGAATGTTTTCAGAAAAATATCAAAATTTCACCCTAGGATAATTTTGATATTCCGAATCCAAAAATGAAGTCCATTTTGAATAATAAAATTTATAAAATTTCAAAAAGTGGTTATTACTATTCATAACGGCTAGTTTTTATAATATTTTTATAGCATATCGTTGTTTAGTGAAACTTGATATTGCGTACGACGCAAGCTATCGAGGAAGGTCACGATTTTGTGTAAAGAAAGCCAAGAAAGTGTTGTGTAGAAAAATATTCCTTTGATGATTTATATAACATAAAATTCTCGGGTGTTACATTCTACCCCCCTTAAAATGATTTTTTCCCTCGAAATTCGTCACTTTGTAACAAACAGATGAGGATACCTCTCCCTCATCATATCCTAAAGCTCCCATGTAGCTTCTTCTAATTGGTGGTTCCACCATAAAACGTTTACCATTCGAGTGGTCTTGTTTCGTAGGACTTTTTCGCTACGTTCCAGAATCTCTATCGGCTGTTCTTCATAAGAATGATCTTGCTCCAGTGGTACAACTTCTGAGCTGAGTACATGTGAAGGATCAGGTATGTACTTTCTCAGGAGAGATACTTGGAACACATAGTGAACTTGAGAGAGATTTGGTGGAAGTGCCAATCGGTAAGCTACCTTCCCAACACGATCCAGTATTTCGAAAGGACTGATATATCTAGGGCTCAACTTCCCCTTCTTTCCAAATATCATAACACTCATCCAGGGAGATATTCATAAGAGAACTTTATCACCCACTTCAAACTCTAGGTCTTTTCTTCGGTTGTCAGCATAACTTTTCTGTCGACTCTGAGCTGCTCTTATGTGTTGTTGAATAGATCTGACCTTTTCTTCCATTTCATCAATGAGATTAGGTCCTAATAGCTCTCTTTCCCCAACTTCATCCCAGCAAGTTGGAGTCCTGCTTTTAGTTCCATATAGAGCTTCATAAGGAGCCATCTGAATACTGGAGTGAAAGATATTATTATATAAAAAATTCCACCAAAGGTAGGTGTTGATCCCAACCACCTTTGAAATCCATAGAGCAAGCTCTCAACATATCTTATAGGGTTTGAATTGTTCTCTCATACTGACCGTCTATCTGAGGATGATAAGCAGTGCTGAAACTCAACTCTGTATCCAGAGTATGCTGAAGACTTCGCCAGAACTTCGAGGTAAATCTCGGATCCCGATCAGATATAATAGAAAGTGGTACTCCATGAAATCTTACCACTTCCTTTACATATATCCTGGCAAGATGATCCAGAGAGAAATCCTCTCTAATAGAAATAATGTGTGCAGACTTTTTAAGACGATCAACTATGACCCAGATAACATTATTGTCTTTGGATGTTTTAGGATGTCCTGTGACAAAGTCCATAGTGATGATTTCCCATTTCCATTCGGGTATGGGTAATGGTTGTAACATCCCCTTAGACTTCTGCCTCTCAGCTTTAACTTGCTGACAAACCAAGCATTGAGAGACATATTCAGCAACATCTCTTTTCATGCCATCCCACCAGAAGTACTCTTTCAGGTCCCTATACATCTTCGTGCTTCGAGGATGAATAGAGAATGAAGAACTATGAGCCTCATCCAGCAGGTCCTTCTTTAATTTGGGGATGGGAGGAACAAAAACCTGATTCCTAAACTTTATTATCCCATCACAATGAAGGTTGAATTCAGGAACATTTCTCACCTTCTTTTGTAACTCGACATCTTCTTTCTGTACCTCTTTAATCTTCACATGTATAGATGGTTGAACACTCATTTGAGAAAGATACGATTTTCCCCTTTCATTATAATTCCAAGATCCATCCTTTGTAAATCCATAAATATTGGATCTTCTGTGATCCTCATCATGGATAAACTAGCATGGACTTGTCAACATAATGCATCTTCCACCTTGTTTGCTTTCCTAGGGTGGTAATGGATTGAGCTGTCATAATCCTTAATCATATCCAACCATCCTCTTTGGCGCATATTCTTCTCCTTTTGTGTGAAAATATACTTTAAACTTTTATGATCAGTATAAATTTCACACCTTTCTCCATAAAGATAATGCCTCCAAATCATTAATGCAATGATTACCACAGCTAACTCCAAATCATGTGTTGGGTAATTTTTCTCATGGATTTTCAACTGTCATGAGGCATAAGCTATCACCATATCATTTTGCATAAGAACACACCCCAATCCCTTCTAGGATGCATCACTATAGATCACAAACCTTTATCCACTACAAGGTAGTGTGAGCACAGGTGCACTAGATAACCTTCTTTTCAACTCCTTGAAATTCTCTTCACATTCCTCCGTCCAAACAAACTTAACTCCTTTCCGAGTCAACTTGGTGACTGGATTAGATAATCGTGAATAATCGTTCAGAAAATGTCGATAATATCCAGCCAAACCAGGAAAACATCGGATCTCAGTCACTGTTGTTGGTCTCGACGATCTTTCGATAACCTCTGTTTTTGCTAGATCCATAGATATCCCCTCTTTTGAGATTATGTGACCCAAAAATGAAACTTTTTGAAGCCAAAATTCACACTTGGTAAATTTGGCATAAAGCTTCTCCTTTCTCAGGGTCTTCAATATAATTCTCATGTGACCTTCTTGTTCTTCCTTGCTCTTTGAATTGACAAGAATATCGTCTATAAAAACTACCACAAACTGATCAAGATAGTCTCTAAAGACTCTATTCATCAGATCCATGAAGATAGTAGGGGCATTAGTAAGACCAAATGGCATCACTATAAATTCATAGTGTCCATACCTTGTACGGAAAGCCGTCTTTGGTATATCCTCTCTTTTGACCCTTAATTGATGATACCCTGAACGATGATCAATCTTGGAAAAGTATTGAGCTCTGTGTAGTTGGTCAAATAGTTCATCAAAGCGCGGGAGATGATATTTGTTCTTGATAGTGATCTTGTAAAGTTCTCAATAATCAATGCAGATTCTCATTGATCCGTCTTTCTTCATAACAAATAGAACATGTGCTCCCCAAGGTGATGCACTTGGGAATATGAATCCCTTATCAAGATTCTCTTGGATTTTCTTCTTCAATTCCTGCAACTCAATTGGGTACATTCTATATGGTGTCTTTGAAATAGGCAAAGCACCCGGAACGAGTTCTATTTAGAACTCAACATCACGATTTGGTGGAAGACCCAGTAATTCCTCCGGAAAGACATCACCAAACTCTCGTACAATGTGCATATTATTAATCGTGAGTTTCTCACCAACCATTTGAGATAAATAACCCTCATTTAGTGGAATCAAGACCCATAAGATTGAGGAAATTTCCACTGGAAGGTTATGTTCATCCTTGCATTGATAGACGATCATAGATTGATCTGGAATATGAAATGTGACTTCCCTTCTTTTTCAATTGATATAAGCTCTATATTAAGAAATCCAATCCATACCAAGAATCACATCAAATTCCACTATAGGATGGATCACAAGATTTGAAGGAAGCACTTTCCCACAAACATCGATCAGAGAAGAATTATAAACTTTTGATGCGACTGTATTGCCATTAGGTGTTGTCACAGCTAACTCAACATCTAATTGTTGAGGTAATACAGTGATACCCTTAGAAAATTTTTCAGAAATAAAAGAGTGGGTGGATACAGAATCAAATAAAACATTTGATACTTTAGAGTGGATGGTATGTGTACCTTTCACCACATCTTTATCGTACTCCACATCGCTGATAGAAATTGCATGTGACTTTCCTTTGTCATTAGCCTTAAGAGTTTGTTGACGTCGACCATCATCATAAACCCTTGGATTAGGGCATTTATTGGGATAATTTCCCATCTCCTTGAACTTGAAACATTGAAGTGTAGTAGGTTCATTTTGTGCATCCCTTCCTTTGTTTGCAACATTAGACATCTTCTTCCCATCATCGCGGAATTCAAATGCATGATGACCTTCTTTTCCACATTTGAAACATTTACTTGTCCCTTTAAGAGAACTCCCTCCATGTTTCTTTACACACTTTGTGCATAAGGGAAAGATCATCTTATTTTTAGTGTGCTCTTTAGATTTTCCTTTGAATTTCATTTTCCACTTCTTATCAAACCCATATGACGGATGGGTTACTCCAATCTCCATATCGACTTTGAGAGCACATCGAATGATTTCCTCGTAGCTATTGAATTCTATTATGGCTAACACCCTTCGAAGACTTGGTTTTAAGCCACTAAATAATCGATCGATCTTACTCTCAGGTTGGATAATAATACCAGAAGCGTACCTTGCAAGTATTGTAAAATTTGCTTCATAGGTACCAACAGATTCATCATCCTTTTGCTTCAGTTCAAGAAACTCTTTCTCCATCTTTGTTCGGAGAATACGAGGGAAGTACTTATTGAAAAATAAGTTCTTGAACTCATCTCATTCCATGTACTCAATTTCATCCCTTTTCCTCATATTCTTAATAAGATTCCACCATTGATCAGCATCACCTTCCAAATGATACACTACTAAGATGACTTTATCATGTTCAGAACATTGAAGAACTGAAAATATCTTTTCAGTAGTACTAATCCTTTGTTCAACAACTAATGGATCAGTAGACCCGCTGAAAAAGGTGGACGCTACCTCCTGAAGGATTCTACAGAATGTTGCTCCTTACTTTGCTCGTTTGGAAGTCCCTCATTATTCATAGCTTGAGAAAGTTCTGTGATCATGGCTACAAGATTTTTCATTCTAGCACCCATAACATTTGGTTGCTCAGGGGGACAATCCTTGCATTTCCCGTCGCATTCCACATTAACACGGTTCCTTCGGGTTCCAGCCATTGAATAAATAGAAGAAGAATAGTGTGACAAACACAAATTATAATAGGAAAACCACATAATCAAGAATAAGAATTCACACTTAAGGTCTTATCCTAGGTTATTCATTTTCATTTATAAAACACTAAGATTGTGTTCTATGCTTAGACTTATCCTTAGGGTTCTTACTAAGGCATTCACATCCTAGTTTCTAACGGTTGACTATACCTTTCCTCTGATACCAACTATAACCACCCATACTTTACATACATTGTTAATACTTCAAAATTGAAGCATACTTATTACAACATATGAAAGGACCGTATAGGTATAGTGTCTTTAGAAACTGAGAATCATAAATAACTGGTTCATAAAATGTCTAAACTGTCTCCCATTTATTTCATCATATCCATAGTTCCTTTTGGAATGTCTTACTTAATAACCTTCTTCCTGACCTGGGGAAAGAAAACATACAAAAGGGTGAGCTCAAATGCTCAGTAAGGGTAAAAAAAAGAAATATCAATCACATCATATACATAATCACATAACTTTTGGAAATCTTAACCTGCAAAAGAGATCATAATTTCATAACATGGGATAAATCATGGTAGTGAAATGTAATCACAATAATCATAACATAAAACATGAAACTTTGTGTCATACACACATAATCATAGAGAATCATTTATTATTAGTCAAGACTCATTGCCAAGACTATCTTAGTGGACAAAGTCCATTTCTGAACCGAGTTCACTCCTCATTTTAGTCATGTTTCACTGAACCGGTATAACCTACCATTCTAGCCATTTCTATCTCATGAGATATAAAATCTTTACCTAGTGCATTGGAGGTAGATATAGGTCCCACCCATCTCATAATGAAATCAATCTTATGTGTGCGACAAAAATCATAAATCATACATCATTGCATAACCCATGTAATAAAAATGGGAATCTTAAACATCATGACATCATAAAACAATTCATATAAGATAAAGGAATTCATAAAAATAATTCCATCACCAAATAATAAAATCAATGTAATAATAGGGTTAGAAACATAACCCTTTATTATCTTAGATGAAAAATAATTTTGATAAAACACTTGAACTCCATTCTTGAGGAAAATATCCCTTCAACTTCAAAAACATTTTTCCTTTATTAACATGTCATACAATTTTAAACTAAAAGAACTTGATTAAAAATAAACATAAAAACTTGTAAAGGAAGCTTCTTGGATATAATTTTTTTTTTTTTTAAATCCATTCATGTCGTATAAGTCAAAAAAACGTTCTTCTCATACTTTTGTCGGAAAAGTCAAAAAGAACTTCGTAAGAAAAACGACAAAAGATTCCTTTCATATATTTTACTAAAAACACACCAAAGGGTAAAATTGGATATAAACTATTTTAGAAGGATATAAATATTACATATGGAGGAAAAATGGATGTGGATGACAAATATTCCCCATTAAATTTTGATGTATAAACAATCTCGGATAAAAATTGAGATTGCGAGATTTTCCCTTACCTTAGGTCCGATTTGCTTCATAAGTGTCCGAAACTCATGTATAATGATTTTAATAATGTTATTGAATTATTCCAGAATCATACTTATTTTTATGATATCATATATTGTCATATTCTTAGCTTCTTAGTAGTAATATTTCATTGCTACTTGTTATTCGGGTGTTTATAACTTTTTCTTCTTATCCGTGTCTTGTCGAATAAATTCTTATTCTTCTCTTTAAGTTATACATGCCTCATTTCCAGAATGGTATTAGTGTTATATATATCATATTAATTCATTCAATTCATTTAAATAATCATTATGAAATGAAGATCATGTAGAACGAGTCGCATCACATCATGGAGACGGTATTCCGTACGTACGCACGAGTGATGATATCGTTCCTATGATCGTGGAATTGTATTGGAGTGTATGTATACTATTTCAGAATAAGTATTACTTTATAATATTCATATATAGTCATTATTGACACCATTATACCCATCCAAGTAAGGTGGTGGTGGAAAATAGATTACACCACAGCATGGAGACGGTATTCCGTACGTACGCATGCGCGGTGATTTCTTTTTCCGTAGGATGGATAGATGGTGAAATAGGGTTGTTTCATACATATAATAACATATCAATATATGAGTGATACTGATGTTATTACTTCATAATGAAGCAACTAAATAAGATGAAGTGGAAGAAGAAATATAGCTGAAATAATCGGTAACAGACATTACCTCTTCTTTGAAGTGCTTCTTTGAGACCTTCATTTAGGGCACTAACATTGGTCTTTGAAGAAGACCAGGACCTCTAGGATGTCTCTAGGGAAGTGGAGATTTGTAATTGGTAGGGGTTGGACGAGCTTTAAGGCTCAATGTGGTGTGACTAAGAGGGGGAGGAGGTTCCCTTTTATAAGGGAGGATAGGGGCACCTTTGGCATAACAAAAAATATTATTTTATTATAAAGTAAAATTCGGTATTTAATAGCTCCAAATTGATATATTTTGAAGCTAAGGTGGGTAGGGGTAGAAATCCTCTCATCCAATATAATTT
Source organism: Viscum album (assembly GCA_963277665.1). Taxonomy (NCBI): domain Eukaryota; kingdom Viridiplantae; phylum Streptophyta; class Magnoliopsida; order Santalales; family Viscaceae; genus Viscum; species Viscum album. The sequence continues at coordinate 811,865,618 of OY728161.1, read as the reverse complement.
AGACAAGTTTCGGTATCAATTTTAACCTTATCATTTAGATTTAACATTAAGTTAAATAATTTTACTTTTACTGTGTCTTCTTGTGTTCTTATACTATAAGGTTAATAAACTTACTATATCAAGACAGACGAACCCAAAGTTGTTTATTGTCTATATATATAACCTTACCTAAGTCATTTGGCCCAAACAAAGATTTTTTGAAATAATATAACAATTAATAATATAATATTTGTTTTAAAAACTATTCTATGTCAATTTTGACACTATTTAGTAATTGATTTTTTTGAAAATCATAATAGAATTATAAGTTCGAAAAAAGTTAATTAAATCAATAATAACATGTCATATTAACCTATAATATTAGTTTAATTCATAAGAAGTATCAAATTACATTTATTTTGGTGTTTATAACATTAATTATGTCAATATTTCATTAATAAGATAATTACTGCATCATCTTTGTGTCATAAATAAATTAACATATTTAATGTCTATAAATTAAAAATAAAATACCATTATGTAGGAAATCTTTTTATCTTTCTAATTAATATTTATAGTCGAATTTATATTATGTATAACCCCATATTAAAAATTATTTACTTATTAAACTTTTGATTTTAACTATTTTAACCCTTCTTTAAATAAATTACTAATAAATGTCCTAATCTAATCCAAGTGGGCCTAAATGGTCATATTTTATTCCTATGTTTGTTTTTGGACGAATTAAACTTTTCCAATAGATTTAGGGCATGTGTTAGGCTAATAATAATATAATCTTTTATCCTTATTTACCCTATTTACTTTTAACCGTGGTAAAAAAAAGTAAAAAGTTACTATTCACCAAAAAAATTATTTTCATCTCATTGAACCACATTTTACTTACTGACATCAACCGTTTCTCTCGGATTTTTGAAATTCCACTCGCAGAAGCGGTAAAATTATGTTTTATGAAAAATTCAGTTTTTTAACTAACACTTAGTGGTTTCACTATTCATCAAAAATTGAAATTTTTCAGAAAAATACCAAAATTTCACCCTAGGAAAATTTCGATATTCCGAATCCAAAAATGATGTCTATTTTGAGAAATAAATTTTTTAAAATTTAAAAAAGTGGTTATTACTATTCATAACGGCTAGTTTTAATAATATTTTAATTGCATATCGTTGTTTAGTGAAACTCGGTATTGCGTACGACGCAAACTATCGAGGAAGGTCGCGATTTCGTGTAAAGAAAGCCAAGAAAGTTTTGTGTAAAAAAAGATTCCTTTGATTATTTATATTACATAAAAGTCTCGGGTGTTACATAAGCTATGTCATTACTTTGATTACATCTATAGGAACTTATCTATAAAACAATATATAATCATGGGTCTCAAATAAATAATTAAACATTTTTTACTTTTCATATATATTAATAGAATATATAGTATAATAATTTTTTCATAAATGAAATATAGTATTAAAATATATTACAAATTGGACAGTTACACATGGTATCCATATTTTACCACAAAACTTGTTATTAAAAATGAAGAAAAAATTAATTTAAATTCGCATTATTTATAGAAATAAATATATTAATTTATATTCATCCATAGTAAATTTAAATTTAATATAATGATATGTAATGAGAAAAAATTCATTAAGGGACGTATTAAAATATTAATATGGAAATAGTAGTTAATTTAAAAATGATTACATCTTATATGAATGTTAAAAATTAGAATATTAAAATTTGAGAACATGTAATCATTTATATAAAAATTAAATAAAATATACTTCACAATCTTTTTCTTTAAAAAATATATTGAAAATTATGTTTTATATAATAATGTTGAGGGTAACATAGAAAACATGAGATTCTAGGAAATGTTTTTTTATAAAATATTTAATTTTTTCTTAATTTTAATAATAATTAATTTAAAAAATGATCATTATCATACCATTGAATATAAATTGGTTTCCATTCAAATAGATTTTAAATATTGAAAATACTCATCTATGATTCATAAGAAATCGTCCCCAAAAAAATAGCACATGAACCATTATAAATGGAATAACCAACACTTTGAGTTATATAAAAATTCACATGAAAAAATAGTCATTACTCAGTGAATTGGATAACTATATATGACTACAAATTCATTATAAAAAAAATTACACAGACCATGAAATACGGAAAAAATTGAATCCTTCAATTTCGTTATAAAATATCATAAATTATAACCTTCAAACATATAAATAATAATTTTTTTTTCATGTGATAATAAGGATGAAAATAAATTAAATTTAAAAAACATTTAGAAACATTAAAAGAATAATAGCAAAAATGATTTCTTTTTGGAAGAAAACATGAATACATGTAGTGGATTATTATTCAGAAATAATACTCCTGATAGTAAGAAATTATACTTATTCTGTATACATTTAAAACAATTCATTTCAGTCACTATTAAATTATGAAAAAATAAAACTTAAAGAAATAAATTTAATTTTTTTTATAATGCACATAATTAAATAAAACATGTTTTTAAAGGATATTAAATGAATATTTCATACTATAAATAACTTAATTATAAAATATTAATGAACATACTTATGGTGGAAATGTAAGACTAAAAATTCTAACCATATAAAATTGGGTTTATTTGAAAAATGTACTCCCTCATGCTCGCCACTTTAGGTAGGATCCTTAACTAATATATAAAAATTATACATTCTATATGTATTATTAATAAATTAATATGGGTTTAATCCCATATAATTATGCCATTTATTTCAATCACAAATTTAATTAATTAATCATTTACATAAATGTCGTGGGTTTTGTGGATATTCTAATCATCAACTCAAAATATAATTAATATATTGATATGGGAAATAATGTGAAATATAATACTTTTTGATGAATATTATCATTGAAATTATATACATATTTATATATTAATAATCATTTCTAAACAAATCTATGAATTTCATTCAGGAAAATAAAACACATTTCTTCATGGCGGTGGTAGTCTAGACACACACACATTGATGAAAGACATTATCAATTAGCAATTGACAGAAATATATGAAAATAGAATATATATTATCTTTATAGAAAGATATATTTATATATATATAATTTGTCACATATATATTAATTAAATAAATAATAATTTACTTCCATGTGAGTTTTTGATGAAAAATGAAACACATCCCCTCATGGATGTGGTAATCCACTTATATGCATGAGGGAAGCTTCTATGTCATATAAATTTGAAAATGAGCTGAAAATGTGTTAAAAAATTAAAATAATAACTTCATTGTATATAGAAGATAATGTTGTTCTTATATCAAAATGCTAATGATAGTTTATTTTATTTATAAGATGAAATAAAATGGGAAAAATTATTGGTTATCATTTATGTCTTCTTCATTTAAAATAATTTTTAATTCATCTTTAGGACATTTCTGAATAGGTTTATTGTTATAGAAATGGATTGAAAATTTTGTAAAATATGTTCAATGTTTTATTTTAATTGATAATTTGCATTAAAACCAAACAATTATTTTGTTACTAATTTTTGATAGAAGTCCATTTTTTATGAAAAGAATATTGGTGTTTTCATTAATATTTTTTCAATATGAGTAATTAATATAATTAAAAAATAAAAAGTGACATAAAAGTGGTCAAAGAATATACATTTCATCTATAGTAAATCCCCACTGTTGATTTATATAAATATTATTACATTGAAATAAATTTATAAAATATTTTTCACCACAAAATACTACTAATGTAATATTATATGTTATTGTAATAATGATAATATTAAAAGTATTATTAAAAAAATTATAATATCATTTTCCATCTACTATCCTTACTAATTATCTATAAAAATCAAGGAATATATAAATAAATCTAAATATTTTATTTTTGAGTATTTTTAAAACTATTTAGAATATTTTTCATTTGTTCATATATAAACTTGGTCGCCACAGGGTCGATACTTTTGAAATATTTAACAATATATAATATTAATAATAAATTATTGAAACAATAATTATTATATTAATTTAATTATTACAATATAGTTTCATTCGTTATGAATATTTTCTAAAATTTATTTCATGAAACCATTTTTCATATGATATTTTGACTTTTCTCACCTTGAAAATTCAATAAAAAACACTTTGATAAGATTCTTGTTACATAACTCAAAAAAATCTCAATAATCAGCCCAAATCAATATTTATATATCATATTAATTAAAAATATTAATGAAATACTTCATAATTCTTTGATATTTTTAGGAAACCAAATTTGACATTAATACTATCCTTCAAGAACATTGTCGACACTAAATATTATTTTTAAATTTTTGATGAAATAAATTATCATTTATATGTTTTGAATTTATTTTTAAATAAATTTTTAGAAATTAAAATAATTTTTTTATTCCATATGAAATTTTTTATATCATATTTATTTCCTGACTATATCATAAATGAAATTTTACATTATATGAGGATTATTTTTTATAATACAGATATAATGAAACGAATTCTCTAAAAATATCAAATGATCAGCCTAGAAAAAAATTCATTTGTTATTTAAAATTGAACTCTTACTCATAAAATTAAATTTCATTAAATCTTTATAAATTATATTTCTTACAATAAAAAAATTGAAATAAAATATTTTTCCATAAATATTTCTATTTGTTTTGAAATATATATTTATTAGAAAATTTTTCATAATGATAATTAATATATACTTATTTTTATATTTTTTAAATTTAAATAAATAATAGAATTCTAAAAACATTGAAAAAAATATACATTTTATATGTATAAAAATAAATTTTGTTTTTCTATAAAATCGATATTTACAACTGTTAACAAAACTTTATTTTTTATGGAAAAAAATAAAAAATTACCTCTAAGATAATTTTGATAATTTTATTTCATTTAAATTTTTTTATCATCTAAATTAATTAATAGTTTTATAAATTCTAATATTCAATAACAAAAACAAATAAAATAAATTTTTTTAGAAAACATATTTTCAAAATTGAAAAAAATAACCTAAAATTTGAGTAACTAAATATTATGCATTAATCAAAAAATTATTGTAATGTAATTCCATTAAACATATTTATTCCTAATGCTGTTATTATAATTCATGGAATAAAATTTAATGGATATTTATTAACAATTAAATTAAAAACAATTAAATTTTTAATATATATCACAATTCACATAAAGGAATGTGTTTCATGTTAATAAATCTATCGACATTTTTATTTTGTTAAACTATAATTTGATGGCGTTAGAAAATATGTAATGGTATATATTAGATATTTATTTATTTTAAGAATTATCTATGTTAAGATCCCATTGAATTAATCTATATGGTCATTATTTAGAAAACAGAAAATAATATTTTATCATATGTTTATTCATGTAATTTTTAGGTATTATTATCCTTTTCTCATCTTATATATAAATAATGACTAAGAACATTTTATTAGGAAATGATAAAATTAATTAATATATTTTGGATGTAAAATGTTCACCTCTATGACCATAATGTACATATTGGTTTATTATTATAATAATTCATTCAAAAATTCATGAGAATGATTTATTGAACTACGTTTTCTTTTCATTAGAAATTATCAAAATGAAACAATTCAATGGTATTTTGTTTTAAATTTATATTCATTCCCTAAAATTTAAAAGAATGCCCTATTTTATAATATATGAAATGAAATTTTTTTAGTCTATTAAGTCTCTTTTTTTCATTATAAATTATTTTATATAGTAATTTTGTTATTTTTATATCAACAGGGATTTCCAAATAATCATTGAAATTCTATTCATTACGGATACTTGTAGAAATGCGTGTCATTCCCAATTTGAAATGAAATGTAAAAATTCAATTTTCCTAGTATATTTTATTACTTTGAGCCTCCATGAAGGTTTTTATGATTTTAAGGGATATTATCATATGATTTCATATAATTTTTTCTCTAACTAATATTTAGTGATGATGTATTGTGAATTATTCTATGAGTCCAAATAAATTTCCAAGGTATATGTATTTTATGATGATAAAAGGAATGTTTTATGAGTTTATCAAATTCAATTCCCTAGATGGATATTATTATGTGATAATTAAATGTTTTAATGTGTTTTTTAAAATTTAAATGTTATGATGAAATGATTAATGGTTTTATGATTGTTTTGAACACTCATGCACAGTTCTCACTATGAGATGGGTTGCCAGGAATTTTTTTCCTTCTAATAATGTTGTCAATGATCGATATATAATGAGCTAATATTAGAAGAAATGAAGGGTGGTCCTAGTTATATAATGAAATTTATCCATTATGGTAGTCATGGATGTTTTCACTGACTATTAAAATGATATTATTTTTCATATGTATTTTATAAATTCATGTAATATTCTTATGATATGTACTCATTTTTCAATATTTATTATTGATTTCCCTCTACTATAATGATTTTTATATTTTTATGAATATAAATTATTCCAAAAATCGTTATTTATTATCTCTATCTAATTATGTATGGTTTCTATGAATAATATTAGTGTTCTCGTACTATTATTTTTATCACATAAGCACTTATTTTAATTTATTAATATCTCCCTTCAATACACTTATTGGGAATACAATCAAAATATATATTTTTTATATTTTTATTATTGATATAATGTATTTTTTAATATGGTATATGAAACAATGGTAATATTTAAGAAGAACTTTATGTGAAATAGAGATGAATTTTAGTAAAAATTGTTCATTTGGTTTCTATTATCTGATGATAGTAATACATTATTGTTTTATGGAATTTGTTTTTTGAGATATTAGATTATTATTCATATATATAATATAATTTTAATATGAATTTATTTAATAACATCTATTAGTATCGATGTAATGTTATGTTAATTTTGGATTTTATGACTAGAAACATTTAGAGAACCCAAGGGTTTAATTTTCATATTGGGTAAAATCTGTATGTTTTAGTAATTTAGATATTTTTTGGTATCATTGAAATGATAAAACTATATATATAAACATGTGGATCTAGGATCATGAACATATACACATCAGGGTAATAACTATTAAAAGGTTGGATTTGAATTAAACTAATCCTCACATAGTCTATGGAAAAAAAGTCTTAACTAAAAACAGAGTTGGAAACTGTTTTAGGATATGATTTTATTATTCCAAATTCTCATTACAAACCACAATAATGTATTAAAAAATATAATCTATGAAAATATATGATTATACATAGTGATATAATATGAATATTATGTATCATCAGATTACATAAGGTTTTATAAATTACGATAACATAAGAATGATATTCTTAATCCAATAATTTCTTATTCATATTATTTACATTTTATACACGTTGTAAGATTATTGATTTTAATAAATTAATGAAACAAGTAGGGATCAGGTAAAAACTAATGTTTCAAATTATTAAAATTTTATCTTCATAAATAACAAAATTAAATTGAACTAAGGTTTCCAAATTTATCAACCAAAAATATCAAAAAATTATCAATACCTTAAATCATGTTGAACAACCATGTTTCAAAAGGAATGAAAATATTACTATTGATTTTTCTCATTATAACCATCCAATATCAATTAGTACTTCCTATACTACACATATTCCTATTAAATGAATGAATTATATTTAAATATATTCTAATTTTTTGTTCCATGGTATTGAGAATGTTATTTTGATTCTTATAATTGGGATAGTTAATTCTAATAAATGGTATAAATGACTGAAGTGTGGGAGGACTAAGGAGTATTTTAACTTAATTACATAATAATAGTTTAACGGGTAAATATATGAATATATTCACCTCAATATAACTACACATAAAAAGAGATTTTATTTCATTAATTGATTAAAAATAAAAATGAATTAATTATTACCAATAATTAATATTTAAAATATCCATCAAAAATGGATTACTTATATCATCAATGATTAATGAAAATATGAATGATTTTTTATCGTCCTAAGAAAATAAATCCAAAATAAATTGAAAATAAGTTAAATTGAAAATTTTTTAGAAATAATTAATTCTTATCTCAATATAGAAATATATAATTGAAATTGATATATATCTCTATGTTTATTGAATTAGAAGGGTACAATTCAATTTTTTTTAATGTTAATAATTACACTAATAGTAGAATTATTAATTATTTTACTTAATTCCAGTATGGGAAATTATGATTTTGAATCATTTCATTAAAATTTATGAAAAACATTATATGTGTGAAAAATAATGCCATTAAATAAATAATATCTTAGAAATTTTAAGATTCGAATGAATGAAATGATTAAATAGAATGATAAATTAAATAACCAAAAAACTATAAGGATTAAAATTATATATGTATTAACACTACACTAATTAGTGCATGTATCTGATGGATAATTATTACAATTGTGGATAGAAACCAACAAATACTAGAGGGAAATGGATGTCACATATTCCATCAATGATGTATTGGTTTTTGGAGATTGATTGGATGAATTTTATACGTACCATAAAACAAATAAATAAAAAATACTTATTTTATTCTCATTAAAAAACTAATTTTGATATAAATATATTAATAATAGAATTACATAACCACTAAATGGAATAGTAGAAGAATTAGAAATGAAAAACAAATTGTAATATGATTTCATCACAAATATTTGATTCCAATGTAATATATTTTTAGGTAAATATGATACTTATAAATATTTTAATTCTTATTCATGATCATTTGTATAATTTCAAGAAATTATTCGATTTCTTTATATAGACCCATTTTCAATTTACATAGAAGGGAACTAATAATTGGTACATTGAATCAACATTTGATCATTTATGATTTATGGATGAATAAGCACATAAAACTGAATATAAATACATTTTATGTATGTTAATACATATAAAAGACATTTTTACTGAACCATGATTATAGATAAGAAAAATATTTAAGATATTATTATTATTTGTGATTATTAGGAGATATATTAAGTGGAAATTCATATTGATATCATGAATCATGAGGATATGTTTTTATTTTAATTCATTCGTGATGATAAAAAACATTAAAATACTCCTTATATAATAACCTTTATTATATTTAAATAATCAAAGACTAAACTCTAGGATGATCATGATAAGGTATTCATACACAATATTTCATCACTATGGGGTGAAATAGTTATTTTTTTAACAATAATTACTGTTCATTTCATTTATTCTTTTATTATCAAGAAAATACCATTAACACTATTATAAAAAATTATCTTATACAATGTATTAATTAATTTTTTATCAATGGGATAGTGGTAAATAGTCTTCCATAATTTCATTTTGTTGCGGATATCATCATTTGAGGGAACATAAGTCGGATATACCCATTAAAACCATCCATATGTTGTATATAAATTATAAATATTTATCAATACATAAAATAAGAGACTAATATGTATTATTTTGCAGAATGAATTTTCTGTTGCATAAGACTTATAAACGTTAATTATTCCTGGGAAAAATTACATGTCTAATTAATTGGAGCATGAAGAGTTAATTTTAATATTTTTGTCATAAATGTATATATATATTATTATTTTCAATATATATAGTAATAATGAAATCATGAAGAATGTATTTAAAAATATAGTTGAATATACACTAGATATGATAGTTCTAGTTGATCAGATGTTATTATATCATAATACATTACCTCACTAGTTAGGAAAATAATGTAGGTGACTGTCAATTCATGAAGATCCATGATATTTTTTACATGATTAGGATCAAAATACGTAAAATATTATTTGATAATTAGAAAATATATATTAATTTTAAAATTATATAGAAATATAATATATTTCTAATATTATATTAAAGTCATGTAACGACCGTAAACCTAGTATCATTGAGATGTAGTATACTTTATTAAATTAATATTAGATATATGGAATCACATCCCTAATTATTAATAATTTATCAGTCATTATTCACATTATACATAAATGAAATTTAAATTTATACCGAAAACATAAAATAAAGAAGTATTTAATTTGAAAAAAAAACATTATTCCCCTTAGAATATCCCTTCATATAATCTATAAGACAAATCATATTATCCTAGAAAATATTAAACAAATGAATTTTTTGTGATTAGATGCTCATTATGGGAAACATTAAAATGGATTTTTAAAAAAATTATGAATAATAAATTTGTCAGGGTAAATAACTGAATAACATTCCATTTAATAAATTTCTTTAGAAAAATATTGGAAGATCAAATGGTTATTAAATCATTCTATATAAATAATCTCATGTTCTTGAATACAAAACCATTGATATTTTATGTAATTGAATAATAAAATTTAATAATAAAATTTTAATTATTAATGATGGAATTCGTATTTTTCAGACATCAGAATCATTATATTGTGACATTCGACGTAAACACCTAAATTATTGGGTATGGACTCGTACAAATCCCAATAAAATTTCTATCAATAGAAATATCAATTCCTTGAAGGGATATAGAATACCCCTCCCAAAAAATTCTATGTAAAATTCTTTCTTCATATTAGTTGGAAGAATTATAATCAACATAAATATTTTTATTGAAAATTTAACATTTGAAATTTTACTTCCTAACATAATTTATTTAAATAATAAAAAACTATATATATAAGGACCTGGCCTTAATACATTTCATAATCTTGAATTAAATGAATAATTCACATTGAGGATCTTTTCAGGTTATGAGTTTTGGAGATTTAGGACGTAACTATAACATCTCAAAAGATTACAAAGTAGACACTACCACTATAAATGATTTTTCACAACAATAAAAAAATCATTAAATAAAACAAGAGTTCTTTTCTTGATATAAATCTTCTTGGATACTTCCTTTCTCTTAAACTTTTTTATATCCTATGAAAAACATTTCAAAAATGTGGGATGAGAATAAAAAGCTTAGTAAGGGTTATAACATAATGAATGGAAACATTACCCCACCAATAAATAAAAATCAATGAAACCATAACATTCAATCATAACATACCTTCTAAAATCATATTCATTATGTATAACTCATAGAAATGAAAATACATAATTGTAACTTGAGGCATTCATAACATTCTTACGTAGGGAGTGACCTTCATGGTTACATTTTGAATACCCATCACAGTATATTCCCAAAATCTCTTTAGAGAAACCTTAGCGTTTAACTCCTTCACGTTACCCAATGCATTGAAGAGCTATCACGGGCTCACCCGCCCTTAGTTTATCATAGAACCACCCATCTACATAAACAATTTCCAAGATCCATAACATAATCGTATCACATAAAACATGCATAAAGGATAAATAACATTTCCACATTTAAATCACATGATATGAAATCACAGTGATATAGTCAAAACATTATCAAACCCATTTTCAATACAAAAAGATATGAAAAGTAAAACATGGTATTAATTTTTCATTTAATAAATTTTTTTTTGTATTTAAGAGGAATCTGAAACTCAAATAATGGTCACGACGGTGGAGAAGTCATTGTCGCCGCATACATATGACAAAAACATTCCCTTTTTACGTTTAGTAAAACTCTTAGTATAAAAAAATTCCTTTGGAAGAAAAGTAAAAGGCAAAAGTGTTTATACACCGTATAAACTAATGTTGTGAATAAAAAATATACCTCAATGAATGGAGATTGAGACGAAGTCCCATTCAAAGTCGGAATCCTTAGATTAAGGATAAATCAATTACATACTTATGTGTGGCAAATAAAAATACACCCAATATATGTTTATATTAAGGGTAAAACAACCAGAGTCATTCACACATATTCATAGAATTAAATATTAATGGAGTACATGTTTAACCCAAAGAATTGAAATTGAGTTAAGATGTTCCCTTGCAAAAATTCGAATGCCTAATGAAGTCACATTAAAATTCATAAAATGAGTTCATGATAGAGAAAATGGAATATCATCACATGGACATAAAATTTACATCAATAAGGATATATAATAACATATCCCAACATAATAAGATGTAAATTAAAAGACATAACAAAATAAGTCTTTTAAAAAGAGGAGGGTGAAAGGTTCCGTTACCGATTTGGATAACTTTCGAAACATACACCCCGTGAATGAAGGATCATACAATGAAGATGTAAATACCCAAAAATTAAATTATATTACCCAAATAATAAAATCATGGGATGTACACACAACACAAAAAAAGTAAATAGTGGCAAATTTAGTATGAATATCATAAGAATAAAAGTGAGATGAGAAATCCCTTACGAAAACTCGGCAGCCTAACGACACCAAGTAAAACTTCAAAAAACAGATTGATGAGATCAAATAGGTTCTCTAATCATGTGAATATAAAATTTACAGTAATAATAATATAAAATAATATCCCTCAACATAATAAAAATTTTATTAAAGGAAATGAAATAAAAGAGAGTACTTAAAATGAAAGAGAGAGGTATGATCCCTTACCTCATTTCCGACTTGTCTTGTTCATTTCATTATATTACTGAATAATAAACATTGGCCAATTTATAATTTCTTATGAACCTCCTTTAATATTTATTATTCAATTCATATCAAATATTATAATGTTTTAATAATTAGTTATTTATGTGAGTTCATATCAGAGGTTTTTGTTGATGTTCGGTACATGAGTCAAAAATGAACTTGTTTGAAACGAATTGTCCATGTAGTTATGACTACACCATCTCCAGAATAATATTAATGATTTAAATATCATATATATTCAGTATATATTCATTTTATACTATTCCATAACATTTGGATATAAAAAATGAAATGCACCGTTCATGGAGACGGTAGGCCTTACGTACCCATGAACGCTACTTTCATTTCCTTTTCATATAAATGGAATTAAAAATAAATGATAGAGATATATATAATAATTCCATAATAATATTCATAATTTATATTTAATATATATAATATATATTAATTATATATATGTACTTATAATAGTACATAACATTCGAAGATATGAAATGAAATGTACCTTTCATGGAGACGGTAAGTCGTTCGTATGCATGAACGCTACTTTCATTTGTATTGAATACTTTAATGGAATGAAAACATAATGATACACAGGTATATTATAAATACATTATAATAGAATATATAATATCATTAACTCCATCCTTTAAGCATACCACATATGGAATTAACTATTCAAATCACTATGAGGGGGCGATAGTCCGCACTTCCTAAAATTAAATTATCACGATTACCCATTTTGGAAAAAATAAAGGTGTGGAATAAATGAAAAACACATAAGCACAATGAAAACATAAAACAAATATATATATTATATATAAATAATGTGACATCTTAATGGACACCATGAGAGGTGTTAAATGATTATTGAACAATCATTTTTTCATAAGGCAATAATTCGCCACCCACAGAAATAGTATGTTCTTTAACCATTAGATGGAGGTGTGTGTGAGTGTAGTTTTAATACATCCTATAAAAAATCCTAGTATATTGAAGATAATGGTTTTTTTACAAAATAAAGGAATAAAAAGATCTTAGGGGAGTTGGAGAAGAAAAATAAAACAAAAGAACGTAAGAGAAGACATTACCTTCAAATCAGACAACTCTTTTTGATTTGAGCCCAATGTTTTCCTTAGAAATACATCTACCCAAAGTGAGGATTCTAGGATTAAGAGAGGGATGTGGATAAATAATATGAAAAGTGGTTGTAAGACCCAAGGGTTTTAGAGATGTAGGTAATGGGGTAGAGGTGGGAGGCCTTTTATAAGAGGGAGGAGGGTTACTTTTGGAAAGTCTTGGAATGTTACATTATTATAAATTGGGTTTCGAATTTTAAATGCCCCACAATGATATATTTTTAGGATAAGGTGATAAGGTTTCTAAATCCACCCATAAAATAGGTTTTACACAAGTGTATGTCTTAGATTTTACCTTATCGTCTCATTTTATTTAAATCGTTCATTATTGAGGTAATCACTTTATAATCATGGTGTCATAAAAAATTACTTTATTTAATGTCAAAAAATTATAACGAAAAACAATGACGGAGGAAATATTTTTAAATTTCCAAGGATTATTTATAGTCTAAGTGACCATTTATGTATAAAAAATTAAATATTTTTTACTTAGGTGTAAAATACTTTTGTTATATTTTCCTTTCTTTAAAAATAAAATGATAAAATGTCACTATCACCCAAAATTGATTCCATGGGGTCCCAAAGTTGGAATAATGAATCTCACGGTCGTCCATGACAGCACCAATAGAATTATTACACATTATGTGGTCATTTCGTATTTTTTATGATATTATTTTATTACCCTTAGCAACCCAATTATTAATTAATCATGATAATTAAATATAATTATCATCGTTACTATTCATAATGTCCAAAAAAAGTATCTTAATTGCATAATTTGGACCTTCTGATTCATAATATAGAACCCATTTTACCAAATTCCAAACATAGAAATTTCGGTAACTAATTTAAAAAAAATCTCATTGTCAAAACCATAGACGAGTTTTTAGAAGTAAAATTTATCAAAAGATTGACATGTTGTTTCATCAAATTAAAATGTGAAATTACCTAAAATGAAAAAATATGTATTAAGTGATAAAAACATAATACAATTACACTTTAAAACTAGTTAAAATGACAATATAACTATAAAATTATATTAGATGAAAAGGCAGTTTTGAAGTAAAATGCAGTATTTTTCACTATTCATTAAAAATGAACATTTGTCAGGAAAATACAAAAAATTTACCCAAAGATATATTACATATTACAAATTAAAAAACGATATCAATTAGACCAAATAAAAAACATATAAGTTTCATTAATTAATTTTATAATCTATTCTCGCTGTCAAAACAAATAGCATGTTTTTATGAAAAAATATCTATTAAAATATTGACACTTGTTTTTGTACAATTTCAGAGTGTAATTAATTCTAATGACCACCATTGGATTAAATGGTAAAAATATATTTTCATTACACATTAAAACCAATTATAAAATCATCTAAACTTATTAACAAATTATATTAAAATGCAATTTGGAAATAAAATACTGTATTTTTGACAATTCATTAAAAAATAAATTTTATTAGATAAATACCAAAAAATAACCCAAAGTAAATTTTGATGATAGGAATATATGGATGAATTTTCTTTTGTCAAAATAAAAAAAATTAAAGTGACAAAAACTAGATTTAAATAGGGTTCACCATCAAAAGGCAGTAAATTGGTCTTTTAAGGTAAATTATGCTTAAAATCAGATTCATTTACATTTTAAGCCTGTAAATTTTATTGGATAAAAGTAAATACATTTACCAAACATCTATAATCATATTTTAGTTAGTTGTATTCATTCTCACCAATACGATGGCTAGGTGCCAACTACCATTTAAAATAATTATATTATTACTGTGCAACGTATGATTTCAATGAAACGCGTTGTTGCATATTGGGTACGCCATCGAACATAGAATACCTTTTAAAATAATATTAACATTTTAGTCAAAAATATTAATATATAGGAAAATTTAATATTCATTATTTACCTGTGATGTTACATCCTTCCCCCCTTTTGGGAATTGTGTCCTTGCAATTTTAAAATTGGGCTTGGAAACATCATTAAATGCCCCACATCGGAAAAGAAGTCAATAAAACTATCACTTTAAAAGAACTAAATAGAAGTTCAATGGTCACATGAGTTACCTCATATTAGGATTCCATGTAAGAAAATATGGATATGGAATAGAAAACAAAAGGACATGTTCTGATGGAGAGTGATAGAAAACATGGTCAGGAGAATGTAAACAATCAGGAATCCACAATCTTGTGACATGTTAAATGGTATTTGATTCCCTAGTAGGTACTGTTAAAAGAAAAATTTCTGGTTTTATGTTACATTTCATTGAGGAATTTATTTATGAGCTTCAATAAAACATAAGTAAACATACTTACATGTCAGGTAGACATTCATCTCTTACAAGATTTCTAACACAAAATCTTATTTTCTCCAAATGATTAGTATTTAGAATGACTTGTTCACTATAAGAGCTCTATATTCAACTTCTAGAGAATCACATAATCCACACAAGAAAAACTATATATTTCACATGTCCTTATACCTTAACCAAAACCAAAATTATTTTTATAAGATATGACAATTCAAAAATCAAAGATAATGTTTTACGAAAACAAAAACTACTCTTAATCTCCATATTTTTTCAAACAACCCAAAGATCAACAAAGACCATTGAATAAAAAATTCCCATTAATATTCATCATAAATAAACCAACCTAATATTGAGACCCAAATCTCCGAAGGATTTAATCGCATAGTCTTCCAAGGTAAATCTTAACATTTATCTCCAAATAACATCAGTTACTCTAAAAGTCTCATAATGAAAATTAATTAGCCTAATCACATATCCTCCATGAATAGTCAATAGTTTCCATAGACAACCCAAATTTTACCTATTGTTGATTCGTAAAATCATCTAACTAGAAATAATTTCTCATACTAACCACAGACATCACGTAGTCCAGTGGTAGGTGATAAATACCAGTCCTACTTTGGTTGTGGGTTCGATTCCCACAGGATGGTCCGACGTGACAGGTTGTCAAACGGTCTGCATGTTGTCCCTTTTTTTCAAAACTATATAATTCTTAAAACATTCCCAAAAAAAGATAAAATCTTAAAAAATTTCCATAACATAATTTAGGCTCATGTTTATCTCATTCCTTTCATTTTCCATCATATAGTAACCCATAATTACCTCAAAATTAAGGATCATATAAACCCTAATGGTTACCATTATAATTATTACTTGGAATTCCATATAGAGTTGGTTCTCTTGTACATGATGCATTAGATAACTCACCAAGGTTCAATTGTTTAATCATGACTCTTTGATATTTGGTTTAGAATAACAACGAGATTCCTCATTGAATCCCCCATTTCTTCCAGTCTCTTAATCAGAGAACCACCATAGTTTCCATCAAACCCGTTGTCACATTGGTGCCTACTAGATCCATCCATTTACTAGAACAAAAAATGTCAGTGTGAGTATATTAACGAAATCGTCATGTACTAATGAGGAAGATAAACACTAAGATATACTTATCCAAGTTATCTCAAACTCATTCCAACTTTCAAAAATAAAAATGACTCCATCTAATATACTAACCATTGTGGTTATACACAACTTTTCACTTATTCTTAAACAACACTCTAACCTATAATGATATCTAAACCTACCTCTGATACCAACTATAAGGACCCGACCATAAAACATTAAATAATCTTGAATTAAATGAATAATTCACATTGAGGATTTTTTCAGGTTTAGAGGTTTAGATAATTAGGTCATAACTATTACATCTCAAAAGATTACAAAGTAGACACTACTACTATAAACGATTTTTCACAACAATAAAAAAATCCTTATATAAAACAAGAGTTCTTTTCTTGATATAAATCTTTTTGAATAATTCCTTTCTCTTACCCTACCTTATAACCTATGAAAAACCTTTCAAAAACATGGGATGAGCATAAAAATCACCGTAACGGTTATAACATAATGAAAAGAAGCATTAGCCATCCAATAATTATAAATCAATGAAACCATAACATTCAATCAAAATATACCTTCTGAAATCATAATATTTATGTATAACTCCTAGAAAACATAAGACATAAAGGTAACATGAGGCATGCATGACATTCTTAAGTACGGAGTAACCCTCTGGTTAGGTTTGGAATACCCATCACAGTAAATTCCCTAAATCGCTTCAGAGAAACCTTAGCATTTAAATCCTTCATGTTACCCAATGAATTGGAGAGCCATCATGGGCTCACCCGCCCTTATATTATCATGGAACAACCAATCATCATAAACAATTCTCAAGAACCATAACATAATCGTATCACATAAATCATGTATAAAGGAAACATAACATTTCCACATTTCAATCACAAGATATCAAAAAAATTGATATAATAAAAATAATATCAAAACAATTTTCAATAAAAAAATAAATGAAAAGTAAAACATGGTATTTATTTTTCATTTAAATAAGTTATGTCTTGTAGAGAAATCCGTGTAAAGACCCGTAAAAATGCAAGGGAAATTTTTTTTCTAAATTTTCATTGGGATTTTACAAGAACACAGTTTATGACAGTGCATGATTCCGAGGCCCGGTGTGACCAGAATTAATTTCCGAAGTTAGGCTTGGGTACGTTCAGTGAACGAACGAGCGGTTTTTTCTAACATTGAACTGTTGCTTAGAATCAAATTCTGAGGGCACCGATGGAACCGTAGCCCCGATAATTGCTTTGGGACACCTTTTCTGGAGTTGCATTTTCTCGGGTGCAGTTTTTAATTTTTGGGGTTAAGTTAAGAAATAAAATAAAGGTGGTGCGAAAATTTATTTTTATTTTACTTAAAGTGGCGTAACCTAAGTTAAGTGGATAAGTTGGGACCCATGAAATCCTACCCACTTGGTAGGATATTTGAGAGGTGGGGCCCACAGAAGCACCACCATTTATTTCCTTCTAATTAATGCACACGCACCCCCCTTTTAATGAAGTCAACCGTGTGTTTATTCTGGTTACAAAATGCCTCATTAAATTGGGAGGTGAAATTGTTACAATTAATTCATTGAATTAATTGTTCGTTTCATTTATTTTGAAATTCAAACATGTCCTGTGCGTTAATAAAATAAGACAACTCTTATTTTATTTCTGTTGGAACTTGTGGCGTAGAGAGGATTTGGAGAAAAGTGTTCTTCTTCGACGAAGAACGTGAAGAATGTGAAGAACACACCGATCTCTGACGAAGAATATCAAATCCTCGGAAATCAATGACGCTCCTTCTGCGATGTTTCTTCCGCAACGATCCTTCTATTCTGTGATGATCCTCATCTTCTGCGACGGTTAATTCCACGACAAACTCTCATTTGACTTTAACGTTGAGGTAGGGAATTATGTTTGGAAATGATTTTATTCCTTTTGATTCTTTCATTCTAAAGAAAACAAAGAACAAGGATCAACTTATTATCTAGTTGATCCGCAAACGTTTTCCTTAGGGGTTGGGAATAATTTGTTACGGGATGTTGTGGGGGATTTTTTTGTTGATCGTGATCTCATCTTTCACCTTTCTTGGTTTCATTTTGGGCTGCCTGTTATCATACTAATGGGAGGAGGTCGGATCACACGAACAAGGCTGGCCCTCCTTCTCCCCCCCCCCCCATTGTTTGTTTGAATTTGTTGTGGAATGTGAAAGGCAGAAAGGTGACGTTGCACCGCGCGGAAGCAAGAAAGAATGCGGTGAAGAAGCGCGGTGCCATCGCGCCGCGTTATTGAGGCTTAACGAAACCGCGGGCGGAGTCAGGGCCGCGGAGGCGATTCAAAGACCCCGCATTTTGTTGTAGAAGTGAGGATCAACGAACGATGGTGAGGTGGTACGTAAAGGTGTTTTGAAGCCGCTGCAGTAATGGTCGGGTCCCGGGAGGACCGTTGGTGAAAGCGGCAAGAAAAATGGACCACCGGAGCGCGTTCGGTGGTCCGTGGAAGACTCCGACGGGAATGGGCCACCACAGCGGCGGGCGGCTGGTCCCGCAGCCGCGCAGGACCAGAGGGTCGCGGCATCGCGCCGCGTTCGTTGACAGGGAGCGGTCCCTGCGTGGGGGCATGTCACGACCCACCCTCGGGGTCCGTGCCGTGACTACCCCAAGCCTACCTTCCATAGGCCAGGGGCTGGCGACTAGCACCAAGGCGTAAATCCCGGTAAAAAGGGAAGGCATTGCCTTTGTAAAGTAAACAAACACCACATTGTAAGCAAGCGGAAAGTAAACACTAAGTAAAAACAGAGTACAACTGAAAGTGTGGAAAAGAAAATGGGCCAGTATAAAAACCAAAACTGAAAGTAAAGTACAACTCGAAAGGGAAAACAACAACTGTAAAGTAAAAGCTGCTACTCCAAGCTGTCCACTAGAAATCCCACCTGAAGGGTGAGTACAGATAGCTCCACTGCTCCTCGGGTCCCGCCGACCACTCCCAGTACGTCCCGCCCAGTGGTCCACCTCCAGGTACCGTCCTGCTCTGCTAGCCTCAGCCAAGATCAACGTTGTCCGTCGTCTGCAACCAACACAACGTAGTGCGGGCATAGCCCGTGCAGGGGTGAGTATAAGCTACTCAGTAGGTATCCCGAGACCCCTGAAGGTCACCCAAAATCCAAAAAGGATAAACCACAAAGGTGAGATACAAACACGAAGTAACAACCGACACTGCTTAGGTATATGCCCATACATATACCTAAGCCATCAATTCCAACACGCTCCATCCTCCGAGCCCAAGTACAACTCAGTCCACACAGGAAGGTAAACGTATTCCACATAGGAAAGCAAAACGAAATCCACACAGGATAGCACAACACAATCCACAGAGGAAAGCAACTGGATTCAGCTCACACAGGTATACTTCTTCAAAGGACGATAAAGATGATCTCTGATCCATCTAAGTCGTCGGACCCACGAAGGATCGATAGGTAACTAACCCCCGCAAGACCCACACAGGATCGGGCCCACACAGGACCTGTAGGCGCTGGTTCACACAGGACCGCTGAGCGCAAAGACCCACACAGGACCTGTAGCACTGATCCACGTAGGATCACTGAGTGTTGTAGTCATCGTCGTCGAATCCACACAGGATCTCTGTACTGTCGTCGTCGCAGTCACAGTAGCAGTAGCAGTAGCAGTAGTAGTCACAGTAACAGTCGCAGCCAGCACTAGGGCTCCCGCACACAGCAAGCTCGTTTAGGAGGGTCCGCTCCACGAACCGAGAGGCTGATACATCAACTGTCAAAAAGTCTAGAGTTGATGTATCCAAAAGTTCTGTATCACCAACAGGAACTCAACGCAACAGACGGTGCGTCGATCGAACGCCCGGCCTGAGAGTTATTGGCTTTTTCGTCCTAGGGGTCCGGTTGGGTTTTAAGGAAAAACCAGCCCGACCGTACTCCACCTGCGTCCAAACTTCGGGCGGAGTATTTCAAAAGATCCGTCTCACTAAGAGGAACACAACAAAGCGGACGGCACGTCAATTGGACGTCTGTAGCTCAAGATATGAGCGTTTCCGCTCCGAGGGCCCGGTTGGTTTCGTGAACGAACCAACCCGGGCGAACTCAAAGTATTCCGAAACCCTGAGTGTAATATAACGAAACGACCGTCTCGATCCAAGGTTCGTGTTTCCGCAGACGGTTTGTCAATCGGAGGTACGTAGCTCAAGTTATAAGAAAAAGACCGAAGTCAATTTGAAAACGGGGGGTCCGGGTCCGGGCCGACCCGGCCCGGCCGGTGGCGGTCCGGCGCGGCGGCGCGGCCTGGCGCCACTGGGTGCCACGCGCGGGGGGCATGGCCCCCACTTCCAGCTGGCGGCGCGGCTTAATCCGCGCCTTTTTGGAGAACCCGCCCCCTTCGTGGGGGCCTGCTTGAGGAGAACCGGGGGGCCGCCTGCCCCCCTCAAAGAAACCGCCCCCCCCCCCTCAAAAATGGGGGGGGGAATTTGGGTTGACTGGGGGAATTAAATTCACCCGGTCTTTGACCTTCCGGCCGGCCGGTTTTTCTTCAACGGGACCGGCAAAGCGGGTCCCCTTATGGTTTCCGACGCCGGCGGCCCGACGAGCTGCCGATCCTCTCGTCCCGCCGCGGCCCGGAACCGGCCGCGGTGTTCATCGTCCGGCGCAGTGCGGCGGCACCGCGCCCCTCTGCCGCGGCTGGAGCGGGGCCGCGGCGCCTTCGGTTCCCTTCGACGCGGCGCGACGGCGTCGCGTTCATGATATCCATCCATGGCGCGACGCAACGGCGTTGCGTAAATAAGCCGGGTGATTCCCGCGTGGTGCGACGGCACCACGCCTTCTCGTTCATCCAAAAGATTATATAAATAACCAAGAACAAAGGAGGGGGAATTCGGCCGTGTTTGTGCGGTCCGACCCCCCTCTCGTTAGATGGTAACTCTTAAATATTTTATCACAAGATTATCATTCTAGAACCAAGAACGAGAGTAAAGAAAATAAACCACAACAAACCCCTACCTTGGGTTCAAGTTCAAAGATCGTCAACAACCCGCGGAAGACAACATCGCGGAGGTCGGGCGTCGCGGTAATCGTTCGTCAAATCCGATGACGAAGAGGTGCGTCCGAAGAGGTACGTCGTTGGCGAATCTTCGTAAGCTGACGAAGGTAGTCCGAGGAGGAAGCGGCGTTCCCTTTCGTTGACACGGAAGGCGTCGTCGATCTACGGATACAATCGGCTACGAAGAAGAGAGGAGCGGCGTTCTTCGTCTGAGCTCGAAGTTTCAACGCGTTCTTCATCAAGCTTGAAGAAGAAGAAGAAGAAGGAGAAGAAGGAGAAGGAGAAGGCTTCAAAAACTCTCAAGAGGCTAGATAATTCTAACCAAATAAAATAAGCTAAGAGTTTATTTTATTTATCAACCAATCCTTTTTGAATTTCAAAGGTTTGAAAAAGTTTAAACAACTCAAACCCATTAATAATATATGTTTTCAATTCATTTAAAAAGGGGAGTTAAGGGAGTTTTGAGAGGAGATGGAATGTTGGGTTTCGTGTGGGCCCCACCACACTTAATCCTCCCAAGGGAGGTTAAGTGGATGTGGGTCCCAACTTTAACTTCCTTTGAGAGGAGTTAACCAACAATTAAGAAAAATAAAAAGTGTTCCTCGTTTTTATTTAACTTTTTATAATTCTCCCAAAAACTAACTTTCGTCCCGCAATAAATGCAACTATGGAAAAGGTATCCTTAAGCAAATATCGGCACTGCGAGTTCATCGGTGTTCTCGGATTTCAATTCCGAGCACCGGATCAAAAGTTAGAAATTCCCGCTCGTTCGTTCACTGAACGTACCTGTGCCAAACTTCGGAAATTGATTCCGGGCACTCCGGGCCTCGGAATCAGGTGCCGTCAGAAACCGCGCTCTTGTAAAATTCCAAAGAAAATTAAGAAAAAATTTCCATTGAATTTTACGGGTCGTTACATTACTCCCACCTCAGGGATTTACGTCCCCGTAAAGATACATCAAAAACTAGGGAAACAAATGAGGGTACTGAGCATGCATCTGAGCCTCCCGCTCCCATTTTCTCTCCTAGAGGTTCCCGTGCTTCCATCTGATACGCACAAGAGGAATCAATCGCCCACGTAGGACCCGCTCCTGTCGATCCTCTATCTCCACTGGGACCTCCGTAAAAGTCGCCCCATCGTCAACATCAAGCTCCCCATGGTCAATGATGTGCATCGGGTCGTTCACGTATCTCCTCAGCTGAGACACGTGGAAGACGTCGTGCACCCGGTGCAACTGAGGTGGTAGAGCCAGGCGATAAGCCACCTCACCAATCCTGCTGAGGACCTGGAAGAGTCTGATGAAACGTGGAGATAACTTGTCGTCTCGTCCAAATCTCCGAATACCACGTCGAGGTGAGACCCGCAAGAAGACGTGGTCACCATCCTCGAACTCTAGTGGCCTCCGCCTCCTGTCAGCGTATGACTTCTGCTGGCTCTGAGCTGTCCTCATTCACTCCTGGATGACCTGGACCTTCTCTGTCGTGGACTGGACCATCTTCGGTCCCACCAGTGATGACTCCCCAGGGTCTGTCCAGCATAAAGGAGATCTACAAGGTCGGCCGTACAACGCCTCATACGGTGCCATCCCGATGGTGGAGTGGTAGCTGTTGTTGTACACAAACTCCACCAAGGGTAGGTGGTCCTCCCAGCTATGACCAAAGTCGAGGACACATGCGCGGAGCATGTCCTCGAGAGTCTGAATGGTCCTCTCGGTCTGACCATCCGTCTGAGGGTGAAAGGCTGTGCTCAGACGTAGCTGCGTCCTGAATGCCTCCTGTAACCCCTTCCAATGCCGGGAAGTAATGTGAGCATCTCGATCGGAGATGATAGATGATGGTACGCCGTGGATCCGCACAATCTCCTGAATGTAGAGACGTCCCATTCTCTCCACTGAGCCCTGCTCTCTGATGGGTAAGAAGTGTGCCGACTTGGTGAGTCGGTCAACAATCACCCAGATGGAGTCGTGACCTCTGGAAGTGCGTGGAAGTCCAGTCACAAAGTCCATAGATATGCCGTCCCACTTCCACTCTGGGACCTCCAAGGGCTGTACCAAGCCTGTTGGTACCTGATGCTCTGCCTTCACCTGCTGGCAGGTGAGGCATCGAGAAACGAACTCTGCTACTGCCTTCTTCATGCCTATCCACAAGTGCTATCGTCTGAGATCCTGGTACATCTTTGCCACTCCAGGATATACCGCTAGATGAGAAGTGTGAAACTCTCTCAGCACCTCATCTCGCAAAGCGACTGGTACCATGGTATGTCCTCTGAAAAGGATGTCGTGCACTGCTCCAAGGGAGAATCCATCAGGTGTCTGTCCCGGGGATATCTGTGCACGCCGTGTCTCACAGTCAGCGTCCTCACGCTATGCCTCTCTGACCCGCTGCAGTAGTGGAGGGGTGACTATGAGAGACTGGAGGAAGGCTGATCCATCTCTATCCACGAAGGATATCTGCAAAGAGGATAGCTGCTCCGTCACCTCCTCGAGTAGCTGAATGCCCGTCCTTCTAATGAGGGCATCGGCTACTACGTTCCCCTTCCCAGGATTATAGACTATCTCAAAGTCATAGTCCTGGAGGAACTCGAGCCATTGCCGCTGTCTCAGGTTCAGGTCCTTCTGCGAGAAGATATACCTGTGACTCTGATGATCGGAAAATACTGTAACGCGCTCTCCCATCAGATAGTGTCGCCATGTCGTCAGAGCGAAGACCACTGCTGCTAACTCCAGGTCATGGGTAGCGTAGTTCTGCTCATGCGGCCACAACTGACGTGATCCATAGGCGATCACTACCCGCTCCTGCATCATAACACATCCTAGTCCGGTCCCTGATGCATCTCAGTAGACTACGTACCCTACTCCCTCCTCAGGCAACCTCAAGATAGGTGCGCTGGTCAATCTCTGTCTCAGCTCCTGGAAGCTCTGCTGACATCTGTCTGACCACACGAAGGTTTTCCCCTTCTTCTTCAAAGCTGTGAGTGGTGACTCAACTCTAGGGAAGTCCGGCACGAATCTCCGATAGTATCCAGCTAGTCCCAAGAAACTTCGAACCTCAGTCACGCTCCTGGGTGGCTCCCATGCTAACACAGCCTCGATCTTCGCAGGATCCACTGCAACTCCCGCCTCATAGATAACGTGTCCCAGGAAGTGCACCTCATGTATCTAGAACTGGCACTTCGAGATCTTACCAAAAAGCTGGTGCTCTCGGACTGTGTCTAGTACAACTCGCAAGTGATAGGTGTTCTCCTCCTCAGTCGTAGAGTAAATCAGTATGTTGTAGTTGAAGACCACGACAAACCGATCAAGGTATGGATGAAAGATCCTGTTCATGAAGGGCCATGACCACTGCTGGAGCATTGGTTATGCCGAAAGGCATAACCAAGAACTCATAGTGGCCATACCGACATCTGAAGGCCGTCTTCTGCACATCCTCGTCTCTGACTCTGAGCTGATGATAGCCTGACCTGAGGTCTATCTTCGAGAACCACCGTGCTCCCTTGAGCTGATCAAAGAGGTCATCAATTCTCGGTAGCGGATACTTGTTCCTCACTGTCACCTGGTTCAGGCGACGATAGTCAACACAAAGCCACAGGATCCCGTCCGCCTTCTTGGCGAACAATATCGGGGAATCCCAGGGTGAAACACTGGGTTGGATGAACACCTTGCCCTGCAAGTCCTCCAACTGTACCCGAGCTCTCGAAGCTCGGCGGGGGCCATCCAATATGCTGGAGTGGATATCGGGGATGTCCCGGGGTACAAGTCAATATAAAAGTCTACCTCTCTGGGAGGAGGTATCCCTGGAACGTCGTCGGGAAAAACGTCCGCAAACTGATCCACCACTGCAGGAAAACCATGACTCTGCACGTCAACTGCTTCAAGGATGAGGCTAGCCATCTGATGAGTGATGGGCTGTCCTGTCCTCCGCGGAAGTCCATCATGTGCTGTTAAGGCTCCCTTCTCGCCGGTGAAGGTGAACCTGCTCTCGTCGGTGCGTACACATCGCACCTTGCGCTTAAAACAGTCAATCCGCGCATGGACCGTAGATAGAAAATCCATGCCCAAGATGACGTCGTAAGGCCTTGACGCTGCTACATGAAGATCCCAGCCGAACCTCTAGCCTCCTAGAGTAAGCTCACACATCCGGAACCGGTGCGTAATCGTCGAGTCTGCTCCCGTAGGAGTCTCTAGACGTAAGGATCGAGCCAACGGCTCTATCGGAATCTCCGAGCTCCGAACAAGGGCAGCGGGTATGAAAGAGTGACTCGTTTTTGTGTCTATAAGAACTGTAGCAAGGGTGGAATAGACACAGATAGTACCTCGAATCATCTCGGGTGTGCCGTGGTCGTAGGCCTCTACTGCCTGGAGATGTGCCTGTCTCTGCCCGCCAGCTCCCTGTGGTCGGGGTGGACCTCTTGGTGGTGGTGGTGGAAGAGCCTCAAAGCATCTCCCACTACCTGCTTCTCGGCCAGCTCCTCTGCCTCGTCCGCCGCCTCCCTGCGGACCGCCATGGTCGACCCTCCGCCTTTGCCTCGGTGGTCCCTCAACTGTCTGCTGCTCCTCGGCACGGCGGGTTGGGCAGTCACGAGCCATGTGGCCCTGCCCGCCGCACGAGTAGCACTGTCTGCCTCTCGAAAGACTAGCTCCTCGATGTGTGCCCCGCACTGGTGAGCCAGTGTACTGAGGTCGTCTGCCCGAAGGTCTGGTCTTCCTGAACCCCTGAGTCATCCGTCGACTGCCTGGTGCAGATGACTCTGCCATGTGCCGCCCTGCGGTGGGTCTCGGTGCTGGTGTAGACTCAGCAAGGAAGCTCTCGATCAAAAGGGCCCGCTCCAGTACTCCTTTCTGAGTCGGTATGCTGAGGGAGATCAGCAATGCCCTAATCTTGTGTCTCAAACCCTGCTCGAAGGACTGGGCCCGGAAGAATGGGTCTCGTACCATATCGGTCGAGTAGCACGAGAGATCGGTAAATCTCGCCGAGTACTGAGCGACCGTCATGCTGCCCTGCCGCAGCAGAAGAATCTCCTGGATACGCACTGCACAAAGGGTGGCTGGGACGAACTTCGAGTAGAAGAGGCTCTGAAAGTACGTCCATAGAAGAGATTCTTCATCGTGCACATGGAGCATCAAGCTCCACCATTGTCCTGCTGCTGCGTGTAGTAGGCTCGCAGCGAGGATCACCATGAGGTATGCTGGTGTCCTCACTATCCTAAACACACGTACCACTGCCTCTATCCAGTCCTCGCCTGCATGGAGATCCGTCTCCCCGTGAAACCTAGGTGGTAGCTGGCGCTGAAACTCATGCAGTGCGCTGAGGCGACGTGCATCGTCAGTGGCTGGTGCTGGAAGAATCGGTGGCTCGACGGGTTGAGCTACCGCCGGTGCCACTGCTGACAAACGGCCCTGCAGCGATGCCTCGTCACTCGGTGGCTTGTCGTCACACTCGACTCTCGGAACCCTAGCTGGCTGCCGTCGTGGGGCCATCCTTAAAAAGAAACAGGTGCGCCACGGTCAGAACAGTATACATGGTGAGCTGATATAATAATCACAAAGAAAACTTTGAAACACACACACAATCAATGTTTTCGTGCATGAGGTCGGAAATCAGAAGTCAGGGTCCTGGTGTATGGATACGTCGGCCGCCGCACCAACACTGGACTCCCTGGACTGAGAACCACAATCAATACGCTAAACATTATTGCTTCACATAGAAAAGATCAGAGTTTGCGGTAGAACTGAACTCCTCTGATACCAATTTGTCACGACCCGCCCTCGGGGTCCGTGCCGTGACTACCCCAAGCCCGCCTTCCATAGGCCAGGGGCTGGCGACTAGCACCAAGGCGTAAATCCCGGTAAAAAGGGAAGGCATTGCCTTTGTAAAGTAAACAAACACCATAGTGTAAGCAAGTGGAAAGTAAACACTATGTAAAAATAGAGTACAAATGAAAGTGCAGAAAAGTAAATGGGCCAGTATACAAACCCAAACTGGAAGTAAAGTACAACTCGAAAGGGAAAACATCAACTGTAAAGTAAAAGCCACTACTCCGAGCTGTCCATTGGAAATCCCACCTTAAGGGTGAGTACAGATAGCTCCACTGCTCCTCGGGTCCCGCCGTCCACTCCGAGTACATCCCGCCCAGTGGTCCACCTCCAGGTACCGTCCTGCTCTGCTAGCCTCAGCCAAGATCAACGTTGTCCGTCATCTGCAACCAACACAACGTAGTGCGGGCATAGCCCGTGCAGGGGTGATTATAAGCTACTCAGTAGGGACCTCGAGACCCCTGAAGGTCTCCCAAAATCCACAAAGGATAACCCACAAAGGTGAGATACAAACACGAAGTAACAACCGACACTTCTTA
Organism: Viscum album; assembly: GCA_963277665.1. Lineage (NCBI taxonomy): Eukaryota > Viridiplantae > Streptophyta > Magnoliopsida > Santalales > Viscaceae > Viscum > Viscum album. The sequence goes on along the minus strand of OY728161.1, from coordinate 811,836,995 downwards.
GGTATATGCCAATACATATACCTAAGTCATCAATTCCAACACGCTTCATCCTCCGAGCCCAAGTACATCTCAGTCCACACAGGAAAGTAAACGTATTCCACACAGGAAAGGAAAACGAAATCCACACAGGATAGAACAACACAATCCACACAGGAAAGCAACTGGATTCAGCTCACACAGGTATACATCTTCAAAGGATGATAAAGATGATCTCTGATCCATCTAAGTCGTCGGACCCATGAAGGATCAATAGGTAACTAACCCCCGCAAGACCCACACGGGATCGGGCCCACATAGGACCTGTAGGCGCTGGTTCACACAGGACCACTGAGCGCAAAGACCCACACAGGATCGGACCCACACAGGATCGGGCCCACACAGGACCTGTAGCACTGATCCACATAGGATCGCTAAGTGTGGTAGTCATCGTCGTCGAATCCACACAGGATCTCTGTACTGTCGTCGTCGCAGTCACAGTAGCAGTAGCAGTAGCAGTAGTAGTCACAATAACAGTCGCAGCCAGCACTAGGGTTCCCGCACACAGCAAGCTCGTTCAGGAGGGTCCACTCCACGAGCCGAGAGTCTGATACATCAAATGTCACAACGTCCATAGTTGATGTATCCAAAAGTTCTATATCGCCAACAGGAACTCAATGCAACAGACGGCGCATCGATCGAACGCCTGGTCTGAGAGTTATTGGCTTTTTCGTCCCAGGGGCCCTGTTGGTTTTTGAGGCAAAACCAGCCCGACCATACTCCCCCTACGTCCAAACTTCGGGCGGAGTATGCCAAAAGATCCGTCTCACTAAGAGGAACACAACAAAGCTGACGACACTTCAATCGGACGTCCGTAGCTCAAGATATGAGCGTTTCCGCTCCAAGGGCCCGGTTGGTTTCGTGAACGAACCAACCTGGCCAAACTCAAAGTATTTTGAAACCCGGAGTGTAATATATCGAAACGACCGTCTCGATACAAGGTTCGTGTTGCCGCAGAGGGTTCGTCAATCGGAGGTCCGTAGCTCATGTTATGAGCAAAAGAACGAAGTCAATTCAAAAACGGGGGGTCCGGGCCCGGCCCGACCCGGCCCGACCCCCCCTGGGTCGGCCCGAACCGGGTCGACCCGACCCGGCCCGGCCGACGGCGGTCCGGCGCGGCGGCGCGGACCGGTGCGACAGCACGGCCTGGCGCCGCTGGGTGCCACGCGCGGGGGGCATGGCCCACACTTCCAGCAGGCGGCGCGGCTTAAGCTGCGCCTTTTTGGAGAACCGGCCCCCTTCGTGGGGGCCTGCTTGAGGAGAACCGGGGGGCCACCTGCCCCCCTCAAAGAAACCCCCCCCCCTCATAAATGGGGGGGCATTTGGGTTGTCCGGGGGAATTAAATTCCCCCGGTCTTTGACCTTCCGGCTGGCCCACCTGGCCGACCGGTTTTTCTTCAACGGGACCGGCAAAGCCGGTCCCCTTCTGGTTTCCGACGCCGGCGGCCCGGAACCGGCCGCGGTGTTCGTCGCCCGGCGCAGTGCGACGGCACCACGCCCCTCCGCCGCGGCACCTTCGGTTCCCTTCGACGCGGCGCAACGGCGTCGCGTTCATGATATCCATCCATGGCGCGACGCAACGGCGTCACGTAAATAAGCGGGGCGATTCCCGCGTGGTGCGACGACACCACACCTTCTCGTTCATCCACAAGATTATATAAATAACCAAGAACAATGGAGGGGGAATTCGGACGTGTTTGTGCGGTCTGACGCCCCTCTCGTGAGATGGTAACTCTTAAATATTTAATCACAAGATTATCATTCTAGAACCAAGAACGAGAGTAAAGAAAATAAACCGCAACAAACCCCTACCTTGGGTTCAAGTTCGAAGATCGTCAACGACCCGCGGAAGACAACGTCGCGGAGGTCGCACGTCGCGGTAATCGTTCGTCAAATCCGATGACGAAGAGGTACGTCCGAAGAGGTACGTCGTTGGCGAATCTTCGTAAGCCGACGAAGGAAGTCCGAGGAGGAAGCGGCGTTCCCTTTCGTTGACACAGAAGGCGTTGTCGATCTTCAGATACAATCGGCTACGAAGAAGAGAGGAGCGGCGTTCTTCGTCGGAGCTCGAAGGTTCTTCACGTTCTTCGTCAAGCTTGAAGAAGAAGAAGAAGAAGAAGAAGGAGAAGGAGAAGGATTAAAAAACTCTCAAGAGGCTAGAGAATTCTATCCAAATAAAATAAGCCAAGATCTTATTTTATTTACTCAACCAATCCGTTTTGAATTTCAAAGGTTTGAAAAAGTTTAAACAACTCAACCCCATTAATAAGCTAAGTTGTCAATTCATTTAAAAAGGGGAGTTAAGGGAGTTTTGAGAGGAGATGGAAAGTTGGGTTTCCTGTGGGCCCCACCACACTTAATCCTCCCAAGGGAGGTTAACTGGATGTGGGTCCCACCTTTAACTTCCTTTGAGAGGAGTTAACCAACAAGTAAGAAAAATAAAAAGTGTTCCACATTTTTATTTAACTTTTTATAATTCTACCAAAAACTAACTTTCGTCCTGCAATAAACACAACTACGGAAAAGGTATCCTTAAGCGAATATCAGCTCTACGAGTTCATCGGTGTCCTCAGATTTCAATTCCGAGCACCGAAAGAAAAGTTAAAAATTTCCGCTCGTTCGTTCACTGAACGTTCCCGAGCCAAACTTCAGAAATTGATTCCGGGCACACCGGGCCTCGGAATCAGGTGCCTTCAGAAACCACGCTATTGTAAAATTTCAAAGAAAATTAAGAAAAAATTTCCCTTGAATTTTACGGGTCTTTACAGGGCAGCAGTTTCGTCCAGGGGGGTGGTCCCCCCTTGCGCGGCCGCATGGCCAGCGCTAGCGAGCCAGCGCGCCGGGCCGAGCCGCCCGGCCGGATCGCTATGCCGGGCCGTGCCCATGGCGGGCTGCGCTGTCCCAGCCGGGCCAGGCCGCGCCCACCCGGGCCAGGCTGCGCCCAGTCGGGTCGGACCCGAACCCGGTTTGGGCTAGCCCAGGGGGGTGGGCCGGGTCGGTCCGGGCCCAGACCCCCCCTTTTTCGGATCTCTTTGGTCTTTTGCGCATAACATGGGGTACAGACCTCTGATCAACGCACCGTCAGTTGCGTAGAAATCCTTGGATCGAGATGGTCGATTCGGTATATTACACTTAAGCTTTTGGAGTACTTTGGGTTCGGCAGGGTTGGTTCAGATACGAAACCAACCGGGCCCTCAGAGCAGAAACGCTTATATCTTGACTCCTGGACATCCGATTGACGTTTCATCGACTTTGATGATTTCCTCTTGATGAGGTGGAACTTTTGGCATACTCTACTCAAGGTTTGGATGTCGTCGGAGTACTGTCAGGTTGGTTCGAACATGAAACCAGCCAGGCCCCTAGAACGAAAAAGCCAATAACTCACAGACCGGGCGTCCGATTGACGCACCGTCTGTCTTGTTGAATTACTCGTGATGAAACGGAACTTTTGGAAAACTTCTCCTGAGTTTTGGATGCAGTTGGAGTATGGCCGGATTGGATTGTACCTGAAATCCAATCGGGCCCCTGGAATGGAAAAACTGATATCTTTCAGACTAGACATTCGTTTGACGAACCGTCAGAAGCGCTGGTGATCACATTGATAAACGGTCCCTATTACTATACCCTATGAGATTTCGGGATATAGTTGAGATACCTCCAGGTTGGTTCACACACGATGCCAACCGAGCCCCTAGGAAAAAAAAGCTAAAAACTCACAGCCCGGGCATCCGATTAATGCACCGTCTGTTGCGTTGAGACCCCTATGACGAGGCGGTCCTTTGAAATACATCTTCATGGAACTTGGGAGACATGGAGTATCGACCTATAGTTCGTGGAGCGGACCATCCTAGAGACAAGCATACATAGTATGGAGACCGTGTAGCTGGCTGTGACCGATGACTTCTTGTCCGATTTGATTTGGAGTGACTAGCATAGCCTAGTGGGGAGCACTACTATGTGAGGTGGCAGACCAATGGCGGAAGGGCACTATTGTGTGAGGTGTCATACCCACAGTACTCGATAGGAGGAGTACCTCTATAGGCTATGAGGGGGAGAACTACTGTGTGAGGTGGCCGACCCAAGGCGGAGGAGCACTGCTGTGTGAGGTGGCAGACCCGCGGTACTCGACAGGAGGAGTACCTCAGTAGTCTTAGTTTAGTGAGTAGTACCTCATGGTCATGACAGGACCACTGTACACTCCAGAGACAAGGATCTTCAGCAGTTACAGTTTCAATAATGAAAATCCTGGTTTGAGATGAGTCTATAACCTTGGTGTTCTCTCTTGTTTGAGATGGGTTACATGATCACTTAGGTATATGTATGGGAATATACCTAGGTAGAGGTTATCTGTTGATATCTTCTTTGTCGTTATACCTATTGGTTTTAGTTAGACCTTCAGGGTCTCGGGGTCCCTACTGAGTATCGTTATACTCACCCCTGCATGGGCTATGCCCGTACCTCATTGTATTGGTTGTAGACAACGAGCAGTGCTGATGGAGGCCGAGTGTTCGACGTCTGGACGTTGCCCGGAGGTGGACCACCCGATGAGTCAGTATCCGGAGGTGGATTACATGGAGAGACGACACTCAGAGGAGGTTGATGGGTGAGAGCATTGAGGAGCTGCACTATCTTTACCTACCCTTCAGGTAGGATCCATGGTGGACGATCCAGGAGTTGCGCTATCTGTACCTACCATTCAGGTAGGATCCGATGAGGACAACCCAGGAGCTGCTTCCATTCTTCTAGATATTTTTATTTTTCTGTTGTACTTTTTTTCAGTTGTAGATGTATTTCCAGTTGGGTTTGTATTCTGTCCCATTTACTTTTCAGCACTTTCTTTGTACTTAGTGTTTTACTTCCGCTTGTACTCTGTGGTGTTTTGTTACTTTATAAAGTAAATGCCTTCCTAGTCATCGGGATTTACGCCTTTGGTTCTAGTCTCCAGCCCCTGGCCTATGGAATGCAGGCATGGGGTAGTCATGGCACGGGTCCCGCGGATGGGTCGTGACAAGCCGAAACTCAAATAATGGTCACGATGCCAGAGAAGTCATTGTCACTGCATACGTAAAAAAACATTACCTTTTGTCATTTAGTAAAACGCTTCATTGAAAAATATTCCTTTTGAATAAAAGTAAAATTCAAAGGGGATTATAAACCGTATAAAATATATTTGTGTGTAAAACAAAATATACCTCAATGAAAGGAGATTGAGACGAAGTCCTATAAAAAAAAGGTATCCTTAGATGAAGGATTAATCAATTACATAATTATGTGTGACAAATAAAATTACACCAAATATATGAGGATGTTAAGTGTAAAACAACCAGAGTCATTCACAAATATTCATATAATGACATATTCATGGAGTAAATGTTTAACCCAATTAATTGAAATTGAGTAAAGAAGTTCCCTTGAAAAAATTTGACAGCCTAACGGTGTGACATTAAAAATAATAAAATTACTTGATGAGAGAGAAAATGGTATCTCATCACCTAGACAAAAAATTTACATCAATAAGGATATGGAATAGCATATACCAAAATAATAAGATGTAAATTAAAAGAAATAACAAAAGAAGTCTTTTAAAAAGAGGAGGGTGAAAGGTTCCCTAACCGATTTTGGTAACTTTCAAAACGTACACCCCATGAGTGAAAGATCATACAATGAAGATGTAAATACCAATAAATTGAAGTATATTACCCAAATAATACAATAATGGGAAGTACACACACCAGAGAAAAAGGAAATAGTTAAAAATGTAGCATGAATCTCACGGAATAAAAGTGAGATGAAATATCCTTTAAGAAAATTCGGCAGCCTAACGGCGCCACTTAAAACATCAAAAAATGGATTGACAAGATCAAATAAGGTCTCTCATAATATTAACATAAAATTAACAATAAGAGTAATATAAACGAATATCCCCCATCATACGAAAAAGGATTTTAAATAAAATGACATAAAATGGAGTACTTAAAAAGAATGAGAGCTGTAGGATCCCTTACCTCAAGTCTGACTTGTCTTGTTTGATTCTTTATTTTCCAGAATAATAAACATTGTCCAATTAATAAATTCGTAAGGAAATCCTTTAATGTTTATTAGTCAATTAATATCACATATTATAATGTTATAATAATTAGTTAATTTTGTGTGATCATATCATACGTTTTTGTTGATGTTTGGTACATGAGTTAAAAATGAACTTGTTTGAAAATATTTTTCCATGTGGTTATAATTACACAATCTCCAGAATAGAATTAATGATTTAAATATCATATATATCCAGTATATATTCATTTTATACTATTCCATAACATTTGGATATAATAAATGAAATGCACCGTTCATGGGGAAGTTAGTTCTTACATACGCATGAACGCTACTTTCATTTCTTTGTCATATTAATGGAATTAAAATTAAATGAGAGATATATATAATATAATTACAATATTATATTCATCATTTAGATTTAATATATATCATATATATTCATTATATATATGTACTTATAATAGTACATATCATTTTGAGATAAGAAATGAAATGTACCGTTCATGGAGACGGTAAGTCGTACGTACGCATGAACGCTACTTTCATTTATATTTCACATTTTAATGGAATGAAAAAATAATGATACATAGTTATATTATAATTACAGTATAATATCATATATAATATCATTAACTCCATCCTTTATAAATCCCAACTATGGCATTAACGGTTCAAATCACTTTGAGGGGGCGGTAGTCCGCACTTCCTAAAATTAAATTATCACGTTTACGCATTTTGGAAACCATAAAGGTATGAAATAAATGAAAAATACAGAAGCATAAGGAAAACATAAACATAATATATATATATATCATATATAAATACAGTTAAATCTTAATGGACACCATGAGAGGTGTTAAATGAAGATTGAACAATCATCGTGTCGTGAGGTAGTAATTCCCAACCCACAGAAACAATATGTTTTTAACCATTAAATGTTGGTGTGTATGTTTGTAGCTCGAATCATTCTCATAAAAATATCATAGTATATTGAATATAATGTTGTTTTTACAAATGAAAGGAATAAATAGAGTTTAGGGGGTTGGAGAATCAAAATAAAACAAAAGAACATAAGAGAAGACATTACCTTCAAATCAGATAACTATTTTTGATTTGAGCCCAAAGGCTTCATCTGAAAGACTTCTGCCCAATGTGAGGCTTCTAGGAGTAAGATAAGGATGTGGAGAGACAATATTAGTAGATTTTGGACGATCCAGGGGCTTCAGAGGTGTGGGTAACAGGGTAGAGATGGGGGCCTTTTATAAGAGGGAGGGTGGTTACTTTTGGAATGTCTTGGAATGTTACTTTATTATAAAATGGGTTTCTAATTTTAAAGGTCCCAAAATGTTATATTTTAAATATAAGGTGATAAGGGATAGAAATGCACCCATAAAATAGTTTCTAGAAAATTGAATTTTTTATAATTTACCTTATTGTTTAATTTTATTTAAATCGTTCATTAATGAGGTAATAACTTTATCATCATGGTGTCATAAAAAAATTAATTTATTTATTTTATAAAAATAATAAAAAAATACCATGATGTAGTTAATATTATTATGTTTCCAATGAATATTTATAGTATAAGATATCATTTATTTAGACAAAATGAAAAGTGTTTTACTTAGCTGTTAAATACTTTTGTTATATTTTCCTTTCCTTAAAAAGAAAATGATAAAATGTCACTATCACCCAAAAGTGATTCGATGGGGTCCCAATGTTGGAACAAGGATGACCATGGTCTTCCATGATAGAAAAATATCATTATGTCACATTTCTTGGTCATTTTTTAATTTCATGATATTATTTTATTACCCTTAATTACACGATTACTTATTAATCACGATAATTAAAGATAATTGTCGTCATTACTATTCATAATGTCCGAAAACAAAAGATTCATAATTACAAAATTTGGAAACTTTGATTCAGAATATGGAACCCATTTTAACAAATTACAAACATATAAATTTTATTAATTAATTTAAAAATAATTCTCGTTCTCAAAACCAAAGACATGTTTTTAAAATGTAAAATTTATCAAAAGATTTACATGTTTTACATCCAATTGAAATGTGAAATTACCTCCAATTAACAAAACTATATTAAGTGATAAAAACATATTTCAATTACAAATTAAAACCATTTAAAATGATAAAATAACTACATAATTAAATTAGTTGAAAAAGCAGTTTTGAAGTAAAATGCAGTATTTTTAACTATTCCTTAAAAATGAACATTTGTCAGAAAAATACAAAAAATTCACCGTAAGATATATTTAATATTCCAAATTCAAAAATGATCTCAATTTTTCCAATTTCAAAACCTATAAGTTGCATTAATTAATTTTATAATCAATTCCAGATATCAAAACAAATAGCTTGTTTTTAAGAAATAGTATCTATTAAAATATTGACAGTTGTTTTTGTAAAATTTAAAAGTGAAATTAATTCCAATGAACACCGTTGGATTAAATAATTAAATTATATTTCCATTACAATTTAAAACCAATTAAAAAGATAATCAAAACATATAAATAAATTATACAAAAAAGTAATTTTGATATAAAATACCATATTTTTCAATATTCATTAAAAAAGAATTTTATCAAATAGATACCAAAAATTTACCCAAAGTGATTTTTTATGACAGAATCTATGGAAGAATTTTATTTTGTCAAAATAAACAAAATAAAGTGACCAAAACTATATTTAAATAGGGTTCGACATCAAAAGGTGGGAAATCGGCATTTTAATGTAAATTATCCTTAAAATCAGATTCATTTATGTTTTATGCCTCTAAATTTTATTGGATAAAAGTAAATACATTTAACAAACATCTATAATCATATTGTAGTTAGTCATATTAATTCCTTACAATACAATGGCAAGGTTCCAACTACCATTTAACATAATTATATTGTTAGTGTGCAACGTAAGATTTCAAAGAAACTCGTTGTTGCCTATTGGGTACGACATCGATCATAGAATATATTTAAAAGTTATATTAATATTTAATTCAAATATATTAATATATGTGAACATTTAATATTCATTATTTACATGGGATGTTACAATAGAGAGTTAATTATTCAACGGTAATAATACTATACATACACAATAAAAATGATAAAAAATACATAAAATATAAAAGATGATATAAATACAAAATTTAATTAGTGGATAATAATTAAAATATTGAGTTAATATAATTAATGAAAATATATATCCTTAAAATATCCATATAGAATATAAAAATGTTTCTCTTTTTTAAATGTAAAAAAATTGGAAAAAATCATTTAAAAAAAACGAATAAAGATTTGATTGAAAATATACATTTAAATAATGTAAAAAAGAATATAAATTTTTTTGTTCATGATGGAGGAAAACATCATTCAATATATACTTGAGAAAATAAATTTTCAATTCACATTTTTGATAGAAGGCTAGTGGAAATTATTTATAAAACATTATAAATCTTCCATTCATGTTTAAAAATTCTAAAAATACATAAATATTTACTTATTAAATAATTTTTTAAATGTTAAAAATATTTTATATATTATATAAAAAACATGAGTTTTTATGAAAAATGATTTCAGGAAAATAAATAAAAAATGGTGGGTGCTTAAATTAAAAACATGTAAATGATTTTAAGTTCCAAAGAGAGGAAATTGATACATTTACACAAAAATCCTTATTATTTTCGAAATGTGAAAAAATAGATTGATTTTGATATAGAAATATAATATAAAACTCTAATAGAAAACAAAAAAAATGCTCCTGAATAATGATGATATTATGAAATAAAACATTACCACTTTTGTATCATTTTGAAGAAAAATCCCTATAAGAGAAATATGATGAAATGAAACAATAAATATCATGAAGATAAAGAGATTCATGATGTCAAATTTAAAAGGGGTATTATATAACCAAAAAAATGGAATTAGTGGATAATATAAAATATGTCTCAAGGATGAAAAATTGAGTCTCCAAACGAATAAAACATGTTTTATGTCATTCATGTGTGTCACAAAATCCTCATCTTTGGACTACATGTATTTGTTTTCAGAAAAAAACCATATTTTGTTATATTAATGGGAAAATTAGTGACTTTATGATGAGAAGATAGTATTAAGGTAGGGATATCATTAGTTCTTATATAAAATAATAGGTAATGGAATTGTGACAAGGTGAGGAGAGGGGCTATACATATCTAAGTGAGGTGAGTATAAGACAAGCCATTTTAATTATGATAATTTTGAAATGTCACACCCCAACAATGTGTCTCCTTTATCTTTAGTAATATAATATTTTCGAATCATTGATTGATGTTCAGGATTGGGTCCTGACATAATTTTTTCAATGTTCGTTGTTTTTATGGGATTCAGACTAGTGTGCAGGCATCGCATGGTTGGTGGTAACGGTGTGATCGGCCAGGGTGCCCTTACGGTTTACCAGTATTGAAAATAATCAAATTTTATCAGAATAAAATATTGAGGATTTTTTAATAATATTTAGAATAATATTGAGTATATAATATAATAATAATTATTAAAAAATATAATAATATTATTATCAATTAAAATTTATATAAATATGATTATGAATATATATTTATTTATATTATTATGGTTTAATGTGAAGCGCATAAATTTATTATTATTATTATATTATTATTATTAAATATTGAAATTATTATTTTTATTGTTATCTAGTGGTTAAAAATATATTTAATATTTCCATGATTAAATTACTATTGAAATTTTTATAATTAAAAATGAAATGAATAATTATAGTAATTTATAAAATAATAAGAATGTTTTATTGGTGTTTTATAATTTCTAAAAATAGGAATAGCTTGTTAATAATATTTTCTAATAATGTTTTATAATAACAATAATTATAAGTATTATTACTATTATTATCATTAATATTATTATAACATTAATATTATGTTTAAATTTAAAATAATTATAATTTTCCTATAGAGGAAACACTAGCCTACCCTTCTCCCCTTCCCATTCACAAAGAATCCCATCTCCCTCATGCTCGACCTACATGAGAGAATCCCTAGCCCCTTCTCCTCTTATATCGGAAAATCCTCATGGCCAGACCTCCCCTCCTCCACACCTAGCAGTCTGCTCTGGAAAGCCTCACTCTCATGGTGGGCCAACCTTCCCTCACTGGCAATCGTCTTTAGTGACCTTCTTCAGGAAACCCTTTTCCCAGAAGCCAGCTCTGATGTGAGCAACTCTTCTATCTGGTGTACCCTTCCCAAACTATGTTCCCCACTTCAGAAACATTCTCCTCCCCTAGTTTGCGTAGTCCATTTTGTTTCGGTGGGTTTTTCATTGAGTTGGAAAAACCCTAACTGATGGGTTTAAATTTGAGATTTATTCTCAATTTTTTGGGTGTGATAAGGTATCACAAAGCTCAGTACATCCTTCTACTGAAGAGGTGTCATAGTTTAACACCATTGAGGTAAGAAAATCCAAAATTTCATTCCCAATTAAATCCATTTAATTATTGTTTGTTTTTAACTAAATCATTGACTTGATTCGCACCTTCACAATGAATTTGGTTAATCTCATATAGTGTTTTCATGTTAATTGATTTTCCTAAAAATTGTATTCAAGTATTGTCCCTTGTTATGTTTATATGTGCTTGTGGAAACTGTTTTAATTGGATGTGAAATGTGGTACTGATAATTGTTTTAATATGACACGCACCTTAGTGATTCTCTTCAATAATTTATTATGTATTTTTTTCTAGTTTGTGTAATATTATTGATCTTTGTAAAAAATAGTTAATCATTTTTTTTTTGGTTTTTTATAGAATTTTTTATAATCTATTTTGGTTTCTTATGAAAATATTTTTAAATTTTTTGGAATACTTATAATGTTTTTTATAAACTGGTTGGCTTGTTTATAAAATAGTTTGTGATCTAGTTTGTTGTTTATATAATTGCATATAAATTGTTCATTTTGTTTGAATATTTAATATAATTTTTTTTAATTTTTATAATGATTCCTTTACTTTAGTGTTTCAAATGTCATTTATGAAAATGATTTGGTGTCAGTTTAAAAAGGATAAATGAAAACTTGTAAAATCTGATGTATTTGGGTGTGTTCATGGTTATATCTAATTAAGGGGCCATTTGAAATGTTTTCTATAGATTCATTATTTTACAAAAAATGGAGGAAAATGATGTTTATTTTGTTTAAAAATGGATCTAGTTGTGTTCCTCATTGTTTGTTCTGTTTGGCCTTGAAGTGTGATTTGTTGTACGTTTGGAATGAATAATTCCAGTTTGGCTCTTGGTGTGGGTTTTAGTGAATGACTGAAAAAATTTACAATTGACATTTATAAATATAAATGTGTTATTGGAAATATTTTTTAGTAAATTAATTTAGACATGTTGAGTTAAAATCATGTTTTTTACTCTTAACCCAATGGTATTGTTTGTACTAACTTTTAAAAGAGACTTTGTTTTGGAAAAAGTGAATGCCCGACTAGAATCATTGAGTGAGTTATGAAATGTTATAAATGTTTTATGGTATGGAGGCCTGCTTGGAACCTTATGGTTATATAAAATGTATGTTTACAAATATGTGGAACCTTTATATGATGTATGTACCTTAAACTTTATTGTATATTGGTGTATGTGTTTCGGGTAGGAAAGTGCAGTGACAATAGGTAAGGTGATTCACACAAGCAAGGGCCTCCTACATACACAATATTATTAACCAAATGGGTTCAGTAACATCATTGAGATTATTGAGTAAAGGATTTTGGTCAACCCTGATTAGACAGGTTGGTACCCCTGGATTGGTTGTTTGGCCTGGTAGGTTGTGCCACTTGTGAGGAATGGTTAGGGAATCTAGTTGGTTATTGACATTGGTGCTTCAATATATATCGGTAGGTGGTTCAAAACTGAGTATGTCCAGGGGTATTATAGGTTAGCATGCTTATTTATTTTAAAATATGATAACTCTACATTTATATTTCTATTTCAAATATCCATTAATGGGAAACACAGGGAAAAAAACGCATGGACTCTATTGTTAATTTTTGGCATCCCTACTAAGAAATTTAATTCTCACACCTATCTTGTAATTTCAGATGTATGTTCAAATGTTGTTTCAGGTTCCTGTTCTTGAACCTCAGCATTGGATATGTTTTATTTAGTTTTGGAGGTAACCATGATTTTATATGGTTGTTTTGATAGTGCGGTTTGGTTTTCTGGTTTTTAGTTTTGGTCATCTTAGTTATACCTTGTAACTGAACTTTCTTCTTTTTCATTTATGATTATTTTTTTGTTTTGTTGTGATCTCAGTTAGTTTTATTGGGTTTAATTATCCTTTTTGGGGATAAATAATCCCCATTGGTTCATGTTTGATTATCGGCACTAGTTTCCATCTAAGGGGTATTGGGAACGCCCCTGAGGACATGACACAGACCAACTCAGGTGACCAGATCAAGGTCGACCAAGGCCTATATGGGGAAAAATGGTATCAGAGTAGTACCATGATAATTAGGGTATTTTGTATATGGATATTAAGATTGATGGGGCTCATGAGGTAGGTTAATGGTCAGTTCCTGACCACCACCACTCGTCAAGCGACCTGAGTTACCAGGGGTAGTCCATTTTTGATTCTTTTATCATTCTTTTGGATTGAGAAATTACAATAGAGGTGACTCAAGGCCATGAAGTGACCCTACATGGTGTTGTGTCCCTTGTGTATCACTATTGTTGGGTTAATTTTCTTCTTGTTGGTATGTATTACCTGGGGCATGACTCACTACCATATAGCTATGACGGGCAAAAACAGTAATTCTTAATTCATGTTATTTGTTGTCAGTTGTGCCCCATATTGATTTCAGTTGGATTTAGAGTGTTTTAGAAGTGAATATGGTGTTTAAATGAAATTGATATTTTTCTAATGTTCTTAAAACTTATAATTAGGGTTTTCTTTTTAATGGTTTTTCAAATTTGGTTAAAATGTGTTTTAAAAAGAGGAAGTATTCTGGATTGAAAAAAATGTCTTATGATTGAATTTGGTGATAGAATAGGAGGTGTGACCATTTTTCTTCCTTAGGATCATCTTTATATGTGGGCGTAGGAACATAATGTGCACGTTGTAACATATATACATGTGATTTGAGTGAAAATGGATGAACAATGATGTCACGGTTCATAGGATTCCATGAGTGGGGCTTTGAAAAGTAAGGTTGTCTTTATTTATATAAAAATGATTTAATCAAGAAGGTTATTTATGAAATTAGTTATTCAGGAAAATGATTTATGGTATTTTGGGTTTCTCCCTAGAAGAAGTTAGTTTTAAAATTTTAGAGATATGGATGTTTTTTAAAATGTGATTCTCGCCTATGTTTGTGTATGATTTGTTTATGATCCTATTACCCTTGGCATGGGTTTTTGTTTTTGGTTGGTTCATTCATGTTTCACGGAGTATGCCTCCCTTAATGGTCACTAACATAGCTAACAAGTAATGCCCAATTTCAGTTCATTTTAAGTGATGCTAGTTTTTCATGGAAATTTAGGTTGTTTAGGATACTTATGTGTTTGTGGAATTAGATTGTGTCTTCGGGTAATTGGTAACTCTCATGTTTGTTAAAGTTATATCCATTTTAGTTTTAATGGTGGATCCGGTTTTCAATCAGTGGAGATTGAATGACTATTTTTTCTGGGAGTTCAAGGTGTAATTTTTGGTGGTCTTATTTTGTGAAGGATCCCCATCTAGAGAGATGGGTTTTCTAGAGGAAACTATTCTTGATGAAATATTGTTCATTTTTGATGACTTCCAATTCATCAATGCATACTCTTACATTCAACCATTGTGACTAGTTTAGGCATTCCAAGCTGTTTTTTTCACATCCGTATGAATATTGCTTATTGTATTGGATATTAATGTTTCTAGTAAAGGATCTGTTACAATCTCAATGAGGATAAAGTAGCATTATTTAGTGATGATAGTGCCGGACTCTGAGGCATAATATGATTCAGCTATCAGAGCTCCAGCCTCAGGTCTCAAGGTGAATCCCACGAATAGTCTGGAGGTGTCGAGGGGGCATGGTACATCAGCGTTTTTTTCTATTTTCAGTTATATATATATGTTTTTTATTTAATTTTTTACATAGTAGGGGTTGGTACATCATTTCACTATGACGGTGTGAAAGATATATTCTTCTTTTATGTAAATAGTTTGGTTCATTTCGATGGGGAGCTTTGAGTAATTCATTATTCTTAGGAATAGTTTGTCCATTGGAGGTGAGGTTTTTCTTATAATTTAGTTGTTTGAATTTGAGTATTTTTGGGGTCTGTGAAGAGGGTGGATAGTGGTTTCGGTCCCACAATTATATTGAATTCTTCTAGTGGTTTTACCTATTATTTTTAAATTCAGTCGGTGTGGGAGGCATTGAGTTATTTTCTTATCTTCATCATGCTAGGTCATTTCATAGAAAGAATTTTGTTTATGTTTTTGGGGTCTGGTTTATTCCCTATTCATAAATTGAAGGGGTTCAATTTGTGAGTTCTCATGTCCCCCCACCCTTTGGTGGGAGGATGGGTGTTCGGTTTTCAAGGATTCTGTATTAGTGAATTCTTAGTGTGGGGAGAACCCTCCTATGTTATCTCATCAATCTCAAGCAATGGGTTTTATTGAATTTGTTTCATGTGTCTTGGGTTATGAATAGTCACATTGGAATTCATTGTTTCTTTTGGTAATGTTCAAGAATGGACTCATCTCCTATCTAATATTAGGATTTGTAACATTTTTTGGGTAGAAAGTGTTCGTGGTGGGGAGAACCTTCTCACCCTGACCACTTTTCACTGTTGTATTCAATTATTATCCAATGTTGAATCTTTTATTAATGCTTGGGTTTTTGTAATGAATTTAAATTATTGAGGTTTGATGTTTTTAGTGGGTTTCAGACCGGTGCGCGGGCACCGCACGATTGGTAGTAATAGTGTTGTCAGCCCGAGATCCCCTGCGGTTTCCCACTATTTAAAATAATAAAATTCTATAAAAATATAATTAGGTGATTGTTTAAAACATTATACTAATATTATTATTATCGAGTAGATAATAATATTATAATTATTAAAAATTCTTAACAATATTATTACTATTTAAAATTATTATTAATATGATTATTATTAAATTGTTATTTTTATCAATATGGTTTAATGTCAAGAACATAAAATTATTATTATTATTATTACATTTGTTAATAATGATTGACATTAATATTTTTATTGTTAAATGGTTGTTAAAATGTTTTTAATATTTTTATGGTTAAATTTTAGTTGATATTGTTATAATCCAAAATGAAATGAATAATTTTTTTGATTATAAAATTAATAAGACTCTTTTTTTTATGTTTTAAAATTTCAAAAAATTAGGAATTATTTATTAATAATACTTTATAATATTGTATTATACTAATAATAATAAATGCCAGTATTATTTAAAATGAAATTCATAACCATATTATTTTTATTATTTCTAATAATAATAACAATAATAATAATAATAATATTATTATTATTATTATATTAATATTAGTATTATGTTTTATTTTAATTTTATTTCTATTTTTAGGGAATAAATCATATCCTACCTTTCTCTCCCCCATTTCATTCAAGCCACATCTCCACCCCCTCATGCTCGACCTACATGTGATTGTCCATATCCCCTTCTTCCCCTTTCACTAGAGACACCCTATGGTCAGGCCTCTCATCCACGATGTGCATTGGTCTGCCCCGGCCAGCCTACCCCTCCCAGTGGTTCGACATCCCCTCACCGGTCCCCATTTCATGATTCCTTCTCTAATAGAGCCCACTTTACTACAGTTATCTCCTATGAGAGCCCCTCCTCTAGCCGGATTCCCCTTCCGAACCACGTTCCCCATCGTTGGTAACACTATCCACACCTAGTTTTCTTAGTCCATTTCATTTCAATGAGTTTTTCATTGAGTTATGCAAACCCTAATTGAGGTATTTTTATATTTGTGTTTTCAGTATTTTTAGGGTGTGTGAATAGACCACAAATCTCTTCCCATCCTTCTGTAGAATCGTTGTTGTTGTCAGATTTCATTAAGGTAGTTAAATCCACATTTTCCTTTCCGATTCAGTCCATTTAATGATTGAGGGTTTTTAATTAAATTATTTTTTTGATTTTCACTTTCTCAATATGTTTGGTTAATCTTATATAGTTTTTTCATGTTAATTGGTTTTCCTAAAAATAATTTTGAAGTGTTTTCCCATCTTATATTTAAATGTTCTAATGGAAACTCTGTTCATAAGATTTCTAATATTATATTGATAATGTTTTATTCATGAAAATCGCCTTCATTATAATCTTCAATAGTTTTTCAGGTTGTTTTCTAGTTTATAAAATTTTTTAATCTTTTTATGGAATTTTTTATCATTTGTTTTATTTGTTTATAGAATTTTTAATAAACTATTTAGGTTTCATCTATAATTATTTATAAAATGTTTTTTCTTCTCATAAAAATTATTTATAAACTAGTTGGATTGTTATTAGATGTTTATAAAAATGGTTTGGTTGTTTATATGATTTCCTATTTATTGTTTGGATTGTTTGCATATTTTTTTCAACTTTTTGGGTTTTATTAAAATGTTTCCATCACATTGGAGTTTGGAAGGACTTTGATAAACATTTTTTTTTGTGATTTTGGAAAGGATAAATTCCCACATGGAAAATGTGATGTATTTGGATGTGTTCTTGGACATATCCAGTCAAGGGGTTATTTGAATCATTTTTAATGCTTCAAAATTTACCTAAAATTGGTGTAGAATAGTATATCATGTGATTAAAATGGTTTTATGTGTATTCTTAAATATTTTTTCTGTTAATCCATGTAGCATGCTTTGGTTATGGTTTGGAATGAATAATTCTCATTTGACTCTAGGTGTGGGTTTTGGTGAAAGTTTTCATAAGGTCCCATTGGTCATTGTAAATATAAAAGTGGTAATGGTAAGATAAATTGGGTAAATGTATATAGAAACGTTGAGTTATAGGAAAATTTGGCAATTTTAACCTAATGGTAATTTTTTTACTTACTTTTAAAGGATATTTTGTTTTGGAGAACATTTATGCCCAATTGGAAACATTGAGCATCTATTGAAATGGTTTAAATGATTTATAGTATGGTGGCATGCTTTCCACCATCAGGTCATATGAAATGTATATATATATATAAATATTTGGTACCATTATAGTAAATTTTACCCATATGGGTTATCATATATTGGTTTCGTGTTTATGGTGGGAAAGTGTGGTGATGGAAGGTAAGGATAGTCACACGTGGAAGGACCTCTTACTTGCTTATAATTACAACAACCATGGGTTCCTAACCAACATTGAGGTGGTTGAGTGATGGTTGATGATCAACTGCAATAAGATGATTTGTTACCCTCAGATTTTCTATTAGGCCAAGAGGGTAGTTCTACTTGTGAATCCAGCTTAGGGCAGGTAGTGTGCTATTGACAAAGCGGACTCACTATACACAAGTATATGGTTATGAACAGAGTACATTCATGGGACTTCAAGGGATGTTTAACATCAGATATGGTTACATAATTATTTACATTTCTTATTCTGATTCTATTGTACTAGTTTATTTACATCTTCCACTATTTACCAGTTTTATTTTAGAAAATATTTGTTCTCTGTTATCATGGATTTATTTATATAATGACAAATGGTTTTGGAAATAGTTCGTAGTGTGTATTAAATTTTAAAATGGTAAAAGAATGCTACTTATTTTATCATATGAAAACACAAAATTAATATTTCTATTTAAAAAATGTACTGATGGATATATTTGGAAATGGATACACATGGATTTTGTGGTTCACTATGGGAATTCTGACTTATCAATTTAATGCTCAGACCAATCATATCATTTCTTATTCATGTTCGACTATTAGATTACAGTTCTGGTCAAGATGCTCAGTGTTGGATTAGGTTCATTTTAGTTATTGTTCATGACCAAGAGGTCATCTAGATGTTTTGATAGCATGGTTTAGTTTTTAGGGTGTTAGTTTTCATTTTTTTAGTTTTACCTTCTAACTGAATTTGTTTTTTTATTCCTTTAAGATTTAGTTTTCATTTTTCAGCATGCTCTATCTGTTTATTTGGTTTCTCTAATCCTAGTTTTGGGTATAAATCAATTACAAAGATTTCATGTTTGGTTCCTGACACTAGCTTCAATCCCTTGGGGACCATCAATGCCCCTTCGGACATGCCATGGAACAACTCCGGTGACTGGTTCTAGGTCATTTGGGGATGGTTCGTGACATGTAACCACAATTTTCACATGACCAATGGAACCCAAAATAGTATATTATAGAACATAGATTATATAATGTACAGAAATGTACCGAAATTTGTAGTTTGAATTTTTTTGGGTAATTTTTAATCCATATATTCTTAGTTTATATCCTGGGAAAACCCATTTGTATCTAAACTCTCATGAGTACTGTTAATTGTTATTACAATTAATTATTGTAAAAAGTTATTTTTTCCTATATATATAATATATATTTTGATTAATAATAATATAAGGTCAATGATTATAAATTAGCATCATGTAATTTATAAAATTTAATTTCAAAATAATCCCACAGATAGAATGAAAATGAATTATTTAATGGGGAAATTTTTCATTGTTTTACAATGTTTTCAATAAAAATTTAATTTGAAAATTATTCCAATTAACTAAATTTGATTAAAAGTCTTATAATTGAAATAATTTTCCCCTTTTAACTATTTTATAAAAAATATTCCCTTATAAATTATTAAAATAAAATAATGTTTTCAATAATAAATAGTATTTTTCATTATTCAACAAACAGTAAAACTTAAAATAAAAATCTATAAAATAACCCTATGATAATATTTATACTATTATTGAAATTTTATCATTATTATAAAAATTATATTTTCTAAATGTGAAAAATATAATTTTTTTAATAAGTGAGAAACTATCAATGAAATCATTTTCTATGAAAAATATAATGTTTTAGTAAAAAATACATTCAGATTGTTCATATATGATTTAAAATAAAAAAATATCTATTTAATTTATCTTTTACAACTATAAAAAATATAATTTCATAACTTATTTAGTTTTAAACATACATCCCATCTAAATGTATTTATTAAAATGTCATGTTTTTATAAAAATATTTAATATAATATCGTGTTTAATTAGAACCAAGAGTTATATGAATTAGAAGCTATCAATTAGATTTAATTATTTAAAAAATATTGTAAGTTATCTATATTTTATATACTCTTCAAATTTTGGTGTTTCATATTATTCACTCAACTGAACCTGATGTTAAAATTTTAGTATCCCTGTTATTACCTTTTACCCTCTTAGAAAATATATTTCATTTACTTTTATATTTTTCTTGTTTATCAGGGGTTCTAAATTTGAATATTTTTTCATTGAAGACCAATATAGAAAAAAATTTAATAATTTGACTTTTTACGTATAGATATTGTGATGTATAATGGTAATATGGAATAAAACATTACTAAATTCAATATAGGTTTAATTTTTTTTAAAATAAAATATATGGACATAGACGATAAGTGAAAATAGTTATATATAGTGATAATGTTTAGTTATAAAAATGAATGGAATGATCAATAGAATGTAAAGGACACAAAAACCATTAATATATGATGATTTAAATATCAATCAATTCTACATAAATAATGGTATTATGTTAACATTTTTATTTCATGATCCATTTCATATAGCTGGGGAATTAATTTTGTATTGATGAAAAAAAGGAAATATATTTAACCAATATCATTATAATTTATAAGAATAGTTTTATCATTTTTAATGATTTGATCAATTCTGTATTTATTAAATTTTCTAATATAATAATTTACAAAAAGTATTTTTTGAAAGAATAAATTAACATATCATTACAACTATAAGTCAGTCTCCATATCTGTATATATTTTCCAAATGAAAAATGGTTACAACTCATTATAAATTACAACGAATGTCAAACATAATACATTCCATATATATTTTACATTAATTCTCATCTAAAATATGTCTGTTCAAAATCAGAGTCCATATTTTTTGAATGAGGGTCAATATGTCAACATTATATTCCTGATATAGTATTTATAATCTCCTAATGTGACATTCCAAATATGTGAATAAATTTATCACCATAAAACCTTAATGAAAACATACATTCTTCCAAATATAAAATAATAAGTTGTCGATATATTTTATAAATAATTAGTTTCAGTAAACTATTGAAATGATGAGGTATACCATCAGCCATATTAAAAATATCATAGTCACCAACACTATATGCAAAAAATAAATACTTTATCTCAAAATTGGGTATAATTTGATATATATTTTCTTTTAATCATGTCTTTTCCAAGAGGTCCATATTTTCATGAAGTAACATTTCATGTTCATCCGTATTATTCAACATTTTTTCTCAAATACTATACGAAATTGTTTTTTTGTACAATCCATATACCTATCATGATTCTTATAAAGAGAATAATATTTTTAAAAATACTAATACCACATTATTAATGTATCCAAACACAAAAAAACCATAGTAATTTTACATTTTCCATAGTTATTGCATATTTATGACCATGATCCCTTAGATTTTAAAGGGTATATTTCATTGGTGTTTAGGACACCCATTTGAATTGTTCCCCACAATGTAATTGTGGAAAATTGAACAATGGAAATTACATTCTTCCCCTTGAAATTACAAGAATACCGTGTTTTCATAACATAGTTTTATAAAAAACCCACTCCCATCAATAGAGTAATGTTGTTTTTCATTATAAAATTATCAGAGGTGTTAAAACCCTTATTTCCTAACTCTCCCTATCTATATGTATCAATGTCTTATTCATATTATCAAGTATTCTTTCAAATACACAATACTTAGAAAATTATTTGTCATACTTCACAACACAAGATAAAATATAATTCTAATATGAGATTTTTTTGTGGACTAATTTCCTTCTAATGATTGTGTTAATCCGAATAAATAAATGACCAATATTACTCATTGTATTAAGTTCAATGACAATGTTCTTATTCGTTCCATTATGTGCAATTTCTGAATAATGGGATAGACTAGATTACACCATAACATTATCAAACATAATGTATAATACCAAAACCAGTGGAAAAATAAACTCAAATTTAAATATATATTCATATATAATCTCATAATAATCGGAATTTATTTTGGGAAATAGGAATATTTAAATTATTTATAAGTTTTTGCATATATCACGTGAAGTATACAAAGTATACTCCCAGCAGTGTCAAACTTGGTGTGTAGTATGAAATATTGTCGTGCACCATATAATTTTTGGATTAGCACAGAGGACCATTTTTAGAGATATTAACATTAGGTAAGATTGATATAAAACCATGTCCACTTATATTATCCACACTAGGATCTATTTTAAAAGAAAAAAACAAAAAATATATATAAAAACATTTGTATTTAATTCTTTACATATGC
Source organism: Viscum album (assembly GCA_963277665.1). NCBI lineage: Eukaryota > Viridiplantae > Streptophyta > Magnoliopsida > Santalales > Viscaceae > Viscum > Viscum album. Next base: position 811,814,312 of record OY728161.1, on the reverse strand, counting down.
TCAATTTAAATCAAAATTTTGTGCTCCTTAATTTATGTTAACATAGTTTTTATCCTAATTTCTCTACTAAACATACATTGATACAAACTGATGAAACTCTAACCCCAGTAGTTAGGATATAGTGTATACATTATTACGTTTCACTATGATATAAGGAATCACATATTTAATGTCCAAATAATTTAGTAATAATGGTAAACTAGATACATAAATGAAATGGTTTTTACATGTAAAAAAACAACACAAAATTTTATTTACATGAGAAAAAAATTATTTATCAATAGCATATCAATGAATATCAATCATAAAAAATCCATTATATCCTATGTAAAATAATACAAAATTATGGGGTCTGCTAACATACACACCAAGGGTAAGAGTATAGTGGAAATGAATAAATATGAAATATTCCATATGGAATTGTAAATAAATAACATAATCATATTCCATTTAATTCATAACTTGAGAATTATATGAAAAAATAATAATTATCAATTACTTCATTGTAAATGATATCATAGTTATGAAAAACTAACCATGGAAATTCTATGTAATAAAATATTCCATTGAAATAAAAATAACTATATTAATAATGATGTAATTCATATTCTTATACATCTATGACATACCATTGAGGAATAATGACAAGTGATATAAATAAATAGGTAATGCCTTAGTTATAACAAAATATAGTTTTCTCATGAGACATATTGATGCATCATGGGATATATATTCGTCTCAACCCATCACATAATAATTAAAATGATGTCCTAATATGTAATAGTAAATCATAATCATCTAAAACAGTTTTAGTAACTCATATTTTTAATGAGGTTCATATCCCTTATATTTATATTCATTTCATTTATTTATTCATAATGGATGTACTCTCTAGTTAGCTAGATTTTATATTCAATGAGTTGTACATGGACTCTTTATACGGACTACCAATGATGGACTCAGGGGTAATATCATTTTATTCCATGAGGGCAAAATATAATCACCATGAGGAATTTTAGGGATATACTAACTGTGATAATTATAATATACTTTATGGGTAGAAAATGGGATACTTTTATCTCCATAGACATAGTTAGATGGTAGTTACATTATACCACACATATTGTGATATGAGGGTTCCATTTGAAGAATGTATAGATTAGATTTTAAGGATATGGGTTCTAGTTATAAATTGATAAATACCTAGGTTCTAAATTAGAACCACTAAATATGATATCTTTTAACTTATATAAAATAATTAATTAATTAAAAAATGTGCTTTCCAAGAAAATGATTATCATTTTATTTTTATGGAGCCATAATTATTATGATGTCGACATAATAAATCTCTTAATTAAATATATTATAAGGGAGATTCTTGGGATAATATCTAGGCCCATATAATTTGTTATATATTAAATAATTACAAAATTTTTACAAAGTGGAATTACCAATTAAGTTGAAGTGGGTAATAGATAATTGGAATTCCATTATAACATATTCATATATAGGTTATTTATTTAACACATTTAATTTAAATCATTTAAAATAATATGAAAACTATTTATTATATAAATATTTAATATAAGAAATTTAGATGCATTAGATGGTGTCCTACTTAGTATATCTTACACCCAATTTGGATCACTTGTTAGTTCCCATATATACTTCATCGATGTAAGTAGGGACATGGAAACATACTCGCTTTGCAATGCTTGATTTTTATAGCATCAATTTTGGGGAGAAAATAACCCAAGTTTGGTTATTGAAACATAATTGGCATGGACTTTGATATTTAGTTGGTAGACCTGTATTGATGTGTATCTGCCTCTATGTCATGATTTTTTCATTTTATTCATCATGCCATGGTCATCATTTTCTATATGAAATTAATGGATGTGATAACCCACTAATTTATATGATGGATTTATTCGCTTTTTTTTATTTTTATAATATTATTAATCTATTATTTACATGATTATAACATTGTGATACACACTATTCATGAGGGTATAGTCTCCCCACTATTCCACCATCAACCATTACTGTTAGTCCACAACGTTTGGCATACGCGGAGTCCTAAATGAGTTCATGTATCAAACCTAGATGAAATAGTTATTATTAAACCAGTTTTGGGATGTCACAAATATTAATATTGTAAACTACAATATTATGTGTTAATACATATCCCAATCAATAAAATTACATAAAACCCATCTGAAGTAAAATGGTGAATGATACAAAAATTGTTCATCCCCAGCCGAACTGATCATAAAACACCCATATAAATAAAGAGGATGAATGAAATATATCATATAATAATTGTATAATATAATATTTATAGATTTTATGTCTTTAATTGAGATAATTACACTGATTATTTCCTTAAAAATTTATAAAAATTAAATTTATATTTTGAATATCATATATTATAAGAATATAAAAAAAAAATTATAAATTATTTTTTTGAAAATAATCATTTAAAATTTTGATTTATGAATTAGAACATTTTTTTTGAAGAATTAATATTTTTTCATGTGGAACACATTAAAGAAATATTCCTTTCAAATTTTGTATAATGTCCTAAAGGAAATTATTTTTATAAATATTTAATGACTCCTTTCAAAAGAATTTGTAAATTTAAAAAATGTGCTAAATGAATTTTATTAATCATTTGAAATGGTAAAAATAATTTTAAAAATAATTTTGTAAATAAAGGGTTATTATAAATAATAATTCATAAATCAAGAGAGAAAGAAATAAACATTTATATAAAATAATTTTCCCATTCATTTTATACACCAAAGAGTGAAAATGTTATTTAATGGAAAAATGATTATTTATAGCTAGTGGTTAATAAAATACAATTTTCTTACAAAATAAATATTATGTAATTACATCATGAATATTTTAAACCAAAATAATCCATAATAATTATTATATTTTGAAAGAAACCCTTACAATTTTGGTAACATTTTAATCATAAACCCCATGAATGAATTAACCTCATATGAATCCTAAAATATAAAAATGAAAATACAATGTAAGGATATAAAATAACTATATGATATTATATAAAAAACCAATATTAAATAAGTGTTAAAGATTATATATGTCTTATAATTGTAAACGTGATATTAGAGAAAATGTCATTCTGTTCAACCTCATTTGTTTGTGTCTGAACCTCCTCATCTTCATAAAATATATTTCTGTTTTCACCAAAAGAATCATTAGGATTTATTTTTCAAAAAAATAAGGCTTATATGATCAGATATGAGAAATACTAAATATATAATTCATTTCCATGTCCATACCAAAATCTAGTAGATTTTTTAAGAATAGATGAGAGATTGTGTCCATTTCTATGTGAGGTGAGTGGTATGCTATAGATATTTGAAATGAAAAAGGTGTAGTCATGTTTTGTAACTATCTAAACAGCTGTAAAATGGCTCATTATATACTTCATAATATATATAGTCTAAAAAATAGAATATATGGGGTGTTATGAATGTTTTGGTGAAACTAAAAACTCTTAATATATGTTTAATTTCAGATAAACCAATTTTTACTTTAACCATGGTAAAAAATTCATAATTATAGTCATTATGGTAAAAATTAAGTTTCATTATGTATATATATATATATTAATATGATTAAAAATTTGGAGTCTATTTTTATAAATACCATTAATTATGGATGAAAGTTTTAATTTAAAATTAATCCTAGAGATGCAATACAAAAATCGAATTTCCTTGTGAAAATGCTCTAATGTTTGAAAAGTTATGATACTAAATATCAATATTAATATAATTCTAATAAATTAAATCTTATTAATCAACATATAATTGGTATAAATTTTCTTTTAAGATCATTTTTTAAAAAAACATTATATATTCTTCAAATTAAAAGGTTATTTTAAATAAAAAAATTCTTATTCAATATGTATCAAAAAATGAAACATCTCCTAAAAATCCAAAAAACACATCCTATGAAAATTATCATACGCTGATTTTTAAAATAATTTAAATGTTACCAAATAAAAATTATAAAAGTGAAATAATTAATTTTATCATAACTAAATAAGAAGCAACAAATCCTTTTTCAACGAAAAATTACAGAAAATAATAAAACACCTGTTTTACAATGAAATAAATATTTTTTATTTATTTTCATTATATATAAATTTAATTTATTTAACAAATATATATATAAAATAATTTGATATTTATATTTTAATTATTCATAATCAGTAAATTAGATACTTGGGTATACTGGTAATTTTTAAATAATATCATTTTAATAGATTATCACATTTAATTTTGAATTGGTGTTGTTTGAATCTCAATCCATAAATGATATTGAATTTATTAAAAAAATGTGTCATAAATTAAACGGATGTTATATTAAATTCAAGCCTAGTATTTATGTGTCCCACATGATATCAAACATTATGTTGTTATTTTAACTTCAAGGGGTTTTTCAATCCACCATCCATGTAATGATTAAATAGGTGATTAAGGAAAATATTGAATATTAGAAAAAGATAATGAATTATACAATATTAGTTTAGTATTATGAAGGACTTTCATATTCATTAAATTTGTATTGTCCCATTCAATACCACATATGATAATGTTATTGATATCTATGACATTCCGATGATCTATTAAAGAAGATGTGGATGATATTTTTTCATAACATTAATTAGTTTTATACATAATGCTTATTTTAATAACTGTATAATTTATGTCCCTTTGAAGTATGAATATATTTCATTTTATTAAATTTTATAATATTAATAGATTTATTTACACACAACAATAATATTAAATAAAAATGTTTGAAAATTAATATATGACCTCTCAGTTAGATTTTAGGTTATGAAAGTGATAATAATAACTAAAACATATACTAATAAATATTTCTTTAGTACAAATGAATAGAAAAATACCAATGAGAATGAATAATAAATTATAATAATTTAGTGATAAAATAAATATATTTAATGAAATATTATTTTATAAAAATTATTTATAAAAAAAGATTTATTTTTTTGAAATTTTTTATTATTTAATTGATAAAAAATCATTATTTGAATATCAATGTGATAGAAAAGATACATAATATTATTTCATGTTTAAAATGATATATTCTAAAAACGATTTTAAAATAAACAATGTATTTGAATAATAGTAAATTAATATATTATCTTATAATGAAATGAATTAATTTTTTTTATCATATAATCAATTAAATAAATTAATATTCAATTAGATGTGGTTACAATATAAATAAATATATAAAATTCAATTTATTCTAAAAAAGTAAATTTTTTAGAAAGTATTTTCTCCATCTTTTAAGGGACTATTTTAATATTAGTCTCCACATGATAAGGGAATTGAATATGATATAATTTATTCCATCTTTAAAATTATAGTTTCTATGATTTTTAAATAGATCAATGTCATTTTTTAATAATCATTAATAACTGATATTAAATTTTATCTCCACTATAATGGAGAAATGGATTAACATGGTATTAAACAAAAAAGATATGGGTAAAAATAACATAGAATCATTTAAAAACAATATTTTATTAATTTATTTCAAAAATATATCCACATAAAATCTAAATTTAGAAAAATTGGATCAACATTTCCCTGAGAGTGAATATATTATTTTTTAGTAATCTTAATTGTATCATTTTTTTCAACTGAGAAAACTTATATAAGTGAAAAAAATACCTTATAATCAAAATAAATTCCTAAAAAACTGATATAAAAATACAAACGAACTTCTAAATGTTCATATCCATGTTCTGGAGGTGGTAGTTTTCTTAATTAAATAAACCCAATGACCCTTGAGAATATATCTGAAGGAGGATTTAAAGATAATATGTATACAATTTAACTGAGTGTTTTCTTTATTATACACTATCCACTAATTTATAGTATAGTATAAAAATTGTGAGAAAATAACATGTATTTCTATCATGTCTTTAAATGTTATTATGTTTATGACACAGCCCTTTTTCATCACTTTTTCAATCCAATGGGAAACAAAAGTATCACTTCTGCTTTTATTGGAATATTGTCTCTATGTATTGAAGTAATTAGTTATCCATTACCATCTCATGGATGTTTAAAACGATTAATGTTATGTATATATATATGATTTTATATAATTATTATGTTTTTTATGAGATAATATTATATTCATTTTTACCCACCCTTTTTGGTAAAATGGAATGTCAATCGTGTATGGGTATGGACTACAACCTCTAAAAATTAATTTTATTCATTTTTTTATATTAATTACATAGAATTTTATAAGGGAATATAAATTGAATATGTATTATTTTTATGAATTAATTATTATTAAAAATGATATTTAGAATTAAACATTATTTCATTCCACAATTCAAATATTACAAAAATCACTAATGTGTACGTATGGACTATCTTCTACCCAAATTGAAGTATGTCACATTCTATTACGACAAAATTATTTTTATAATGGATAATTATAATAATTTTTACATTATTAATATTCCATAGTAGATGATACCATAACAATTATAGAATGAGTGAAATTTTAAAGCTGATTTATTCATGGAAAATTTACCTAATTACATATGAATTGTCATTTTATAAATACACTATTAAAAAATATATAATTGAAAATTATACAAAACATATATATTAATAAATAAATAAAAATTGGTTCTGTTGTATATTTATTAGAGATTTATGTTTATTATAAATGATTATTGACTATGTACAAATCAATAAATGTCCTTGGGTAAGGGTTTTTTGACTCTAAATTTTTTCATTGAGACATTTTCCACATATACAAATATTTATGTTTATATCTTTTAAAAACAACCCATTGAAATATTATATCATGAATTTATAAATATTATTATTATTTAATGTTTTAACTGAAGTAATTAATTTTAGGTGGTTTATGATTCAAAATTTAAAAATCCATTAAATGATTTTGTTACAATGTCATTTCATCTTTGGATTGTCTATTTTATATTCCGATTAAACGAAATTTTATTTACTATATCCTTTAATCAACTTATATTCTCATTTTAATTTTTTATTTTTGTAAGATTATAATATTTGATATATTTTACTCTAATTTGTGAATAATGTAATGGAAAATGAATATTATAAAAAATAATTACATTTCTTCTTTTGGGGTAGTGATTTTTATCCATCGCACATATATTATATCTTAATTTATAATTTAAGTACCAGATGAGTTTTAGTTTTTCCAAATTTATTTGTGTGACAATTTAGTTTTAGAACTTTTTTGTTTGAGTATCTTCTGTGATGTATTACTTTTTCTAGGGAAAATGTCCCTATTTATGGGATATTTGTTTTAATTAATTGATTATTGGAATAATGTTTTTCAATAATTTAATGTGTAATATTTGGATTGTAATTTTGTTTGGTGATTCAAGGGTTTTTCTGTACAATTTCTAAATTTTTCTAACTACTATGAAATTTGAGGTCATGAATAGGATACATGGTGAATATTTATTTCTTATAATATATCATAAATTTTATAGGGCATGAAATGATGAAATATCCTGAAACATGTTCACATCCCGAGATGTTTTATATTTTTTATTTTATCCCCATATGGTTAATTTCTATGTGTATCAAATAAATAAATTAATGAAAATCATAAAACATGTTTATCTTTTTAATATGTAATTTTTATATGTTTAATCAAAACTGTGTATATGAATTATTATCATTTTACTTTGTTCCCTTCTCTATCAAATCATTGGTATAATCCATGAGTATTGGGGATATCTCATCCATTTCATACATTTCACTCCTTAATTTTATTTCTTTTTGATATCTCTATTTTGGTTTTGGAATATAATTATTATATCATTTTTTATAGTGGTGCGGTATATTGACCATCAAGGATTTGGGTTTTTATATTTCTTTATGTGTGATCATGGTTTACATCAGATATTTTATATTTCTACCTTCATTGGGATTTATTTGAGATTATATTTTTTATAACCGAATTTATGTGGCCGGAATTAATATTATCAAATTTTTTAATATTTAATAGTTCATAGTATGTGGGATATTTGATATCACACAAAGGAATAATATGGGTCCTATGTAATTAGATATTCCATTTTAAATAAGTTTCATTATTTTTAGATCATCCATTGGATTCCATTTTTTTCAGAAGAGAAGAGAATGAGACATACGACCTCTTAATTAGTGTGGCACCACAGTACGATGTTGATTTTTAGTATGTATTAAATTAGATCATTGAGATATATTAAAATCATTTATTAATTTTTTAATTAGTCTATTGTGTCAAAATAACATGTAAAAAGTCTAATTTCTTGATGTAGAATCCCCTAATTTAAATTTGGTTAAAAGTATTTTAATTTACATAGGGTTAAATGATAAATGAAATAGGGATGATATATATACATATATATAAATATATATATGGAATAATGATAAAATATATCTATTAGACATAATGAGTTAAACAAATGATAATTCGATGAATTGTTCTTTCTTAATTCTGTTTATATATATTTTAGGTTTTATTCAGATATTGAAAATTATTTTCATAGCTATTGGGATTTTGTGACATTGACGTTATTGATTCTTAAGGGTGGTATTATTATTGGCATGTTGATTTTGTTTTGGATATAATTCAAGATTTAGGCTGGTGTGTATGGGATTGGTGCATGATTTTTCCTACTGCATAATGTCTAGATTCACATGAATTTTTTTCCTGAGGGTAAATCACATGATTATATTTGATGTCTATGTACCAGATGAACAATAATTAGATTTCCAAGATTTATATCATTGATATCTCATTTGTAAAGGAAAATTTTTTATAATGTTTGTGTGATTTTAAATAATTGGGAGAATTAAACACTATTTGTTTAATTTATCCTCATGCAGGAGGATCAACCCTAATTTAGATAACCAATCATGGCTACAATGGAGGTTTGGATGGCATTAGTGTTAACCAATAACTTGTGGGTAATCAGGTTTTTTTAATATGTTGAATTATTTTTCTAAATTGAAACTATGTTATTATCTTTATCAAAATCTCTAAATTCCATAGACTAGATTAGATTGGAAATGGTTATGTTGGCCTACTATGTTGTATTCACACAAATTATGTGTATCCATTAGGTAAATAGCTATATTTTATGGATGCAGGTATATGTAATGTTAAGGAACCATGTTTTTTATTCGTAGTTTACTGGGTGATTCAAAACTAGTAGACATGACTAAAATGTCATTTAGGACAAGGGTCATTTTTGTTTTTAAGGAATATTTTTTATTTTATATGCTTGATTTTCAGAAACCCCTTTTTAAAACACTGATATTTTGAGAATTAAATTTTTAAAATGAAATTTTCTTTTCAATATTTTTCATTTAACAAGACACTATAAAAAGTTAATTAAATATATATATCTATTAAAAACATATGTCAAAATTTCCTTTCACTCCAAATAATAAAATGGATTCTGATACAGATAATTCCAAAATGGCATGCACTATGAGAAACACTGACATGGTGTATGATACACGCAATAATAAGTTTCTATGAAACATTTACACATATATATATTATTAATTAATTAAATTATATAATTATAAACTAACCATTAAACATAGTTATATTAATTTTAATAAATAATTTTCAAATATTTCTTGTAATTATTTTATATAAATAAAACATATTGATAATAATTGTTGATTTTTTTGTAATGTTCATTGAGGATAAAAATATTGTTATCTTGAATAAAATAATTTCATATAATAAAATTAATTTTACAAAAATATAGAAATTTAATTGAGAAAATGAAAATTAATTTTTGAATTATTACTACTAAGGTTATCCTAGGAAGATGTTTTGGGTTTCTTCTGAGAAACATCATTTTTTGCGGAATACTAAAAAATAGAGCTCTTTAGTTAAAAACTATCTTCTTTTCTAATTAATTATAAATGAAAAATGAAATTATAATTATATGTTAAGGTATAATTAAATATATATTAAAAATATTAATTCATTTTAATTCATTATAATCAATTTCACTTTGTAAGTAAATATAAAAACAAAACAAACTTTTGAACGCTTTCCAATATTATAACCCCATTATTTTGTTCCATCAGTGGTATTAGAACTAAACTTAATTCTTATCTTCTATTAATTTAATTTAAAAAACTACACAAACACAATTTTATTCGTCAAATATTTACATTCTAATAAGGTGATATTAATGTTTTAACAAAATGATTGGAAAAGGTGTCTAAAATTAATTACAACAGTTAAGGCCAAATTAAGCATAATTGGGGACTAAAAGTACATAATGATGGACAATATGTCCTAGACTATTCTCAAATAACTATATTATATCCATATATCGTCCATTATTCTAAAATTTATTTTTTTGGTTTTCTTTTATGTATTTTTATGAAAGAACAAGTGCATATCTAACTTTTTTCCAAAAAATTCTAAGTGAGTCATTTTCCTCCCATATAGATGGCCACCACCTCTACCCATTCCTAACACATCTAAAACCTTTTATGTTCATATAATCTCTAACAATGTTGCCTCCAAACAATACTCTTTTCAACCTTATATACTATCTTTAGGATGATATCTTCACAAGGAAGCCTTTTGGCACAAATTAAAATGAGTTATAAGGTGAAGAGGTAACGTCTTATCCCAATCTCTTATTGTTTATTTTTCTTCTTCACCCATTACACTCATTTTGTTTCATTAATTTTTGAGGAAAAATGATTCCTATATATAATTTTTGGATCTTATTGAATGTTTCTGACCTTAACTTATAAACACCGCAATCTAATGTTTGTTTTACATACTATTTTTCTGTAAGATGAACTACTTCCACACAAAATGATGATTGTTCATTTCCCCATTACCATAAATCATGGTGTCCATTATGATGGGAAATGTATTAATATATGAAATATATTATAGTTATGATTTATTTAATCATTTTTATTCCTTTTATAATAGATTTTACTATACATTCCATTTGGTTATAATATGATAATCTCGTTTGAGGAATTGGGGACTACCGCCCCTCAATGTGATGTAATTCATTAACACACCACATGAAATGTTTAAAAGATAGGTTTAAGAAAATTATCAGAAATATATGATATATTAAAGATACTGGAATAATTTTATACATATATATATATATATTCATATTTCATTTTCATACTTCATTTCAATAAAACAATAAATACAGAATCATCGTTCATTCGTACATACGTCTTATCGACTCTATGAATGATTTATTCCATTTCATTAAAAATTATGATTTAAATTATTATAATTTAAAAATAAGTTATATAATTTTTATATATATATCTTTTTCAAAATTGTATAATAATTATTTAATTATAAAGACCATTGATATAACAAGTGAAGACAGATTAAAAGAACAAACTGAATTTTACCTGAAGTGAAGCATTGACAAATGATCATTAACAAGTAGGTAGTATAAGGTCATAATAAAACCATATATGGAAATATATATAATATTATTATTATTTATAGGATTTATAATAAACATATATTTCTTAAATAAGATTCTTGTACGAGTACAAAGAGAGACAAGTCTCATGTAAGGGTATTCCATCCCACATCTTATTTTTGTGAGGTACAAGCTATGTTCGCAACTAATTACTTTTCTATTGTGATTTTAATTTCCATGATTGTATTATATGTATACTGTAATGAATTTTTTTTGCATTAAAATTTCCATTTTTTGATCTATCTCTCATGGGGATTAGCTCTAAAAAGTTACCAAATCTGTAAAAAAGTTATGTCTCAATTTTATCTCTTTGATATTCATATATTTTATGCACCAAAACACATATTTGAGATGTATATAATTAAATTTTACATGTTATATCATTAATTTAATTCTTTTTGATTATTTCTTAGGCTTCATTTTATTTATTGTTCTTAAGACTAGAGTATGATCCAGGGTTACCGAGTTATAAGTGTTTATTGAGACAATATCATTGCATTCTAAAATTGTTAATGTTTATGAACCCCTTGATGAAATATTATGGTGCATATCTCAATAATATTATTTTTCTTCCTTATACTCTATTATTTAATTATATAGTCATTTATTTGTACCATATTATACTCTTCTGTTCATATGGTAGTTAAGAATGTGTCATTAGGAAAGCTTGACTTTACCAGTTTGTTAGTCGAAAATCTATGTTTTCTAAAAAGGGATTGCAAGAATATGATACCATTATATAAAAAAGTTTTAGAATAAATTTTTACCATTTCGATAATTTACCTATCTATTCAAGGGTTTATTATTTTCGATTTCTTAACATGTATATTTTCTAGTTCTATTACAATGAAAAAGAAATGATATTTTGACTCCATTTGATATGTAAAGATTTAAATTGTAGCACACCCGGTTTTAAGTATGTGGCCTTTTTATGAATATTTATGTATTTAAAGTTCATGTAATGGGTTGGGAAGAGGTTGGGTGTGTTTGGAATGGTTTTGGATGAGTTTGGATGCTTTTTAAGGGGTGCACAGTTTGAGCACAGTTAGTGGAAACCGTCCAGGTTCCCAAGGAATCTGTGCAGACCCTTGTTCTTGAGATAGTAGGTCTCACATGGCCTTTGCACGAGTTTCCAAACCGTGCGAGGAAACCATGCGAAACATAGCTCTCAAGGTAGTGGCGTGGGCATGGTTCGCGCACGGTTTTCCAAACCGTGCGGGCTAACCGTGCGGTCACTTAAAGTTAGAGTTATAAGTTCCAGGCTCACACGGGATTACCTCATTTCTCTCATCTCTTACTCCCACAAGAGCTTCACTCGATTTTTTGGGTTCTCAGGGGTTATGGGTGCTCTCCCACTAGTTTTGGAAGTGTTTTGAAGGGGTTTTAAAGTGGATTCAAGGTGGTTTCTCATGGGTAAGTCTCTCCTCTTGCTTCTCTTGTGTTTTCCTCTATATCTACATCCATATCATTATTGGTTTTCTATATCTAAAATTTTTATCTGTAGATTTAGGGTTGGGGTTTCGTTGGATGAGAATTTTGAGGCGTGTTATGGTTAGGGAAGGGGATCTAGAGAGTTTTCGGGGGTGCGTTCGCCGTATTTGAGGTGCGGTTGTTCGTGGGTCAATTTCATGGGATCCCTAAAAGTATGTGGATTCTCTCTCAACTCCACTTGGATAGAACTATTGATTTTGGTTAAAATTAATTTGTTGTGCTTGAAATTAATTTTGTTTTGATGTGTGAAATTTGTTGAATATCCACTGGGTAATGTTTTGGGGATTTTTGGGGAAAATATGGTTTTGTGGTGAAATGCTATTGTTGTGGATATTAAAATGGAGATTTTAAATTGAGCTGTTATGGTTGATTTGTGAAAATGACCGGCGGAAATGGTTTTCAATAAAAAGGTTTTTTTATTGAAATAGGGTTTGGCATGGAAAATTAATTTCAATAAACAGGTTATTTGTTGAAGTGAATTGACAAGTAATGGAATTGGTTGATTAAATAATTTTGATGTGACCATGATGGATTATAAGATGAAATTTGATTAGTTGAATTGTTTTGTGGAAGTGGGCGGGATGTACCACTATAATAAAGGTGGATGGATAGTGGACGGAAGGACCACCATCAATGATAAGTGTACGTGAAGAGCCACTAGTTTTAAATGGATGAAACAGGATGGACAGAAGCACCACAGTTATGATTGTTTTATTGTGTACTAATTTGCAAGATGTAATTGTTGTTCCAATGGGTAAATTATTGAAAGGCTGTGGCTTGTCGGTTGGATTCCCTATGATTTCTTGGGTTGGGTGTGATGGCTTGGTAAGATCATGGTTGGCCTATGGTAATGGTTGCACTTTTGAATATTTTATATAAAAGGTTTTATATAAATGTGCTAATAGTTTTATCCTATTTTTGTGTGTTGGGGAGTCATTTAGAGAAATCCTACTAAGTTATAGTACTCACCCCCTGCTTTGGAATGTTGGTTTCCTTGCAGATGATGTGTACCAAGACGTGGGAAAAGGTGAGGCATCAACCTCTTTTAATGGTGTGGTGTGATGTCTTGGGGGATCTTTGAGCTTGGAGCTTGGTGTGGAGCTATGGTGGTGTCATGGCTCTTGGTGTTCTTTTTGAGTCTTCTGCGTTGTACTCTGATGTTGTATTGGGTTGTGTTGGAATGTGAGATAATGGATTATCTGGTTGTCTTGGGTAATGTATTAGTTTGGTTATGTTGACTTGTATCATTTAGTTGTGGTTGTTTGGTTGCTTTTGTCTTAAGGTAAAATCGTTCCCCAATTGCTCTCGGAGCCCTCGGAATTTATTTCTAGCCTTTAGCGCATTAGGAACGTCGCTTAAGGCAAAGTAACCCTCACCAACTCCGCAATACAATTAGGTGGGGGGTGGGTGTTACAAGTGGAATCATATTGTTCGGTCCTCTAGATTTGATTCTTGGATTTGGTGTTGACATTCTTTGTAGTATACTCCTTGATTCGGGATGGTAGAAAGGCTTAGGATTGTCGGAACTGGGAATGTATAGCATAAAAGGACGTATCTAACCCTTTTATTCTGAAATTCAAGTTACCGGGGAGTTGGGTACATAAGAGTTTTTGGATACACTTATAGGCATTGGACATCTCATTGTCGTGGGTGTAGCCAACGAGATAAGCATGGAATGCATGGTAGAAATGACTTCCCTCTAGGATGCATATTTCATTGGGGTATAATGATTTATAATGAAATGAGAAATTGTAAAGAGATTAAATTGGTATTTTGAAAATGGTTTGGTTTTAAAAATAGTGAAACATGGCACATGTGAAAAAATGTGAACTGGTGGAAAGCCTTATTGTGATAGTATTGTGTAATGTGATTTGAAATGGGATTTCTTGAAATCTATGAAAGTGAGAATCATGATTGCTTGTTTTCTGTTTATAGAAATCTCAGCAGGTAGGTGTCATAGAGACCAACAAGAGGAGGCTGCTGAGAATGTGGTTGCACTTGAGCCTCAGGTGAACCAGCTGCTAGTGCAAAGCCTAGTGCATGCGTTCCAAGTTGTGGGAAGTGGAACCAGAGGGGATGAACCAAGGGATGTGGGTCATGCGGTTCTGTTTCCAAAGTAGGATTCACCCATCTTCTGGGGTGATTCAGAGCCGGATAGGGAAGAAGCATGGTTGAATAGAATAAAAAAGATCTTCGAGTTCTTGGGAACACCAGTAGAGATAAAGATGAAGTTGTCCATGTATATATTAGAAGAACTTTCCCTTCAGTGTGGGGAGTTAGTAGTCTAGGCTGGGATAGACCACGGTATGATGTGGGAAGGATTTGAGGACTGTTTTAACAATTAATTCTACCCACATACGTTTAGAATTCATCGTACGACCGATTTCATTAGTTTGAAACAAGTGCTAATATCGGTGATAGAGTATGCAGCTATGTTTATGAACATAGAGTGTTTTTCACCCAAGGTGGCGGGTAACGGATTGTTGAAGTCAAGGATCTTTGATGAGGGGTTGAGTTAAGAAATCCGTTCAAAGATAGCGATGCTTTTCATAGATTATTACACAGTGATGGTGAATAAAGCCTCAGTGGCTGAGCGAGATTTGTTGGGTACTTCGGGATGGGGAAGCATGGAGGTACACATGGCAAATAGTGGGAACTCTAAGGGCTGGGTACAAGTGGATGAGGGAAACTTATTCCCAGGGGAGGAATATAACATATAATTTGATGGCAGGATCGGTGAATCTTCCTCCGAAGCCCCAATGAAAGCTGGGATGATTTCAGTGAGGTTCTACAAGACACATCAAGCGGGATTGTGCGGCACAACCTCGAGAATTTCACAATTGTAATAATATGGGCCATCTGAAGAGTTATTTTCAGAATTCTCCAAGATCGGGTGTGTGTGACACTCCTTAGGGATCGCAGACGTTGTTTGCTTCGCCGGGAAGAGGAAAGTAGCATACCCCTTGGTAGCAGATTAAAGTGGGTCATCGTGAATCTCGGAATACCACGACGCCTCAGAAGAACAATAAAGAGCAGAGTGTGGAAAGAAAACATGTGTTTGGAGATGAGCAGGTTGTGGTGGATGATCAATCGAGACCATCCACGGTGCGAGGTACTATTCTTTTAGATTCTACCTTGATGCAAGTGTTTTTTTGATACGGGTGAATCAAACTCTTTTATTGCTGCATGTCTGGTTGCTTTCTTGGGTTTAAGGGTAGAAATTTTGCCTGCGGTTTTGAAACTTCACAGTCCTCTGGTTCGAAGAGAAAGTCGAGCTTTCTTGTGTAGAGAATTTTGTATCATTGTGGGAGAGGTTGAGATAGTTTGGAACTTCTCAGTGCTTGAGATGTTTGGTTATGATGTAATACTGGGAATTGATTGGATGGTGGCTTTTAAGTCCCACATTGACTGTGATGCATGGACAATGTCTTTTCCGACACACGATGGCGTTAAACATCTCTTTAGATGAGAGAAGCATGAAAGGAAGGGTCCAACGGATTTGTTGGCACCAGCAATGTGTACGTTATCATATCAGTTGGCGGTGTTGTTGTTGGAATCAGCAGAGGGTGTTGAGCAGACTGTTCCTCCGGCAGTGGTGGATCAGTTCATGGATGTTTTTCCTGATGAATTCTATGGGTTACCTCCCGTAAGAGAAGTGGAGTTTACAATTGGTCTACATCCAGGGACCATCTCTATCTCCCTTCCGTCTTATCGAATGACACTAGCTGGATTGCGAGAATTGAAAATCCAGTTGGAAGCGTTAGAAAACAAAGGGTTTATCCGGCCTAGCACGTCTCTATGGGCAGTGCCAGTGTTGTTTGTTAAAAAGGCGGATGGAACCTTGAGGCTATGTGTTGATTATCATAAACTTAACCAAGATAAAATAAAGAATATATTTCCACTTCCACAAATTGTTTATTTGTTCAACCAATTGAGGGGAGCCCAGGGGTTCTACAAGATCGACCTAAGGTCGAGATATCATCAATTTCGGGTGAGCAAGGAGGATATTTCTAAAACTGCTTTCAGAAGTAGATATGGACATTATAAATATGGAGTTATGCCCTTTGGTCTAATGAATGTTCTAGTGGTGTTTAGGGCATTGATGAATCGAATATTTCAGAGATATCTAGATTCATTTGTGGTGGTGTTTGTCGACGATATTGAGGTGTATTCAAAGACAAGGGTGGAGCATGAGTAGCACTTGGCGACAGTGATGGGGATCTTGAGGGATCATCAGCTGTATGCCAAATTGTCAAAGTGTGACTTTTGGATACAGGAAGTTCGTTTTCATGGCCATGTGATTTCTTAAAGGGGTGCTTCAGTGGATCCGGAAAAGATATAGGATGTTATATCGTGGAAACCGCCAAAGAATGTGTTTGAGATACGCAGTTATCTTGGTCTAGCTGGGTACTATCGGTGTTTGTTTCACGATTTCTCATGTTTGGATTCTCCAATGACAGCTTTTACAAGGAAGAAAGTTCCATTCCAGTGGAATGAAAAGTGTCAACAGTGTTTCGAAGAGCTAAAGGGTCGTCTTACGTCAGCACCAATCTTGGTTTTTTAGAATCAGGAAGAGGGTATGTGGTGTATTGTGATGCATCGGGATCAGGGTTGGGGTGCGTTATCATGCAAGGGAATCATGTGGTTGCATATGGCTCACGAAAGTTGAGAGTACATGAGGAGAACTACCGAACTAATTATTTGGAGTTCGCAGTAGTGGTTTATGCTTTGAAAGTGTGGCGTCATTATCTCATCGGTGAGAAATTCACGGTATATATAGATCATAAGAGCTTGAAACACATTTTCTCACAAAGGGATTTGAACATGAGGAAAATTATATGGATGGAATATCTCCAGATGTTTGATTTTTATTTTATGTACACACCAGGTAAAGGATATTTGGTGATGGATGCATTAAGTAGAAAATAATATGCTCAGGTGGTGAAACATGCATCAGACTAGTGGAAATTGGTGTCGGTTATAGCTAATATGATGTTGGAATGTGAGGACCAGGGTGATAGATAGGTCTTCTTTCCGGTTTTGTTGATTCCTAACCTGGTTGTCCTGGTTATAAAGGCATATATATCTGATTCTAAGTTTATGATCGTGGGGTCGAGACTCAATGGTAGGGTTATAATTGAGGGTTGGCAACTGAATGGAGATTTAGTTTTGCGTTTTTAGAATTGGATGGTTGTACCAGATGCTTGTTAGGATGATATTCTTAGGGTGTATCATTATTATAGGTGGGATGATCATCCTGGAATTCTGAAGATATATAAAGAGTTGAAAGCGCAGTTCTGAGGGTCTGGTATGTAGAGAAGTGTGGCTGAGTTTCTTTCGATATGCTTGACTTGTCAACAGGTCAAGGCAGAGCATCAGAGGCCAGCAGGAATGTTGTAGTCTTTACCAATCCCTATTTGGAAGTGGGAGCAGATAACGATGGATTTTGTCACAGATCTCCCAAGAATAGTCAAGAAGCATGATACCATTTGGGTGATAGTGGATCGGCTAACGAAGTCAGCCCATTTCATTCCAATTCAAGAATCTCATTCGGTGGGGTATCTATCTAAAATCAATATCCTGTAGGTGGTAAAGATGCATGGTGTTCCAGTTTCCATTGTATCAGATAGAGATCCGGGGTTTACATCTCATTTCTGGAAATCCTTACTACAAACCCTCGAAATGTAGTTGACGATGAGTACGGCGTATCACCCTCAGACGGATGGTCAATCCGAGAGGACGATACAAACTCTGGAGTATATGTTTCGAGATTCTGTCATGGATTTTGATGGCTCGTGGGAGGAGCACTTGTTGTTGGTTGGGTTCTCGTACAATAAAAGTTATCAGGCATCCATACAGATGGCTCTGTTTGAAGCATTGTACGGAAAGTTGTGTCGTTCTCCACTATGTTGTGTGGAAATGGGTTAGTCATCGATGGTTGGACCGAGTCTTTTCCAGGAGACTACGGAGAAGTTCATGTTGATCAGGAAGAGAATGGAGATGGCTCAGAGTCTTTAAAAATTGTATGTGGATCATTTTCGACGGCCATTGTCATGCTAGGGGAGTGATCATGTGTTCTAGATGATCTCTCCTAGGTTGGGACATCATTTGTTTGTGATGTAGGGAATACTAACTCTGAGGTACATTGGACCTGTTGAGGTTCTTGTGTGGTTTGGTGAGGTGGATTATTGTTTGCCTTTGCCACCACGGTTTAGTGTGGTGCACAATGTGTTTCAGGTGTCGCAGTTGAAAATGTATCAGCCAGATCGTGACCATGTGATTTGATGGGATCATGTTGAGCTAGAACCAGATGCTTTGTTGGTTCACGTTCCAGTGCGGGTGGTGGATAGGAAAGAGAAAGTCGTGCGTGGAAAAATCATCAGTTTAGTTTGTATTTTGTGGAAACATGGAAAGATTCAAGAGGATATTTGGGAGCGGGAGATAAATATTTCCGAGCAGTGGCCTGAGCTCTTTCGACAAAGTGTGGGTTCACTACATTCCGAGGATGGAAAGTCCAATGGTGGGGAGAATGTAGAACCCCCAGTTTGAGGTATTTGACGTTTTTTTATACATATTTATGTATTTTAAAGTGCATGGAATGATATGGGAAGAGGTTGGAAGAGTTTGGGATGGTTTTGGATGAGTTTGGATGCTTTTTAAGGGGTGCACGGTTTGATCATGTTTAGTGGAAACCGTGCGTGTTTCCCAGGAAACCGTGTAGACCCTGGTTCTCAAGACAGTAGGTCTCGCATGGCCTTCAAATAGTTTTCGAAACCGTGTGTACCCTAGCTCTCGATTAGTGGCATTCACACTGTTATCACAGGGTTTTCCAAACCATGCGGGCTAACCGTCCGACCACTTAAAGTTAGGGTTATGAGTTCCGAGCTCACTCTGGATTGCCTCATTTCACTCCTCTATTCCTCTCACTCGAGCCTCGCTCGTGTTTTTGGGTTATGAGGGGTTAGGGGTGCTCTCCCACTCATTTTTGAAGCATTTCGAAGGGGTTTCAATGTGGTTTCAAGGTGGTTTCTCTCGGGTAAGTCTCTCCTCTTGCTTCTCTTGTGTTTTCCTCTAGATCTACTTCCCACTCATTCTTGGACTTCTAGATCTACAGTAGTTGTCTATAGATATATGGTTGGGGATTCCATGGATGATGATTTTGAGGCTTGTTATGGTTAGGGGAATAGATATAGAGAGGTTTCGGTGGAGCATTCACTGGATTTGAGGTGCGGTTGTTCGTGGGTCGATTTCTCGAGAACTCAAAGGTAAGTGGATTATCTCATGACTCCACCTGGTTAGAACTATTGGTTTTTGTTACAATTAATTTTTTGTGCTTGAAAATAATTTTGTTTTGATTTGTGAAATTTGTAGGAAATCCCTTGGGTGATGTTTTGGGGATTTTTTGAGAAAAGAGGGTTTTTTGGTGACATTCTTTTGTTGTGGATTTTAAAATGGAGATTTTAAAATGAGGTGCTATGGTTGATTTTTGAAAATGACCGTCATAAATGGTTTTCAATAAAATGTTTAATTTATTGAAATAGGGTTTGGAATGGAAAATGATTTTCAATAAATGGGGGATTTGTTGATGTGAATTGACATGTAATGGAATTGGTTGATTACATGATGTTGGTGTGACGGTGATGGATTATACACTGCATTGTGATTAGTTGAATTTTTTTGTGGAAGTGGGAGGGAAGTACCACTATAATAAAGGGGGATGGATAGTGGATAGAAGGACCACAATCAATGATAAGTGGATGGGAACAACCAATAGATGTAAATGGACGAAACAGGTTGGATAGAAGCGCAACCGTTATGATTGTTTTGTTGTGGATTGCTTTGCAAGATGGAATTGTTGTGCCAATTGGTAAACGTTGGAAAGGTTGTGGCTTGTCATTTAGCTTTCCTGTGATTGCTTGGGTTGGGTGTGACAGCTTGGTAAGAGCATGGTTGGCTTATGGTAATGGTTTCACTTGTCATTATTTTATATAAAATGTTTTATATAAATGTGCTAACGGTTTTATCCTAGTGGTGTGTGTAGGGAATTCATTTGGGGAAATCCTACTGAGTTTTAGTACTCACCCCCTACTTTGGAACTTTGGTGTCCTTTTAGATGTTGTGTTCTGTGACGTGGGAAAAGGTAAGGCATCAACCTCCTTTAGTGGTGCGTTGTGATGTCTTGCGGGAACTTGGAACTTGGAGCATAGTGTGAAGCTGTGGTGGTGTCATGGCTCATGGTGTTCTTGTTGAGTCTTCCGCATTATACTCTGATGTTGTATTGGGTTTTGTTGGCATGTGAGATTATGGACTATATGGTTGTCATTGGTAATGTATGTGTTTTTTTGTTGACATGCATAATTGTTTAGTGGTTGTTTGGTTGGTTTTGTCTCAAGGGAAAATCGTTCCCCAATTGTTCTCGGAGCCCTCGGCATTTATTGCCAGCCTTTAGCACATTGAAAACGTCGTTTAAGGCCAAGTAACCCTCACGTCCTCATCAAGCCAATGAGGTAGGGGAGGGGTGTTAAATAACTCCCATAAGTCCTTTGAAGAATCATATTCATTTTTAAATACATCATATTTATGAAAAAAAAATAAATTTATTTTTCATGAAAAATGGTTTTAACTTTATTTTAGTGTTATATATATATGTTTTCAAAGTATTTTGATGGAAATCACTTTCAAAATGATTTCAATATTATTTTATATGTTTTTACAAAAATGTTTTTCAGAATGTTTTCAAGATTATTTTATATGTTTTATAATATGATGGAATTGAAAATGTTTTCAACCTCTTTTTAAAATGCTTTAATATCATTTTAATATGAAATGTTTTTAAAATTTTAGAATCTTGTTTTGTATGTTTTCATGGAAAACGTTTTTCAAAATGATGTCATAATATTCAATGTATTTTATAAGAATTTTTTTTAAAATGGTTTTATGTATTAAAATTCCATTTTTTATAAATAAATGATATATTCCTCAATAATTTTTTTATAGGATTTTTCATCATTATTTTATATCTATGATGACATCTAGTGATTTTACTGATGCCTTTCTAGGAAATTATCTAAACGTTCCATTAATATCATTTTAAGGAATTAGTTATGAATATTTCATGGTATATGTAAACCATTACTCGTTTATTGGTTATACGTATATGAAATCTATTTCTCTTTGACATTTTATGATTTTGATTAAATTATTGTGAAACCTGTAACACTTCCATTGGTTATGATATGTTTATGATTTTATGATACCCAATTCATTTCAGTGGTTATGATATGGTTCTTTATGATCTTGTGGAACATGTATGTATGATTTCATTATGTGATATTTGGGACGTTTATCTACCTCCAATTCATTGGGTAATGTTTTATATCTCATAATATAATCTAAAATGGTCTTTGGTGGGAACCTTGAAAACTATGGTGTCGATGGTATTGAACACTGAATATTATGCTCGTATGAAGAGTGAGCTCATTCTAATATGTTCTCCATAGGAGTGAACCATGATTACTATGATGGTATGGGGAGTGAACAAACAATATTAAGATGTTCTTGGCAGTGATTCCATGGCTACTATAGAAATAATAATATACTTACATGTTTCTGACAATTCCACAACTTTTTCTAATCGTATGCTTCCCTAAATTTTACACTTCATTTCAAATGATTAATTTCTTATGAAATGTCAATATTTATTCTATGATTTTGGTTGTTCTATTTTAAATGAAGTTTATTATAATTAATTTTATAGGATCACAATCTCATCCTCTTATACTCATGTTTATAGTTACATGTCTCTATTGTTTACCCTCAATGATCTTTTGATCTCACCCCAATTATGTAACCTTTCCCCCAAGTTATAATATTTGTAAAATGTTTTATATGCCTAATAAGGGTGATAGTCAAGGAAGACATTGTGGGAGATGATTTAGAACTCATTTTTACTATTTTTTATGTTTCCATGTTTCCAAAGGCAATATAACAACTACAGTATATGGGTATCTATTTTTATAATGATGCATTATTCAGAAAAAGTTATAAATTGTTAATGTTTGAAAAAGTGTGGGTCTCTATAGTTGGATTAAAAAATATATATTATTTTCATTTGGAATCTAGGATTCAAAAACATTTGTTATATCCCAAGTTATATTTCTATGTATATATCTAGGGATGACTCTAAGGATACTTTTAATGATTGGTTAATGTTTAGGGAAATATACTAGAATATTGGTAAAATATAGAGTGATTGGTTTCCATGAAATAAACCCCAATAGAAATTTTATATGTTTATGTGGATCTTGGATAAATGTACCGTGGGTTAATAACATTGACAATATGTTCTATTCTTGACTTAGGGTAATTTGGTACAAGACAACGGGCCATTCTGCACACCTGGTTTTTCACTCCCGAGGGATATGATTTGGGAATTCCCAAAATCATCACAAACCATCGTGATTTATTTAGATATATAACTTATATGAAACCCCACGGATAAACCAAAGGAGTAAAATATTATAGAACATGTAATGATTTAGTCATACCATAATTAATTCCATTCCTAATTATGTGGTTTTCTTATATGATAAGTAATTCTCACACAGTACTTCTGGTTTTAGTCAATAGAGGGAAGAAGAAGTAACTAGATAAATATTGAATATGATTGATAATCTTATAATGAAAAATCAAAAGGGATGATCACTACAGTTAATTTTTTTACTTATTATGGGTAACCTAATTTCATAAATCCTGATTAAAAATGTTTACCATAACCAGCTCCTAGAATCACCAAGGATGAAAAAGAATGATTTTGTTGATGGTTCAATAAATGGAGACGATGCAGGAAAGAATATTTTGTTTCCTTAGTTTCAAAATGTGGCAAGATTCACCTATGTGAATTTATAATGGGGAAAATAATTTCTTTTAACAATGGAAAAGAAATAGAGAAAGAATGTGGTTATAAGGGAAAATGATGAATTTGGTTAATGAAATTGATGGGAATTTTGGCCTCCCAATGTTTTCATCGAAGGTTGAGTGTTTTATGTGTGAATGAAAAGGTCACTATGAAACTAAATTCACTAAGAGGAATTTTCATAAAGTGACTTAGATGGGTGGTTTCAGTAACATCAACATTGTTAAAGATGATGAAACATCAGACAAAATGTGAAATTAAAGAGGTTTTATGTATTAGTACAAGGTAGAATTGTTAATGTACTAAGTATGAAGTAATAGTAGTATCTATTTATTTTGGTTAAAATGTTCTGAATGATGAAATATAAAATTATTGTTCTACTTCGATTTTTTGCTCAATATTTTCACGTTCATGTTGATTTTTCCTTATGTACTAGTGAAGGTATTTAATTATAAGATTGTATTTTGAGTAATGTATGGTTACCCTTAGTATGTTCATAGTGATATGATAATGTTTTATGGATAAATATATATGGGATATGATTAGGTAAATTTGAAAAAATTTATTACCTTAGTAGTAAGTAAGTAATTGTTTATAGGTGGTTAATTCTACCACTAATGATGTTTACAATAATTTTTGATTTGATGATTAATTCTAATATACATTGTAATGATGAAACATGCATTTTTTTTAAAATGATTTATGGTAATTTATGGTGTTAGAGAATATATAATGAGGTAATTCATGTTTGGAATGTGAAAACCAAGAGATACTTTATTTTATACTAGGAAATTAATATTAAGCTAGTTTTGTGAATCACTTTCTAAATGTTGGGATTTTCACCTTCTAGAAGGGTTATAAGGATAATTATTCATAAAAAGATAATGTTAAACATCATAGGAAGTATTTTTGTACTATGTTTGTGATGAAAACCCTGGTTAAAAAGATAATATGTGATTTTTATTTATTTCAAGGATTTCCATATTATATATTGTATTAGTTTCGTTTTAAAAATGGTCATCATATGTGTTAGGTGACAACCAATCATGTTTTGCAAGGCAGTTGGTCTTGAACCCATGAACGAAGGAAAATATGGGTTTCACACCTACCACTAGTCTACGTAATGTGTAGGTTAAAGAATAATTTTTTTTTCAATAAATATTTATAATGATCCATTAATATTACTTATTATTTTTATTTATTATTTCATATAGATTTTTTTCGGGATAAGTAGTTATACTTTTTTTAATGAGCCATATGATCCATTAAAAGTTTAATAGAATGCTTTATTAATCAGGTTTTATTTATTGAAATTAATTACATGAGGTAATTGAAGTATTATTAAAATTTAAAAGCGTCTCCCAAGAATAAATTTATTTTGTATACATTTATCAATATTAAATTAAGGATCTGAATGTGATAATAAAATTGTTGTCCTATTAACTTAGATTATTTTTACCCATTGGATTCTAGAATCATCATAGATTTATGAATTTCAATCCCTCAATATTTATATGATCATTAACTTGTTTGTTATTGATGACCTCAATCACTCCCTATAAATATTTATGCTTCTCCTCCTTGTCCAATCTTCACACCCATCATATGTTCTCCTAGGTGAAAACCTACTTATATAGTGAACTATTATGGTTCCAAATCTCTTATTTTAAGGAATTTTTTGTTTCCATTTTTAAGATGTGTGTTTATATAAATAAAACATTAATGTATTAATCCTTTGAAAACCTAGATAAATTTTAATGGTGAAATTTAATTTATGAGAGGTTTAATGTAACACCCCAAAATTTCGAGAATAATTTTTTTCATTTTAAATTATCTCATCAATATTTTTAATTTCACCTATCACATGAAATTTTTATATATATATATAATTTATAAAATCATTATTTTTAATCATAATACCAACTTGGCTTGCGCGAAAAGTAATACTAGAATGGCTTACTCTAGAATCAATACTGACATGGCGGAGGACGCACAAAACACTGAGTTTCTATGAAACACACATATATATATATATATATAATTAATTAAATGATAAAATTATAAAGTGACCATTAAATTCATTATTTTAATTGAAATAAATACATTCCAAATAGTTTTTATAATTTTTTATATAAATAAAACATATTCATATTGAATGATGAGAATTTTGGTAAAGTCAATTTATGCTAAAAATAATGTTTTGATGAATAGACCAATTTATTATAATAAAAATAATTTTATACTAATTTATAAATTTATTTCTATAAAATAAATCACATTATTGAATTCATAAGGTGAAAATATCCTAAGGTATGTTTTTGGGATTTTTTAGAGAAACTTCATTTTTTGATGAATCTTTAAAAATAATGCCTTTTAGTTAAAAAATCATTTTTATCTAAATAAGTATAAATTATAAATGATGTTATCAAAATATAATATTATTACATTTGATAAATATTAATTATATTTGTAAAATTTATTTCAATATAATCAATTTCACATTGGAACTGACTATAAAAAGAAAACAAACTTTTGAACTTTCTCTTACTTTAAAACACCGTTATTTCATCCCTGTTTTCCAGATTAGATCTAATCTTAATTTTCCAAAATCTATGAATTTAAATTAAAAAATATAATATTAAAAATTTTATTGAGTATAATATTTTTTTTCCAATAATTAAATTTTAATTTTTTTTCACTACGATTAGTAAAAGTGATTAATATTAATCACAATAGTTAAGGCCAAATTACTCTTAATTAGTGACAATGCCTTAAAATTAAATTCCCCAATTACCTAGAAAGATGTACAACACCCCTTTTTATTCATATTTAGTTCATAAACATTCCATAATTTTATATTTTTTGTTTGGTATGACTTTTTTTGGTTAATAACATGTGCACACCAAACATGTTTCCAATAATTCCAAGTGAGTCCATTTCCTTCACTATAATAGGCCACCACCTCTACCCATTTCTCACACCACTCAAACAATTAAAGATAATCCAAGATAATCCAATGTATCCTGAAATAAATAATCCCTTTGACCATAAATCTGATCGTTATACATAAATCATCTCAAGGAATCCTTTGGAACTATCTAAGAGGAGTTACCCGGTGAAGATGTAAGGTCTTCTCTAAAGATTATTTCCACTATATCCATTATTCACCCCTTACAGTAAATTTATTACATTCGTTCTTGAAAAAAAATATCCTATATATATGAGAATAATATTATGAAATCATTTTATCGTACACATATACATACATCCATATAATGGATGTTGAAAATAATGTTATAGTGTACTGTGGACTACTACCTCACGAAATGATTATTGTTTATTTTTACAATACCACCAATAATGGGGGACATTATAATAGACACAAATTTTATAAAAATTTTATATATTATATTTAATATTAATTTATTCATTTTTATTTCTTTTACAACACATTTTTCATTACATTCCATTTGTTGTTAATACAATAATCTCATTTGAGGAAGTGTGAAATACCACCCCCTCAAAGTGATGTGATTCGTTCACAAACCATATGAAATGTATTAAGGGTGTGATTAATGAAATTATATGATATATAAGATATATTAACGATGCTTGAATTATGATATATATATATATATATATATATTTCATTTACATACTTTATTTCAATACAACAATAAAAACAAAAACATCGTTGATGCGTACGTACAACATTCCATCTTCATGAATGGTGTATTAAATATATTTATTATTTATGATATAAATTAATATAATATATAATATCTATAACATATATACCTAATATTTATATCATTTTATATATTATATAATCATAATATAATTACAAGGACTAATGATATTACAAATTATGACACATGCACAGAATAATGTGAATTTTACACGATGTGACAGTTTAACATCGGATCACTAACAAGTGATTAATATAAGTTCATAATAAAACCATATATGTTATTATATATAAGTGTAATATTCATATATATATGTGTAATAAAATTTTATTTTTTATAAAAGAATCTTGTTTGAGTACCAGGAGAGTCACGACCCAAGGTAAAGGGATTTTATCTCACTTCTAATTTATGTGAGATAGAATCAATGTTTGATAGTTTCCCTTTTATTATTGTTCATGTAATACCCATGATTGTATTATATGTATATTTTAATTAATTTATTTTTATTCACATTCCCATTTTTTATCCATTTTTCAAGGTGTTTAGATTTCAAAAGATACCAAAAATGTAATAGATTTTTTCTCTATTTTCCTTCATTGAGATTCATGTGTTGTTTTGATCCTAAACTCTTATATGAGGTTTATATACATCCATTTAACACATTATATAATGAATATAGTTATTATATTGATATACTTATCTTCAATGAAATTCCTTCTCTTGCATGGGGAGTATGCTCCTAAGTTACTGAGATATATGAGTTTATTGAGATAATCTCATCACTTTTCACGATTGTCTATGTTTATTCTTCCCTTGATGAAATATAAATATCCATACCTCAAAAATATTTATGTGTTTCCTTATATTGTAAAATTTAATTATACACTCTTGTATTTGTACCATATTATATTCTTCTTTAACATAAAATATTTAAGAAACTGTGTTTAGGACAGCAAAATTTTACCCTTCATTCATAAGTATATGTTTTCTAAAAAGGGTTTCCTTTAATATTATAACATTATAATATAATATTTAAATAAAATTTTTAACCTTTTTTATTTTAACAATATGTTGAATGGAATATACTTGTCACATTTATAACAACATTCTTTTACTAATTTTTTTACCCTTCAAAATGAATGTTCTCATGACTTTGTACGACATGTATGAATTTGTGCACAATCATACCTCTGAATCATCATTTTTCATTTTGATAATGGAAACCATTAATAAAATGTTTCTAGAAAGTATTTTTCATGAAAAATTCTTTTCAAAACGTTTTAAATCATTATATATTCATTTTCATTGTATCTTCAATGAAATTGTTTTTAGAACATTTTCAAACTTCTATTGTATTTTTTCAAGAATTTTTTTTTTAAAATTGTTCTCAATAATATGTTATATGTTTCCATGTATAATGGTTTTAAAAACGTTTTCAAGATAATTTTATACGTTTTCAATGTTTTTTAAAATAAAATTGGTCTCTAAATATTTTTAATCATATTTTATATGTTTTCTAGGAAAATGGATTTATAAAAAATTTATTATGTTTCAAGGTATTTTATATGAAAATGAATTCCAAAATGGTTTATGTATTAAAAAGACGTTTAACATAAAAATGTATATTTTCCAATTGAAAATTTTATAGAGGATATTTCAAAATTCTTTTAAATATATGCTAAAAGTTATTGATATTACTCATGCCTTTCTACGAAATGAACTACAGGTCCCATCCATATACATCGAATGAATGGGTTATGATTAATTTCATGGTCTTTATTAAAACCAATTTTATTTTATAGGTTATGTGTATATGGAATCCATTTCACATTTATGGGATATGATTTTGATGAAATGATCATGAAACTTGTGAATTTTTCCACAGGTAATGACATGTTTTCATGTTTATGATACCCATTTTAGTTTATTGGTTATTATATAATTATTTGTGATCATATTTCTCATGTATGTATGATATAAATATGTTATCAGTGGTACCTATATCTCCCTTAAATTTATTTTCTATGTTTTTATATATCATGAGATAAACTAATACGGTCTGGGAGTGAACCTTGATACAATGATGGGCATAGGAATGATCCAAGACTACAAAAATTACATGAGGTGTGAAATATGGCTACTATGATGTCCATGGAAGTGAACCATGACTAATATGATTGTATGTGTAGCGAATACATACAACTAAGATGTCCTTGGAATCGATTCCTTGGATACTATGGAAATAATTATTTTTTATTTATTTTTCACAATTCCATGTCTTATTCCAGTATTATGCATTCATGGAGCATTATCATTATTTCATATGATTCATGTCATATTAAATATCAATCATAATGAAATGATTTATTTTATGATATTTGATATGTATGGTATGATCTTCAATTTACATGATCACATTGGCATACCCATTATACACATTTTTATGCTTAGATGTCTCCCTTGTTAACCATTACTGACCATTTGAGATCACCCCTGTTATGTTTACATCACCCCAAGTTATGATGATATGTAAAACAATTTACAAGTATAATTATGGTTCTAGGCAAGAATAACCTTTAGGGAGATGTTGTGGTTCACATATGTACTAGTGTTTATGATTCCACATTTCAAAAGGATCTATACCAATGACGATGTTTGGGAAACTGTTTTTATATATTTTAAGTATTCGTTAAAAGTTGTGTTATACTAATGTGTGAAAAGTGTGGGTCTCTATACCATTTATTAATATACATCATTTTAATACATTATTCAATTACAAATTTTATTTATTCATCTTATTCCTTCTCGTGATTTCCTAATTTTAATTATTTGTTTTTGTTTTTTAATTTATTTCAACTACTATAATAGAATTTTCAATTTCATTGTAACTATTTAACATTTCATATAGTCTACCAACTATATTTCACACACAAACGATGATATTTATTTCCCTGCAGTGTAATGACTTGAACTATTACACATTAAATTCCCATTGAAATTTTATTAAATGTAAAATTATATAGTATGCTTATTGAAAACATATGACCTTATATTGTATTATTATTAAAATATTTTTTAATTGACCATTGAGAATAATAACCATTGATCATATAGTTTTTTAACAGTGATCACTTGATTCATAAAAATATATGGTTTTAACTGATATAACTATCATAGACAAAGGATGTGACAACCTCAAATAATAGGATCTTACTTAATGAATCCCATTTATCAGTGCAACAGAAAGAGATAAAATCACAAGGATTTTCCCTCTAGCAAGACCAATATGATATCCAATAAATTATGAACAAGAAAAATCCTTTAGGGGATATATTTGAACTCATCGAGGCCAGGACCCAAAACAAGTTCACCAAACTACCCCATGAATGTCCAACCATCGGCCATCATACTCTAAGGGTGTTTTCATTTTTATTAAAGTAATATTTTCCAATATCCTATAAATATGAGTATGTATAATATTTTTTATATTATAATGAATATATTTCTATCCTACTGTTGTTTCATTATAAATTAGTTGTATTTTTAGTTATTAAATAATAAATAGCATTTTTCTTTAATATGCAAATACAATTATGATATAAATTTTGATAAATTAATAGTTTTTTAAGTAACTAATATTTTTAAAAATATTATTATAAATAATGTTTATTAAATATAAATAATAATTTATTTTTTATGTTTTCAAATGTAATTATTATAATGGTTCAAAAAAATATTAAAAAAACAAGGCATTTTGAAAAAATGAAATATTTTATTTTAAATGTTAAAATTAAAATATTTATAAAAATATATAGATTAAATAAATATTATAGTTGGAATCCAGAGTTCGAAATTATAAAATAGTGTATTTTTCATAATATTCAGAGAAATTCTTATTTTCGTGTAAAAATTTAATACCTTATAGATACAGTTTGTAAAGACCCGGAAATTTCATGGAAATTTTTTTCTTAATTTTCTTTCGGATTTTACAAGAATGCAATTTTGGACGGAGACTGATTCCGAGGCCCGGTGTGCCCAAAATCAATTTCCGAAGATTAGCTCAGGTACGTTCAGTGAACGAACGAGCGTGTTTTTATAACTTTTGAACCGGTGCTCGGAATCGAAATCTGAGGGCACCGATGGAATCACAGCCCCGATAATTGCATAGAAAAACCTTTTCTGGAGTTGCGTTTGCTCTAATGTGGTTTTTATATTTTTGGGTTAAGTAAAGGAATAAAATAAAAGTGGTGCAACCAATTTTTTTTATTTAATGAAGTGTTAACCTAAGCTAAGTGGTTGAGTGGGACCCACATCCTAACTAATCTACTAGGTAGGATATTAGTGGGGTGGGGCCCACACAAGCCCCACCTTTTCAACTTCCTCAAACCCTCTATTATTTCAGTAATGCACCCCCCCCCCCAATTTATTATAGTCAACTCGTGCGTTTATTTTAATATTAAACGCCTCTATTAATTCGGTGGTTAAAATCATTGCAATTAATTGAGTTAATTGTTTGATTCAATTTTGAATTTCAAACATAAGGCTTGAGTAATAAAATAAGACGGTGTCTAATTTTATTATTGTTGTAGCATGTTGTGTTGAGTTTTTGGAGAGAACGACTCAATGTCTTGAAGTTCTTCATCCTCAACGAAGAACGCGAAGAACAACGACCTCCAACGGAAGACAATGGTGAGAGACGCCTTCCTTAGAGATCGACGACCTGACGTTCATCTCCTCGTTCCTTCATTCCGCATCAAAGTAAGGGAGACATCGTTCCTCCGTGAGGCGACGATTAGCCTTCTTACGCAATGTTAAATTCCGCGAAGAGCCTTCGTTCAACAATGCTTGAGGTAGGGGATTTTGTTTTTTGTTCGTGAATACTTCTATCACCATTCTTCGTGAATATTTTCCTCTTGCTATCGATTAACGGGAGGGGGCCGGACAGCACAAACATGGCCGAACCTTCTCCCTTATTCTTGTGTTGTTGCGGTTCGAAGGAAAGTAACGCAGTGTCATCGCACCGCGCGGAATAATGCGGCAAGGATGTGTGGCGCCGTCGCGTCGCGCCGTAGAATTACGGAAACACAACGGCCGTAGCGGGGCCACAGCGGAAGGGCACAGCGCCGTCACGCCGCGCCGGACGGACCAAGGTCACGACGGAGCAAGGACAGGCGGCCAGTTCTGGGCCGCCGACGGCGGAGCTGGGGGACAGGTCGTGCCGGTCCCGCGACGGCAGAAGCCGGCCAGCCGATTCGGGCCGGCCGGTCAGAGGAGGAGCTGGGGGTTATGACCCCCGGCTGGCCGGACATGCAGCGACCCCCCGCATGGGGGCCACGACTAAGAAACAGCTGGGGGGTAGCGCCCCCCCCCCCCCCCGAACCCCAAATGCTCAGTCGTTTTGGCCGAGCCACCTGGCCAGCGCTAGCGCGCCAGCATGGCGGGCCAGGTAGCGCCCTAGCGGGCCGACCCATGGGGTCTCGGTCCGGGTCGGTCTGGGCCCAAACCCCCCACTTTCAGACCTCTTACGGTCCTTTTCCCATTTCGTGGGATACATACCTCAGATAGACGCATCGTCAGCTGCAATGAGACTCTTGGATCGAGATGGCTGTTTCAGTATATCACACTCAAGGTTTCGGAGAACTTGAGTACAACCGAGTTGGTTCAGATACGAAACCAACCAGGCCCTCGGAGCAGAAACGCTTATATCTTGAGCTTCGGTCGTCCGATTGACGTGCCGTTGACTTTTTTGGATTCCTCTTGATGAGACGGATGTTTTGGAATACATCGCCTATGTTTTGGTTGCAGTTGGATAGTGGCCGGGTTGGATTGTACCTGAAATCCAACCGGGTCCGTGGAATGGAAAAGCTGATATCTTTCAGACCGGACATCCGTTTGACCAACCGTTACTGGCATTGGTGATCTCGTTGAGAAACAGTCCCTATGTGTATACCCTATTAGAGTTTGAGGTCCAATTGAGATACGGTCGGGTTGGTTCGCACACGAAACCAACCGGGCCCTTGGGACGAAAAGACTAATAACTCACAGACCAGGCGTCCGATTGACGCGTCGTCTATTGCGTTGTGACCCCTTTGACGAGGCGGTCCTTTGAGATATTTTTTCGTGGGAATTTGTGATACTTGGAGTATCGAACTTTAGCTCGTGGTGAGGACCCTCCCGGAGACAAGCGTATGGAGTACGGATACTGTGTAGCTGGCTGAGACCTGATGACTGCTTGTATGATTTGATTCAGAGTGACTAGCATAGCCCAGTTGGGAGCACTACTTTGTGAGGTGGCAGACCCATGGAGGAGGAGCACTACATTGTGAGATGTCAGACCCGCGGTACTCGACAGGAGGAGTACCTCTGTAGGCTATGAGGGGGAGCACTACTGTTTGAGGTGGCAGACCCATGGCGGAGGAGCACTACTATGTGTGGTGGCAGACCCGCGGTACTCGACAGGAAGAGTACCTCAGCAGTCTTAGGATAGTGAGCAGTACCTTGGAGTCGTGATAGGATCAGTGTACTCTCCAGAGACGGAGCTCTTCAGTAGTTACAATTTCGATAATGAAAATCCTGGATTGGGTTGAGTCAATGACCTTTGTGGTTACCTCATGATTGAGATGGGTAACTTCATAACTTAGGTATATGTATAGGAATATATCTAAGTAGTGGTTATCCGTTGATTTCATAATGTTTGTGCTTCCTCAGGATTGAGATGGGTTACTTGATAACTTAGGTATAAGTATGGGCTTATACCGATGTAAGGGTTATCTGTTGAGATCCTTCTTTTTGGTTATCCTTGTTGAATTTAGTAAGACCTCGAGGGTCTTGGGGTCCCTACTGAGTATCGTATACTCACCCGTGCACGAGCTATGCCCGCACCTCACTGTGTTGGTTGCAGATGAAGGGCTGCGCTTATGGAGGCCGAGTGTTCGAGGACTGGATGGTACCAGGAGGTGGACTTCACGACAAGACGATACTCAGAGGAGGTTGACATGTGAGAGTGTTGAGGAGGATATCTGTACCTACCCTTCAGGTAGGATCCATTGTGGATGATCCAGGAGTTTCATTATCTATACCTATCCTTCAGGTAGGATCCATGGTGGACGAACGAGGAGCATCACTATCTGTACCTACCCTTCAGGTAGGAACCGAGGTGGACGACCCAGGAGCTGCTACTTTTCTTCAAGCTGTTTGTATTTTCTGTTGTACATCCTTTCAGTTGTAGCTTCACTTTTCAGATGAGTTTGTATTCTATCCCACTTATATTTCTGTACTTCCTTTTTTTACTTAGTGTTTTACTTCCTCATGTACTCTATGGTGTTTTGTTTACCTTTATAAAGGCAATGCCTTCCCATTTTATCAGGATTTACGCCTTTGGTGCTAGTCGGCAGCCCCTGGCCTATGGAAGGTGGGCTTGGGGTAGTCACGGCTTTGGCCCTGAGGAAATGTCATAATAAATTGGTATCAAAGGAGTTCAGTTCTACCGCAGAACTTATAACTCTGATATTTTCTTTCTGTGAAGCGACAGTGTTATGAGTACCGAGTGTGGTTTTCAGTTCAGGGAGTCCAGTGTGGGTGCGGGCAGCCGACGTATCCATACACCAGGACCCTGACAACTGATTTCTAACTTTGTGAATGAAAACACTGATTGCGTGTGTGTTTCAAAGGTTTTCCCTTAAAACAGGTCAAACCAGGTCAGCTCATCAGGTATAAATCATTTGACTGTGTCACGTTTGTTTCTTTCAGGATGGATCCCCGCAGATGACTAGCTAGAGCCCCGAGATTTGTACGTTCTGACAGCCCACCGAGTGACGTGGCCTCAGTACAAGGACCTATCCAAGTTGAGGCATGAGTGGTACTACTACCCGTTGGGACACCGATGCCACCAGCCCCAACTACAGAGGGTGCACGTCGTTTGAGAGCACTGCACGAGTTCCAGCGCCAGAGGCCGCCCAGGTTGAGGGGAGAGACGGACCCGCAGGAGGCTAAGGATTGGTTGGAGGCTATGGTGAGAGTCTTCAGGCTAGTGGGGACACCAGCAGAATTCACGGTGATCCTTGCTTCCAGCCTTTTTTAGGAAGCAGCAGGCAGGTGGTGGAGCCTGATGCTCAAGATGCATGACGAGGCGACACTTATGTGGTCAGACTTCGAGAGCCTGTTACATGAAGATTTTGCACCAGCCACCCTTCGAGCAGTGCGTATACAGGAGCTTCTGCATCTAAAACATGGTAGCATGAAGGTGGCGCAGTACTCATCGAGGTTAACAGACCTCTCGCGCTACTCCACAAGTATTGTATGAGACCCGTTCTTTAGGGCATGAACCTTCCAGCAGGGACTCAGGCGGGAGATTAGAGCTTCTGTTGTTTCTCACAGCATCCCGACGCAGACAGGGGTATTGGAGCGAGCCCTCATAGTGGATAGTTTCCTTGCTGTGTAGTCTCCAGCAGCAGGACCCACCACTAGCCGGCATGTGACATAGTCATCTGTAGCAGGCAGTAGACAGATGACGAAGAGGTACAAGAGGACCAGAACTACAGGTGGTCAACCTCATGACTCAGGGTTGGTATTGCGTGGCACCAAGGGGAATTATAGATCTAGACCTACTATGCAGTGTTACTCATGCAGCAAGATTGGTCACATGGCACGTGACTGTCCGACCCGCCATGCAGATGACCCGCGGTAAAATGAAGAACCTCCCAGGCAGAGGTAGAGGTTTGATCGAGGAGGACTACAAGGAGCAGAAGGCCGAGGGAGGGGAGCTGGCCATGCAGCTTGAGGTGGACGACGCTTTGAGGTGTTTCCACCACCACCACCACCAGGAGGTCCACCCCGACCGAAGGGAACAAGTGGACATGGGAGAGCTCAGCTTCATGCAGCTGAAGCATACGACTACGGAGCTCCGGAAGCAAGTGGACAGGAGTGGAACTATTGTTTTCCTTTTGTTCTTCGTACTTCTAGTTCCATGTTGTTGTTACATTTGTGCCTTTGACTGAAAATTGCATTTTTAATTTATTTAACTGTTGACTTGACCCTCACTTTTGAGATTCCTACTGGAGGAGACCCAGTTACCTCACACTGATGCCAACAGTGTGACTCGACCCTTAGAGGCGAGAGTGATGGTTGGATCACTTAGTAGTAACGTCGAGGCCTTACGACGTCTTCCATTGCATGAATACGTCATTCATGTCCGGTTTTACTGTATTAGGAAAAGAGCGTGGTTCCTCCAGGGGATGAGACCAGATTTTCTCTTATCGACAAAGAAGAAATCATAGTAGCTCTTGTGGGACCAGAGATGGTCCAGGCCACGACAGAGAAGGTCCAGGTCATCCTAGTGTAGATGAGGACAGCTCAGAGCCGACAAAATCCTTATGCTCACTAGAGGAAGAGACCACTAGAGTTCGAAGATGGCAACCACATTTTCTTACGGGTCTCACCTCGATGTGGAATTGCAGAGTTTTGGCTGAGGTGGAATGTTCTCTCCGTGCTTCATTGGACCTATCCAGGTCCTCAGTAGGTTAGGCAAGGTGGTTTACCATTTTTCCCTTCCACCTCAGTTGCACCGGGTTCATGAAATCATCCACGTACCTTGGCTAAGGAGCTACGTGCATGATCCTTCACACATCATCGACCTCATGGAGTTGGACATCGATGATAGGGCGACATGCGTGGAGATTCTAGTGTAGATCAAGGATCGACAGGAGTGGGTCCTACGTGAATGATCGATTCCTCAGATGCACTTTCACTGGCAGTACAGGAACTTCCAGGTGAGCACATGGGAGCGGAAGGCTCAAATTTGTGATCATTATCACTTTCGTATCCCTAGTTTGTGTTAAAGAATTATGGGGACATAAAGCCCTTAGGTGGGAGTAATGTAAAGACCGGGAAATTTCAAGGAAATTTTTTTCATAATTTTCTTTGGGATTTTACAAGAACGCAGTTTCTGACGACGCCTGATTCCGAGGCCTGGTGTGCCTGGAATCAATATCTGAAGATTAGCTTGGGTACGTTCAGTGAACGAATGAGCGGGGTTTTCTAACTTTTGAACCGGTGCTCGGAATCGAAATCCAAGGGCCCTGATGGAATTGCAACCCTGATAATTTCTTAGAAATGCCTTTTCCAGAGTTGCATTTGCTCAGGTGTGGTTTTTAATTTTTTTGGTTAAGTAAAGGAATAAAATAAAAGTAGTGCAACCAATTTTTATTTATTTAAAGATGTGTTAACCTAAGCTAAGTGGTTGAGTGGGACCCATGTCCTAACTAATCCACTAGGTACGATATTGGTGGGGTGGGGCCCACAGGATCCCTACCCTTTCAATTTCCTCAACCCCTTTTTTATTTTATAACGCACCCACACCCCCCCAATTAATGAAAGTCAACTCGTGCGTTTATTTTAATATTAAGCGCCGCTATTAATTGGGCAGTTTTAAATGTTGCAATTAATTGAGTTAATTGTTTGATTCAATTGTGAATTTAAAACTTAAGGATTGAGTAATAAAATAAGAAAGTGTCTTATTTTATTATTGTTGGAGCTTGTTGTGTTGAGTTTTTGGAGAGAATGGCTCAATGTCTGTAAGATAATCCTCCTCAACGAAGAACGCAAAGAACGCAGACCTCTGACGACAGATGATGGTGAGAGATGCCTTCCTTGGAGATCGACGACCCGACGTGTATCTCCTCATTCCTTCTTTCCGCGTCAATGGAAGGGAGACAATGTTCCTCCGCGACGCGACGATCCGCCTTCTTCCACGACATTCAATTCCACGGAGAGCCTTCGTTCAACAACGCTCGAGGTAGGGGATTTTGTTTTTTGTTCGTGAATAATTCCATTGTCGTTCTTTGTGAATCATTGCCTCTTTCTATCGATTAACGGTAGGGGTCCGGACCACACAAACACGGCCAACCCTCCTCCCTTATTCTTGTGTTGTTGACGTTCGAAGGAATGTGATGAGGTGTTGTTGCACCGCGCGGGATCATGCGGCAAGGATGCACGGCACCGTCGCACCCCACCAATGAAGTCGAACAAGGTCGTGGAGCCGTCGCGCCGCGCCACAGAATTACAGAAACACCGGGGCCAGAGCGGGGCCACGGCGGGGGGCGCAGCACCGTCGCGCCGTGCTAGACGGACCAAGGCCATGACCTTAGGCCGCGTCGGAGCAGGGACCGGCGGCCGGTTCTGGGCCGCCGGCGCCGGAGCAGGGGGACCGGCCATTCCGGTCCCGTGGTGGCAGTAGTCGGCCGGCCGGAGCAGGTCGTCCGGTCAGAGGAGGAGCGAGCGGTTACGACCCCTGGCTGGCCGGACAAGCAGTGGCCCCCCACATGGGGGCTGCGGTTACAAAACAGGCAGGGGACAGTGCCCCCCCCCCCCCCGCACCCCAAACGCTCGACCGTTTCGACTGAGCAACCAGGATAGTGCTAGCGTGCCGGACCGGTCCGCGCCCAAGTGGGCCAGACACAGACCCGGGTCGGGTCGACCCAAGGAGTCTCAGGTCGGGTCGGTCCGGGCCCAAAACCCACACTTTCGGACCTCTTATGGTCTTTTGCCCATATCATGGGCTACAGAACTCCAATCGACGCACCGTCAGTTTCGATGTGATCCTTGGATCGAGACGATTGTTTCTGTATATTGTACTCAAGGTATTGGAGAACATGAGTATGGCCTAGTTGGTTCGGATACAAAACCAACCAGGACCTCGGAGAGGAAACACATATATCATGAGATTCGGACGTCCGATTGACGTGTCGTAGACTTTGTTGGATTCCATATGATGAGACGGAACTTTTAGAATACTTCTCCTGAGTTTTGGTTTCAGTTGGATAGTGATCGGGTTAGATTGTACCCAAAATCCAACTAGGCCACTGGAACGGAAAATCTGATATCTTTCAGACCGGACGTCCGTTTGATGAACCGTCAGCAACGTTGGTGATCCCGTTGAGCAATGGTCCCAATTAGTATACCCTATTAGAGTTAGGGGTACTGTTGAGATACGTCCGTGTTGGTTTTCACACGAAACCAACCGGGCCCCTGGGACGAAAATGCTAATAACTCACAGACCAGACGTCTGATTGACGCGCTGTCTGTTGCGTTGAGAACCCTTTGACGAGGCTGTCCTTTGAGATACTTCTTCGGGGGACTTTGTGATAATTTGAGTGTCAAACTGTAGCTTGTGGATAGGACCCTCCCGGAGACGAGCATATAGAGTACAGAGACAGTGTAGCTGGCTGAGACCTGGTGGCTTCTTGTCCGATTTGATTCAGAGTGACTAGCATAGCCCAGTGGGGAGAACTACTTTGTGAGGTGGAAAACTCATGGCGGAGGAGCGCTACTTTGTGAGGTGGCAGACCCACAGTACTCGACAAGAGGAGTACCTTTGTAGGCTATGAGGGGCAGCACTATTATGTGAGGTGGCAGACCCATGGCGGAGGAGCACTACTGTGTGAGGTGGCAGACCTGAAGTACTCGACAGGAGGAGTACCTCAGCAGTCTTAGGATAGTTAGCAGTACCTCAGAGTCGTGACAGGATCAGTGTACTCTCTAGAGATAGAGCTCTTCAGCAGTTACAGTTTCGATAATGAAAATCCTGGTTTGAGCTGAGTCAATGTCCTTTGTGTTTACCTCATGATGTAGATGGGTCACTTGATAACTAAGGGGTACGTATGGGTATATAACTAAGTCGTGGTTATCCGTTGATTTCATAACGTTTTTGTTTTCTCATGATTCAGATGCGTTACTTGATAACTTAGGTATAAGTATGGGCTTATACCTAAGAAAGAGTTATCTGTTGAGATCCTTATTTGTGATTATACTTTTTGGATTTAGTGAGACCTAGAGGGTCTCGGGGTCCCTACTGAGTATCGTATACTCACCCATACACGGGCTATGCCCGCACCTCATTGTGTTGGTTGCAGACGACGGGCAGCAATGACGGAGGCCGAGTGTTCGAGGACTGGACAGTACCTGGTGGTGGACTTCACGATGATACAATACTCGTAGGAGGTTGACGGGCGAGAGCGTTGAGGAGGCTATCTATACCTACCATTCAGGTAGTATCCGTGGTGGATGATCGAGGATCTACACTATATGTACCTACCCTTCAGGTAGGATCCATGGTGGACGAACCAGGAGCTTCGCTATCTGTACCTACCCTTCAGGTAGGATTCGAGGTGGACGACCCAGGAGCTGCTACTTTTCTTCCATCTGTTTGTATTTTCTGTTCTACTTCCTTTCAGTTGTAGCTGCACTTTTCAGAGGGGTTTGTATTCTAGCCCACTTACTTTTCTTCACTTCCTTATTGTACATAGTGTTTTACTTCCGCATGTACTTTGTGGTGTTTGTTTACCTTTATAAAGGCAATTCCATCCCAGTTTATCGGGATTTACGCCTTTGGTGCTAGTCGCCAGCCACTGGCCTATGGAAGGCGGGCTTGGGGTAGTCACAGCATGGGCCCCGAGGACGGGTCGTGAAACAGTTTGTGTTTTTGGACACTATAATGACCTAAATGTGATATAATAAGTAATATAAATTGGAATCTAGTACGAAAAAATGTTTTCAATTTTAAATAATGAACATTTAATATTTTTTATATTTATTATCTAAATCCGTTATGAATCCTCGAAGACATATATTATATTTTAGAATTATAAAATCATTAATTAATGACTATGATTCCCCTACACATAAATAATGGAATTATCATATTATACTCAGACCTTTACCTTATAAAATAATTTAATCTACTACCATTTTTTACAAACCAGGGGAAAAACCCATTGGATATTTTGTAGTTTTCAATAGTTTATCAAGTAGTGTCCAATACATAAATAATAAAGAAAACTCCCTCATTTCTTATATAAACACAACCAATATCCAATTAATATTCACTCATAATCATTTTATAATGCTCTTACACTTCCCTCCACTCCATAAATTCCTCTCATGGTTCCCAAATGATTTCATTAACCCTCTCCCAAGCCTTTATAGTCCCACACTCATGTAAGGGATCCCCACCTTCCATTACACCTTCTAATTCGAAACCTTGTTTGAAAATAGTATTTTAATTTCAATTGGAAATATTTATTATAATTCATTTACCATCTAATAAATTATATTTTAATGATGCACAATATATCCTCTTTCATTTGTAACCTTACCTATGTTGTTACTATGCAAAAATTTAGTATGTTATCCTCCACTCTTCAGTTTTATCAGGAACAATTATTATTTTATATATTTTAATATTTTTTTGGGGGAATATGATATTAAATATTCTAATTAAATTAATTTAGATGTATAAATTATGAGAATAATCATTCAATCTTATTATGCCTCCCATGATCATATATATACACTCATGACACTACCAAAATTTTATTTGGATATTTTTCTCTATTCATGTTTCCTTATTTAATTGTACCTTCAACTTCAAAATTTATTATGTTTGGATATGATTTTAATGGTCCCAAATACATCCCATTATATTTCCAAATAATGAGAAACCCCTTTAAATATCATCAATCAGTTTTATTAGTTTTTTTGTAACATCATTATGATGTATAAATTTAACCATCATTTTCCATGCCGAAACAATTGTGTAGAGGATAACATACCCATTATTATATCATTGGTATTCAAAATTAT
Source organism: Viscum album (assembly GCA_963277665.1). Taxonomy (NCBI): domain Eukaryota; kingdom Viridiplantae; phylum Streptophyta; class Magnoliopsida; order Santalales; family Viscaceae; genus Viscum; species Viscum album. Next base: position 811,771,993 of record OY728161.1, on the reverse strand, counting down.
AAAAATATACATATTTATAGGGGTTTTAGATGTATATATTTTAAATTCATGGATTTTGGAATAAATTATTATGATAAATGAATCAATGTCGAGAGATTTATTGGGCATGCTAAATCATGGGAATGATATGATTATTTCTTATGTGCCCAGATAGATCTCAAATTAATTGGGTAATGTTTAGTATCATGATACTTCATGTTGGGATAAGTGTGTTCATTATTCCATTATGAGACATTTTCCACCATTATGTTTTCCTATTTATCCTTGAAATGTGTTTATAATTCGATGTATAAAGTTTCTACATTTCCCATTTTATGATTTCCATTCAGTATCATGGATTATTATTCATTTCCTATTATTCCTCATTGAAATGATGTTTTTATAACAAGTTTATATTATGAAATTAGTATTCCCTTATTGGGATTTATAGCACATAAAATTATTATGTATTTCTGAATGTTATCCCATGCCTTTTTATGTTCCAATAAATATTCTGATCATTTAATGTATTCATTCAATAAAAATGTTGTATTACCTATTTTATGTTGTTATGTAATGTTCTTTATTTCAATTTACACTATAATTCTTGATCATATTGTTGTATTATGTGTACTATTATGTAATAAATCATGTTTTAATTTGAAATAAATACATGGGAAATAATATTTGGAATTAGTGGAAAGGATTGGGTTATTTTGGATTAGGATTAGAAAACACTAGTGAATTCATTAGGGATAAGACAATTTATAATAAAAAATTCCCAAAAATATTCAAAACAAAAAATATAGTAATACAAAACGTAGACATGGTTCTGTCATTGATATTCCTATGAGTAGAATCCTCAACCTGGTGTTCTATAGATGACTTGAGGTAACCTGGTATACAAGAACATGCCTTAATGGGTACTTAGTTAGAAAATTCAATAGGATAATCATTGGTATATTAATAATCTCATTATAAACCATATTTATGGGGAAAAAATAAATACCCATAAGAATATATTTCAGGAAATTGATCCTGGATAACATCGAAGGAATCCTAGAAAGTCATAAGATATGAAGAAAAATATGTTTTATATTTTATATATATAATGTTATTGGAATACCAATTATGTGATTAATTAATAAAAATAATCATCCACATTTTTACTTTTATTCTAGACAGTGGAAAGAAATATGAGAAATCAGATAAAAACCCATTATGATCAGAAATTTAATGACTACCCTAATGAGATACCCAATCTTATTAGATAATGAATTGAATACACTGTCAAAATACTTTCTAATATGACTTGGGTTTTTAATGGAATCCTGGATCCATAGGTGTTCCAAAACCACCCTAAAAGAGAACAAACTTCAATTGAGAGATTTATATGAAGAAGACCCCAAAATTTCAAAGGATTATATTATTCCTTGATCGTGGAACATGGGATCAAATAGATTGAGAAGATAATCTTTAAATTCAATGTTCTAAGAAGGAGAAGGTTTAACTTGTTTATTATCATATATATGGAGAAGCGTGTTTGTGGTGGACATTGATTGAGAATGCCATGCCTCATGACGATATTGATGCAATGTAGTGGAATGAATTAAAAAATTGTTTTTTGATTACAAAAATTCAAAACACTATCCATCGTAAAATGGAAATGGATTTCTTTTTTGTCATGAAAAAAGATAAAAAATATATAATGGATTATAAGGAAGACATCATAAGACATTCATGATTTGTATATGGGTTTATCATTACCCATGAATTCAAGGCTGACTAATTCTTTTGTTGATAAATCTGAGTTACTAAAAATCATGTAAAATACCTGATATTAATAGCAATAAAATTGTCTAATATTACATTAATGTATAAATAGAGATTTGAGAATACTAATGGTATCATGGGGTTATGAAGCAGAATGTGGAGTTTAAATATTGTTGTTTGATTAAGTGATCTAAATATTCGATGAAATTTATGTATTCCACAAGTCAATGTTGTGGAAAGAAGATCCTTATAATCTTCCTAAGTTGTTGAAAAAATAATTTATGTGTGGGAAGGAAGGACACAATGCTAATAATAGATAGTATGAGAAAACTGCTAATGTGATGGAGGAAATGAATGATCCAATCAAAACTCAAGGAATTTTTCATTTCTAAAACTACAATGATCCATGAAATATTGCAAACCAATTCCTTACGATAAGGTATTCACAGTCAAGTGACACCATTAATTGCCTAAAGGGTGGGATTTTCCACAACATACTGCTGATGTAAATCCCAACATTGATATGGTGTCAGATATGTTAGTTATTAATTAAAAAATATAGAACATAATTATTTATTCTTGTTTGAAACTTTTCTTTTATATAAATAATGTTTAGTGGAACTATCTAATCACCACAGCCATTCATGGATGTAGAGATGTTAGTGAAAATTAAAAATGTGGAAATTATTTTATCCCATGTATATAAATCCCACTATCAATGTTTTTTGGATGAACTGTTCAGAAAAACATTTAATAATCCCTTTGGTGTAAATACATGTAATTCGGGGCATAGATTGTCTTTCCCAATATAAATACAAAAAAAAATCATTTAGAGGGAAATAACTATTTGTATAGTGAATCGACCCCATATTCTATACAAGTGAGACGGGGAAGATTAATTTTATTTATCACCATCATATCAGTAATAGACATTATTTACCTATGAGAATTTCTATATAACTCAAACGATCGAGTAAAATGAAAGAACCATCTTCGATGGCATGGCTATTATGAGGGAATGAACTTATATGTTTCCTAATGAATTAATTTTTATTCCTTCTGCATGGGAGGATTAATTTTCAATAAATATTATAGTTGGGGTGTTTTTAATATTCGAGAAACCCTAGAAAATTGTGGTCGTGGAAATTTAGTTAGTGATGAAACAAATACAGGATAATATGTATAAATGTTGTATACACCTAATTGTTTATCCATGGGGTGCACCAGTTCTATTCATCATGAATTATTATTGGTTAATGCTCATTTGAATTGATTATCATGAGCTCAACAAGATCACAATAATGAAAATGTATACTCTGCCAAAAATTTATCACTTGGACAATCATCTCTATGGAGAAAAATATCTCTAGAGTAGATCATTGGTTGGGATATTATCATGTATGGATGAAGAATGAAGTCATCCACAAGACTGCATTTCATTCAAGGTATGAGAACATTGAGTTCATAGTGATTCCACTCAAACTCCCCAATTTTAAAGAATTATTCATTAATTTTATGAATTGAGTCTTTTGATATTACCTTAAACAAATTGGTAATATTTATACATTATATCATAATATCATCAAAATCAATGGTTGAGCAGGAGGACCATTTGAACATTATGCTAAAGACAATTTAAATAGGTAATATTTATGAAAATTACATAAAGTGAGAGATATAGTTGAAGGAAGTCTCATTAATATTGAATATGATGAATAAAACTGATATATTTATGTATACATAAATGGAAAAAAGCAATATAAAGTTTCCAGAAGCCAACATTTGATACAGATATACATAGATTCTAGGGGTTAGCTGGGTATTATCAATGATTTTTGTGAAATTTAATAGTATTTTGAGCAGTCTTTCTCAGATATCATGGAACAGAGTAAAGTATTATTGGAATTATGAATTTGAATAATGATTTAAGGAGTTAAAAAATATGGCCTATCACTACACATCTTCTCACAACACCCAAAAGTGGAGAACATTTGGTAGTATTCGGTCATGTATCAAAGAAAATATTGGGATATGTGTTAATAGATAATGAAAAATTCATTGCATAAACCCCAATGTTGTTGAAAATTATTTAGCAATACTTTCCCACCCATGATCTGGAGTAGGCAGCATTGATATTTTCTTTGAGAAATTGGGGGTATTATCTATTTGGGATATGTGTGAAATGTATACATATCACAATGTTTGAAATATATATTTACACAGAAATGTATGAATTTGTACCAATGAGGATAGTTAGAGCTGATCATGGTCTTCGAAAATAGAATTCACTATAATCCTAGAAAAGTAAACATACTAGGGGATTCCCAAAGTAGAACATTTCAAGATATATTTTCTTTGGGAGAATTGTGAAGGATCCTATCTTCCAAGAATTGAACAGTATTGACATGAGATTCATAAAGGAGGGGACATAGTCATTCATTTTATAAATGATTCTCAAACGTCCCTTCATTAATAATTAATGGATCCTCAAAAATATGAGTTCAAAATTCAGAGGAAAGTGGAAACTATAAAAAATTGAAATCATATGAAATTATCGATAATAAAGAATAAATTGTGTAATTTTTGTCAACACTATGTGCCCTATAAAATACTATGTTAATTAAGAAACAAATTGATGATGCAAAGAGTTTAGCTTTATCCATTCACCCATGAAATAGAAAGATGTATCGAGATATCTAAGAGAACTATTGGTGGGACAACATGAAGATGAAGATCACTGAATACACGTCAATGTTCCTTGTACTTTTTAATCTTAATTATGAAAGGATTTGGTCTAATGGAATTATTCAACCATTACATATACTAACATGGAAATTAGAAAACATCTCCATGGAAATTGACACCGTACATCTGTAGATATCCAATGAAAACAATGCATTATAGGTTGTTTTGGATCGTCTTACAATGACTTCAAAATTCTTTGTTATTCAAGAGGATTTCTATTTCGACCAACATTTATTTATATAAATAATCATTGTGAGAATACATTGTGTACCAATTTTGATTGTGACTAATCGAGATCCAAGAATAGCCTCTGTATTTTGGAAAATATTCTATCTTTCTCTGAACACTGATATAAAAATCAATACAGACTATCACCGTCAAAATGATGGCCAGTATGAGTGTAATATGAAAAAAAAGAATAAATTTTCAATGTGTGATAAATTGAAATCAAATGTGTATGGTAATTACATATTCTTTAGGATGAGTTATCTTACAACATCATTTTCCACTCGAGAAACAAAATGGCTACCTATGAATCGCTGTGTCAGAAGAGGTTTAGAAAAATAGAATGTTGGGATGTTGTTGGGGAACAAAAACTACCAGGAATTTATATAATTGTAGAAATGGAAATCAATATTAAGACAATTCATCAAAATATCAAGGCTTCTTAGAGTCAAAAAAAGATATATGCTTACAATCGATGACGAGACCAAGAGTTTGAGGATGAAGACATGGTATTCCACTGAATATCTCCTTGGAATAATGTTTTGATATTTTGGAATAATGGAAATCATAGTCCATGGTACATAAAATCTATTGAGATCCATGATCAATACCGAGTGGTGGAATACCATCTATCACTCCCACTGAACCAATATCTAGTGCATGATGTCATCCATGTATCACATTTGAGGAAGTATATACCATACCACTCACTTGTACTCAATCCTGAGGTTGTACAATTTTATAATGATAATTACTATGTGTATCAACCATTGAGGATCTTAGATCATAGTGAAAATGTTCTATGAAATAAAATGATTCCCCAACAAAAAGTGTGGTGGAGAAATAACATGTTTGAAGATGAATTATGTGAAATAAGGGATGTGTTGATGACGAGTTACAATCCTCTTTTTTAGAGTTGGAAAAGAATATTTCAATGGAGAAATTTATTAAGGGGAGAAGAATCTATCAGCACAATCTATTATAAATTAAATCCCACTTTCAATTTTATTAAATTTCATGGTATATAATTTTGTTATAGAAAACACATGAATTTATTTTGTATTGGTAATCTTATTTGATTAGATTTACTATTAAGAGTCATTACCCTTGATAATTTATATATTGGACAGTGATCACATGATTCATATAATAATAGGGTTTTAACAAATCTAATTGACATCAAAAAAGGAAGTGATGACCTCAATCAGAAGGATTTAACCTATGAATCCCATTTATTAGAGATGGTGTGGGAGATAAAATCTATAGGTTTTTCCATAGACCATTCCCAAGTTTAGATCCAACAACTTAATAATGAGTGAAATTGTTTACAATGTAATCTCAAGATCATTAAGATCACGAGCTAGACCATGTTCTCCAAATTGCCAAGTGAAATTCCTACCATTATGCAGCTTACTCTTAGTGTGTTTTCTTGTGTATTAAAGGTATATGTAACACGAAAAATTCAACATGTGGATGTTTATTATTTTTTATATAATAATGAGAATATTTACATCCTAATATTTATTATTTATTAATTATTTTTAGATAAATAAAATGAATCAGAAATAGTTTTTTGGTTAATATTAAAATTCAATTGAGATATCTATTTTCATTTATTAATAGACATTTGAAATAGAAATTTTTTATACAATATTATTATTAAATAATTATTATGATATATAAATTATCATTTCATTTTTATGAGGTAAAATTTAATTTTTTAAGGGTTCAGAAAATGTTATTGGAAAAACCCCATCAATTTCAAAAATTATTAGTTTTTATATTTAAAGTGAATATTCAAATATTTATCAACCTATTTTGATAAAATTAAAAATATTTTTTGACTCAGTGTGTCAATTTTATGTAATGGTGATTTATTCAAAATTTTATGAGACAATTGAAATTTTGATAATAAATTAAATATCGTATAAATATACTACGTGTTTTATGAAATCACAATGACCCAAAAGTTATGTAATAAGTAATATAAATGGGTTACAAGACCATATATATGTATTCAATTTAAAATAATGTGATTTTATGTTTATTTGAATTAATTTTTAAAGCTGTTTTGAATTCTCTAAGACTTATTAAATATTTATGATTGTTAATTAATTTATTCAAGATTCTTACTCACTTCAACAATAGTAGGATAATTGTTTTACTATGTTTCTATATTTCACAAATAAAATAATCTTTACCGCACCCATTAGGTAAAATCTATCATATCGTTCTTGGTTTTGAGTATTTTATTGTGTAGAGTCGAAAACAAGGATAATAATGAAATAACCTTCGTTCACTATATAATACCACCCATGCTCCTATTTCTCTTTAGAATAATCCCTTATTGGATGTTCATAATATTACCTCATGTCCCTATAGTCCTCCAAAGGTGACCTAAATCTTTTAAGAAGCCCATCCAAAGCTATTAAAGTCGAATACTCGAATAAGGGGTCCTCACCATCCCCTCCTCCATTAAATTCATTAACCTTGATTGAAAAAATATTTGAATTTTAATTTAATATATTGTAATTACATTATAAACATTACCATATTATTTAATTTATTCTATATGAATTATATTCCATTTATACTCTCTCATTTTTAGGCTTACATAAGTCCTCATTATGATGATATATAGTAAGGGATCTTCTACTCTCTTATTTTATCAACTGCACCTTTTAGGTTGTGTATTTTAGTTTTCAATTTTATATGATTGGATGTGATATTCCATATTTCCATTAAATTAATTTTTATGTATAAATATTGATATCCTTCTTCCAGTCTCATTATGTCTCCCATGATCATTCTTATACACCCATTAAAATGTCGAAATTAAATTGGGATTATTTTCTATATAAATGTTTATTCATTACCTTAAGCTATATATATTGAAATTCATAATGTTGGGATATGATTTTAAATGTCCTTAATACAAATTATTTGATTTTCAAATAATGAAAGATCCATTTCCCTCTCATGAACATTTTTTTTGATTTCATTGTAATGTCGTTATGCTGCTGAAATTTCACCGTGACATTCCATGTAGAATCAACTGTGTAGTTGATACCATACACATTATTAAATTAATGGGATCCCAAATTATTAATATATAATTATTTATTGTGTAAATAAATTTATTTATTATACATTACATTATAATGGAATACATTTTGATGATAAATGAATCCATCTCGTAAGATTTATGTGAAACACTAAATTATGAGAATGAAATGATTTTGATGTGTGTGCCCATATAACTCCCTAATGTATTGGGTAGTGTTTAGTATTAATATAGTTCATGCTAGGGTAGGGGTAATAGTTAAGCATGAGGATTAAATGATTATAACGGGTTCTCCCATATAGTGCTCAATGAATTTGTTAGTGTTTAGTATCATTATATGTCATGATGGGATAGAGGTGTGCCTAATTCCATTATGGGATATTTTCCACCCGGATGTCATGGCATTTTATCCTTTACCTATGTTTACTACTTAGTGTATTCTATTCTTTCAACATTTACCAGGTAATTATTAGCATGATATATCATTCCTTATTATTCATATTCCTTTTATTCATCATTGATATGCATATTTCCTAAAATATACCAGTTCTTCCATGTTTATTCCCTTATGTTTTTTATAGAACATCCCTTTATTATGTATGTCCCCTGGTTATCCGATACAATTTTATGTCTGAAGGAATATTTTGACCATGATAATGATTTTTTGGATGTTTTTTTGGTATTCCTTTTATTTGTTGTTATGTAATGCACAAAGATCCCAAAGAATCTATAATTATCAAGCATCTATGTTTTATTAACTGTATTATTATGTGATTAATCATGTATTAATTTGAAATATTGTGATTTTTTTGTACATGGCGTACAGGTATGCATGCCTAAGGATAAGTAACTAAAGTAGTTTTTCCACATGAGAGTGTTTTAGATTATGGGATGTTACAATGTGGTATTAGAGGTTCTGGATTCATTTCTACTTATTTAATGTTTTTGAATGTTATAAATGAAACAAGGATGAGTTGGGTTATGGTTGTGAGATATTTTATTGGGGTAGATGACCCATGTTTGGGGGTAAATCTATGTTTCTAGGTATGAGATTGTTATTCCTGATGTTATCAAATTTTGGTTTATGTTATTAAATAATTGGTGACTTAGAACATTTATTAAGTTTTTGTTTATTTATAAGTGTACTTGTGGACAGGGTTTCCATGATATGAATATGAATGAGACATGATTATATCACAAGGAAATATACCAAAAACAATTTCTCATGATAGGGACATATTTAATACATGTGATATATTTTCCTTTATTAATGGTTAAATGATATAAAATTATATCTGATATAATAATTGGCAAAACGAATGGTAATTTCATTTTAATTCACATAATTATATATGATTACATAGGCTAGGAAGAATTTTTTATATATTATTTTCACCATTTTAGTTTGATCATTATTTTATCTACAACTCAAATGAGTTAATTTTTCTTATAGGGATAATCATGACTCATCATCTTCGAATTGAGAATCAGGGTAGTGATAATCAGAATGATCTTAACATAGCTGATTTACTGCTTCATTAGGCACCTAATAATCCGACACTTGAGATTCTATGATAAAAATAATATTGGTTTCATAATCTAGAGACATGGAGATATTTCTCATTATACTTTCAATGTCTGATATCAAAAGAGAGTTCCAGATATACCATCATTATATGATCACTAGGGAGGGTAGTACCAGGGGAAATATGTATTAGATCGAGATATTACATACAATTTTCAATAACATAAACATACTGTTAGATATAAGGGTAAAACACACTACATATAATCATTTTTACCTACAAAGCATTTGTGGTTGATTGTAGAAAAATATACGATGTAATAGGAGATTTCTTATATGCAAATCAAGGTAATGTTTATAAGAAAATTCTATAATGCAGAGTTCAAGGATGAGATGTCTTGTTATATCATGGATCTAAAATACTAGGGAATATTAAAGATTTAATACACTATTTGTTTCATAAAAATATATATTATTGTGATATCTTTAGCGTTTGATGGGATTTCAAGGTCTTTGTGTTTTTAGAATAGTATTAACTATGAGATTAGGCTATATGATAATATATTTCTCCTAAGATTCCATTCAAGAAAGATAAATTAGTCTTTAATTATAGAAGATAATCTGAGGGTGTGACTGATATCTGGAATGATAATTTTAGTAAGGTTATTTACGGACACATATTCTAGTGGATTGAGTGCCATTATGGTTTTTATCATAAGGGCAGTGAAGGGAAGAGTATTCAATGGATTGGAATTTTTCCTCACAATCTCAGAATAATGTTTTAAATTTATTTTGGAATACTCATCCATAGTGACTCATTGTTTCCTCACCACTAATGTGGAGGGTCATGTATATGTATTATTGGGTTATATTTGTTTATATTTTAAGATCCTTACACATGAGATAAGTCTAAGGAAATTTTGTCTGAGCCCTTTTTCTGGGAGGTTCTCCAATAATCATTAGTAGGCTGGTAACTGGAGTTCCAGTAGATATTCATGAAAATTTCAATGAATAGATTCCTCAAAAAGGATAGAATATATTATTTAGAGGGTGAAGAATTTTGTAGTTCAATTGGAGCCTGTAAAAGATGGTTGAGCTAGCGCCATTTCACACCGTCTTCTATGACTGGTATGGATGCGAGGGAATATACATTATGTGGAATGATTCATATATCATATATATAATATTTTGTTTTGATTTATGTTGGAGAATAAAATTATTCTTTTTTGACCACTTTTTAAATATATTTAGTTTGGATGTGTATAGCACATTGGTATTCATGAACAATCACACATCATTGTGAGTGTATTCATAGGGAATATTGTGCTAAAGGAGTGTTCTCCAAAAATAAGATACCATTTTTTCCGTTGGAATTATTTTAGAAATGATAGGATTCCATTTGATCATTGTTATATGGTGTATATTTATATATAAGGATTATATCAACTATGATCGGTGGAGATTTAACAATCTATCTCCAGAATGAGGAAACTAGTTTTACCAGGTTGAGTGGGATATTTAGTATAGACATAAATGGAAAAATATATTTATATTTTATTTTATCAAATATTATATATTAGTTACTTCACTATATAATGGAAGAGTTTAATTGAAACATTGTACATCGGTGGTATAACTTTTTAGGATGTATATTTAGAATGGGTTTTCATCTTATCACCAAAGTGCAATATTTAGTTCATTATGAATATGATGTCCATAGAAGGTTATGTTTCTATTACACATTATATTATGGAACTGGTGGAGTATCAAAAATTTAATTTTTAGTTGGAATATATATAATATATGTGTTCGATATGTGCTAGTACTTCACATTATGTCTCTAAAATAATTTTCTGCAATAATGATTATGGGGAATTTCACATCTATGGTAAATATTATAATTTGATCCATATGGAAGTAAAGAGATTGTATTCTCTTCCCTAAACCAATAAACACTTCATTTACTTGAAAGGTTCCACGATCTTCTCTATGATTTATGTGATATTATTGTATCAACATTTAAGTGTGAGACCATCACACATACCTCAATCTTTGTTTTGGAGAAGGAATTTCGTGTATAATTTCATAGCGGTGTTGTTTGGTATGACAAACAGACTTCAGATATTAATGGAATTCATGAATGGAATCATTTATCAATTTTTAGATCCATATTTGTTGGTAATCATTGATCATATCATAATCTAATCATAGTCAGTGTATGATCATTACTAACATCATTAAATTATCATTTATGTATAGAAAGGTAAAATTGACATCATAAATATATATCCAAATGTTTTTCTCTATTGATGTAATTCACTTACAGTGACATGTTTTATAAGATATCGGAGTGTCAGTAGTCCTAGAGAAGGATTTTTCCTTCATATATTAGGTTAGATCCATGTATTTAATCAGGATTCTTATTTTATGAGTTCTCAACTCTGAATATACTGATGACCATGATCAGTACAAAAAGGGGTCAGGTTTGATTATTATGAGTATTGTTAATGTTTTTTTCAAGATCATAACTGATGGATGGTATCAACACAAACCCTCAACATACTACATTCAGGTAAGGAATTCCATATAAACTCATAATCATCTGGATATTGACTCTAATTAGTTCTAATATAAGAGGAATGAGTGGTTTCCGAAGTCTCTAGAGAGATAATACTACATGATAGGAATTATCCCACACATGCTCTCAAGTCAGATATAGTGGTACTCACAATATTTTAATAGTGACCCTTTGATTGGGGTGATAATATCATGGTGTACAAGAAATACAAGAGTATGAAGTAATTGTATTATTATAATGACCTAAATCATCAGCTAAGGTGGTGGGTTGAGAATCTACAGTGTTTAATTATAAATATTCCTTATACAATAGGATTTAGAAACATCGTTCCCAATTCCATGATCCAAAAGTCGAATTAAGATGAAATTTAGGCTACTTTTAGAGAGGGGGATAATGATTTCAATCATTGCAGAAATGAATCTATATGTTCGAGAGTATATAGCAAGATTAGATCTAACCTTAACATCGATGATATGAATTATTTTGAACAAAATTTCTATTGAGATACAATCCAATCATTATCGATCAGATCTGAGGGGTAGCTTATATGGGGGGGACACCCCATCAAGATGATATCTTGTTAAAAAAATTCACTTCAATTTTGTGGTTGATTTTGGGTTCATGTGAGGTCTCATGATGATCTATTAAGGTATTTTCATTATTTTAGATGTTTGGTACTAATTTTTTTATAAATAATGAATCAACATGTCCATATAATTCACTGGTTTGAAGGGATAATAAATGATATTAAATGATTTGTGGACATATTATTAACCAATCAATAGGAGAAGAATGATCATTAGAGGCCTTTTGGACTATTTTATCCTCTTATAATTATTAAAATTAAGAGGGATGATTCCAATATGAATTTTGTGATAGAATTTCAATAGATACCTCTTAATAAAGATACAATATGAGTTATTGTGGATTTATAGATGTTTTTATTATAGATATTTACTATGAGGGAGGTATTAACTATTGACGATCTAGATAGTATATACATGTGTGATGTAGTTTAGTTACATTGTGTTAAAATGAGAGTTGTTTCGAATTAAGATCCACATTTTGATTCTCAAATTTGGTTGGTAATTCAGTATTCGATGTGGTAATAAGTTATCTTTAGTACATCCAATAATTTAAATAATGAGTCTAATCTAAATAGACTATTTTTATTTTTGAGGATATGTTACGAGCATATTTTTTATTTTAGTTTTTCATTTTATTATAATTTGTATCTAATATAGATCAATTATAATAATAACTTCTGTGAATCGATGAAAATGAATTTTTTGGGGAATTTTATGGGACAAAATGTTGATATTCTCTTTTTTAGTTTTAAGCTATTGAGTAATCACTAGTTGGGACAAGTTTCATGCAAGACACATTTGAGATGGTTGATGTGGTAATGATGTGGTTAATTACTATTTTAGTAGGTAGAAATAATAAACAATACATTAATGATGAATTATGATGTAAGAGGAAGATCAATGTATTTTCTTATGGGTGTCAGCTAAGTAGGGGAAATGAAGTTTTACGTAATACTTGTTGATGAAACAAAGGGTTTGCAAACATATTGATATGGTGGAAAGTGTATATCATCTAACACACTGATTTTAACTTCCACATAACAATATATCCATGAATGATGTGTTGTGTGTAACAATGTTCAATTAATATCATGTAGACCCTTCTGAGTTGTAGAAATTGTTAAATTTGATCATGTTTTAAATGAAACCTTTAAGGATCTTTTGATAGGGATTGGTGACCATAATGAAAATAACATATGGGGAAAGACTATACATTATGAATGAGTGTTGTGGATGCATGAGATTGTTCAAAAGAAAAATTGTGATATTGACTATGATATTTGAGATTGGTAATGAGAAATTTTATCTAAGACCCACTATATTTGGTTGGAGATTCTCAGGGATGACCAATTCTATAATGAGGATGTTTTAATACCTCATCATTTCTCAAGTACATCCCTATTGAGTTTTGGTTGAACCCCAATATGTTTGTTATTATTTTAAAACATAATTTTTTTTAAATATATTTTGTGGAAGATTATATTTTTTTGGGAGGAAATTTCCCAAAAGATCTTGGATGTTTGGTATTTTGAATATACAATGTCATGAGTATAAATGGGTGAATGTATTTGAGTTTTCTCCGTGGGTTTTCAAATCATCATATGTGGTTTCATGATTCGTCTTTAAAATATTGTATGAGATTTGTTTATTTTACATTTTCATGACATGAATATGTTATATGATGTGAACATGTTTCTAGGAATTTTCCATGATATGGTTTTGAGCGTCAAATATATTTATTCCATGATACTTGTTCATGTCATGAAATGGTTTATTGGGGTAATTTTTTCCCAAAGGAGAAATGTTTATTGGAATATATAATAAATTAAAATTTTCATGTCCAGAAATCTAATCACTTCATGAATACCTCATATTCAATGTATTGGACCATTTTATTCGTATGAGTTATTTTTAATTCACTTTAAAAAATCCTTCCTCAAACTATTGGCTGACTTTGTACGTTTTTTTAGTGTTTAATTCCATATGTAAATCATGGAATTGATTTCGATCTCTGAGGGATTCCATCAATTTTAGATTTCACATTTTTTTATAAACATTCATTATATTGGTGAAATATTTTGATCATTATAAAATTGGATGTTGATATTGTTAATTGGGGTTTCTTGGTTTTCCTTAAAATATCTACTACCTTTTCCGTCAATAATGTTCCATTGAGGATGTTTATTTGATTATAGAATTACATTTTATAATCTAAATCAATATTATTTTTTCTAATTTATTTTTCCTTAGTATGTGTGATTTGTGGAATCATGTTGTTACACCACACATGTAACCTAATTAATTTGTAATTTCATTTATAATAGTAATCATATTTTTTTAGAACATCCACTTTACCCCATTTGGTCTATATGTGTACAGAGTGAGTCATGTGATCACCTAATAGGACTTCCACGCATGTAAAATGTAAGTATGTGGTAAGATTCAATATCATTGTTTTAAAATTTCTTATAAATAACATAGAATTGTACCTTCAAGATCATCACATTGTGCATTTCCATGATAACAATGAAATGTTTATTGAAAAATATTCTTTTCATTTGTGAATAAATTTATTGGTTGAGGTAATATTCGGGGAATGATAACTGAGAATAATTGAATGATAAATTATTCTAAAAAACATTTTTAATAATAGTAGTATCGAGGGTAAATATAGAGAACACCATGTCAACTATTTTTCATTTGGAATTTTGGGTCGATAAAAAACATGAAAAAAATAAATATAGTGAAATTATTATTTGTATTTGTAATTGGGAAGGATTTATAAATTTATGAAAATATAAATTGTGAATTATATATGGTTCTATCATATATTTTTAAATACATGAACTATGTTGATATTGAATGGATTCATATGGTGAGGTTCTTCAATGAGTAGATATGAAATAATGAAATACTATTATGGCTATTTAATATTACCTCCTGAAATTATTGATGTGAATAATTATAGATTTGAATGAATATACATATTTGGAATGAGTAAAATAATAAATTATATTTTTATCTAGTGATGATCCCGAATGATTTATTTTGAAATTTTAGATAATTATGTTTTTCCAAATATAGGATTTATTTGGTATGGTGTGAAATATTTAAAAAATTAGTTTCATTGTGTTTATTACAAGAACATTCTAAGCAGATATGAAAATTAATATATTAATCATGACCCATACAACACGTAATTCATGAATCCCAAGAAATTTCATGTAATTTTTTTAAATTAAAAACAGATATATATTTTTGATTCATTTAAACTAAAAATGATTTTTTATATAGTTCATAAATGTATAAAACATTAAACATACACTATTTATTTTAATGGGTAAAAGTTCCATTTAACATATTTAGGTTCCTCATTATAATGTGTGTAGGATATTTATAGGTAAATTTTTAGGCGGCCAGTCATATATTTTAACTATTACTACTGTATTTATTAGATTCATATATGTCTACATATATATGTATTTTAGAAATTACCAATTAAAATTTATAAAATAATAAAAAATTTGTTGGAAACCATCTTTTTCTTATTGTTAAGTAAATCTACATAAAAAAAGGAAAAAATATAACAATATATGTTTTTTTTAATAAATACAAGATCTTTGAATTTTATCTAAATTCACAACACCTAATAATCAAAAATGGAATGGTTTTTGTGAGAGGAGGAACATTTACATTTTAGAGTTGTTGTGATCAATGATGGTTTATATGAGACCTACACTATCATTTTGTGGATATATATCATAAAAGACGGAATATATTCAAATCTATGTTGTATAAAAAATGGAAAATATCATTCAAAATGAAGATTAGCGTGGATGGAAATCATTATTTTTGAATTTACATGTGTAGGTTTGTGAACTAATTGGTAAGGATTCATCATTTAAAAAACATATACCTCAAGGAATAATGTTTACCTTTATTGGATATCTAATGGATGTTATGTGATAATAACTATATAACATGTTTGATAAAATAGAAATTTGGGAAATTACATGTTTCATTTTTTGATAGGTGTAACATTAATAAAAGAAATAGTGGTAGAGAGATAGAATTTTAATATTTCAATTTTCAATATACACAAGAGCTAACACTAGAATAAATTCTATAATGTTTTGCATAAGATGATATTTGTGGGAAACAATTACAATTTATAGGTACAATAATTGTTTGGAAACAATAATTTTATGGTATTATATCAAAATATGATTGTGATGACATGAATATGGATGCCACTCAATGGGTTAATAGAGCCTAGTGGGGCACATGGCCTCAACCACATCTTCCCGAATACCAGAGACTTCCCATAAGAAGTTAGGGCCTAGGGTGTGTCAATGGGAATACAATGACCCCATTATTAGATTGTAACACAATGGACCATATATAATGTAATTCTATATAGTGGGAGTAATATAATTAAACAGCGGAATCAAATAGATGTAATAGATAAACGTGAATAATAATAACTGTATCAACTAGAACAATTATGAGTAAATTTCATATCACTTGAAAACTAAAAAACATAGATACAAGATGACATGGATAATATTTTCCACAATTTAAACGAAATAAAGGAAAACACCAATCATACTGTGATCCGTTTCTATCATCTGCTATCATGTCTATCATATCAACACACAGTCAAGTGTAGAAAGCTGTATGATTTCCTTTGTCAATACCTACAACAATTGAATCTACTCTGGGTACCAAACGTCACCCAAAGAGAGTGTGACATAAATGTTAGGTGGAATCTACCAACAATGTCTATAACATCCGGCCCGTGTAATGGAATATAGCAGTGTGCATCAATGAATAAATAAAGTAATGCAAGCAATACAATATAACTAAATACCCAAGTACCATTTTCATCCCTCACCTAGTTTAGGAACATGTAACCAGTTCATCGATTAATTAATCACCATTTAATGTTAATTGTTCATGTGACGTACTTCCAACACTCACATCTTCTTATGATAATATAAGTATTGAAGGTCCCAAGACATAACAAGGAATCCTGAAAAAGATATCCAGTGAGGGAGTTCTAGGGTAATAACCAATGATACAAAGATCTCATGGAACACTAATTCAGTAGTATGTGAGTCTAGGTAGGGTTAATAAGAGTAATCTAGGGATTGTAATCCACTAAATTCTACAATATGTATCCTATTGAGTCATTGGTTAGTAACCAAGGTAAAACTAGGCTATTCAATAACCGTTCCCTATGGTATTTCACCGTGGCACTGACTAGACAATGTTGGATCCATGAAGTGTGTACGATGAATCCTATAATAATGTGAAGTACCCAACAATAGTATAATAGGAATCCAAGTTATAGACATGAACCAGAGTCTAGGTGGGTATCAACCTAAGTAAATGTATCCTTGAATTAGAATGGGGATCCTGAGGGCTAAGGTATTCTTCTCTCTAAAATATAAAGAGTACTCAAGTCCGTCCATTCCTATTTAATATTTTAATCATGTAATAATTCATTTGGTTCATGTCTTTCCTTCCATTAGTGTTGATATGTATAGTATATTTGAATCCCGTTGTTTATTTTTCCTTTAATTTCCTTCCATTAAGGTGGATTGTCCATGGAGCATTGCAACCATTTAATGAAGTCTCAAATTACCCATTAAGGCACATTAATTAGAGAGGTTCACTCTGCTACCATCCATTTACATTTCATGGTGTTATACAGAAATGTAACTTTAATTCAAACTAATTTTTTAAATCCAATATAAATACTTATTATACATGTAATTTGAAATTTCACATTTAAAAATCATTTGAAATCAATTACCTTAGGCAGGTCAAGTGGTGAGAATGCAAGGTAAATTCCATTAGGAATCTCTCATCCATAATAATTAATTTATTATGGAAAGGCTCACCTTTACTCAGGTAAGAAATGGATCATCCGAATGGTAGCGCAAATGTGTCAAAAACACTAACAACCAATTTATGGAATAACCTTCAACACGAGGATGACTAGGTTATGGTTGTACCGAATAACAACTAATCACATATTTGGAAAGAGAATAACTATAAAATTTTATCATGTATAATCATGGAATGGAAATTTATGAAATAGATTCCCATGAAACTGATGGTCCCCACCAGAACATTCAATAAACAATGAACTTTAGGGATGATTCATAGACCACCCACCTTGGGGTTGTATGATACTTCTCCTCGAGTATCAGCCCTTTATGTTAAATGGATTGTAGTAGACCTATGAAGATGGAAATAATGATCAGATGGTGATATCTAGGCCGAGAGTATGAAAAATGATGAATTGATAAGTGGGACTCGAGGTCATATCGTTGTTCATCCAACGTGAAGAACATAAGCTTGATTAGTTGCTACATGAAAGAGATATTTTTAACCCAATATTTGGCATTCAAAAATATCAAAATTGGAGAAAATAGAGGGAAATACTGATGGTTTATGAGCTGGGAAGAAGGTGGAGGATTAATAGATTATTTAGGGGGAACCAAAAATTTACCTAGAAAAAATGTCAATACATGGCTTTTCAAACCGTTCGGAATGGCTCTGCTTGAACAGTTTGGTCTGCACCGTTTGTTGAACTATGCGCAATCCATGAATGAGTACCTAAGGAATAGCTTCACTCGCACAGGTATGCCACGCAGTCATGCACCAACCATGTGAGGTGGCTCTGTCCGAAATAACACTATCCTCACTGTTTACACTAAACCGTGCACAGTTTTTTTCTCCAAATAAATGGGTCCTAGGATCAGAACAAGAATCTATAACCCTCATTACCTTTACAAACATATTAGAAATCCATATTAGGTCCAATGAAAATATATATACATAAAATTAAAAGATCCATACAAGAGTGAAAAAACTGGGTTCTTACACGGATGCTCTCATTATTATTATTAACGATCATGTAACCAACATTGATATTGAAATTGGAACAGAATATTTCAAATATAAAGATGTTATGTTCCCAGAAATGGATTCCACATACCAAATCAAGGATCTTGGTAAGGTAGATCATCTAGTAGGTGTAATAATAATTGGTTGTTAATTGGTAGACAAGATGAAATTAAATATGAATCAAAAAAATTTCATACCAGAATTTTTTTTAAATTGGATTAACCTTTGTCGAGGAAAATTCTATAATGAAAAAATATCACAATTATCCATCCTAAAATTCATTATAATTATTGATTAAAAATAATTATATCATTACCATTTTATTATTCATATAGATGTCAAGAAGAAAATCATAAAAAATAACCCATTTGGATGAAGTCAATATAAGACCAACATGATGTTGTTTTTTACTATAAAGGATGACATAATGGTTTTAATGGTGTAAATAAAATTTTATAGAATAATGAATGAACCTAGACCAGGTATCATTTTTCTTCTAATAAATAAAACAAAATTTTAAAAATAATCAAGGTGATCATTGATTCAATTAATGGTTCAGTGGGAGTAAAGTATTTTACAAAATAAAATTTTTAGTGTATATTTTTTTATTCAAAGTGAAATTATTGACATGATGTCTGTTAAATAATTTTGGAACATTTTTTTCTCAATATAGGATATATAAAACCAAAAATATTATATTGGGGTCATAATCAATCTTGATGGATGCAATATTCTACCTGTACTATATCAATTTATTTTTAACGGGACGATACTAATGATATTATCTATAGAAAAATATATGAGGGGTTTGTTTCCTGTGTTCATTTTTATTCATATATCCATGAAACTGTTTACTAGAACACATGAGGAGATATAAAGGATAAAGTGGACTCTATAAGAAATAGTGACTATTATAGACATTTATTAAATTATATGTCCCAAGATATATTACTCATATGCATTATTTGGGTTATGATGATATGAAAACAACCATATTGGTCACCATTAGATAGAAGATGATGTTGTGTTCAGATATTTGAGGAATGTTTTGGACATGTTCCTATATTATATAGGTGATCAGAAACTATCCAATAAAGGATATATAGAATCTAACATCAAAAAAATTAAAATGGTCTAAAATCATAATCTGGATACATATTCACAATAAAATGGGTTTATATCAACTAAAAGATCTAAATGAAAAACAGGTAATTTTTTTAATATTATAGTTTGATTATATTATAACTTTTGAGAGTACATAACAATAATTTTTCTTAGTAATCATCACATATGATCATGAAATTGATCTTTGATATAATGTTTATATCATTACCTATTATGATAATTCCAAAATTATGTATCTTATAGTAGAGACACAATCACATATGTAGATTAAAAAAAATAATATAAAAATCATCATAAGACGGATTTTTCTCATTTAGGTGATGTCACAATGAGAGGATTTCCACATATGATATACTATAATACCCCAAAAACTAATGAATTAAATAAATTGTTACACGATAATTGTGATAATGAAAGGATAATAAAAGTTATTATTAATTTGATCTTTTCCTAGTGGCAGTCTATTGGAGTTTTTGAAAATGAGATAAATAATTGTAATTTATAATTCATTTATATTATATTAGTTAATTGTTAATTAAATATATTTTAATTAATTCATAATTATTTAATTAAATTTAATGTAATAATGTAATAGAGTATTTTTTTATTTAAATGTGTATTGTAATCACAGTGAAGAGGAGAACCTTGAAATTTCATTATGATATTCTTAATCATGTTATATATAATCATACAATTATAGTATGTGACAAAAATTATGTTTTCTATCATGTGAGAGTACTCATTAGAATATTATATATTATCACATGATACTCAAAATAGTAATATTAATGATAATAGATTATGGGAATATATATGGAAGTATGAATTCCAAAAGATTTAATGTTTTGATATTTCCTTTATATGAAAATTTATTGATATGTAGATTTTATGGTTTGAATTTATCCATGTTTTCAATATTCAAAATTCATGTACAAAAAAATATACAAAACAATATATTTTCCAGATATTGGACACATTATGCCTTCCACCAAAAGTTATGATATTAATGAATAACTTGAATAATTTTTTATCCCTTCAATAATTAATGAAGTTGTTATTGGCTCCTTTGAATGAGATAAATCCATAAAAATAAATTTTATGTCCATGGTTTATTGATGAGTACATTTCATATAGTCAGATAATGATATGTTAAGAATTTTTGATAGTATAATAGGTTTCCAACATACGTGATTAGAAATTGTGAAAATGGTATTATGATACATATTATATATTCAAATGTGTTTTTATATTTATAGAATATATTCTTCCACTTTGGGATCCCTAACCCATTTCTATACAGTAATTTTGTACTTTTGGAAAGGTTGACTATTGAAATTATGAAAAATATATAGATGGCCACATAGAAATTGTTTCATTTAATATTAGTTAAATATTATTTATATTTAATATTTTGAATAAATTATTCCCTCGAGATAGTAATGTAAATAGTATTTTTTATTTATTTTGTTCTCATAAGAATTTAATTATTATTTATATGTATTATAATTATTTATTTTTGTGAATATATTATATTTATTTCTATTTTTTGGATAGTAATGTTTTAAATAAAAAAATACATATTTAATATATAATTTTTTCGATATAATAATATTAAATAAATATTTCTCCATCAATCTATGTATAGAGTATTTATTTATTTATTCAGTGAATATTATTTTATTAAATATTATTTTTTTGATTAAAAAATCATAATTATGATTATTGATTGAAATTTTTTATTGTTGAATACTTATTTAACATGTTTCAAAATAATTATTTATAATTTTGTTATTTAGTTTATTCCATGAAATTAAATAGTTGTACTATTTTATAACATGTAACACGTATCCATTATTGTCTAATAGATATTTTATTTCCATGGGTGAAATTGATTTAACATTTGAGCCTAACCATAATTAAATAAATAAACTATATTGTCAATTATAGAAATAATTATATATGTGCTAAAAGATATCATTTTAACATATACCACTTCTTTTATGTATCTCCAGAATAATACTAATAAGAGATTCTCCATCAAGAACAATGAAACAAAAATTGATCAACAAAGTAAAATTAATATGTTAATAACCCATGTTAGCACTCAGCAGATCATCTGTGATTTTTCTAGTTTGTTGGATAAAATATGCATCATCATTATTTGTGATCTACATGAGGTCACCATTATGAAAAAATGATAACCACTTGGTTTTAGATTGGTCAACATGATCAATAAAGAAGGTTATCATGTTTGAGGTTACCATTATTCTTATATTTTAAATTTCATATAAATTAAAATGAATGGTGTTGTTTTTTGGCAATAGAAAAACTAAAAATTAATTAATTTCAGAAATATTGTCTTGTTTATATAATTCATTCCATGTTCATTTCAAATGATACATTGAGTAAATCATCATATAATTTATCCATATACCTCATATCATCTTTTACTATATCCAAACCATCATATCGTAGTGATAGATGTGCCATCTGATTCTATTAAGTATTGATATTCATGGAATTGAAACATATATTTTCTAGTAGGGAGATATCAACAATGTTAATTGTTCTGAACATGAATAATGTAGATCATATCTGTGATCCTATCACCTCTTTTGGTTAAAATGAATTAATTCCAATACACAGAACTTTTGGTTATGTACATCCCATATATTTCAATGGGTTATAATGAATGTTATCTAAAGACTCCATTATAATTTTGACATGTATTTTTTAAATATTTAATTGAATTTCACAACTTTGTTTAGATTATAATATCCAAGTGTTTTTTAAAAATAACTCACTAATCGTTGAACTATGATATGAGAAGATGTTTTCCATCCTAATATTCAATATTATTATGTACCAAAATATAATGACAAACAAACATCACTTGACACCATATTGATTCTTTCGTTAATTTAATAGTTTATTAGGAATAGTAGTGTATGGAATAATTACAGTTCTATTATAGAAGAGTCAATTCCAGTCCATTATAGTAAAATAATGATAAAGAATGCATAAATATGTGATAACTAAATGGTGAATCTGATTTTATATGATATAATGAGGTTAATTGATTATATTACATACTATATTTTCTCAAAAGTTATTCATTTCACTTTTAAATTCATATGTATTCTTCACTGGATAAATTAAATTGTTCACTTCTATGGTGTAAATATTCACAAGTAAGTTTATTATTAAATTAAATTTCATAATAAAATATATTTGATAATGAAGGTGTAAAGGAATATTATAATACATTATGAAGCATCTATAAAAAAATTTGTGTGTCATTCAATCATTTTAAAATATATATGGAATTTAAATAATTTTAAATGGGATTATTGTGATGTATTTTGGTCTGTATTTTATGTTATCATTAATAAAGACCAAATTAAAATTTATTAATGATTATTATAACAGAAAAATGAAATTTTATCCTCATAAAAAACCTAACAAACTCTTATATGAATCATGTATGATCTAATCTTTAATATATATTTCTATTTATAGAAACTGGTGAAAAAATAATGAACTGCTCATTCATGGTTTTTATATCGATTGTGTGATTTTATATTGATATTTTAGTAAATTTAATGATATTGATTTACTAATTATATAAATTAATGATCATATAATGGTTAATCAAGATCTCTATAATTCATTAGAAGTTATACTAAATGGATAATAACTTGGGTATATCAAAATATGATGACTTGAAATAATGTTGACTATAATGGGATAGAATTCATGAGTAATTAACCTTTTTAGTTATGCTCATCATAATTTTTTTCACATATCCCAATATAATAACTTATTCTCACTACTTATTCTCATATTTCCCATATACATATATACATTCATATTTAGTGATCTATTTGTACATTAAAATTGTTAAATTTTAAAAGGTATATAATTATCATCTTTCATTGGTGATGGAAATATAAGTACTTATGTGGTATATTATTTTCAATAATATAACATATGTATGTATTATTGAAATAAATAATACCTAAAATATAGTTTAAAAATATACCAGATTTATAACATCTCGTCCCAGGATCAAATATTATGGTTCTTCGAGGTGGTGGGTCATGTATTCCCAAGAGTTCCTCCCCATACACAATTGGAATCTAACTTTTAGTGACGGTATAAGGTGGTATTATGGGTAGAATATACCCTTATATCATAGTGGGGAAAATAATAAGATATAATAAATTGAAATAGTTTAATCAGAACATAACATATAGAACAATGTAAACATGTATATTAACCAACGAGGTAAGAATAATCATCCAATAAACTGAAATAAAAATCATGCGGAAAAATATAAGTCATATACAAGATGTAATGCAATGCTGGTATAAAAATGGAAGAAATTGATATAGGGAATATATGTAAAGAATAAGGGATAAAAATAAGAAAAGGCCAAAAATAATGGTCCAATAAAATCATTAGCATAATCAATGTCATACGATCTCGTGATCTATTCTATAATTAAAAAATGAAGAATCTAAATCAAGGATATTCCCCTTAACCAATACTAAAAACATTGTGTTTTATCAAGTAATAATGGTTGCTCGAGTAGGGTGTCATATATACTCAGTAGGCCCCCACCAATAGTTTCAATAATTAATTAATCCAGAATAAATAGAATATCATTGTCCGAGTAAAATTAATAATATAAAATGTAGGAAAATAAATACCTTCTATCTTAGGTCACTCATTGAAACTTTTCTATGTCTACATACTTCAGCATAGGTCAATGTATATCTGATCATTCACTATTTATATTTATATAGTAATGAAATATATATTTCAATGATTATAAATGTATTTTCAAAAAACATGTCAGTACTTTTAGTGTCATATACATGGATACCAGGTGTTGGATTGATAAAGGGTTCCACTCAAAAATCATTAACAAACCTAACACGCCAAATGATATAGATAGAACACAATCCCATACTCTTATATGAATGCAATACATCTTTTTCATCACTCGATATGGCAGAGTGAGTTTTCATTCCTATTAAATGAAGAAAAGAAATGTAGAATTCCATTCACATCATCTCAATAAAATTATTATAGTTTTAGACATCTCTCACAAAACCCCATATAAGGGTGTGGGAAACACAATGCACAATAGGACAATAAACCATTTTTTAACAACCATCATCCATGTTTTAATAATAACAACCTTGAGGGTTTACCATTAATGCAATAATAAATTTTTAGCCTCAACTAACCAATGATATTACCTCACATATAATCCATACATATAAGCCTAAATCACATGTAATTTACATTACACCCATTATAAATCATTAAATTTAATCCATTTAATTATTTAATAATGGGTAATCCATTTAAGGGTCAATCTAAAAATATATATAGTGTTTCTTCATTTATAAAGTTATATAAAAGTAGTAAATTCCAATTTATATGTCATAATGTCCCATATAGGGGCGTTTTGATACATTATACACTTATATATGGAGTGAAATGAATCAAACACACCAAAAGGGTGGTATTCAGCTAGGTCTAAATCTTATAACAATTAAAGACAATTAATTAGTGAAATTAATCATGACATAAATCAAAAAAATAATGTTTAACACATTTTACACAATTCCTTAAATTGTTATATGTTATTCACTATGAAATAATACTATGAAATCACTTATCCTTTTGTAAAATATTTATATAACACCTATTTTAGGTCCATAGATGAAAATTATTGAAGCATCATCCATTGTTTCAAAGAATAATAGCTGAAATAACGAAAATATTTAAATTTTCTAAAATTTGTGAATATGAATTAAAAAAAATAGTTTCTATTATGGGAAAAGAAATTATTATTAGATTCATGAGAAATCAAGTGGATTCTATTATCAATAAATAGCATATTATTATGGTTCGATTGTATAAATTGGTAATGATTTATCTTGATCCCTATAAGAGGATGTGGGAGATCCTACCACTATTCGCAAGTGGTGTTCTATCTACTGGATGAGAAAATGTCATAAATGGTATGGATTAATGTTAATTAATGTGAAACCTATAAAATGACCCCCCCCCCCAAACTAGGTCACGTAGTTTTACCTCACAGTAATAAAAACTATGCACCAATTGTGCACTATCGGGTAGCCATGATCCCCACTTTCACTGTGTATGTGTAATGTTTGACTAACCATTCATAAGTAACATGGAAAGTCTCTAACAAAAATGTCAACAATTTCACATGTTCTTATAGAATGGAATACACAATTTAAGGAAAACAATATGGCCTATCATGTGCATTTCATACCTCAGACAGTTGTGTGCACAATTAGAACTAACCATGTGGTGCACTCTGTTTCTCCAATTTCAAGATCTCTAGTCTCCAATCAATCCTTTGACACTCACAAAGTCACCCACAAAACATTGGTAATATATACCAAGAGATAAAAAATACTTTAACATAAAAAAAATTAATTCATAGATTCATGAAAATATTTTCCATTAGAACTTCACATTGTATAATAAAATAGTCCTTGAGTTGGCCTTTATTTGGTAAATATGGATTAACTGTTAAAATCATCATCCAGTAGGCTTAGATGTCAGATTCTTTCCCCCATGGCTCTTTATGTATGTATTTGTGGTTATATTTCACTTATACTAACTTAATGGTCTATCCATACAGTGTTCTCACACTCCATTCCGTGATATGAACTAGATACCTCATTATGGAAGCATCCACATCCTACTCAACTTCAATTGGTTGTAGAAAATCTGATGGATTTTGAAAATATGTGTGGATCTGTGTTATAGGAATGAAATCATATGTATATTTATATATCCGAGGAAGTTCTATCTGGTAATATAATGATCTACCTCGTTCCAAATATTCATTGTGTAAAAAAAATATATGTGAAAGCTTTCCATGAATTTCAATATTTCAAAGTGTGAAAATGACTGAAATATTCATTAAAACCAGATCTCCAACCATGAAAATAATATTTCATCAATGAAGGCTCTCATATGACAACCTTATGGATTCAACTTCCATTATGCACTTCTAAATAATTTTCATCCCCAATTACATCTTCTAGATAACATGTGGTCAAAAAACTTCTTCACCTTCCTCTAACCAACATACAGATCATCAAAAAGGTGCACCATATATGGATTCATAAGGAACAAAATTAATAGTATCTTGAAATTTTTTTATTGTCAGAGAACTCACCTAGGGGAATATATTTTTCCCATGAATTCTATATGGCATGGACACCAGAACAAACTATTTTATCCAACACTTTAATCATACAATTTCTAAACTTTATGGTATGACGCTTATTAGTCATTATCAAAGTCTCATTTTTAACCAAATCCATTTTTATTCCCATCTATAATCGAAATGTGACATTATCATCCCAATCAGATATGATAGAATATGGATATCTATGAAGACATAAGACCTATGTGAAGTATATCCACCATATATATTCTACTAATATCGAATCACATAATTTTAAGAAGTGCAATAACTTCATGATCTAATCAATAGCTAACCAAAATATATAATTTCCACGAGGAAAACATTGAAAACCTATCACAGTTTTCATAGAGGGAATGATACAATTTACACTCAAGAGTGTATGACATCTATATAATTCATGTTAGTCAAAGACATTCCAACATCACATGATGATAGGTGGAATTACATGGGAAAAAATTAATATCTCCCATGTCATTGAAAGAAACTATTACTGGTTATTTAAATCTCAATAAAACATACAGACATTGTGATATACATCCCAACGTGAGGTGTGAGATTTATGGGTCAAACCCTATCAAATGATTTATGGAACAAAAACACACTCATGAAATCATTAGGTATCTTCATTATACATGATATATCCAAAAGATGAATCTCCATCAGAAACACTCACCCTTAGTGCTAGACCATTGGGATATACAAATTACCACATTATCACCCACTTCATAAGGGTAGAGGTCATTGTTAATGATAAGAGGGATATCTTATCGTGATCCTCCTAAACAAGGAAATAAATATATAAAAGAAATGATATGAGATCAAACTCACCACTATCCTTCAAAAAATATTACATCTAGATATTATATCCCATGACATTGGCTATAGATTTTCCTTTCCCATGGCTGTAGGACCCCAACATGATACTAATTTTATGTACCCAACTGATCAATTCTTCTTGAGATTCAGAGAAATCTTTTTAAAGATTTAGTTAATTATTTTTTGGAATTTGAAAAAAAAAATACTCCCCATGTATGTATTTTCTCCTATAGTGTAAATCTTACACAACATCATCTAGGTCAAGGTAATGTGTAATTCAATTCTTCTTGTGATACCTCAAATGATGGGACCTATGGGCTATTATTCAATCACACATCATTAGAACCTATCATGTCCTGATTCCTAATGCATCCCAGTAAACCATATATCTCATTCCTAGATCTATAAGAATTGGGATAAATACTGTACTCAATGTTCCCTTTAACTCTTCAAAATCTACATCACATGATAATGAAAATACGAATTCAACAACCTTGTTATTCAATACCATAAGAGGAACTACAAGGCACGATAAATCATGGATGAATAATATGTGATACCATGGTATCCCAAATATTACCCATAGCTCTCACCTTCTCAAGGTCTATAGATAATATGGTATCTGAATTGGTATGACACAAAAATGAACATTGTTAATAATAAACAAGTAGTTTCTGATCATTGAGAAAATATTGTTCTTTCTCAGTGTATCCAGCATGATCTCATGATATTGGGTATGATCGTGTTGATAACAGAAATACATGAATATTTCATCCAAAAAGAATATAATAATTGAATCCAGATTCTGGTAAAAATAATAATTCATCAGAGCTATAAAAATATATATAATATTTGTGAGACCAATCAACATTTTTAGATACACACAAAAACAATAAGTGGTCCATGGTTGCCAAGGGCTAAACTCTCTGCTCTCTTGTTTTTCATTGAATAAATATCTTCATGATAAGTGATCCAAAAATCTATGAAAGGTTTATCAAATTACCTAGAAATCACATTATGATACACTAACCACAATTATTAATGTCATAACATCCTCTCTCCTTTGATTTGACCAAATATTTATTCTATTCCTCGAAGTTATTACCGATTCTTATTTTACGGTGATTATTTTGTCTGTAATACATTAAAATATTTATTGTACCATAAAAATTCATTGAATAAAGAATAGGTTAACCACAAGTAGTCGTGATAGTGAGTATATAACATTTTCCTATAGATCATATAACAATATCTTGATCATGAAATACATTATAGGTTCTATACTAAAAAGAGGAATGGAAACTAGTTCGGCTCGTAGGACTAGATCAATGGTGAATTATACCTATATATGTTACGATATCCCCAAAAATTCATTACGTATGAATACTTGAAAATGATAAACTGCATGAGAAAAAATAGAAGGTCACAACAAAAAATTGTTGAAGAAAATTCTAGAAATCTAGTCTCTCTCTCTACCCAGTCCATGTTGCTTACATCCTACTCGAGATTCTTGGACATCTATTTCTCCCTTATGTACATGTATACTGCCATATGGTGATGTTAATTCCTCTCTCTAATTATATTGATTAATATGATCTCAATAGATAACTAATATATCAATCACATTTATTATTTCAACCAATATAATTTTGAGAAAAAAAGATTCCATAAAAAAGGGATTCATCAATATTAAGAGGAAAATACTTAAATTAGTGAACATCCTCTAATTGTATAAACAACAGGTTATTTATTGTCAATACACTATTGAAATACACAACCTCTAAGACCATACCCTAAAAAATATACATAGATATGAATGAGTTCTATTACCCTATTTCCAATAAAGAAGACACTAATGTAGATTCTACTAGAATAGTAACGTAAATAGTATAAGGGTTTATTCCCTTCAACTCCAGCATTGGCTACACATAATTTAAAATGAATTTGATGAATCTATGACTAAAAACATAATTTACCTAAAGCAAGCATGCTCTACATGAACTACACGATCTATGTTTGATTCATTAAGCCCCGACTAATACATTGATTTGGGTGTAAAATTTTATTCTAGCTGCCTTACAAATGAGATACTACATTCTAAACATATAAACATTAATTTGGTGTAGAAAATATCTCTCTAGGAACAGTATGAATTTTCCTTCAAAATAATTTGATATAAAACATCGTTCTATAGCCTCTTCACTATATTGGACTTTACACACCCTAGTTTCCACCAAAGTTACATATATGGATGTTTTCAGTACGAGTTATCTACCATTGCCTATCCACAAAAAATTCCTAGAAATGTCAGTTCATTTTGAAAGAATAGTCACTAGAAGTCTTGGGTGTTGTACCATCATGGATCACATTGTCATCTTCCCTCATATTCCACACTATTATGAGATCATGGTAGACTATCATTGATATACTTGTAATCTCGAAGATTCAAACCTATAACTAGATGGCATAAACTAGCTTATCCTCAAATGAATAGTCAATCATGAGATTATCACCATGTATGGTCAATTTATATTTCAAAAAATTAGTAAATTGACGTTAATATTGCATTACATATATATCTTTACTCCCTACGATCATGAACACTCTATCACAGTTTTCCCTCAACATACATCTAATGAATTATTCATATATGATAGTCTTGAAGTCCCTATTTATCATTTCTCGATGCCCATATGCATGGAAAATG
Organism: Viscum album; assembly: GCA_963277665.1. Taxonomy (NCBI): domain Eukaryota; kingdom Viridiplantae; phylum Streptophyta; class Magnoliopsida; order Santalales; family Viscaceae; genus Viscum; species Viscum album. Next base: position 811,740,684 of record OY728161.1, on the reverse strand, counting down.
ACATACCACCATCTCATGGAAGAACCACATAAAATATAAGTAGAGAACACGACCTCTACCCCAAAGGAATTTCTAAATGACTGATGATAGGTTTCATAGCCTATAACCATGACCCATCGACATGAGGACCACCATCCCCCAAAATGATGAGAGGATTACCAATTAGAAACTCTCAATTCAACTATTCCATTTTCAGGGCTTGTTGAGTAACTCCTTGAAAAGACTGTATCATACTTAGAAAACCATCTCGAAAAGGAGAGTCATTTATCATATTTAGAATAAAATGTAGTTCCAGGGGTTCCACTACAGGAGGTACTAGTAGAGTGTATGGGCCTATGCCTCCAGTTCTTAGTCCTCACCACCTTATTGGAATCTGAATCGAGAATATATTGGTGTCACAATTCAGATATTCTTGATGCATGCCTAAAAAATAATTCAGTAGCTAAAATTGTAGAAGATGAACAATATGATAGTTACATATCCCTCATATGAAATGTATTATGCCTCTATTCAAGCACAATAATATATTTCAATGTTTTAGGTAAAATCCATAATATATAGAAAAACATATGAGGATCTCCCATGTATCCTTATTTGAGGTCACGTTTTGGTATAGGTCTATTGTCACACTATTGAGGTTTTGTTTTACAGTGTGTCAATTTCATGGATTATAGGAAAAAGACCATTACATTTAATTGGAATCCCAGTTTTGTGGAATACATTTCATTTATTAAATTTAATTTCATTTATGTTAATACAATTTTATATTAATATACAAATATCATGGTCTAGTTAGATTGAATAACCCTTCGCACACTATACATGTCATACTCCCCATGAATTAAAATTGGCATGTCAAATAAATAAAACAAGGCCATTACAAATAGTATGAGAATGATACATGTAAAAGAAAATTATTTAAATAAATTAATCAACATTAAAGATTTATATAATCACATGATCTATAAATAAATTTTGGAATCCGAGTAAGTGAATCAACTAATGTTCCATAAATCTGTGGAACAACTGGATTTAGAACCCACAACATGGTATAATTATCAACATGAGGTTTCATTGAATAAATTTGTGAGAAAACCCAATTTATATTGATTTAGGACCATTATTTATTCTAATTATATTATCAATGAAAGGAATATTGTCAAATTTCATTATATAAGAACCAACACACTATAATATATGCAATATGTTAATGTATGTAGAAAGTATATGTGGCTTGGAAAATGTCATGGAATATTAGTCATAATTCGCCCATAATAATGAATGAGATTCTAACTCATTTTCATACCCAACCAAGGAATGATGTCTATAACTGTAAAATCAAAAATAATATAATCAGAAAGCAGGTGTATCCCTCGATGTTGAATCTATATCAACAATAATAGGCAGAATAAATTAATAGAAATAACCCAACCCCTGAAATTTTGTATACTGATGTACATGGGTTAGCTACTTCTTGGAACATGATCATTAATAAATTCCCTAAGATAATAGATTCATGATTAATAACCAAATCGAATGAAAAAGTAAATATAAATCCCCAATACAAATATGCATTGTTTGGGTCCTGGTTCCATTTCAATGGTACCACAAGATGGTGTCTCCCATGGCTTCCAGAACACTTCCCCATATGATAGAGGATATCAACTAGAAGTGTGGGGATAAGGTGATTTAGTGGGGATACTATACCCTCATATCATATTATAATAGATGCTATGGTAAAAAATGAAATAGTGGATGAATAACATCACAAATGGAACAGTAGAAATATGTTTAATAACCATAAGTGGAATCAAAATCATTGAAGAAAATTCAATAAATAACAAAACCAAAGGGAATATTGACATTAAAAATTTCATGGAATGATATTATAAAAAGTTAAAAATGGTATATATGTTACATACATATTCTACATTCTATTCAAAAAAATAAATATTCCAAAAGGATGGATCCAATTGAATCGTGATAATATGCTCGATCCTCTACCCCCATGATCCAAACTACAAGACAATTTTATAAATAATATGTAACATGGATCATTATATTATCCACTACGTAATAGTTTTAGAGGTGACCCTAGTAGTTTATGGGATAACATCCATAGGCCACAAAAAAACTACGTCTATAAATAATCCAATAGGTGTAGATACCATAGAGTTTTGTATGTAATATTAATAACAACCAATCCTATAAGAAAATACAATATGGATTAGGTTCCTATAGGACACCTAGATGGCTCTACCTACATCCACATAGGTTTTTGTAAGTTTGACTAGTCACAATATAGATATTAATCATATATATATATATATATTCCATAGTTAAACATGTATATGAACACTATGTGATGGGACATATATAGTAATATACATGCATAATAGGTGATAGACTGACTCATGGAATGAATTAGGCATCCATAACATTTCCATCGAGCCAAAGGATCATTCAATGGTACAATCCCAGAATCACATATAAATGTGAGACATATTTCCCTTCACATGAGTTGGAGGGGTGATTCATTAAAACAAACACTTGATGCAATATAAAAAAGGAGTTCAATTCTCAAAATCCATAAAATAGTATTATATTGTAAGATATCATCCCAATCACCCAATGTATGGGGGCATGAAATCTCATGATCAATATGAGCATTAACTATTTTTCAACAACATTAATCTGTGGTTAGATAATAATAAACATGATGTATCACCTCTAATGAATTTATAAATATTTTCCCCAACAAACCAAGTATATTATAATTCATATATTCCATATATATAAGCATGCATCCCAAAATAATTTATTTTCACCCATTGTCATTCACTAATCATAATCCCTTTAAATAATTAATAATGTAAAATCCATTTCAAGATTAAGCTGATCACTTATGTAGTGTTGGTCATTTAAAAAGTTATATAACAGTTGGAGTTTCAATTTTACATGTCTATTAGATCCACACAAGAGGAGGTTATATCCATTATGAATTAACATAAGGATAAAATCACTTAAACAGACACAAATTAGGATGTTAAATTGGTCAACATTTCATAATTGTTCAATACGGTCCATTGAAGTAGATATACTTATAATAAATCATAAAATTGGTTAAACAGATTTTAGGAAATGTATAGTAAATTACTGAATGTTGATTTACGAATAGATACTATTGAAACAATTTTTCATTTGGAAAATTTCTATAAAGAACATAAAATTTATATGTGGATGACCAATCAACAGGTATGGACCATCGATTCAATGAATAACACATGAAATATCTGAAATTGAAAAATACCCTGAAAATAAGGAAATGGATCTCAGACAAATGTATCTCAAGGTACTGAATGATAAAAAATTATAATAATTTAGTGGATTCAATATCATATGATTAGATATAATTTTTTTTGAAGGAGGTATGATAGGGAACTTGGTCAAGAAGTTAACATGATCCATAGTTGGGGATGAGAGGGAGTACATAGGGTATGTGAATCAATGTTTTATCTTCTTGATGAGAAGAAAGAAAATAATGGTATGGTTTAAAATTTATTAATGAAAAAACTAAATATCAATCTTAAAAATTGGGTCACATGATTTATTACATAGTTAGAAAAAATTTGTGCCAACTGTGCACCATCCACATCCCATGATCCCGACCCACATGGTCAAGGTGCACAGATTTCTTAATCATGTACAAGCCATGAAAAAACCCTCTTTCAATAATGTATGCAATTATATAAGGTCATGTGGCCCAGATCATGTGGTTGTAGAAAAACTATCCAACAACCCATGTGCACTAGGTACCATACACATTTTAGTCACATATTTATCACATACAATGCACTAATTGTGAATCATACTCAATTTATCCAATTTTCATATCTCTAGGCTCCGAAAAAGCCCTAGATTCACTCAAAACCTTCCTTAGGATTTCAGACACATTTACTAAGATAAATCAATGTAATTTAGCTGAAAAACAATATGGTTTCACCTTTATGAAAATCCATGTCATCAACATAATCTATTACCATACAAACTATTAATAAGATAATAAATATATATTTAATTATGATCATTAGTATATGATATTTTTCAAAAATAATTGTTTACATAATGTGTTATATTATTATAACATATTAGTAATTAAATAATTATTTCCTATCGAATTGATCCAATAAATATAAATATATTATTTTTGACTTTCATGAAATATTCAATGGTGGTATATCACCAATTTAATTATAGGAATTAGTAATTAATTGAGTGGTAAAATGTTTAGATGAAATTAAATATAATAGTTATAGTGTTTATTCAATAAAATATTTTACTTATGTATATATTACTATTCCATTATGTATTTTATTTATTAATTAATGGAAAAAAACTAATTTATAACTCTTATTAATATAAATTTAATTAATGGTCACCTATATTAGATCATATAATTATTAAAACATGAATAATGCAAATATATTTTATTTGAAATACATAATATCATTGAAATAATAATATTAAAATTTTCTATATAATATTAGAAACAAGAAAAATAAATTCAATAAAGAAATCACAATCATTATCACTAATGTCATTATAAAATACAAAACAATTATTAAATTGTTTATGCCATAAATATCAAAAAACATATTTACATATTAAAATTCATCAAGAAATGCTAATTGTTTCTGCTAAATGTAACATGTATTAAATATTATATTTTAATTAAATACAAAAAAAACGATAATTTTTATAGTGTAATAAACAATTTTAATTAATTTCAGGGAACCCACAAAAAATCTCATTATAAAAACCAAATATTAAAAAAACATTCAAAACATTATCTTAGAATTTAAACAAAATTGTTGAATGGATTTTAGCCCAAGATTTTGAATATCAGTGATGTAATTTTTATACTTATTCTCAATTTAAATATATATAGTAAAGTTGTATTCCTTCATTATTATATATACAATAAATTTTTATGGCCCAAAATCAAAAAACAAAACCTCATATTGTTTATAGTAACATCCAATTGGTTCTCTATTGATTCCTAATATATCCACTGTATACATAATTTAATATAATTCATCATGGTAAATTTTTTATCAATGATCAGTTCCTATCAACATTAATTTGTAGTATCCATAATGAATTTTTCATATTTATATTTCATATAATTTGTTTACATACATTTTACCAAAATAAATCATCATTCAAATTGCTATATTTTTTCTTTTTTGATTTCTAATACATTGTCAATTATTAATCATTTTATATTCATAATCATTGGAAATTGTTAAACTATAGAAATTCATTTTTTCTACTCACTATAAAAATTTATTTGGCATCATCCCTATTAAGAACACATATCCCCATATGATAATGTGAAACATCTGTGTAACAATTTAATAAAATAATCCCTTTATTCAACACATTTATTAATGTCTTGAGAAATCGAATAATTAAATTTAGTATATCCAGAAACATATGTTATTTAATCTTTATGTATTATTAAAAATTTTTATTTATACAAAACCTGATATATATCAATATAACTTTTTAGAAAATATTTAAATAAACTAATAATTTTCATATATTTACTCATTATTTCTCAATAATGATCCCAAATAACATACATAACATATAACAGTATAATATCTATCATAATTATAAAAAATCAACAACATTCTCTATAACAGACCCATATTTTTTTTGTTAGCAACATTTTTCAACATTATATTTCTAGTTTGAATAATGAATGGTGATTTATATGAGTCTTCAAAATAACGATTATTTAATTGGTGTATTTATGTAATAAATATTAACTTCATGGTGTTTAAATATGTACAATTTCTATATATTATTTGAACATTTGTATATTCCTTCATCTATATCCCTACATCATCCTTTTATGCCATCATGATCAACAAATGTATAAATGGAGGTAGATTCATTTGAGTATGATAGGTTTTAACTCCATAACTTACAATATAACTATCCCTCATTTATAAATGCATAATTATTTATTCTCCTTCAATGATACTCATAAAAATATATGAATGATCCATCATACTCGGATCATCGACACAACAGTTTTTCTTTCCATTTTACTGATTCACCAACCCAAAATAACTCATCTGTTCTTGAACAAAGATATTCCACATGACCTAGGGAAAACCTCCCAACACACTAAGAGTTACATATAATAATAAAGTTAAAATATTTTGATAGAAGGGAGAAAATACCCATGATGTCAAATGATATTTATAAAAATAGGTGATAAATAATTTTACATAATAAAAAGACATTCCATAATTATGCCAATAATACTAAAAAATACAACTCAATTCTAGGAAAAAAATAAAAAATATATACTATGGTAATATGAAACATATTTTTCAGGTATAAAATTTCCAAAATGGCACAAAACTATAACTGATGAACTAGCTATCTAGTCTATGAAACTATGTCGTCAAATATCTTCATTATCATCACCTCCACTAATCTTCATTATCAGGATGTCGAAATATATCCCATGAAAATTATAAGAAAAATAAATTCATTAAATATCTTCTAGATCCCTTGTAGGGAGTTACCATGAATTATTTTGGCACCACCCATAATGTAACATTAAAATATTTATATATACACAATGAAATATATGTTGTAAATGTAATATATTTAAATAAAACATAATTTACAATCATATTCAACATGGGATCATCCAAACCCATGTGAGACATTACCATTCTATGATAGTGGTGAAGAAGAATGATACATCAAATTTGTACGAAAAAATGATCACATGAGCTTCCAAAAAATACCCAATTTTTTATATCACATAAAAATAGATCTATATAACGATTAAAATTCATGTTGATTCCCTATAGGAACATCCAAAAATCAATAAAAATTTTCAATTGAATCACCAATAATATTCTAACAATTGGCTCAACTAATCAACAAAAAAGGTCATAATTATTCTGATGCTTCCAAAATAAAAAACGATTTGGACAAAAAAATTCTGGTACACAAGACTCTTATTATTGGTCAAAACTACCACTAATTGTACACTTCCGTGATGGCCTCTATAATGTAATATCAGTCAACCTCATTCCCTATAATACATAATATATGGAGGCCTCCACCTATAATAAGTGGTCATAACCAACTAATGGATTCTATTAATTATTATAGTAACCAAAATAAGCCCACTATCCAACCATAGTGATCAACATGCCAAACATACTGTTCAACTCCATTGGAGAGCCTTCATTTCCACATGTGATCCATTTCTACCACCCATTACAATGGAATATAGCCTCTACATCCTTCTATATTACCACATCTTCCATTAACATGTAAAAATTATCCGTCATATTCACATGTTCCATACCATATAGTTTCTCTTGAAAGTTCCTGAGTTACCACGTCATTAAACCAAATCCCTAGGTATTGTTGCAATTCCATGTAACAATATGAACTACATATCAAATAAAAAATTTCATACTATTCCAACCCCAACTATTTCTAAAATCATATTACCATTGATAAACACTATGAAAAAAATGAAATTCTAAATTATTTCATTACTACTCTTTCCCATAAAACCACTTTTTCTCTCATCCACTACACATTACACCACATCCAAATATATCTTATGGAACAGTTATAAACCATCTACATTATGTTGATATAACATTATTAATTAGTAATATAAATTTATTACATCAACTATATAGTGATTCAATTTATACTATAATTATCACAGAAATTTTGGATTCTTATGATGATGTTTGGTCACGAATCCTCCTTATTGGGCCCATGCCGTAACTCCCAAATCTAACCTCCAATAAGCTGGGGGATGAGGACTACCACTTGCTAGGCATATTAAAAACATTTTAGGCCTTATCCTATGAACAAAAACACACAAAAACGCATATTTTAGCTCATAAAAATGACGAAATGTAAACACAACTGACAACCATGAATCAATTCATATATATCTCATTACCAATATATGAGATGAATTAAAAGAATGAAAATAGGAAAAAATACAGGACCACCAGAAAGGGAAGGTAACACAATTTTAACAAAAATAGATAAATACTGGGACTACTTTATTCAAGTCATAGGAAAAAACCTATGTCTTTCTGGCACCACTAATCATCATCTGGTACTAGTCTGCCTAGAAATTAATCAAAATATTGAATATTTTCACAATAAACGACACATGTGAGAAATGATCATGGTGTGGGGAGTATAAAAATTAGCAGATTGACACCCAAAAACACATAAAACATATAAAATGAAAAACATTCATCTCTACAAAGGTATATTTGTACACCATATTGAAAAAATAATATCCATTTATAATAGTCAATCCAAGACACATAGTCTATAGTTAAGTCACATATATTTTATACGAGCCTAATATTCCAACATGAAGATTCCATAAAGCACTAGAAAAAGAGAACACACTCCAGATTCTAACATCCATGTTGATGTCAGTCCGAGAGGTACTGATTGTTGGGTCTTATCATGATAAATAACATAATCAATGTCCAAGGGTAATATGATTCAATTATGAGGATTATTGGTAGGTCCATGGTTTGATCCCATCAAATCAATCTGGGTTAACTGAATAAGTAGAGGATCAACCCCAATATAGTGTTTGTCACTATGATACCATGAACTCTAACTAGAGGCCAAGGATGAATTGTGGATGTCTCTCTAGGCCTCTAAAAAATATTCCAACAACTCTATCTAGGATGTTCTACTTAAAAGATCATAGTCTTATGTGTAGGAGAAAATTCCATACCATCCTATAGGGAAATTATAAGGGGTAAAAACCCTAAAAAAATGTCCAAGACACGTAAGAAATAGATATAAGTAATGTATATGGGAGTACACTATGTGTAGTAGGGGTCACACATTATTTCCAATGACCACATGTTATTCTTTTGTTAATGAAACATGTCCCAAGCTATGTTTGGGTTATACTAGATGTCATGTAGGTTTACCATGGATTCTATCTATCTTTGTATAAATTCACCTACCTCATGTATGTATGCCCCTGAACCTGTAAATTCATTAATCCATGTACATGGTCCACATCGGGTCATGTGGGGAGGGAGGACATGCCATGTAGGCTACCTGTGTACTCCACCTCATGTACATGTATTCAATAAAGAACACACTAAGTATCCTGGGAGGGACCACTCACTATGTGTGCTTGTCCACACAATGTCTACGATGGTCCACATGTCTTGTGATTTTTAACTCCCTCCAGAAACCCTATCCACTACTATGATGGCCCCACATTCTGTGTATTCCCGGATTACTCGTAGGGTGGTTTGTAATTTTCTTGAGTCACCTGAGAATCCCCTGCATACCTCCTCTTCTATTGTACATTGATCTGGTGATCATTTTCCCATGAAATTGAAGTACCATGCTCATCTAAGACGTCTTGTCATGAAAAATGTGTTTTATCATCATATTTTTTTGAGAAACAGATCAAATCATTATTATTTATTACGAACCAAATAACATTGAAAAATATGAATTCATATGTTCTCAACCATCCAAATTGCTCCATCACATTAGCCACACCGTTGTCATGTTGTGAAGTCACCAGATTCAAGAAATTTGTTCTTTCCTATAAGAAATTCATGTGAAACCCCACAAAATAATCTCATCTATCACAATGACTAAAACACATAAAAATATTCTAGTTGATTGATTAAGGTTCATTGTTGAATTTAAGAATCAAGAATAAGAAAATTCAATATTAAATCTACATTGATTTTGATCAATCCCTAATGGGTAACGAAGCTCTGTCGCATTCATTAGTTAGTTGATTCTAAATTGATGTGTGTCAATCAATGATAAATGATCTTTCAACATTTTAATATGAGAGGATCCTAAAAGCTCCATACAATGGTTATCCAATGTTACCTGGTTTTGTAGTTATCCATGGATTTCTAATATAACAATAAATTTAATGATTGATAATTTTTTTCATTGACACAAATGTTTTTAAATGATTTATTCAATTATTTTTTCACCACTCCCCGGTTGAAATTTTAACAAATTAACCTCGAAGGCTAATATTAAGTTGTGCCTATGGAAAACCTAACAGTTTGAAAAAAAACGTACCCTGGCATTTCTGATCTGAGAACACTTTTTGAAGTTATTACCATTATTCAAGAAAACTACATCGATGTGCTATTAAATATAATTAATATTTTTCAAAACTTATTCCAGACACACCAGGACATTGAATTGCATGTCATCTCAAGGCCTAGTCTAAAAAATATTCCATGTAATATCCTAAAATAATGCATATAAAATCCAACACATTACATGTCGTAATTTATAGATATTTGGAAAACAACACATTTAGAGAGATATTCTTGCACATAAAAAACCGTTATATCTGATAAAAATTAATTTGGTAATAATTTATGGACAACTACATCAAATAATAAATGGATGATCTAGTGATTAAAACACAATAGAATAAAAAATAATAGGACACAATGAAAATTTATATTCAATACAACTAATTTATTGAACATTTGAACCACTACCATAATGTACTGACATGTATCATCGAATCAATGAACACACATCATAATTCTCCAATAGTGGTAAACCACTCAATAGATCATGATTTATTATGTGACTCATTACCATAGGTTTCACCCATATGCTATTGTCTTTGGACTATCAATGTTTTTTCTTAGGGTGAATGTGGAGAGATAATAAACTCAAGTGATAATAATAATAAAAATAATTAAAACATAACTATTTAATTAAAATAACAAAAAGATATATGAAATATACATTTATGGTAATAAAAATATTTTCTACGATGTAATGACAATCATTGAAACTACAAAATGATTTTCCATTGGATGATAACATATTTATACCTATAATAAATAATTTTTATCACCAAAATGAAAACATCAATAAATTAGGTGGATCATTCTAAAAATCATTTCCCCCAATTTTTTTTCATATTAACCCATTCCCATCCCTGGGAAAATGATGTCCATTATTTTGACTTACGTATACAATGAACTATATATTCTAAAAATTTCCTAGAGGGACTACGTATTGTATGAGTAAGAATGAAGTAGTCTACACATACTATTCCCATATATTATATAAATATTTACACCAATGTATGAAAAATACTTATATACCCTAATGAAACATAACAGAGATCCCATTTGACTAGGGATCATGAATCCCTGATTTAATATTTTTCATCCGGATCTAGTCATGGTGTAAAAAAACATTAATTTTCTACCATTTTAGTTGGTACCTCTTCCATTCATAAAAATACAAATTCCCTAGAGTAACATTCCAGAAAAGCACAAAACAATTTTGATCCATCATGACACAAAAAGCATGATCTCAAACTATAACATAAATCACTAAGAATTATTTATTTTTCCACCCAGTAAGTCAAATATTAAATTCATGAAATGAATGGATATTCTTCTCCGTTTATATTGTTGTCTCATAGGTGCAATAAATATTGTGTTCTTCAATCCCCCATATAGATGATCAGCAATAACCAGTTATGATATTAATTAATGAGAACATCATATATATTGATGGTCAACACCATACACATTGATATATAATCTATAAAGGTATCCAGCCATAGTAATTTGTCAAAACCACCACATGGGTACTATATTTGGATATCCTAACACCATATTCCTGACCATCCAAGAATAGAGAGTGTGATCACCCACACCCCATGCCTCACTATCGGTGAATTTTATCTCCACCTAAAATACATGTATCCCAACAATATAAATTATAAAAAACATTAACATAATAGTATAAAAAAAGTTACCATTTTTTAGGATCACTACTAACTATAGTCAAATAATTCACACATGTCATGTTCCCTTTGAACAACAATCCTAAAATCAATATGTGAATGAAATCTATAATTGATGTCATCACAACCAGACATACATTGTACAACATATCAAATAATTCTTTTCATACATTAAATAAATTATCTTTCCCACGTAGGTCTTCTATTAGGGACCCCTAAATTAAATTTAATCTCTAATATGTATCATTAAGGTACTTTAAAAACAACCACAATCAGTCCCCTTTTACTTGAATCACATAACACTAAAATTACAGTTACAAATTCATATATCTTACTAAAATTAACATACTGCAATCTACTCATAAAAATTATTTGGAAACATTATAATCTATTGTAGTAAACACGTGAATCTTAAAAATCCGGAAATAAAAATTTTTTAGTGAGAGGTAATGAAATAGGGAGAAATCCTAACAACAAACACTTATCAACAATTATCCTTACTGATTTCTCCCTCATAATTTAGACTATATTATTTTCCAATATAATTATCTCGTAAAATTACATAGATAAAAAAATGAACAAGGAAATAAAAATACATGGTTGATGTCAAAATATAAAACATCCCATTTTTATAGTCATTTTCAACATTAATATATGATTAATATATTTTTAGAAATGAACTAGATGGAATTTATTTTATAATTTTTTTTAAAACCTGAAAATCAATCGTAATAACTTTCTACTAAGTCATTGAATGAATTATTCAAAAAATTTATTTCATATTTAATTACATATAATCTATTCATAGTGGGACATCTAATGGACTATTCTATAATTATTGGAAGTCATTCCATAATTATTAAAATTTTATATATCAATTAAAATCCCCAAAATCCTCCAAAAGTGGAAAAATAGTTTTTAGGATATCCAAATGTCTCATGATTCCTAAATAATTGAACATTAAAATCAGAATAGTGGTATGAAAAATATTTATATTAAATCCTGAAACTGAGGAAATCATTGAATGATAATTTATCATTATATATCGATACTCCCATTTCATAATGACATCCAGTTATATATGGTTGTTAAATGTCCAATCATATATCATATTTCAGTTATGATAGATAATATATCATCCGAAAAACATTATAAGTCATCCCTAGGCTATCCTAGGCTCCTATAATCTAACTACTACCGATAAAATATTTTCCTATTTAGAGTATTCTAAAATATAGATATAATGAAGTGAACATGCATATCATCCCCACATAACAAGAAACGAATTTTTACCTAATAAATGAAACCAATTTACTAAATGGGAAGTCCATTTTATATTAATAAAATACATTGATTCATTCAAAAATTACAAAAAGACATGATGATGGTATTACCCAAACCTTTTACAAATGAACAAACTATCTACATATCAATCTAGGATCTACATGTGCCTTTAAAATTCCCAAATATCATCTTGGATCATCCTCGATTGCCATAATTATCTAGTGTCATACACTATGAACATTTTATTCTATCATCATACCTAATTAAAAATATAATTTTGGGACGATAGTACAACCCATATTTGAAACATACATCCATCAATAAATTATGAAAATTTTATGTTTAGTCCTTCTATCATACAAACACCTTATCCTCTAGTATCAATCATATTAATCAGAAAACCATCCCCAAGATTCTCATGTATACCTAAAATTTTAATTATATATTTATACTTCAATAAACATTATAACTCAATGGTATAACACTTGTTAAAAATCATTGCATCAAAAAACATATCCAATTTTCTAATAATTAATCTCAGTTAGCATCTTCTAGAATAGTTATTATATCTTCATCTTCCATAACCCCATCCATGTAGTCAAAATTACATTATGTACACCACGTATCTCTCCCTTTACTATCATGGATACACGATTCTACCTTAATCCCCACAAATAAGATCCTAGCATGGTCCTATAACCACACCTATCATGATTCCCCATCTAGCCACATTAACTATACAGTTTTAATGTGTGATCACACTAGGGTTGAATATACAAAATGTTATCATACATGGAACACATAATCAATCATCATATATCTTGTGGAATAGCAACACCTCCACTCTAGAAATTGTTTAGTGTACCATAAATTCTCAACATAATTCTACCCAAACCTCAACTACCCATCTTTTTTACAAAATATTTTATATCCATATGGTCTAATTAATTTCCTTTTAGTCACATAACAATTTAATTTTTTTATCAAAACTGAAAATTAAATGAATACATAATTTTTAACATATATAATAGATGAATTCCCAAAACCATTCTTCAAAGTATGCAAAAAACATTTATTGACCCCAACTATAATCGATTGAAAATGAAAAATATCTACGAATCTTCAAACATAATCCATTAGTATGGTTATTGAAAATAAAAAATTGTTGGATTCCCTATAAAAATATAAAACACTCCAATCATAATTAATATTTCACATAACAATATTTCCATGATCTTCTCATCCATTAAAAACCCTATCTCCTTAATTATCATTGGGAAATCTACATTATTTTTCACCACAACATTATCCTCATGCTGAATGCATATATAACACTCAATGTGTTATTGATTTTTATGGTATAATTGGTTACATGTCACACTATCCCTTAAACATATATTGTAATCCCCTCTCACTTATCAACTAATATTATAGCCCTGAATAAACCAAATATGAGTAGGAACCACAAAAAACATATAAATGTTGGATCACATGCCCATTCATATCAAGAATCACATACATGGTAGTGTTGGGTAGTATTACACTAAAAACTATATATGAAAAAGAAAATATTTTTTTACGGAATGTATTTTAGTATAATTGCATTCCATTTGAAAAAAGATCCATTTTATATCCAAGATTTGTTGAGTATAATTTCACATTGATGTTATATATGAAAAAAATAATAGTTTATATTGGAAACTATAAATAAAAAATATTTTTTATTAAAATCAAGGTTCTAAGAAGTAATACAAATAAACATGTACATATAATCTGAGAATTAAATTTTTAATATTATTTATTTATAGTCCTAATATCCTCTCGTATCTAAGAGGATGAAAATTTATCCATTATATAAGTCAATAGTTTAATAAATAAATTTAAAAAAACACGAAAACCGAATTATTAATACATTTTACCCAGGTTACTTAAAAAACATATCATGAACGTTTTTAATAGAAAAATAATGGGAACTAAACTAATGTTTCACCATAATTCTCAATAATTGTTGTTTCAATTTTTTAAAATAATTCAAACTTTTTTGATAAAAAAATCAAAACCCACAATGATAAAAATTCAAGAAAACTCTAATCATATACAATATAAATAACACACATATTTGGATACCACATTGTAATGATCATTTGAAACTAAATCATTAATAGATAGCATAATCGAGGTGAAACCTAGAACCTTAAGAAATTGTCACCATATTTTAAAGGCTATTGAATTTAAATGAGGTTAAATGGGTGGTATAAGAGATATTATACCCACTATATATATGTAACACTAATAAAAAAATGTAGTTAAATGTTTTATAAAAAAATACACAAAATATAAGTTCATTAAATATAATAAAAAATTACAACCATGTCATTATAAATATAAAATATACATATTATCTCCCATTGGTTGATCCAATGTACATAAGTATTCAATATAACATAGATATAAATACTTCATGACAATGAGAAATGTACTAACTAATATCACTAATTTTTATTTCCAACTAATGCAATGATTTCACTAATAACCATCAATAGTTCCCATAAATAAAACATTTTTCCATAGTTATTCCATGAACCAAAGAAAATTACATATATATATGGGCCCATACATGGTGTGATTATAAACACAATTTCCTATGACTAATTCTATTTATATGTAATATCCATATATATTTATGTTTAAGAAACAATCTAACAAATTACAAACAAATATTATATGAAACCTTCTCAACTATAGATTAGTTTGATATAATGTGGGTCTTTACCATCCATATCCATTTTTATAACATAATTATAAATCTACACTATCTCAAACAGGAAGTTACATTATCCTTCGAAAATAATTTTTCACTCATTTAATCTAATGATATATTGACCAAATATCTTATTAGAAACATCCAGAAAAAATAAATGAATGTCCACAATGAATTTTAGATTTCATGGGGACTTCCAATGTAATTTTCCATAAATATATTTAATATTTTAATGAACCTATTAAATTGTGATAACCATCCTACAATAAACCCATCCCTTCACCTCTAACATAAATATATTGACTCAATCCTCCTAATAGTGGTCACAATATTCATTTTCCATGTAATTCTATAATGATAACATCTGAAATACAAATGGTCAACACAAACCCCTACTGATTATAATCTACAATGGGCTCAAAAAATAATAATTGTTTTCACCACTTCATGGGATTTATCCACTATGTACCTGACACCCAAAACCTAATATATCAACCATTGTTTGAAACATAGCCTAAATACAATCAAAAACCATCTACAAACCTCTATCACCTCATGCAAACCTCTTCATAGAGCCAGGATAATGGATAATAACATTTTTTTCATACTAAAATATAATGTTTCTACACATCATAAGGTCAACATCACCCACAATAAAATGATAAATACCCAACAAATTCCCATTATTCCACATCAATTAGTTAATCATATTTATATATTTTGTAAATAATATCATGGATCCAAACTGACCATGGAATTAAAAATCACTCATTTCATGCCACATTATTCATAAATCCATATTATAATAATGGTGACTACACAATTTAACCCACAATAAAATAATACACTATGAATTTTCATTCTCAATATCACCCAAACCACCGTACTCATGAACTTCCACTACACATCATATAACAGAAATTTTGTATTAAAAATTTCATGTTATTTCCTAAATGTGGCATGATTGACTCAACATATATCAAATCCCCACTATGTTTTTCTTCAATAATAATATTAATTTGGTTATATAAATTCAATAAAATTAATCTTTTTTTGGGAGGGATGATGAAATATTGATAAGTCTTGTATATGAAAAAACAATGATATTTATCCTTACCCACAACTTTATTTTGTTATTAATGACATGAGAATCTAGTAAGAATATAAGTAGGACTCTCAAAAACTAGAACAAAAATATCAAGGGAAATATATAGTTTTTTTATTTCAAAATATTACACTCCATTTTAATATAAATTTCTTCTTTAAAAATTTATATTAATTTCATTAGGTAAATTCTTGGAAAAAATAAATGTATCTATATTATAGAATTCCTATAATTAGATCAGTATAATATCATAGTGAGTCATCAAATAACTCCAACTAACAACATAATGAGTCATAAATTCACTCAATCACACAACATTGTGGCCATCATTTGATATATATTCAATTAATAATGGGTCATTCTAGAAATATCGATATTTCAAAAAATGTCATGAATGTTCAAATAACCTCTAAAACCAAACATTTAATTTTATTCCATAAAATCCTCCCCAAACCAAAAAATTTAGATGATCGATATAGAATACATAAGACGAAATATTATAAAAATGAAACTTGAAATAATCTGTGAGCTCACGTGGATAATTTCAAAGACTATACTGAGACATCAAACTCTTTTTCATGTTACAATATCACATAGTCGATCTATGTCCCAATCAGTATTACTATTTTAAATTACTAAAAAAAATTAAGGGTAATTATGGATAATTATGTGTTTCAAATAATTAATACAATGTATTATGGCACATTTCTACTCATTTTAGTTGAAATTTACAGTACGATAATTTAATCAACATATAATTTTCAATATTCACAACAAAGGCAATGAAAAAAAATCAATAATGATAATTATACATATTATATCTCCATATAATTTCTTGGTAAATTGTTACCATTATTAATTTATTAATTTTTTGTTATATGAAACCCTAAATTAAATAAACACGTGGTCTCGTCACAATTCCAAATTTAATGTGTCACATTTATTACAAACACATTTCCAATATTAGATAGTTTGATAATATAATTATTGAATCCCTATATCTTATGGTAAATGATATTTTCATTATATTCAACTATTTATAGTAGCATAACTCTATTTTGATTGGATTTTGTTATTATATTTGAAAACTGAATCTTTTTTCATAAAGTATTTTTATTATCATAGTAATCTATGTAAAAAGGACCCCCGTTATGTTTCTTCGTATAAGATAATAATTAATCAGTGTTTTCTTATAAGGTTCCAAAAATATAATATATTGTTTCATTACATTTCAATGTAATGATATATTATATTATTATAATTAATAATTCTTTATATGG
Source organism: Viscum album (assembly GCA_963277665.1). NCBI lineage: Eukaryota > Viridiplantae > Streptophyta > Magnoliopsida > Santalales > Viscaceae > Viscum > Viscum album. The sequence continues at coordinate 811,722,379 of OY728161.1, read as the reverse complement.
TCCTAAAATATAAATTTTCCTTCTTTTTTCAAAATCATAAAATTATTTGAAATTACTTCATTTCCAAATAATCATTTTCAAATATCATCAATAATTACTACCTAAAATTGATGTAGGAAATAACTAATGACCATATTCATCATGTCAATAAGTATAAAATGTGGATTTGTGAGTTATAATAATATCAATATAAATTAATTGTGCCCATATCATGTACAAAAGTTAGTGTTCTATATATCCTACATTATCAGAACTATTCAATGCTATCTTCATTGATGCATAGTTATCTATAAGTATTGATCCCATAATAGAATATAAAACATGTCTTCAATAAAATTTAATTTATCCTAATTTACATGGAAGGTTTCTTAATTTCCAAATAATATAATTAGATGTTATTTGAAAAAATCTTCTTTTTTATAATAGTGATAGGTCCACCCCATAGTTATCCAAATTGTTGTTTAAAAATATTTTCATGAAACATTATATGTTTTTCATCAATTTATATAATTAAATGAAAGGATTAATTTAAAAATACATTAATATTATCACATAACTATTTGTGGTTTATATGTATATATAAACCTTATTATTTTTGATAAGACAAAAAAAATCGTCTATAGAACATAAATTGTTTTATTATGAATTGTAATTTCATTATTATTTAGTTTCTCAAAACCAATATGAGATAAATAACCATTATAAATAGTTATTATATCCTATATTTTTCCATTTATATTGTGTTTATGATTATCCATACATCAGATGATGATCAAAGGTTGTGTAGGGTTATGAAATTCGACCATCCTATATAGGATATTGATATTGAATTTTTATAGAGATAGATAATACCCATCCAAATTAAAATCATATCCCACTAAAGGGTAAATCAAATGTGTTTTAAGTAGCTCACTAACATAAGTTTATATCAAATATGTGTTTATATATATCATATATAATCGTTATATGACTTTTATTTTCAGTGATTATTCATATCAATTTATTTTTGTAGTGATTTGATCACTAAAAAATACATGATAAAATGGTGTCAGTAGATCTAGGATTAAATATAAATTTTGATGTTTAATAGAATATGATATATGTAATATTAACCACATTATTTCAATGAATCAATTTAGTAATTTAAATTCCTTTAGCTTCACTGCTATTATTTCCTTATAATTAGTTACATATATCATTTTTCAATACTAACAATCACTTTTGATCATTATTTTGAAAAAAAATTATTCTTTATAAATAATGATTTTTAATGTGGTAGGTAAATTGTGTTGATCTTTCCATTCATCCATTATTTTAGAAACACTCTTCATATGTTTTTATTATTAAAATAATCTGTTGATTACTGCTCAAAAATAATAAAAACGTTATTTTCTTTTATTGAAATTTCCTTTATTCGTGTTCCCTTATCATATATAGGTAGGAAATTCAATTTTCATTAATAATTGGGTTTTAAAATTGTAATTTTTGTAAAACAAAATTTTATAATTCTCCCAATTACCATGGTAATATTTTTTGTTTCCAGTTACCGTTTCCACCTTCAGAGTACATCGATCATTGTCATCATATAATGAAATATACATTATCGATATTACTATCTGGATATTTTTTATAATGTAATAATAATGATCTAAATTCCATTCATTAGTATTAATAAAAATTAATTGTTCATTCATGTCAAATGATATATTCATTTTATATGAAAATAGAATCATGAATCTTTTATTTCAACTCTATGTATTACATATATATTACATAATACTCCCACTCCATAGAGTAAATTTACTCTAAATGCTATAATTTTTAATTAGAGTCGAACAAAGGTCATATTCACTTAGATATTGTTAAACAATAAAAAGAGCATTGTATAATTTTTAATATTGAGAATCCTAAATATCATTTTATGTTTTTAATCCATTACAAAATAAATATTGTTCTAGAATACAGATTGAGGATGGGTGGAAGTTATTATAAATATGACTCAATAGATAATATTAAATTTTATGGAATATGTTGATTTTATATAATGGAAAAGACATTATAAGTGATATTTTATTCAAGATTATATACATTTTTTTATATAATATTATAAAATTTATATATATAACGAAACAAAATTCTATCACATTAATAATGATATTTACATTAGCAAGCTATGGGACCAAAAATATTTCCAAACGTTAAAATTAGTCTGAAAATAACAAATATAACTCTTAAAATAAGAATGAACATATTGCCCAATTCTTATAGTAGCATCTCATCCAGTGAAACTTTTATTAAAATAATTAGTAAACCCATCAACATATTTAAGTTGAAAACATAAACTTAAGGGAAATTGTAGTGAATTTTGAGTGAAATAATGATGTTTTATTTATATGGAATAAATGGAAATTTGAATGATGGTATAACACTGTTGTTCAATTTTACCATTTATCAATATAAAAATTGGTTAACATACCTTTGTTTGATAATTATTCCATTATAATTTGTTTCCATATTTATTAATGAATTAATATAATTGATATAAAAAAATAATCGATTTCCTCAACTAGTTGAATGATGTTTTTTTATACTTCTTTTTCAAAAAATCAAAAGGAGAAATTAACACTAGTGTTCTCCCTTGACCAACACAAATATGAAATTAATAACGTCAATAATGAAAAAAATTTGACCAGAGAAGATCATCTTTATGGTGAATACCAATCAGTCTATGTTAGTATTGGCACCCTACGAAACAACATCCATTGCACACCTTAGTCATATGGTGTACATGGGTGTATTGAGGTGTAATATGTACCGACCATAGTTATACAATGTGTAATATACTGTATATAAATAAAATTATTATTATATCATTTTATCTTAATAAAGGGGTCATAATAACATATATGTATAATTAAGGTTTTTTATAATAATATTTTTCTAGGAAAATAAATCCAATTAATTGTTTCTAGAAAATAAATATAATTATTATAATAAACCTAGGTATTCAATGTAGTAATTAGTTTAATTAAATTATCTTTTTTAAAAAATATATTTAAATAATAAATTATTTCATAAATTAATTTTTTATAAATGTCCCAAATGTGATTATTCATTATAAAATTATATTTATAATAAATATGGTATTTTATATTAAAAAAATTAAAAATCTCATATTAAGAGGAATATAACAAGAAAAAAAGATTTTTTATATCATGATGTAAAAAAAATAAGATGCTTCTATTTGAATTTTCTATCATACTTTATTTTTTCCTAAATAGTAAAAAATACAGTGTTAGTGTTTCTAAACATTTTTTGACATCATATTTATTTAATAATGATGTAAATATTAATTTAACACATTCCACTACCATAATTATGATATATTATTAATATTATGTATTTTAATTGATTTCATTCAATTTTTAGAAACTATAAGTTACTATTCAAATGTATAAAAAATAAAATTTTGGTTTTAAAACATTAAATTGTGGAATCATCACTTCTTTATACCAAAAGAAGTGTTGAAAATTTATTTATGGTTCATGTGAATTAATAAAAAAATTGTAACCCAAATTTACAATACTGTGAGAACAAAGAAAGGGTAATCCAATGGTTTTTCTTTTTCCACAAAATAGTGTTCATAGACCAATGTTGGGAAATTATTAAAAATTTATTACACATATAATATAGATACTAGTCCATTTATCCATTTACGGTCACTCCCAATACATTATCTATGATATTTTATTGTTTTCCCCCATTGAGTCCCCCACATGTGTCCTCAATCCCCCAAGGTTTTATATTCATGTTTTAGTAACCACTCTTCCTGGTAAAGGAAATCTTAATTCATATTTTCCATTTAGTTTCCCTTTTAATGTGGTATGAATTCTAAATACCAAAACAAATTATTTTTTACACATTATATTATCCCATTACTATAATAATTGTAATTTAATACTTTTAGACACTTTTCCCATCCCATTTTAATATTTTTTATAATCAATATTTTAGACCCATCATGTTGTTAGATTTTCTTCTATAAATTTACTATCTAACATTTGTAATTCTATTTTACTTCTCATTTAGATACCTAGATCTATTTTCTTTTCAAAGGGTATTCTAAATAGAGGATTAATTTGGGGATTCAAATATATGAAACTCATATATCCTTCCATGGATTTAGAATGACTTAGTGATCATCTAATTAATATGGTTCATATACCCTTGTTTTTAAAAGAATCATATTATTTATTCTTCATGTGTTTTGAATAAAATGAATTTTTATGATCTATGAGGACCACATGATATTATTACATATTAATGGTGTTCCCCATTATCACACAAATGTATTTGGAATAGAATTTAATCAATAAATATGAGATGTTATTTGATACATTATTGAATAACCTAGGTAATTTCTATTTATGATACCATGATTATCATGCATGTAGATATTATTACGAGTGTCCCATTTAAATTCTATCACCACATGTCCATGATATGAATCATTTTAGATTAATTTTACTCTTTATCCTTAATTATATTTATGTATTCTGTTAATATTTATAGATCTCATGATGCAAAGGTTTAAATATAAATTTCATACTTCCCTTACTATGGATTATCCTCAACCCTATCATGTAATGCATGTCCACAAGTTAAGAGATGTGGTAAATATAACATCTGGAGAACACATGAAAATGTATTTATGTGGATTTATAATAATGTTTTATTATTTCATGTATTATTTTCCTTACATCCAAGAAACAAAACATGAAATAATCATCTTTTATTATCTCATGTGACAAAAAGTAATTTAACAAAATTGTGGGATTTAATTGTTTTTATAATAGTAAGGTTTTTCTGTTGATATTAGGACATGAACACTATAGTAATTACCCTTGGGAAGAGTATAAATATTAGAAAAAATCATCTTATTTTGGGTATGTATTGTGTATATTTTTTTTATAAATGAAATAAATATCTTGATATGAACAAGTGGGTGTGTCTCTAGAATAGATGTGCCTAGGGTTGACACAAAAAACCATCACTTTGATCTAGACTCGAACACGAACTGTTGCATGAAAACGGTCCATGATGAAATACTGGTTTGAAAATCCCAGCGAATATGTTTGGTAAAATATATTCTTTTTATAAACCATTATGAAGGATAAATAGTTAATTTAATTCTTATTATAAGAGGTTAGTAACATATTTCAGCACAATATTCTAGTGCACAAAATCCCATTTGAATTATATGATTATTAAAAGAAGAATGTTTCTCTTTAAGGATTTATTTTGTGAGAAAAATTTTGGGAAATAAGGGGATCCTCATAAAACATTAGTGAAATAGATGATGGAAAAAATTTGTATGGATAGATTATGTAATGGAAAAATTCATGAGGATGATCGATCAAATAACTCGATTTATGAACAATTATATTAATCATCTCTAGAGATAGGAATAAACTTGAAGGGAACAACATTCTATAGATTCCATTATTCATCTATCAACACCTTCATTCAATGGATCTACAAACTCAATAAATTCAAAAAAATGGATAATCTCTATAGAAAATATTATTTATGTAGGGTGTTGTTCAAAGAAAGATAAATTCACTTTGCTAGTACACTTCTTTGAATGAGAAGCTGATCAGTGTTGGATACTAATTAACACCACAAACACAACAAGGTAGATCAACATTAAGGATTTGGATGTGTTTAGGGGATTATTTTTGAATAAATATTGTCCTAGTTCGATGTGATAATGTTTTATGATGTAAAAATGTGGTATCCATAGTTTTTAAAAAGAATCAATATATTTGATAGCATACAAGATACACCTAATTAAGCATAAATGAATAATTACATGATATTAATTTAATTTTTTTTCCTTATGTCATATCATTTATAATGGTGTATTTGAACAATATTTATTGAATTTTGAAAATATGTTTTATGTATGTATATATAATTAATTTTTTCATGACAAATTAATTATAAATGATTTTTTTTCTAATATAACTATTTTTTTAAAAATAGTTTATGTTTGAGGAAATGTGTATAAAATAATTAAATATATATTTTGGGTTATATTGATTAAATATAAATATAATATATTCAATTTAATTTTCAAAATTTATCTTATATGTTCCCTAGACATTAATTAATAACAAATTTACCTTTATGTATAAATGACAATTTTTTTAATTCGAAATTTAAAATCTTTTGATGGAGAACACATTATAAATCTAGTTACAGTAAATTTTTAAATTATATTTTATAAATATCCTTCTTATGAAGTGGAGAACAAAATTTACTTTGGTATAATTTTTTTTAGTTTTCTAAGAACATTCTATCATTATTAATAGTAAATAGTATATAATATTTGTTCAAAACAACATCTTCATAAAATTTATATATATAGTTAAATTATGTTTTAAATTATTTTTATTGTATAATTAAATCATATTTTTTTCATATAATACTATTTAGGTCATTTGAATCCATTTGAAATTGAAATTATACGTTAAACCATTTTGATCTTTTGATTTTATTTTCATTAAAAACATGTTTCCTTGATCCTTCAGAGAGATTAATTTTAGCCACTTCTGTGATTTTAATTTAAAAAAAATACACTGTTGAGATAATTAAGTTATTTATGATATAATTGGATCAACAAAATTTTATGATCATATGAATAGTAACATTATTAATTAATTTTTTTCAAAGATTTATGGTTAATCTTATTATTAAGGGTAAAAATAATATTATAAATATTATAAAATTACCATAACACTTGTAATAATTTTATTTTATGTGTTTTCATCTGAAGAGTCATCATTGGGAAAATTTTAGGACCACTTGGAGCCAATTTTTTGACATTAATCTATTTATAGTATTTTATTCAATAATATGAATAATTATAAAATTAATGACATTGTATTGCCATTTATATGAGTAATTATACCTAATGAATGCATTCAATTTATTATAATGAAAATAAATATGTTATTTTTATGATATGATTTTATTTTTATTTTTTATACTGTAAATGATTAACTTTAATTCATGTGGAATGATGATGTAGTGCTTGTGCGAGGAGAAGAAAAATAAATACAATGTTCATAAATAAAATTATAAGAACCCTAAAATGACATAAAATTCAAAATAATTTTTTTTTAATATTAAGGTTGTTGAGTATATTATATATTGATTCTAATTTGGAACTTTTTTAACCCACATTAATCTCATTAATCAATATATATTATTTTAGTTAAAAGTAACTCATGTTGTTCACACTGCGATTTTAAATCCCTTTATATATTTTATATTTTGAATTCCAAAAGATTTATTTACTATAAATATTATTTTGGAAGCTAAAACAATCAAAATTATCATGATAGTTAATTTTTTATTTTTTAAACAAAATAATATAATTAAATACTTTCTCATTGATGATGCAAAAAATTTAAAATTAAAATAAATATCAATTGAAATATATTAAAATACTAAATGAAATATAATATCAAAGTATTAATGTCCAATATGAATTTTTCAGATGACATTGGAATTTTAGTTATGTTTTAGAAGTATCGGTTCAAATTTATCTTCTTATTATCATATTTATTAAAGAGTAAAATATTGTATAGTGTAAAAATTTACATTATGGATATTTTTAAATTAATAATTTCTTTATTAAATTATATAAAAATTATAAAAATATATATTTCATCCATACAATATGGATAGATCATAAAATTCAATGAATTACCCATTTGGTTGTATATTTCCATTTTATAGTAATTATATAAATCCTCAATGTGTAAATTTCAGGATATCATGGTAGAAGTTAAAATAGTTAAATAAAGGTTAAAACAATAAATATATGTATTAAAAATTAATCATGCATATTTAATTTTAATAGGATTATATGGAATCATTAAAAATCACTTTATCATTGAAATATATATATACAGACCCATTTGGAATAAAATTTTATGTTATATTAATTTATTATTTTGAAAAACCAACGAGTTCCCCTCTCTTTTACTATAAAAGGCATAGATTTTTATCATTCTAATACAAATAAAAAAAATTTGGGTTCAGCCAAGATATTCCCAAATCCGTTCCTAGAATCCATCCCCACATTATTATTGCCTTATTTTAATCATAACATCCCGTTTATATGTTTTAATTTATTAATCGAGGAAGATCATCTAAATAAGATGTACCATTTTTAATTTTTAATTTCTTTTTAATTCCTTATTACAATTATTTTTTATAATATTAAAACATGATTACATAATAACTATAGTATCATCAATATAAAGATATATTTATTTTAAAATGCCTTACTTTGCAGAAAATGGATAGTGAGTAGAAATGTCTACATTGTAATAAATAAATTTCATGGTAATAGTAATGTTAAAATTCATTATATCTCTAAACATAGAAATATACTATAATTTGAATGAAAATAAAATTACTAAATTAAATAATTATAATTATTTTTTTAAGGTTAGTCCTTAAAGTTGTTATCAAATGAAGGTTTATAAACTATTAAGATTTGTATGTTTTCTTAGGAGTTATGGATATTATCATGGATTTATAAAATTAATTTTTATCATAATTTTAATGCCTTAGAAGACAATATTTTAGTAATTATGGTATGAAATATTAATTCAGATAATGGTATTTTTAGAGACATTCATTTTTGAGATAATTATAGGTTTTTACATTTTGGGATATAAAATGAATGCTATGAGATAAAAAAATAGGTTAAAATATTTTATGGTTATTTTTTGAGATTAATATGAAATTTAATAATTTTATAATTGTTATGTTAATATAGTTTCTTAAAAATGACATCCAACAAGATGGGTGAATAGTTGTCTCATCCAGAAAGTCTGTGGGAATCGAACCCACAACTGAATCGTGACAATGTTGTATCACCGAGAAGCTGCCTACTTGATGTCCACATTTGTATAAATTTATATTTTAGTTAACCAATTTTATGGATTATTAATAATTTGAATTTGGGAATACATATTTCATAAAATTTATTTCCATGAGAAAAGAAAATTATTTGGTGATTAATTGACTTATGTTATTTTATAAGACGTCCACAATTTTGGGTACCATATATGATCATGATAAAAAATAATACTATGGTATTTTATTAGAGGAATAAAGGTTGATTTATATATTCCAATAATTTATGACCAAATTTTCGACTTATGGTTATTAATGAAATGATTATAATATAATAATTTTTACTAGGGAAATTAAATTTTTTGTATGGGCATTACGATTGTTTGGTATTTTGGGAGATAAATTTTAAAATTTAGCATGTAAGAATATTTTATGATATCCATTTGATTTTTGGGTTTTAATCATAGTTGTACAATTTTTATGAATTTTAATGACAGTCTTCTGTTAAATTGACTATGTTGAGCTTTGGGTATTTTAGAAGAATTTTTGATATTGAAGATGTTCTTCATCTTACAAGGTTTATTATTATTTAGTAATTATAAAATATTTTACTAACCATTTTGGTCATTATTTATTTCAAAATATTGTATAAATATTTAGTTAATCATTTGTGGAATATATTGTTCCTATAATTAGAATTTAGTACTTAAGGTGAGAAAAATAAATCTTGAAACCCCCATAAATGGTGAAGAGATGAGTTTGTGGAGGAAAATTATTAAAGGATTAAACTATACCTATTTAATAAGTATATTTCTTCCATTTATTAGTCCAGGTGGAAATATATTTCCTTAACTCAAGGATAAGGAGCGAAAAACGATACATTATATGTTTACTTTTATCAAATTTATTTTGAACCATCACATATTTATGGTTTTTTATGCTTGAAATTCTATTTATTTTGTCCTATACCACCCTATTTTAAACTTTGAAAGTTATTGTTATCTTACATATCCATGTTTTACAACTTGAAACCATTTTATGTACTATCTCATGTGACCATAAATCTTTCTTATCTTTCTTTTAAATTGAATGTTTTATGAATCCTATTTCCAATTTTACATTTAAATAATGTTTTATTAAATAAAAACCCATAGTTTTCAATAATGAGTTCAAATTGAGAGGATTAGATTTATTAAAATAGGGTATAATGAATCATCTGATGTTTTTAAAATGATACACTATGTTCGATATCATACATGATACACAATAAGAAGCTTAAATGAACAAATAGATATTATTAGTTAAATGATATAATTATAAACTAGCCATTTAAATGAATTGTGTGAACATTAATAACTAATTTTTTATGAATATTTACATATGTATATATAATTATTTATTAATTTAAAAATTACCTATAATTAAGAATTAATCTTTTTTAAAATATATCAGACATTTTTTATGAAAAACATTTTAAGTATGAAGAAGTATGTTTATAAAATATTAAAATCAATTTTTTTGGTTTATATTAAATATATATATATATATATATTATTTCATATAATATTTAAAATTCATCTTATATGTCTTCTACACCTGATTAAACAATAGATTCAATTTTATACATTAAATTAGTATTTTTCAAAAAAGGCATTTTTACAACATTTTGACAAAGAACCCAATATCAATCTTGAATTTGACAGTTGTATAAATTCTATTTGAAAACGGAAATTTATTATTTAGAAAATAATTATCAAAATTTACATTGGATGAATTTTTATTATATATCTGATAACATTCATATTTTGATGAATCATAAATAATAAAAAATATTTGTTCAGAACTACTTTTTCGTCAAATATATTCATAATGTAATGTTTTGTTTCAAATTAGTATTAAATTATAATAAATTATTGTTTTTTATAAATTTATCTAATTTAGTCATTTTAATCAAGTTGACATTGAAATTGGATAAATAAACATTCTAATCATTTGAACATTTTTAGATTAAAAATATGTTTCCTTGATTTGTCAAGAGGGTTAATTTTAAATTAATCATAGACACTTCATTGTTTATACTTTTTTAAAATAGGAAAAAAAAATTGTAATAAGTATTATATTTATGTTCTAATAGGGTCAACTTTATTTTTGTAAAATATTAATAGTATCTTTATGAATTTTTTAATACCATAGTTATGTGTTAATCTAATAATGTAGGGAAAAATAATGTTATAAATATTATACAATTAAACTAAAAATTGTCCCAATATTATTTTATGAGTTTTTTATAAGCAATATCTATGTCCGATTTATTTGAGGACCAAATGGAGGCAATTGGATGATTTAAATCAATTTATATTATTTTTTTAAATGAAAAGTAAAATTAACAAATTAAAGTAGTTGTCTTGTCATTTATTTGAGTAATTATACATAATGAATGAATTTAAATGATTATATTATACTTCAATAGGTTATTTTTATTATATTCTTTTATTTAATATTTTTCTATATGAAATAACAAACTTTAATTCTTATTCAATTTTGATGTTATACTTGTACAAGCAGAGGAAAATTAAATAAAATGATTTTAATTGAAATTATAAGAACCCATAAATGACCCAACAATATGAATAATTCTATTATTATCAATATGTTTTAGAAAATATCCACTTTTTATTCAAATTTGTGTCTTTTTTGACACACTGGAATCAATTCATAACATTTTAAATATTTTATTTCAATATAATTCATGTTGTTCACACTATGTGTTTCAATAAGTATATCATTTTAATATATGTTTGTTTAGAATATAATTTTTATTAGGAATATTTTTTTCAAATATAAAATTCTTATATATATCAGGAATGTTTATTTTTAAGTTTTAGTGAAGAAATTGTTTATTTAAAGGCTTTCACAATGATAATACAATAATTTATTAAGGAAATATCAAATAAATGATATTAAAAATATTAAATTAAATATTATTTTTGAACAATTAATTTCATACATGATTTTTTAGATGTACTTGACATATTAGTTATGTTTTATAACCATTTTTTCTAATTTATATTGATATTATGATATTTTTAGAAAATTAAAGTAATGAATTGTGTCCAAATTATCATTATTGTTATATAAAAATAAATAATAGTTTATTAAATGATATACAATTTATAAAATGTTAATTTATCTTAATTGGTTTGTATATGTCATAAAATGTCATCAATGACTCATTTAGTGTAAATTTGATATATTATAGTAATTATATTAACCCTCAATTTGTAAATTACGTGTTATCAGAGTAAAAGTTAAAATTGTTAGCTAATGGTTAAAAAATAAAAAGGATTAAAAAATATTAAAAACAAAAATATTTTTAATAATAAGAATTTATTTCAAATAAAAATAATCATATATTCGCAATAAATCCTATTTCACTGATTTTTAATACAATATTAATTTATATTAATTTGAAATTTTTAAAAATCCCAATATTACACCTCGATTTTCCTAGAAAAGGAAACCATGTACTCTCTTTTTAGTTCACGTCAAAAGCATTTTTTTAATTATCCAATATCATCCCAAATCCATTTTAAGAATCCTTATTCCCATTTTATTGGCCTTATTTTATGCATAACTCCATCCTTATAGGTGTTTAGGTTTTAATCAAATTATAATGTATGACGAAGAAGTATCATTGTAAATTAAGTAATTTTATTTAATTTATTCTACCATATCCTTCAAATAATAATCCACCATGATGAAATAAAAACTAATGTATACTCAATATAATGATGTGTCATTATGTTATTTTAATCACCTAAATCCATCTCCACTTCCATCAAATTTGGAAAAAACTAGTTGTTCTGGCATAGGTGTAAACCATCACCTACATGAACTGATGTAATTCATTTTCCATAACCATATGTATATACTGGTTTTAATGATGGAATTAGTGAGTATATGTGATAGTCATGAAATATAATCCATTATTAAATTACGATATTTCTATTACACAGTTAACTTTCCATTTAGGTAAAAATGATATAATTTTTAGTGTGTATATGTCAACTATCACCTCCACGAAGCAATGCAATTTTTTTTCATAACCACATCACATGGATGATATATATAAGTACATTTAATTTAATTATATGATTTTATGATATTATGAAAAAATAATTAATCTCATTCCATATTGGTCCTTGAAAAATGGTAACATCAGTCATGTGTACATACGATCTTCCATCACCATAATTATAACGTGGTTAATTTTTCATTAACATACATACATTATTTCATATTAAAAAATAATTGTTGTAAAAAATTGATAATTATTTCATTAATATTATTTTAGATATGAGGTAATCATGCCAACATTCACTATTCACAACACAACAATTTTATTTTGGACTGAAGTTACAAATACTATAAAAAAATATATTGAGTATTAAAATTGTTATGTAAATATTATAACCTTGTAATAAAAGATATAAAAATAAAAAATAAACATTAAAATAATTCTACCAATAAATTATAAATTATCCTTATTATATTATTCTGGAATATAAATAAGTTATGTCCTGCTTCCGACTCACGGAAAGGGACTCTTTAACTAAAACATCATTTTAAATGTTTTAACATTTTATTCTTATAATTCATTATCATAAATATAAATGTTTTTAAAATGGTTTTAGGGATGTATTAATTTGTAAAGGAATGTTTTGTGATGTTAACTAATTTCAAAAGATTCATAGTGGTATGAGATATTTTCTTTCAAAATATACTTTTTTTAAATGTTTTATAATGGTATTAAAAAACGGAATGATTATTTCAATATGATGGATTTTTTAGTACCATATATAGAGTGAATTGAATTTATTATTTTTATGATGCCTTTATTATTTATTTATTCCTTCATATAATTACATATTTCATTTTAAATAATGTTTTTTTTATGATTTTGGTTTTAAGATTTGGATATAATTTTTATACGAAAATTGTACGTTAATATCTTGAAGTGTGTTATTCAGGGTTTTAAATGATTTTTCAATGGTTTAACAAATGATTTTGAACATGGAAATTATATAAGAATGTTTGAGGACAATTATAGCTCATGGGTGATCCTAATAAAATGTATAAGAAGGGTTGAGACCAATTATAGCTCATCAAAAATAGGTGAACCCGATATAGCTTATATGAAGGTTGAGCCCCATTATATATCTCTAATTCAATGGGTACTCCATAGATGGAATTCGACCATATGGTTATTCAATTTATAATGGTGAATGTTATTAAGATATGGTAATGATGTCCCAAAGAACTAATGTTGTATTTCTATGACTACTAATGTATTTTTAAGAAAAAGTATTTATTGGGTTTACATGTTTTTATTGAACGAACGATTTACTTTCGTTATGTCCCATATTATACTTTTTTATCCTGGACAAGAATTTTACATTTTTTTTAAATGGTATGTGGATGGGTAAGAGAAAGAAGTAATTTAATTTGAATTTTTTTTGAGATTTTTATCAAAACAAATAATTCATGTTTTATTTTAAAAGGAATTACGGTGAGATAAAAATTGAAAGTGAGTAGATGTGTCTAAATTATTATATTTTAGTTTTTATGTACTAGTTATAGCCTAATTATCTATAACACTAAACATTAAAATATCCCATAATGTGAAATTATTTAAAATTCCAGACCTCACTCATGATTTTTTAATTTTTAATTCCAGTTGAATATAATTTTCTGGAAATAAGGAGGAAAGAAAATGAACTGGTGGGGAGCAATGAGATGAACATTACATGAATTATTTATTACACCTCTAACATCATTATGGATATTAAGGGAATGATTGATAGATAATTCAATGGATTGATATCGATTCTATAAAAGAATCTAGAATATCAAAACTATGAAACATTTGAAGAGATACTAAATAGTTCTATGAAGGTGGAACATATTTTCGAAGAGACTCAGTGGTCAAATATATAGAATGAAATAAATATATTAATTGATCCAAACACAGAGAATAAAATTGATCATAGAAGTGGAGGGAAAAAATTAAAAATTCCAACATTCCATAAATTTGGGAAATATAATTTGAGGAACTCTTTATATGAGGGTGGAAAGTGATAAATGTGAGAATGGCAAGGACATATAGCTCAAAAATATCTTGGTGAGATGAAGCCTTAACCACTCCACACCAACAACAAAGGGAATATGTTTGTAGACCGGTTAAGATTTCATCCATTTAGAAGTTTATAACTTTGGTAGTATTTAATTAAATTTACAGAACATAAGATAATGGGGGGAATCAACATTAACTTCAATGTAGGCTATTAGTACATGGTTGAGGATTTCCTATCACGATTGATGATGTGGAGGCTTCAAATTATGTGGTTGTAGGAACAATCATTAAGATTTAAAAAATGGTATGAAAATAGTTTAATTTTAGTCCTATACATTCTTATATTTTATCCAATTTTTTAAATAATATATAACAAATCCCAGAATTTCATGATATAGATTTAACTCTAAAAACACCAAGAGGAATTATATTAGCATAAAATATGTATAGAAACCCTAATATTAAATTTGGAAACTATAATATCATCACAATTCTAGCAGTCATTCCCATGATGGAATTAAAAACTATACTAGGGATGGAATGGATCTCAATATATAATTCTATGATCAACCATAGAAGAAAGGAAATTTTAGGAGTCTTGAATTCACAACACAAGTTAATTATTAAAGGATAGGTAACCCTACCCAAAATATTACTAGACTCACCTCTTATAGACTTGTTTGAAGATATTATATGTGAGAAGATATAATGAAATGAATGTATAAATATAGGTAGTGTCCATATGGTTCAAGAATACAATGGGTTATTTCATGAAGAATATCCTAGACCTCTAATAAAATGAGAGATAATGTTCATTAATGAACTCATACATGTATCCATGTCGATATCAAATACCCCATATATAATAGATCATAAAGAGTAATAGTAATTGAGAAAAAACATCAATACCTTATGGAAAACGTATTTATCTGATCAAGTGTGTCTCCATGGGGATCACACGTATTATTCATGAAGAAAAAGGATTGGTTAATGTGGCTCTATATTCAATATAGATAAAATAATTGGATCACAGTGAAAAAAATTACCCTCTTTCAAAGATTGTTAATTTATTTGACCAGCATTATGTGGATAATTTATTCTACAAGATTAACCTATGAAATAGGTATCAACAATTATGTGTGATGAAATAACAGATTCTAATTAATATATTCCAAACAAGAGATAGGAATTATGATTTTTTTGTTATTACCTTCATCATGACGATTTCTTCTTTTATATTTTATGGATTTAATGAATATATACATTTAAGACTAAATTGGTATATTTTGGATAGTTTTATCAATGATATTATGATATATAAAAAATGTCCTACATAGAAAGGTGATTATCTCGTAGTAATCTAGGAACTGTGAGGAATGATGATATATTTTCAATTTTCATAATGTGTGAATTTTGGTTACTAATATTTTAATTCATAGGGAATATTGTAACCAATGAAAGAATCTCAGTTGACCATGCTGAGGAAAATTTTCTAGAGGAGTGGCCTTATTCTACAATAGTATATGATATTCAATGTGTACATGGTTTAGCAGAATATTATAGGAGGTTTGTGATAAAAATTTCACAACATTCTTAAAAACTAAAAAAGTTAACTCGATATGTGGTCATGTTCATATGGAAAAAAGAATGGGAATAATGATTTTAAACAAATAAAAAGAGATTGGTTTCTTCACATTTGTTAACTATACACTATTATATATAAGGATTCATTATTTATAGTTTTGCATCTTTGGATGGGAATTGGGTGCGTCCACATGAAAAATGACAAGATAATTTATTATACACCTCGATAGTCAAAGCCTCGTGAGAAGAATTATCCAAAAATAACATAGATTTTCTTGAATGTATTATTTCTCTAATAATATCTACGTACAATAGTAATGGGTCTAAATTGGATATATACATAGATAACTCAGGTTTTATTTATATTTTCATATAAAAGGAAATGTCCATGATACACAGGAGATGGATCAAACTCTTAAATGATTATGAATGTTCAACTCATTATCACCCTGGAAGATAAAAGAATGTTTCTGGTTCATTATTTTGAAATGACCCTAATGTGTGTGAAATAATTAGGATTCAAAGAGATAAATTGATCAAGGAAGGTGTTAAATTTCACATTGGAATCATAATTGAAGGGACATTATATACCCTATTTCAAATTATTTATCAACTATAATTAAAATAGATGTTCAATATAAATGATAGATAAAATACATTATTACAATGGAGGATATAGTTTATAATGAATGAGAATTTTCTAGAGTACAATATTGATGAAAATATATATTGAAATTTCATAAAAGGATTTGTTTCCTATATATCATGGAGATAAAAAAGGAGTTTATAGATGAATATAAATGCTCTACATTGAATATACATCCTAGATTCACTAAAATGTATAGGGAACAGTGTGATCATTATTGTTTGAATAATACTAAATGGGATATTCTCTATTATAGTACAAGGTTTTTGTTATGTTCATTGGTGATGAAGGAGCATGAACTTCTTAAAGGTGTATTGAAATCACTACTCATACCATCATGGAAGAGGTAAAATATCACTATGAACGTTTTCTTTGGTCTCCCAAGAAGATCTAACTGAAACAATACAATATGGGTTATAGTGTATCGACTCACCCTGACTAACCATTTAATCTATATTAGATATGATTTTTCTCTTGAAGAAAATTGAAATATATATGTAATGGAATTTTTTAGGTTTTATGGGATTTCACATTATATAAATTAAGATCATTATCCAAGGTTCAAATAAAAATTCTGAATAATTATTAAACATGCTCTAAATACCGAATTGTATTTTATTATGGCATATCACACCAAAATTGATGGCCAATATGAATGGACAACTCAAAAACATGAGGACATTCTATGAACATGATCAATGAAAACTAAACATATATGGGACCAACAACCCCACATCTATTGTGTTGACTTACCACATCCATTCGATTATTCAAATTTCACTATATGAATCTTTATATTCAAAGAAATTTAGAAAACATAATTTTTGAGATGATGTGGTCAAGATGCAATTACCCTGACCTTTTATCAACTAAGATAATGAGATCATATTTTGGTGACAAAATTTATTATACAGGGTGAATGTAATCACCCAGACATTATAAATGTAATTAATTTCAAGAATAATTGTGTTTTTTATATTATATTATTGAAAATAAATATAAACCCACAATTTTATATATCCATAACAATGATAATTTATTATTCTGTTATAAAACCAATTATATTTTCAAACATTACAACATGAAAAAAATAGAACAAAAAAATGGTAACATTTTGAATGGACCAATGTATAAGAATAATCACCCCTAAAAAATTTTATAAAATCAACAGAATATATTAGTAAACTAATCACTATATTATTAAAGAAAATATTACCATAAGAAAAATTATAGTGAATTTTATGTGGATGAATGATGTGGTGTAAATAGAAAATAAGGACATGTGAATGTTGGTACTAGATTGTTACTCAATATGAAAGTTTAAAACTACACCATTTCTGGATAATTAAACCATTACATTTTGTCTTTTATAAACTAATGTATTAATATAACTTATGGTGAAAGGATAATCGATAGACACAACCAATAGTGTCATGACTTTTAAAGCCCATTTTTTAAAACGGGGGATGGTGGTGTCATTATTAGGGTTCACCCTTGACCATGCCCATGATAAACAACATAATGTGAAGAATGAAAAATATAGACTACGGGATTAGTTCATGTTATTAGATATTACCACATGGTCGATGTTAGTTGAGGAACCCCACAAAACTACCACCATTACACACCTTAATCTTAAAGAGTATGTTGGTGGAATAGGGAGTTACATGTCCAACACATATCTATATAATTTGGGATATCAATTTTATAAATAAAATTCATTTTCATTCAATTTCTTTAGATAAATTTTCATCTAAATTAAATATATATTTAATTGAGATGAAATTTATTATTTTATTTTTAAAATAAAATAAAACAAAAAAAATTATAGAAAATATTCACAATTTCTATAAGAAAAAATGGTATTCTAGATAATGTTTCTTTTAAAGAAATATTATCTTCAAACACCAATATTTAAATACCATATTATTAAATAGTTTTTAAATGTCCTTGGAAATTTTTTGCAAATGTGAGAAATATGGTTATGCCTGGAAAACTAATAATTTTATTAAATAAGGATTTGAATACATAAAAAATGAAATTATAATTTTTATATAATTTTTATGATAAATTAATTATCATATTTGAAATCATCATTTTTAAATTATGTTGTGGTGAATTTATATTTATTTTCTATAAATCACTATTTTTCATGAATAGTATAAAAAAAATATTGTTTTCAGGTTTCATAATAATTAAAGTATTAAAATTAATTCCATAAATATGTAACAAATATTTAATCACAATCCATGAAAAATAATATTTAATTTTATTACAATTATTTATTTTGATATATTTTATTCTATTTTTAAAATATTATGTTAATTTCCCAGTAGTCTAAAAACAATAATTTCCTTTTTACAGAATTACAATGTGGAATCATTACTTTTCAATGAAAAAATAATTATTTAAAAATGGTGTTGGGGTCTGGAATATTGATAGTACATACAATGTAACACATATTTCAAATACCATGATAAAACTATATTGGTACACTAATTGTTTTTCATTTCCAAGACCATGCTTTCAAACAACAATATTTTGAAATTATTGAACAATTCTTCCAATTTGTTTAGAAATACCCACCTATTTCTCCATTTTTGTTTACTTAAAATATTACCATCCTAGAGTTTTGTTTTTTATTCATCCCAAAGGGTCCCCAATATATGTTCTCAAGCCTCCAAGGATCAATCCTCATGTTTTAGGAATTAATCTACAATATAACGGAAATCATCACTTATTTTTTTCAATTTATATACCCTTTTCATGTGTTATGTATTTTAAATAAAAAAGTAAATATTTGTTTAAAAATTATATAATCAAATGATTTTAATAAAATTCCTTTATGAATTGTATCCTTTTTTCTGATGTCATCGTATCATTTTCTATAACCATGCTTTAAACCATTACGGTTTTTGAAGTTTCATCGAAAATTTTACTCTGTTACAAGACTAATTCTCATTTACATTTTATTTGAATACAGTAATAGCTATTCATTTCAATTGCTAATAAAAATGATCAATTAATTCAAGGATTTACACATATGAAAATAAAAAAAACACTTTTTGTTAAAAATAACATAATGATAATCACTTTATGCATTTTTTTATTCCATACTTTTTGATAAAAAATATACCATTTATTCTCCATGACATCTTAATGAAATTATTTATTGTGTTCTTTGTTGATCACATTAATTAATATATTTTATGGTTTTAAAATTATTGTCCTCCAATGCATTAAGTAAAGAATTCAATATATAGAGGTGACATGTTATATGATACCTTAGTGAATAACCTTTGTATTATTTATTTTTAACACCATTGTGATAAAAATTAGTGAAATGATTAGGAATGTATAAAATTAATTTGATTATCCACTGTTATATTCCATGATTGATTTTATTGTTTATATAATATGCCTCGTTCTCATGATTTATCGTTATTACTTATGTTCTTGTAGATAGGTATCAAGATCACTTACTATATATATTTCATTCTTATTTCTAATAATGGGATTCATGATCAGAACTTTCATTTTATGTATGTCCCCATGTATAGAAATTAAGTAAATATAAAAAATTAGGAACACATTAATATTTCATTCAAATGGGTTTAGAATAATGTTTTCTATTTTCATATATTATGTACCTTATTTCCAATAAAAAACTGAAAATATCCTTTGTTTTGTATCATGTAATGAAATGTTATGAAATAAAAAGGTAGGATCCCATATTTTCATTACTATTTGAGTTAATATTCATATCATCAGATTCTTGGGTGTACATTACAACGAGACTATTAACACCATCTTTGATCTAGTTTGTTCGTTCAGATGAAAAATTATTTCGTTTCACATTTCTATCATTGTTACCTTGATTCTATGAAATTACTACCATATATCAATCCGATAAAGGTCAATGAAAGTATCAATAGAACATACATAATTTATGATTTAATATGATAAATAAAAAAAATCATAATAATTCAAAAATTTTACACACGTATTTCATCTTATGATATTCTAGGTTCTTCAAAAATCATTTTGGGTTCGTTATATGTATTTTTTTGTTATATAATTGCATTCAAAATATTATAATCCCAATAAATCTCAATACACTAGTATCATATATACTGAGTAACCCATGTATCCATATTCTATCATATAAAATCCTTATATGTGAATATTATTTCCCTGAAAAATTAAACACAACCAAAAACGTATATATATGTGTAGATTCAAATAACATAAAAATTTATTTAACTACATTTTATCAACATCTATATCAAATATTTTACACACAATATACCCTTAATGATGTTTTATAGGTTATTATTTTCTTAAAAACAGGCGTATATATAAATAGATTTAATGTTGAGCTTAGATTTTTAGTCGGGATAAACATGATAGAATAGAGTTGATGATCATAATTTTCTATAAGAACAACATGTTGGTACGAGTACGTAATTAAGGTTCATGGAAATTACATATGAGGATTATTCATAATGAAGAATATATAAATAATCATTGGTCATTGAAAAATTATTTTGTAAATAATACATGTATAATTTCGAGGTGGAAACCTAGAAAAATAATCATACTCGATGAAATCATAACACATTAATTTGAATTAGGGATACACATATTCATTGAAAATATTTCTTGATTTTGAGGGTTAATACCAATATAACCCTGAAATATTTGATATATTCTTATATATAATTTGATCCACACCCACACCTATTAAAATAATGGAAATATTTTCATAGGGTATTTGGTCCAGACCGTAGTCCCAAAAATCTTATCCCATGAGATATAATTCTAATCCTAATCCATTATAAGAATATACAATTTTGTGCATAGTGGTAAAATAAATGAAATTTCTGGTTATGTGTTTGGGTTTAAATAAAATTCCCTATCATCTTAAGAAATATAAATAATTAATCAATTAATTGGATTGCAATATAAATTATAGGTCCAACCTTTACATTATGAATGACTAAACATATTTTTTCCTTTTTAATGGGAAATATTCATCATGACCTCAATATTAATTAACCAATGGGAATAAAATATGTTCCATAAAAAATCCTATAATATATTTTATTAATACATCTAGACAATGATTATTGGTGTTATAATTTTAATATATTATTAGTGATTATTAACGAAAAATTATAATTCATTTACAAGTATGAAAAATTATTTTTAACGCCATTACTAATTAAATAAGAAAATTATAAAATAAATTTTTATTCTTAATATCTTTTTATTCAAAATAAATTACAATCAATATGGATAAAAAATTTCATTGATTATCCATTGAGAATGGGACACTGTGATTTTGAATGAAAACTAATGATAGCCAATCGAAAATGCATATACGTGATAAATGATTTGAAAAAATATTCCATTCATAATATTGCAAATAATGTCACCATTGGCTTCAAAACACTTTACCCAGAGCCCTAATGTAAAATTCATATATTAATGAACTCAATTTAAAATGAAAAAATAACTCATAAATCTTACTAATAATTAATATAGATCCATTTTTTCAATATATAAAATTTATCCATGTTTGATAATTCTTATTGAAAAAGAAAGAACTACATTTGCCTTCATTCAAAAACATTATTTTTAACAAATTATTATTAATAATAAGGTTTTAAGGTGTGATCAAATTTAAAAATTTATGACAAATATTGGTAAACAAATACATGTATATTTGATATATTTACAATCCATTTTCCCATGATATAAGTTCCAATATCAATGTTATTGAATTATAAATTAGATTTGTGAAGATATCCATACATTAAGAATTATGTAACATTGAACCACATTAATTATCTATTAAATAAATATAACCAGATTTATAAATTATATAAATACATTAACCAAATGTATTTATATTTATACACATCAATTATAGTGATTTATTTCCAATAGTTTAGTTTGTTATAATTTTTTCTCCTAATTTTTTTATTAATTATTTCATTCATGTTTTTTATTGTGTATATACACACTTGATAATGAAATCAACATTCATAATACAAATAATTTTATTATTGGTTAAATTAATTTTTAGATTTATTAATCAATACCTTCTTCATTTTATATAACAATTTTTTTGTTATGTAAGAATGTAATATTTTATGAGAATGCCTCTTGTAATTTACCAATATTGATGATTTACTTTATAATGATGAATAATTTTATATCTTCCTTATATAACGATATTCATAATATATTATAATATTTAATATAATAAATAAAAAAATTTAAATGAATTATGTTTTATTATTTTTAAAAATGATGATGTTTTTTAACCTCAAACATGTAGGTGGATTGACCGAGGAAAATAGAACATGTCAAATTAGTACACGAGTTTTAATTTGGATTTATATAATAGGAGTATATTTTTATGAGATGAATAAATTTCTTAATATAATATATTTATAGAAAAACACAAATTTAAAAATATAATATATGATAAGGTTCATTAAACATGTAATGGAGATGTTATATTTATATATATTATGAATTCACCAATCCCAGATTTGGGTTCCTCTAAAATGGACCTATAAATATTTAATATATGTTGAATCTATAAAAACCATAAGATGGGTTCAGTAGATTTTTGATGGAAATATTATCATGAGAAAACTAAATGTATTTTTTGTGTTATATGGGTTGTAAATAATTCCTTTTAATTGATTTTTTGAGTCTAATTTCAATGAGATATCCTTACATTATTTTAATTGAAGGTAACTTTTAATTGGAATTTGAACCAATAAATGTAAAAAATTTCATTGAGATTAAAAAAAATATCCACATATATTTATAATTTTCTATGTCTTGAAAATATTTTTAATCCTGTTAAAATTTTAATAATTATTGTGGTTTTCTGAGGTTAAGGATAATTCACACTAATTGTTATATTTATTCGTTAAAAAATTTACCTACATATAAATATTTTTTTGTGGTTTCAAATTTAATCTCATTTTAGTTGAATTCAATTTATAAATATGATACACTTAACATTTAACACAAAAAATAATATTAACTAAATTAATCATCTTTATGGAAAATGATTATCAATACATTTTTGTGTTATTATTCTCATTTCATATAAATTAATCATTAAATTTCTACTTTTATATATTTTTTAATTGTATAATTGTACATTATTAATCATTTTATTTTTGTAAGGTTCATTAACTAATCTAAAAAATATATAAATAAAAATTTATTCAAAAAATAGCATTTGTATTTAAATATTATTAACAAATTATTTTAAAATTCCTCATTCATATTCTACAAATTTAACTTTTTTATGAAAAATTAAATAATATATTCATTTTCCTTCTATAAATACATCAAGTCATTCAATAAAAAATAAGAATATGTAAAACATTATAATATATTTTACTATTTAATTATTAAAATTATATAATATATCATAATTTGAGTCATGCCTTATTCAATAATTCTAAATTAGATTATTTTATATTACTAATAAAAACTATAAAACAAAAATATAGCACGTTGATAAATTTATATCCTATGACCATATCTCTAACAAATATATTCCCTCCAAATAAAATATATTCTTGTTATATTTGATTCCTTTATATATACTTGTATACATTAAAATAATATCTCAACTTATTCCATTATATATATATATCAACATGTTTATTATATTTCTAATTACCAAACATATATATAATTGAAATTATTATATTGATCTTGATGCGAAATAATGATAATAATGACTTCAAATTCACGATATTTTTATTTACGTTCAAACTTATTCCTATAGTATTTTTAATCATATTTAATATATTATTAACATAATGTATTCATATTTTTACATTATTTTAATATTTTCTCCAATGAAAATTTATGGGTGATTATTTATTATAGGTCATTTATATAAAATGTTCAATTTAATATATTATTTGTATATGAAAATAATAAATAAAATAATAATCAATTGTTATTTTATCTGTGTTACTAATTAATTTCAAATAAGGGGTTATTATTAATATAATTTTTATTTAAAAAATTAACACTATTGGATAAATGATTATATTATAATTATTATTCATACTAATACCATGAGTTATTATATAATATTAATAATTTCATTGTATTTAAAAGATTCAAGTATCATATAAAAAATAATTAGATATAGTCATTAACATATCACATTGGAGAAGAATTTATAATTTTCTAGTTACTTTTATACAAATTAACATTATAAAAGTATACACAACATAAAAAATATAAATAATTTTCAAATCAAAAAATTATATTTCTCACTTATTATTTAATTACGAGATTAAAAATTTGTAATCTATGTTTAAAAATTTAGTGACATTATGGTACTATAACCAATGTTATTGCTCTTTATTTTTATAATATTTCTATATCAGTTGTTTTATATTTGTTATTACCGATAACAAAATAATATATTTTTAATTAAAAAATATCTATAAAATCAGTGGATGTATTAATTGAAATTTAATTCACTGAATAATAAATAATATGGAGTTCTTATCAATTATAAGTCTCACTTTTCATTGTCCATTGATTACAAAAATTGATGTTGTGATTTTTAATAATTTATGTTTTTTATAATAGATTTTTTTACAACTAACAATGACCTCCTATACACCTCCACAGAAAATGAATTATTCTTTTGTACTTTAAAATCAGTTCAATATATTCCATTTTATAGATCTATAAATTTTATAAGTAATTTATAGGAAATGACTAATCATAATCAAAACAGATCGATGAACATGTTGATTACATTAAATAACATCTACGATTAATCAAATTATTTAAAAAAAATTAACTCATTCATCTAATTTATATTCATATAAATAGAAATATTATGGGACTTTATAAGAATAAAGATACTAAATTTAAAATTAATACTCTTAGTAGAAATATATTTGATATACCATTAAATTAATTATACAATACATATTTTTTTCCAATTTTAATCCTTATTTTAAATCTATATTTATATATCTTCTAACATATTATATATGTTCTTTTCCTAAATAATGAATTTGGTATAATTTTAAAAAATGAGTATTTATATGACATATTATACTAATATTATTTCAATTGTAGTATATTATCTATAAAAACATGCAAATCATTGATCCTACTATGCCATTAATAATCAACAAATGTAATAGATCATATTTTCTCTATTTATATCTTTATAAATTAATTGGAAAAATTCAAAGACCAAGCGATGAGACAACGTTTACTTCTGAGGAATGGTATTCCTATAACAATATGATGAAAAATGTTATGTTTTTAATAAAGTGTACAAGAGGATTCACTTAAAAAATATGAATAAATACTAAATAGGGTTCCTAGATCAGAAATCCAAGGGAACCATTACATTTGAAATAAAAACATCACCTAAGGAAGGGCTTAATTTCAACCATCGTGGGCCGCACATGGATGTTATTTTTTAGGAGTGAATGTTATTAACAAATATTAATAACAATATTTTATTTGAAGCATCATTGGTTTTGTTTTTATTTAAATCTATTGTCATAGAATTCTGATTTATCACTACAGCATTGAAATTCCTCAAATACATGGAGGTATTCTCTATCGAAGAACAACAACGAAAAATAACGCGAATTTAAAATTGTTTCACCAGTAGAGTTGATTGTCATGACCCAACCCAATAGGGCTTGAACTTTGACTCCAAAGCCCACCTCCAATAGGATAGGGGATGATGACTAGCTTCATCTAAACAATCACACACATAGGAGTCCCTAGCATGTAACACCAATACACACACACACACACACACCCATATACACCTCCATAAAATAGTAAAGATATATATATATATATAAACTGAAAAGAAATGAATGCATACATCTATCTCAATCTAGAGAAAATAATAAGGATAAAAGGGAAAATAAAGGGCCCACCAAAAGAGAACATCAAATGTGTTCACCCTGCTATAAAGAAATGGGTTACTGTTGATATCCCACCGGTATGCTCCTCATCCAAGATCCGGTGAAAACATTTTACCTTCTAGATACTATGCCCTACCTACTCAAAGTACAAATGGGGCTTCGTCAAAGGATTAGTGGCCTGCACAAGACACAAGACATGTGGGTGAAAATCATATTCATGGGTTTGTATAAGAATACAGAGTATGCAGCCCAAAACCCCATAATAAAATGGGGTAACTGAAAACATTAGTTAGCTCGACCTAACATAAGGGAACTCAACCAAGAGAGAAACTCCATCTAGAGACTATCCTCTGAGATACCCAACTTTTCATCTCAACATTCCTGACATGTCAGAGGAAGGACACATACAATGGGGACTCTCAGATCTCATCGAGATATAAACAGTACCATCAAAAATTCTTATGGTCTCGAGCATTGAATATCCATGTTAAAATACATGAGGTTCCAATACAACACTCACACCGGTCTCCGGATTTACCCGCCTCATAAATAGGAAAGGGCTTCGTCTCATGTTCAAGGTAGAAACCAGCCTCAGAACAGACACAATGAGAGCAAAACCATTCTTAATGGCAGACATAATGAGGGGAGACACACATCGACAGCCCGAATTCATTGATCCAACCTCGCTAAACCATTTGGAACTAAACCATGAGATTTCACTCGATCGGTAGAAACATAAAAATATCATATCCAATCCAACCATTGTGATACCTATCCATGAGAGCATGCTCGACATACAACATCATGGTTGAAATCACACAAAGAAAAATATATCCAAACATATTAGGTGAGGGATCCCACCTAGGATCCTTTGGACGACACCTTAAACCCTATCTAGAACACCAAACATTGAAAGGGTATTATTCAATAACCCAAATATGAAACAACTCCTCTCATAGGGGATCAATGACTAGGTAGTATTGTTCATGATGATAATGAGAACTCTATTGGAGTAATATTTATATTCTCAATCCAAAACCCTAGAGATCGAATCTCTCCAAAAGTGGATCATCACCTGAGTACTGTCAGCCACAATGTTACCCCAAACTCCATATGGTATCTCATGTAAATGTGCCACCGAAATCCAAAAGTGCAGATATCTATAAAAAACTATTGGGTTAGCTCCCAGGTCTCACTATGGCTCCATCCCCTACTGCATCATCCAATGTAGTGGATCGATGCATGCAAAAATATTTGTGACATATATTATGAAAACTCAACCAGAGATACATGATGGGATGTGAGGATTGTGTCGCGCCTCTCGGGGAAATACATGCTCAATGTTCATTGACTATTTCATGAATTTGACATAAGAAACTAACTTCGGAATGAGGGGACACACTCGCACTACACATATGAAAAGTAGTCAAAGAGGGGTCACAATATAGTTTTGGGGACATGATACTGAAACCGTCATAGTAGCCGAGGAGGGGTCACAGTCCAGTGAAGGGGACATGATAATCGAAATCCTCAGTTCTGTAGGAACATGATACACACTCAACCCATTTGATTATAACGTCATCATATGAGACTAGGGGGAACCACTAAAACCAGTTATTAGTAACATAGCCAAAGATATCAAGGGGACCCACTCAACCTAGGTGGTCAACATCGCTAACACAAGCGACCCACATGACATTGCTTCACACTACATCTCCTAGAACGAAACTGTGGCCACCATCACATTCTATGAGGAATAACATGCATTGTAAAATATTAAATCACCCAAATAGACCACTGGTGAAAAGAGTATTAATCACCACAACAGGTCCTCATGGGGCCCAAATCTCAAAATTCTAACACATCAAAAGGAATGAACAACTATGATTTTCTCAGAAAAACATGCGAGGTAGACTACTCACTCATCCCAAATGGACACCCGATTAAACCATCACATTTCCCTACAGTATGTTTTAATAGTGCTTCATCGGGGCCCACACTAAAATTTTGTAATAAGCCCTTGAAATCATTATCAAAACATACAACATTATGTCAGGGTCACAATACCACTGACGACGCATCAATCTGATGTCGGACACATGAAATTTGTCTAATACAAGATTCACAAAATAATAATAATAATAATAATATATTATTTTTATTTTTATTTTTATTTTTATTTTTATTATTCAAAATTTTGTGCCCCCAAGAATCAATCTAGAATTTTTTCTATTCAAAATGACCTATAAAGGTCTTCCTCGGAGATAGGGTCGTGTGGCCACATAAGGAACACATATCGGACACCCGGTTTGAATGATACAGTGGTTTAGATGCCCCTAAACTATTCTAGTCGGACCGTTGCCAAACCGCCTACCAGACCGCTGTTGACACATCATAAACTGCCACCGTCGAACCGTTAGAGCAATCAGAAATCCAATTTAAAACCATCCACAGACCACTGGGACAACTCCTATGGTCGAAAAATTAATTCGGGACCAAATCCAGAAACATCATAATGTGAACATTTCATCTCTAGCCTCTACTCGACAATCTATCTTTGTTTCAACATGGTGAAATGTTAAAGGATCGTCCAATTTCTGTTGTGCCTCCTCTAGAACTCAAAACATGATACCATCATAGATCTGGAATCCATTTATTAGGAACTTCCCATATCCATGCTTCACTCAAGGTTTGGATGTCATTTCATCATATAAAAAAAATGATGAAGATCGGACGAAGAACATGAAGAACACGTAATCGATAACTAATTCTGACAATGGTAATTATTATTATTTCTATCAATTGAGAAGGTTATAATAGAAAAAATAGAAACAAATCAAAAATAAAACCAAAATATTGATCAGGGTGAAGAAGAATTCGAAAGAAGAATCTTAAATGGATCCCAGATTTGCTATTGTGGTTGATGTGCTCTGATCTAATAGTGCCAATATTGTTTTTGCGATCCGATGATTTTAGTACATAAAATCACTGTTTTCTAGAGCTCCACCATCTGTGAGAGAAATGAGCCAACTCTAGATCATTTCTCATAACTCCTATTTATAGGAAGCTATCAGAAGACATGAAATCTGATCCTCATGCAATCTATAAACAGAGGTCACCCCTAGTGAAAAAACATTGCTATAAACTCAATTGATGTTTTAGATTCACAATATGTGCCCACATTAAGATGTTATTCGAAGTATCATTTCAAATTAAAAAACATTTATTTAATTAATTTGTTTATGGGTTTTCCCTCTAGAACTCTTCTATAGAAGGAATGTGCCCACAAAAGTTTTACACCACCAAGGGTAAATATAATTCTATAGAGGAAAGTATGGCCTCATATTTCTTATCTGAGCTATCATTTAAGAGATAACCCATTTTAGTCACTTGAATAGTAAAAAAATACTTAATATTTTTATAAAATTTATTTTAGGAACACCAAGTCTTGGAATCGCATGCCGTCTCCACACATACAACTAGAATTATTTGTATGAATATTCCAAAGTTTGACAAGGAAAAACCAGAGTCACTACCTACTCCACACCTTAAGGTTTCTTTTCATTGAAAAGTAAATGCCTAGGAACAATGTAAATGACTAAAGCTCTCCACTGGGACTCCCACTCCAGTTAGATAATGAACGCTTCTGATTCTGTAACAAACTCGCACCAGGATGAACCACAAAACCAACACACCACCTCAAAAAAGACCACCTCATCACTACATCTTTCCACATGATGGGTGCCAATGCCAAACATTATAAGGTTGATGTACACCCCATCATAAGGAAACTCTACTTCCCACTAGATATCACATCATGCGAGTCCTCTCACCAAACCTCAAAACCTAAATAGAATTATATCCACCACACGAATGAAGAACAGGGTTACCCAAACATGCACATTTGGTCTTATAATCCATTAAAAAAATACCTCCAATGCACAAAAACAACCTTGAACACCTTGGAAAAAGGAACTCATCCACCACACCGTGACCCTATCTACTTTGGGAATCACTAGATTCTTCACACTATTTAGGATCACAACTGAATGGTGCATCTTAGTGGGGGATAATCCTATCCTTCCTCTGAAGTTGATAGAACAATGAACAACAACACAACCTCCTTGAGTGTCTATTGTACAAGCTAATGCCAAGAACGGAAAGGAACCAATGAACCACAGAGGACATTCCAGAAAATAACACCAGGTCATACTGGGCCTTTGTCTACCAACATGCTACCAATACTCATGTACACAAGTCAAAGGGACTCAACCATCGAACCACGATATTGTCCACTTTGGGTGGCACAGACTAATGAAAGACTAGAAAAACCCACAACTGGGTACTATATGATGCATATACAATTATTTAATTGTGATTAGTGTCTTAATGTTCAATGTCAATAGGCATGTTTTCAGAGTCCTGGTGATTGGATATGCCGACTTCCGCAGCAACACTAGAGCCCTTGGCCTGAAATCCAAACTCGAAACAAACTAACACTAATGGTCTGAAACAATAACAAAGATCAAAACTAGAAAAACTACGCTCTGAGGTCCCAATGGTAGATCCTACTCTGATACCACTATATCAAGAGCCAACCTAGTGGGTCTCAAGATACAACTCCCCATGACCACTTCTAATAAGCCAAGGACTAGCGACTAGTGCTGACTAGGTTATCACTGACATGGGAGGCCATAACCTATCATACCAGCACACACACACCAACAAAAACCTCCCTGAAACCGTGCATAGATATATATAAAAATTGAAAAGAATAGAATGCATACATTTATCCCAAACCAGAGTACAAAATATGTATCCAATGAGAAAATAATTGGACCAACATTATAAAACATCAATAGCATCCGACCTACTCTAAAAGAGGGGATCAATTTCAAACTCCTGCTGGTATGTCCCACATCCTAGATCTGGTGAAATCCCTGGTAAGTCCATCTATTATGATCTACATGCTCCTAGTCTAACCGGGGCTCTGTCGAAGGACATATGGTCGGAACATGACACAATACATGTATGGGAAATACCCGTGCAGGGGTGAGTATAATAATAGAGAGTTAGTGCCCCAAAATCCCCAGAAGAAAATGGGTCAACATATAAGCATCTGTTAACCTGAACTCGAATGAGGGAACCCAAATGAGAGAGAAACGTCATATATATACCATCATTGGTGACAAAAAATAGTTATCTCTATATCCTTGACATATCGAAGAAACAAAAAATTCCACATGGACTCCTAGATCAAAACCAGATATGCTCGATACCATCAACAAATTGTATGGAATTTACCATAGACTATCCATAGTAAACGACTGGAGGTTCTAATGCAACACTCACCCTGGTCTCATGAGGTACCGAACTCATAGTCAAAATATACCTTTAACTCATGGGGAAGGTAGAATCCTACCTCGGAGGGCTCAAAATGAGAGCACAGCCAATCCTTATGGCTCATAGAATGAGAGAGGAAAACCCATGATAGTCTGATGTCGATGATCAAACCATGCCAACCCAGCTGGAACTAAACTGAGAGATTCCACACAATCAGTAAAACATACAAATGGCACAACCCAACCAACCCTCGTGATACCTATCCATGATAGCATGCTAGATGGATTGAACCATGGAATAATTAACCTAATGAAAAAACTACCCCATCTTCTCAGGTTGGGGATCCCACCCAGGATCCACTGGGGGACACTTAAAAAAATTACTGGAACACCAAACACAGAAAGTGTATTGCACATCAGTTGGAATTTAGAAAAATTATTCTCGTCAGGGATAACCATCCATGTATATTTTTATTTCACGCCAATACTGAGAACTTCATCGAGGTAAATGGGACGATATCGATCTAACACCCTAGTGATCATATTGATCAGATATGGGATCATTGCCAATGTACTGTCAGTCATGATGATACCTCAATCCCAATATGGTTACACAATTAAACGCGCCCCAAAAATTTGAAATTGAAGATATTGATACACAACTAGAAGGTCTGCACCAAGGGATCACTATGTCTCTATCCCATATAGATAATCTTGGATAGAGGATAGATTCCTGCATAAATATTGCTCACATCGATTATGAAAACTATGTCATTGAAATGTTAAATGACGTGACGATTGCATCCGGACTCTTGGGGTGATACATGTTCAAAGTCCACGAAGATCATTGTCAATGCAGGCTGAGGTAACTCACTCCATATTACAGGAACACACATGCACATCACATACGCAAAGCAGTCGAAGAGGAGTCCATGTCCAGTGAAAGGGAGCAATACTGGACCCTTATAGTAGCATATGAGGGGTCACAATCCGGTGAAGGGGATTCAATACTAAGAACCCTCACTGCTAAAGGAACAGGATAGAGACTCAACCTAGTTGATCATAACATCATCATCTGAGACTAGGGGGAACCACTCAACCCAACTAGTAGTAACATCTCCAAAGAGACCAGGAGAACCCACTCAACCCATCTGGTTAGTGTTGCTAACCCAAGAGACCCATATGAAATTACCTAAACATCGCATATCTTATACCCAATTCGTGGCCACCATCACATTCTACGTGAAAAAACACGCAAGATAGGCTATTCACATGGCCAAAAGGCCCACCGGATAAAAGGGTACTATTCACCACAATGGGTCCTCCTGGGGCTCAAACCTCAATCTAAGAACACATAGAATGGATCAAGACACTAAGAGTCTTTCATAAAATCAAGCGGGAATGACTACTCACTCATCCCAAATGGACACTTAGTGAAAAAGTAACATATCACTACAGTACACCAAAGCCTGGCCTTGTGGGGGCCACACCATGATTTAAGAATAATCACATGAAACAAGTATCCAAATTTAAACCATAATGTTAGGGTCTCAACGCCACCAATGATACACCAATCATTCCGATATCACCTTGAAGGAGATTCGTGAGATCTGGAATGAAATAGAACCTTACACCTAGGTACTTTAACCCCTACATTATCCTTAATCATATAAGAATAATTTAATAAATGTTTTCACTTCCAATGAATCTATCTTAACTATATTATTTATTCCATGTATCACTCTTTAGGATGTACACACCATATCCCCAACAAATACATAATCTAGAGGTGGTACAACTGGAACATGAACTCCCTTATTAAGAGCAGTCGGTGAAGATCACTAACATTAGAGCCAATGTTCTACACAACCAAACTACCAACCTTGAAATGTTTTTTGGTTGGACTATAAATATAAAGAAGGAACATGGGAACTATAGGTGATAATGAGATGCAATTACCCTGACCTTTTATCAACTGAGATAATGAGTTCATATTTTGGTGACAAAATTTATTATACGGGGTGAATGTAATCACCCAGACATTATAAATGTAATTAATTTCAAGAATAATTATGTTTTTTATATAATATTATTGAAAATAAATAGAAACACACAATTTTATATCTCCATAACAATGGTAATTTATTATTCTGCTATAAAACCAATTATATTTTCAAACATTACAACATGAAAAAAATAGAACAAAAAAATGGTAACATTTTGAATGGACCAATGTATAAGAATAATCACCCCCTAAAAAATTATATAGAATCAATAAAATATATTAGTAAACTAATCACCATATTATTAAAGAAAATATTACCATACGAAAAAATATAGTGAATTTTATGTGGATGAATGATGTGGTGTAAATAGAAAATAAGGACATGTGAATGTTGGTACTAGATTGTTACTCAATATGAAAGTTTAAAACTACACCATTTCTGGATAATTAAACCATTACATTTTGTCTTTTATATATTAATGTATTAATATAACTTATACTGAAAGGATAATCGATAGACACAACCAATAGTGTCCTGACTTTTAAAGCCCATTTTTTTAAACCGGGGATGGTGGTGTCATTATTAGGGTTCACCCTTGACCATGCCCATGATAAACAACATAATGTGAAGAATGAAAAATATAGACTATGGGATTAGTTAATGTTATTAGATATTACCACATGGTTGATGTTAGTTGAGGAACCCCACAAAACTACCACCATTACACACCTTAATCTTAAAGAGTATGTTGGTGGAATAGGGAGTTACATGTCCAACACATATCTACCTAATGTGGGATATAAATTTTATAAATAAAATTCATTTTCATTCAATTTCATTAGATAAATTTGCGTCTAAATTAAATATATTTTTAATTGAGATGAATTTTATTATTTTATTTTTAAAATAAAATAAAACAAAAAAATTATAGAAAATATTCACAATTCCATAAGAAAAAATGGTATTCTAGATAAAGTTTCTTTTAAAGAAATATTATCTTCAAACACCAATATTTAAATACCATATTAATAAATAATTTTTAAATGTCCTTGGAAATTTTTTGCAAATGTGAGAAATAAGGTTATGCCTGGAAAACTAAAAATTTTATTAAATAAGGATTTTAATACATAAAAAATTAAATTATAATTTTTATATAATTTTTATCATAAAGTAATTATCATTTTTGAAATCATCATTTTTAAATTATGTAGTGGAGAATTTATATTTATTTTCTAAAAATCAATATTTTTCATGAATAGTATAAAAAAATATTGTTTTCAGGTTTCATAATAATTAAAGTATTAAAATTAATTCCATAAATATGTAACAAATATTTAATCACAATCCATGAAAAATAATATTTAATTTTATTACAACTATTTATTTTGATATATTTTTTTCTATTTTTAAAATAATATGTTAATTTCCCAGCAGTCTAAAAACAATAATTTTCTTTTTACAGAATTACAATGTGGAATCATTACTTTTCAGTGAAAAAATAATTATTTAAAAATGGTGTTGGGGTCTGGAATATTGACAGTACATACAATTTAACACATATTTCAAATACCATGATAAAACTATATTGGTACACTAATTATTTTTCATATCCAAAACCATGCTTTCTAACAACAATATTTTGAAATTATTGAACAATTCTTCCAATTCATTTAGAAATACCCAACTATTTCTCCACTTCTGTTTACTTAAAATATTACCATCATAGATTTTTGTTTTTTATTCATCCCAAAGGGTCCCCAATGTATGTTCTCAAGCCTCTAAAGATCAATACTTATGTTTTAGGAATTAATCTACAATATAACGGAAATCGTCACTTATTTTATTCAATTTATATTCCCTTTTCATATGTTATGTATTTTAAATAAAAAAGTAAATATTTTTTTAAACATTATATAATCCAAAGACTTTAATAAAATTCCTTTTTGAATTTTATCCTTTTTTCTGATGTCATCGTATCATTTTCTATAACCATGCTTTAAACCATTAAGGTTTTTGATGTTTCATCTAAACTTTTACTCTGTTACATGACTAATTCTCATTTACATTATATTTTAATATAGAAATAGATATTCATTTCAATTGGTAATAAAAATGTTCAATTAATTCAAGGATTTACACATATGAAAATAAAAAAACACTATTTGATAAAAATAACATAATGATAATCACTTTATGAACTTTTTTATTCCATAATTTTTGATAAGAAGTATACCATTTATTCTCCATGATGTTTTAATGAAATTATTTATTGTGTTCTATGTCGATCACATTAATTAATATATTTTAAGGTTTTAAAATTATTATCCTCTAATGCATTAAGTAAAGACTTCAATATATATAGGTGACATGTTATATGATACCTTAGTGAATAACCTTTGTATTAATTATTTTTAACACCATTGTGATAAACATTAGTGAAATGATTAGGAATGTATAATTTAATTTGATTATCCACTGTTATATTCCATGATTGATTTTATTGTTTATATAATATGCCTCGTTTTCATGATTTATCGTTATTACTTATGTTCTTGTAGATAGGTATCAAGATCACTTACTATATATATTTCATTCTTATTTCTAATAATGGGATTCATGATCAGCGCTCTCATTTTATGTATGTCCCCATGTATCGAAATTACGTAAATATAAAAAAATTTGAACACATTAATATTTCATTCAAATGGGTTTAGAATAATGTTTTCTATTTTCATATATTATGTACCTTATTTCCAATAAAAAACTGAAAATATCCTTTTTTTTGTATCATGTAATGAAATGTTATGAAATAAAAAGGTAGGATCCCATATTTTCATTACTATTTGAGTTAATATTCATATCATCAGATTCTTGGGTGTACATTACAACGAGACTATTAACACCATCTTTGATCTAGTTTGTTCGTTCAGATGGAAAATTATTTCGTTTCACATTTCTATCATTGTTACCTTGATTCTATGAAATTACTACCATATATCAATCCGATAAAGGTCAATGAAAGTATCAATAGAACATACATAATTTATGATTTAATATGATAAATAAAACAAATCCTAATAATTCAAAAAATTTCCACACGTATTTCATCTTATGATATTCTAGGTTCTTCGAAAATCATTCTGGGTTCGTTATTTGTATTTTTTTGTTATATAATTGCATTCAAAATATTATAATCCCAATAAATATCAATACACTAGTATCATATATACTGAGTAACCCATGTATCCATATTCTATCATATAAAATCCTTATATGTGAATATTATTTCCCTGAAAAATTAAACACAACCAAAAACGTATATATATGTGTAAATACTAATAACATAAAAATTAATTTAACTACATTTTATCAACATCTATATCAAATATTTGACACACAATATACCCTTAATGATGTTTTATAGGTTATTATTTTCTTAAAAACATGCGTATATATAAATAGATTTAATGTTGAGATTAGATTTTTAGTAGGGATAAACATGATAGAATAGAGTTGATGATTATAATTTTCTATAAGAACAACATGTTGGTACGAGTACGTAATTAAGGTTCATGGAAATTACATATGAGGATCATTCCTAATGAATAATATATAAATAATCATTAGTCATTGAAAAATTATTTTGTAAATAATACATGTATAATTTCGAGGTGGAAACCTAGAAAAATAATCATACTCGATGAAATCATAACACATTAATTTGAATTAGGGATACACATATTCATTGAAAATATTTCTTGATTTTTAGGGTCAATACCAATATAACCCTGAAATATTTGATATATTCTTATATATAATTTGATCCACACCCACACCTATTAAAATAATGGAAATATTTTCATAGGGTATTTGGTCCAGACCGTAGTCCCAAAAATCATATCCCATGAGATATAATTCTAATCCTAATCCATTATAAGAATATAAAATTTTGTGCCTAGTGGTAAAATAAATGAAATTTCTGTTTATGTGTTTGTGTTTAAATGAAATTCCCTATCACCTTAGGAAATATAAATAATTAATCAATTAATTGTATTGCACTATAAATTATAGGTCCACCCTTTACATTATGAATGACTAAACATATTTTTTCCTTTTTAATGGTAAATATTCATCATGACCTCAAATATTAATTAACCAATGGGAATAAAATATGTTCCATAAAAAATCCAATAATATATTTTATTAATACCTCTAGACAATGATTATTGGTGTTATAATTGTAATATATTATTAGTGATTATTAAAGAAAAATTATAATTCATTTACAAGTATGAAAAATTATTTTTAAGGCCATTACTAATTAAATAAGAAAATTATAAAATAAATTTTTATTCTTAATATCTTTTTATTCAAAATAAATTACAATGAATATGGGTTAAAAATTTCATTGATTATCCATTTAGAAGTGGACATTGTGATTTTGAATGAAAACTAATGATAGCCAATCGAAAATGAATATATGTGATAAATGATTTGAAAAAATATTTCATTCATACTATTGCAAATAATGTCACCATTGGCTTCAAAACACATTACCCAGAGCCCCAATGTAAAATTCATATATTAATGAACTCAATTTAAAATGAAAAAATAACTCATAAATCTTATTAATAATTAATATAGATCCATTTTTTCAATATATAAAATTTATCCATGTTTGATAATTCTTTTTGACAAAGAAAGAACTACATTTGCCTTCATTCAAAAAGATTATTTTTATCAAATTATTATTAATAATAAGGTTTTAATGTGTGATCTAATTTAAAAATTTATGACAAATATTGGTAAACAAATACATGTATATTTGATATATTTACAATCCATTTTCCCATGATATAAGTTCCAATATAAATATTATTGATTTATAAATTAGATTTGTGAAGATACAAATACATTAAGAATTTTGTAACATTGAACCACATTAATTTTCTATTAAATAAATATAACCAGATTTATAAATTATATAAATACATTAACCAAATGTATATATATTTATACACATCAATTATAGTGATTTATTTCCAATAGTTTAGTTTGTTATTATTTTTTCTCATAATTTTTTTTATTAATTATTTCATTCATGTTTTGTATTGTGTATATACACACTTGATAGTGAAATCAACATTCATAATACAAATAATTTTATTATTGGATGAATTAATTTTTAGATTTATTAATCAATACCCTCTTCATTTTATAAAATAATTTTTTTTGTTATGTAAGAATGTAATATTCGATGAGAATGCCTCTTGTAATTTACCAATATTGATGATTTACTTTATAATGATGAATAAATTTATATCTTCCTTATATAACGATATTCATAATATATTATAATATTTAATATAATAAATAAAAATTTTAAATGAATTAAATTTTATTATTTTTAAAAATTATGATGTTTTTTAACCTCAAACATGTAGGTGGGTTGACCGAGGAAAACAGAACATGTCAAATTAGTACACAAGTTTTAATTTAGATTTATATAATAGGAGTATATTTTTATGAGATGAATAAATTTCTTAATATAATATATTTATAGAAAAACATAAATATACAAATATAATATATGATAAGGTTCATTAAACATGTAGTGGAGATGTTATATTTATATATATTATGAATTCACCAATTCCAGATTTGGGTTCCTCTAAAATGGACCTATAAATATTTAATAGATGTTGAATCTATAAAAACAATAAGATGGGTTCAGTAGATTTTTCATGGAAATATTATCATGAGAAAACTAAATTGATTTTTTGTGTTATATGGGTTGTAAATAATTCCTCTTAATTGATTTTTTGAGTCGAATTTCAAAGAGATATCCTTACATTATTTTAATGTAAGGTAACTTTTAATTAGAATGTGAACCAATAAATGTAAAAAAATTCATTGAGATTAAAAAAAATATCCACATATATTTATAATTTTCTATGTCTTGAAAATATTTTTAATCCTGTTAAAATTTTAATAATTATTGTGGTTTTCTGAGGTTAAGGATAATTCACACTAATTGTTAAATTTATTCCTTAAAAATTTACCTACATAAAAATATTTTTTTGTAGTTTCAAATTTAATCTCATTTTAGTTGAATTCAATTTATAAATATGATAAACTTAACATTTAACACAAAAAATAATATTAACTAAATTAATCATCTTTATGGAAAATGATTATCAATACATTTTTGTGTTATTATTCTTATTTCATATAAATTAATCATTAAATTTCTACTTTTATATATTTTTTAATTTTATAATTGTACATTATTAATCATTTTCTTTTTGTAAGCTTCATTAACTAATCTAAAATATATATAAATAAAAATTTATTCAAAAAATAACGTTTGTATTTAAATATTATTAACCACATCTTTTAAAATTCCTCATTCATATTCTACAAATTTAACTTTTTTATGAAAAATTAAATAATATATTCGTTTTCCTTCTATAAATACATCAAGTCATTCAATAAAAAATAAGAATATGTAAAACATTAAAATATATTTTACTATTTAATGATTAAAATTATATAATATATCATAATTTGAGTCATGCTTTATTCAATAATTCTAAATTAGATTATTTTATATTACTAATAAAAACTATAAAACAAAAATATAGCACGTTGATAAATTTATATCATATGACCATATCTCTAACAAATATATTCCCTCCAAATAAAATATATTCTTGTTATATTTGATTCCTTTATATATACTTGTATACATTAAAATAATATCTCAACTTATTCCATTATATATATATCAACATGTTTATTATATTTCTAATTACCAAACATATATATAATTGAAATTTTTATATTGATCTTGATGCGAAATAATGATAATAATGACTTCAAATTCAAGATATTTTTATTTACGTTCAAACATATTCCTATAGTATTTTTTAATCATGTTTAATATATTATTAACATAATGTATTCATATTTTTACATTATTTTAATATTTTCTCCAATGAAAATTTATTGGTGATCATTTTTTATAGGTCATTTATATAAAATGTTCAATTTAATATATTATTTATATATGAAAATAATAAATAAAATAATAATCAATTGTTAATTTTTCTGTGTTACTAATTAATTTCAAATAAGGGGTTATTATTAATATAATTTTTATTTAAAAAATTAACACCATTGGATAAATGATTATATTATAATTTTTATTCATACTATTACCATGAGTTATTATATAATATTAATAATTTCATTGTATTTAAAAGATTCAAGTATCATATAAAAAATAATTAGATATAGTCATTAACATATCACATTGGAGAAGAATTTATAATTTTCTAGTTACTTTTATACAAATTAACATTATAAAAGTATACACAACATAAAAAATATAAATAATTTTCAAATAAACAAATTATATTTCCCACTTATTATTTAATTTCGATATTTAAAATTTATAATCTATGTTTGAAAATTTAGTGACATTATGGTACTATAACCAATGTTATTGCTCTTTATTTTTATAATATTTCTATATCAGTTGTTTTATATTTGTTATTACCGATAACAAAATAATATATTTTTAATTAAAAAATATCTATAAAATCAGTGGATGTATTAATTAAAATTTAATTCACTGAATAATAAATAATATGGAGTTCTTATCAATTATAAGTCTCACTTGTCATTGTCCATTGATTACAAAAATTGAAGATGTGATTTTTAATAATTTATGTTTTTTATAATAGAATTTTTTACAACTAACAATGACCTCCTATACACCTCCACAGAAAATGAATTATTCTTTTGTACATTAAAATCAGTTCAATATATTCCATTTTATAGATCTATAAATTTTATAAGTAATTGATAGTAAATGACTAATCATAATCAAAACAGATCGATGAACATGTTGATTACATTAAATAACATCTACGATTAATCAAATTATTTAAAAAAAATAACTCATTCATCTAATTTATATTCATATAAATAGAAATATTATGGGACATTATAATAATCAAAATACTAAATTTAAAATTAATACTCTTAGTAGAATTATATTTGATATACCATTAAATTAATTATACAATACATATTTTTTTCCAATTTTAATCCTCATTTTAAATCTATATTTATATATCTTCTAACATATTATATATGTTCTTTTCCTAAATAATGAATTTGGTATAATTTTAAAAAATGAGTATTTATATGACTTATTATACTAATATTA
Source organism: Viscum album (assembly GCA_963277665.1). Taxonomy (NCBI): domain Eukaryota; kingdom Viridiplantae; phylum Streptophyta; class Magnoliopsida; order Santalales; family Viscaceae; genus Viscum; species Viscum album. Next base: position 811,679,527 of record OY728161.1, on the reverse strand, counting down.
TTTCAATTGTAGTATATTATCTATAAAAACATGCAAATCATTGATCCTACTACGCCATTAATAATCATCAAATGTAATAGATCATATTTTCTCTATTTATATATTTATAAATTAATTGGAAAAATTCAAAGACCAGGCGATGATACAACGTTTACATCTGAGGAATTCTATTCTTATAACAATATGATGAAAAATTTTATGTTTTTAATAAAGTGCGCAAGAGGTTTCACTTAAAAAATATGAATAAATACTAAATGGGTTCCTAGATCAGAAATCAAAGGGAACCATTACATTTGAAATAAAAACTTCACCTAAGGAAGGGCTTAATTTCAACCATCGTGGGCCATACATGGATGTTATTTTTTAGGAGTGAATGTTACTAACAAATATTATTAACAATATTTTATTTTATGCATCATTGGTTTTGTTTTTATTTAAATCTATTGTCATAGAATTCTGATTTATCACTACAGCATTGAAATTCCTCAAATACATGGAGGTATTCTCTATCGAAGAACAAAAATGACAAATAATGCAAATTTAAAATTGTTTCACCAGTAGAGTTGATTGCCATGACCCAACCCAATAGGTCTTGAACTTTGACTCCAAAATCCCACCTCCAATAGGATAGGGGATGATGACTAGTTTCAGCTAAACAATCACACACATAGGAGTCCCTAGCATGTAACACCAATACACACACACAAACACACCCATATACACCTCCATAAAAGAGTACAGATATATATATATATATAAACTGAAAATAAATTAATGCATACATCTATCTCAATCCAGAGAAAAGAATATGGATAAAATGGAAAATAAAGGGCCCACCAAAAGAAGACATTAAAATTGTTCACCCTGCTATAAAGGAAGGGGTTGCTGTTGATATCCCACCGGTATGCTCCTCATCCAAGATCCGGTGAAAACCTTTTACCTTCTAGATACTATACCCTACCTACTCTAAGACCAAATGGGGCTTCGTCGAAGGATTAGTGGTCTGCACAAGACACAAGTCTTGTGGGTGAAAATCATATTCATGGGTTTGTATAAGAATACATAGTATGCAGCCCAAAACCCCAAAATAAAATGGGGTAACTGAAAACATTAGTTAGCTCGACCTAACATAAGGTAACTCAACCAAGAGAGAAACTACATCTAGAGACCATCCTCTGTGATAACCAACTTGTCGTCTCGACTTTCCTGACAAGTCAGAGGAAGGACACATAAATGGGGACTCTCAGATCGCATCGAGATATAATCAGTACCATCAAAAATTCTTATGGTCTCGAGCATTGAATATCTATGTTAAAATACATGAGGTTCCAACACAACACTCACACCGTTCTCAGGATTTACCCGCCTCATAAATAGAAAAGGGCTTCATCTCATGTTCAAGGTAGAATCCAGCCTTAGAACAGACACAATGAGAGCACAACCATTCTTAATGGAAGACATAATGAGAGGAGACACACATCAACAACCCAAATTCATTAATCCAACCTCGCTAAACCATTTGGAACTCAACCAAGAGATTTCACTCGATCTGTAGAAACTTACAAATGGCATTTCCCATCCAACTGTTCTGATACATATCCATGAGAGCATGCTCGACATACAACATCATGGATGAAATCACACAAAGAAAAATATATCCAAACATATTAGGAGAGGGATCCCACCTAGGATCCTTTGGACGACACCTTAAACGCTATCTAGAACTCCAAACATTGAAAGGGTATTATTCAATAACACAAATCTGAAACAACTCCTCTCATAGGGGATCAATGACTGGGTAGTATTGTTCATGATGATAATGAGAACTCTATTGAAGTAATAGTTATGATCTCAATCCAAAACCCTAGAGATCGAATCTCTCCAAAAGTGGATCATCACCTGAGTACTGTCAGCCATAATGATACCCTAAACCCCATATGGTATCTCATGTAAATGTGCCACCGAAATCCAAAAGTGCAGATATATATAAACAACTATTGGGTTAGCTCCCATGGCTCACTATGGCTCCATCCCCTACTGCATCATCCAGTGTAGAGGATTGATGCATGCATAAATATTTGTGACATATATTATGAAAACACAACCAGAGAAACATGATGGGATGTGAGGATTGTGTCGCGCCTCTCTGGGCAATACATGCTCAATGTTCATTGACTCTTTCATGAATTTGACATAAGAAACTAACTCCGGAATGATGGGACACACTCGCACTACACATATGAAAAGTAGTCAAAGAGGGGTCAAAATATAGTTTTGGGGACATGATACCGAAACCGTCATAGTAGCCGAGGAGGGGTCACAGTTCAGTGATGGGGACATGATACTCGAAATCCTCACTTCTGTAGGAACATGATATACACTCAACCTAGCTGATTATAACGTCATTATATGAGACTAGGGGGAACCACTAAAACCAGTTATTAGTAACATAGCCAAAGATATCAAGGGGACCCACTCAACCTAGGTGGTCAACATCGCTATCACAAGTGACCCATGTGACATTGCTTCACACTACATCACCTAGAACCAAACTGTGGCCACCATCGCATTCTATGAGGAATAACATGCAGTGTAAAATATTAAATCACCCAAATAGACCACTGGTGAAATGGGTATTAATCACCACAATAGGCCCTCATGGGGCCCAAATCTCAAACGTCTAACACATCAAATGAAACGCGCAACTTTGATTTTCTCAGAAAAACATGCGAGGTAGACTACTCACTCATCCCAAATGAACACCCGATTAAACTATCACATTTCCTCACAGTATGTTTTAATAGTGCTTCATGGGGGCCCACACTAAAATTTTGTAATAAGCCCTTGAAATCATTATCAAAACATACAACATTATGTTAGGGTCACAATACCACTGATGACGCATCAACCAGATGTCGGACACATGAAATTTGTCTAATAAAAGATTCACAAAATAATAATAATAATAATAATAATAATAATGATAATATATTATTATTTTTATTATTTTTATTTTTATTATTCAAAATTTTGTGCCCCCAAGCATCAATCCAGAATTTTTTTGTTCAAAATGGCCTATAAAGGTCCGCCTCGGTGATAGGGTCGTGTGGCCACATAAGGAACACATATCGGACAACCGGTTTGAATGATACAGCGGTTTAGATGCCCCTAAACTATTCTAGTCGGACCGTCGCCAAACCGCCTACCAGACTGCTGTTGCCACATCATAAACTGCCACCGTCGAACCGTCGGAGCAGTCAGAAATCCACTTGAAAACCATCCACAGACCACTGGGAAAACTCCTGTCGTCGAAAAATTAATTCGGGATCAGATCCGAAAACATCATAATGCGAACATTTCATCTATAGCCTCTGCTCGACAATCTATCATTGTTTCAACATGGTGAAATGTTAAAGGATATTCCAATTTCTGTTGTGCCTCTCTAGAACTCAAAACATGATACCATCATAGATCTGGAATCCATTTATTAGGACATTCCCATATCCATAATTCACTCGAGGTTTGAATGTCATTTCATCATATAAAAAAATGATGAAGATCGGACGAAGACAATGAAGAACACGTAATCAATAACTAATTCTGATAATGGTAATTATTAATATTTCTATCAATTGAGAAGATTATAGTAACAAAAATAGAAACAAATCGAAAATGAAACCAAAATATTGATCAGGGTGATGAAGAATTCGAAAGAAGAATCTTAAATGGATTACAGATTTGCTATTGTGGTTGATGTGCTCTGATTTAATAGTGCCAATATTTTTTTTTTGTGATCCGATGATTTTAGTACATAAAATCACTGTCGTCTAGAGCTCCACCATCTGTGAAAGAAATGAGCCAACTCTAGATCATTTCTCATAACTCCTATTTATATGAAGCTATCAGAAGACATGAAATCTGATCCTCATGCAATCTCTAAACAGAGGTCACCCCTAGTGAAAAAATATTGCTATAAACTCAATTGATGTTTTAGATTCACAATCTATTCCCGTATTAAGATGTTATTTGAAGTATCATTTCAAATTAAAAAACATTTATTTAATTAATTTGTTTATGGGTTTTCCCTCTAGAACTTTTCTATAGAAGGAATGTGCCCACAAAAGCTTTACACCACCTAGGGTAAATATAATTCTCTAGAGGAAAGTATGGCCTCAGATTTCTTATCGGAGCTATCATTTAAGAGATAACCCATTTCAGCCACTTGAATAGTAAAAAAATACTTAATATTTTTATAAAATTTATTTTAGGAACACCAAGTCTTGGAATCGCATGCCTTCTCCACACATACCACTAGAATTATTTGTATAAATATTCCAAAGTTTGACAAGGAAAAACCTGAGTCACTACCTACTCCACACCTTAAGGTTTCTTTTCATTGAAAATTAAATGCCTAGGAACAATGTAAAAGACTAAAGCTCTCCACTGGGACTCCCACGCCAGTTAGATAATGAACGCTTCTGATGCTGTAACAAACTCGCACCAGGATGAACCACAAAACCAACACACCACCTCAAAAAAGACCACCTCATCACCACATCTTGCCACATGACGGGTGCCAATGCCAAACTTTATATGGTTGATGTACACCCCATCTTAAGGAAAATCTACTTCCCACTAGATATCGCATCATGCGAGTCCTCTCACCAAACCTAAAAACCTAAATAGAATTATATCCACCACACGAAGGACGAACAGGGTTACCCAAACATGCACATTTGGTCATATAATCCATTAAAAAAATCCCGCCAATGCACAAAAACAACCTCGAACACCTAGGAAAAAGGATCTCATCCACCACACCATGACAATATCCACTTTGGGAAGCACTAGATTCTTCACACTATTTAGGATCACACCTGAAGGGTGAATCTTAGTGGGGGATATTCCTATCCTTCCTCTGAAGTTGATAGAACAATGAACAACAACACAACCTCCTTGAGTGTCTATTGTACAAGCTAATGCCAAGAACGGAAAGGAACCAACGAACCACAGAGGACATTCCAGAAAATAACACTAGGTCATACTGGGCCTTTGTCTACCAACATGCTACCAATCCTCATGTACACAAGTCAATGGGACTCAACCATCGAACCACGATACTGTCCACTTTGGGTGGCACATACTAAAGAAAGACTAGAAAAACCCACAACTGGGTACTATATGATGCATATACAATTATTTAATTGTGATTAGTGTCTTAATGTTCAATGTCAATAGGCATGTTATCAGGGTCCTGGTGATTGGATATGCCGACTTTCGTACCAACACTAGAGCCCTTGGCCAAAAATCCAAACTCGAAACAACCTAACACTAATGGTATGCAACAATAACAAAGATCACAACTAGAAAAAACTACGCTCTGAGGTCCCAATGGTAGAACCTACTCTGATACCACTATATCAAGAGCCAACCTAGTGGGTCTCAAGACACAACTCCCCATGACCACCTCTAATAGGCCAAATACTAGCGACTAGTGATGACTAGGGTATCACTGACTAGGGAGGCCATAACCTATCATACCCTCACAAACACACCAACAAAAACCTCCCTAAAACCGTGCATAGATATATATAAAAATTGAAAAGAATAGAATGCATACATATATACCAAACCAGAGAACAAAATATGTATCCAATGAGAAAATAATTGGACCAACATTATAAAACATCAATAGCATCCGACCTACTCTAAAGGAGGGGATCAATGTCAAACTCATGCTGGTATGTCCCACACCCTAGATCTGGTGAAATCCCTGGTAAGTCCATCTATAAATCTCTACATTCTCCTAGTCTAACTGGGGCTCTATCGAAGGACATGTGGTCCGACCATGACACAATACATGTATGGGAAATGTCTGTGCAAGGGTGAGTATAATAATAGAGAGTTGGCGGCCCAAAATCCCCAAAAGAAAATGGGTCAACATATAAGCATCTGTTAACCTGAAACCGAATGAGGGAACCCAAATGAGAGAGAAACATCATATATATACCATCATTGGTGACAAAAAATAGTTATCTCTACATCCTTGAAATATCGAAGAAACAACACATTCCACATGGACACCTAGATCACAACCAGATATGCTCAGTACCATCAACAAATTGTATGGAATTTACCATAGACTATTCATGGTAAACGACTGGAGGTTCTAATGCAACACTCACCCTGGTCTCATGAGGTACCGAACTCATAGTCAAAATATACCTCTAACTCATGGGGAAGGTAGAATCCTACCTCGGAGGACTCAAAATGAGAGCACAACCAATACTTATGGCTCATAGAACGAGAGAGGAAAACCCATGATAGTCTGATGTTGATGATCAAACCATGCCAACCCAGCTGGAACTAAACTTAGAGATTCCACACAATCAGTAAAACATACAAATGGCACAACCCAACCAACCCTCGTGATACCTATCCATGATAGCATGCTAGATGGATTAAACCATGGAATAAGTAACCTAATGAAAAAACTACCCCATCTTCTCAGGTAGGGGATCCCACCCAGGATCCACTAGGGGACACTTAAAAATATTACTGGAACACAAAACACAGAAAATGTATTTCACATCAGTTGGAATTTAGAAAAATTATTCTCATCGGGGATAACCATCCAAGTATATTTTTATTTCACGCCAATACTGAGAAATTCATCGAGGTAAATGGCACGATATCGGTCTAACCCCCTAGTGATCATATTGATCAGATATGGGATCATTGTCAATGTACTGTCAGTCATGATGATACCTCAATCCCAATATGGTTACACAATTAAACGCGCCCCAAAAATTTGAAGTAGAAGATATTGATACACAACTAGAAGGTCTCCACCAAGGGATCACTATGTCTCTATCCCATATAGATAATCATGGATAGAGGATAGATTCCTGCATAAATACTGCTCACATGGATTATGAAAACTATGTCATTGAAATGTTAAATGACGTGACGATTGCATCCGGACTCTTGGGGTGATACATGTTCAATGTCCACAAAAATCGTTGTCAATGCAGACTGAGGTAACTCACTCCATATTACAGGAACACACATGTACATCACATACGCAAAGCAGTCGAAGAGGAGTCCATGTCCAGTGAAAGGGATGCAATACTGGAACCCTTGTAGTAGCATATTAGGGGTCACAATCCGGTGAAGGGGATTCAATACTAAGAAACCTCACTGCTAAAGGAACAGTATAGAGACTCATCCTAGTTGATCATAACATCATCATCTGAGACTAGGGGAACCACTCAACCCAACTAGTAGTAACATCTCCAAAGAGACTAAGAGAACCCACTCAACCCATCTAGTTAGTGTTGCTAACCCAAGAGACCCATATGAAATTACCTAAACATCGCATATCTTATACCCAATTCGTGGCCACCATCACATTCTACGTGAAAAAACACGCAATATAGGCTATTCACATGGCCAAAAGGCCCACCGGATAAAAGGGTACTATTCACCACAATGGGTCCTCCTGGGGCTCAAACCTCGATCTAAGAACACATAGAATGGATCAAGCCACTATGATTATTTCATAAAATCATGTGGGGACGACTACTCACTCATCCCAAATGGACACTTAGTGAAAAAGTAACATATCACTACAGTACACCAAAGCCTGGCCTTGTGGGGGCCACACCATGATTTAAGAATAAGCACATAAAACAAGTATCCAAATTTAAACTATAATGTTAGGGTCTCAACACCACCAATGATACACCAATCAGATTTTGTTCACATGGTATTCGTATGATACAAGATTCTCTAAATAATAATAATATGTTATTATTTTAATTATTGAACATTCTATGCCACCGAGCATCGATAAAGAAAAAAAGTCCTCAAAGTGGCTTCAAGAGATCCTCCGTGAAGCAAGGTTCTTGTGGCTGCAAACTACATGAAAATCGTACACTCTATATGAATGATATGAGGGTTTAGACACACTCAGACTATTCTAGACAAACTGTCTCCGAAGCACCTCTCAGACTATCGCCGCCTCGCTGGAAACTGTTTCCGCCGGACCCCAAGAATAAAATTGGAGCTACCATAAATATATTAGAATTTTTTTTTTGGAACACCGGGACCAGTCCAGTAGTCCAATAATTAATCTAGGACCAGATCTAGAAAACTTGGGATGCTAACTTTACCACACCAGCCTCCGCTCGATGATCAGTCATTGTTTCAACATAGAGAAAAGATGGAGGATCATTTGCACACCTTAGACCCTCATACAGCACTGAAAAACTCATAGCTATCATAGACCTGGAATCCTTGGATAAAAACCTTCAAGGATTCATCCTCCGATCGACGTTTGGATATCGTTTCACCTTATCAAGAAGATAATGACGAAGAAAAAAAATGAAAAACGTAATGTATGCACATTCAAAATCTCAATATGATAATGGCCCTTGTTATTTTGTACATCATGAGAGACAATAGAATTACCATAAATAGAAACGAATAAAAAACAATAATAAAAAATTGATCTATTAGAATCATAATATGAAATAATTAGCTTACATTGATTCTGGATCCACCATTGTGTTTTTTGCGCTCTAATATACTAGCACCTAAATTTTTGTCATCATATGATGATTCTTAGACGTCGAATCACAATCTTCCAGAGCTCCTCCATCTACAAGAGAAGTAAACTAAATCTAGCTCATTTATCTTAACTACTATTTATAAGATGTTTTCAGAAATCATAGAAGCCAGACCTCATGTTCCCTTTAAACTGAGGTCTCCCCTAGGAAAAAAACTAATCTTCAAATAAATAGCTGTTTCAGATTTCAAATCTGAGTCCCCATTTAGATGTTACTAGAAGTAGAGTTTCAAAAAAAATAATTTTTATTTATTTATTTTATTTATAGTTTTTCCCCCCCACGAATTTTTATATATAAGGTTTGATCCTGCAAAATTTATAACCCACCAAGGGTAAATGACATGATATGGATGCATCTATGGCTCGAGATTTTGGATTTGAGCTACCATTTTGAGAGATAACATGTTTCTTTCATGAACATAGTATAAATATACAAAATAGTATTTTGAAATTTATTCTAGCCACACCAAACCTCAGAATCACATGCATCTCTATGCCACATTCTGTAATTATTAATTGGAATATTGAAAAGTCTAATAGGGAGAAACCTGAGTCACTATATGGTAGATCTCATCGACGGTGGAAATAAAATATCTCTTCATCGAAGATTGATCCAACCCCTGAGGTATGGTGTTTTTTACACGTGATATTTTCCCTGTTTAAAAAATTCAATGATGAACGAAGACCAACCCACGATCAAGTTGACCCACAGTTCAATCATTTCTATAGGATAGATAATTTCTATGGGTTGAATATCAAGAATTATTATGTTTAGAGGTTTTATTTATTCCATCTCTATTATTCATTCTAAAATGAAAAGATTGGGGCCAAAAAGGCCAAGAACCACTATTTCTTTGTTCTTGTGCATTTATATCTCCCCCACAATCTTATGTGTTCTTCATTATTCATGAAAAATGATTTGAGGATCGTGCACCATTGATTCGTGGCACAAAGATATGAGACAGGGGATCTAGCACCGCAAAAACACCAAGGAGGTGCGACATCACATGGTAGTGGTTCATGGAGGAAACCAAACATTTGGATCCATCTGGTTTAGGAAGAGTTTGTGGAAATGAATGTGCTGTTATTAGGGCAGACAATGTCATTGAGAGGTGCACCCTGGTGGGGGTAAATTTTAAGTGATGCAGGAGGAAAATGGGCCACTGTTAGGTTAGTAAATGTGGAAGGTTGTCCTGGTGTGACATTGTAGGATTCCTCAATAGAGGAAGCAATGGGCGGCGACCATGGATGTGATTTCTAGGGGTTGTGTATGTGGGAGGAGGACCGTGGGGATCCCCTAGTGGAGAGGAGGTCTCAGGGAAAGTGGAGGTGGAAGATCAGCTACATGAAACATGACACAGGGCCTCATAGAACGGACGATGCAGTGAGGGTGGACCGCACTCAGCGCACTGAGACCAACTGAAACACATTTTAGATTAAATGATTTGGGCCACTCTAGCAGCCCAGTAGAATGGTTCCGATACTATCCAGATCTGGGACGTCCTTTTCACTAATTTTTTTAATAACATTCAAATGGGAGGTCAATTTGATGATCTATCTATGGCATTGGGACACTTGATATTATTCGGTCCTTTGGTGGTTCCTTGGTGTGTTTTTAGCATGGAAAATTGTAGGTGATAATTTACCTTGGTTTGTTCCTTTATTGATTAGTACGACCTTACGCCCACAAAAATGGATAGTATTCCCCTCTAGAGGATGAGTACTGGATATAGTTTCAGTATCTCTCCTTGGAACTAGAGTGACCCACAATCACTCTTGGTAGTGTTTTTTGAATTGAAATGAGCTATGAGAACATGTCATTACTCCATTATCTAGTGGGACGTATCTGTAGGATTGTTGGTAAACATTGAGAAGCATCCTATACATTACGAGCCACATTGATAGGGTTGTCTGTAATCAATGAGACAGATCTCATACATGTATTTCTAATACATACTGGGTTGTCAGAATTATATAGGAAGGATCCCATAGCTATATAAAATGATCATTGACCAGTGTATTTTCATTGGGAATGGTCCAAATTAATGGGACCACTTTTTTATTGTCTCCCATGACATCATTTCCCTAGGAGTGGGTTCTCCCAGAACTAGATTACATCATGTAGAATCATATGGCTCATGATTGGTTGTCGCTTATCTCTTTACTTTGTGTCTTGTTATGAGTATACCTAGATATCCATGGTATATCTTTTCTAGAATTATAAGAGTGGTGAGCTGACTATACTACATGTATTTATTTGTGATATTTTTCAGGTATCACTTGGTGATAGTAATTTTTGTTTTATGATTGTCATACAATTTATTGTTTAAATCACCCCTACAAAGAATTTTCTCACACGTGTCATGTCATATGCAGACAATCAATGCATTGAAAATTTTCAAGCTGGACTAGGCTACGTGTTAATTAGATCGGTAAGAAATATATACGGTGTCCTATGGCATAAGAAAATTATTGTATGCATACAATTCCGGTAGGGTTTTCTGTGGATGACTTTTGAGAACATTTTCACTTACATTGAAGACTCTTTCATTTTTTGGAATTGTATTATAGACCTGTTACATTCCAGTTTCCAACTATCGTACTATCTGGTTAGTATATTATTGTATGCATTGTTTTTTACATATTGTTTTTATAATTCTGCATTTTGGTATTGGATATGTGTGTGTGTATTGGTATATAGGAAAATGCCTCAAATTTAAGGGATATTCTTTCACAGTGCAAGTCACCATCCCCTAGTGTAACACCCCAAAAATTTTTTAATACATTTTAATAAATAATGTTATGAATTTTAATAATTGACAGTTAATTTTTTTAATCAATTATTTCTATATTTCAAATTTATAGCATTAAAATTAATTTTAACTTAATATTCTAAAAAAAATATTTTTATCGAATTATTTGGTGTCAAAGAATATTTTAAAATGTATATATTGTTTTTTATTACAACATTCACTTATATTAATATATTATTTGATTAAATATTTCAATAATATATATATATTGACTATTATATTTATTTTGATAAATAATAAATTATGTTACGAAAATATTCACTATTAATATGAAACCCAAAGGATTTAAAAATAAATTTAATATTGATTTCATGATACACGTAGTCCTTATGAATAACACATGGTTAAATACTAGCCAATTAACATAATTTTCCCTCTTCTGTGATTTGAATTTTGAATAACTAATATACCGAGTTTCATTTAGTAATATATTTAGATTCTACCAGAATGATATTATTTTTTGATGAATAGTAACCCGACCATTATGAATAGTAATGTACCCTTATGAATAGTAACAAGTCCCTCATGAATAATAATGTACCATTATGAATTGTAACCTCACCCATGTATGTACAATATATAACAAATAAACCCTATATATGAGATAGAATATTTAAAAAAATTATAATTAAGTGTTGCAATTTTTGTTAGCAATAAATATTTAATTAAATTATTATAATTAATGATATTATTTAAAAATTAATCCTTTTTCATAAAATTTATTGATAAAGAAATATTTTTCAAGATAAATCTATGTGACCTCTATTTATTTTCAAAAGTATATAAAATTAGTTCGAAATTTAAAAAATGTAATTTTTATGTAAATAATTATTTTATTTAAAAAATCAATTTCTCACATTTAGAAAATTATTTTCATAAAATGGGGTTCATTTTTTATTTATAAAAAAAAATGGATAAGCTGAATGTTTGGGATTTTTCTGAAATACTAATATTTTGTGAATAGTAAAGTATGGTAATTTACAGTTTAATATATTATAAAATAAATAAAATGTTACTCACAAAATGTATGACGTAATAACACTTTTTTGAATCTCACATGAACATTTTAATGATTTTTTCTGTAGAATTAGACACTTTATTTTCCTCCATATATAATCTAATAAGAACAACTCAATAATTAATCACTTATCTACTCCGCTATAAAACCGACCTCTCACTCCCTCTTATATACAATCATATAATCCTTGAATCATCTCAACGTTCTACTCCAATACTCTTCCCTAGCTCCTCCCCACCACCAGTTACCCTTTTTTCCAAAAGACCAAAACCCCTTTCATTAAATCGGTTCTCATGGAGGTTATTTGAAGAGCTAAATCGTCTTCCTTTTTCAATTAATTTCATTTCAATTTATCTCATTATCCTATTCTCTCATAAACTCTTCTATCCAATTAATCCTAATAACTCTTGAATAATATATATAATACATTTATACAATGTTAATTTAATATTCATCATCAATTTCCTCACACTCACACTTTTTTTTTGTAAATAAAATCATATCATGAAATTTTCCAATTTACAACCATCATGGACTACGATGTTTCTTTGTTAAATTTATTATTCAATATTTTCCATGAAACAAATTTTTCAATTCAAATATATATTAAAATATGTAATATATCAAATTTATGTTTTTTAACCATTTTTATACATAAGATTAAATAATAAACCAAAACTAGATTGTCGTGATCGAAAAACTACTGTAAAAATCTAAACGATTATCATTAAATGTCTTATCTATTGATACATACTCATGACACTTAACCAAATAAAATATATAACCATTTAATCATATTTTTAACCCCCAAATAATCCATGGTATGATTTTCATTGAATAATACAGTAGCCTGTGTTGTACACATCTTTGAGATTCTAACACACCGCGACCAATCATTGTAGCCGTTATGAATAGTAATACAAACTTTTTGAAATTTTATAAATTTTACCTCTCAAAATGGAATTCATTTTGGGATTCGAAATATTAAAATTATCCTAGGGGAAATTTTGGTAGTTTTCAGATAACTTTTATATTTTGATGAATAGTGAAAATTATATATTTTTATTAAAAACAAATTTTTTAATTGAAATAATTAATGGTGATAAATTATTAATTTGAGTTGTTTTAAAGTATATTTAAAATAAATTTTTACTATTTAATACTATTTTGGTCATTGGACATAATTTCACAATTAAACAAGACATAAACAAGTGTCAATCTTTTGATAGTTATTATCTCTTAAAAACATTCTTTTTGTTTTAAAAACGGGAATTAATTTTCAAAAAAATTCTGACTCTTCTGTGTTTTCAATTTAGAAAAATGGATTCCATATTTGGAATCAGGATGTCTAAATTGTGTATGTAGGTAACTTTTATTTTTAGAAATTTTGAATAATTACTTTGGTAAATATTTTATTTACCATGGTTAAAGTGTAAATCCGGTAAATAAGGGTAAACAAATAATATTATAATAATAATAAATTACCCTAAAACGTGTCCTAACCATATTGGTTGATACATGTTCGACCATGTGCATCTTTGGGTTGATTTTGAGACCCCATAGAGGCACTTTTAGGTGATAAGGACACTTTATATTAATTAAGTTAAAGTAAATACAAAAATAACATAAGAAAATATCTTTAAGAAAAACACTATTTACATAGGGTTATACATGTTATATTTTAGAATATAAATATTCATTAAAAATCTAAGAATACTTACTACTTAATGGTATTTTATTTATAATTTTTAGACATTTTATAATTAAATTTATTTATGACACAATAATGATGTAGTATTTTCTTTATTAATAAAAGAATCAAATAATTGGTATTATAAAAGTTAGAATAAATACAATTTGAACCTTTTGAGGCCATCCACAACTTTTATTGTTTTATATTATATGTTAGGAATTCTTAAATAAATTTTATTAGAATGAATATAGTTTTTAAGACTTTAACAAAAAGAAATTATTGAATACAGTCAAAATTGACAAAAATGAATTTTTAAAACAAATATTATATTACTAATTGATATTCTATTACTAAAAATATAAAGTTCTTCCAAATAACTTATATCATGATTTTTGTATAATTAATGGACTACATTGGGGTCTCTTTGATTTATATAGTATGATTATTCACTATATAATATGAAAATACAAAGTGACATGGTAAATGTCAAACTAATGAACTCAGAGTTATAACTAAACGATAAGGTTAATATAATGACCCAAACATGTTTAAAATAAATTAGTTGAAATTATTTAGACCTATCACCACCTTATACTTTGATTAATCCACTTTTGATTCATTATAAACTGAATATTATTTTATTATAAAATAATACTTTAAGTTTTTTGGTAAAGATCCCCTCTTCCCCTTATAAAAGGACACCAAATCTAACATATTCTTCATACCATAAAAGCCTTTTGGCTCGGCCAAACCCTTTAAAAATATTTTATATAACTTCCTCAATTCAACATAGAGGACTTTTTTCTATCAGAAATCCACCCTAAAGAGCCCTTTTGATCAAATCAAAAGAAAGAACCTGAAGAAGAGGTTATGTTTTCACCACCTTCTTTTAAGTTCCTTTCTTCTCCCATTTCGTCTTTATTTTTTATTTCCATTCTAAAGTAATAAATACAGTATATTCTACATACTATGATTTTATTATAAATATTGTATAATGATATTCAATATTCTATTCATCCTTTGAATGACATGTCACCATACGTGCGTACGTACGGCCAACCGTCTCCATGTCGTGGTGTAATTGTTATTCAATACATTATTATTTTTATGGGTATAATAATGATGTGTAATTCTTTTAAATAATAAATTTAACATGATAATTATTCTATATATATGATATACCATCCAATTATATATTATTTTAATATCAAAATAATGATATTGTCTCCCGTGTGTACGTACGGACTACCGTCTCCACGAACGTGATGAGATTAATTCCACATTGTATCCATTCAAGTATAATTCTCATTTGATGATTAAAAATAATGTTTATGGACTTGATATAATTCTGGATATAAAGAAGATACAACCAATCCATAACAAACATGGCTTATGTAACATAACATATAAAATAAAATGAGTAAGTTAAAACCCAAAACGATGATAATACTAAGAAATTATGAAAAAAACAATGTTAAAAGATCATATATGATATCATATTAATGTATATGATTCATTTATAATTTAATAACAATTATTTCACCATTATACATGAGGTTAAACTACCGTCAACCAATGAAAAGTACTAGATAAGGGTTTATTTCACTATCTCTTCATTATTCGAGGTTATTTATACGTAATTATCTACTAGGACATCTTTATCATCCACATCCATGTTTCATAAAAATGTATTTCAAAACATTCTAACTATTTTAAAGAATATGGATTAAAGTCATTTATACCCTTGTTTTACTTTTTAGTAGAAGTTTATAAATGAATCTTTTCGTTGTTCTCCCAACACGGTCCTTTTTAACATTTTCGATAGAATTATGGTAAGAATGTCTTTTTTAACTTATAAGGAGGGTGCATCTATTTTCCGCAGTTATAAAATATTTGAAGCTTCCCTTATAAGTGTATAATAATATTTTCAAAGCAAGCGTTTTCTTTTATAATTATGTGAATTTTAAATGATTTCAAAAAAAGTAGAAATTTCTCTCAAATAGTTTTGATTTCATCTATGTCAACATCCAATGATGGATTTTAAGATTATTTGATGTTGATTTATTATGATACACAACATCAATATTGTATTGATGGTTTTGTGATATGTTTGACTGTGGATGTTTTATTGCTATACCATTCATGGTTTATGGAGAAATTGTTGACATTTCATATGCTAGTATTATTACGAATGTTTATGTTATGGTAAAACCTGTTCATTTGAGGAATGAATTGGACTTAATAAGTGACAGGTGGAGCCCACTATAGCTCCCTGATGCATCAGTTGGTCTAATGAGACAAACTAGTTTCTTGGATCAAGTCCTTGACAAAATCTTATTTGTATTCTTGGCATGAGGCCCTGGATATGTGGTTATGATAGTCTGATATTATGCATTCCATCAGTATGAAAGTGGATATTGATATTGCATGTGATTATTCGACTAGTAGAATATCCATGTAAATAAGTAAATGAAATTATTTCATTTCATTTTTTCCATATTCTGCTGATATTCAAGTTTAAAAGGCTTTTGTTTTAGTTATATATTGCCTTAATTATTTATTCTTATTTATGAATGTTTCCTCTATATTGTTGTCCTTACTAGGAATCTGAGCTCACCCATGTCTATGTTTTATTTTTTCCCAGGATGTGAATAATTATTTTATGATTTACCTATAGGGATAGTCTAAGGGGATATGAGTGTGGACTATGGAGACTATGTTGTTGTAGTTTTTATTTTAGGAATTAATGTAAGACTTATGAATTTATCTAGTGATTCCAAGGCTACTAAACTAATCGGTCTTTAGAGAAATTATCTTTTGTGATCATTCCAATGTTATGTAATAATACACTGACTCTAGTTAACTAGTGTCAGGGTGTTACAGTTGGTATGAGAGGAAGTTTAGTACAAAACATAGAAGCTAGATTTATATAAACTCTGATTAGAGCACATAGACATAAGATAGTCTTTGAGGATTAGTATTGAAGAACTTCCTAATATTTTGGTATTGTAGAGATTTTGTGAGTTTTCCAAGAAATACATCCCTTTCTGGATACGAGAAGGTAGAGGTGGCTCTGGCACATATGTACATAGGGGTAAAACCTAAAAACACCGTTTTGAGCTAGACTCGAACGAGAACTGGTGCACGACAACGGGCCTTGTTGCACTCTTGGTTACACACTCATAGGGGATATGCTTAGGATGAATCTCATTTTATTTACAAACCATTTTGAAGGGTTAATGAGTATATACATCCTCAAAGAAATCATTTTTTTATGATTATGGATTATATCCATAAATAGTTCAATTTATGTTATGTTTTTTACAAGTATGGGATTATGTATTTTGATTCATAAACTGGTCTAGTTTATTTCATTGTCTATAATTAGCGCCTATTGGAAGGAATGGAAACTATGTCAATGCACGCACTCCATGTTGGGATCACCCTACAGCTCAAGATAATTATATTGGAGCTAGTGATGAAACTGGTGCTGATTAGTGAATCACCATACTGGGACAACTCACTCAGGTTATGAATAATAACCCTACTCGTATGGAGAACCCTGATCTGCAGCATGGAAGATCAATGTTAGATCACTTCATGAGGAAAAAACCACCGACATTAAATGGGAGTACAAATCCTTTAGTATCTGAGCAATGGATAAAATTCTGATAGAAAATATTACATGCCTTGGGGAGTAGTGAAAGGGAAAAAGTTATCATGGCAGTTTACCACCTCACTAGAGATGATGATCAATTGTGGTCATTGATACAAAACATGAAGGAAGATGATTAAGTATAAAATATGGTGTGGAGGGAGTTCTAGGATCTTTTCTTAGAAAAATGCATTCCTCATCACCATTGAGAAGATATGGAAAGACAATTTCTGATTTAGAGGAAAAAGGAGGATGAGAATGTCGCAAAGTATGAGGCTAACATGACAAGGATAGTGTGGTATGATACAGATTATATATGTAACCCTAAAAGTATGATTGATCATTTAATTAATGGGTTAGAAACATTTCTCCATCGAGCATTAGTCTCACAAACCTTCTCGTTGTATTGAGATATTGTCTCATGTGCTATCAAGACAGAAAAAAATTATCTATGTCTTATGACTTTAAAGCAAAGTAAGAGAATAAGAGATCTACTGATCACTCTGGAAATGGATATAAGGGGAAGAAGGAAAATGTTGATTATCCATCCTTTAGTAAATGTGAGAAGAAACAGCCTGGTAATTTCTTGAAAGGAATGAGAGTTTGTTACAATTGTGGTAAAAAAGACCACTAAGATCGTGATTTAAAGGGGAAGAAAGATGCTAATGATGTTCAATGCTACAATTGTTGGGTGATGGGACATTATGCAAATGATTTCCTAATCATCAGGGGAACTAACCTCTAAAAAGTCCAAGGGATCAAGGCCAAGCTTATGCTATCACTACTGCTGAGGTAGAAGCTCTGAAATTCATGGTGGCAGGTAATTTAATGGTTTCCTCATGTTTAGAAAATACTTTATTTGAATCTGGAGCATCACATAGTTTCATATATCTTGAGTTTTCTAAGAAAATTAGATATTTCCAATTTGATTTAACAAGGGAGATTTAAGTTAAAACTCCTAAGGAAAGTATCATTGCAACAATGTTTTGTGAATCAGTCCCCATTAGAGCACATGAATGTTCTTTATCCACTGATCTCATCATCATACATATGATTGAGTTTGATATAATCCTTTCTATGGATCGGCTTTCAGAACATGAGGCGAAGTTTATTGTAAGATGAAGGAGATTACAATTTTTTACTATGATGATAAGGAACACATTATTTTTAGAGCAGAATAATCACCACCAAATT
The DNA here is from genome assembly GCA_963277665.1 of Viscum album. Taxonomy (NCBI): domain Eukaryota; kingdom Viridiplantae; phylum Streptophyta; class Magnoliopsida; order Santalales; family Viscaceae; genus Viscum; species Viscum album. The sequence continues at coordinate 811,660,525 of OY728161.1, read as the reverse complement.
CTTATTTGAATCCACCCCCTGTAGCTCAACTAAATTCAATTATTGGGGAGGTATATAATGAAATGAATGTGGGTGAGGAAAGAAATGTTCAAATAGAGGATGCACCTATTTTAAAGAATATGTAGATGTGTTTCCAGAAGATTTACCTGGACATCCTCCAGAACAAGAAGTTGAGTTTTCCATTGATTTAATTTCTGGATCAAGGCCTATATTGAATACCCCTTAAAGAATGGCCGCTGTGGAATTAGTTGAACTAAGGAAACAACTAGAGAAATTGAGTAATAAGGTATTTATTCACCCTAGTTTTTCTTTATGGGGATCCCCTATTCTTTTTGATAAAAAGAAAGATGGATCTATGAGGTTATGTATCGACTACAGGGAGATCAATGCTATTACAATAAAGAACAAGTACCCCCTACATCGCATTGATGATTTATTTGACAACTGCAAGGAAACCAATACTTTTCAAAGATTTACCATCGATATGGATATCATCTGTTTTGTGGGAAAAATGAATACATTCAAAAGACAACATTTCGAACCAGGTATGGGCATTACGAGTTTAGAGTAATGCCTTTTGGGCTGACTGATGATCCCTATGTTTTCATGGATCCAATTAATAGAGTTTTCAAGGAATATATAGATGATTTTTTAGAGGTATTTATTGATGATATATTGGTATACTCCAAAAGCTCTGAATATCATGAAAATAACCTGCACGTTATCCTGAAGACACTTAAAAGACATGAATTATATGGGATGTTTAGAAAGTGTGAATTACGGATTCAGGAGATTTATTTTCTTGGCCATATTGTCTCCAAATATATAATCTTAGTTGATCCTTCTATGACCAAGTCAATCCAAGAATGGCCAGCACCGACAAGTATAACTGAGGTACACAGTTTTACTAGCTTAGCTGGTTATTATTGGGGTTTGTTCCAGAACATTTCCCAATTGGATAACCCATTAACAAAGCTCAAATGTAAAGGGGTAAAATATGAATGGACAAAAGAGTGTGAATAATGTTTTGAAGAACTGAAGAGAATATTTTTCAATGATCCTATTTTGACTCTACCATCGGGGAATGATGGGTTAATTATTTATAGTGATTCATTAATGAATGGACTTGGTTGTGTCCTTTTGTAGAATTATAGGGTTATTTCCTATGCATCACGACAACTAAAAATTAATGAGAAAAACTATCCTACTCATGATCATGAGTTTACACCCATTATCTTTTCTTTGAATATATGGAGACATTATCTCTATGGTGAATAATGTGAGATTTATATTGATCACAAAAGTTTGAAGTGCATTTTCTCACAGAAATAACTCAGCGTGAGGCAAAGGCGATGGCTTGAAATACTCAAGGATTATGATTGTATGATTCACTACCACCCGGGGAAGGAAAATAAGGTGGTAGATGCTTTATGGAGAATAGATCATGGAGTTTTGAACATGATTAGAATTGAAAGGGATACTATTTTCATGGATCTAGTGAAGATAGATATGGGAATTACCATGGAGGGTGAATCATCGATCCTTTTTCAAATGGTTTCCAAACCCTATTTACTAGAAATGATAAAGTGTTCTTAATCCAGTGAAAATGTGTTTCAAAATAAGATTAATGATGTGAATGATGGGAGATTGAATGAATTTTGTTATGAAGATGGAATTTTGAAATTTGATAAGAGACATTGTGTTCCCAATATACCTGATCTAAAAAGGTAATTGTTGGACAATGCTCATAGTTCCAATTTCAATATACACCCTGGAAGCACCAAAATTCATAGAGATTTGAAGGAACTTTTTTTCTGGGACAACATGAAGAGAGAGATTGTTGATTTTCTATCAAGATATGTGGTTTTTCATCAAGTTAAAGCTGGATGGAAACACCCTGGAGGAGTCATGCAACCTCTTCCCATACCTGAGTGAAATGAGATAATATCACGATGGACTTTGTCACGGGACTACCAAAGACTCCATGAATGAATGATGCAATATGGGTCATTGTTGATCGTCATACCAAGTCAGAACATTTTCTTGCTATAAGAGAATATCTACCACTTGAAAATCTTCCAAGAATAAATATTAATGACGTTGTGGGAATTCATGGAGTACCCCTATCGATTGTTTCTGATTGTGATCCCCCTTTTACTTCAAGAATCTGGATGAGTACTCAGAAGGCCTTGGATACTGAACTTCATTTGAGAACTGCCTTCCACCCTCAAACAGATGGACAATTAGAATGGATTATTCAATCCATAGAAGACATGTTGAGATCTTGCTCACTTGCCTTTCAGGGTATGTGGGATCAATATTTACCTATGGTAGAATTTTCCTATAACAATAGCTTCCATTCAAGTATTCGGATGACACCATATGAAGCGTTATACAGAAAGAGATGCTGCACACCAACCTGCTGGGATGATGTTGGTGAAAGAAATCTAGTAGGCCCAGAACTGGTGGAGGAAACGATGAAAAAGTTGAAGGTAATCCAAAACCACATCAAAGTAGCTCAAATTTGCAGAAGAGCTATGCCGATAACCGAATGAAGGATTTGTAATTTCAGGTAGGAGATCATGTTTTCATGAAGGTATCTCCATGGAAGGGTGTTATAGTTTTCGGTAAGAAGGGAACATTGTGTCCCAGGTACATCAGACCATTAGAAATTCTAGAAAGAATTGGGGCTGTAGCTTACCGTTTGGAAATGTCGCTAAGTATATCCAAAGATCACGATATGTTCCACGTATAACTATTGAGAAAATACATGTCTGAACCAGTTCATGTACTCACCTATGAGTAAGTATAACTGGAGCCTAATCTATCTTATGGTGAATATCCTATCAAGATTCTTGATACAAGAGAGAAAGTGCTAAGAAACCAGACGACTCTTCTGGTAAAAGTTCTATGGAGGAACTATAAGATGGAAGAGGCAGCAGGGGAACCTGAGGAACTTATGATGAAGAACAACCTGAGTCGTTTCATACGGTAGTATTCTAGAAATTTCTATGAAGAAATTATTTGAAGGAGCGGAAAATGTCACACCCCATGCTTCCACGGTACGATTCACTTTGAATAATATAGTAGCTTGTGTTGTATGAAACTTCATGATTCTAACACACCGTGACCAATAAATGTAGCCGTTTTGAATAGTAATACCAAATTTTTGAAATTTTATACATTTTATATCTCAAAATGGACTACATTTTTGGATTCAGAATATTGAAATTAGCTTAGTGTGAAATTTTGATACTTTTCAGTTAACTTTTATATTTTGTTGAATAATGAAAATTACTAAATTTTAATTAAAAAAACGTTTTTAATCAAAATAATTAATAGTGATAAATTATGAATTTGAGTGGTTTTGAAGTATATTTAGAATATATCTTTACCATTTAATACAATGTTTGTCATTGTAAATAATTTCACAAATAAACTGGACATAAACAAATGCCAATCTTTTGATAGTTATTATCTCTTAAAAACACGCTTTTTTAGTTTTAAAAACTATAATTAATTTTAAATTAATTTCTTCCACTTCTATGTTTTTAGTTTGGAAAAATGGATTCCATATTTATAATTAGGATTTCCAAATTGTGTAAATAGATAATTTTTTTTTAAACATTTTCAATAATTATTTCGGTAAATATTTTATTTACTATGATTAAAGGGTAAATCTCGTTAATAAGGGTAAACAAATAATATTATAATAATAATAAATTACCCAAAAACATGTCCTAACCATATTGGTTGATATATGTCCGACCATGTGAATATTTGGGATGATTTTGAGGCCCCATGGATCCACTGTTAGGTGATAAGGACACTTTATATTAATTAAGTTAAAGTAAAAACAAAAATCACATAAGCATATATCTTTTAAAAAACAACTTTTAAATAGGGTTATACATGTTATATTTTCGACTATAAATATAAATTATAAATATAAAAAGATTTCCTACATAATGTTTGTTTATTTATAATTTTTCGGCATTTAATAATTAATTTTATTTACTACACAATAATGATGCTGTATTTTTCTTATTAAAAAAAGAATCAAATAATTTGTATTATAAATATTAAAATAAAAAAAATTTGAATTTTTTTATGCTATACACGAATTTAAATGTTTAACATTACATGTTAGGATTTCCTAAATTAATTTTATTCGAATTAATAAAGTTCTTAAGACTTTAACAAAAATCAATTATTCAATAGTGTCAAAATTGACATAAATGGGTTTTTTAAAAAAAATTATATTATTAATTGATATTCTATTCATAAAAATCTATGTTTTGGTCAGAGGACATATATTATAAAATTTTTATCATTAATGGACCACTTGGGGGTCTCTTGGATATATATAGTAAGCTTATTAACGATATAATATAAAAATACAATGTCACATGGTAAATGTCAACCTAATTAACTAAGAGTTTAAACTACAAGATAAGGTTAATCTAATGACCCAATCCTATATAAAATATATTTGATGGTAATATTTTGACCCATACCGACCTTAGAATTTTAAAAAACCACTTTGGAGGTATTATAAACTGAATATTAATTTATTATAAAATAATACTTTAAGTTTTTCCAAAAGAGCCCCTCCTCCCCCTTATAAAAGGACACTACTTTTAACCAATTCTTCACAGCTTCCAAGCCTTTTGGCTCGGCCAAAACCTACCAAAATATTATGTCAACATTCCTCACTAAAACATTGAGGACATATTTGGATCAGAAAGCCAACCTATAGAGCCCTTTTGATCAAATCAAATGGATGAACCCGAAGAAGAGGTAATGTTTTCACCACCCTCTTTCAAGTTCCTTTCTTCTTCCACATCATCTTTCGTTGTTATTTACATTATAAAATAATACCTCCAGTATCTTCTATATATTTTTATGTTAATATAAATATAGTATTACCATATTAAATATTCTATCTATCCTTTGAATGACATGTCACCATATGTGTGCATGTACGGCCTACCATCTCCACGTCGTGGTGTATTTGTTATTCAATACATTATTTTTTGGATGGGTATAATAATAATATGTAATTCATGTAAAGAATAAATATAACATGATAATTATTCTTTATATATGATATAACATCCAATTATATATTATTTTAATATCAAAATAATGATTTTGTCGCTCGTGGGTACGTACAGACTACCGTCTCCACGAACGCGATGAGATTCATTCCCCATCGTATCCATTCAAGTAAAATTCACATTTTATGATTAAAAATAATGTTTATGGACATCATATCATTCTTTATATGAATAAGATACAGCCAATCCATAACAAACACGTCTTAGGTAACAAAACATATAAAAGAAAATGAGTAAGTTAACACCCGAAACGACGATAATACTAAGATATTTTTAACAAAAAAAATGCTAAAAGATCATATATGATATCATATTAATATATATTATTCTTTTATAATTTAATAAAAATTATTTCACCATTATATAAGAGGATAAACTACACTCAACCAAGGAAATGTACAAGTTAAGGGTTTATTTCATAGTCTCTTCATTATTCGAGGTTGTTTATATGTAATTATCTAATGGGACCTCTTTATCATCCACATCCATGTATCATAAAAAAGTATTTTAAAAATTATTACTATTTTACAGAATATGTTTTAAAGTCATTTATATCCTAGTTTTACTTTTTATTAGATGTTTATAAAGGAATCTTTCCGTCATTTTTCAAACAAGGTGGTTATAACCTTTTCGACAGAATTAAGGTAAGAATGTATTTTTTAACTTATACGGCGGGTGCGCTTATTATCCGCCATTATAAAATTGTCGAAGCATCCCTTACAATCCTATATGAATATTTTCAAAGTGAATGTTTTATTTTATAATTATGATACTTTTAAATGATTTAAAAAAGATATTTCTCTCAAATAGTTTTGATTTCATCTATGTCAACATCCTGTGATTGAATTTAAACTTGTTTGAAGTTGATTTATAATGATAAAAAACATCCATATGGTATTGAAGGTTTTCTGATATGCTTGACTGTGGATATGTTATTCCGTTACCATTCATGGTTTATGGATAATGTATTGACATTTTTTATGCTAGTTTTAATACGAATGTTTATGTTATGTTTAAACATGTTCATATGAGGAATGCATTGGACTTAATAAGTGACGGGTGGAGCCCGCTATAGCTCCTCGATGATTCGATAGGTCTCAGGAGACAAAATAGTGTCTTGGCACAAGGCCTTGACAAAATGTTATTTGTAGTCTTGGCACTAGGCCTTGGCTATGTGGTTATGATAGTCTGACATTATGCATTTCATCATTATGAAAGTGGTTATTGATATTGCATGTGATTGTTTGACTAGTAGAATATCAATGTGACTAAGTAAATGGAATTATTTCATTTCATTTTTTCCATATTATGTTGTTATTCATGGTTAAAAGGCTTTTGTTTTAGTTATTAATTTCCATAAATGTTTATGCTTATTTATGAAAGTTTCTGCAATATTGTTATCCTTACTGGGCATCTGAGATCACCCCATTCTATGGTTTATTTTTTCCTAGGATGTGAAGAATTATTTTATGACTGGCCTTCTGGGATAGTCTAATGGGATATGAGTGTGTACTATGGATTCTATGCTGTTGTAGTTTTCATTTTATGATGTAATAATGCATCGACTCTGGGTAACAGGGGTCGGGGAATTAAAATATTGATGTTTTTTAATAATATATATGTTAAATTATGGATAATTATAACCATTCCATATGATATCCATTACATATAATCAAGCGAACCAATCATGAAATTAAGGAAACAAACACTCTAGAATAATGGAATTCAATCATATAACTTATCAAAAGACCATAAAATTAACCTAATAAAATTATAATAAATTATATAAATGTCTAATAGGTTCTTAATTAAATTATAAATGTGTCTAATTTCATATTCCAAGACACTATGGCCATGTGTAGAACACATTCTATCATAAGATATGGGTTAACAAATCTCAATTCAATTTTAGTGAGATACACATTATTCACCAATATTAATTAGGTATGTATTATTTAAATTTTCCAATTATGTATCATTCAATATATATTTTTATTTTTTTGTTAATAAATTTATTATATTTGGATTATAATTTTTTGGGCATATAATTCAATTGATTAACAAGGGGTAATGAATTCTACTTGAACCCTATTTTTTCCATCAGGTTACTTTTTATCCACCTTTAATCATTTGTAACGCTTCTTTATTTTTGAATAAATATTATAAATTATATTTATATGTTACCAAATCATATAAACAGATCATATAATACTTATTTTATGGGGGATATTCAGGTTTTAAAATGGGTTCCTTCTCAATTCTTCCTGAAAAACATGCCCGATTCAAGGGAACTTCTCAAATTCATACTCATTTTCAAGTGCACTATGTGATATATTTTTAGCCATAATTATTTTTAATATCAAAATAAAATTAATCCTTAAAAGCTATATTGGTTCTTTTATGGAATTATTAAATCAAATAATCATGTCTTCTATTAAATCAATTCCTTAAACCACGCGAAAATGTTTTATTTATAAAGCTATGTAAAAAACTTTTTCCCATGATATAACATCAATGGGACATCATTTATATGTAAAAATTAATTTAAATTTAGGCAAATATTATATTCTAGGATATACTTTTTTTAAATATTATTTCAATAAAAATATAAATTTTTTTATAACAGAACTCATCCTTCCAAATTAAAAAATGATTTTTCTCATCCCACATTAACTTGTATGAGATGTATTCCTTGTTCACCACTTTTCCCATTAATGTGGTGTATTTAATTCTAGTTGCTATATCAAAGAAAGCGTCAAATTATTTTTATGACATTCAATGGGATTGTGATTTGAATGATTCAACGAGGTATGTGACACTTTGGAATGATTAAGGATTATTTCATCATGAATGTTTCAATGTCTCATTTAAAAGTATATTCATATATGTCAAAATCCTTTGTCGAATATTTCACTTCATTGAGGATTATCTCTAATGATATTATATAAAAAATGATGTTGAGTTGAATCTTTTTAGTTTGACCTTTGATGTGCTATATTGATTTCCATTTTTTATATAACTCTGAATGGTTAGTAATCATGTTTACAGAATGGGGAAAGTTATTTAAATTTCTTATCTATATGATGTTTATGTATATACCCATTTTTTGATTAATGAATTGGGATTATAATGTTATGGGAGGAGACCAATATAGACCCTCAATGCATCGGTAGGTCTCATGAGACAAACAAATATGGACTTGGCTGAGGCCTTTCCCATTTTCATATATGGTGTGGCCATGACCTTAATAAATTTTGTATGTCTGAGCCGAGGCATTGACACTATGATTCATAATGTTCGGCATATGCATTTCCGTCATTATGATATTACTTATTGATAGATAATGTGATTATTTTATTACTATAATATCCATGCTAATGTTTCATAAGATCCAATATACGTATTCATTTACTATACTTTCATTCATGACATATTATGCTCAATTTTATATTTAAAGCAATGAGTTTTTAATTATTCATCATCCAAATAGTTTACCTTTTTGATAACTTCCATTATATTATTTACCCTTAATGGGCATATGAGATCATCCCTTTTATATGATTCCTTCCCCAAGGTTATAAAAAATAACAAATTAATTAATCATACACAGATGATATTTATTTCATTTTATACTGTATCATGGTTTATTTTCATTTCCCAATGTATTAAAAATTTATGAATTTTATATAGTCTTCCAATACAGCGAAATTGATCAATCCTCTGGGATTTTCTTTCTTATAGTCATAAAAATTTACTAAAATAATGCACAGGCTCTGGGCTTTTATGGTTTGGGAATTGCAGTTGGTATCACAAGATGTTTAGAAACCACAGAAACTAGATTGTGAAAACATATGATAGGGAACATGAACCTACTATAAACATTGAGGATAAGAAAATAAGAACATCCTATAATTTTTCTATAGTATATATTATTCAGATATTCCTAGAAAATAAATCCTTATCTATATAATAAATGTGGACTTGGTTCTGGAAGATATGTACGTAGGGGTAAGAACATTGACAACATGTTCCATACTATACTCGGGGTAACCGTATACATGATAATAGACTATACTGGGAACCCTATTTGACACTCCCCTCATAAATTAATATGATAATTTACATTTTCTTACATACCATTATGATTTATTTATGCTTAAAAAGTAAAAAAAAATAAGGTTCTATGGTTTACGATGTATAAAATTATGTTTTCTTCGATACAATGATTAGAGTTATAGAAACTTCATATTTTTTGATCAAATATGTTGTATGTAATTTTTGATAAATAGTTCGTAGTAGAAGTAATGAGAACTCCACCATTGAATGTGAGTAAGAGTTTAAGAATGACAATATAATTCATTAACATATGAAAAAAATTTGAATGGAATTTTTTTTTCAAGGCATCCTCATTATATGAGGAAATAATATCATGTGTTGACAAGATATGTAATGATTTTTACAAGTCCTATGGATTTTATGGGGAGAAATAAAATAAAAGGATGGAAGTGGAAATGATGGAAAAAGGGAATTAAGTAATAAAGGGTTTTCCATCATGTTATAACAGTGGAAAGAATAAATCTGTATATTCAATGAAACTACTTGGAGTTTGTTATATGTTTAGAGAAAAATGACACCATGTTAGTGATTGCAAGGGTATGAAAAAGGTTTCTAATGTACAATGATTCAAATATAATGATGTGGGACACAATGTGAATCAATATTCCATGTGGTACACAAATATACCACAATTGATGCTATTTTATAATGATATAGTTATTAAAAATCCACAGATGGGTAGGAATAGTTAATATATATATTGAAAAATTATAGCATTTGAATATTTTATTAGAAATGAATTGGTTATAATAATTATGAAATATATGAAGAATGTGTTGTATTACTATTTCATTAATAATTTAAGGCCATATATTAAATGGTACTATGAAAAAATATTCAATAGAAAGTTAATCATTTTGGAAAATGCCTAATTGAGGGAATGAAACCCCATAATATTTTTCTTATGTTGAGATAATGATGAAGAGATTAATTATTTCATTTAAGTATTTAATACTTTGGGATGGAGTATTGACTTATTGAAAGGTGGTCTATGATATCATCGATGGACATTATAACGCTAGTGGATTAAAGGAATATATCCAATAATATGAATCTTACAAACGTAATATAGAACATTGTGTGTTTCCAATTAGTTTAATTTTTAATTCGATTTATTACTATATTTCAAGGGGATACAAGGTGATGTTATTCACATGTTTGCATTGTGAAAATGTAAAGTTGCTTCATGTTGATTGAGGGGAAAATTATATGTTCATCATGAAATTTTAGTGAACATCATTCTAATGTTTTGGATCATTATATTTTAGGAATTTTAACCATAAATGATTTGTCTAAGTGGATCATTGAATGACGTTTTACTGGTTTTTGTATTACTTCAACACCTGATGAAACCATTCCTAAGTGATGAAGTATAGATAATTCAAGGATAAAAAAAGGATACAATTATTTTTAGGAAATAGAATCATGTATTCATACACTTATTGAAATGAATAATCCTTCAACTAAAGTAAAAGATTAATTAATGTAGTCCTATTTTCATAATCATTGATAATATTAATGAAATATTTATAACTGTAGTTTATAGTTTTGTGGTAATAAACATTCATCTGAACATATTCTTTGTCATTCTCCATAAAACCATTTTTGTTATACTATTCTTCCCTATCTATATTTTTACATTGAAATAATGTTATCCTATTCGAATGCATAGTTTTTTTGGTAACCTATGAATTTTAGTTATCCCCCTCATTAAAAGATTATTTGATTAACCCTATTTCTTTTGAGGGTTTCTCACTAAGAAATATTCTTGTATCAAACATTATTGTTCAATGTGAAACTATGAATTTCGAAGATTAAATTCTATTGAGAGGGGATATTATAACACCTCATAATTTTTTTTATCATTATAAATACATTGTGTTATGAAAAAAATGATTTAAAATAATGTGACTTAATTATTAATACATATATTTCATATTTATAAATTTTAAAAAATTTTAAAAATATTTTGATAAAATAAATACTAACACATAATAATATTTTGTGTAAAAAATTAGTTTATAATGAATATAAGGTTTTTTAATAAAATGTTAACTTCTATCAAAAGGTTTATTAATTATATATTTTATGAATAATAAATATATTGATTGTCATAATTACTTTTATAAATACAAAATTATTTTACAAATATGTTCACTATTAATATGAGACCCCCAAGACATGAAAAAAATAATAATTTTGATAGAATAAAACATTGAGTCCCTTATAAAAATACTTTTTTAAAACCTATGAAATATATAAAATTATACCGCTTCTGTGATTTGAGTTTCAAAAAACCGACCAATACAGTTGCATTTAGTTTGATTTTGAGAGTCTAATAGAATCAAATTATTTTTTGTGGAATAGTAACTTGACCCTTATGAATATTAATCAACCATTATGAATAGTAACTTGAACCATATTAATAGTAATTCACACATAAGAATAGTAACCTTAAACTTTTTATTATAAATAAAATTTAGGTGCCTTATAAATGAGATAAAATATTTTAAAAATTAATAATTATGTGGTGTTATTTTTGTGATTGAATAAACAGTTAATTAAAATTTTTTAATGAATAAATTATTTTAAAAGATAAATCATTTTTATAAAAAATTTTCATAAATCAGTATTTTATTGTCCAATTATTTTAGGATAAATTTATTAGTCCTCAGTTATTTTTCTAATGTATTATAAAATCGGTTTTAAATTTAATATCTTTATTTTTTTAGTAAATAATTAAATTATATAAAAATTATATATCTCTTCTTAAGAAAATTATTATGATAAAATAGATTTCATTTTTGAATTATATATGTCATAAAATGGTTAGAGTGAATTTTTGGGATTTTACTAAAATACTGAATCTTTTTTTATAGTAAAATACGGTAATTTATGGTATAAATAAATTATAAGATAAATACAAAAATTTCATTCATCGTCGATGTTCAAATTACACTTTTTTCCCACATACACTTATTACTACTTTTGGTTACTTTATTTAACAACTATTTCATTTCTTGAGAAAATTAACAAAACAATGAATAATATATTCAAAAGTCACTCCCCTCCTCAACTATAAAACCACCTCTCTCTCCCTCTTCAAATCACTCCTCTATGCCTTGAAGCATGTCAATGTTCTGTCCAAATACTCTTTCCAATTTCTTATTCACTTCTAGGAGCCCTTTTTATTTTCAAAATACCAAAAACCCATCCATAATGGAAGTTCTCAAGGAGGACATTTCAAGACGTAAATTATATTCCTTTTCCATTTGATTTCATTTAAATTTATCATATTTTCTTGTTCCATGATAACCTCATATGTCCAAATTATCATTATTACTCTAATATTATACATATACTAGAATTATATCATGTTAATTTAATAATAATTATCAATAACTTTACAATTCCAATAATATTTTTATAAATGAAATCATCATTTGGGAGGTGCCAATTTACATCTTTCTTGGACGAGGATGTTTCGATCATAAATTTATTCTTAAAGGATAGTCAAGAAACAATAATTATATTTGTTAAAGATTATAAAATATATATTATATGTATCTTTATGTATTATAATCATTATTTATACATGATATTAAATAATGGAACAAAACTACTATGTTGTGATTGAAAACCCGACGTAAAAATATAAGCAGTTATTACTAAATGTCTTAACTATTGATTCATACTCATAACATGTAACCAAATAAAATTTATAAGAATATAAACTTTGGGATTTTAATTAACAATATATATGTTCAATTATGGATAATCATATTCATTGTACAAGGAATCCGTAATGAATAATCAAGAGAACTGATAATGAAATATTGTAAATGAACACTCCGGAACGAATATATTCAATAATCTATCATTTAAAAATGTAATAATTGAACTAATATAATTATATAGAATTATATAAATGTTTATTAGGTTCATAAATAAATTATTAATAAGTCTAATTTAATATTCTTGGACCTTATGGATTAGTTCAAAGCACATTCGAACATAACATAAGGGTTTCCTAATCTCACCTGCATTTTTGTGAGATACTATTTATTCACCACAATTTCTTGTCTATAGTGCAATTATATTTCACATTGATGTATCATATCATGAATCTACTAATTTTCATGATATTAAATTTATAATTTTATGATTTTTAATTTTGGGGAATACAAGTCAATTGACTACAATGTGGTAAAGAAGTCTACTCAAACCCTCATTTTTCCATTAGGTGAATCTTTCTATACCATTACTCAAATGTAATTATTATTTATTTTTTTATCATTATAATAAATTATATTTATTTTACAAAAATCATATATCCATATTAGATCCTTCTTATTTTATGGGGACATTCATGATTTAAAATGTGTTCTTTCTAAATTCTTTATGATAAACATGTCTGATTCAACAGAACATCATGAATTCATACCCATTTTCTGGTGAACTATATAATCAAAATTAATCAATAATTATTTTTAAAATAATAAATTTTATCCTGAAAAACTCTCTTGGTTCATTTCTAGTTTTAGGAAAAAAAATTCCTTTCTACTCTAAAATAATTTCCTTAAACTGTACATAAATTAAGAATTTTTATAGCTTCTTAAGAAGTCATTTTAAATTATATAACATCATTGAGACATCATTAATGCCTAAAATAAAATTTCAATACAATTCCCTTTATTTTAATGGGTATTCATGTATAAAATATTATATCAAGGAAAATATAAATGATTTTCCAAAAGAACTCCTCTTTCAGAAGTGAAAAATGATTTTCCTCGTCTCTCTTTAACTATTTTGTGATATATTATTTTTTATACCATATTACTTGAATGATGGGTATGTAATTCCCTTAAATATATCGTATCAAGAGTATCATTATTCTCAATATATTCAATGGGATTTTCATTTTAATGTTTCAATGTGATATGGGACACATCAGAATCTTTAGGGATTTCTTCCTCAATAATTATTCCATGTCTCATTCAAAAATATATTAATCTATGTCAACATCCTTGGTAAAATATTGTATTCCATTGACTTTTATCTCTTATGATATCTTCTATAATATTTTATTAATGGTTTTTGATTAGTTTTACTATACTTTTTCTATCTTGATTTCCATTCACCATATTATTAAGAATGGTTAGTAATTATATTTACAGATTAGGGAATGTTATTTTAATTACATATGTATATGATTTTTATGTACTACCCTATTTATATTACGAAATAATTGGACATAGAACGTGATTTTTGGGGCTTCTTATAGCCCATCTATGCATTATTATGTCTCCTGAGACAAACATATATGGACATGGCCGAGAACATGTCCATTTTCTGATATGTGTTTTTCCGAGGCATAAATCTCTTTTATATGTGTTGGTTGAAACCATAACATTAGGTTTCAGAGTTTAGGAGACATTAATTTCCAACCAGTATGGTATTTGTTAATTTTAAATCATGTTATTATTCTATGAGAAGAACTTCCATGGTAATAAATCATGTGATCCATTATATGGCTTTTTTACTCATCTTTTATTCATGCCATGTTATGCACATGTTTATTTTTAAAAGCTTCTGTATTCAATTATTCACCATGCCTACTTTTTATGTTTATGATAACATTAATATTATTACTTACCGTTATTAAGAATCAATGATAAACCCTTTCTTATGTTTTCTTTCCCTATGTTATGAAGAAGAAAACATTCATTAAGCATTCAAGGATGCAGTTTATTTCATTTTAAATTTTATCATGTTTTATTTCCATTTCCTAATGTATTATGGGAACATGAAAGCAATTTTTTCATCCATGACTACTAGACATATCAGTCCTTAGGAATTTTATTCCTTATAATCATGCTAATGTATTAAAATAATGCACCGGCTGCAAGCATCTGCGGTCGGGGCGTTAAACCTAGCATTTCAGATAGAGGATTAGGGTAGTAATAGAACGGGCCCCTTTATGATGGGTTGTGACAGAGTGGCATAAAAGGTAGTTGGTTATAACTAAGGGACCCATAGTCTATGATATTATTTTGGGGGAATAGTTTTGAGTGTTTAGAGTTCATCTTTCATGAGAGGGAATCTAGTAATAGTGTGGCAGCCGACATATCAATAAACAAGAACTCTAAATTCTTCTAGCTGACATTGTACATAAAAACACTGGTTGTAGGGGAAAAATATTACATGCATGATATATCATTTGGGTGTGTTCTTATATACTTCATGAGTCATCTCACTAGGTATACTCTAATGGAATGTGGTATATATTTTTTTATTACATGACTTCTCCGCATAAATAGTCGACTAGTATTTCATTTCGTGATCATGGGGGTGATCTGATTTGTGATGATATATCAGTACCCATATTTTTGTTGAAGATATAACCTCTCATAAATTAACCATCCTTACCAACACATATATATAATAACATGGTTCCCATAGTACAAGTGACTAAGGAGTATATGGAGAGCGCACTTCTAATGTTTTATAAGTACAGACCTGTAACATTAAAAGGTGAGGCCAACACACAGGTGGCTGAGGATTGGATTGAGGCAATGACCCAAATTATTCATATTGTTAGAAAAATATTAGATTATATTATTTTCCTAGCATTGAGCCTTCTATACAGCTTAATCGGATGATTTTGGGATTTAGTGACCCGATCTTATGAGTAGGAAACTCTTTTGACGGTAGAGTTTTAGAACCTTTTCAAAGAGGATTTCTTGTATTATGAGCTCTAGGATAGTTAAATTATGGAGCAATTACATCTCTTGAAGATGATATGTTGGTACATGACTATTCATCAAGACATAACACCCTATCTATGAACATTATGGATGTGATAAATGATAATTACATTGGAATTTAGACCTTCGAATGAGGGTTGTGTAGGTAAATTTGATCCATCATTGACACTTTTTTAATTCTTATATATGATTCAGTTCTTGAGAGAGACATCATAGTTGATTGTTCCTTAGATGGATAGATACATCCAATCATTTCTAGTAAAAAGGAAGATATATGAGTAGGGTGATTTGCAGGGAGGAATATGTGGTAGAGTAACAGGTTGTGGGTGTAGGATTGATGTGTTATTTCCACCATCCTCAGGTGTTCCCCAACATGCTTAGGGAGCTGGAAGACATGTCCAATCACAACTGCATGTGATAGAGTATTATAAAACTAGTGCTTGAAAGATGATTGGAGGAATGATCTATCAATTTTCCACAGAAGATGTGGTTATGATAGATAGAAGAGCTACTCATTTCTTTTTTTCGACATACCTTGTTCAAGGATCTGATATTCCAGTTAAAACATTGAGTAGACCCTTACATTTACAGACTCATATGGGAGGTGATTCAATGGTCACACACTAGTGTCAATAGTGTCAGCTTGCTTTTTAAGAATAGAGTTTCGGTTGGGAACTCTTGGTAGTGGCATTAAGGCCTTAAGATTTCATCCTCAGTATGGACTATTTTTCTATAGTCCACTCTCAGATTTACTGTTTTTGGTGGTGAGTGAGGTTTTTCCATGGTGATGGGACAATGAATCCCTTTATTTTTGAAAAGGAAATGAATTTATTTCATGATAGACTTAATTATAATAGGGTTCAGTAGATTACTCATCTATTTTCTAGATTCACCATCAGTGTAGAGGATGAAAGGATCACTCAGTTTCTTGTAGTTGTGGAAGAGTATAAAGATGTCATTCTAGGGGATTTCCCAATATCAACTCACCTTATGGATGTAGATTTCTAAATTTATCTATACCTTGGGATGAAACTGATATATACCACTTCATATAAAATGGCTCCAAAAGAGCTTCATGAGTATACAGTATAGTTAGAGGACCTACAGAGGAAGGGCTTCGTGAGACCCAGAGGTTCACCAAAGGTGGACCCAGTTTTTTTTCAAGAAGGTATGAAGGAGGATGAGGTAACGTGTGGTCAACCAGTTCCTGAATCATGTGACCATGACGAACATGTATCAACTACTGAGGATTGATGAGATATTTCCCTAGATGAAGGAAGAGATGTAGATCTAGAAGATTAACCTCATATTTGGTTGTCACTAGCTTCGAGTATGGGATGAGGATATAATAAAGATAGATTTTAGATGAAGTTATAGATAGTATGATTACTCAGTGATTCTATCTGAAATGAAGAACACCCTAAAGGTGTTTAGGGGACTCATGAATATGATCTTCAAGCCATTGACCGATTCGTGGTGGTCTTCATTGATAACATCCTAGTATACTCAGTTTCCGAAGATGATCAAACGATACACTTGAGGATATTCCTTGAAACACTTTTTGGGAACCAGATGTATGATAATATATCTAGTGCTAGATTTATATTCATGAGTTCCACTTTCTAGGACACTTCTTTCAGAGGTAGGATTTGTAGTGGATACAATGTTAATTTAGGTGATACTAACATAGGAGGCACCCAAGAGTGTTACCCTGGTGTGGAGTATCCTGGGATTTGGCTGAAAACCATCAGTGGACATTACAAGAGTTTTCAAGAGTTGGAGCACCCTTGAAGACCTTGAAATAGAAGGTAAATCCCTTCCTGTGGACAAAAAAGTGTGATCAGTTCATTTAGACGTTGTGATAGAGGTTAAAGAGAACTCCCATTTAGAGATTACAAGATTATGGAATCAGATACATAAATTCATGCAATTAATTAGGGTTCGGCCTCAGTATTTATTTTTGAATATATATGTTTTGATTGCCGATGGTTTGTGGAAATTGAGACAACATAAGATAAATTAAGCAACACATGATCTTGATATAGCAGCAGTAGTCTTCATATAGAAAATTTAGTGACACTGATCGATTGGTGAGTGGTTTATTATCTACTATAACCACATGAGTAGCATGAATATATTCTCTCAGAAGAATCTGAACATGAGACCATGTTTATGGATATAGTTCCTCCAGTACTATTACTTTCAGATGTTCTATACTCTTGGGAAGGGGAGCATGGTGGGAGAAGCCCTCTGCAGGATATCCACATTGTAGATGATGAGTGAAGTGTTAGAATAGTTTTCAACAATCTATATATATATAGTGTATGGATATAGAGTTGCATACCCTTAGTAGATGTTGGTCACTACTCCCCTCTTATGGATAGTCAGGCAGTCACGTCTTGGGAATACCGACAGTGTGACATGACGTTCTCATTTGTCCACAGGGCATGCCCCTAATGGATATTCAACAGGTGGGAAGCACTTCATTATTTTTAGAGGGTTCATAGTTTTACCAATGGTATTGTGGGTGTAGGATATGGGGGAGTTCCACGCGTACCTATTGGCGGTACCTTAGGGTGTGGAGATGATGTACCGGGACGGCAAAAGTCAATTATTGTGCCTAGGATTAAAGATGGTGGTGGACGAGTTCGTATATCAATTCCTCACTTATAAACAAGTGAATTATGGAAACCAATTACTAGTAGGTTTAAACCAATAACATGATGTTTGGTACTATAATTGGAATTGGATATCGATGTACATTGTGATAGGATTACCATATATGTCTAGGAGACATGTTACACACAAGGTTTTTATTGAACAACTCACCAAATCGTCCCACATCATACATATCAGGGAGAAGATTTTTGTTGATAGATATGGACGCCTCTACATTCAAGAGATTGTGTGACTCCCTGGAGTTCCTTTGATGATGATTTCAGATCCTGATACTTTTTTCACATCCCGGCTATGGAAGGGATTCCATGAGGCATTTAGGACCCAAATGTGCTCAGGAAAAATCTTTCACCCATAGATAGATGACTAGATTGAGTAGATCATTTAGATTCTATAGGTTATTATAAAGGCTGGTATCTTATAATTTGGTCTTTTCTAGGTGGTTCTCCTAACACTAGTGTTGTTTTCATAAAACAGCTTCTACCAATCCACCATTGCCATGGAACTATTTGAGGCCTTGTATTGGTGACCATGCAGGTCACAATTCTACTGGAATGACCTAGGAGAGTCTGCTCTAATGGGTCTAAAATTGGTGTGAGATACCATTGGGGAGGTTCAAATCATTAGGAGTGGATGAGAACGTCATAGAATAGATATAATATGTATGTCGATAATAGAGGGAGGCCTATGGATTTTGAGGATGGTGATTATGTGTTCCTTTAGGTCTCACCTCGGTGATCATTTAGTGGATTGGTTTGGGGCATCAATCTATCTGCAATATAAATTTGACCCTTTCAGATTCTGTGTAGAGTTTTCAAGGTGATGTACCACAAAACTCTACTCTCGCAGTTTCATCGGGTTTATTATTTCATCCATGTTTCGTACATGAGGAGGTACGTTCATGATCCATCGCTCATCCTCGACTAGGGTGAGAAAGAAATAGACAATGGGGAAACATTGGCTGAGTTCCTGATGGAGATCGATGATTGAATAGAGAGTATAAGACATGAGATGTTAACTCCACTGGTGCAAATTTGTTGGTAGATGAGGAATCTCAATGAGAACATATTCGAGCAGGAGGATTAGGTTTGTTCTCAATACCCTCATCATTATTTTTTTGTTTCCCTTCATTGGCTTTTGGGGATGTAAAACTCTAAGGTGTGGAGAATTGAATGATTAAAATTTTATTATGTTTTATTTTTATAAATAAATTTTGAAAATTATGAGTCAAGGAACTATGACAGTGTTTCATTCCAAGTCCCATCGTGCCCTAAATAATTCATCGAAATAAGTTATGTTTTTAATAAATTGAATAAAAACTTTCTATTTAAAATTTGAATATTTATAAATGGGTGCATGAATTAGAAATCATAGGTCACCATAGTGTTCAGAACATCAAATTTACTATATGTCGGGCCTATGGTTGACCGATGCGGGCCAGACGTGGATTTTTGTTTTTGGACATGAATGCAATGAAAATATTTTATTAAAAATAATATTTCACACATTGTTCGTTTAATTATTATTATAACAACTATTATATAATTTAGGTTTATCACCACAACCCTAAAATTCCTCTAATATGTGGAAGGAATCCCTCTAAAGGGACATTGAATATGGATTGAGCATATTCTGAACCATTGTGCCATTGTAGTGGATGATCTCCTTGATGGTGGAAAAAAATATCTTTTTTCAATGATCTATCCAAACCTTGAGGTTGGGAGTTGTTTCCTTCTTATCATTTCCCATTTTCTAGAAATCAATGATTAAGGTAGACCATCCCATGAGTATGTTGATATGTGGTTCAATCATTTATGTGGGATGTGAAATTTATGTGGGTTGATTATTGGGGTTGATTATGTTAATAGATTTGATTTATTCCCTCTTCGTTATTCATTATAACATGAACAGATCAAATACAACATGATCAAGTCCAACATCCATGATTTGGGTGTTCTTGAGCATTTATTCCTTTCCCACTTTTCCTTTTGTGTTACACATTCATTGTGAAATATGATCGGAGGATCGAGAACAATGAATCTATGGCGTAGTGATTTGACACCACAATGAAAGTATGGTGGTGCAATGGAACAAGGTTGTGGTGGACATCAGTGACTAGATTAGAAACTATAGTTTGTTCTGTTAAAGTGTGTAGAGAATAGTGGGCCACCGATTGGGTGTCCAACAGTAGAGGAAGGAATGATATGGTGGGGGGAAGGTTCATGCGTAGCGCGAGGTGGACATGCCAGCGGCAGGGGGGAGGCTTTGACCATCGACCAAGGAAATGATGGAAATTAATCGTGTATGTGGAAGGCAGGCTACGTGGATCACTCATTGGATGCAAGGCCATGGGGTTGGTAGAGGTGGAAGACCAGTTGTGTGAATCGTGGTACTATGAGATATTGACCAGATGCACGTTGTCGGGGTGGATTGTGCGTTGCCCACCAGCCAGCCCACAACAAGGGTCGAACAAGGGACTCAGGCCCCTCTAGTTTCCCACAAGGTGGACATTTCAAACTGGGCATGTCCGATCCAGACTGATGCTAGATGGGTTAGGTTGGACGGACCTGGTCCTACCAGGGCCAGATACATGTCGGCCTTTTTCACTAAAATGGAAATCACATTCAAATAGAAGGTCTTTTTGGCGCTCCATCTATAGCATTGGGACCCCTACAATGAGGCGATACTTTTTCTATGGCTTTTTGGCTTTTTACAATTGAGTATTATAGGTGAGATTTTCTATTGGATATTTCAATGAAGGTTTAGTATGGAATTTCTTCTACATTATTGGATAGTAGTCCACTCTAGTGGTTGATTCCTAGATAGAGATTTATAATCCCTCCTTAGGATTGGATAATTCTTCTACCAGCCCGGGTGGAGTTTTTTTGGAATTGACATGACCTCCATGCATAGGGAGTTAGTCCTCCATATAGTGGGTCATTTCTATCTAGTATTCAGTATTCTCTTAGAATTATCCTCTATGTTACGAGTTTCATTGGTCGGGTTGTTAGTGTTTTCTATGAAGGATCCCCTTTTATTTGAGATAATATATACTCGGTTGTCAGTATTATCTGGGAATGATCCCCTATATGTATAACATGATCATTGAACAATGTATTCTCTTTGGATGAGTCCCAAATTAGAGGGACATCATTACAAGAGTCTCATATGACATAATGGCTATAGGAGTAAGTTTTCATGGAACAATCGTGCCTTGAGAAGAATCTTGTGGATTAGTATGGGATGTGGTTGACCAATTTACATTGAGGATAGATATGAGTATATATGGATATCTGTGATATATATAAAATAGAAAAATAGTAGTGTTGAGCTAACTTTACAAATGTATGTCATTGTGGTTTTCATCGTGTATCAATTTGTGGTATTCCCTTATGGTTTGGGGGTGTCCTATAGAGTATTAATTTTCTCACCCTACATGAGATTTTCCATCACCTGTCATGTATTGTGAAGAATATGGATGCATGTATTGTGTTCTAGGTGGATTGCAAGAATGTAGGGATTAGAATGATCAGACAGACAATGGGTACCCTTATTGCTTCAGACAGTGGTCTAACACATACATTTTAGGTAGGGTTTTCTTATGGATGAGTTTAAAAAACATATCGATTCACTATTATGGAATATTTCTTTTCGTGTGATTTTAATCTGGCCCAATTAATTTCTAGTTTCACCCTACCATACTCTATGGTTTGTATCTTAGTGTATGTATTCTTTGATTATGTGGTTTTTTTACAGTTCATCTTTTTGGTCATGGGGATGTATGTGTGTGTGAATAGGTGCTTATCCAAATTCTCCACATTTTTGGGATATTCCTACTCCGTGCTAGTCTCTATCCCATTGACTATCATAGGAAGACTTCGGGTATACATGGCCCAAGCGCCTCTAGGATGGGCCATGACAACATTTTCAACTCTATTCTTATCAAAACCAAAATATTTGATAATATCATCAAAAAAAATATAAAAAATCTTATATTTTTAATTTAATTTATAATTTGATTAATAAATATTTTAAAATTTTCAATAGTAATTATCTCATTAATACCATTATGTTTTATTCAATCAACATATTTAGATATTTTTTGAATAAAAAGTAAAAATGTTGAATTTATTCAGTGTATTTTATTATCTCATAGAGAAAATTTATCAATAAAATATTAATGAATCATATCAAATAGAATTTAGAATAATATTCCCTAGAATAAATATTTCAGAAATATCTATAATCAATAAATACCAAGTGTTATATTATTATATACATACTCTAATATATGTTCTTTTTTTTAAAAAAAGTTATACATAAAATCAGTGTTCTATAGCATTTTATTATATCAGCCATGTGAAAATATTATTTCTAAATTAGTATTCCTTCTCATAATTCCTTTAACCAAAAAAAAATTATTTTATATGGAACACTAAAAATAATATTAAGATTTTGTTCACTCATCTGGTAAAAAATTATCATCCTAAAATTTTTCTATAATTTATCATTATCAATGATGATATGGATAAATAATTTTAAACTATAAATATTATTTTCATTCCAATTTCAATTTATATATTAAAATTTACAATGGAACCATCAATTTATCCATCTCTTGAATGAATTACCATTGTATATAAATATATTTAATAAATTCATTATTATGTTGAAAAGTTTTTCATGAAATTTACATTATCCAAATTAATTTAGTATGTTAGTATAAAAACATTTTTCTTAATATGTATGGTTGAAATAAATTATATATTTTTTTGTTTTTATGATAAAACATTCAGATTTTGTTATTTAGATCTACAATTATATGAAAATGTATGAACCACCTAAGACAAGTCATAATAAACCGTTTTTGAACGAAATTATAGTGTTTTTTATAGCATATATTTCTTCTGATTATTATATAATAACTGTTAGTTTATTTATAATAATATCAATTCATTATTATTAAAATTTTAACCCCAATAGGATATAAACCAAAATATTATTATATTAATATTCACTAATGTCGCATTATGGTTCAATGAGGTCAATTAAAAACATAAAATTATATAATCATAAAAAATAACATAAATGTGAGAATTTATTGAAATATGGGCCACTGAAGAAAGAAAAATATCATTGAAATTAAAATTATCAATTTTGAATATAGATGGTGAATCCAATGTTTTTTTGGCACCAAAGGAGCATCTTATAGACTTGAATTTCATGTGAAAATTTGTGTCATATTTCCCACCAATGCTCACTCTAAATAACTATAATCTCATTCCAACACCACATCTTTATATAAATTAAATAGCTGACCCATCATACATTACATCAACCAGCATAAATCACCATGTTAATGAATGATATAGTCCATGATATCCTACATGTTTGCTATAATTTTTTTTTCAAACATTAGTATATTATCCACATTCACAATCAATACCTCATCTACATATAATGAAATAATACCTTCTAACATCAACAATTATATAATCTCTCTAGATATTTTAACTCACATACAAAATCATCAACCATTCCTACTATTTCAAAAAATAAAATTTGAAAAACAATATACCAATCATCATGCCTAATCTATAGTCCATAAAATAATATTATAAAAAACATGTTATGAATAGAAAATAATCAATGATTAAAATGTAAAATTGATGAATAAATTATTTCAACTTTTATCCATATACAAAAAAATGCATAAAATTTACATTCCTTATCTAACTTAACTAAAACGTGGCCATGTATAATGGGATATATGGTAAGGGTGGAATAGTGTTTATAAGAGCTGGATTATGTTTTATAAGGCAAATAAAACATAAAATATAACCAATAAAATTAAAAAACCACATTAAATAAAAAAAATTAGGTGCCACATTTGAAAACAAACACAATTGGGCCTCTAAAAAATTTCAAAAATCATTTGAAGGATATAGCTAAGATGAATATGATGATGACTACAAAATCACATTGGAAACTCCAATGAAAACCCATTTCATAATAGGGTTATGTAGTGTTTATCATGGTATCATGTAGATTTCCAATTGGTAGAACTGAAATAATTTCTATCCCAAAAGCAACATCACTAGTGTAACAATACTATAAAATGAACATAGTTAACTCCAAGGGATAAAATGAATAAAAGCTCTACATGAGTATCCAGTAACATCATGAAATCTGTCATTATTGATTACAAATTGACACTATAATGGAATTCTAGTTTGATTGCTTCGAAGATATTCTTGAATGATGGAACAACATCCAATAGAAGATTATAAACATATAGAAGGAAAATGGAATCAAATCCTAGATTAGGGGATAAATTAATATTTGGTAAATCCATATTTTTAAGAAAAAATAAAATAAATTATAAAATGGGAAATGATGCCAAAAATAAGGGAGAGATTGATATATAAGGGGATGTTCTACTAGTTGTTTCAATGTTAAGAGGATATAAAAAATTGATATAGGGTGAAGATAAAATAATCATATATAATGGGGTGTGATTTATTCATATATATAAACCATTACAATATAGTGTATATAGAGGAGTGAATTATGAAGCATTTCTAGAATGACTAAAATTATCCCTAAATTCATTACTTCAACCAAACATGAGTAAATTGTTTCAAAAAAAATTTAAAAAATATTATTTATATCATTTTTAAAACTAGATGAATTTTAAATTTCCGGATTTTGTATTTTACTAAATAAATATTTCAAAAAGCTAATGTCAACAAAATGGTTTTAACAAAATAATAAATAACAATAAATTGTATGAAAGATGGACCGAAAATACCAATATATATTAGTCAATGTATTTTATTCTAACTATAATATTTTTCATTATACACTGATTTTATTCATTATTTATAAAAATAATTAGAGAATGTTATATTGTTATTAAAATATTAATTATTTTATAATATATTTGTTATCAATTTTTTTGTAAAAGATTCTGAAATTTATAGAATAAGTTTTTGTAATAATGGAAAATATTAATATATTAATTAGCCTTAAACTAATTATTTTTAATTTTATATACTTATTGATCAATATTTAGAATATAAAATCTATTAATTTGACTCCTAATACAATTAAACATTTCATTCAGGTATGTATGATTTTTTGGTTCTCTATTAAGAAATAAATTATTTTATTTGAAAACAGAGTTTAATATATAATTTCAAAACATTGGTTGTAAATAATATAACATTAATAATTTTATAACCATATTTCATGTTATATGTTGAGTGTATATCCCAACCACTAATAAAACCCACTTTAAAAAATAATATCTTTTGGATGAACTTCTCCCTTAAATTGTATCCTCCCGTTACTGCTCTAATAGGTACTCCTTAATCATTTCACTGGATTTTCTATTTCGTTGATTGGGTATTGTTGCACTTGAATTGGGAGGACTCCAATTATGGTTATTTCATGTATCTTTTGAATTTCCATCATTATATTGAATTTTTTCATGCAGGCTTCCAGATCATTACATGTCTTGTAATAGGCTTACATGTCCTGTAATGGTCCTGCAAGAATTTTATGAATGGCTTCACGCTGTGATGGTAACATATCTTGAGTTTTCGTTGTATATCAATAAGTAAGTAGTGATTGTTTTTAAACATAGAGTATATGTTTTTAATAATAATACACTACATGTTTCGACTATTTCAAAACATTATTAATACACATCAAGAATGGGGATTTCACATTGTGTAACATCCTAACATTTTTATTAAACAGGTGAGGTTTCTGATCTTTATTTCATTCCACTAATATAATTATTTCTCAATTATCCTAAAGTTTTCCCATTCTTTCTTGGACTTTTCCATCCTATCCAAATAAATTCTTTTTTCCATGGATTGTTGTTATACTTTCATTTTGATTTTTGTGCATGTGTTATCCCTCATTATCCATGTTTCTCTCTTTATCCACTCTATTTTTTTCAATATAATGTCACATAATTTATGGATTCAAGCCCTATGGTGTTGGTTATTTCTCTTAGGCTGGGTTATGAGATCGATGCCACCTTCGTTCAAATTGATGATTAATGTTGGGAGTGTCGGGTTTCAACAAAGAGGTTGGAAATTCTGTCCTAATTATATAAATTGTTTATTCCTATATTGCTTGATTTATTTCACCAATTTTATAAAATACAACTGATCTCATTTTATTTCAATTAAATTAAATAACTGGATCCTAGTGATTTAGGATATTTGAAATGGATTTTTCATTAAATATTGAAAAACCACAAATTCAATTGAACTAAAATGTGTTTAGGGATAGTGGTTAAATTAAATTGGTCAGTTAAATTTTGTATTTGATGGAAATTATTTTAATTGAATTATTAATTTTATTTATTGAAAATAAAATTGAAAAATATATAATTGTTTTCAAATGAATTTAAAACTTGTGGAAATGGATTTAAAATGATTGGATTGAAACCCAATTGTTTTAACTTATTTGAAGGGAATCTTCTTATTAAAACCCATTTTTTAATGTAAAGAAATCGTAATTTTCTGAAATGAATGAATGAGATTAAATTGTATTCTAAGATTTCATAAAATATGTTTCCCATCATCTAGGAGAATATTCATGCCTTAGGTTGTTGGTGAGTGATTTGGATTCACTCTACACTCTTATAATGTTCTAAAACATACCTACGGCGGGTCACATCTCTTATGAAAGGGTGATCAGTCCCCTATGGCTTTTGTTAGGGTGAAATGATTATATTCATTTTATTGTGAATTCATAGAGAGTGAAGAATCTTACAAATGGTTAATAAAATCATACCTACTTGGAAGATGACCATGTTGCTCGCTTGTTAATTTATGTATGTGATATAAATTTATACTCATGTTGTAAAACTAATTTCAATTCCTTTTTCTCAAATTAAAAATAATTTATTTAATATAATGTTTTATTTAATCAATTGTTTTATATATTCCATCTTATTTAATGTAAAATCATATTATTTATAATTATTTTCCATCATTTTGAAAATGTATATCATGTTTATTTATATATTCTTTTTAATTATCAAAACTTATTATTTGTAAAGTTGAAATATATTTATTAGATAATCTATATTTGGAATATATTTTGAAATATTTGGTAGTTATCCTACTTGGATTAGTCCCACTCCCTAATTTTTTCTTTAGATGTTTTAGACCTTCTTTCTCTAAAATGGAATTGAACTCATAGAGGTGGATCCATCAGTTGATATTGGGACATTTTGATTTGTGTCCATAGGGACCATGGGTATGTTTCCCTATTTTTTACATAACCTATAGTACTTTGGGCTGGTGATGCCTTGTGGTATTCATATATTTCACTCCCTATAGAGTCTCATAGTCATTCATATTGACTTTTATTTTATGATTCTACTATGTAATGTGGAAAATTTCATTCTCACTTGCATGTTGTATGGCATCAGGTTCTAGTTTTAATCCATTGTTGATCGGTAATGAAATTTATGATATTTCCATGATAGATCCATTATCAGGTTTCCATAGTACCCGTCCTAGTTTGTGACTAAGTTGTACAAAAAGGATTTTTTTCATCTTCTTTCTTGAAGTTAGTATGTATTTTTTAGATCTTGTCAGGACGTAAGAGGTACTTGAGATTGGGATCCTTTTAAGCTCTCCCTACAATGAACCTTAATTCTCAAAGGGTGTTAGGTAAATATATCTTGTGGATTAGTTCTAGTTTTTCACTATTGTAATTTGTATTTAGTGATATCCTTTTTCGGGTTGTTCCATCTATTGGGAATAATTTTCATTGTTTCTCTGTATAAGTGTTAATCTAATTTATTAATTTAAGAGGATGATTTTGTGTTATCCCATGCCTCTGAGAAGATGTGTGAATCAGATAAAGTAAAAGGATGTTTCATAACATCATCAGGAAAATACTATTGTAGATCCAAATCTAGTTGAGGGGATTTTGTACACTAATTTAGATCTTGTACAGGAAGAACCTCCTTTTCATTCTCAGGGTCTAGCTGTGGATCCTCAGGGGGGTACTTCTAAATTGTTATAAATAGTTAATTCCTGAGAAGCCTTCAATTTTGAAAGGCCTCACTAATCCAAAACATGCTGAGGAATGGCTGGGAATGATAAAATGTATATTTTTATTATTATATACACTTGACACGATCATAGTGAATTGTTCTACCTGCGTGGTTGAAGGACCAAGAACGTTATGGTGGGATATTAAGGTGAAGAAAGGAAAACATGAGGGATTAGAGCAGAAATTATTCCCAATTATTTTCACCATCGAGTTCTATTCAGAGTCAATGTAATTGGCTAAGTATGTGGAGTTTTTAAATCTTGATCATGCTCAAATAACCATGACTGATTATCCAAAATGATTTGCTGAGATGATGTATTTTTATCCATAGAAAGTACCTATTGATTGGATAATGTTTCAACTATATGAGATGAGTCATTGATCATATATCCATTCTATGGTTTTCTTGTTGATGCTATCCACTTTTGATGATGTTCTAGATTTGGTGATGATGGTTGAGATGGAAATGGATGGAATTTTGGGGTTATCGAGTGTACCTTTTTCTCATAGAGGTATTGTTAGTTCCTTCAATGGGAAATGTAAGCATGATGATTCTCCTTGATGTTCTCAATAATAGAATTAATACTGACCTCCTATAACACCAGGATAAAGTTATTTAATTTTCTATCAGTGTGAAAATATATGACATTCATTGAGGGTTTTGACGGAAGGACCAATAATTTTACACATTGTGGACATTCAGTGTAACACCCCGAGATTTTATGAAAAATATTATTTTTAATTTCATTGATGCCTTCTATTGTATGCTACACCTAGATTATCATGCACTATACGCAACACCATATTAGCTTGCATTATACGAAACCCTGACTTGGCTTGCATTACACGCAATCGCGACCCTCCTCGATAGCATGTGTTGTACGTAATACTGGGTTTCACTAAACAACAATATATGGTTGTATTGTTATTATTAACTAGACTTTATGAATATTATTAACTAAATTTTGAATTTTATATCATTATTATTCATCTTACACATTTTCCAGAACATGGTATAAAAAAATAATTTTTTCGGGTAAAATATTTATTTTTCAAGAAATGCAGTTTTTCCACCTTTTGATGGAGCACCAACATTAAATCAAGTTTTTGACATGTTTATAATTTCAATTTGAAAAAATAAAATTCTTCTTTGGAATCAGGAAATAAAAATTTACTTTGGATAAATTTTTTATATTATTCTGGTAACTTTCATATTATGATTAATAGTAAAAACACGCTATATTATAATTAAAAACAACTTTTTTCATCTCAATAATTTATATGGTTAAATTATAATATTGAATGGTTTTAAAGTATAAATAGAATTAAATTTTACCATTTAATACAATTTATGACATTAACATTAATTTTACAGTGAATTCAAAGGTAAAAACATTTCAATCTTTTGTAATGTTTTTACTTTTAAACACATTATCTTAACCATGGGGTTAATTTTAAATTAACTTCTGAAACTTTTGTGTATTGATTTTAGAAAAATGAATTCCATATTTGGAATCAGTGGTTCCAAATTATGTTAATAAGCTACTTTATATTTTTGGGCATTATGAATAGTAACTACGGTATATTTTATTTACCATAGTAAAAGTTAAATCAGGTAATTAAGGGTAAATATAATATTATAAATTACCCTAACACTTGTATTAATATACTTGGATGATTATATTTCCTTCTAAGGAA
Organism: Viscum album; assembly: GCA_963277665.1. Lineage (NCBI taxonomy): Eukaryota > Viridiplantae > Streptophyta > Magnoliopsida > Santalales > Viscaceae > Viscum > Viscum album. Next base: position 811,630,059 of record OY728161.1, on the reverse strand, counting down.
TATTTGGGTCAAAATAGAATCCATTGTAACCCACTTGGATGTGATTAAGCCCTTTAGTTTATTTTATTTAACGGAACGCGAAATATGTCTCACTCAACTTTAATAAATAAAGTATTTTTAATATAAGTTTATACAGAATATAAATTCTGTTATAAATACTAACTTCAAAGATAAAATGTTTTTCTTTATCATGTTAATTTATTTTTAATTTTTAAGAGTTATTTAATTACCTTATTATCTTATACATTAATGATGCCGAAATAATTTATTTAGTGAAAAATAAAAAATATAGTTTTTATTGAAATGGTAATACATATCAAAAGGCCCAAAAATCTGCAAAACACTTATTAGTAGTGTATATATAAACCCTAAGCATCCATTGTCCGAATATTAGACCATTTGAATCCTTATTAAGGTGATTATGACACTTATAATATTTTATTTTAAATGATTCCAAAGTTGTCACCTTCATAATTTAATAAAGATAACAATTTACATGTTGTTATTTTAAGATGATAAATTCGATTAAAATTATTATTTTAAAATCCATGATATTTATCTTCATCATAGTATTTTATTTTTAATTTTTATGCAACAAATAAGTATATTAAATAATTATACAAAAATGCTGTACTAATTATTTTATTAAGAGATATACCAAATAAAATGTTTTAAAAATATTAAAAAAATAGTATATGAATTATTTAATATCCTCCACGAATTTTATAGAAACATTTAACATGTTAGTAATATATTAATTATTTTAGTTATAATATATCCTCTGTGTAGATTTTATTTAAATTCAAATAAATGAATAGTGTAAAAATTGATAGTATTGTTATTTTATAAAAATAACATATTATAAAATTGTTTAAAAATCACAAAAATATTTAAAAATTAAAAGTTTAAATTTATATTGTCTAAAATGTTATAATTTATACAATTATGGACAATTCACAACAAATAAGTAATTATTTGTAATAATTTAAAATTTAGATTGTTATTACCACAAATAAAAATAAATTTATTAAATAAGGATAAATCAAGTTGATATTGTTTAAAATAAATTCCTAACATGTATAAATTTTATTGGATGATGATATTACAACCCTATATTTTCTAAGCTTCTGATTTAAGTCATTTTGGGAGTTTTTATGTGGGGTTGGGATTTAATATAAATTAATATTTTCATATATTTCCAAAGGTGCACCTCTCCTCCCTTCTAAAGGGGCATATCCTCCCTCTCCTCCTCACACCACATTGAGCCATAAATCTCAGCCAAACTCTACCAATTTATCTTCTAAACTTCCCTAGAAACATCCTAGATGTCATGGTCTACTTCAAATTCCAATCTTAGTTCCCTAAGAGGAGGTTTCAAAGAGGTGTATCGAAGAAGAGGTAATATATGTTACCAATTCATTCAAATTTATTTATTCTTCTACCTCATCTTCATTAGTTGTTTCATTATATTGTAAAAACCCCAGTGTCACTAATATATGGATATATTATTATAAATATGAAACAACCCCATTTCACCTTCTATCCATCCTACGAAAAATGAAATCACCAAGCCTGCGTATGTACAAAATATCATCTCCACATCGTGGTGTAATCTGTTTTTCCACAAACACCTTACATGGATGGGTATAATGGTGTAAAGAATAACTATATATGGTTATTATAACATCATACTGATACTGATATATTATACCATCCACTCCAATTCAATTCAATAATTATGGGAATGACATCATCGCTCGTGCATACGTACAGATTACCGTCTCCACAACCTGATGAGACTCATTCTCCATGTTAACCATACATGAATGATTATAAAGTTTATATAAGGAATAATAATGAAATATATGACATAATAATTCTACTGTATTTATGTATATATATATTTATTTCATGTATTTAGTTTCATTCAATTCAATAAAAAAACGAAAACAACGTACATGCATACGTACGACCTACCATCTCCATGAATGGTGTATTTCATTATTTTTATCGATCTATAATATATTTGTATATGATGAATATATATTATATTTAAATCATGTTTTACATTCTGGAATTATGTAAATCAGTATATAGGTAATAATATCAAGAACGACAAGTCGAAACACATACGATAAATGAAATGATTTATCCAAAACATTGCTTTAACATTGAATTTAAAAAAGAACGGGTAATATAAAGTCATATGTGAAACATATATGATATCAAAAAAATTAATATGATTATTTAATAAGTCAATGACATTATTTAAATCATTATACAGGAGGTTCAGATCCATACGAAGCATATCAGACCTATGGTAAGGGATAGCTTTTCCAATCTCGTTTTTATCCGAGATTGTTTATTCGTAAATATTTACTGGGGTTATATTTATCATATATATCCTTGTTTATAAAAATGTTTTCATGTATGTTTAATATCCTTTTTACACATTTTTGACTTTTACTACATGGTATGTATTGAATCTTTCTTTTACGAGGTCCTTTTTTACTTTTTCGGCAAAAGTATGAGAAGAATGTTTTTTATCTTATATAGCATGAACAGATTTTTACAGTTTTATAAAGCCTTATTCTCATGAAGCTTCCTCCATAATATTTCATTAATATTTTCAAAAAAATCTTTTTCTTTCATAATTGCATGACATTTGGTGAAAAGAAAATGATTTTGAATAAGAATGGATATTTTCCTCAAGAATTCATTTCAAGTGTTTTATCGAATCCATTTTCCATAAAAGATGGAATTATTTCATATGTGTATGTTCCAAGTATGATATCTCTATGATTTACATGGTTTCAATTTTCTTATTATGAAATGATATCCATGTGTTTTATATGGATTATGTTATGATGGGATGATGTTTATGAAACATATTTTTATTCTTTGGGTTATGATGAATGGTTTATGTTTATGTTGTCGCACAAGTAAGAATGATTTCATTATGAGATGGGTGGGACCTATATCTCCCGCAAATGCATTGGAGAAAGATTTATATCTCATGATATTGATATGGATGGAATGGTAAGTTAATTTGGTTCAATATTACAGGACTGAAACGAGGATTGAACTCGATTAAGAAAGGGACTTTGTCCACTAAGATGGTCTTGGGAGTAATTCCTTGGCTATTATGGAAATGAAAACATGTTCTAAATGGTTGCCACAATTACAATTTTAATTTCCAAGCTAGTTTATCATGATTAATGTTCCTTTATGATATATGCCTTGTGTAATTTCAATATTTATGTCTTTTCTGATGATTTTGATGTTTAGATATTATATTCAAGATTTGCATTCAAATGTTTATGGATTGTTTTATTTTCTCTATGATTACCATTACTGAGAATTTACACACACCCTTTTTATGTTTTCCTCTCCCCAGGATATAAATAAAGGTTTTAGGTAAGAAAAAAATGGGAAAGAATTTTATGGGAGAAGATAAAGATCATTCACCACGATTAGAAGATTAAATTCTGAGTTTCCAAATACACTACACTATTACGGTCATTGTGTGTTTGTGTTTGTTATGTATAAAGTATTCCGTAAAAGTAATGTAATGTCCATGTACATCATGCTTTGGGTCTCTACAGTTGGTATCAGAGGAAACGTTTAGTTAACCTTTGGAAACTAGGATGCGAAAACATTAGTGAAATCCCTAGAGATATTTCTAATGTATGCCTAGGGATGCCCCTAAGGTTAATTATATGTATAGGTTATAGTCCTAGAATTATGGTAATAGTGTTAGAATTTAACCTAAGATGTTAGGTATTGAAGGTTATCCCCATTGAGTATGATTTTGGCCTCTCCCACATTTTTTTGGGTTTTAGAAATTGGCTGGAAACATGAAGATTCACGATAATGGAGGATATTATGGACAATGGAATGATATTCTTCATGATCAACAAAATGAAATTGGATCTAGAAGTCCAAACATCATTATTATGCCTAATCAGCAATCTCATAATATGATCAATAATATCAACTTTGGTAAGTATCCCGACTCAGCTAATAATAGAAAGAAGGAGTTTCATGATGATCATAGAGGAAATAAAGTTCTATTCCCCTCATGTAAATCATGTGGGAAGTGGAATCAAGGATAATGTTTCAAAGGAACTAGAAGATGTTTTGGGTGCAGAAAAGAAGGACAAAAATCCAATAAGTGCAAAGGAAATTGTTTAGTTAACACCATGGAGAAGGATAATGGTATTTCTATGACATCAACAATGATTAGATGTTTTTAATGTTGAATGTATGGGCATTATGCAAACCAATTACCTAAGGGAAAATCTCATGAAGAGAATCAGCATGGTCATATGGGTAGTATTTATGTGGATGATAATGAGGAGACTAAAAATGATATATGAGATGAAAGAAGTGTTGAAGCTCAGTTAGTTGTTTAAGAAGTTAGTGGAATGATTGTATGTTTATCAAGAGTTATGTTGTATAGATAATGGTACTATGGAATAAAGAATCATCTAAGGATTGTTACACTGTTGTTTTTTCTAAAGTATTTGAAATTATTTGATGAATGGTACCGGTAACCATGAATGGTTATTCAGATATTTGTGGAAGGAAGATGATATGTGGATAACGAGAAAATAATATGTTTGATAGTATTCATGAGATCATGATTGATATAAGGGCTAAGTGATATCATGGTTTTATTATATAGAATTTTCTTATTTTTGTATGTGTAAAGAGTTAACTTTTGACAGCATTCATGTTTTCACTAAGATTCAATGGGTATTCATTTTTCAATAGAATACACGATTATGGAATTCACGTGTTTGGAATGTGACCAAAAAGATATATCTTATATGGGGGATAAATGATGGTATTCAGGTACTTGTTATGTGACCTCTCAAGTAATCATTTACTTTACACCATCCGAATGGATAGATTTATTTTTTGATAAGCTTAAAGGTTGGAATGAATTAAGTTGGACATCAGATATAATTGTTTAAGGCTTGAATTTTTCGATATTATGTATTTTTATAATAATGTAGTTTTAGAAAAAGGACAACTTGTTGGACGGGCGACAACCCGTCGCATCGGAAAAGGCTGTGGGAATCGAACCCAAAACTAAAGTGCGACAAGCCTTTATCGCCTACCACTGGCCTACAGGAAGTCCCTGTTATGTTAAAACCAGTTTTATTATATTAAGCAGTATGATATATGAAGTATAAGTCCATTTTTGAAACCATATCTAATTAATCTCACCATATATGGACTTATGCATATAACTTTTTATAACTTATGTTTGAGACAGATTGAATGACCTATCATTCCATCGCATGATCTGCAAAAACATTGTGAAAGACAAGTTCAACTTCATTTCTTAATGATATGAAGTGGAAATTATTCAAGGCACGAACAACGATTTTACCAAAATAAAGTAAGTATTTCTTCTAATTCAAATTCATCAACATTATGGAAATGATCTTGAAAAACAAAAATGTTGTCCTAGTGCCCTTATATCTGATGAATCAGATGGTACCTTATATCATCACAAATCTATGGCTTTGTGATTGTTGGATTTTTCATAGCCATGTTCTCTACCACTCTCCATTAAAACATGACGGTTAGATTTCTCTTCTATATCCATATTTTCACCTATGTTCTCCTATGTGGAAACCCAGAGATTAGTTAATTTGGGTAACCATTACGTTTCATACATTAGTATTTAAAGATTGGTTTTGGAATTCCTTTTTACGATGTGGGTTTCTGTTAAAGAAACTTTCGAGTAGTAAACCATTTATAACCCCAACGAACTTCGAGGGCGAAATTCATTTTAAGGGGGGAAGAATGTAACACCCTGAGATTTTATGAAAAATATTCATTTTAATTTTATTGTTGTCTTCCATTGTATGCTACAACAAGATTATCTTGCACTATATGCAACACCATATTAGCTTGCAGTATACGCAACCCTGACTTGGATTGCATTACACGCTATCACGACCTTCCTCGATAGTGTGTGTTGTACGCAATACCGGGTTACACTAAACAACAATATAACGTTATAATTTTTTTATGAACTAGTCGTTATGAATAGTATTAACTAAATTTTTATTTTTATAACATTATTATTCATCTTACACATTTTCTAGAACAAGGTATAACAATAAATTAAATTTTTCGGGTAAAATATGTATTTTTAAAAAAATGCAGTTTTGCCACTTTTTGATGGAGAACTCACTTTAAATCTAGTTTTGACATGTTTATAACATCAATTTGAAAAAATAAAATTTTTCTTTGAAATCATGAAATACAAATTTACTTTGGATAAATTTTTTATATTATTCTGGTAAATTTCATATTTTGATGAACAGTAAAAACACGTCATATTTTAATTAAAAACTTTTTTCATTGCAATAATTTATATGGTTAAATTATAATATATAATTTTTTTAAAGTATAAATAGAATATATTTTTCCAATTTAACATAATGTATGTCATTACCATTAATTTTACATTGATTTCATAAGTAAAAACATTTCAATCTTTTGCAATGTTTTTACTTTTAAAACAAGTTTTCATAACAACGGGATTAATTTAAAATTAATTTCTGAAACTTTTGTGAATTGAATTTAGAAAAATATATTCCATATTTGGAATCAGTGGGTCCAAATTATGTTAATAAGCTAATTTTTATTATTCGGCATTATGAATATTAACTACGGTAAATTTTATTTACCATAGTAAAAGGTAAATCAGGTAATTAATGGTAAATATACTATTAAAAAATTACCCTAACACTTGTATTAATATAATTGGATTCTTATATTACTTCCTAAGGCATATTTGGGTCGAAATTGAATTCATTGGAACCCACTTGGAGGTGATTAAGACCTGTAGTTTATTTTATTTAAAGTAAAGTGAAATATGTCTCACTCAACTTTAATAATTAATGTATTTTTAATATAAGTTTATGCAGAATATAAATTCGGTTATAAATACTCATATTAAAGATAAATTTTTTTTCTTTATCATGGTAATTTATTTGTAATTTTAAAAAGTTGTTTAATTACCTTATTATCTTATACATTAATGATGCAGAAATTATTTATTTAGTGAAAAATCAATAATATAGTTTATATTGAAATAGTAATACATATCATAAGGCCCAAAAACTACACAAAACTTATTAGTAGTTTATATATAAACCCTAATAATCCACTGGCCGAAATTTGGTCCATTTGGATCCTTATTAAGGCGGTTTTTCACTTATAATATTTTATTTTAAATGATTAAAAAGTTGTAACATTCATAATTTAATAAAGATAACAATTTACATGTTGTTATTTTAGGATGATAAATTCGAGTAAAATTATTATTATAAAATTTATGATATTAATCTTCATCAAAGAATTTTCTTTTTAATTTTTATGCAACAAATAAGTATATTAAATAATAATACAAAAATGTTGTACTAATTATTTTATTAACAGATATACCAAATAAATGGTTTTAAAAATATTAAAATAAATATAATATGAACTATTTTATGTTCTCTACGAATTTTATAGAATTCTTTGACATGTTAGAAATCTATTAAATATTTTATTTAGAATATATCCTCTGTATAGATTTTATTTAAATTCAAATAAATGAATAGTGTCAAAATTGACACTATTGTTATTTTATAAAAATAACATAATATAAAATTGATTAAAAATCACAGATGTATTTAAAAATTATAAATTTAGATTTATATGGTCTATAATTTTATAATGTTTTTTATTGTGTAAAATTAACAACAAATAAGTAATTAATTGTAATAATTTAAAATTTAGAAAGTTATTACCAAAAAAAAATAAAATTGATTAAATAAGGATAAGTCAAGTTGATAATGTTTAAAATAAATTCCTAACATGTATAAATTTTATTGTATGATGATATTACAACCCTATATCATACAAACATCGTATTTGAGTAAGTTTGGATGTTTTTAAGTGGGTTTTGGATTTAATATAAATTAATATTTTCTTATATCTCCAAAGGTGCCCCTCTACTCCCTTATAAAAGGGCATCTCCTCCCTCTCCTCCTCACACCACATCGAGCCTTAATGCTCGGAAAAAACCTTCCAATTTATCTTTTACTATTCCCTAGAAATATCCTAGAAGTCATGGTATATTTCAAAGACCAATCTTAGTTCCATAAGAGGAGGCTTCAAAGAGGTGTATCGAAGAAGAGGTAATATCTGTTACTGATTCATTCAAATTTATTTCTTCTTACACCTCCTATTCTTTAGTTGTTTAATTATATTTTAATAAAATATTATCACTAATATACTGATATGTTATTATAAATATGAAAAAACCACATTTCATCTTCTATCAATCCTACGGAAAATGAAATCACCATGCGTGCGTACGTACGGAATACCGTCTCCACGCTGTCGTGTAATCTATTTTTCCACCAACCCCTTACATGGATGGGTATAATGGTGTAAAGAATAACTATATATGGTTATTATAACATCATACTGATTCTGATATATTATACCATCCACTCCAATTCTATTCAATAATTATGGGGACGATATCATCACTCATGTGTACGTACGGATTACCGTCTTCACGACGTGATGAGATTCATTCTCCATGTAAAACATACATGAATGATTATAATGTTTGTATAAGGAATTATAATGAAATATATGACATAATAATGCTACTAGATTTATGTATATATATATACATATGTCATCTATTTAGTTTCATTCAATTCAATAAGGAAACGAAAACAACGTTCATGTCTACGTACGGTCTACCGTCTCCATGAATGGTGTATTTCATTACTTTTATCGATCTATAATATATATGTATATGATGAATATATATTATATATAAATCATGTTTTACATTCTGAAATTATGTAAATAAGTATATAAGTAATAATATCAAGATCGATAGGTCGAAACACATACGATAAATGAAATGATTTTACCCAAAAAGCAGCTTTAACACGGAATTTACAAAAGAACGGCTAATATAAAGTCATAAATGAAAAATATATGATATCATAAAAATTAATATGATTATGTAATGATTAAATGACGTTATTTAAATCATTATACAGGAGGTTCAGATCCATATGAAGCATATCGGAACTATGGTAAGGGATAACTTTTCCAATCTCGTTTTTATACAAGATTGTTTATTAGTAAGTATTTACCGGAGTTATATTTATCATCCATGTCCTTATTTATAAAAATGTTTTCATGTATTTTTAATGTCCTTTTTACCCATTTTTGACTTTTAATTCATGGTATGCATGAAATTATTCTTTTACGAGATACTTTTTGACTTTTCCGGCAAAAGTACGAGAAGAATGTTTTTTTAACTTATACGGAACGAAAGGATTTTTACGGTTTTATAAAGCCTTATTTTCATGAAGATTCCTCCAAAATATTTCATTACTATTTTCAAAAAAATCCTTTTCTTTTAGAATTGCATGACATTTGGTGAAAGGAAAATGATTTTGAATAAGAAAGGATAGTTTCCTCAAGAATTCATTTCAAGTGTTTTATCAAATCCATTTTCCAAAAAAGATTGCATTATTTCATATGTGTATGTTTCAAGTATAATATCTCTATGATTTACATGGTTTCACTTTTCTTATGATTAAATGATATCCATGTGTTTTATATGGATTATGTTATGATGGGATGATGTTTATGAAACCCATTTTTATTCGTTGGGTTTTGATGAATGGTTTATGTTTATGGTGTGGCACACGTAAGAATGATTTCATTATGAGATTGGTGGGACCTATATCTCCCGCAAATGCATTGGAGAAAGATTTATATCTCATGATATAGATATGGATGGAATGGTAAGTTAATTTGGTTCAATATTACAGGACTGAAACGAGGATTGAACTCGATTCAGAAACGGACTTTGTCCACTAAGATGGTCTTGGCAGCAATGCCTTGGCTACTATGGAAATCATAACATGTGCTGAATGGTTGCCACAATTACATTTTTTATTCCCATGATAGTTTATCATGATTAATGTTATTTTATGATCTATACCTTGTGTACTTTCACGACTTATGCCTTTTCTCAAGATTTTGATGTGTAGATTTTATGTTCGAGCTTTTGAATTCAAATGTTTATGGATTATTTTATGTTCTCTATGCATACCCTTACTGAGAATTTGATCTCACCATTTTTATTTTTTCTTTTCCCCAGGATATAAAAAAAACGTTTTAGGTACGAAAACAAAAGGGGAAGATCTTTATGGGAGAAGTTGAAGATCTTTCACCACAATTAGAAGATTAAATTCCAAGTTTCCAAATACACTAAACTATTACAGTCCTTGTGTGTCTGTGTTTTTTATGTATAAATTATTCCGAAAAAGTAATGTAATGTCCATGTACGTAAAGCTTTGGGTCTCTACATTTAGGGAACTTACAATGATTCTTCCATAATTACTCTTCTCCACGAAGTGGAATGGGATCATAATATCCTATTAAAAATAAAAGGAGTCTATATTATTCATATGTAATTTGGTTTAAGCCACAGGAAACTAGAACAAAACAACTTTATATAGTGGAAGATAATCGAGGGGAATCAAACTCTGTTCTAGCGTCTGTGATAGGTAACATTACTATAATATCATCATTAGTTACATCTCTTTTTGAAACTAGTGAATCTCACTCTTTTACATCAACCAGTATTTTTAATATTATTTATCATCCTATGGAAAACTTATCTTGTGAAATGGATATTACTACACCACATAGAATAAAGAGAGAGCTGGGTCTCCATAGTCCTCCATGTTTTTTTCCCAAAAAATGTCCAGCTAACATGGAGATCTCTGGTCCCCGACATGAACTCACATGACATCCTTTTTAATGTGGATAGAATTAATTAAAATAATCCATTGATTGACAGTTAACTTCAATGAGTATATTTTACTGCACCTGGTGGTGCATCTCTTAACTTTCAAGGAGATTGGGACCTGAGGTGGAACATAGTCGTACCTTCTTATCTATAGTCGGGGAAAGTGATTTCTTTGTTTTCTTTGGATCTAGTGTAGGATTTGATGAGTGGTAAAATCCTTTCATTCACTGTTTAGTTTCAAAATATGATTCATTTGGATTTATTTAGATATCCATTTGTAATAAAATTTTATTTTTCTATTGACATAATGACTGGTACAGAACAAGTCTATATTTTCCGTTACTGAATTACACCAGCAGAACTAAAAGAGTTTACATCCAAGTTGGGTGATCTTCTTGTGAAATGATTTATACAGAATTATGTGTAACATTCGATGGAATCTATTCTATTCACCAAAAATGTTGATGGTTATATTCTTATATGTTCTGACTACCGAATGCTCAATAAAGTTACAGTAATGAACAAGTATATGTTTCCATAGATTTGATGGTCTGTTTGATCAGATGAAAATTGAAAATAAGTTTTCAATGATCAAACTTCGATTTGGTTACCATAAGTTTATAATAAGTAAATATAATATTTAAAAAACTAACATACAGAGTATGTATAGTCATTATGTGTACATTTTAATCTTTTTTCATTGAAATATACTATTTTCAGTTTTCATGTATTTGATGAACAATATTTTATGTTAATATCATGATACCTATTTTGTAGTCTTTGGAGATGAAATCCTTATTTACAATATTTCCTAGAAGGAACTTTTGAATTATATTAAAATTTTTATGAGTATGCTGAGAGATAATTGGATTTGTACCAGGATTCAAAATTGTGATATCTGGTTTTGAGATGTGAAATTCCTAGAAAATCTACAGTCTGAATATGATATATCAGTTGATCCATATTAGGTAAAGGTAGTATCTCCTTGGGAGAACCGTAATATTTCTATGATATTTGGATATTCTTGGGCTTATCCAGAGACCATCTTGGATTCATAAGGTACTTCTCAATGATGGATTCTTTGATTATGGCTCTAACTCAGAAGGGGAAGAGGTTTCCATCAAAGGATAAATGTCATAATTATTTTCCAGTACTATAAAATATTTTTACTGATGTGATGGTGTTGACTCTTATATGAGCCTTGAAGGGCTATATGGTCTTCTTTTATACTTCAGGTTTAGGCTTCAGTTTCATACTTATGAAGAGTAACAATGTGGCATATTGTGGATCTCATCAGCATAGGCTACACAAGACGAATTATCGAACCCATGACCTCGAACATGAAATTGTCATTCACACGCTTAAGATTTGGTGTAATTATCACTATTGATAAAGGATTACATTATATTTAGACCACACAAGATTGAGTTATATCATTTCTAAAAAATATTTAAATATTATCCAGAGGTATTTGGTTGAGTACCATCAATCATTAGTATTTGTCATCGCCTATACCTCGGGGAAAGGGAATGTCATTGATGATTCTTTGAGTAGGAAAATTACAACCCACGTATTGAATGAATCCTTGGAAGAGTGGAACTTTATTGATCACATTTCAGAATTTTGTATTAGGATCCATGAGAATGGGGCTAAATTATCTTTATCTAGTGTATAATTGACATCTTCTCTTCACAAAATGGCTCTTCAAAATCATGAGCTTGATGATGAATTCCATAGTATAAGAGACTTTCTGTATGGTTGGAAGACAGTTTCACTATATTCATTATCCAAGTAGGGGCTTAAATGATATCATATCAATTTTCTATTCCATTAGAATCATGTACAGATATTATGGGGGATTATCATAATTCCTAGTGGGTAGTTCACCCAAGAACCACTTAGATGATTTATATTACGTGGAAGTAGTTCTTATGGAACTATATGTGGTGGGGAATTGATGAGGTTATCTCTTGCTGTTATACTTTCCAACATGTGAAAGAAGATCCCAAGAAACCTTCAATATTGCTTCATCCACTTCAATTACATACATAGAAGTCGGATGAGATCTCTATGTACATTGAGTTTATGATTACTAGTACCAAGAGAATGAATAATACAATATGGTTTGTGATAAAAAAATCCATAAAATTCATCTCATGTTATAACCATTAATGATGCAACTAATGTTGAGGAGTTGGAGAATCTTCATGTGAATGAGATTGTTGATTTTCACATAGTTTTACCTTCTATAGTGTGTTATTGATATCTTAAGGTCACTTCTCGTTTTTATAGAGGCCTTCAAGAGGCACTGGGCTCTCAGGTTAATTTGAGCACAATTTATCATCTCCAATAAGATAGAAAAATAGTAAAAACTATATATATTAATGAGGATATGATTTGCGCTTGTGTTCTCGACATAGGTGGGGCTTGGTATGATCACTTTGGAAGATAAATTTTCCTATAACAATATTTACCAACCCATGAACAGAATAGAACCTTTTGAGGCCTCGTATGGTATGAATTGTAAATATCAGTTTTGATAGTTGTAGGTTGGTGAAAGTTCACTGGTTGGACCATTATTGGTAAAGAAGAAGACAACAAATACATTGTTCATTTATCAAAGGTTGTTAATTTTATAGAGAATATATGAGTCTTATGCTAGTCTTCATCATAGACCTTTGGATTTTTCAGTCGGTTACTAGGTGTTCAAGAATGTTTCACTCGGGTTGGGCCATCGAAGGCTGGGGAGGCATGAGAATCTTGAGACTCATTTTGGGTTTACCTTTCGAGGTTTCGATCAGGTGGGGAATGTTTCCTTCCATTCCGAACATACACCAATATTGACATCAATTCATAATTTGTTCCATGTATCTCAAGTGATTGAGTTTCTTTATGATCCATCTCAAATTTTGAGATGGGGAGATCTCAAGATTGAACCTCAGTTATCTTTGGCTAAAAAACATTCATTATAGTTATTCTTGATGCCAAATTACTTTGTGGGAGGATGATACCTTTGGGTTGGATCCTATAGAACCAGGTTTTTGATAATCAAGAGATGTGGGAATCCGAGTAACTGAAGAAACAAAAGTGGGAATATATTTTTTTTCATGGAATCATCTTCATGGGAATTTAGTGTCAAAAATTTTTTATGGTGGGTGGTTGGGACATCATGTTACCAATCAGACAGGGACTTCAAAAACCATTCCATGCTTTCTCATTTTTTATGAGATAGGGTAATGTTTGAATTAGGATGATTACTAAAATGGCGAAGTTAGATTGTTATTGGATTCCGAACCATAAGTAATCATTTTAATAATTTATTCCAGAGCACTACACATCATGTAATCAGCTTACAAATTAAGTAATTTTCATAACAACAAGTCGTGAAAGGATACACATTGTGGTGGATACATGGAGTGAGTTTTCATTACAAGTCATTAAGGAGATAATGATATGTTTTAATCTTGTAGAATCATTTTTTAATTTTAAAACAGTATACATTTTGAAATTTTTTAAAATTTCGTATTGCACATCATGAATAATGATTTCTAATCTTCTAATTTTTTGACTTCTTTTTTTAATCTGGAAATGCGGTTGATCATTTCTTCATTCCACTACTCTGGTTCTTTTTCCTAAACCTATGGTGTTATCAAGTGTTCGAATAGCTTTATTTCCCTTCCAAATCCATTCATTTGGATTTGGATCATCATTATCATTGTGTTGTGATTTTTAGGAAATTTTTCATCACCATTCATCATGATTATCTCATTCTACTCTGTTGGTTATTTAATGGATCCTTTTTGAATTGATGTATTTATTCCCTTTGGTGTATCATCTTACATCTATCTTGGGTTTCATGATCTCCCCCTTGTTCTCATTCATGAGTGCCGTTGGGAGCATCATGTTTCAGGAAACAGGTCGGTTTTATATCCGGATTTACCAAATTGATCATTACTAGAATTGATGATTTATAAAACTGTTGATATAAGATTAATTTCTCAAATATTCATTCAATTATATTATTGAATCCTAATTCTGCTGAATTATGATATTTGAAATGTGTTTGGAATATAAATTTGGAAATTACCCAATTCTATTGATCATGGGTGTGTTTATGGAAATTGGTGGATATAATATTTTGAATTTAAATTGTGGATTTGATGTAAATGTTTTCAATTAAATTTTTGGATTTAATTGTGCAATAGAATTGTGAAATAGATGGAATTAGTTTTTAATTAATTTCAAACATATGAATTTGGATTAAATTTTTATGATAGAAACTCTGTGTTAGTGTATTGTAGAAAGGTAGTACTTTTTTTTAAACCCATTTTGGTTTTAAATGAAAAGATATATATATTTTACAAATGAATCAATGGTATTTAATTATATTTTAAGTAGTATTAAAATAGGTTTCCCATCATATTAGAGAACATGCTACCCATAAGACGTTGGTGAGTTATTTGGATACTCTATATGCTATTATAATGCTCTAAAACATGCCTATGGTAGGTCACATCACCAATGGTAGGGTGATGAGTTTCCTTTGTATAATGTTAAGGGGACATAAGTATAATCATTTTTTGTCATCACATAGTGAGTGAAGAATATTACAATGAGTTAATATTATCTTACCTACATGGTGGATTACCTATAAGGACACAGTCTTAAACATTTAATATTCTTGAATTAAGTTTATAATCACCATTTATGATCTTTATAGTTTTAGGGCATGAGATATTTAAGTCATAAAATATGCTTAACAACTTTAATATTACATGAAGACACATCTACCCAGTTTCCATTTTTTTACAAAATTAAAATTCTTGAAAAAATAGTCATGTCTAGTTCCATGTTTTAGACAGAATGACTTTTCCTTTATCCAATCTTTAACCCTATTCCACTTTATGTCTTGTGAAAATCATTTAAAAAACATAGGATGAACATAAGAATCTCAGTAAAGGATACACAGAGAAGGAAAACTGTTAGTTTTCAAAACAACAAGAAAACCGTGAATACATTATCATAAGTAAAAATTTTCAACTTTTCGAAGTACTAAATACTCTTCATTGAATAAAATAACCTTTCTTACCCTTTTTAACCAAAATATTACCATAAAACCCTTATAAATAACACATAACAAATAATGGTATCTTGGGACATAAACATACTTAAATGGAATAACCATACTGTCGACTTCCACACATATCACAAACTAGAATAGCCATATGACCAACATTAATACCCAATGCATTGGAGGTTATAACATAATAACTAGTCCTAGTTAATACTGGTACTACCCCTTATTTGGTATATCACTTAACCTCCCTTCAAATGTCCAAGTACCATTATAAAATCATAACACATACAACAAATACAATGGAATCAAAACATTTCCAAATTTTTATCAGAATATATCACTTATGTATATTGACAAAACAAATCCAATATCCAAACCATTTTCAATACGAAAAGACCCAAAAATAGAATAAGGGATTTCATTTCATTTTAAAAACAACAATGCTTATAAAGGAAGAAAAATAATGATTACGGCAGCAAAGAGGTCATTGTCACCACAATCCTTAAAAACATTCCTTTTTTTTGTTTAGTATAATTATTCATAGAGTAAAAATATTCACTTTGAATGAAATTAAAATTCAAATGTGTTTATACACCGTATAAATGAAAGTCATTTATAAAGAAAAATATTCCTAAAGGAAATGAGAATGAGACGAAGTCCCTTACGAAGATAATTTTTCAAATAAAATAGATCTATAATGTGTATTCACCATAAGTAAACATAATTAAACTATAAATATAAGAAAATATATTAAAATTAATATCAATCATAATAAAACATGACATAAACAAGTAGTAGAAGATCAACACAAGGAAAGGAATTTGTGGTAAGAAATTCCCTTACCTCGTGTCCTAGTTGACCCATTCGTTCTTTAATCTCCTGAATAAAAAACAAAAGTTAATTTATACTTTCTTAAGAACAATTATTCATGTTTATCATTCTTTTTAAATCACATATTAACTTGTTATAAACATTTTGTAATCATTTATTTTATTAATTGTCATTTTTTCAATATTTGGTACTTGAGTCAAAATGGACTTATTATAATTACATGTTGTTCATGTGGTCAAAATATCATTATATAAAGAACTATATTAATTGTTTAGATATCTTATATATCATATATATCTATTATATACATGTATTTACCATATTACATAATATTTCGAGATAAGAAATGAAATGCACCGTTCATGGAGATGGTAAGTCGTACGGACGAATGAACGCTACTTCCATTTCTATTTTGTGTTGTAATGGAATGGAAACATAATGATAAATAATTATATTATTATTACAGTATAATTTCATATATAAAATCATTAACTCTACCCTTTATACATTCCACATAAGGAATGAACAAGTCATTTCACTTGGAGGGGGCGGTAGTCCGCACTTCCTCAAATGAGATTATCATGTATACCCACTATGGAAACCATATTGGTATTCTATAAATTATGAATATAAAAGAATAGAAAAAAATATAAATATAATATATAAATATAGTTCCATCATAAAATCCACAATGAGAGGCAGTTGAAGATATTTGAACGATCACCATTTCGTGAGGTAGTAGTTTATCATCCACGGAAACAGAATGTTCTTTACCCATTAGACGGAGGTGTGTGTAAATGTAGTTTGAATCATTATCCTAACAACAATCAATTATACTATGGATACTATTGTTTTTATAAAATAAAGTAATAAAAATATTTTAGGTGGTTGGAGAATAAAAATAAAACAAAATTAAACTAAAGAAATTTAGAGAAACTGTAACCTTTAATTCGAGTAACTCTATTTTGGTTTTAACCAAAAGGACTTCTTGAAGTGCCTTATGCCTAAGGTAAGACTGTTAAATTAAATATAGGGATTTAGGGAGCACATTTAGGGAGATTTTTGATGATCCAAGGTGCCTGAGAGGTGTGAGGAATGGGTTATATTTGAGGTCTTTTTATAAGGGGAGGGAGGGGATCTTTAAGAAAGTGTGCAAATATTATTTTATTATATAATTATTTTCAGTTTCTAATAGTCCAAAAATAAATAAAGTTGAATATAAGATTACTCATGGTCGAAATAACATCAAATAATAAGATTTTTACTGATTTTTTGTATTATTTTAATCGTTATAATCTTATTTATTTAAATAATTTATTAATGAGGTACACACTGAATCATTATTATGTCATAAATAATTTAATTTATTTGATGTATAAAAATTATAAAACAAATACCATAATTTAGAAAATCTATTTATATTTTCAAAAATATTAATCATCGAAAAGATAACTTGTATTACCCTATGTCAAAATTAATTTACTAAAAGATATTTGATTATGTCATTTTTGTCATTACTTCTTGTTAATTAAAATAAAGAGTAATTGTAACTCTTAAGTGGCTCCATGGGGTCCAAAAATTGACCCAAGGATTCCCATGGTCTTCCATGACTGACCTAATAAGGTTATGCCATGTGTTAATGAAATTTTGTATTATTATGATATTCATTTTACCTAAAATTACCATATCAACCTTTAAACGCGTTAAATAAAAGTCAAAAGTTAGTATTCACCAAATATTTTCATCTTATTGATTGAAATTTTATAGACTAATAACAACCATTTATATCTGAATTTCTAAATTCAATTTACAGAAGTGGTAAATTTTCATTTAAATGAAAAGTCATCTTTTTTAAGTACTACTTAGTGATTTCACTATTCATAAAAAAATTATTGTTTTTCAAAAAAAATCCCTAAAATTAAGTCTAAGTTATATTTAATATTATGAATTAAAAAATGATGCCTATTTTAAAAAATTAAAAACATAGAAATCAAATTAATTAATTTAAAATTAATTTATGTGGTCAAAATAAATAGCGTGTTTTAACGAAACAATATCTATCAAAATATCGACATTTGTATATGTATTATTTCAATTTGAAATTAATTATAATGAAAACCATTGGACTAAATGGTTAAAATATAATCTAATTACACTTTAAAACCAATTAAATGTATAATATACCGATTTAAATAAGTTACATTAAAAGGAAAATTTGAATTAAAATACAATATTTTCACTATTCATAAAAAATGAATTTTATCTAAAAAATACAAAAAATTTACCCAAAGTAAATTTGGATGTCCTGATTCTAAAGAAGAATTTTATTTTATCAAATAGAACATAAAAAAGTGACCAAAACTTGATTTAAAGAGGGATCTACATCACAAGGTGGTAAATCAATCTTTTAATGTAAATTATGCATAAAATTAGATTCATCAACATTTTAAGCCTCTAACATTAATTGGATAAATGTAAAAACATTTTACAAACATGTATAATCATATAGTAATTATTTATTTTCATTTCATCCAATTCAACGGTTAGGTGTTAACTACCATTTAAAATATTAATATTATCTTATTAGTGGGAAATGCAAGGTTTCAATGAAACCCATATTTGTGTATCGGGTACGCCATCGAACATAGAAACCTCTTTAAGGAATAAATATTATTTAATTCAAAAATATTAATAAATTGGAAATTTTCATATTTCTTTATTTACCTGGGATGTTACATCCTACCCCCCTTTTGGAAATTGCATCCTCACAATTTTATTCATTTATTAAATAAATGGCGATATTTATCCCACATATCATTTTTATATTCCAACATTTCATCTTAAAACATATGGTATTTCAATAAAAACATTAACTAGTGAATTACCTTATTCCGCAACACTTACTCTCTGTGCTCAAAAATCTAGACATGTTGTTCCTCAAAAGAGAGATTCTTTTCCAACTAAACTACCTCTAGAATTAAAACATAATATTTATCTGGAATATACATTATCATCGTTGAAACATGAAAAACATTGTGTACCTGAGACAAACATGGAGGTAAAGCCACATTGTATGCAACTGATCCAACATTCTCCAGGATTTTATAATTTCCAATGAACCTCAGACTCAACGTTCTATTCTTACCAAAAATAATCACACTTTTCCATGGAAAAACATTGAGAAAGACTTGATCACCTATCTCAAAATAATGATCCTTCCTCTGGTAATATGCATAACTTTTCTACCTACTATATGATTTTCAAAGGTGATTCTAAATAAAATGACCTTGTTCTACCATCTCATATACCAATTATAGAACAATTATCTTCCTTTCACCTACTTAATCCCAATAGGATGGAGTTCGATAATGCTTTCCAAAATAATTCTTCAAAATGATCCATCTGTATACTAGAATAAAATCAGTTATTATATGAAAATTTAACCAAAGAAATATGTTGGTCCCAACTTCCCTGGTGACCCATCGAGCATGAACATAACATATCCTCCATGGTCTGAATTGTTCGCTTTCATTGCACATCTGATTGTGGAAGAAAAGTTGTACAAAAATTTATTTTAGTACCCAACATCTTATGAAGGCCTTTACAAAAGTTAGAAGTAAACCATCGATCACGATCAGATATAATGGAAATGGAAACACCATGCAACCTGACTATCTATTTAACATATAATTGAAAAATTTGATCTAGAGACAAAGTACCTTGAATATGAAGGAGATGTGCAGAATTTGTCAATCGATAAAAAATAACCTAGATTTCATTGTTAGCTTGAGATTTCTTTGGTAATCCCACAACGAAGTCCAGGGATATATTTTCCAATTTCCAATTAGGCAATAGTAATGACTAAAGCATCCCTTTTGGTAACTACTTCTATACATTAACCTACATAAAATTCAAACACTTCCTAGTAATATAAAAAATATCTCTTTATATTCCATCCCACCAGCAATACTCCCAAAGATCTCTATACATCATAGTACTACCAGGATGAACTGAAAATGGGGATCTATGAGCTTCACAAAACAACTCATTATTCAACTGTGAATCATAAGGCATGAATAATCTTTTCCCAAACCTCAACACACAATCATTATCAATGTTAAATTCAAGAAACGTAACCTTATAAACCAACACTGCATTTTTCTATAACTCGCAGTCTTCCTTCTACACTTGATTAATTCTATTTGATAAAGATGATTTCACTGACAACTAAAACAAAAAATAAGAATTTCATGCACCAAAAACTTCTATTCGAAATTTCATCAAATAAAAAACCAAAGGATATCCTTCTAAACATAGCATGGTTAATAAAGCATTATTTTTCTACTCAATGCATATGCCACTTTATTTTCTTTTCCTGTATAGTAATGGATCGTGCAATCATAATTCATGATTAATTCCAACCATATTCTATGTCTCATGTTCAATTAAATCTAAGTGAATATATACTTCAATCTTTTGTGGTCAGTATATATATCACATTTTACCCCACACAAATGATGCCTCAAAATTTTTAAACCAAAAACAATTGTAGCTAATTTAAAATCATGTTTAGAGTAATTTTACTCAAGAGGTTTCAACTAACATGAATCATAAGTAATTACCTAATCATTATCTAAAAGGAAACAACCAAGCCCTTTCAACGATTCATAAATGTAGATAACAAAATCACCATTTCTAGAAGTCAGTTCAATAACTAAATCATTCAACAATATTATTTTCAATTCTTGAAAACAATCGTCACATTATTTTTTCTAATTGAACGTAACATCTTTTCGAAATAACATAGTCATTAGACTAGATAAACATGAAAAATTCTCAATAAACCACTAATAATAACCATCCAAACCAAGGAATCTACATTTCTCAGTTATAATTGTGCGTCTTGGATATTCTTCAACCACATTTGTTTTAGCAGGATTAACAGTCATGAAATTTTTTGAAACAATGTGTCCAAGGAATTAAATTTTTTTAACCAAGACTCACACATGCAAAATTTTGACAAAATTTATTTTCATTTAAGGTTTTATAAAAAACCATTAAATGACATTCATGTTCCTATTTTCTTTTATAAGAAACCAAAATATCATCAATGAACATAACCACCATTTATCACCGAGTCAACAGAGCCATCACTGCAATGAACTATTCAACTATGATTCTGACCATCTCAGGATTCTGATTTGGAATTTTGTCTTCCTCCTGATGTCATCCCAACATATCTTCCTTATTTCCTCCATGGAAAACCATTCTAAACAATGATATATCTTAGGTGAAGCATCATGGTAATCTATATATTCTTTATAATTTCCATATAATCTTAAATTACTTTTGGGAAATTAATTTTACAATACCCTAACTCCTAAAGATATCAAAACTGAACTCGGATACCAACTATAAGGACTCAGACTTAAACATTTCATATTCCTGAATTATGTTTATAATTAAAATTAAGGATCATTTTAGGTTTATATATTTGGAGAATAATTTCATAAAATATACATAACAACATGAATATTTCATGTAGACACATCTACCCAGTTTCCATTTTAATACAAAATAAAAATTCATGAAAAAATTGTCATGTATAGTTCTTGGTTTTTGAAAACATTACATTCCCCTGATCCCAACCATAACCTTTTTCCACATTATATCATGGGAAAAACATTTCAAAAACATGGGATTAGCATAAAAAGTTCAGTAAGGGATGAAAATGAGGGAAACTGTTAGTTTATCAAAAAACAAGTTAACCTTGTATAATTTATCATAAGTAATACTATTCACATTTATTAAATATTAAATACTCTTCCCTGAATAAAATATCATTTCATACCATTTTGTAACCAAATTATTACAATAAAACCTATATGAAGAACACATAACACATTAAAATAACATGGGACATAAAAATTTATAAATTAAATTACCATACGGTAAACATCCACACATATCAGTAAATGGAATAGCCATATTGACAACTTCTATACCCAATGCATTGGAGGTTATAATAAACTCACCTATCCCGATTTATCACGGAACCACCAGTCCTTTGGTTTATCATGTTACCACCCCTTAAATGTCCCTTTACGATTATAAAATCATGACACATACAAAAAATATAAAGGAAATAAAAAAATTGCACATTTAAATCAAAATATATCACGAAAATATATTGACATAACAAATCCATTATCAAAACCATTTTCTATAACAAATCACGTAAAACAGAATAAGGGGTTTATTTTCTTTTTAAAAAAATTGCGGCTTATAGAGGAATCCAAATACCGATTATGATGGCAGAGAGGTCATTATCACCACAAACAATAGAAAAATACCTTTTTCATTTAGTAAAAGGTTTCATAGAAAAAAATATTCCATTTTAATAAACTGAAATTTCAAAGGAGTTTATACATCATATAAATGAAAGTCGTATATAATGAAAAATATGCCTCAATGAAAGGAGATTGAGACGATGTCTGTTACAATGATCATTTTGTAAAAAAATAGATCTATTATGTGTATTCACTATAAGTACACATAATTAATTTATAAATACAAGATAATATATCAAAATTAATTTCACACAGAATCATAGCATGATATAATCAAGAAGTAGAAGATCAGCCCAAGGAAAAGAATTTGGGTTAAGAAATTATGTTACCTCATCTCCTACATGACCCGTTCATTCTTTAATATCCTGAATAATAAAACAAATTTTATTTCTAATTGCTTAAGATTATTATTTCAAGTTTATAATTCCTTCTAAATCACTTAATACCATCTTATTAACATTATTTAATCATTTATGTTAATAATGGTTGTTTAGTATATATTTGGAACTTGAATCAAAAATTGACTTATTATAATTAGAAGTTGTTCATGTGGCCAAATGTTCATTATATCCACAATGATATTATTGATTTAGATATCATATATATCATATATATATCCAGTATATACATTTATTTACAATAGTAAATAACATTTGGAGATAAGAAATGAAATGCATTGTTCATGGAGACGGTAAGTTGTACGTATGCATGAACGCTACTTCCATTTCTATTTCATATATTATTGGAATTGAAACATAATGATACATAATTATATTATAATTTCAGTATAATATCATATATAATTTCATTAACTCTACCATTTATGCCTTTTACATAAGGAATTAATGAGTCATATCACATTGAGGGGGCGGTAGTACACACTTCCCCAAATGCGATTATCGTATTTATCCACTATGGAAGCAATAAAGTTATACTATAAATGACAAATACAGAACCATATAAACTATATATATATAATTTATATCCAATATAAATTCAGTTCCATTATAATGGACACCATGATAAGTGGTTAAAGATATTTAAATAATCATCTTTTCGCGAGGTAGTAGTTCGCCATCTCGAGAAAAAATAAGTTTTTTACCCATTAGACAGAGGTGTGTGTACGTGTAGTTTGAATACCTCTCATAAAAATAACCTAGTATATTTAGGATATTGTATTTGTTATAAAATAAAAGAAAAAAAAATAGTTTAGGTGGTTAGATCAGTAAAATAAAACAAAATAAAACAAAAGAAAATAAGAGAAATTTTTACCTTTAATTAGGGTAACTCTCTTTGGTTTAAATCAAAAGGACTTCTTAAACTACCTTCTGCCTATGGTAAGGCTTCTAGGAGGAAGAGAGGGATGTCTGAGGTTTATTTAGATATAGGATAGATGAACCATGGGGCTTGAGAGGTATGAGGAATGAGATATAGGTGATGCCTTTTTATATTGACGAGGATGTTCTCTTTAAGAATGTGTGCAAATATTGTTTTGTTATATAATTATTTTCGGTTTCTAATGGTCTGAAACTATTTGATGTCGGAGATAAGATGACTCATGGTAGAAATAACATCATACAATAAGAATTTTATAGGTTTTTGATACTATTTTAATCGTTATAATATTATTTATTTAAATCATTTATTAATGAGGTAAACACTACATCATTATTATGTCATAAATAATTTAATTTATTTGATGTCTAAAAATTATAAAACAAATAACGTAATATAGGATATATTTTTAGCTTTCAAAAAATATTAATCATTGAAAAGATAACATATATAACCCTATGTAAAAATTAATTTACTAAAAGATATTTGTTTAGGTCAATTTTTACTTTACATTAAGTTAATTAAAATTAATCGTCATTATCACTCTTAAGTGGCTCAATGGGGATCCAAAATTGACCCATCAATGCCCATGGTTGGCCATTACCCATCCCATAAGGTTAGGACAAGTGTTATGTTAATTGTTTATTATTATTATATTCTTTTTACTCTGAATTTCCATATTTACCTTTAACTACGGCAAATAAAAGGCAAAAGTTACATTTCACCAAAAAAAATATTTTCATCTTATTGAACAACATTTTACTTACTAATTATAACCATGTATATTGGATTTTTGAAATTCATTTCACAGAAGTTATAAAATATCATTTAAATGAAATAGTTATCTTTTTAAAAATAACTAACAAGATAATATAACCATATAAATGAATTTTATTAAAATGCATTTTTGAATTATAATAAATTATATTTCACTATTCATTAAAAAAATTCCAAAAAATACAAAAGTTTACCGAATGTATATTATGATGTCCTGATCCTGAAGAAAATTCTATTTTGTCAAATAGAACATATAAAAGTGACCAAAACTTTATTTAAAGAGGGTTCTCCAACAAACAATGGTAAATCAATCTTTTAAAGTAAATTATGCTTAAAATTAGATTCATTCACATTTTAAACCTCTAACATTTATTAGATAAATGTAAAAACAATTAACAAACACATATAATCATATAGTAGTTAGTTCTGTTCATTCCCTCCAAAAAAACTTCTAGGTGTTAACTACGATTTAAAATAATAATATTAAATTATTAGTTTGCAACGTAATATTTCAATGAATCTCGTTGTTGCGTATCAGGTACACCATCGAACATAGAAACCCCTTTAAAGAAGAATTAATATTTAATTTGAAAATTTTAATAAATATGAAAATTTCATATTTCTTTATTTACCTGGGATGTTGCATGGCCATGTATCATTTATGTTTATTTATTTATGAGATGTAAATGTATTCCAATTTTTAAAACAACTTTACATGCATTTGATTGATTTACATAAACTATTTTCTCTTAAATTTTTACTTATTATATTAATTTAAATATTAAATATCATTAAAAGTAGAATCTTATTATTTAAAATTATTTTACCTTCATTTTGAAAATTTATATCATATTTGGTTGAAATATTCATTTGAATTTTCAATTCTGTTTATTTAAAAAATTGAAATCTTTTATTTTGATAATCTATATTTGGAAACTGTTATGGAATCATTTTTTGTGTCCTAAAAATCATAAGCTCATACCCAAAATTTTCCATTATGTGTTTGTAAAATTTCTTCTTCTAGGTTTAAGAAAATGGAAGGGATATCTTGGAGGAGGATCTAGATTTTGAGCTAAGGGCATGGTGAGTTGTGTCGATAGTGACCTCGGGGATGTTTTCCCCCTTTTGGTACTTGACCTGTAGTACATTGTGATTTTTATTCCTTATTGTATTCAGGTACTTTACTCCAAATAGAGTTTCTTTAATATGCATATTAACTTTCCTGTCATTTTTACTATATGTTTTGTGTAGAATTCATTCCCACACGCATGTTGTATAATAGAAAGTTCTAGTCTCCAGCCCGTGGTGGTTGAGAACGCCCCTAGGTCTTTGTCAAACTAGGATCAGTTATTGGGTTACCATGGTACCTAGGATTGTTCATGGCATATATAATTCAATTATATATGTAATTTCATTTAAAAAAAAGGAAATTGTGGAAAATATATATCTGACCCAACAGTTTGAATTAAAACATTTATTTTTTATTTAATTTAATTTCTATTCCTCATGATGAATCAATTTATAGTAATTAACACCTCTTAAATCATAATACAAGTAATAAAAATAAATAACTAATATCAAATTCATTAAGATAACATGATATTTTAAATGATTAAAATTTAAATATAGAGAATTGTATATTCATTATATGAGTATCATTTTTCAAAAAAAAACATCTCTAATGAGATTTTTTAACTTTTACCACAATAAAATGATGACCCCTTCATGATATCTATTTATCACACTGTATATTTATTCAACCTTGATTTGACTACTATTTATATTTTGTATAATATATTAATTATTTCCATAAATATATATTTCAAATAAGTAATGTGCATCAATAGGATATTTTGGTGGATAATAACATTAAAAACATATCATATGATTTTTCTCGGTGCTATAATTTATGGAGAATCAGGATTTTATTAATCTATTTATGTTTCAAAAAATGATTACAGTCAAATATAAACATAAAAGTATTAGGATTTCTCTGTATGATTTCTTCTAGGAAAAATATAACAAAAAATTAATTTACATTACAAACAATCCACATAAAAAATATATGTATTCATATTACTTCCCAAACAACCTCAATTTTTTATTTATAGTAAATAATAAATTGAAATGAAAATGAATCAGTATTCATTTCAATAAAAATCAAACCACATTATTCACTCTTATTTTTATATAAAAAATTATATTATAGAAAGTACAATTTTCAAATGTCTGTTATTTAGCAAAGATAATTAGAGCCCAAAATATGATTAAAATAAAATTACGAAATTAAAAACAATATAAAAATATATTTGTATAATTGAAATCATCCATATATTTTTATACTCGATAATCACTATTAGTGGAACTCAATATAAAATGACAAAAAAACATATTGTATGGAGAAAAAATTATTGAAATCCAATTTGATGATTACAAGATTATTTTGTATTCATTGTAATGTTATATTTTAACTTTTTTTTGGGTAATATATAAATTAATTAATTTTTATAATGGTGTATATATTCATTGGGTTTAGTTTAAGAAATAATATCCCATATTTTGACTTATTGATATGTAGTTCATATAAAAAATGTGTAGTTATATGAAAAAATATAGTTTTTATTGAAACAAATTTACCATAACATAATTTATTATTTACGATAACAATTAAAAGTTAATAAGTATCTAAAAAAAATTTCCATGCATTCTAAATTAATTTCATTATGAATTATGTATGTTCATTAAATATATTATTATAATGAAGAATATTAAAAAATTAATTGTACAATTTAAATTAATACTATTAAACAAAAAATTAAACCCATTTAAATGATGATTTAAATATATGAAAAAGTAATTTAATTCAATATTTGGTAAAATATATATATGTTTTACAATTAATTTTTATTTTTAAATGAAATTTTAAGGTGTAAAATGTATTATAATTTTTATAAATTTAATTAATCACTATAATAAATTTATATTAATTAAATTACTATATTAATATGATATAATAAACTTACAACACTTCTACGATATATTATATATAATGTAATATGAAAAGTATTATTTATTATTCCTGAAATGCATTATTCCATGTACTTTTTTATATGATTTTTGTATGTGTATATTAATGGAAGATAATATCAATTTATGAAATTGAATAATTTAAAAAAATTACCTATTGGAATCCTCATTTATATTTAATTTATTAAGGAATTATTTTATTATCAAATTTTTTGGGGATAAAATTTTTATTACAATGAAAATGAAAATAATAAGGTAAAAGGATAACATTTAGGGGTAGAGCTAAAAATAGTTAGTTTCATCTCGATTTTTTGATGTGTTGAATAACTGAGGACTATTATTTTTTCACTTAATTTCATATTTTCATGAAAAAGAATGTCTCATACATTAATGAAATTATATTTGAAAAATAATAATGAAGCTTAAAAATATAATGAAACATCATCAATCCACCATAAACTATATAATCACTTTTACATCCACTTTAATTAAGGCCCTAATTTTCTCAAAAACATGTCCCTATCCTTAAGTATTAGTTTTTTGAAAAAGATGGAATCACAAATACTTTAATTTTGAGAGGTTATATAAGTGGTTATTAAATCATTAATTGTATAAGATAACTTCTCTATTAAATTTTTTTCAATATATGTTTTACCACATTTTAATCATATTGAAATTTCAAATTATTAACACACATATTTTAATAAAACATTCTCTATAAAGGTGATATAATATCTAATCAGTAACTTTGACTCCATCATTTATTCATTTTGTACGGTTATTATCGTGTTTGGTTATTCAATCTTCATGAATGAAATTGTAATGATTATATCATTATTGATTAAAAAAATATAACAATAATACATTTTATAAATTTATAATTTATTTATTTTATTAATACATGAATTGTTGTATTTTAATTTTTGTTAAATAATATTATCAATTCATTTGATTGAATCTAAATTAGAAAAAAACTATGATCTAACCATCTCTATTAGATAACTCAGTATAACATCTGTTAAAATAAGAATTAACATCACTAATATATCAATAAATTATAATAAATTTATATGAATTTATGATCCCAAATTTTAAATAGGTTTGGTACTAATTTATTCATTACATGGTCCAATTTGAGTATTTGTTAAACCACAATTTCGATGGTAAACATTACAATTTTTAGAATAAATAATATATTTTAGGAGTTTAGGGGCTTTGAAAAAGATGATTTTATAATGATAATATTTTGTAGTGATAGATTGTATTATGGAAAAAACTTCAGTACCATATGTTAGCTTATTTTGGTAACCAGCTAGTTAGTGGGCTCTCAAAGAGCTCACATGGTCTTCAGGAACCGTCAAGCTTTCTAATTGTAGCCTCTGGCCAACAGGGGGTTGGGGTATATATTCCCTCTAATAGATTACATATTCGCTATCTGGTGGGAACCCACATGGTAACTGGTGTAGTTCCTAGTTGAAAATTGGTGCCCATCTATTACACCAAGATATCAGTTTTGTCCTGAATAAGAAACTGAAAATCATATTTTAATCCCCAAAATCAATAATTTAATCATTTTTTACCATTATGTAAATGCTAACATGGTAATTTTAAATTTGGTTTTTCTACAGAGCTAAAATGAATTCTCTAATGAAGAATCATGAACTCTTAAAACAATTTTCAACTATATGATTCACAATTCGAACAATATACAAGAAATTAATTAACCCCCTAATTTTTTCCCTTGGATCCTCTTCTTAAAACAATTCTTGTCTAAAAATTTCACCCTGAAATAATGTGTTGTGGGGATTCATCTTTATCATAGGGCTGATTTTTGATATCTTATTTTCTATTTTTTATGTGGGCAGTCCATAAAAAATCCCAAAAGTTGGTTTCATTTTTTTAGTATTTTAAATAACTATGATCTCATTGAAATGACTTGGTAAAGACCTATAATAATTTAATTTCTCTTTTCTTGATGAATATATATTCATATTCCTCACACAAATAATATTAGTTCTGCTGGTGTTGTCACGAAAACATTTAGCCACCTAATCGGCATGCTTACCGTAGAGCCTATGTCACTTATAAAATTGTCAATATATGATTTATTATATAAAATATTTTGAAAAACATGTTAATTTGAATATTTGTGTTATATATGAATCATTAATCATGAATGTGGTCATTTTAAAATGATTATGGATTAAAATGATAATTGGATAGAATTTGGGAATATATTCTTATGAATCAGAAACATCAATATATGTAATGAAATATAACAATTATCATGAAAATTGGGTAATATAGATTAATAGAATAAAAAACTTTTAATTGTTAATATTTTGAATTTTTCCAATATGGTATTTACTAACATGAATTGTATTCTTCTGGATCGATAATATAAATGTATTTTTCGGAATATTGTCTTGTTCGAAATCATTCATTAGAATAATGCCTAGTGGCTAGGTTGGTGGTTGCAAACGGCTTGATGAATATATACATAGTAACAAACAACATGAGTGGTATATTTATTGTTTCAAATGCTCAAGAGGTGAATCAGGTTGCAATGCGACAAAGAGAAACCATATTTAGATCCATAGATCTGTTTTGGGGGGCCTGGAGAGGCGGAGCGATAAAATAATGATTTTTGTGAAAAATGCACCCCGTGTGAAAAACTACAGGTTTCACAAGAGTTTTCTATGTGGGCACGAATATTATTTCATGCCACAACCCAATGTTGTTGGTTTCCATGCTGCTGGTGCCCCAGTGCACCATATTTCACACAGGCTAGTTTTTCGTGTGGGCCCTCGATCCCAAGCACCTATAAATAGAAGGACACCCCCTTCGACTTCACCCGGAAGAATCTAAACCATCTCCCATGCACATAATTCTCCCCTCATGCGTGAAAAATCTGGTTTTTTGGTACTAAATTTTTTTCCCCAGGTTGCCCAGGGGTCTGCCTTCATGAGAGACCCCTCAAGTTTGATCTTTTTCACAGTCTCATTGAGCCCCTTCCCCTGTGTGAAATTCCTTCCAATTGCGCGCAGCTAGTTCTCTGGGGGAAATTCCTTTTCCACACCAGCACGTTCTTTTGCATGCCTGCTGACCATTAGTGTGTCGCCCCAGGCCTTTTTCATGACCAGCACTCAATTGCGCGTAGGCCCTGAATTTTTCGTGCGTGAAACTTGTTTTACATTCCGACCCAACCCCTTTTTCACGCAACGTTCCCTTTTGTGTGAAAGCCTCCCACCTAGTGCAACCATGATGTCCCTCTATCAGGAATCATTTTCGGGCGCCTCCCAAGCCCACGGTTCCTTCTCAATATACACATTCCCCGTACAACCTCCTAGGATCGCACGATGTATCTTTAAAGTCCCCTGTACAATATATCCCATTTCATTGCTTCGCCTCATTCTTCTTCACATAGGCACACTAATGGATTTTTCGTCTTCTCATAGCCATGCTAATGTGGGCACGTCGATGGTTCGCTCCCTAACACCCCCTCACCACATATTTTCCTATCCCCTCTATGCACCAAGGAGAATAGGGTATCAGTTATGTATGTTCTAGGGGTGCACAGAAAACCCACCTCGTCCGATCTGCAGGATGTGAAACTGCCATGCACCTTTGTCATCAGCACATGATGTTAATCTGTGACCATGCCCCGTGCCTCGCACATAGGGTACCCCCACGTTGGACATTCTCCATGCCCACTGGTCTCCACAGGGGATGGTATCCTCGTTATCGGAGTGGCATTTGTCTGCATTGATAGGGCAACCATCACAGTGTAAGCCCCTAGATTTCATGTTTGAGGTAGGATCCCTGCTCGTCGTTTCTTCTTTGGTCCCTAGGGCTAGAAAAGTGAGTGATGGGGAACACTGCTTCTCCATTCATCGATCCAGAATCCCTCTCCTATTGCGCTTTGTCTCCCCCAGGCCACCCTCCTAAAGTAAGTCCCAACCTCTTTAGATTGCTAACCATGCATAAACCCATGTTTCCTCTTTGGGCCGATAATCATGTGTAAACCCCACTCCATTTACCATGGTCGCACCTTTCACGACTTGATCTTCAGGTCTCTGCTATCTCTTATTTCTCACACCGAGCATGACTCATGTGGGCTTATTGTTAGCACCGACCATGACATCATCATGGGCATCCTAAAGTGTAAGCCCCACACCCACCATCCGAACTACAAGGTCTTTGATATATGCCAAGGCAAGGTATGAAGGAAGCCTCCCGGAGGTTCAATACCAACACCCAATTGTCTTGACTCCTCTTAGTGTCGGTTCAATAGCCCCCTTTTCACCTGACCTATGAGGACATTGATCCCTACCAAGGCAGGGTATGTAGGAAGCCTCATTGAGGATCAATCCCATCACACATCGGTCGTTCCGATCATCTTCACATTAGTTCACCAACACCCTGGGTATCCTAGAATGTATGATCCATTCCCCAAAACCATGAACTACGAGGCCATTGATCCTTGCTAATTCAGGCTATGTAGGAAGGCTCCATGATGTTGAATCCCACCACCATCCATCAGTCCCGAAAATATTCGCATCGGTGCACCAAGACCCCATCATCATGAGAATCCTAGAGTGGAAGCCCCACACCCATCCCATGAACTATGAGGCCTTTGATCCTTTCCAAGGAAAGGTACATACGAAGCCTCACTGTGGTTCAATCCCACCACCCATTGGACCCCAAGTCCTCCTTCATGTCGGGTCACCGACACCCTGGGCCGCCTTAGAGCATAAGCCCCAAAACTCCCCTTCTAAACTACGAGGTCTTTGATCCTTTACAAGGCAGGGAAAATAGGAAGCCTCACTAAGGTTCAATCCAAAGAACCAATTGGACAACAAGTACTCCTTTACATCGGTTTACCGACACCGAGAAGTTATGACCCCCTTCACGTTGGTCTGACCCCTTCCTCCTTGACGTTAAACTGGGGGCCGTAGTCAGTGGTAAGCTGTTGCGACATCATCCATCGGTAAGCCATTGTGACCCCATTCAGATGTAAGTTGTTTTGACTCCATTCATTAGCAAGCCATTGAACATCAATCGGTGGTATATCTCCATCAGATGAACTACATGGACTTTGATTTCTTGCCACGAGGATACGTATGAATCCTCTTAAAGAATCAAGCCCAAACCATCATCATCCTCATGACGGTTCCATCCCATTCACCATTCCCTTCATGGAACTTTCCATCATCCATCCTGATCCTTACCCAGGCCACCACATCCGGATGGGATCAAGCAACCTCATTCCTTGTTCCATTGAATTAGAATTCGGGAGGCCACACATGTGATGGCCCCAGTATCGGTGTTTCCTCTAGGGGGTTCCTCCATCTGATCCACTCTATTTAGTGTTCTGATCAGTTTGATCCATCTCCATTGGATGTAAAACTTATGGAATACCCCATGATAAATATGTGAATCTAAGGAAAACCACTGGTACATGCCCATGGAATATGATTCTCCATGATCCATGTGGGATGCCTCGGGATTCCGCGCCCTCAAGAAGCCCTATAATAAGGGATAGAAGACATACACGCCCATCCCAGCACCCAGACACGCCAGTGATGACCAACGTGACTACTCCTCTAACCGAAGGGTTCTAGCATGACCGAATCACTTGGAATTCTCTAACATAATAAGTGTAATTAACTGGTGTCCATGAAGATTTGGCACTAGGAAGACTTTCACGAACAATGTATTAAGTCTATGAGGGAAACCCGGACATGGTGACGAGTACTGAGAAGGAATACATGGAAGGACGAATTGACATCCCATCATCCCATTTCGATCAAGGAGTAAACGTCCCTGAATAAGGAGGATATTGCGCCCACCTGTGGAATGTGGGAATGTGGGGAAACACAAAACCTGCTCCCCTCATCTCCGAACGTGATGAACACGCGCGCCTCGGCGAAAGCATGAAAAAAAGAAATGGTGAACCCGACGTGATTATCTCATCCTCAATATGGAGATTAGTAGCGCTCAAGGAATCAATGGATTTACTCATCACCGGATCCAGATATCTGGCACCATGTCCAGCTAGAAAAATAGCAGTCCTGGTGTGAATCTCACTAGATGATGGGGCAGTTGAGCGTTTGACATCCCGTTCTGCGATATTGTTAGGGTGGATACCTCTTACCAATCACGGATGATATGTTGGCGCTGGGGCATTGGTCGTCAATTCATTTTTCTTTCAGTACTAACAAGTTCATCTCACAGCTTTTCAAGAATCAGGTTGCTACCTTGGGAATGTGATCACTGCCTGCCCATCTTTGTAGGTCCAGGGGAAATGCCAGCATAGCCGCTCCGCATGGCTTCACCGGTTCTGTGATGGCCTCTGTGTCCACGACCATGGGGAACCCTTGCCCCATCTCCCCATCGGAAGTTATCCAATGAAGGGTAATTAACGACCTTGTGTGTTATTACGAGGAGGAGGTCATAATTCCAAACCGCGATATGGCCCCCCTATATATGGAGGCATCTACGCATTGCTGTTAATGCTGCCTCTGAGGCCCACACAGGGAACCATTTCTCCCCACCCCGATATACAACCACTTTGGTAGCTTGTCCCTAGAGCGCTTTGATGATTCACTGCCTTATGCTGATGAGGAAGGTGTTTTCCGGCCCAGTCCAGTCAGAGTCCCAATCCTGGGGCTCCCAGAAAGGGCTCCCACTCAGCCACGTTAGTGCTGCCACCCGGTATCACTGGACCAGGAGTAGGTAAGCTATACACCCGCACCACAGGCCCCAGTTCTTCCGACGGGATTCCAGCATCAGGTTCAAGCTGAGGAGGATGTGTTACAAGGGCTTTCAACATTGGTAGCCGTAGTGACCCAAAACTTGACGTACCTGGAAATTACATTACTTTTGCGGAATACTTAGTACATAACAAAAACGCACACACAAGGATCGTAATAGTTTAGTGTCTTTGGAAACTCGGAATATAATCTTCTAATCCTGGTGAAAGATCTTCAATATCTCCCATGAAGATCTTCCCTTTTTTTACCTAAAACCTTTCTTTATATCCTGGGGAAAAGAAAACATAAAAGGGTGAGCTCAAATGCTCAGTAAAGGTAAACAAAAGAAATATAAATCACATCATATATACAAGAACATAACTTTTGGAAATCTTAACCTGCAAAAGAGATCATAATTTCATAACCTGGGATAACTCATGGTAGTGAAATGTATTCACAATAATCATAACTTAAAACATTAAACTTTTTCGGATACACACATAATCATAGAGAATCATTTCTTGTTAGTCAAGACTCATTTCCAAGACTATCATAGTGGACAAAGTCCATTTCTGAATCGAGTGACCCTCGTTTCAGTCCTGT
Organism: Viscum album; assembly: GCA_963277665.1. Lineage (NCBI taxonomy): Eukaryota > Viridiplantae > Streptophyta > Magnoliopsida > Santalales > Viscaceae > Viscum > Viscum album. Next base: position 811,594,434 of record OY728161.1, on the reverse strand, counting down.
TTCACTGAACCGGTATAACCTACCATTCCAGCCATGTATATCTCATGAGATATAAAATCTTTACCCAATGCATTGGAGGGAGATATAGGTCCCACCCATATTATAATGAATCCTTTCTTATGTGTGACACATAATCATAAACCATACATCATAGTGTAACCCATGTAATAAAAATGGGATTCTTAAACAACATGACATCATAAAACAATTCATATAAGATAAAGGAATTCATAAAAAATATTTCCATCACAACATAATAAAACCAATGTAATAATAGGGATAAAAACAGAACCCTTTTATTATCTTAGTTGGAAAATAATTTGGATAAAATACTTGAACTCCATTCTTGAGGAAAATAACCTTTCTACTTCAAAAACATTTTTCGTTTCATAACATGTCATACGACATTAAAATAAAAGAAGTCGATTAATAATAAACATGAAAACTTGTAAAGGATGTTTCTTGGAAATAATGTTTTAAAAATCCATTCATGCCGTATAAGTTTAAAAAAACATTCTTCGTTCTTTTGTCGGAAAAGTCAAAAAGTACCTCGTACGAAAAACGACAAAAGATTCCTTTCATACATATTACTAAAAACTCACCGAAGGGTAAAAATGGATTTAAACAATTGTAGGTGGATGTAAATAATATTACATATTGATGAAACAAGGATGTGGATAATAAAATACACCCCAATAAATACTTACGAATAAACAATCTCGGATAAAAATGAGATTGTGATATTTCCCTTACCTTAGGTCCAATTTGCTTCGTATGTGTCCGAACCTCCTGTATAATGATTTAAATAATGTCATTGACTTATTAAAAAATCATATTCATTGTTATGATATCATATATGGTTCACTTATGACATTATATTACCCGTTCTTTTGTAAATTCCATGTTAAAGAAGCGTTTTGGGTAAAATCGTTTCATTTATCGTAGGTGTTTTGACTTGTTGTTCTTGACATTATTATTACTTATATCATGATTTAATTACGTCCAGAATATATAATATGATTTATATAGAATATATATTCAGTATATATATATATATAATAGATAGATAAATGAAATGAAAAACACCGTTCATGGAGACGGTAGTCCGTACGTACGCATGTTCGCTGTTTTCCTTTCCTTATTGTATTGAATGGACGTAAGTAGATGACATACATATATATATACATAAATCCAGTATCTTTATAATGTCATATATTTCATTATTATTTCTTATATATACTTTGTAATCATTCTTAAATGGTTAACATGGAGAATGAATCTCATCGCGTCGTGGAGACGGTAGTCCGTACGTACGCACGAGCAATGATATAGTTCCCATGGTCATGGAATTGTGTTGAAGTGTATGTATACTATTTCAGTATCAATATAACTTTATAATAATCATATATAGTTACTCATTACACCTTTATACCCATCCAATTAAGGTGGTGGTGGAAAATAGATTACACCACGGCGTGGAGACGGTATTCCGTACGTACGCACACGCGGTGATTTCATTTTTCCGTAGGATGGATAGAAGGTGAATTAGGGTTGTTTCATATTTATAATAACATATCAGTATGTAAGTAATACTGATGTTATTACTTTATCGTGAAACAACTAAAGAAGAAGAAGTTGAAGAAGAAAGAAATTGAAAATATCGTTAATGGATATTACCTCTTCTTTGGAAGGCCTCTTTGAATCCTCCACATAGGGAACTAAGATTGGACTTTGAAGAAGACCAGGACCTCTAGGATTATTCTAGGGAAGTGGACAGGAGAAAATGGCAGGGGTTGGCCGAGCTTGAGTGCTCAAATTGGTGTGAGGAGGAGGGGGAGGAGGTGCCCTTTTATAAGGGAGGAGAGGGGCACCTTAGGAATATCTCAAAATATTATTTTATATTAAAGTCAAAATCGGTTTATAATGGTTCCAAAGGGTCTTATTTCGAAGCTAAAGTGGGGATGGGTCTAAATCCTATCAACCAAAAGGATTTAGACAAGTTTAGGGTATTATTTAAACCTTATCAATTAGATTTAACTTTAAGTTAAATAATTTAACTTTTACCGTGTCTTTTTGTTTTCTTTCACTATATGGTTAATACACTTACTATAACATGCCAAACAAACCCCGAATTTTTTATTATTAATATATATATATATCCTTATCTAAGTCATTTGGCCGAAACCTAGATTTTTAGGAATAAAATAACAATTAATAATATAAAATTCGATTTAAAAACTATTTTCTATCAATTTTGACACTATTTGATATATGATTTTTGTGAAAGTCGTAACAGAATTATATGTTCGAACCAAGTTGATTAAATCAACACTAATATATCATAGTAACCTAGAGAATTAGTGGAATTCATAAAAACACTAAAATTACATTTATTTCGGTATTTATAATATCAATTATGTCAATATTTCATTAATAAGATAATTACTGCATCATCTTTGTGTCATAAATAAATTAAATTATTTGATGTCTAAAAATTAAAAATAAAATACCATTATGTAGGAAACCTTTATAGATTTCTAATTAATATTTACAATAGAATTTATCTTATGTACAACCCTATATTAAAAATGTTTTAGTAAATAAACTTTGATTTTAACTCTTTTAACTCTTCTTTGAATTAAATAATAATAAATGTCCTAATATAATCCAAGTGGTCCTAAATGATAATATTTTACACTTAAGGTTGTTTTTGGTCGAGATACACTAGTCCAATAGAATTAGGACATGTGTTAGGGTAATATTAATATCATTATTACCCTTAATTACCCTATTTACTTTTAACAGTGGTAAATAAAAGTAAAAAGTTACTATTCACCAAAAATTATTTTCATCTCATTGAACCACATTTTACTTACTGACATCAACTGTGTCTCTCGGATTTTTGAAATTCCATTCACAGAAGCGGTAAAATTATTTTTTATGAAAAATTCAGTTTTTTAACTACCACTTAGTAGTTTCACTATTCATCAAAAATTGATGTTTTTCAGAAAAGTGCCAAAATTTCATCCTAAGCTATATTTCATATTCTGAATTCAAAAATGAAGTCTATTTTACCAAATTCATTACATAGAAGTTGAATTAATTAATTTTATAATTAAATCCCGCTGTTAAAACAAATAGCGTGTTTTTAAGAAACAATATCTATCAAAAGATTGACACTTGATTATGTCTGGTTTAAATGTGAAATTACATACAATGACCAAAATTGTATTAAATTGTAATAATATATTCTAAATATACTTTAAAACCACTCATATTAATGATTTATCACTATTAATTATTTCGATTAAAAAAAGTTGTTTTTAATTATAATTTAGTAATTTTCACTATTCATCAGAATATGAAAGTTATCCGAAAAGTACCAAAATTTCACCTTAGGATAAATTCGATACTCCGAATCCATAAATGAAGTCTATTTTGAAAAATAAAATTTAAAAAATTTCAAAAAGTGGTTATTACTATTCATAACGGCTAGTTTTAATAATATCTTAATAGCATATCGTTGTTTAGCAAAACTTGGTGTTGAGTACAACACACGCTTTCGTGGAAGGTCGCGATTGCGTGGAATTCATGCCAGGTCAGAGATGTGTGTTGTGAAAGCTCCTTTTGGTGTAGTGTATAACACAAGACATTAATGAAATTAAAAAAAATATTTTTCATAAAATCTCGGGCTGTTATAGTAGCTACCGTGGCTCAATCCACCACCGATGCATACGATCAAGTACATGCATACAATACACAGGGGAACTTCTATACCTGAATCAGATCGAGGCCCCAACCACCTCATGGGAAGGCTGGGTCAACACTCATGGTCACTGGCATAAGCAGTGGCTGCCGAGAACCATCCCTCAACAATACCACCCCATATGGAGTTCCTCCACGTACCACTACTATAGAGAGTGTGGACCTTCCCCACTTCGAGGCTCAGAATGGAGGTCTGCCCCATGCCACCCCCGTTCTGAATGAACATCTGCCCCGCGATACTGATGCTTGGCATGGAAGCCTCTCTCATTCCCATTAAACTAGAATTAGGGTCGTTCCTCCTTCTCCAAACCATCTGTGCATGGATATTTCCTGTCCAGACTCTCTCCAACGTAGGGATCCTTTCTGCATCCTCTTAGCAGTCGATGAAGGTCCTCCTCGTCCCAAAAACCATAAGGGTGAAGGCCTGCCTCCCTCCACCCGCACCAAGCATGGAGGTCCTCCACAAGATTCTTCTGGTCCCAGTGGAGTTTTATCCCGCTCTAGTTTTATCCATGCAGGTCCTCCCCATGCACCCTTATAATTTTTTTCATTCCTCCTCAAACCCCGACTTTCTCGGGTGGAAACCCTCTCCACCCCAGCATTAGTGCGGGTATAGGACCCCATGTCAGGAATCCACCATGCCCAGAGGAGCCACCCCGATACAGGAAGGTGGGCCTTCGCCGTCATAAAAAGAATTCTAATATGGTCCCGACATAGATCAATCAAGTCCACATCTCAAACTCTAAGGTAGAGTACGACTCAACTCGGGAACCCTCCACTCGGTCATCTGAGTCTAGGGCTGGGACATGGATGAAGTGCATCATCCTGGTGCTCCCAGAATGGAAGGTCCATAAAATTCACACCTCCCTCAGTAGGTATATCTAAGAGGATAAATTTTTGGCGACCCCATAGGTTGTGGTCGTGAAATAACCACCATCGTCACCGGAAGTGCTCTCTGCCTTTACAAGAGATCACTGAGAAGTATTTTGGGGACCAATGGTAGGCGAGCAACATCACGAACTATCATCATCATCCCTAGACCTTGGGTGAGGAATGACCACAACTATCCCCACATATCACAATGTAGTGGCCTGTTGCTACACATTTCGGAGGACAGCCCGAGAATTGGTGGTCAGTCGGCCTACTCTTCGTACTCTCCACAGGCCAGCCTACCATCCCAGCAGTATGCTTTAGTATCATTGCCATTTACTTAGCCACCCCAGTTGATGAGTGGGGAAACCAATAGCCTAACCCTGAGTCCGAGCAGAGGAGCTTATGGAACATTCTCACGGTAAAATACTTCCCTGAGAAGTTCTGGCCGATGCCAGCACAGAATTTCTGCATACAAGAATCCCTCTCCCCAAATGAGATTAATGTTTCTGCCAGAACCTCTAGGCGACTCACTTCGATCTTCACCACCATCGAGTGACTTATCCCATGATCCATGTGAACCTTGAAGACATCAGAAATCAATGCCTTTTGGCTGATCTGGTTGCGCTCCCTGTGGCCCAGTGCCCCGAGTCGCCAGGTCGTCACAAGGCCCTTCAAGAGCAAGGTGTTCAATGTTTTAAGGTACTATGTAGGATCATCAAGGAGGATACCCCTGGGCCCAAGTCCATGGCTGGGGACAATATGTTTCCCTTCTTTTCATTCTTATTCGACTGCAGCACGACTCTTTATGCGATATTGAAAACATGCCCCCAAGATGGATCACAGTCAACATGGCTGTTATAGTGGATGATGAGAACGAGTTATAGCTTCTCAATGGACACTTACCCTCTGAGGGTATGAAACCACTGTTGAACCCATCGGGGAGGATTACTACTCAGCCTAGGAAACTCCTAGGTCTCCCTGCACCCATCGAGGCATTGATACTCTGCCAGAATTCTTGTAAGGGAAAACAGCACGTCAGAGTTGGCAAGCACTACGACCCATCCGCTTCAGTGAAGAAGAAGAACGAAAAATCCAAGAAGGACACATTGTGCAAGAAACATATTATGAATTAAATGTTGGCCGACAAACTCATGGCTGAGCGCACTGTAGAGCAATGACCCGACTATAGAGATCCTAGGCCGGGGTATCGAGGGCAGGCACAACTACCCCTCAACGAGATTACCACAAGAAACAATGATCATACCGCTCCTGCGAACAAGGATGATGCCGAGCTCACAGAAAGATGGAACAGTATGTCTCTCCAAACTCTCCTAAACGACACGAAAATCCAAGGAATTCTGCTCTGGCTCCCCCAGCATCCCCAAGGGTCGCTCGACTAGCCACTCCACGTTCTGCTGAGCTTGTCTACCGTGTTGAAGAACCCAACAACACGCTCGTGGTTAGGGTCCCCCATCAATAATGGGACCCCCACCCATATTATCCTATAGAGGAACTCATATACTACCTTGATGCATTAGAAATGCGGTTGGTGGAAATTCCACCTGATGGTAAGACATACCTGGCATGGGTTGCGGATATACAGGCGCCTCCGGAATTTGATAATCCCATAATTTCCCCCATTAATGGGATGGGGGAACTGCCATAGTACCTGGAGCACTTAAACTCAAGTTGTGAGCCCATGTTAGAGACTCCAGCACAGTAGGAGGCTGTCATGCTCTGTTGTTTTGTTTAGACATTGGAGGGGCTGACATTTTTCTGGTACAACCAGCTCCCCGTCGGATCCATAACTAGCTGGGAGGACCTTCCCAGAAAATCCTATACCAGTTCAGTTCCACCACCCAAAAAATGAGCATCGTATACCTCTTCAAGTGCAATCAAATTCTGGATGTGAAAGTTGTGGACTTTATCTCCCGGTGTAAGGGGCTCACATACTCCCTTGACATGCCTCTAACTAAAGAGAAACATCTGAAGAGTTGTATAGGTAATGTCAAGATGAAATTGGTTCCCTCTCTATCACCCAGAACTACCCTAGAGGATTCTAAGACTTCTCTGCTAATGCCCAGTGCTTGGAAGAAGCCCGGAAACATGTCATCCATGCACGTCTGCTGCCTCATGTAATTCTAGAAAGGAGAGCTTCCAGAGATAAACCCGCTACGGTCGCCCAAATAGACTCCCCCAGAAATCTAGAGTTATTACCAATGGCGCCAACCCTACAACCTTGTAGAGGCCCTCCACGTCTGGCATAGCCTCTGGCTCAGCAGTGTCCTCAGAATCGGAAAGCTTCTCTATGTAATGCGCCGCCACTGCATAGGTGGGAAAACTAGGATTCACTTCCTTGATAGTCCCCTCTAGCTCCTCATCAAGGATAGGCCTCAAAGGGCCCCCTTTCCGGACAGAAGAGACTAACCTACGCATTCAGAAAGTATTAGGTTCCCAGCTATTTCAGTGGTGCCATAGAGCAGGGGATTGTATGCTTACCTGAGTGTAACAGCGAAGGCGAGTGGCAGCTGGATTCTACCCTCGGGTCCCAGAAGTACAACGATTTGATGGATCGCAAGATGGTCTCTCGCACCCATTGAATCATTCAGGAACTCCTAAATCAGCCAAATCCTTTAGAAGCTTCGTCCACCACTTATGTATCATCATCTCATCCGGCCTCTTCCCAGAAGAACAAGCATCAAAAGTGTATGAAAAAACAAAACGCCCCACCAATGCCATCATCGTCCCGCACTCTCAGTGACTTTATGCCCCCGGAGATGGGGATTTCTCCCCATAATCCACCCAGTGGTGGATTACTACACATGTGACAGTCATGGGTACTCTTTGGGTAATACTGTGGAGTTGGTAAACCCCTATATGACTCCCTACGAGGGGAATTCCATGAGAACCATCCCAATGTCCCCAGCCGACTCCAACGTCAGCGGAGCCGCTACAATATGGGTCATCGGAGAACATCTGTTGGAACCTCCAGCTAGGTCGTGCATGCCATCGAGACCCGACAGTAGGCCCAGCGCAAAACTCTCCACTTGCAACCTTTTCATCTTGGGTCGGCAGGACAACCTCCACCACCATTTTTGCTACTCGATCAAGCTGAGCTACCTCGTTCGACCAACCTCACCCTGCTATAGGCTGATCTCAATTGTTCGGTCCTCAACCGGTAGCTACTCTTCAGTATTTGACTATTGTGCAGCAAGATATTCCCATCACCAACCAGACGCCAGTCCAGCTGGTAGGGCCCGTCATGCATCCAATCACAGAGCAGCCTCTTGTAAGTTGATGTTAGCGCCTAGTTTAGAAATATAATGTTTCTCAAGAACCTCATTGGCATCCCAGTGAGTCTTTCCATCCTTTAAGACCTCCACCTATTATCAGATATGCGTGAGGCCCTCGCTGAGGCTTTATGAAGTCCCATCTAGTTTGAGATGGTGGTATTAATTGCAAAAGCCTTTCATGATGAAGCGGTCAAGAAAGCCTAATTCCAGGACATCATTTCATTGTCAGAAGAGGTTTAAGGCTCCCCCATAGAGGGTCCCATCTTCCTACTATACATCACTGTCCAATTTAATGGTGTGGAGGTTCGTCACTACATCATTGACACCGACTCCGGGATTAACCTTATCCCAACACGTACACTACAGAAGCTCGGGTTTTCGGAAGATGACCTGAATCCATCTGAATTAATAATCCAGGGATGTGATAGTACATAGTAGGCCTCGGTCGGCATGGTCCATTTGAAGACCCAGTTCTGCGGCATAGTTTCCAGCACCGAGTTCATGGTTGTCTCCCAGGACACCGCCTACATTGCATTGATGGGCAGACCATGGCTCCACCTATAAATGGGCGTCCCCTCATCGTATCACCAATGCCTCAAGTACTCCATCAACGGTCAAGTTGGTGTTCCCCAAGGATATTTTTCTCCTTTTTCCTCTAGTGAAGCCCGGTATATGGAAACTGACTATTACAATTCCAAGGATAAGTAGATTCTGGCAAGTGAGGTTGAGCCCACCAAGGTCACAACTTACCCCTGGGCAGGTCTGGATGACGCCTATGTCATCTAGATCCATCGATTGGAGGCTACAACCCCCGATATGGGGAAATGCTTTGTTGTCTCAGGTAAAAGAGGGAAGCATGTTCCCGTGTCTATGTGATGATGGAATATAACCTCGTACTCCTACACAAACCAGGCTTTGGTGATCCTAGAGCATCCTACCCCCATACAGTATCGGGATGTCTCACCCATAGCAATGGAAATACATCATACATGTCTGTTTCTCTGGGAAAGGATGAGCTAGCCAAAGTCGAATCACCATTATCCCTTTGATAATATCAAGCATGGACCCTTAGGCCGAAGACCATATGGGATTAGATCAACTGCCTTAATCTCTATGGTATCAGTGGCGCGTGAATCTCCTGAGATGTTGCCCACTGATTTCTAGGCTGGTACCAGCCTCCCATTAGGTTCTTCCCACCCATAGGAAGCATCTCCCACAAGGAATCCCTACTCTATAAGAAAAGAAGAAGATCTAGAGGATTATCCCCCTGCCTTGGAAGAATGAATTTCCACGAAGGTCAATGAACCGGTATAAGAGAATCTTGGTAGTGAGGCATATCTGATACCCACATTGATTAGTGCCTCCATGTCCCTTGAGGAGGAGGAGTGATACATAGATTTCCTGAAGCAGCATCATGATATATTCTCCTAGAGTTAGGATGAGATTCCAGGACTAGATCCTCAGATAGTTTCCCACCACCTCGTTCTCCAGAAAAGTCATCGCGAGTTCAAGCAACCTCCTAGAAATATGCACCCTTCCCACGATGCAATGGTCGCGGCCGAATATGACAATCTCATCAGAGAAAATTTCTTCAAGGGGTTCTAGTACCCCATGTGGATAGACAACATTATGCCAGTCAGGAAGAAGAACGGACCGATTAGAGTCTGTATCGACATCCTGGATCTCAACTGTCACTGGGCGAATGATGGTTGTCCCCTTCTAGTGACAGAATTGTTGATCGAATCTACGGCTAGGTTCCAAGCCCTCTCCTACATGGATGGTTACTCTAGATATAATCAGATCCAGATGGCCCTTGAGGATGAAGATTCCACAGCTTTCAGGGCGTGCCAAGGTACTTTTTGTTACCAGGTTATGCCCTTCGGCCTGAAGAATGAATGTGCCAACGATCAACGGTCCATGCACCACATATTCGAGCAAATCCTAGATACATTGGTGGAAAGTTATGTGGACGATATCTTGGTTAAATCTCACCCACACCATAACCATTTCAAGGACCTTGAGAAAGTGTTCGTCTTCCTCTGTTCCAACCACCTGAATATTTACTCATTGAAATGTGCCATCAGGGTTACCTCTGGGATGTTTCATAGCTTTGTTGTCAAGTATCGAGGCATCGAGATTGACCCATAGAAGATCAAGGCCATCAATCAGATGCCTCCCCCAAGAAATATTCAAGAGCATCGAGGTTTCCAAGGCCACATACCATACATACACTGATTCATTGATAATTTGGCTAGTAGGTGTAAGACCTTTCCCGGTTCATGAAGAATGGCTCTGCCTATGAGTCGGACGAATAGTTCCAGACTCTGTTCAAGAAAATCAAGTAGTATATGCACCAACCTCTAATTTTGATGCCACCTATCTCTGGATAGCCACTGATCATGAAAGTGGATACCCTGGAACGATATCTCGATGTTCTTCTCACCCAGAAGAACAATGAGGGGATAGAAAAAAATCTTCTACTACCTCAGTCGTATGCTCATCGATACGTAGACTGGATAATCCACCATCGAGAAGAGCTGCCTTGCTCTATTATTCGTATTACAGAAATTGAGGCACAACCTACATCACAATGTGGTATAGTTTGTGTCTCAGATATTCCCCCTGATGTACATTCTAAACCGCCCCATTTTGACTGTCATTCTAGAACGGTGGGAAGTAATCCTCTAGTAGTTTGACATGAGGTTCATGCCTCAAAAATGTATCAAGGGGCATGTTTTGGAAGAATATCTTATTTCCCATCCAACCCCTGTGGACCATTCCCTGAACCTGGATTTTCCCAATGAGGCAATCCTCTCGGTAGATCCTTCAATCCCATGAAGGAAGATTCACTTTGATGGTGCCTCCCAGAGCCCCACCGGAAGGAGACTCAATGATCCTAGGCTCAACAGTGTAGGCCTGGGAATTGTCTTTAATACCTCAGTGCAAGCAATTTGTTTCATATTAATTCCAGTTTTCGGAAGGCTTCACAAACAAAAATGTAGGGTATCAAGATCTTATCACGAGCCTCAAGCTGGACCTCAAGATTGATTTATCCCATCAACATGTGAAATGGGATTCTGAACTAGCCATCAAGCAAGTCAATGGTGATTATTTCATCAGAAATCTAGAACTTGTACCATTGTTGGATTGGACTCCTTGGCTAATGGCCCAGTTTCCATCCTGGATGGAAGTTACTCATGTCCCTCGATCATAGAACGGTTGAGTTGATGCCCTGGGTAGCCTGGCTACGTCACTTGCAGATCCCGAGCAGGATAATTTGATTATACATGTGTCTTACCTGAGAGTCATTGCTCCCATCACCCACGATGATGATTAAGACCTACGAGTAAGTCATATTACCACCCGATCCCTCATGTCAGGACACCCAGGTTCATTAGATGCACTGGTTAAAGTGACTCCCTAATAGAGATCCCCTTTTGTCGAGTATCCCCAAAATGGTTTCCTCCCAGCTAATCGGGAAGAGTGCGAGCGAATCTGACGCCGCACGCTACTGTTTACCCTCTAGAATGGTCTCAATCATGAGAAGATCCTCTATAGTAACATGTTGGATGGTGTTCTCCTCTGTTTCATCCAAGGAGTCATGATTTCTCATGTCATGCAGGAGGTTCAAGCCGATTCCTATGGTTCCCACCAGGTTGGGCTGAAGCTGTCCCATCAGATCCAGAGACTGGGGTACTTCTAGACCTTTATGATCCATGATTGAATCATGTTTTCCAAGAGATGTCACGTGTGCTAAATTCATTCCAACTTCATGCATCAGACACCAGAACCTTTTAAATCTAAAAATTACTCATGGATGATTTCGGTATGGGGACTCGATGTCATGGAACCATAGCCACCATCAACAGCTCACCAATGCAGGTTCATCCTGACCACCACATATTTATTTTTTATGTGGGAAGAAGCAGTTCTGATAAAGGCGGTCAATTCCCATTCTATCATGGACTTATTGAGCTCCAACATTATTCACTGGTTTGGAGTCCCTCATGCTGTCCTCACTGATAAAGGCTCCATCATCCGAGTAGCAAATATAACGAAATTATACGCCATGTACAACATCCATTCGAACCATACCTCTTGGTACCACACGCAGGCGAATGGACAGATGGAGGTGTTCAACAAACCTCTCTCAAACATTTTTCAGAAAATGGTTGGTCAGAACAAGAAGAGTTGGCCGGAAAAGCTCCCTAATGCCCTCTGGGCCTATAGGACGATGACTTACAATTCAACCCAGGTGACCCCCTATTCCTTGGTGTACGGAGCTAAGGTTGTCTTGTACATCGAGATCCTGCTTCCCTCATTATGCACATTGATCTGTGGCCAGCAAGAGCCAGATAAGGTACCAATAATTCGTCTAGATGAATTGGATTCACATAAATAGAATAGGCTTTGTGCCCTGCACAATCTGTTAAGGCATCAGAATAAGATATCTAGATCATTCGACCAGAAGGTTCACCTCTGCACATTTATGCAAGGTGACTAGGTAGTGGCCCTTTGGGCGCGAATGATCCCGGGCAGGAAACCACCCAAGAAGGATCCTAAATGGGAAGGACCATACATATTTAACAAGGTTTACCCCAATGGATCATACTCCACGGTGACCATGGATTGTGAGCGTATAACCCCTCCAACCAATGTCATGTTCCACAAGGAATACTTTGCCTATAAAACAGTTCGTCCTGCACGAACATAAACTGGATGGTCCCGCCGGACCATAAACTGCACGTTGGTCCTGCATGATCATAAACTATACAGTCCCGTATGACCCTAAACATCACGTTGTTCCTTCACGATAAAAAAACTTCATGGACCCGCATACCCTAAACTACACGTTGGTCCTGCATGAACTTAAACCGGATGGTCCTGCTTGACCCTAAACTGCACGTTGGTCCTGCAAAACCTTAAACTGGATGGTCCCGCATAACCCTAAACTACACTATAGTCCTGCAAAACCTTAAAATGGGTGGTCTAGAATGACTCTAAGCATCACGTTGGTCCTCCAAAACCTTAAACATGATAGTCCTGCATGACCCTAAAATGCAAGTTGGTCCTCCACGACCTTAAACTGGATCATCCTGCATGACACTAAACTGCACGCCGGTCCATCATGACTTTAAATTGCAGGGTCTACATGACTTTAAATAGTGCATCATCCTGCATGATGTTAAACTTCATTTTGTGAACTATGTATGTCTTTATTATCATCCTCATGGTATACGTAGGAACGCTCAGATGCCTCATCATGAGCCCAGCCCCTGAACTCTTCTCTTTGACTATCCCCCTGGGTATAGTTCTCTCGGAGGATCCTTGCATGATATGGTGTAGGCTTCCTCAGCCTCACTCATACCAGGATTATAATGGTCGCACCATGTGACCACTCTCATTTTTCTATCCTCTGACATCCTCAACACATGACATTAAATAGAATGGCCTTCAGGAACTATGTATGGATTGATTACCATTTTTATGGGATATATAAGAATTCCTTAACAGTTTGTGTGTTGGCCCAGCCCCAACGCCAGAATCATACCCTTGGGTCAAGACATATTATAGGGGTGTAGACTTTTCCTCCAATTCACATGGAGATAACCTCGATTCAGCCATATGTTCTACTCCTAGAGATGTTCTCCTCGTTCATATATGAGTACATATATGATTCACCAACTCCTTCGATTGAGACTCCATTATCTTCCCCATCCAGAAGGGCCCACAAATGGTATGGATGCTAGGCCTAAGGTCATTCTTACCACTTCGGGCCAACACCCTCATGGATGTTGAGCAACAAGGTGATACAAGTCCCACGTTGCGAATATTGTCAACTATCGATGCTCATTTGTAGTTCCCATTTCAGGTCACTATAGGGACAATGTGTTTCAAACACTGTCAACAGCTGTCCAGTGACATTAGAACCACCCCAAGTTTTCCCAAACATTGAGTATAGTGGTTCATTTTCCCCTTTGTATCTCCAACTGACGAACTCCCTTCTGGAAGAGCCAGGTTTTAGTCCCCCATATAATGCGGAGAGCCAACACTAGAACCCTGTTTCCCACACCTAGCACTTCTCACGTGGGCTTAGGAGTTTTGATGTGGCGATGATCATACAAGAGGATGTATGGCCTTCCATCCAAGGCCCAGCCTCAGGAACCTTGGCCTTTTTGGGCCCCTGACGCAGGTTCTCTCTTATATGAGTGTACTTTGTGTTATGAGATTATGTCCCCATTCATGTTAGGTTACTCGCCGCACCATACACCTCCCTTGTGTGGGATACCTTATCCTCCCTTCATCCTCACTACAAGACATTAAACTGCAAACTGGTTGGGGCATTCCGATCAAGGCCCAGCCTAAGGCCCTTTGGTCTTCTCAGGCCTGGTGCAAGTTCTTGCCTGGAGTGTACAGTGCGGTGTAGGACTAAGTCCTCATTCATGTCGGGTTACTCAATGTTCTGTACACATCCTTGAATCAGATACCTTATCCACCCTTCGCCCTCACTACAAGATGTTAGACTACAAACCGGTTGGGCCTTTTCGACCGAGGCCCAGCCTCAGGCCACTTGACCTTCTTGGGACCAAACCCATGTTATTACCAGAGTGTATGGGGTGGTATATGATTATGTACTCATTCACATTGGGTTACTCATCATTCCATACATCGCCCTCGTTAGGGTATCATAACCCTATGTGCCATCAAGAACTATGTGTGTCTTGATTTCCATCATCATGGGATACGTAGGATCGCCCGAATGTCTAGACATTGGGTCCAACCCCATCTCCCAGAAATCTCCCTTTCTCCATGGCCCATTGGCCTACCCTTTCCCGTGGAGGGAAGTATATTGTGTGTAATGGGATTAGTTCCACACTCATGTCATCTTTGTAATGACCATGCCACATACCTCTCCCTCTCGGGAGTTGTCTATCCCTGTATTCTATACTCATCCCTTCAAATTGGTTACTCTCAAGTTGAGAACCCTCTTAAACCCTCTTCAATGATTCATCAATGTGACTAGGGTACTCTTGTATAGTACCTGGAATGTCGGACTCTACTCGGACATTCTATCACCCATTTCTCAGGCTTAATGTTCCCATTAATTAGGGCTTCCATGACCTTTCATACATGATGGGACCCCCAATTGGCATGTATGCTAGGCCTAAGGGATCTCATAAAATTACGGGCCAACGTCCTTGAGGGTCGCAGACAATAAATCGATACAAATCCCCCATTATGAATATGGTTAGAGGTCAACACTCTGTTGATTATCCCAATTACAGGCTAACATGATATGGATGTTGTTTTTCAAACACGGTCAGTAGCCATCCTCTATCGTTATCAAACCCCCATTAAGCCCAAATTGTAGGTTACATGATTCACATCCTTCTCCACCACATCATATCCATGTTGAACTTCGACATTCTTGGTATTATCCCTTAGTGTGCAATTTCACATTAGGAGGAAACACTCTGGGAAAAGGATATCATTAGGGGATCCACCAATTTCCCATTTGCATTATGAATATCTTATCTTCCCTTTTTTCTTACACTAAGATCAACTCATGTAGTCTTAGGTATTGGTTTAAGGTCCTCCATTACTTGGGATAGTCCTACTTCTCCATGGTCCGAGTTCTAGGAACTTAAACTAAGATCTTTCAGCAATACCCCTTTGTGAAAACTATGTACAACTGGATTCCCATCCTCATGGGATATGTAGGAACAACCAGACATCTCTTTTTCGGGTCCAGCTCAATTGGGAAGAAGTTTCTCATTCCCCTTACCCTCTTAAAAATATTTTGGCACCTTGGCTGGAGATTTATTTCATGGAATCGAGTGTGGTGTTATGTCTGTGCCACATGATGTAAAAATACACGCATGGTCCTATCACATGACCCTAAACTGTGACATTATCATCCTGGTCGCACAATGAAAAACGACACAGCATTTTGATGTCCTCACTCAATGGGACACCATGTTTGGTATCGGTCACATGCCATACCATTTTTCAACGCCTTTACACAACTTTATTCTTGTGGCGATGCCGGGACTTTCTACCCTAGGCGTGTCACTTAAAAAAATTCACATAAAGGACAAACATGAATTATCAAATACCACTTATTTTGGTGCAAGGTCCAAACCCACACACCCATTTTTATTCATGGCATTGGTACCTTATCATGACACCTCTAGAACTACATGCAGCTTGATCATCATCCTCATGAGGTACATAGGAACATCCACACACCTTGCCTCCGGTCCAGATTAACTCTAAATTCCAGTCTGTTAACCTAGAACATTCCCAGGTTACACATGGTGGTCAGATCCTGAGGATCCCATTCACATTGGGTTTTATAATTACCCCACCATGTGTATCCTACATTTCCTACCATCCATGGTCCGAGATCTAAGACCATAAACTAAGATCTATTTTAGAACTACATATGGATTGATTCCTATCCTCGTGGGATACGTAAAGACACCCATGAATTTCACCATAGGTCTATCCCCAAGAATCAGAAATCTTATTCCTCCCCATATTCTCCCCCCTGGCCAGACCCCTTATGGCGAACCATGTAATTGAAACATTTTCGTGAACATGTTCGGGATGCCCCACGATGACGTTGGGAAGCGACATCTCCCTCACAAGAGAGGCCCTACCTAAAAAAAGGAA
This sequence comes from Viscum album, assembly GCA_963277665.1. Lineage (NCBI taxonomy): Eukaryota > Viridiplantae > Streptophyta > Magnoliopsida > Santalales > Viscaceae > Viscum > Viscum album. Next base: position 811,577,827 of record OY728161.1, on the reverse strand, counting down.
TGATCCCTGATCATACAGATGCACCACTCTAATGTGATTCCACCACAATGGCGTAATTTCTAGAGAGATAGATTCTGTTTGACCAAACCATCACTCCACATTCCACGTTTTTTGTTCCCCTTATTTGGACCCTCATCCCCTTTCATGTCTATGGGAACCCCCTAAAAGTATATATGCTCTGACTATGGCCCACCTATTTTCCTAAGCCAATGTTCCGGAATACTAATGGATTACATTTTGAGTAAGGTCCCGTGATTCTATCATGGTCAGTGGTTGACGCTCATTTGTTATCCTCATTCCAAGATAACAAAATAATGATACTATGTCATCAATGTGGTCAAAAGTTATTATTTATATCACGCAACCCCCAAAGTGTTCTGAATCCGAGGTATCATGATTCACACCTTTCATTACCCAGTTCAGATTGATTCTAGTGCCCCTGGCGTTTTCCGTTTCGTGCACAATTACACATTGTGAAGGCTGTAATTCGGCTATTTCAAGAGCATCATCCTCCAGTAAGGTCTCTCCCATATCCTCCAGATATCCGGGCCAGTATTTCCAACCATGAATGCCCAAAGATGGGTTGACGCACCCTATCTTAAGTGATGTAATAGTATGAACATCCCCTTTTTCTCACATTGGGTGTGACCCCGTGAGCTTAGGAATGGATGGATATTTATTCCAGGATTGTGGTTGGATGCATTAAAACAAAAAAACAATTAAATAAATTCATCCATATGGGAAGTTCATAATAAGAAGTAGTAAAGAGAAATCTTGTTATGAGTTCATCCAAAATAGGGCCCTTAAGTGTCAGCTTCATGGATGGATCATTCCAGCACCGCTACCCTTTCGCTGGTGGTGGACAGGGTTGCACCCGGCCCCCTGAGGACTATCTCTTCATCAGTGGCCGCAGAGCACCGTCCACTGACTCTAGCCCATCCATGTGCCTATTCTGTTTGATTTGCGGGTATTTAGTGACCTGCCTACACTTTTTTCTTTTGGGAAACTTCTTGATGGGAACTCAACTACTCCACAAGCTCAGAACAGTTTGCGATGAATATCTCCTTTGCTTTCACCTGTTCGTCAAGGCATCATGCCTCTTGTTCTTCCATGATGAACGCTTGGGTACTCCCCGACTCCTCTCGACACAGGGCAATGTCAGAGGATCAGTTTATCTCACACAAGTTCTTGTCCATGTAGTCACGGACTATCGAATAAAGGCACTGAACATCCACCCCCAGCATAGAGAAAGTGAAACTAGGTTTGGAGTGATCCCATCCATTTCAGCCATTTTGTATGGGGCTGACCGAGAAAGTTCAGGATGCACTTCTACCCTTTGTTCCACATCATTCGACTCTCTACAGCTTCCTTTGAGTCTGAATCATCAATATCCTTGGGGTCTTCTGGCCGATAGATGGGGAATGTAGCCAACAGACAAGCAACATTGTCTTCTTTGGGCGCCCCTCAAAAGGGATTGTGCTTTTCATTGCCTGTGTGACAGTCCCCCCTCACCTTAGTCTCGGTATCTTTCTCACCGACCTCTGGCCCTAACCCGACATGAGTACCATTGATTTCCACCACTCTCTGCTCACCGAGCATCGGGGACGGCTCAGTTTGTGAAGTGTTCCTCGAATGGGACAACATATTTTCAGTTCAATCAGTTGCTGACAACTAAGGTTCAGCAACCCGACAAGCCTCCAAGGTTGTGATTTATGCATGAACAAGTATCACCTTGATTAATTGAGCTCTCCAAAGGTGATTAACCATCATTGAAGTAATGAACTTACAAGATCCCAAAGCATCAGCCTCCGATGTTCTAGCCACTATAGGAGCTTCCATTGCGGGGGATCCCTCAACGCTCATCAGTTCAACAGTGGGTGTTAGTTCACCACCATGATCTACCAGCACCTCCTCCCCTTTTCATGGAGACCCTTGGTCGGGGGCCATATGCTGCTGAACCAGATAAAGAGAACTAATTGAGGGATAAAAAAGATGGTGAGGGGAATAAGATAAATAAGGGCTGAGGTGTACCTCAAGCAGATCGGTTATGTCGACATAAGAGCTAATGATCTAGACGCTCTCCCAGAGGCTCCCTTGGTGGAACACCCCCTGAGATCCTCCTCCTATCAGATCTTCTTCTTCTTCACCCCCTCCTAAACTTTATCCTTCTTCCTCGAATTATGTCTCATCACCTTCTGACTCATCATCACTATCATCATCCTCTGATGACATCATTTCAGGACCATGCTCTTGGACAAGCATTACATTAACCAAGAAATATGGATTCTCGCGCCGACCCCGTTGGGATTAATACGTGTCCATGGTCATCAGATATGCATGCTGACGAAGAAATTTTACACTGCTAACAAACCAAATAAGCTCAACATCCAGCAACTGGATTCTGTCCCGCATTATCTTTTTCCAAAGAGCTTCGGTACCCATCCACTGTCGTAGAGTTATCCAGGATGACCACAGAGCTGATAAGATAGGGTCCCTGGAAGGTTGAAGCAAATATCTTATCTACTTTCCTGCGAGTTCCCTAACTACTATATGAGACTCTCTCCCCCTAGAAGATGCGGGCCCGACCACCCCCCGCAACATCGTCGCTACTGAGGTACCGGTCTGTGCGGGCCTAGAAGCCTGATGAGCTTCCGATCATTTCTCCCTAACAGCACCCTATCTGCTCTCCCGCTGCCTAGGCTCTACACTGGATACGTTGAGCTACTAGACACGCTTCCACAAAATTCCCTCGGGGTACTCTATTGACCAATGTTTGGTGTATTCTATTGAGAGAACAGCGTCAACTCTAGTGGGAGGAAAGGTGATAACGTCGCCAGACCCATGGGCTGTGAACATCATCCACATTTGGCAAAGAACGTAGGGATGCCTCTCTTTCTGGAAATCAGTTTACACCATCTTCGGCATCCACTGTAGGAATCCGAACATCTTGGAAAACCTAGATGACACGTAGGGTTCACAGAAGATATTCCCATCGATTTGAGCCACAATCACCCCACCTCTGATTCTATAGAAATACTCCCTTTTCTCCTATGTGCCTTGCCCATTATCTATCATCTGGCCTGTCGGGGGTGGGGAATGGTCTTAAAGTGAAGTTGACATTATTGACAATACTGATACCTACTCCCTCCTCAATATCCGTTAATGACATGACCCCGACGATGTTTAGAAAGGATGGTTGCAGGCCATTACATGGATGACGAATTGCATTTGAGAAGGTGTACCCACCACAATTGGCTATGACCCAGCCATAAAAGGTCTGTAAGGGTACACATATCCTCCTCGGTGACCCTACAATCGATATTAATCCCAAAAAAATGTATAGGAAATCCAATATGGGGACTCCCAGATTGATCCTTTGATTAGTGGCCATGATGTCGGCCATCACCTGGGACATTGGATGAACCCCCATCATTGCATCCCTCACCTGCAGTAGCCACCCACTCTGGAATGCGGTGAGGAATTTGACATATCAGATGTTCGGGTCCTGGATCTCGATTATACTAATGCCCCATGACTGATAGTCCCCCACCTCTAAAATCCTCCACTACGATCCTCTATTGCTCCTCTGTGTCGTGGTCGGGCACCGTCTCCCTCGTCCCGGCAAGTTGACATCCAGATATTTTTCTAGGAAAAAGATGAACCATTTTTTGTAAGCAATGCCCTTCAAGAAATACTTGACCCCCAACCTCTCCTTGTCCAACTCCATCAGGTTCCACATCAGCATGAGGGTTCGTGATCTGTCACTCTATGTGTTACTCGTTGGGAGGAATTCATTGTACTGATACACATTCGACGGGATACCCCCGATGAAATGGATGTACCATAGGATGATTCCATTTCTCCATGATGAAGGTGGAAGGTATTTGTATCGAGGTACCATCGAGTAAACCGTTCTGTCTCGAGCTCAGGCTGACGGTAGAAGTGATAATATGACTTCCACACCGCCTCGATCAAGCCAATGTGACGCAGTTCGGCCCCAAACTGGTTGGATGTCTGGAAAACCCAATACAACCAAGTCTATTCAATGGTGAGGTGGCCTCTAGACTACAGATCCCAATCTTGAAGCTGTCCTATGGTCTCTTCAGTAACACTCAGATGAATGGTGCTTGAGTAAAGGGATGGAGAACTCTCCGCGACAGTCTCTCTCACCAAGATGGTCCTCATTCTGGGATTCTGGACATAAACATCTAGGTGACTGGTTTCCCTAGTAGGATGTCTGTTATAAGTGATGTTATATTAGGTTAGGTCATCCTTGTGGGTCACCCATGTTTGCGATGTGTCGACCTCAAACATCGGCATAAGAACCTCCACCTGGATTCCGAAGTCCCAGATCAACAGGCTGGATGACAGTGCATACTCCTTCTACCCTGGGGTCAACATGTTGAACAGTGTTTGGTTGTTGGACACACTCTTTCAGGCACAAAAAACCATAGGGTTGGATAACATCTCAACCCTTCGAGTAGTAGATGTGGCTTCCCTCTCATCGTCATCCCGATTGGCTGCCATCTCCGGCCGAAAATATTTTAATGATTTAGTTTGATAAAGCATGATTTGGCATGAAAAATCATTAGTCGATGTGAAAAATCAGATTCTAATGCGAAAAAATCAGGGCTGGTGTGGAAAATACAGGGTTGGCGCGAAAACAGACGACTGATCATGGAGAATTGTGCACAAACATAGTGTTATCATGCAGGTGAAAGAATTTTTCGCAAAAAATAGCTATGTATTATCGCGTGAGATAATACGTATATAATGGATGGACCCACCGAGAATTTAATAGGAGCTGTGAGCAGTTTTCATACGCGCGTGAAAAGTGGATCACGTGCTCTAGACCGGTTTTTCGCACCACTCCAGTTTGAAGCAAGAAACGGCCTCAGGGTTCCGTATATCTCGGCTTTTCCCGCAGAATATGACCATTGCAGCCCCTCTCCAATCTAATTCCAAGGGGGGCATTTCTAGACATTGAAATATGATGAAGCGTTGATGTAGGTTAGAACCCGACAATGCGAAGCCATATTTGGATCCAGCAATCCATTCTGGGGGGCTTGGAGATGTGTCACGAAAAAAATAAGGAGTTGTGTGAAAAAATGTACCCCACGTGAAAAACACCAGGTTTCGCAAGAGTTTTCCACGTGGGCGCAAAACATTTTTTGCGCCCCCACCCTACACAGTTGGTTTACTTGCGCTAATTCCACAGCACCTCATATTTCACTCCGGCTGGTTTTTCATGTGGACCCGCGATCCCAAAAACTAAAAAATAGAAGGCCACCCTATTCAACATCACCCTGAATATTCAGAACCATCTCCCTTGCATGTAATTCACATCTCACATGCGCAAATGATGGCTTTTAGGTACTAAATACTTCGTGCCAGGTCATATGGGGGTCCGCCTTCGTGTGAGACCCCTCAGGCATTATCCCTTTTTAAGTCTCATTGAGCCCCTTCATGTGTGTGCAATTCCATCCAGTTGCGCGACATCTGTTCTTCGGCAAACAATTTGTTTAGTGAACCAGCCCGACATTTTGCATGCTAGTTGACTATTAGCATGTTGCACCCGGACTTTTTCGTGCCCACCGCTCTATTGCATGTCGGCCCAGACTTTTTCAAGGGCGTGATTCCTTTTTCGTGCTGACCCGGTCCCTTTTTCGCCCACTGATCCATTTTTCTTTCAAGACTCTTGACTTGTGTGGCCGTGATGACCCTCTGTCGGGCATCATTTTCATGCACCTCTCGTTCCCACGGCTCCTTCTCCATATACTCATTTCTCGTGCAACCTCCAAGGTTCGCACGAATTAACTTCAAAGTCACCTGGACAATATCGCCTGTTGCGTTGGTTCGCCTCATGCTACTTTAGATAGGTATGATAAGGGCTATTTATTCTTCACATACCCATGATAACATGGTCCCATCGATGGTTCTCTCCATGACACCCCCTCACCAGGACATTGACTATCCCCTCTTCGCACCAAGGAGTAGAGGGTACCGGTTATTTATGTCCTTGGGGTGGAGAGAAAACCCACCTCTTCAGAGCTACATGATGTTAAACTGCCAATCACCTTTGTCCTCAACATATGATGTTATACTGTGACCTCTCCCCATGCCTCGCACACGGGGTACCCCCACCTTGGACATTCTCCATGCCCACTGGTCTCCACAGGGGATACTATCCTCCTTATGGGTGTGGGGTTTGTCCACGGGGAGAGGGAAACCATCCTAGTGTAATCCCCTAGCTTTCTTGAAGGAGGCATCATCCCTAATCCTCCTTTCTTCATTGGCCCCCAGGGCCTGCGAAGGGTGTGATGGGGAATGATGCTTCTCCATTATTCAGTGTGAATTCCCTCTACTACTGTGCTTTGTCGCCCACAGGCCTCCCTCACAGAGTAAGTCCCAACTGCTTCAGGCTGCTAACCATGCACAAGCCCTTGTTTCCTCTTTGGGTCATTCATCATGTGTAAGCCCCACTCCATTTCCAACAAATTCACCTTTCACGACATGATCGTCAGGTATCTTCTATATCTTGTTTCTCACAACGAGCATGAGTCATGTGGGCATAGAGTAAGAACTGACCATTACATCATCATTGGCAACCTAGAGTGTAAGCCCCACACCCACCTTCTATACTACGAGGTCTTTGATCTTTTCCAAGACAAGGTACATAGGAAGCATCGCTGAGGTACAAGCCCAACACCCAGTTTTTCGGACACCCCTTCGCATCAGTTCAATAACCCCTTTTTCACCTGAACTATGAGGACATTTATTCCTTCCATGGAATGGTATGTTGGAAGCCTCACTGAGGTTCATGCTTATCACACATCGGTCATTCTGACCATCTTAACGTCGGTTCACCAACACCCAGGGTAACCTAGAGTGTAATCCCCATTTCGCAATACCATGAACTACGATGCCTTTGATCCTTTCTAAGGCATGGTATTTACGAAGCATCCCTGAGTTTCAAGCCCACCACCATCCATCGGTTCCGAACATCTTCATTCTAGTGCACCAAGACCCCATCATCATGGCCAACCAAGAGTTTAAGCCCAACACCCATACCATGAACTATGAGGCCTTTGATCCTTTCCAAGGAATGGTGTATAGGAAGCCACCCAGAGATCATGCCTACCATACATTGGACCCCATGTCCTCCTTCACATTGGGTCACTGACACCCTAGGCCGCCTCAGAGCATATGTCCCAAAAGCCCCGTCTGAACTACAAGGTTTTTGATCATTTCCAAGGTAGGTTACGTAAGAAACGTCCATGAGGTTCAAGCCCAATCACCAATTGGACCCCATGTCCTCCTTTAAATTGGTTTATCGACACCAAGTAGTTCGGACCCCCTTCACGTCGGTCTGACCCCGTCCTGCATGAAATTAAACTTTGGGTCTCAGTCAGCGGTAAGTCATTGCGACCTCATCCTACGGTAAGCCATTGTGATCCTAACCAGTGGTAATCCGTTGTGACCCCATTCCGCGGTAAGCCGTTGTGACCACATCCATCGGCAAGCCATTGTACCTCAATCGGTGGTAATCCACCATCAGATGAATAACAATGACTTTGATTCCTTTCAACGGGGTTACATAGGAAGCCTCTTCAAGGATCAATCCCAAAACCATCGTCATCATCCTGATGTTTCCGTCCCATTCACCATCCCCTTCAAGAAACCTTACATCATCCATCCGCATCCTTACACGGGCCGCCACATCCCAGTGGGATCTTGCCATCTCATTCCCCATTCCTTTTAAACAACATTTATGAGGTTACCTACATGATGGCCCCCATATCGGTGATCCCTCTAGGGGGTTCCTCCAAATGATCCACTCTAGTCACTGTTATGATCAGTCTAATCCATCTCCAGTAGATGTTAATCTTTCGGCATGACCCGTGTTAAACATGGGATGCTGAGAAAAACCTCTGGTACATGCCCATGACATATGATTCCCTATGTTCAATGTTGGATACCACAGGCTTCTGTGCCCTTGTGAAGCCATATAATAAGGGACAGAAGACAAACCTGCCAATCCCCCAGCTCCCAAACACGCCAGTTATGTACAACATGACTTCTCCCAAAATCGATGGCTACTTCCCTGACTGGACCCCTTGTAATGTACTTACAGAAGCAGTGTAATTAACATGTTCCCATGAAGATGTGGTGTTACAAAATGTTTTCCCGAACAACATCATCAGTCTATTAGGGAGACCCGGACTAGGTGACAAGTTCCAAGGAGGAATGAACGGAAGGAAGAACCAATATAACATCATCATGTTTCGATCTAGGAGTAGACGTCCCTGAATAATGAGCATATGCTGCCTATCATTAGAAAGCAGCAATGTGGGGAAACACATAAACCGTGCCCCTCGTCCCCAAACGAGACAGACGCGCACGCCCCGGTGAAAGCATCGGAAACACATACCAACAATGGGATATACATATTTGAAGATACAACCTATGGGATATAGGCATTGCTACTAGATGAATACATGTGAGATTTATAGTTTTATATGATGTTTGAGGGACAAATAAATGGTTACTTGATTGCATAAAATAAATACACATTGTATCTAGATTAATTACTTTATTAATTAATCCATTATAATAAATTATGATATTAGTATGAGTGATTCCACTTCATTATAATAATTCTTAAGTAGATAGAGCTATCTAAGAATTATGTCAAAGAATGATTGGCATACCATGGTTGACAACTCACAACAAGTTGGTTGAACGTTTATTTCTTTTTATTAATTAATTTATAAATTGATGAATATTTTATGATACTTTATCATATATAATTTATTTTAAAATTATTAATTTTACATCTCTGATGTTGGTCTACTGATTTAAACACAATTCGTGCTCATGTCACTTTTTTTTACATGGGGATATTTTATTTATGATTCTCTAAATAAATAAAATTTTCCAAAAAATTGTAACTTATTTTACTCAATAATGTTTTATCATAGATACATTAATTGGGGTGGTTTAATAGGACAATATTATTGGAGCATTTATTTTTTTATTGAATTTATAGTCTATAAAATTATATCACTTTAAATATGACATTTAGTTTGGAATATATTTTGGCATGACATGATTTGTTTATATTTTTGGGATTGATAGTATTTATCTTTTATATGATTTATTATATAATTTTAAGTATTTATATTTTATTCTATTTAATTTTTACCACATTCTAGAGGGTGTATCCCCCCTATTATATTTCTTATAATCTCACAACTATTCTATAACCGTCTGCATATTGGGTGGAATTATTTCAGTAATGTAACAACCTAAATCATTCACAAGATATAGAGCCATATTAAGGACGTCACAAAGTGGTATGAGAGCCAATGTAATTTATATTTCATTACCATTTGGGTTGTTATATGGGTTATTTTAATGGTTTTACGTCTAGAAAATGAGCTCATGTATGGGAGCAGCTTACACATGTGTAGGGTAAACACCATGTTTCCATTTTTGTGATTTCGATTCATAAATATTATTATAATTGTTGTAATATTATTTATCCTCTAGTGATGCAGTTTATTTTTGACGAAACAATACTATTGGTTTATTTTTAAGGGGATTGTAATACATAAGATAACAATTTATACTTCTTGGTAGCCATAGTGAGTAAAGATGTATACATTCCTTATTTAATCGTAGGACATTTTTATGACATTTGACATATATTAGAATCCAATATATGAAATTTTATCCCATGAAATATCTAATAAAGATGATTAAATTGATATATTATGAAATATTAATTCAATTATGAAATTTTTTTGAGTAACATTTGATCAATTGTTCTTATTTGTTTTCATGGACTATTTTGTTTGATCATTTTGTGTATCAAATGATACGAAGAGTGCATTGAATATTCTATAGAAAATGATTATATACATCAGTTAGTTTGATAATCAATAGTGGGGAATTATCACCCCCTAATAAATATCTATATAAAACATCATGTGGAATAGAGGAGGGACATGTATGATCAACAGGGTAATAATTTACTATGGGTCACGTAATCAATTGGGAGCGAGACAACTCATATTGTGCTATCATTTTCCAATCTGATGGGTGAGTTATATAAACATAAACCACCCAAAGTTACTATGGAGGGTGGTCATAATTAACATATCTATTTTTTTTACAAACATTTATCAATCATAAAAAAATAATTTCATATATATTTTGAGTTACACATATCACTCATTTGTAATGGAAGCTGACATAATAATAATATTTTTAAAAATATGATAGTTATTACCTAGAGGAAGTAATGATATATATGACTAATATTAATGAAATCAGTAAAATATTTTATTTATCCTTATATTGAAAATGAATTTTCTTATTTCTAATTAATTACTAATGAAAATAAAAACCATTTCAATATAAATAAAATCATTATCTGAAAACAAAGCATTACAAAAAACAATTTTTCCTTAATCTACTATAAAACAATCTTATAGTGAACTAATTTAGTTTATGTACAAAATTATATATTAAATAAATTGTTTAAAATTTATTTTATGCATTTTTTATACTTGTTCCATGAATAAAACCAATATTATGATAAAAAGTGTATTTTTTTAAATGTCCATTTATACACATTGATTTTTTTTACAAATAAACATTGAATATTTTTGAAAATATATATATTTAACTTCATATTATTCACATTGTTAAATAATAATATAAATTTTTTATTAAATTAGATTTTTTATAATATTATCAAATTATACTTTTTTAGTCAATAGTGAAAAATAATATTTTTTATTTAAAACTACATTCTCATTCAATTAATTTAAAAGATAAATTTTATTTTTATAATGTTTTAAAAATATAATTAAATAAAATTTATTTTTCATAGTACAATTTATTAAATTATGATAAATATAATAATAAATTTTTACAAAAAAACGTTTTAGCATTTAGAATTTTATCTTTATTAAATTGCTGCTTCATTCTGTGTGTGAGTTTAATTTCAAATTATATTATTTCAATTATATGACTACAATATAAAAATATAAAGAAAATAATTGTAATAAAAATAATATTTATTATTTAATTAGGTCAAAAAATATTGGTCAAAATTGATAGTAAAAACCATAGAATCTAAATACGCTATTAATGGAAAAAACATGTTTACTTTGCGGTTAAACAAAAAGGTAAGTAAAAAAGGACCTATAATGTATTATACCACCTATTTTATCATAATATATGGATATTTTCATCTTTAATTTAATAAAACTACCCAATTTGTGTTATTTAATAATGTGAAAATTGTGGATTAAAATTATTGTTTCCAAAATATAAAGGTGTGTCCTCTTCCCCACATATAAAAGACAACCTTTTATCCAATCATATTTACCCCTTCAAAACCATTTAATAATATAATTTCCACTTGTATATAATCTTTTTTAATATAAAAACTTCATTATGTCTTTTTTAAAGTTATTATTCTCTCCTCTGGTATCTCTAGGTGTCTTCCTATTATGAATATCGAAGTAAGTGGTATAGTCCTTAAGCCCGAGTTTTAATTTTCTTTACTCCTCTATATAAATATAATAGTCCCCATATATGATTAAAAAATATAAAAACTATATCCCATACACTGATAAATCACAGTGATAATGGAATAACCTATATAATTTTCATATTCCATCATATTGAAGATGAAATCATCCATCAAGTGTATAGTGGACTTCGGCCTCACGAACCAATGTTATTTTTTAATCACCACCTATCATGAGATGATATAAATATCTATTTAATTATTATATAAAATATTTATGATATCATAATACTTCTTATATTATTATATAAAACATAACTTCAAACCTTCCAACAAGTTGTAAAAAAATAATATCTCTTGTGTGATTGGAAAACAACCTGCATGTGAACCGATGTCTTTTGTTTTTCTTTTTTATTTTACATGGATGTTGAAAGAGATAAATTAGATAAATATATATATATATAATTTAATGTAATTATAAGTATTTAATTATATTATAAAATATAGTTTCTGACATTTTATTATAATGGGGATATAATAACAATCATCGTATGTATGATAGGCTACCACATCACGAAGCGATGTGAATCATTTTCACAAATTATTTTAAGGTATTGGAATATGATTATAGTTAGTAAATATAATTGATATATATAATCATATAATTATTTTAATATTATTTTTCTTTATAATATCTGTTTTTAATTCATTTAATATATTGAAATAGGATTTATGCATATGTACGACCTACTATGTCCATGAACAATGTATTTAAATTTATATATCTATATTTTATGAATTAAACTAAATAAATGTATATTAAATATAAATGATATTGATATCATGTTTAATATTTTATATATTATATATCCTTGACCATGTACATGGATTATAATTAACAAATCAAATCATAAATGAAAACCAAATTAATTATTGCCCGAAATGTGATTTTAACAAGGAGTTTTTAATGAATGGTAATAAATGATCACCAAAAAATAATATATGGTATGATATATATACACATACATATATAATATATTTACAAATATAAATATTTATTATATAGATATTAAAACATGTATGAAGAATGTTGAGACGTATGGTAGGGTATTTTTTTAAAATTTTACTTCTTATCGATATAAGTTGTATTATTCACCTATATTCTATTATGAAGTTTATATACTAACCATTTGAAATTTTATATAAAAAATTACACATTTTCATATAATTTTGGGTTTCAAATTATTTTATAATATAATGGGAATATTATTCATGGGATAACAAAGTGGTAGAGGGTTTAATTTACAATCTCATTATTTATGTGGTTTTTTATGATTAAGATTATGATAATGAAATATTTTTATCTACCTATCACGAAACTAATTTCATATGTATTTTTATGGTTATTTTAATACAATACATATATTCCCTTAATTTACCTCCATATATTTAGTCACGTTTTTAATATAATTCTATTTAGGAAAAATAAGTTTTATTTCGCTATATGGTTGAAAACCAAATATTTCTATTTTATTATTTTTAAAAAATGTTTTTAAATATTTTTAAACATTATACAGATGACTTATTACTAAAAAAATTTCAAATAATATAACATTAAATAAATTAAATTAAATATTCATGCCATTTGAAAAATGTTTTTTTGACAAAAAATAAAAATATTATCATTTTTTAATCATGTACACCAAGAATATATTATCAAATTTTCAATACCAAATTATGTTTCCTGGAGTCCTTTATATGTTAATAAGGTTTTTTTATAATATATATATATATATATATTTAAAAAATATTTTTTATTTTCCCAATTTTGAAAAGATATATTCCTTAATAATTGTATAAAATTATCTTTAAATCTACTTTGATTTGTTTACATGGGTATTTTCAATGAAAATCATTTTTTAAATGTTGTAAATTTTAAATAATATTAACCAAATTTGAAGGGTTATCACTCTCAGTAATTGATTCAAGTGGATTTTTTAATTCATTTACCTTTAACTATTTCATCTCTTTATGTTTCATATGTTTTACTATTGTTATGATCCACAAAAATTGTTAATATTATTTGTTTGAATAATATATGTTTATGATTAAATTATGTTCATGAAACCCATTTCTATTCCATGGGTTATACCATGATAAAATTCTAGTAAATACCACTTCTTTTTTCTGTGGGTCATGATCTTATGAAATGATGAAATTTTTATCAAACTTGTTTCTTTTATAGAAGTTATTCTATGATTAATGTTTTTTGAAACTCATTAAACTTCATGGTTTTTGAGATGAGGGAATTTTATTAATACCATTTCTATTTAAGGGACATTATATGATGATTTTATCAAAATTCCATTTCATTTTATGGTTATGATATGTTTAATTTTTTATAAAGTACTTTTCTTTTCATGGATTTTGATATATAGAATTTTTTTATGCCTATGTTTTTAGAGATTTTTATATGATAAATGTTTTATAAATCCTTTATCATTTCATGGGTTTAGATATGAGGAATTTTATATGATCTTATTTAACACACATGTATTATTTTCATTATGTGAGAAATGGTTCCTATATATCTCTTTAATTCATCGGGTAATGATTTATATCTCATGAGAAAAAATAGATTGTAATTTCTAGTCAGCCTTTTTCAATAATGAACATTTTAAAATACAATAGTCATGCGATTGAACAATTTACAATATTATGGTTTGGTGATTTAAACCTTTCCACTATGAGAGCTTTAGAAATGAGCCATGACTACTATAGAAATTACATTATATTTTTATGTCAATAACACACTTCTGCATCTTAGTTAAAATTTATATTCATTGGGATTATTTTCCTTTTTTCATTAGGATTTATGTCTTATTTAATAACAAATTTTAATTCATGACATGTTATTTTCATCACTGGTATGTAGGGTATTGTTTTTATATGTCTTTAGAAAATTTGTATTCCATTATGCTGAAATTATGTATAATTATATCATTTTTTGACCTTAAATAATGTTTACCCCACTATTTATTATGATTATTTTCTTCATGTTCTAATGTTATGTATTACATGCGATACCTCAATGAACAATGCACATTATACGGAACTATCTAGGAGATGATTCAAAATTTTGAGGAACTAGATTCTTATGTTTTGACATTCTATAAGGAACTATACCACTATGATTATCATGTGTGTTTTTGTGTAATGTAATTAATATTAATCTATGAATATTTAATATATATACATGAATATTATAAGTCACTATATTTGGTATAAAATAATAGTTTTAGTTAACCATTAAATACTAGGATGGGATAACCTTAATGAGATTCCTAGGGATATATATAATGACAAGGATAATGATAATTATTCAAAAAAAATTATCCTATTATTTGATATATTTTAGAGAATGTGGTTTCCTAGAAATACATCCTTGTTAGGACACATAAAGTGGAAGAGTATCTGAAATATATATACATTGGGGAAATAAACCTGAAAAAGGAACCATAGAATTAACTTTATCATCTCCTACTACTCAATATTTGGTCTTACTAGACACCTAGTTGGACAGTCATGGAGTATATTCTTGGTAAATTCAAAAAATAATTATGATCTATCATGAAATATTAATTTAATGATAATGGGTGACATAGTATAAGATTAATATTAAATTTATTTTAAAAACTGATTCATAATTTAGACAACCAATAAGTGATTCTTCATGATTATTTGGTTTATCGATATGAGTATTTATAGTCACAATATTCTTTGGATATTGGTTAAAGAATAGAAACTGATGGAACTATGTTTATTCAAAATTATAGGGATAATGAAATTATTGTACTCTTAAGAAACCAGATGTTATGGGATATTGAATTAAAAATTTCATTTCTATGATAACACAATTTTATAAGTCTATGAATCATATTGAACATCCAAACTAGTAAATGACGGATATGTTTTGTATAGATTCCATTATGAGGAAACAAACAAAATATTTTTTATGTTTTATTTCAATCATATTTGTTGTTAAATGAATGATTACCATCATGAATACATTTTTCTCTAATGATTGGAACATTACAATGTAATTTTATTTGTTTATCATTAGTGTGTAAAATCTTATCAATGGTTTAATTTGAAAAATAATACATTAATAAATGAAGATTTTTAATCCCTGGAGAATTATGTGTTTATGAAATTATTTTTTACTAAAAAATTACCTCTTATTATATTTATAACAATGGAGAAGTAATTTCATATGTTAATATAGAATATTGATGAGTTTGATGGTAACTATGACTAAAATTTTATCTGAATATCATGTTATTCTTTAAGAATTGTAATCCAAAATGAATTTTGGGTTGATATATTATTCCATGAGTTAAATACATTCCTCTGGTAGAATTATCCATTTGGGTATTTTGTAGCTATGGTGAAATAATTTTATGTGATCTCAAGATGTAAATTGATATTGAAGACACCCATAAATGTTTTGGTTTTTATATTAAATGAAAAATATAGCTCATGGGAAACACGATGGTCCATGGATATGAAAGGATGATATTTCCATCATTATAGAAGTGTGGTATGAAAAAAATTTGATGTTTTGTTATAAGGAATGGTAAATGAATTACATTTTGAAAGGATGGTCATCTAGAAGTCGAATGCCAAAATGACTGGAATATGTTTCTGGAAAAAAATATAAATCTACTAAGAATGCACTTCCAGCACTCTGGATTTTTATGTGCGTAGAGTATGGGAATGATGTGAACTAATTCACAAATATAAGGGATAATGATACTGAAATTAAATTATAAAAATATAATATCAATAAAAATGGAAAATATTTTGAAATCAAACTAGTAGAATTTTGTAATGAAAATTAAATTTTAGATACTTTTCAATAATAATTTGTGAGATTAATATATTATTTTTTATGAATAATGAATATTAAGATCATATTTTTCATCCTTGGTTGAAATTTTATTTTATGATTAGAATTTAATATCTCCCCGTACATGGATTTTGGATTAATTAAATCATATTCTTTATTATATCATTGCATTTATGGTCCCAAAATCCAATACAAATGTTTTTTTAATAAAATAGATTAATAAAAATAATGTGATTTAGTATTTATATAGTTGGATTCAAGAATTATGTTGTAGATATTTTTTACCCATTTTATTTTTTTATAAGATCCATAAAACATCCAAGTATTTTTTTTTAATTTTTTAGTTGTATATATTTCCAATTAATAATAGATTACATGTTATGGAATCCATCATTGGATTGGCATTTTAAGTATTATTATTAGTTTAAATTATTGGAAAAATATGTTGATGTTTTTTATGATATGAATTTATCTATATTAAGGAAAATTTGGGAGATATTAATGGTAATTGAACACTTTGGTTATGCATTATTTCATATAAAACGAATTTCATGAGGAATGAATACACATTTTGTGAATATAATTAATTGTATTGTAAAACGGTAGGGTTTTAATTTTCATTAATGTTGAAGTAAATATGTTTCATTAAAACATATTAACTTTATGAATACTATTTTTGAAAAATAATTTCCAATATGCTTGTTGACAACTGGTCACACTCAAAAATAATTTGGTTTTTGAACAAACAATCAAAGCACGACATGGATATAATGACTACCACTATCCTCTGTGAAAGAAAACTTATAGTATGATAAAATAAAGGGGGAAGTAAGTGAGTTCACCCCAATTTCATGTATTTAATTAATTTAATTTTTTATTTTTCTTAATTAGTTATATCCCCATTTAGATTATTTTTGGCTATTTTGGGTTGAAATTTAAAAATTTGGAGTAAGGAGTGATGATGCGCACGAGTTTTGAAAAGCTAAGATTAAACATGTGGAAATCGTGTGTGAGGGCCCATCATTAGGAAAATTCCATTTTGCATAATTGGACAGTAGTTTCTCTACTATGGTTCTACTTGCTGGTAACCATACGAGTATGACAGGCCTAAGCAATGGCCAGTGCATGGGCTAAACTGTGTTGTTTCCCAATATTTGAAGCAAATAATATTTTATAACAATTCAATATGGTGAATGCTTAAACCATGATCTCAATAACATTATTGTGTATATAATAATAATATTATTATTAAATTGTTACTATTATTATTTATATTTAAAATGAAATTAATAAAAAAATTATTATTATTGATATTATTATTATTATTAAATTATTTATATTATTTATTACAATTATATAATTCATAACATTATTTTTACAATTTGTTTTTCTAAACCCTAGTTTTCCCCTAACCACCATCTCTTCCACAATGCATCACCATTCTCCTCTACCCCCACCCTATGTGTGGCCCACCATCCACAACCCCATCATCCGTCGGACCACTCCCCTCATGACACCACTGGTGCTCCACACCACCTCTCACAACCTGTTATAGATGTGACCCCCTCCTACCTGGAAGCCTTCTTTTTATTGACCCCCCTCATATGCTAACCTTCTATAGTGACAGATCCCATCTCCGAGTGGGTACATTTCTCCCTTCTCGTGTCTCCTCTCATCATGAGCCCCTACTCTAGCTGTGCCCCTCCCACATTGGCATTGTCCTTTCGGCCATGAACCACCACATTGGGAGGCCTGTTCTTAATGAATCACCAATATCCACACCTCCATCACGGGTTACCTCCTTTTTCAGCATGTTTTTTTTTCATATTTTGTGGATTTTTCATTAATTTATCAAAACAATACTTCCTGGGGTATATATTACTTCATTTTATTGATGTTATGGGTATATAGATTGGTATTCAAGATGTTCTCTACCTTCTCTGAGTATTTGGACGCATTTTCATGTGTTTGAGGTAGGTGATTCCATATTTTACCTTTTAAATTCACTTTATTTGATGCATGGGTGTTTCAATAAATTTTTATACTAGATTCCTGCACAAGAAATATGTGTCATTAACTATTTATGGTTATTTTATAGTAGTTGATTTTTTGAAAAATATATTTTGAGGAAACCATTTGTTCATGCCTATATATTTGTTCACCCAATTTTACTTGTGCATTTTTAATAAATCCCTAGATAATTTTTCACACTCATACACCCCGTGATTAATTTATTGTGATTATTGGGTTTTAGTGGAAATTTTTAAAATTAGTTTTCAAAGAAATTAAACATTTACACCTCTGTGCTTCTGCGATGATTTTTATTAAAAAATATAAATTGTGTTTTTATAGTAGAACTAAACTTGATGTGTTATTTTACCTTATAGTGAGTTGAGAAAATAGTTCCATGTTTTATTTAATATGGAGTAGTGTATGTTTTGGTGGTCTTTTAATGACTCAAAGATTCACCGTGAAATTTTTCTAGAAGGTTTTTTTTTGTATTTTGAAGGGGATGTATTGGTTTCATTATTATGTGGTATGGTTGGGTTTTTTTAAAGAAAAAGGCGTGACAGTTTTTCTATGTGGTTTTTTTCATTTTAAATGAAGATGGTTTCATGTGTGTGGATTTCCATGTCATAGACTATTTGGTAAAATATAATTATGTTTTGTATATTTAAGAGTATTTCGGGGTTTTATCTACTTTTGAAATAATGTCAGTCTTGACTTAAATGACATGTTTGACACATTTTATAAAATTTAATGTTTTTATGGAGGTTTTTGATGTGACTGTTTAACTTTTGAGGTGTGCGTGGAAGACTTTTGGTTTAATGGAGGGTTTTGTAGTATCAATATAAAATTGATGTCTGATGTTGATTTTGGAAATATATATTACATTATTTTTGGTAAATATATTAGAAACATATAAAGATTATGGTCCTATATGTATTTTTGTACTTTAAAGAAATGTGTCATTTTAGATTTGGAAGATAATTTTATTTGGAAAATGTGTGTTCTTGGTTAGCATCTTTGAACATGTTGAGGTATGTTTTAGAAGATATGCTATGTGACAGCCCAGTTCACAACTCAAAGTGTTTTATAAAATGGTTTGGATATTGATATGATATAATGGTCCATTTGGAAATTTCAGTGACTAATGTTTATCTATATTTTTATATAGTGGGAACCCCTATACAGGGCTTCCATTTATGGGTTATCAAATAGGAGGTGTCCATTTTTTGGGGTAAGAATGTGAGGTTATGGTATTTAAGGTGATTCAAGCATGTAGTGGCCTCCTGCTTATGCATTTTATTTATATATAACTTTGGTTACTAGGAATCTTCTAGGTGATCGGGTGACTATTTCTTTATAGGCACAATTAGAATGGTTAGTACCCCCAGGAGTTGTAGAGAGGCCAGGAGGGTTTTTCCACTAGTGAGGCTAGGTTAGAGAAGATTGTTGGTTATTGACATAAGGGCTACACCATACTCCCAAATATGGTTCTAAACTGAGTACATCCATTGGTTTTCCTGAGATATTTATTAAATTCCTCAGGTACTCTATTGATTATGTTTACTTACGTTCTATTGCATCCTTCTCTTATCCTGCACTGTTTATTTATTTTCCGCAAAACCTATTTTCCACTATTTAGTTTTTCGGTTGGGATTTGGATTTAAAAATATATAATTGTTTGAAAATGAAGGTCTGGTTTGAAGTGTTTTCTTTCAAAATGGTGAATTGTTTTTTTATTTTAAAATATAAAAACCCTATTTTGATAACATTATTTTAACATAGTGTTAGTGTATTTATTTGGTGAAGGAAAATACATGGATTCCATGGTTTATTATTTTCACTCCTACAATGCATTTTAGTTATCAAGAATAATTTATATGTTCAGATGCAGGTTTGATTTTGATTAAGTTATCCTAGTTCGGTTGCTCATTGTTTGAGCAGATTTGGTCTTGTGGTTGTTGGTGACCAAGAATTCTCTATGAGATTTGGTTAGTGTAGTTCATATTTGACTGGAATTTTAGGTCCTTTGGTTTTAATTTTTTCCTTATCTTTTTCTACTCAGTTATTTTTCAACCAGGACCAGTTGGGTATTTTTTTATATGAGTAGTGGTTTTTTATATATGTGTTCAATTTATTTTAATTGATTCCGGTTAATTTTTTATATAACTATTCTTTTATGGTTAATATTTGATACATGAAACTAGATGGAATCATGTAGGGATCTGGAACACCCCTTAGGCCATTCCGTAGGCTTGCTAAAGTGACTAGTTCAAGTTCGACCCATTTAGGATCATTACAAAAATGGTTTTAGAGGAGAGGTTCTAGTTATTTGGGGCACTGGTAGATGGATAATAGGAGGTAGGTTTTGGAAGCTCATCCCAAACCCTTTCTCACAAAGCTCATCGAGTTACCAGGGGTAGTCCGAGATTTGGGACCATTGTTCTTATCTTTGATTGAGGGATTTCAACGTAGGTGAGATAATGTCATGTTGGGACCCCATATGGAGTGGTGACCCTTGTGGATTCGATGTGCCTAGTTCAATTTTCAAATTCTATTATGAAATAATTGTTTCTTGGCCTACTACCATATCATTGAGTTAGACATAGATGCAAGTACATACATCTGGTAGTTTGGTGTAAGTTGTGCCTAATCTTGGATTTGTTTGGATTAGTGTGCTTTTAATGATGAAAATTGTATTGAAATTGAAATTATTCTTCCTAATGACATAAAATTTGTTACTTGGGAATTAAATTTAACTAAAGAGGGTGTCCCTTAATTGAAATGGTTTGGTTGTGTCTGTGTTATTTTGGGTTTTAAGCACATCATTTTGGATCATAATGTTGGTTTTAATTATAATTATATTTGATAGATTTTTGGTTTGTGTCTTTCTTGTTTTTCGGAATGTGCCACCTAGAAAGGTCCATCAATGTTCTAATGATTTATTGGCAGTTCCGGAGTTTCCTTTTTAATTTCTTATCTTCTACAGTCACGGAGATTCATAAAGTTAGGTATATGTCTTGAAGACATAGAGAATATTTTTATAGTGTTGGGAACATCAGATTGTATTGGGTTTTATTCTGTTTAGGAGTTGGTTGAGTGTCCTGTTTTGGACCAGTGGAATTTGGTTGTTCAATCATCATTATGAATTTGAATAATATTGGTAATGCACGAGGTAGCCTTTGTCCGAGGGTTCATACCTACAGAGGTGATGTTATGGAATTTTGTAGAGTTGCAGGATTTTTTAGGGACATCAATTGGTAGAAAATTAATTTTACAACTTCAAAGATTTGGTTCATGAGGTTCTGTTATTGGTGGTAGGTAATTTTGAACCTATAATTATTCATAAGGGTTCCCTATATGAAATGATACACTGGGAAAAACAACATGTTCCTCTGGAGTCTGTCATATTTTCACATCCCTCTGAATTCATGCACTCGATGTGGCCATTTAGGTCACTCGGGATGTCTTTTAGGAGGTTTTTCAGGAATAAGGAGTTGTTACCAAGGGATTTCCATGCTTCACTATGAGTTTCGAGATGATTTATCAATCATATCCCCATTCTATGGTCTTGGGGTGAAGCTCAATCATAATCAAGGTTTTCTAAGACATGTGAGGTATTTGAGTGGTTATTTATATTTCATATTGGAATAGAGAAAGTTATGGTTCTAGTATACTTTTACCCTACCATTGTATGTTCATCATGTAATATTTTTGTTATGGTGTATTGTTCGTTTGTTTTCCATGTTGTTCTAACAGTTTGATGGTTTCTTTTAGAGACAATTGTTTTTCTTATGGGATTTCTTTCCCTTTCATGGGTTCGTTAAAGTTTTTCTTCCAGTTTTTCTCATTTGGTAATTTATGTGTTTAGGATTATTGATGTTTGAAGGAATGATCTGGATTTCTATTTGATTTGTATTTTTTGTATTTTTCATGGTTTTGGGAATCTAGTTCGAGGGGTTTTGTGGTTCGTCTCAAACTAGAGGAGTTGGATAAAGTTCTTGTCAGGATTTCTTATCCCCGTTTGGAGTTTTTTTATTTAATGTTATGAAAATGTTGCGTTCCTTCTCCCTTCCTAATGTCTCAATTTTTTGGGTTCCCATGTAGTGGGATTTTTGATTAAGTCTTGCTGGCATTGTCTAGGTTCTAATGTTTAGGTGCTATTTAAGTTCTTGTGTTAGCGATAACCCCTCGTGTTATCCCCAAAATCATGTGTATTAGTTTCATCTTGATGTTGTCAGGTGTGACCGATGGAGATTGTGGTCATCTCAAAATTCACGACTTTCATCAACTTTTACTTAGAATGGAATCATGTTTCAGTTCCCTATCGACATTGGTACTTTCTGGGGACAAAAATTGTCGATAGTGGGGAGAATTATCACACCCCGATCTCAAGAATTTATTTTTTAAATTATTTTCTTTATTTTAATCATATATATACCTTTTCAGTTTATTTCAGTATAGTTTGGGTTGATATTAAAAAAATCAAGCATGAAGGGGTCATGCACATGGGTTTTGCATAGTTAAGAGTAAATTTGTGGCAACTGTGCATGATGTCCCATCATCGGGACATTTTTATTTGGAATGGTTGGAGCACGGTTTCTGAACAATGAATCTTCTTGTAGGTAATCGTGCGATGATGCCAGTCCTAGGAAATGGCCAATGCAAGTGATAAACCGTTTGGGTGCCCAATATTTGAAGAAGATAATGTTTTATGAAAATAAAATATGGTGAATGTTTAATAAATGATAATATTATTAATATTTTGTAGATAATAATAATAATATTATATAAAATTTAAAAAAAATATTATTATATAAAATTAAATGAATAAAATTATTACTATTATTTTTATTGATATTTTTATTATTATTATTAATATTATTTATATTATTATTATTAAATATTTTATTTATTTTTTTATTATCATTGTATAATCATTATCGTTATTATTTGTCTTTTTTTTAACCCTAGTTTTCCCATAACCCCCCCCTCCCCAATGCGTCAACTTTCACCCATACCCCTCCTACGCATCCCATATTCATCTCCTCTCCCTCACCCACTGACCTCCTCCTTGCATCGCCACCAATGCACCACTCCACCTCTAGCGACCAACTATCGGTTCAACCCCTTCTAGTATAGAATCCTTCTTCAGAGCAATAACCCTATCAAGCAGCCTTCTCCAATGTGAGCTCCCTTCTCTAATTCGACCCATCTCCCCCTACTCGCGGTCCCCTTCTCCGTTGTCACCCCTCCTTAATCGGTAGTGTCCTTTATAAAAGCAACCCACCTTTTCGGTGACCCTCTTTTAGACATATCTCTTGCATCCACACCTCCCTCAACAACACCCTCCTCCTTCATTGTTTTTTCATCAAATTTCTGGGTTTTTATTCAATTTGGCCAAAACCTAATTCATATGGTTGTTATTCGCACATTGTTTATGATTTCTACGTTATAAGGTTTTGTTTTTAGGATATTCTCACCATTCTCTGAGTATTGGGTCACATTCTCTCGTGTTTAAGGTAGGTGAATCCTTATTTTTCAGTTTTTATTAAATTTATATGATTCATGGGTGTTTCAAAAAAAATTTATACAAGATTCACACACTGATAATATATGTGACATTACTTGTTTATGGTGTTTTATATATGTTGGTTTTGTTGAAAATTGGTTTTTACAAAAAATATTGTTCATGACTATATATTATCACACCTAGTGATACATTCTCTTTTTAAATAAATCTATATAAATGTTTTTAATAGTTATGAAATCCATATTTAATTAATTATGACCATTTTGAATAGGTATAAATTCCTAAAATTAGTTTTCAAAGTAATTCATCATTTCCACCTATGTGGTTGTGCCTTTGTGTGTATTGTAAACTATATGTTTTTGTATTATAGTAGACTAAAATTTTATGGTGTTTTTACTTGGTTTGAGTTTGAAAATGAGCACAAATTTTTTTCAATGTGGATTTGTTTGTGGTTCGACGGGCTTTTAATGACGTAAATAATCACCATGAAGTATTTTTGGATGGTTTCTGTTGTTTTTGATAGGGATGGTCGTATTTTTTTATTAAGTGGTATGGTTTACATTTAATTAAAAATAAAATTTTTCATTGGATCTTTTATTTGGGGAATTAATTTTTTAATAAAAATGGTTTCAAGTGTTTGGGTTTAAATGTGATGGCCAATTTTGTGTAACATAAACCTATTTGGAATCATTAAGTGCATTGTGGGATTTTATCTTGTCTTGTAATAAAGAATTAAATGAATTGAAATGCATTATTGATATGTTTTATAAAATTGTATGTTTTCGTAGAAGTTTTTGAAATTCCTGTTTGACGTTTCCGGTGTCTGTCGGTAATGGTTGGCTTAATTTCCCTTTTGGAAATGATAATATAAAAGTGATGTTTGATCCTGATTTTGAAGATTGAATGTAAATTATTTTCTCTAATAATATTTGGAATGTGTAATGGTTATTGGACTATTTTTAATTACATATTTAAATTTAATTTGTTATGTCGGATTGGGGATATAATGTGGATTTCAATATGTGGGTGCTCGTTTGTCATATTTGAATGTGTTGTGGTAATTTTTAGAAGATTTGTGACATGATGACATGGTTGGAAACTCAATGTGTATTATAAAATGGGTTTGATATTGATATGATATGACGACCTAGTTGGAACATTCAATGAGTGATGTATATCTGTATTTGTATATAGTGGTTACCCCAATCTAGGGTTACCCATTATGTGTTATTGTATGGGTGATGTTTATATTCGAGGTAGGAAAATGTGGTAATGGAAGGTAAGGTGAGTTACGGGGGGTAAAGGCCTCATAATTAAACATTATATTTATATCTACTATACGGATTCTGTGTACCTTCTAGTTGATCAACTGGGGATTTCTTTCTAGCCTCGATTAGATTGGTTACTACCATCCTGGAGTTATAGACATGCAAGGAAGGTTTTTCAACTAGTGATGCTGGGTTGGTGAAGCTATCTTTTTATTAAATTAGTTTCTTCACCATATGTTGACAGGTCGTTCCAAACTATGTACGTGCAACAGTCTTATTAATGTATTTAATAAATCCCATGATTACACTATTACTTGTGTTTGATTAAATTCCTTTGTATCCATCTCATATCCTTCACTATTTATTTATTTATCGCACAACCAACATTGAACTGTTTATTTTTTGGGTTGGAATTTGATTCGAAACGATAAACTTCTTTGAAAACAAAGTTTCCGAATGTATTATTATTTTTAAATAAATAGGAAATGTGAGTTAATTGGATAAAATATGAAAAGTCCTATTTTTTAGAAGTAGTTTAGAATAGTGTAAGAGAATTTATTTGGGAAATGAAAATACACTGTTTATATGTTTTATTTTTGGCACTCCTACTGAGAATTTTGGTTCCCACACCTATTATATACATTTAGTTGCATGTTCCATTTTTGATCAAGTCGTCTTGGTTCAATTTATAATTGTTAGAGTATAGGTAGACTTGTGGATGGAGGTGACCAAGATGTCACATGGAGTTATAGTCAGTTTTGTTCACATTTAATTTTGGTTTTAGTTCCACTTGTTTCAATTTCAACTTCAATTTGTTTCTTTTTAGTAGTTTTTGTACTAGGACTGGTTTGATATTTTTTTATATGATCAGTAGATTTTTTTCTGTAGGTTCAATATACATTATTTTATCCTAATTATACTAGGAAAAACCCATTTTTTGTGTATATTTTATTCTCGAAAATATTTTCCAACATATGGGGATCGAGAAATTCCCTGGAGCCATGCCGCGGCCGGGCTCGGGTAACTTGTTTATGGTCGACCCGGGCTGGTTCGTGACAGTTAGTATTTATCTCTATGATTCTTTGTAATCATTTTTAGGTATAGAGAATAATATTTATGGTGATGTTCCAACCATTTTCTGTACTATAATCTAATTGGGAATACATCACCATAATTTTTTCATCGAACTCCTGAAAAAATCCCAGTGGAATGATGGTTTATATTTTGTAGTCAATTTTCATACAACGATAGAGAACATCATTTCTATTATAATATCTTTATATATGAAAAAAATCTTCTTCATATTTATTATTGAACTACTATGAATTCATGGATTACCACACTCTATTATGACGGATTGAAATTCAAGTTTTACTTTAATGATGTGGAGATTTTATCAGGTCACTCTAATGAATGATTTGATATTCAACAATGATTATCATCCTCAGATACATGTTCGGTTTTAGGGGACTATTTATAGGATAATTATTATGTTATGAATATTTTCAATGGATTTAAAATATTTTTTCGGTCAACACCTTCTACTAGTTGAATTTTTTTACAAAAATTTATTTCACTTAACTCATTAAAATGGATCCTTATAAATCACTCTGGAAATAATTGTATATCTATAATGTGATGGAATGATGTTGGAGAATTTAATATATTCGGACATTATATAGCTAATGAAATAGAGATAATATAATTACTATTCCTCAACATCTATGGACGACATAAAATCCAAAAAAATCATGTTTTTAATCATCATCATGATCTAAAATATGATATAGTTAAGATTGGGTATCTAAAATTTTTCCATTGAAGATAGAAGTGGAACCCATCCCCATGGTATTTTGTACTCTTTGAAATTTATTATTCTATTGGGATGCTAACCGATTGTTTTGTTCCCCCACCTATTCTAAATACTGTTAAAAATGTGTATCATGTATCTCTCATAATGAAGTACATGCCTGACACATCACATGGAAATAACTCAGAGGATATTACACAAAAGAATTACCTTTCATATGAAGGGAAAAAAATAAATATCAACGATTTTTTAGATAATGTTCTATGACACCACACCACTCATTGGGTGAAATTACTTATTATGAAACCACCAACATAAGGATGTTATGTTGGAACCTGATGATATGATGAGGTCAATGTATCCTTAGTTGTTTTACCCTAAGTGAAAAAATATCAATGGTGAAATAAAATTTATTTTGGTAAAATGTAATATATCTAGTTCTAAAAAACATTTGTATAAGTTTAATTTCATATATAGATTTTGCAATATTAAATACTATGTTTTACTCAAAAAAATAAAAAAAATATTTTTATATATGATCGTTATAGTCATGCTAACAGAATAAATGTTATGAATAAAATAAAATAAATTTTTATACTAAATGGAATAATAATTTATATTAAATGAATTATGTGGTGAAAAATAAATTATAAATGAAAATTATATGTATTTGAAAATAAAAAAAATTTGTAAAATAAATTGCATGAAGAAATGATTTTCACCGTAATAAATCAATGAAATAAATTTTGGTGAAATATGTTTATGAAATTTATATATTTTATATTCAATAAAGTGTTTACCATTCATATTATGCCTTTTATAGACATGGGATAAGAAAAAAAATATTTTTACATCATAAAACTATATTTTTATAAACAATAGTTTTGTTTCATATTACACACTTATTGTTTAAATAGTATGTGAATATTTTAGAAATATATTTTCTAAAAATGAAAAACATTATAAAACTTATAATTTATAAATTGAAATGGAATCAATTTTTGATAATTTTGTAAATATTTTTGTGGATGAATACAAAAAATTACTCCAAATTATTTTTTTTATTTTTTATTTTTAGTGGAAACTCAAAAAAAAATTCATAAAATAAAGATCATGTCCATAATAATAAAACATTAATAATCAAAAAAACACACTTTAAAATATTCAATTTTTTAAAAATCAAATTACATAGGGTGGGAGGTTGTCAAGAAAAGCACCTGAGGGGGACAAGATCATCAAAGTCAACATTTATCCAATTCCCCAAATGATAGTGGGGCTTTTTTCTCATCATGTACCATCTTATTCAATTCATGAAACCACAACTAAAAAAATCATAAATCATTTAACCATAGTCAATTTCATTGATATAAATTTCATATTGAATTTTTATATTAAAACATTGTAAACAAAAGAAAATTTTCTATTTTCAAAATGAATTTATAATCATTTCATCATGTTTTTTTTAAATTAAATATTTCCACATATATGAATAAAATTTGAAAAAAAATTATTAAATATTTAATTTTATAGTAAATTTTATTATATAATATATTCAATGATTAGTATACATGAAAAACATAATTATTTTTATCTTGTTTAAAACACATTTAATGGTGGTTAAAATAAAATAGTTATATTTAAAATGACATATAATCATTTACAAAAAGTATTTTATTTATATATTTCATCCTTGTTATTTGTAATTTTTTATAATGATTCATTTAGATTCCTTTTGGCATGTGAAAAACATGGGCACACCGTATTGATTGTAAAATTTCCATGTGTGTCCTCTCCCCCACTTATAAATGGCCACCCACTCTCCTCCCCTCTTAACACATACATATAACATTAGATAAGAATAAACTTTTCAAATAAATTTTCTTTAATTATATCCTTATACAATAATTTTCATATTTTGATTATAAATATCATTAAAGGATTCTTTATGTGTAATCTGATAGATATTCTAAAAAAATAGTTATATTTATTACACTTTCATTTTCATGTTATATATTTCAGTAAATCCATAAAAAATATTCAAATATGATGATATAAGTAAAAATAATTATATATAATACTGAGATATTCTTATTTAAATGGGATAACTTATATTATATTCTTCTTACAAAAAATGGGAAACAAAAACATTGATCGTGTGTATGGTGAACTACCTCATAGTGTACCGATGGTAATTATTTTACAAAACCAAAATTCATGTATAGATAAAATGATGGAATTAATATAAAAATATGTTACTTATAATATTATTATGCTTCTTTAATTATAACATCACAATAAACATCCTACCTTCTATCTGGCTAGAAAATAATAACATCTCTCTTTTTTTAAGAAATAGTACCGCATGACAAATCGATGTGATTTGATTTTCATTTTCGTTTTAGTTATATAGTATTAGGTGTTGATAAAAAAAATATATACACAATCATTTTCATTTTTTTTTGAAAACCCAAAAACATTCATATATAAATGATTTCTATCTTATTATGTTAAATGTTTATTTAGAAAACATGAAATTTTATCCTACATATAATTAGATTGAATTTAATCCTGAATATAAACTAGAATTCATCATTAAAATTATTGTAATAATAATAGATCTGATAAATATTGGATTAACCTTTATTAGATAATATTTAAAACTTTAATTATTGTCTTTGTACTGAAAACAATTATTTATAATCAGACTAATATAAGAACTGAGCAACATCAAATTTACAATCATATCGATTATCATAATGACATTTTGTAGAAATTTCATTACACTAACTGTGTTTATAATATGAATATGAAAAAAAATCTATCAAAATATAACCAAATTTCAATTTTGTTGGTGTTAAATCAAGATGTCTTAGAAAATTTTATTATTCTGTAATGATATGAGGTATCATATTTTAGGTTTTTTATGTTCTTGAAACAATATTGGAGAATTTTTCACTATTGTGACAAAATATGACCATTGAGAAGATAAAATATGAATAACCAATCAATAAGTGACTTTTAATTTAATTCTGAGTTTCAACAGGGCTGATCAATTTCATTTGTCTGAGAGCTCTGAAAATTACAATGTATGAAGGGCATGTTCTTAGTCTTTTGTTATTTTTTGGAGTTTTGTATTCATTGGGGAATATTTTTAGATATTCCACTAATGAATTAATTTTTGTTTTAATCTTGCATTTGATTTATAAATATGATCAAAAGATTACATGGATAACATGACTGAGTCAATCCATCAGATTGAGTGCTACTCCAGCTAGGCAGATAGTGATGTAGATCATCGTATTAAGGGATTTCTATTCTACCGAAAGTTGATATGATTGTAATTATAAAACAACGGATAACATTAGCCATTTTTTGTGGATAATTTATCCTTAAGGTTAAAAGATGTCAATTAAATTAAATATATAGGTCACTATTATATTATTTCTTCTCAATTAATTGTTTATTACAAGTATTTTATTTCTGTTCCGATTTTTTATAATTTTTTTATTCTAATGTATTTGAATATAATACACCTTTATCGGTTAATTGTATCCTCTATTAATTGAATCTATTTACATTATTAAAATTTAATATTATTTGATTATTATTATTTCATTCTAATATAATCATATCTACGATAAT
Organism: Viscum album; assembly: GCA_963277665.1. Lineage (NCBI taxonomy): Eukaryota > Viridiplantae > Streptophyta > Magnoliopsida > Santalales > Viscaceae > Viscum > Viscum album. The sequence continues at coordinate 811,547,113 of OY728161.1, read as the reverse complement.
TAAAATATTTTACTCTGATATATCAAAATAAATCCTGATTATGATACTTTAGTAGTTGGTCAAAGGACATAGTCTGAATTTGATTTTTTTTACTTGAAGATGTTAGTGAATAAGTTTAGTTTAATCTCTATTAAACTATTTTTTAAACTACAATTCATCCCAATCATGTACATAACCATTAAAGAGAATATTCATTCGATCCTAATATTAATATATCTCATATTGATATAAAAATATTTGTATCAAAATATGTTTCCACTACTCATACACATTATGTACTTTTGTTTAATTTCTATTTCGTGTCTTTTAAGTGTTTTTATACATTTTTTATAAAATATTTTTATTATAACATGTTTTTTGAAAAAAAAATAATAATTCTTACTAACATAGAAAAAATCAATTCTTGATCCATATTTAATATAATTAGCAATATATCAACAATTATTGATGGTGATGATAATTAATACTCGAGTGAACTAAGGTTGAATATCATTATCAGCACAAGAGTTGATAACATTGTAATGCTCAATGATGATTAAAAATTTCCATATAAGGATGTTAACAGATTCCCATATCAATAAAAATAGGAATATCAGTTGAATTTGAAAGCTTGGAACACTTTTTTATGTTCCATGAAAATAAGAATATATTAGAAAATATCATCATGTGAAGCCACAAATAGTGTTGTGAAAAATTTGAGGTTTCACATTTAGGTACTACAAATTTTGTTGAAACAATGAGAGAAATTACAAGAGCTGAATGGTAGTAAATTTGATTTCATACCAATTGAATATTTTGTGATGATGAAGCCATGATTGTTGATGATTATAAATAGTATAACTTTTATTTTATTGAATGTATTAGATGATTAAATACTTGTTGATAAAATCAGATATATCATTCCAAATGAATGAGAAAATAAAATATCTTCTATTTATAATATAAGAATGGTTAGTAATCATATCATAGATGATCATATTAGAATAGTGATGTAGAATGGAAATAGACTAAATAGGGGGGAAGGGGAAAATAAAAAGAAAAATGTTTGAGTTTCTTTTTCTTCCACTACCATTCCTAATAAATATTAAAATCTTGAATAATTTGATCGATCTTCAAGTTAGAAAAAAGATACCAAAAACAAAAGCTACATAAGATATTCTATTTTATAGATTTATCAAATGAGTGGAAATGGATTTAAGAAATTTTGATATGATTATACCCATATCTAAATACAAACAACATAATCTAGATTCTATGATACCTTATCATGAATACAATTTTTTTAATGCTGGTGTTTTCTATTTCATTGATAAGGGAAAATGTAAATAAGTTGATAAGGTATCACCACCATCTAATGAAATATAATCAGAACCGAAACTACCTGGTAAGGATTATATAAAAATATAAGAATATCTACATGTGGAGTTTCTTAATAAAATGGATGAACATGATTCATGAATTGATAAGTCAGTTAATTAATAAGAATTTATTCGAGAATAATGTGAATACGTGGAATCAAATATTGAATAAGAATTACATAATGATGATAATGGTGATGATAATGTTGAGGAAGAGGATAAATATGAATATGATAATGAAAATTATGAATACAATAAGCTACTCTATCAATCGTAATATGATCCCCCATCAGATAAACCATCCATAATCGATAAAAAACCTGATAGTATTGAAAAGGAAAAATCATAAGTAAAATTATCCAAATTTTTATTTGATAATGCTCAGAAATATAAAAACTCAATTACAGATATTAATAACATTGATAATGATTTTGTTGAAAATTTAGAAATTTATGATGTAATTCACGCTAGATATATATTTGAAAAACCAGTTCTTTTGAAAGATGACAAAGGGAAGAGAAAACTAGTGGAAATCAGAAACATGATTCCTCAACATCCAGATAATGATGTATCAAATTCACTGAATATGATTATAGTGAATGGATTTGATTTTATAATTCCGGATTTATAAAGACATGAATGAATGATCACATAATTTCAAAAAAAACCCCAATGTGGATTTGATCAATTAAACACAAATTCAAAAAATAGAATCAATCAACGTTTTTATGATTTTATGATTAGTAATTAGGATGATCTCAATTATATTCAAAAAATTTCATAAGCTCATAATAAGTAAATAATAAGTTTTTGAAATGGTATAAAAATATTGATTCTGGTGTTAGGTTAAATGAAGAGACTCTTTGAGATATGAATATGATTTTAAATTATTTATTATAATCCATTAACAATTTATTTAATGTTTTTAAATATAACACGAAACCTGTACAGAAATTCATGGATTCAACTATTAACCTTTTTGAAGTAGTGAACGAGTTGAATGGGATGTTTCAATATTTTTTGTTGGAAGTGACAAGTATAAAATATTAAAATGATGAAATCAACATTTTTAAAAATTACAATGATGTTTTGGATGAAATCAATTAGATTGCTTAAGAGAAAACAAGTCTCAATATAAAATCATAGAAATGCATGAATAATAATGAATGGAGTTCAAGTAGATAAAATATATTTTAATATGTTTGATGAAGAATGATTAAAATATTTTCACTTTTTAGGTCTTGTTGAAATTATAATTTTAGGATATTTTCATAAGGGAATAATTAAATCATCCCATTACAATTTTTGTTAATCTTTTACAATTCCGATTACGTGAAAAATCATTCATTTTTTTGGATTATATTGGAGTTAATTATATTGTTTTGTATTATTTTCATTCTAACCCTTTTTAGGAATCTCCCATAATTTTTTCATTGTTTTTGTGATTAGAAAATAGTGGTGAAATTATTCAGTGTAAGATATTTTTTAGAAGGATGAATTATATATATAAGGGGAGAAATTATTTCTTAAAAATAATTAACATTAATTAATAAGAGAATAAAAAACCTATGGGGTGAATTTATCCTAATGGAAATTTTTTCCTATTCATCATCATATTCAGATGTGTTATAAATGTAGGATCTGTAAATAATTAATGATTAATTCTGTATATGAATTATTTTGATGTAAATAAACACAATTTTTAAAACATTTATATTTATTTCTGTTTTGGTGTTATTTATTTGAAAAAATTGATATTTTGGATTCATAGTTTATACTTATGTCGTTACCATTCCATTTTTTTGGAAATCACAAACAGTTTCTTATATTCTTGATTACAATGTATTTAGTAAAACGTTTTTTCAAAACATTTTTATTGAAAATATAAATTTTTACAAATATTTTAAATAGTTATAAAGTATTATTTAATATAACCAAACTATATTCATAATGATAATATCAAAATGTATAGATCTGATGACTATCAGATTCATCTTTGTTAGATCATATTTTTGAATTTTTTTATTGAATGCGTGCGGGAAAAAATAATTATAATCTAATTAATATATGAACTGATGCACATCTGATTTTCACTATTAAATATTTTCATAATGAAAATATTTAGAATGTCCAACATACTATCTTGGATTATATTCAAAATGTGGGAATCTAATTTCTATCAGAATGGATGACTATTAACATTATGATTGTGTATAGTCAATATAAATATAGACATTATGTTATCCAAGAATGATATGATGATTCAAATTTAAGGTGTCCCTATATGTGCTAAAAACTCAAAGAATATATGATTGTTGGTAGAAAATATTACTCATTGGAATCTCACCAATGAATAACATGTTAATAGAATTGTTTTATGATGATTAAGAGTTTCTCAAACCCTAACCTATTTTAAATATGTGATTTCCTTGAATATTACTATGCATTAAAATATTTTTCTTATTCTCGTTTAAAAATTATAGAGTTTTTCCTTCTTAAGGGAACCTTATCAACAATTCCCCTTGAGAATTATTTTTTTAATCATGTGTATGATATATGAAACCTATATAGGGTATTTGGGGATATGATTACAATTTTGATCCATCAGATAGAGTTCTACTGGGTATAGGGTGGTAGAAAAGATGATCATCATATTGATGGATTTATTTACTGAGGACAGGTTTACATTATTATACGTAAAAAATAATGGATACAATTATCCACGTATTTTGGCTACATTACTCTTCACGTTAAAAGAGATAAATTTATTTATATATATTAGTAATTTTTATATTGTTTCTACTGAATTAAAAATTTCATAAAATTCTATTATTTCCATTTTTATGTTTGTAATTAGTTTATCATAACATATCTGAATACGACAATAATTTCTTTATTAATCGTATCCTCTATGAGTCTGACCATTATAATCTGTTTTAATTAAATCTCATGTGATTATTATTATTTCATTATGATATAATCATATATAATCCGATTATGGCCTTTTATTATAATATATTGAAATCAATCCAGATTATGATACATTAGTAATCATACTAAGGACCAAGTTCAAATCTGATCATTTTACTTAATGTTATTTTGAATTAGTTAAGTTTAATCTATTTCAAACTATCATTTTTGAAACAACAATTCTCCACCAATTTTATTTGATCCGTTAAGAATACATTCATTAAATCCAAATATCAATATACCTCAAAATTAAATACAACATTTAGGATATAATAAGTTGATGTACATGTTGTATGTAAAATATAAATTAAACTTCAGAATTATCATATCACTTTTAACTATTTACATTCCATTCTTCGGGTCATATGATAATGTTGCTGGTGAGTACGATGGAACACCGCTTCATAATGATGGATTATTTTTTCAAAAATATTTTTTAGGGAAGTGTATAATAATAATTTTAATAAATATGTTGGATATATATTAAATAATTATTATTCTATAATACTGAATTATTATTTTCCTTTATCTTTTACATCTTTTAAAAAATTGTAACAACTGTAATGCATACATAAATCCCATAGTCTCCATAAATGGTGCATTTCATTTCTATATGTATATTCTATGGATAAATATAAATACATTTATATAGAATATAAATGTAATTTTTATCCTCGATTAAATTATAGATAATACATAACAATTATATACTTTAAATGATCAAAAATTCCAAATCAAGACATATATAAAAAAACATGTTATTGCCTGAAACACGATATTAAAAACCAATTTTAAATTTATAGATAATAAATGTTGATGAGTATGTCAAACAAGGTATGATATTTAAAATTATGACTCAATAATAGATTAATAGTAGACATAAATTTATTATACATGAGTTAGGGATGTTTTCATTGGTAGTCGACATTAATGGTATGGGAATTGATTCCCATTTTTTTGGGTCATAAGTTACGTTATGTACATATATTATTTTATTAGGAAAATATAAAAACATTTAACATATTATATCTTGAATATAAAAATATTCATGACATTTTATGTTAAATTTTATGTTATTTGATATTAGGGAATATAATTTAGAATATATAATCGTGATAATTGCTTTATGTTACAATATCATTGTTTATTGAGACTGTTTATGTTTAATATTCTGATAAAGAAATCACATGATCTACCTCAAAATAAAATCACTTTTTTATTCTCTACATGTTATTTTTAGAGGAAAAATTTCTCCCAACACATTCCTCTATTTATATAACAAATGGTTCAAAATAATATTTTCATGTATAGTAATATAAAACATTCTAATCAGTTGAAAACATTATTTCATCTATATTAATGTTTTCTAGAAATGATTTGATGTTTTTTAACACATTCTAATTCATTTATTAAATATATTCATGCAATTTTTTGAATTTTTTAATATTTTTAAATGTAACCTATATGCATTTTTTCAAATAGGTATATATTTGTTTTTAATTAAAATTTGGATGGAATATTTGTTTTGTCATTTAGGACATGAGTATATTTTCCCAGCATCAAATGCGACCAAAGAATTAGAGCATCATTTACAATATTAAATATTTATTTTCACGAGAATTATAATTCCTATTTTATATGATTTTTTTTTCAGGGTGGAAATGTTATTTAAATAAAGGGAATCTTAAAAGGTCATTAATGATTTCTTACTATGAATAATTGGCCATTTTCAATAAAAAAATATTAAAACTTTGTTATATAATAAATAAAATTTCATTGTAGAAATGTAATTTTTCTCTCGAAATGTTCGATCAAAGATTAAATATATTAACTAAACCATATGATTTTAAGAGATGTTCCATGATCATCATTTTTATTAATTCTCTAAATTATTTATTTTTCATATGATGGAATTCAATTTATGAAACCCATTTCATTTAAAGTAGTTATACAAAACAAAATGATTATGACACCCGCATCATTTTCAATAGGTTATGATATTATGACATGATTATGAAACTTGTTTATTTTTAACCCATTAATATATGTTGATATCATAATAAAACCCTTTTCTTTTAATGGTATCAACAAAAAAATGTTCTATTATTTCATTTTAAGTTCAAAATTTCTGATATGACGATTGTTGGATAAATACAATTGTCGTTACTAGGTTATAATATGTTAAATTTTTAATGAAAATATTTTATTTTTTGGGATCAGATTTGATGATATTTTTTTTAAACCCATTTAACATCAAATGTTATGATGTGGTGATTTTTTTATGAATGAAATTTAGTTTCATTGGCTCTGTTATTATAAAGGTTTTGTGATACAGGGGAAAGAAAACCTAATATTTTTATTTTTTGATTTGTGGGAATTATATGTCCCTACAAAACATTGGGCAAATATTGATACCTCATGAGATACAAAGTACATTAATTTGTAGTTAACTAAGATCATTAAGGTACTTCTTCTAAAATTATATTCATTGTAGTGACCTTTTAATAATATGTTTGTATAGTGAGTGAAATAATTCTACTATGATATCCATTGAAATGAGCCTTGATTATTATTCAAATTAATATATATTGTTATCTATATACCATGATTCTATGTCTTATGTTAGTGTAATTATCGCATGGATCATATAGATTGATTTTCTTACATTTCATTTCATATAAAATATCAATATTTGTTCCATGAGTCATTATTTTTATATTTGATATTTAGAAAATGGTTTTTATGTGCTCTGATAATGATCTCATAATCTTATTCTGAAGTAATGTTTATATATTTACCTTGTTTTTAGTTATGGGGAATTTCATCTCACGTATTATTATGATTAAATTCTATAGGTTATGATTATAGTTATTATCAATTATATTTCAAAAAAATGTTCTACTGATGTGGAAATAAGAGAGAGATGATTTAGAACTCTTATATACCAGTTTTAATGTTTATATGTTTACAAAGGAAAGGTTCATTATGATCCTTAGGTGTCTGTTTGTGAAATATAATTAATATAAATCTCAAAATATGAAATATCAATGTATGGAATGTTTTTGATGATATAACGATTCTATTGTGTCCTACATAGAGTCAGTATAAATAATCTCTTGACACATTAAGACATAAATTGATGGTATGAAAAAGATTTATACTTATATTCTATAATGGTCAACCAATATCTGGTAGTACATCTATAAAGAAAGATACAATACAAGGAAATAAATAGTGGTGATGTTTTAGTGTAACATATATTCTGAAATCTTGAGAAATGAGTGGGATAAATATTTAATTACACTATCATAGGGGAGGATGTTAGTGATGGAAATTTTTGATATTTTAATAATAATAATTGTTTTTCTTTGAATTTGGAGGTAAGTTAGAAAACTAGGGATCTGAATGATTGTATTTATATTGTGATTTATTTTTAGATGAGTTTTTTTAACTGAAACAATATCATGGACAATATGAATCTTGATATCATTTTGGAATGGATGTCGAGGGAGGTAAGAAGTGTAGGGAAAATATTCTATGTGGATAGACATTGTATCTTATTCAACATGTAATAACAACACATACGATTGTTTCAGTAAGGGTTGTATAAGTTTGAGACGCATAGTGAGTGGATAGACACCTCATGTTGAGGGGTAGGTTATCCGTCTCAATTGGGTTCATCTTTCCATATGCATATCCAATGTCCTAACCGTACTATGGGGGTTTTCACTAATTGTGAGATGGGTCACATCCTGTAGTTCTATCATCTCACTCAATTGTTATGTAGAGGAAATTCATCCTGGTATCCAATGGAGTATGGGAATGACATAAATATCCCATGATATTTAATTATCCTTATTTACACTATATACTATAGTTGGGGTAGGGGATGTTGTACCATGATATAGGAGTTTCATTAAAAGTTTGATTCAATGTTAAATGGGTACCAAGATAGAGTCTTGGACGAAGGGGAGAGTAAGCTACATGCTCCATAGATAACTCCTACTAGTTTGGATGTTATAAAATTTAATGATAGATTTATTATTATTGTTCCTCCCATGAATTCATGTATTTTTTTTCTAAGGGACTCACATTTTATTATATTTTATCAATTTTAAAAGTACATAGGGTTTTTTATGGGAAAACATTGATGTTTTTATAACCATCGTAAAATGATTAGTTGTTAAAAAAGATGGTATCATATATAAAAGTTAGTGTTCTCATGAAATTGTCGATTACCATTATTTGGGATAATTTTTTCCAAATATGGAATTATTATATTTATTTCTAGATATATTTTATAATTAAATTATAGGATAATATTTAAAAATTTCAATATAGAGTTACCTACCTATTAACATAAATGGGAACTATATACATTGTTATGATTAAGATGATCCAGATATTCATATAGGACAAATTCTATGTATATTAGATTGTTTCATTGACAATTAGTGATCCTTTTGTATATTGTGGTGGGATAATGAATATTAAATTTATATATTAGTTGTCCATTTTCAAAATGTCATTATTGAAGTGTTCCATATATTTCCATCAAATTAAGAAATTAAGATCACTATCTAGTATGTGTAATGTACCAGACTAGTTTGTATCCCACTATACAATTAAAAACCAGTTGATCATTGATTTTTTTTAATTACACGTGGATATTCTCGAAGCATAATTGTTCATATGGACAACTAATTAACTATTTAATTATCTTCCGGTTTTTGAAAATAAGTATTATGCTTCATTATCTCTACTTATTGATTATAATATTCAAAACCATATGATAATGAATAACTTGTTTCCACAAAAACAAATTGATGACATCATTAATATGTCCATAGGTTCTTAAATTATCTATATAAAGGACTTTATGTATGGGTACTATAATATTTCGGTGAACTATATAAGATACCAATAACTACTTTTAATAGTACATGTGGATTGTAGGTGTTTGTAGTAATGATATATGTTTTATAAAATGCAGCAGAAAAATTTATGTCCATAATAAATATGATCTTCCATTCATTCATTGATCTATGTATGGTGGTTTTCATTGATTAACTATTGTGGATCCGTACTATATAGAGAATCATGAACATCATCTTAACATTTTCCAGAGTATATTGAGACAACATTGATTTTATACTAACTAATAAATATAAATTCCTTATTAATTAATTACACATCTTGAGTCACATTAACTATAATTATTCACAGTCAATTAATTGAAATATGTTACAATCGATGAAATCATGGGAATGGATCATGAAGGCCTTTATGATTCAAAGATTTATTGTTCAATAAATATAATACAAACATTTCATCTAGGAATTCTTCCATTTAGTAGCACTAAATTAGGGGATGACCGTGAACGGGGTGAATATTTTATTATATTCATTCAAAGAGGAATTCCCAAAAATAATGATCACATAATCCTAAATTAGAATCCATAACTCACCTACTCTAGGTTATGTATATATCATTTATTATGATCCATTCATAGTCAAATATAGATACTTCATGATGTTGGAGGATCACTTATTTTTTATGGAACTTGGTAGTATATAATTAATTTGAGGTTATATCCTACTAATTATTTATAGTTCTCTATAGATGAACACACCAAGAGATATTGGCAGTATCATCTATTGGTAGAGAAGTTCTTGGTGTACATGGATAAAAAATATTTCTGTAAATAATTTCATAGTGGGACACAAATTTTATGAAAAGGATTGGTTATACTAGACACAGTCTTTTGACATTGATTTATACAAAATTTTATTAAAGGATAATGTATTTTTGAATATTTTGAGTAGGATGATATTTTAGTAGAGGTATTGATGGAATTTTATGATAATAGGTGGATGATGAAACTCCTTGTTGAGATGAATATAGATGTTTGGGAGTCCCATTGATGAGGGGATCTGATTTAGTAATATATTGTACCCATGAATATAGACATGATTAAGAGACATATGCTATCACATCCAAAGAGATTTTATCTATGATACAAAATATACATTGGGAAGACAATGTTAGCTTAGTATATTTTTAATGATGGAGTTCATCATCACTATAGTCATCGATGAGTTCATAATGGTATGAATAATAATATTATTAGTGTATTCCATGGTTCCAAATTGGTGGAAAATCATCACCTGTTGATGATGAATCATGATCTTCAAAACATATAATGGAGAGTAGTTATGAAGAAAGATATTTCCCAACTTATGGAGGGATGTGTAACCTATTACTAGTTGTAGGTCGATAAATAACATTGTAATTCCTAAATGCATACTTCTTATATTATAAAATGAAATTAGTATGCTGTAACTATGGGATATGTGATAGCATTAAATAATCAAAATATTTACAATTATGTATTTTCAATGTGGGAGGATTGATTTTTGAAGGTAACTCGCTTATTTTCCACTAGGGAGACGGTCACCAACAATGATATGTTTTTTCTCAATGTATATAATATTTTCCTATTAGAGAGGGTTATACAGATTATTGTATATACTTGAGGCCCCCATTCCACATCAGGTTTATAGAATGATTTTTCAAACATTTTTGGCATATTGTTTCTCTTGGTTACAGTCTTGAATCTACATATTTATGTCCAATATAAATGGATGTTTTTTATTTTTCTCGGTATTTTGTGAGCTAGTTTATTTAATTTTTATAGTTCATGGTAGTAAAATTTTTAATACAAGTAGTTATATTATAAAATTTTCTTCCATGCCTTGACATAATAGATCCTTTTATGGAAATTAATGTGTTGTCATTCCATTTACTTTTATATTGGGTAATGGTAGGAGAGTAAGTTATAGTTAAACTAAGTCACATTTTTGATACTTCTGAGTTTGTATAGTTGTTCAAGAATCCAATTGTAAAAGAAAGTTATCGGAAACAATAAATTTACATATATCCTATAAGACCTCTATAGTCCAATTATTGTCATAATGATATCCATGGGTTGTATCCTTGTTCCAAGAAATGTTGAATATGAATTCTGTGAATAATTTCCCCTAGATTCATTTGGATGTTTAATATAGATGTTATTTCTAGTCGTATAGATTATTTATTTACACATCCATATCACTATAGTGCCATGAATGACAGGTTTAATCAGTGAAAGCATAAAATGTATCTCCATGGACCTTCTCTGATGCAAGATATTTATGATGTTGATCAGGATGTGTATTCACTATTTGATGATAATTTGACATATATGGTGGACTGTAGTGAGAATAATGTCTATGGAAAAAAATTCCTATAGTGAGATTGTTGTAATAGAATGGGTGTCTTCTAGTAGAGACATTAGATCATGAGTCTGATTGTAGACATATAGACCATACATTATTATTGACACCTTTATGTGAATATTCAAAGCACAACTAAAGGATGAGATACTATATAGTCAAGAGGATTTATGATTCCCTATTTTACATTTTCTATTTTTATTATGTATTCTTTCAAACCCCATTGCAATTTTATACCATTATAATCACTATAAGTGGTCACTAATATATTATTAAAATCATATATTTGAAGGAATCCTTGGGATAGATGAATCCATAATGCCTGGGTAGATTGGGTCCTCCATTGGAGACACATTAACAAACCAGTTGGGTAATTAAATGAGAAGTGTCATTGGAAGACACCACTGGCTACCTGTCGGTTTCAACTATCAATCAGGTCATGTTAGGATGCGATAAAAATGAAAGGGAATAATCATATTTTCTTACCCCTAAATGTATTTAATACACATATAAATCCAAAATTATACCCCAAATAAGGATATATATTTTCATATGGTTCTAAATATCTTTTTTGACTTATCCAATGTGGATTGTTGACCTCATAATTTGTTTTTCAGTTAGGTGGTCCAAAATCTGTTAATTCTACACATAATTGAAGAATTTGTATTCCCATATTATATGATAGTCTTTTTCTAGATGTATTGATGTATGTTATTCACTTAAAAATAGGTGATCAAGGTGATTCAGGTTGATATTCTTATTGATCATCGATTTATTCTTATCTATTCATCATGTGGGTTGTCTAGAACAACGTTATAAGTTTTGGGTCATTTTTCAGGCATGTGAAATATTTTTTGATCATTTTGTAATACTATTCTCTTGAACCATCCAAATTTATTCCCAATGTTTAGATAAATATATATTATTAGACCTCTCATAAACCCAATTGGTTCCATAGGCACTGATACTAGGATATAATGCTAACCAAGAGTTCTACCTACCCTTGTTTCTTTGTTACATAAGAAATTATTAATGTCTTAACTCACTTAACTGGTAGTTGGAAGAAACCAGTAATTTTTTTAATTTATTAAAAAGTAAAAAATTGTAATTTAATTTTTTACTCATGTTTATTGGACGTCCAGATTAAAATTTGGAAATAGAGCATAATTTTATGTGAATGGGAAACACGGATTATTTGATAATTTTAATGAATTATTAAAAATATTTTTTTATAATTTAAAAACCAGTAAAAATGGAAAAATAATAATAAGCAATTTGATTAATTTCCCAATATGGAATATGGGAACTTGTTTTGTTGTATATATTGAAAACAGATTGGATGCTATATTTTATTATAAATAATCATTGATTATATGGATACATAATGGCTAGTTTAATTATTTCATACCTCAACAGGTTTATATAAATGGGAAAATATGTCTTAATTTAAAGATTAATAATTACATACTTACAAATGGTTTCATGCATAGTTCATACAACTTGAGCACTAGAATCATGTGTCTATACCAACTAATGTCTAGATGTGTGGATAATTGGTCTATGATGGAGTGATGTATAACTATTATGGATGCCCAAGTGTGTTATCCATGGTTTATTGATTCCTTACAAGAATGAAAAATATTTTTTCCTTAATGAAATGGTTGTTTCATCCTTGAGAAAACAATACACTTGTGGTTTATTCGATTCTCACTAGAATGAGAACCCACCAAATAATATAGTTTTACCACATTATGATGCTGTAGGTTTGGATGAACCCTGATATCAATGAAAAAATTGAGGGTTTGTGGGTTATTTGATGTACATAATTACATAATGAATTAATATTCATTATTCATTGAATTATTTTAGAAATAGTTACTCATAGTTTTTTTTATCATAGTGGTTGTTGGTCTTCTGAGTTTTACTCACATAGTATTAGGGTCATCATTTTGTATTCTTGGTAATTTCATGGATACAATTTTTTTCATAAGGGATCTAGGAATATATATATGCATGGTTAATTTTATGTATGGTTTTCAAACATAGAGATGGGGCCATAAATTTGGTTTTACAATTCATTGTACGTATACTTCATTGATTGATATTTATTTACTATAATTCGTTTTTATTCTTAAGAGTTTCAATTCCATCATTGGAACCCACATAATTTATACATGATTAAATAATTTTTTAATATAAATAATATATAAATAGGAAAATACTAAATAAAAGGATTAAGTGTCATGAAAGAGTTAGGTTTGTAAAATATGATTACATTAAAATATTGATAGATTATTTAAATAGATAAACAATTTTCTCTAAAATTGTTATATAATCATATTCAAAGACTAATTCCCCTAAATATATCTATAAAATATTGGGTGATCTTAATTACCAACAAGTGGTTGAAAATATATAATGAATGTAACACCCCATTATATTAAATGGTCAAAATGAAAAATTATGTTATTTTTTTCAATAAGGATCTCTTTATTTTTTGGATCCCACTAGATTAGAACACCAGACATCAGAGTTCTAGGCTTAGAGTAGTGATCAGGATGGTTTTCCTTTTCGGTTGTTTCCCATAACATGTAAGAATACGGATAATGAACAACGTAAAGAACATGTTTTGGAATGGGGGATAGTATTTACATAATGAAACATTAGGAATATGGTTGAGCAATAGGTTGGGGACCACTTGTCTACAGGGAAATTGGTGGCACATAGAGGGCCAAGATATTATGCCCATTTTATGGAGTTATGGGTATTCAATTAGTGGGGCCCTGAATGTTTACTGGTACCAAATAGTAACCCATATATAATTGTGATCTCACATCCAAGGAGTAAAAGTGTGGTCCTCAATTACAGAATTGTGCTCTAAATTGGGGTTAATGTTATAATAATGATTGACACAAGGTTAAAAATATAAATTTTATGACACATGTAAATAAGATGAACAATATTTCATTGGAGTCTAATTGATTAGAAATCGTTATTTATTAATTCTTTTCGTGGTGTAGGGATCATGATGGGTGACCATTAGGGTAGTTTCCATGGTTGTATACAAGTGATGAAAACACCAACTAAAAAAACCATGTATTGGAATATGTGGATATTCATTAGACTGAGGTCCCCTTCAAACACATGGGTGAGCTCCAGGTATGTGACCATGTGTCTATGGGGTAACTGGTGGTTCCTAGTTAACCATAACCCCACATCCATATTATTGTGTGGTGGTTGGGTTGTCATAATTCCCTTGTTGTTACAATGAACATGGGACATGATTGAACATATTACTTGGGTGATGTAATCATAAATTTCATATAATGTAGAATATATCATCCTAGTAATAATTTTGGATTAATTTTAATTTTTATTAAAAATATAATAGTAATAATAATGAAAAATTATAAAACATTTCTCAAATTCCTAAACATGTTTTTTATGAAATGTATAATAATTTTCTAGGAAAAATTTGTGTTCAAATTCTCATAAAATATAACGAAAAAAATTATAGAATCATTTTCATGATTAAAAAATTATTTTCATCAGTTAGTTGACATTAACTATTCAATGTATTGAAATAGAAATTATTCTCAAATCCATCACACAATTAATGTTTTATAGTCAACCATTCCCCAACGAAAAAAACTCTTTTATAATTTATAATGATGAAATAGTTATATTAGAAAACATTGGGATTCCAATAAATCATATATCAATAATAAATATATAAATTTTCTAAAGGACACTAATATTAGTTTTTGAGTTCTCTTGGGGATATTTATTAGACTGGAGACCACATTAGTTATTTGGTTGGGGACTAGATACGGTACAATCTATCATTAGGGAAATTGGTGGTTCTTATCTTTCCTAGACCAAACAACCATGTTATGGTGGGATGGATGTGCTATAAGTGGGACCCAATTGTTACAATGAACATGATACATGAATCAATATATTACATTGGTGATAATGATCACCATTATCATAAAATAAGAATTATATCACCCTAATAAGCATTAATACTCGATTGAATGTTCTTGGAAATTAGAAGATGAAGAATACGGACAAATCATAATATTGTTCTCAAATCCACTGACATTATTTTGATGATTTCTAGAATCATGTACTTGGAAAAATATATTCTTGAAAATCATCAAACCATATAATGGAAAATAATTCACTCATTTTCAAGATGAAAAAAATTATTCTCATTGAATATTTCACATTAAGTGTCTAATATAATTATAAAATCATAAAATAAACATAATATCAAAAAAAAAATTAGAAAACTATGTGATATAGAAATTAAAACATGTATAAATAATAAAAATAAATATTTTTGTTTGAAAATAATGATATTCGTAATGATGTGAAAATTAACTTATCGAAGAACAAAAAATAAATGTTAAAAAAATGCAGGGGAAAAAATTATTGATAAAAACTATGTATTGAATTATACATGAAAATAATGAATTTAATAGAGAAGATGATAATATTCCTAAAAAAAATTAAAAGATTTTTTGTGATCATGAATTCATCAAAAATGTTAATAGTGGACTATAATTAATCTATATTCATTTATAACATGTATCCCCTTGACGAATATACAGGAATGAAAATTTTAATACTATTATAAAAGTTTTCTAGAATAATATTTCTGAGAATATTAATTAATATAAAATAAACCCCAAAAATATCTAGATAAAGAGACATATCACATTAGGCCCCATTTGGTTTCATTATGCTTATACCTCTAATTTATTGGTTTTTTCCTTTTATATGGATTAATTCCTTCAAATTATAAGTTAGGTATAAATAAAATGTCCATACAGTTATAAAAATACATATGTGTAGGAAAATAAATTAATATATTTTTTGGTTAGTACTAGGTAAATAGTTTTATAAAGGATGTGCAAGAGGAAATTTATAGTTAATACAAATGGTTATTTTTTAAAAAATAATGAATAAATTATTACTTATAAAAAAATATAAAAATATTGGTATTTTATATATAAATATCTTCATTATTAAATAAATTTACTATTTTACATAATATTATACAATTTATACTAGAAATGTGTTTCTTCAGTCATATTAAAAATTGAAAAATGAAAAATTAATTTTTAATAAAATATTTTACACATATATGTTATTAAATTTTTTTTTTCAAATATTTATAATTTTATTATACAAATATCAATTTATAAGCATAATTATTTTTATGAAATATTAGTTAGTATTGGTTTGGTTCATTTTACAACAATGATAAACTGTAAAACTGAAGAAATTTGTAAAAAATTATGCTCTATATAAAAATCAAATATATGTTTGTTTTTAAAAGTATAATAAATTCACTCTTACAGATTCATATAAACTAATTTCTAAAATTTAATTAAAATTTAGCATTTTATTTTCTATCAATATTTATTTTACCATAATTTGAGAATTATAATTACTTAGAATAAAAAAATATATGTTGGTCGGAGTGGATACTCAAGAGGGGGGTGAATTGAGTTCCAATTTAAAATTTCTGCTAAAAACAATTTCTATTAAAAACCCCAAATTTCAAAAACAGATTAAACTGTAGTGAATTTATACAGATTATAAAGGTTCACTTAGTTTCTCAAGGATTGATTAGTTCTCAGTTAACTTAATCTTATGATTAATTTCTCTTTTGAAACTAACTTACTGGTTTACAATAAATATAAACACTTGCGAGTTTAACTATCAAAGTAGCCTTGAAAATGAATTATATTTCGAAGTAATAGCAGCGGAATATGAAATAGATAAGTATTGTATGGATATAAACTTTAACTAAAAACACAGAGGAGTTAACCAAGAGGTTCAGTCTCAAGCCGAGACTTAGTCCTCTCAAAAGTTTTATATAAGGATGATCCACACCCTGGATCAGGGTTCAACAGTTTACAACTGTCCAGGTCCAAGACCTCTACCACAGTTATTCGTGGGAACAAACACAACAGCAACCAGCTGTTCAGGTCACACGACCTCTACCACTGTCCCAGTGGGAAAACAAATATGTAAGAGTGGTGAGTGAGGATTTACAAATCCTACAGTTAAAGCACAGGAGACAGTGTGTGTGTTAAATACAGCAGATAACACACACTGCTCAATATATAAAAAGATAAGTCACAGAGCAAATATTTAGATGGTAGAAATGGCTCTAGTGATATTCGTGCAGCTCTCGACTCCTTTTGTTTATTAGAATTCGTTCTGAGTCTTCTTCTGGTTTTTGTCTGGAAAACAGAGTATCATCTGTTTCCTTGACTTCCAGGTTCAGCTTGCTTATCGGCTTAGATAATGAAGAGATTTGTGTAGTTCTTCTTTAGCATAAATTGCTCGACGTATGCTCTATATTCTAGAGGCTGGTAGCAGTAGTCTCGTGAGTGGAAGTTCTCCAGTTGTTCTTTTTTCACGTTTTGAGCTTTATCGCCAGCGTATATTCTGTGCTCTTTTCTGCATCCTTCTTTTAAAGCACGAGCTTCGGCAAAAGATATGATTCCCTTTTGGCAAGTACGAGGTACGGTTTCCTGAAAACCAGCAACACATATTAATTAAATTTCAGTGCATTAAAATTTACCTAATGTGACCGTTGGTTAGATTAAATAATAATAAAGAAATTTAAAGCATGTCGGGGTTCTGCCTCTGAACGGTTGCTCATGATAGAGGTAGACTTTGTCATGGTAGGTCTGAGTATCGGTAGGCATCTGTAACGGTAGACTTGTCTGTCGGTAGACTTGATGTATCGGTAGCGGTGGACTTGTAACAGTAGCGGTGGCTCTGCCTTTACCAGTAGCGGTAACTCTTTATCGGTAGCTGTGGCTCTGCCTTGTTACAGTAGTGGTAGCTCTCTATCGGTATCTATGGCTCTGCCTTGTAACGGTAGCGGTAGCTCTCTATCGGTAGACTTTGCATAACGGTGAACTTCAACATATCGGTAGCTGTCATCTTTGCTGTAACGATAACTGTCTACTTCGATGCAGCGGTAGACTTTGAGTATCGGTAGACTTTGAGTAGCGGTAGACTTTGAGTACCGGTGAACTTCGTATCGGTAGCTCTTATTCGATATCAGTAGCTTTAAGTCATAACGGTAGCTACTATCTGTAACGGTAGCTATAAACTCTTTAAGCATTCTCTTGGCAGAATGAGTTAAGTCACAGTAAACATATATCCGATAATGCACATTCAAGATATAAATAAGGAATGGTTGGGATTATCAAAACATAATAAAGCAACCTAATTTCAGAGGGTTCAACAATCTCCCCCTTTTTGATAATCACAACATATGCCAATAAAAAAATATCAAATTATGATATAAACAGTATAGTATCAGAGAAATCAAAATAATAATAATAATAATAAAAAATTAAATATATATATATATATATATATATCAGAGGAAAAAAATGAACAAAATTCTCTTTTGGTTTTCCAAGAATTTCTCCCCCTTTGTGATTAACAAAAAGATACATTTGGGAAAAGCAGAAAAGTACAAAAATACAATGAATCCCATCAAAAAAAATAGAAGCACTCAATCATCCTCTCAGATAGGTGTCTTTCCCTTGGGATCAGCAGAGGGAGCAGAGGTAGAGTCAGCAGGATTGGGAATTCTGGAAAGAACTATTGGGGGATCAGCAACTGATCCAGCACCAGATCTGTAATTTGTCTCTTTCTTAGGGATCAAAGGTGTCAAGCTCCTAATGGCTTGAACTGGAGTCAGTTGAGGAGTACTCCCAGTGGCATATGGTGGAAGGGCAGGTGGTACAATAACCGGTCGAGCATCCACATGTAGGAAAGGCAGCAAGAGATTCCTGAAATCCATGATGATGCTTCCACCTCGCTCCATAGCAGAGACCAAATCATCTCTGTTCTCAATAAACTTATCTAAACAGGAGTAAGCTCCTGGAGCTTACTAACCTATTCTCTGAAGGCTTGGGTAACTAGAGGTAACTTCATATTCTCAATCAAAAGCTTGAAATGGTTTTTCATTTGGTGCTTGGTATAAACTTTGTCAAAATAAGAATCCACCTTATTTTTGATTGCCTCTTGAGAAGAAGTAGCTGCCCTCAGGTGATCACGAACAAAACTACTAACTTCCCTAGTGGTAGAAAGAATCTGAGTATCTGATGCACCACTAAGACTGGCCTTAGCCAATTCTTCCTGAAGAATAGTGCGGATCTGGTCAAGGTTCAAACTTGTGTTGGATGAGGGAAGAGGTTTCATTGAGAAGGCCACTGTTTCCTTGAAAGAGTGAGTCAGACTACTAACCATCTTCTGTACAAGTTCATCATGACTGTTCAGATGTTCTTTAACTGACTTCTTAAAAGCCTCAAAAACTTCCACAAACTGTTTGACCACTTCCTTGATATAGAGAATGTCAGTGTGCACTTGGGTTTGAGAACTGTTTAAAGCAGTCAAGGAGGCAATTGATTGTCTAAGAGCAATTACAGCTCCTGTCCAACTCTCAATCTGAGTGTGGCACACCTTAAGTTTTTCCACTATTTGTTCCACAGGACTGGATATAATACATCCAATGGATAACTCAAGGGATTGCTCCACATTTTTTATCTCTTCAACCATACTTTTCTTCATATCTCCCACTGATTATCTTATTACTTCTATCAATTCGGCTTTTAAAGAATTAAGGTCATCTTTTGTTTCCACATTGTCATTCATAGTGGGTAAGGTAACTGGTTCCCTTTGGGCTTGGTCTTCCTCATCAGAATCACCATAAGATACTCCATGAATCATATATCTGGGAGCTGATTTCCGACCTTCAATGTCATATGATACTGATACTGAGCCTAGATTCTCTCCTTCTCTTGGAACATTCTCCTGAGGTATCTCTTCCAACTCTTCTCCCTGAGGTAATTCTGCAATTTTCTCCACAATTTCAGCAGATTCAGTAGCCATTAGTTCTAAGTCATTAATGACTCTGTCATCAACAGGTGCTGCTGCTACATCTTCCTGCTCAGGCACTATCCTAACTGTACTGACTATTAGGGGACTCAAACTGAGATCTCTTTCAACATTTTCCTCATCATCTGCTTCATTATCAGCCTCCTGTTCTCTATGATTGGATTCAGTTGTCTCATCCTCCTCAGAGGTGTCCTTGACAACATATTGGCATGATTCTTCTCCTCCTTCTGTAGTCTTTGAATCATTATCCTTCAAGACAATTTCTCTCTTTGGTAGTTCTTTTGGAGGGCTAGCTGCTCCATAAGAAATAACTTGATGCATAGGACTAGGGGGTAAGTCTGGATCTCCTCCTTCCTCAACTGAAGTCTCTTCCTCCTCAGCTTCATCATCACTGTAAACTGGTTCTGGCTCATCTGGTCCAAGACCAGGATCTCTAACATCTTTTGGTCTGGATGGATGATTCTCAGGAGTGAATTTCTCATAAATTTTTCCATCATCATTTACCCATGATTTATTCCAAGGATTCCAGCTGACTTTCATGTATTTACAAATAGTTCTTGTAATACAGAGGTTATCCTTAACCACTACCAGCTCATCCTGAGGTCCATCTATCTCCTTCACTTTCAGCATCACAGAAATTAGTTTGGAGAAAAACAGGGCATTTGATTTTGACTTTGGTCTAGTCATCTATTCTACTTGAACCATAATCAATCTACATAGATTGATTTTCACACTGTGCTTCAGCAAATGTACCAAATATATGTCTTGGAATCTTAAAGTGGAAAAGTCTCCTCTTCTCGGACTAACAACATGTTGAATAAATTTAAATAACAACTTATCTTATCCTTCCATCTCTGAAGCAATCACCTTTATAGGGGTCCCATTCCCTATGAGTTTCAGCAAAGCGTTTTCATATGGAAATATATCACTGGTCGAAGGTACAGACTTGGAATAATAAGTAAAATCACCCTCATGTGGAACTCTTAGGTTCTCAGCCCATTCTCCTGAAGTAAACGATACTTCCTGACCATTCACATAAGAAACCATTCTGCTTTCTTCTTCAGACTTTTCAAAATGAACGAATTCGTAGAACTATTTCACCAATCCTGGATAGTAAGGTCCGTTGTTGTTCGTGATGCATTCTAGCCAACATTGTTCTTTTAACACTATAAGAACCAGCGACTTGCTTTCCATAACCCATTCTGCACACACCTCTTTTTCAACAACTATATCGCGCTTCGATAGGTGTGGATTTACTGATCTTCTCTGAGCTAAACTTCCCTTTCCACTTCCACTGGCATCAGTACTAGCTACTTTTTGTCTCTTCAGTGCTGGCGCTTCACTTCCATCAGTTATCTGTGGTCTCTTGACTCGGGCCATTACAGATTTGAAGCTAGGGTTCTGAAGGTCGAGAGGATTAGGTTTAGGAGTGTTTGAGAAGACAAGTTCGCGATGAGATTGAGTGAGTCTAGTTTGAGTTTTAATATCATTTAGGATTCATAAATCACATAAATCATAAAATAAAATAAAACGGTTCGATGTCTCGGCTTTTAAAAAAAATGAAAATGTACTGGTAAAGTTCTCTAACGGTGAGGTTTCTCTAACGGTGAGGCTTCTCTAACGGTGAGGTTTCTCTAACGGTGAGGTTTCTCTAACGATGAGGTTTCTCTAAGCTATAGTTAATCATACCTAACTCATGTTTGATGTAATTTAATCTCTCAGAATTCAACGGCTTTGTAAAAATATCAGCTAACTGATGTTCAGTGCCAATGAATTCAAGAGTGATATAACCCTTTTGATAGTGATCCCTCACAAAGTGATGTCTCACATAAATATGCTTTGTCCTAGAATGAGATACCGGATTTTTAGAAATGTTAATAGCACTTGTATTGTAACACTTTATAGAGACATGTTTGAATTGATATCCATCGTCTAGTAAAGTGTGTTTCATCCACAAGATTTGTGCACAACAACTACCAGCAGCTATATACTCAGCTTCGGCAGTAGATAATGCAACAGAATTCTGCTTCTTACTACACCAAGATACTAGCGATTTGCCTAAGATGTGACATGTTCCAGAGGTGCTTTTTCTGTCTAACTTACAACCAGAAAAATCAGCATCAGAATAACTCAATAAATAAAATGATTGTCCTTTTGGATAAAATAGTCCTAAATTGGGAGTATGTTTTAGATATTTGAAAATTATTTTAACAGCAGTCAAATGAGACTCCTTTGGGTTTGCTTGAAATTGAGCTCACATGAATACACTGAACATGATGTCGGGTCTACTGGCAGTAAGGTACAGTAGACTTCCTATCATACCTCTGTAGTTGGTTTGATTTACTGGTTCCCCAGTTTCATCACTATCCAACATACAGGTGGTACTCATAGGTGTATCACTGCCTTTACTACTATCCAATGAAAAACGTTTTAGAAGATATTTAATATATTTACTTTGATTCAAAATAATACCATTTTTGTTTGGAAAGATCTGAAATCCAAGGAAAAATTTGAGTTGTCCCATTAAGCTCATTTCAAACTCGTTTTGCATTATTTTTGAAAAATCAATATATAAAGACTTTTTCGAAGATCCAAAAATAATATCATCTACATAGATCTGTACTATTAAAACATTTTTAGAAATCCATTTAATGAAAAGAGTAGGATCAACTATTCATTTAGTAAATCCTTTTGAAATAAGAAAAGAGATGAGCCTATCATACCAAGCTCTTGGATCTTGCTTTAAACCATATAAAGCTTTTGATAGTTTGAAAACATGATTGGAAAAATGGGGATTTGTAAAAACAGGAGGTTGTTCAACAAATACATCCTCATTTATATATCCATTCAGAAAAGCGCTTTTAACATCCATTTGATAGAGTGTGAAATTCAGATGAGCAGCATAAGCAAGTAATATCCTAATGGCCTCTAATCTAGCCACGGGTGTAAAAGTTTCCACATAGTCTATTCCTTCCTCTTGACTATAGCCTTGTGCAACTAGCCTAGCCTTGTTTCTAATGATAGTTCCAGATTCATCAACTTTGTTCCTAAAAACCCATTTAGTGCCTATGGTTGGAGTGTCCTTAGGTCTTTCCACTAATTCCCAAACGTTGTTTCTTTCAAACTGATTTAGTTCTTCTTGCATAGCCATTACCCAGAATTCATCATTGATAGCATCATTGATATCTTTGGGTTCAAGTTGTGAGAGAAAAGCATGATATTCAACCTGATTTCTTAGAGAAGCTCTAGTTTGTGTTCCTCTATTTAAATCACCTACAACAGCATCAAGAGGATGATCCTTAGAGTTCTAACACCTCTATAAGGAGTTGAACTGGCTTCTTCAGAGTTGTCTACAGGTCTGGAATTGGTATGAGTAGATTTTGGAAAATTTCCAGAACTGGATTCTTTTACAGGGGATTCAGTATTCTTATCATTTATGTCCAGATTTGACAAATCTTCCTCAACATATTCAAGGTAGGATTTAGGCTCATGTGGATCAGTCTCATCGAATTTGACATGAACTAATTCTTCCACACATTTGGTTCTTTTATTGAAAACACTATAGGATTTACTAGAGATAGAGTAACCTAGGAAAATTCTTTCATCACTCTTGGATGAAAATTTTTCAAGATTGTCTTTAGTGTTATGGATAAAGACTTTGCAACCAAAAACTTTGAAGTAATTAACCTTAGGGTTCCTATTATTCCAAAGTTCATAAGGGGTCCTTTTTAGAATAGGTCTAATTAAAACTCTATTAATGACATA
This sequence comes from Viscum album, assembly GCA_963277665.1. Lineage (NCBI taxonomy): Eukaryota > Viridiplantae > Streptophyta > Magnoliopsida > Santalales > Viscaceae > Viscum > Viscum album. The sequence continues at coordinate 811,522,803 of OY728161.1, read as the reverse complement.
GCAAGCTGTATTTACAGCTTCAGCCCAAAAATAAATAGGTAAGTCATACTCAGTAAGCATAGTCCTTGCAATTTCTTGAAGGGTTCTATTTCTTCTTTCCACTACACCATTCTGTTGGGGTGTTCTAGGAGCAGAAATGTTGTGATTATAGCCATTGTGTGAGCAGTAGGATTCAAATTCATGATTCTCAAACTCACGCCCATGATCACTCCTCAGGGTCTTAATTTTGAGTCCACTAAGATTTTCTACAGTCTTGGAATATTTAACAAACTAGGAACATGATTCACTTTTGTGAGCTAGAAAGTATACCCAAGTGTATCTAGAAAAATCATCTACAAGAACATAAACATAGTGCTTCCCATTTAAACTTGAAACTCTTGAAGGTCCAATCAAATCCATGTGAACCAATTCAAGTGGCTGAGAAGTTGAAACTTCTTTCTTTGGTTTAAAATAAACTTTGTGTTGTTTTGCCTTTTGACAGGGATTGTACACTTTATCATTTGGGAATTCTAATTTGGGTAGGTCTCTAACTAATCATTTCTTAGAAAGTTTCTTAAGTGAGTGAACATTACAGTGTCCTAGTCTCCTATGCCACAACCAAGACTCTTTATAGAAAGTATTTAAGCAGGAAACATTTTGTTTGACCAAGGAATTTAGATCAACAGCATATACATTCTCTTTTCTAGATGAAGTGAAAACTAAGTCATGTTTTGAATTAAAAACATTGCATGAATTATTTTCAAATTTAACATTAAAACCATCATCACACAACTGAGATATACTAAGTAAGTTATACTTTAATCCGTCAACAAAAAGTACTTTAGAAATCAAAATTGTATCAGGGTTACCAATCTGGCCTAAGCCGATGATTTTTCCTTTTGCATTGTCACCAAAGGTGAAATGCCCACCTTCAACCTTAATCAGACTCTTGAAGCAAGAATATTCTACTCTCTTATGTCTTGAACATCCGCTGTCCAAATACCATAGAGTGTTACAGATGCTCTTTAAACAATTTCCCTGCAAAACAGATTAGACATAGGATAATTTTGGTACCTAGATCTTTTTGGGTCTAGAAAGGTTAGCTAATAAAACATTGGGAACCCATATTTGCTTTATAGTTTTTCTAAGACCAGAAAGCATATTTTGAGACAAAAATACTTTGTTGGGTCCTTTAGAAAACTGTTTTGTATAAGATGGTCCTGAACTAGAACTAGCAGAAAACTGTCCAGATTTTGGGAAAAATTTGGTTTTTCTTACATGTCTCTGTCCAGGCTGATATCCTAGACCGGTTGTATATTTGGGAGCAATATTTTTTCCTAGCAGTTGTGTCAAGGTATCCCTACCAGCAGTGAACATTTCAATATCTTTTCTTAATTGTTCATTTGATAATTTAAGTTGAGTGTTCTCTTTAAATAGTTGAGCATACTTCTCTTTTTCCACACTTAAAACTGTTTCAATATTACTAGTCAAAGCATGTTGTTTCTTCAAAGATTTATATATATTCTTTAGTTCATTGCAAGTATCTTCCATCATATTGCAATATTCAAACAGTTCAGCTTTAGACATATTTTCCTCATTGTCTGAATCATGGTCATTTCCAGAATAATAATTGTTTAAAGCTGGTGAAATAGGTACCTCAGATCTGTTAGTCATGAAACACATATTAGAAAGATTTCTTTCAGATTCACTAGCTTCTGATTCACTTGTGCTGTCCTCCGAAGCACTCCAGGTTGCTTTCATTGCTTTCTTGTACCTCTTGTCCTTATAGTCATATTGTTTCTTGAATTTTAACTTAGGACAGTCGGCTTTGATGTGTCCTTTCCTCTTTCATTCATAGCAGACTATATCATCTTCTTTATCCGACTTCTTCCACTTGCCTTGTTGATCATACTTACCTTTGTAGCTAGGTTTTCTGAAAAAAAAAAATCTTCCTATAGAACATCTTGAATCTCCTGGCTATTTGAGCCATTTCTTCATCATTGTCAAAATCTGAATCTTCACTAGACGAGCTTTCAGTAGGCACATGTACGTTCTCCTTGTCTTTACTCTTTGATGCAGTAGTCTTAAATGCCACAGATTTCTTCTTGGGTTCATCATCTTCTTCTTTCTTCACCTTCAATTCTTCTTCATACATCATTATTTTACCAATTAACTCCTTGACAGGCAGTGTTCCAATGTCACAGGATTCTCTGATTGAGACAGACGTGCCTCTCCATCTATCTGGCAAACATCTCAGTATTCTCATGATTTGTTCCTTTGCTGGAACACCCTTTCCAAGTGTGCTCATTGTGTTGACTATCTCATTAAACCTGAGATACATGTCAGAAATGGGTTCATCAGCCTTCATTTTAAAGTTATCATATTTAATAGTATAAGTATTTAACAACATTTCCTTAAAATTAGTTGTTCCTTTATGAGAAACAGCCAAGGTATCCCAAATATCAAAAGCTGTTTTGCAGGTAGAAATTCTATTGAATTCCTCATCTACTAAAGCACATTAGAGGGCATTTATGGCTTTACAATTATTATTGTAAGCAGCCTTAGTAGGTTCATCCCAAGTTATTCTTTCAGTTTCTGGAATTTTGTATTGAGATTCTATAGCAGTCCATATATCAAAACCCATACTTTCTAAATGGATTTTCATTTTAAGTTTCCACTGAGCATAGTTATTTCCATTGAAGAAAGGTGGCCGGTTAGTAGCAGCACCCTCAAGTATATTATCCATTATAAACAAAATTTAAAGTGATAAAAATTTAGAAATAACCGAAATTTTAAGAACTTTAAAATACAACTAAAATCACAGTTAAAAAACAGAGTAATATAGAAAATATTTTATTTCCTTTGATACCAAATGTTGGTCGGAGTGGATACTCAAGAGGGGGGTGAATTGAGTTCCAATTTAAAATTTCTGCTAAAAACAATTTCTATTAAAAACCCCAAATTTCAAAAACATATTAAACTGTAGTGAATTTATACAGATTATAAAGGTTCACTTAGTTTCTCAAAGATTGATTAGTTCTCCGTTAACTTAATCTTATGATTAATTTCACTTTTGAAACTAACTTACTGGTTTACAATAAATATAAACACCTGCGAGTTTAACTATCAAAGTAGCCTTGAAAATAAATTATATTTCAAAGTAATAGCAGTGGAATATGAAATAGATAAGTATTGTATGGATATAAACTTTAACTAAAAACACAAAGGAGTTAACCAAGAGGTTCAGTCTCAATTCGAGACTTAGTCCTCTCAAAAGTTTTATATAAGGATGATCCACACCCTGGATCGTGGTTCAACAGTTTACAACTGTCCAGGTCCAAGACCTCTACCACAGTTATTCGTGGGAACAAACACAACAGCAACCAGCTGTTCAGGTCACACAACCTCTACCACTGTCCCAGTGGGAAAACAAATATGTAAGAGTGTTGAGTGAGGATTTACAAATCCTCCAGTTAAAGCACAGGAGACAGTGTGTGTGTTAAATACAACAGATAACACACACTGCTCAATATGTAAAAAGATAAATCACAGAGCAAACATTTAGAGGGTAGAAATGGCTCTAGTGATCTTAGTGCAGCTCTCGACTCCTTTTGTTGATTAGAATTCGTTCTGAGTCTTCTTCTGGTTTTTGTCTGGAAAACAGAGTATCATCTGTTTCCTTGACATCCAGGTTCAGCTTGATTATCGGCTCAGAGAATGAAGAGATTTGTGTAGTTCTTCTTTAGCATAAATTGCTCGACGTATGCTCTATGTTCTGGAGGCTGGTAGCAGTAGTCTCGGGAGTGAAAGTTCTCCAGTTGTTCTTTTTGCACGTTTTGAGCTTGATCGCCAGCGTATATTCTGTGCTCTTTTATGCATCCTTCTTTTAAATCACGAGCTTCGGCAAAAGATATGATTCCCTTTTTGCAAGTACAAGGTATGGTTTCCTAAAAACCAGCAACACATATTAAATAAATGTCAGTGCATTAAAATATACCTAATGTGACCATTGGTTAGATTAAATAATAATAAAGAAATTTAAAGCATGTCGGGGTTATGTCTCTGAACGGTTGCTCATGATAGCGGTAGGCTTTGTCATGGTAGGTCTGAGTATCGGTGGGCATCTGTAACGGTAGACTTGTCTTTCGGTAGACTTGATGTATCGGTAGCGGTGGACTTATAACAGTAGCGGTGGCTCTGCCTTTACCAGTAGCAGTAACTCTTTATCGGTAGCTGTGGCTCTGCCTTGTAACGGTAGCGGTAGCTCTCTATCGGTAGACTTTGCATAACGGTGAACTTCAGCATATCGGTAGCTGTCAGCTTTGCTGTAACAATAACTGTCTACTTCGATGCAGCGGTAGACTATGAGTATCGGTATACTTCGAGTAGCGGTAGACTTTGAGTACCGGTGAACTTCGTATAGGTAGATATTATTGGATATCAGTAGCTTTAAGTCATAACGGTAGCTACTATCTGTAACGGTAGCTATAAACTGTTTAAGAATTCTCTTGGCAGAATGAGTTAAGTCACAGTAAACATATATCCAATAATGAAAATTCAAGATATAAATAAGGAATGGTTGGGATTATCAAAACATAATAAAGCAACATAATTCCAGAGGGTTCAACAATATAGTTCATTAATGAAATGTATATATAAAACCAGATTCTGTTTTTTTTATCATAGAAATTTACAAATTGAATGTATGTTTTATTTCTATAATCACCACTTTAATTAATTTATCTTCAAATATTCTAATCACATACATAGTTGGGCATAGGTGATGGAACATTTACTTTATTGTCTATATCAATTACAATTTTTCCTATTTATAATGTTGGTTTCATCAATGTGAATTTTTTATGTGATTATAATTGTATCATATAAGATTACCTTAATGGTTAAATATGTTCCCTAGTTTCTCCCTATAATATTTTACTTGATTTGGTTTAATAATATTAATTTTCAATAAATATAATTATTTTTTACTTCATTAGTATAGATAGTTCAAATAATCACGAACATGATCTAGGTTTTGTGAAAGTAATAGTAATTAGTATACAACTCATGTAATATTAAGGATATTAATGTTTACAATTTTTATATCATAGTGTTTTATTTTAATTATGAACATAATTATTGTATTTCTAATTGACATGAGACTAAGCTATTTTTTTCCAACATCAATTTAAATATCATTTTTTTGAATTTTAGAATATATCTGTTGTCAATGTCGGGAAGAATTAATGTATTAACTAGTTGAATAAACCCTGTGATTCATATCTTTTTAATGTTATTTTCAATGATTCTTCCATTCAATAATTTCAAAACATCATATATGTATTCCAATTCTCTTCATATTAAATGTTTTATATAGAGGCATCATTATGTTTGTGTAGAGAAATTAGTTTAATGAGAACTATAACAATGATATAAATTGATCCCACCTATTTTTCTAGTCTATCAATATATCTACTAAGTTATAATCAATTTATTACATAGTAATATTTATTTGTAAATAATATTAGGGATGATAGACGATACTAATTTTTAACTCAGTATACATGGAATATTGAAGAATTATCTAGAGCATAGAGTAGACCTTTAGATCCTGGTCATACATGACAAAAAGTTGTTCAAAATGGATGATCTCAGAATTCTTGACATATATCATGTAATATTGACCAATTAAGAAGCCTTATTTAATTGAGATGGTGTTATCTGGCTAGGTGAATTATTCTAATTCAATACATTTGATAGTGTTTCCTATTGATGTATTTTATTGATTGGTGATATTTTCTGTGGAGATGTTATTTCATTTATATGTATGTATGGGTAACGATAAAATCATCGATTATGGTATTTTATTCACTACTAATACTATATGATATAAAAAATACATTGAGCTACCTTTGGAAATCTCAGTCTTCATATTCACTATCCATAAATTCTCTAAAGGATATCAATACATATTTTTTCTTTTTTCATATACAAATACTAAAAATACATGTGGATAATAAAATGATCATTAGTTGTCTCATGGGTGGATTTTAAAGATTGTCTAAATAATGACAAACAAAATAATTCTTTCAATCATGAATTTATAAATCATTCCTTCAATAGTTTTATCATAGTCTTTTGATGTTTCATATCATCTCATTTTTTAACATTAATTTAATATTGAATTTATTGATGGTAAATATATTGGGAATTGAAATATTTCATCCCAAAATTCATGATTTATATATCCATAAATTGAATTGAAATAAATATATAGTCTTTTTAAATTCACATTATAGATATAGTATAAGTTTCTTTTTTTTCTATGGGAATCTGCTACCCTCTTTTACTATCATGGATAGTACTGATCATTGCGATTATTGTTCTTTTTTTAACAACAATTTTATTCAATGTGTCATGTTCCTCTACTTGAATGTTAATACATGCATTATTCTCACATGGATAGTATTTTATTGATCCTTCTGAAAATAATATATATTTATCTATAACCACAATAAAAATATCAAATCAGGTGGCTCCAAATAATTTATTTTTGTTGTTCTCTTCATGGATCATAAATTATTAATTTTAAATATCTACAATGTTGACATTTTAAATGATTACCCACCCAATCCATTCATTGATGTATCACTATATAACCACAAAACATTTATATATAAGTGGAGTATTTTTACACGTTATTTTGTATTCCTCTTCTTTAGATCATTATAAATATTAGCATATTATTAAACAATAGAATGCCTCTATATGTCAGCATAGTTAGTAGGATCGAAAATCAAGAAAATATTCTAAAAACATTAGGGAATGAAAATATTATTCATGATAACTATGGTACATTTATACCATAATAGATGTAGGTTACTCCACATATTCCTTTTCCTTTGATATATATAAATAAATTTCCAAATTTCTAATCACGTAACCCAATATTGAATCATTGAAATCCAAACAATCACTAATGAAAAACATTTAATAATAATTAATTTTCCTTAATTTATTCATCTAAATAATTGGATATTCTTTATTTTCATCATTTATATTATCTTATATAAATATATAATGTAAAAGGACCACTAATACTTTAATTAAGTATTTTCTAAACAATCTATTTTTCATTTCCATGATTATTTTTAGGGAATTCCTATGTATAGATGGAATCACTATGTAAAGAATTTTCCAATGTATCATATAGAACATTATAATTTTTATATAATGACTCTTAAATTCTAGTTCATGATATATATAAATAATTTAAACTATATGTATTATCCAGTATTTTCAAATCTGTTCAAATATATTATTAGTCAATACTGGTGGACACTTGTTTTCCATGATGACATTTTGATACAAATTGTAGACGATTCAAGGCCATATTTACCCATAAATAACCTTGAAAATAAGTATCGGTTAACCCCAAGGAAATTAAATAGTGTGTATAAACCCATTATCTAAATGATGTTATTTTTTATTCTTTTAGTCCAGTAGTTCTATTAGAGACCTAAAACTGGAGATGTTTAAAATAGTTGATTGATTTTTTTAAATTTTAACGGATAACCCTATATACCGATCTAGGGATTGGACCAAAAATTCATTATGGAGTATATATTTATTTCCACTTAAAGTGTTTATCTAGATGAATTATTATTTAACTTATCATAATAATTTAGGTAATATATTCTTATTCATTTGGTAGAAACAATAAAAATGTTGTGTAATTTTTTAAAGGGAATTCATATTCATATTGCATTGATGCAAGATAATGAGACAGTTTAAGATATGGAAAGTTATTTCTACTTACAAATAGTTATTGTGGGATCTATATAATGACATGTAAAATATTCCTAATTTATAAAACAAATCTACTGCTGTATTAATTTTGTGTTTCAATGGATGATTATTAAAAAAATCACCAATAGGTAAAATTTACAACACATGGACTTTTGTGAATTAAAAGAATGTTTTTCATCGATATACTTAATTTCAAGTAATTATTAGGATATTTTTAGGCCTTTATTCCATATAATAATTATAGAAATGATTAAATTTACAGTCAATTAAATCATTTTCAATTATTGTGTGAATTTTAATAGTTCCTTGTACTATATATTTTTGTTCTACTCCAATAGATTTGGTTATGTATTTTTATTTATATAACTATAATTATTATGGGTTTGAATCTTGGTGATATAGAGACAAAATCTATGATTAGTGAAAAACAACTGAGTAATCTAGATTGAATTTTAGAAATGAATTTGAATGGTTCATGATTTTTATTCCATGTTATTGGGAAATGTAGGTTCCCATATTACCCTATCAATTTGGATTTTATTGATAATATAGAAATGTTTGATAATTCAGTGGTTGATTTTTTTCCCTTCCCCATTTACAAGGATTGTCTCTTAAATTTATTAACATCAATAACCCTTGGTTTTTTCAGGATCATTCATAGTTCCCATGTTCATTAGTTTTCATGCATTGGACCTAGAGTAGTGTAACATCCTAGATAAATAGATAAATATGAAATTTTCATTTTAAATAATATTTGTTGAAATAAATATTAATTTTACTTTAATGTTTCTCTATTTTTTATGGTTTACCCGATATGCAAAAACGGGTTTCTTTGAAATCTTACGTTGCACACTAATAATATAATATTATTATTTTAAATTGTAGTTAACATCATGCCATTGTATTGGTGGGAATTAATAGAACTAACTAAAATATTATTATATATGTATGTTAAATGTTTTTACATTTAATCAATAAAAGATAAAGGCCCAAAATTTCAATGATTCTAATTTTAAGCATAATTTACTTTAAAAGGGTGATTTACCGCCTTTTAATGGAGAAACCTCTTTAAATATTGTCTATTTTACGTTTATATATTCCATTTTAAAAAATAAAATCCTTCTTTATAATCGGGACATCAAAATTTAAATTTGGTAAATTTCTTGTATTTTTCTGATAGAGTTCATTTTTAATGAATAGTGAAAAATAATGTAATTTAATTCAAAACTGCCTTTTAATCTAAATTATTTTTATGGTTAGATTAGCTTATTAATAGGTTTTAAAGTGTAACTAGAATATATTTTTACATTTAAATCCAATTTTGGTCATTGTAAGTAATTTTACTTTGAAATTGGACACATACAAGTGTCAATTTTTTGATAGTGTATATTTCTTAAAAACCCACGTTTTGTTTTTACTACGAGAATTAATTTTAAATTAATTAATCCAACATATATGTTTTGAATTTGGTAAAAATAAACATCATTTTATAATTCATAATATCAATTATTTCTCCAGCTGATGTTTGATAGTTTCCTAAAATTCATCAATTATTTATGAATAGTGAAACCATTAAGTAGTAGTTAACAATTTTGACTTTTTCATTTAAATGATATTTTACCACTTCTGGGAATTGAAATTCGAAAATCCAACGTACATGGTTGTTATTATTATGTAAAATATGGTTCAATAAGATGAAAATAATTATTTCTGAAGAGTAACTTTTGACTTTCATTTACCACGGTTAAAGATAGATAGGGTAATTCAAGGTAAAAAGAATATAATAACAATACAAATTAAACTTAACATCTATCCTAACATTATATTATGATTCATTTCCTACAATTTAATTACTTAGGATGATTTTGGGACTCCATGTAGCCACTTATGAGTGACAATGACCCATTATTTTAATTAACATATAGTAAAGACAAAAATGACACAAACAAATATCCTTTAGTAAATTAATTATTACATAAGGTTATATAAGATATATTTTTGGCCATAAATATTCTATAGAAATCTAAAACGATTTCATACATCATAGTATTTTTTTATAATTTTAGACATTAAATAAATAATATTATTTATTACACAATAATGATGCAGCGTTAACCTCATTTATAAACGATTTAAATAAATAAGCTTATAAATATTTAAACAACATCCAAAAACCAGTACAATTAGTATTGGATTATTTTATTTCTACCAGGACTCATCTTATATTCGACTTTAATATGTTTTGGACTTTTAGAAACCAAAAATAATTATATAATAAAATAATAATTTCACACTATCCTAAAGATCCAATTCTCCCTGATTTAAAAAGGCCTTACTTATAAACAATACCTAACACCTCTAAAACCCCTTGGATCATCCAAACTCTATTCAATTAAGCTCTTTAAATCTGTTTTCTCCTACTAGAATCATTACATTAGGCTGAAGGCACTTCAAGAGGTTCTTTTGGTTCAAACCATAGGGAGAGACCTGAATAAATTGTAATAGTTTCTCTTAAATTATTTTGTTTTATTTTGTTTCATTTTACTTCTCCATCCCCTAAAAATATTTTATTTTTTTCATTCTTAACAAAACCAGTATAATTAGTATTCTAGGATGTTTTTATGAGAATTATTTGATCTACACTTACACACACCTTCATCTAATTGGTTAAGAACATAATGTTTCTGTGGATGGAAAATTAACGCCTCATGAAACTATAATTGTTCAATTATCTCCCATCGCCTCTCATGGTTTCCATTAAGTTGGAAATCTATTTATATATGATATATATTATGTTTATGTCTTTTTTATGATACTGTATTTTCCAATTATTTCGTACCTTTATGGTTTCCATTATGGGTAAATACGATAATTTCATTTGATTAAGTGCGGAATACCACCCCCTCAAAGGGATATGACTTGTTAATGCCATTTGTGGGACGTATAAAGAATTATGTTAATGATATTATATATTATATTGTATTTGAATTATAATTTAACTATGTATCATTATGTTTTAATTCAATTTAAATACGAAATAGAAAAGGAAGTGGCATTTTTGTGTACCTACGACTTACTGTCTCCATGAACGGTGCATTACATTTATTAAATCTATATGTTTTGTAATATTAAAAAAAGTATATACTACATATATATGATATATATGATAAATTAATCAAGAATTTAATTTTGTATATAATTGACATTCGGACACATTGAAAACTTGAAAATATAAAAGATCATTTTTGACTAAATTACAAAATATCGACAAAACGACCATTTTAATCTTACATGATTATGTAATGTTTATAACATGTTGACAAGATATATAAAAGTAATAATAAACACGAAAAAGGTTTGTAAGAAAGTAGAAATTAACTTTAGTTCATTATTCATGATATTAAGGAATGAACGGGTCATGTCGGTCACGAGGTAAGGGAACTTCTTAACCCAATTTATGTTCTTTGGATTGATACTCTCTTTCATATTTATGTCATTATATGATTATGTTAGAAATGAATTTTGAGTTAAAATATTATATTTATATGTACTTTATATGTACTTATAGTGAATACACATTATCGATTTATTTTATTTATAAAATTATCTTGTTAAGGGACTTCATACCAATCTCTATTCATTGAGGCATGTTTCATTTTAACGCACGAAGGTATTTTATATGGTGTTTATACCCGTTTGAATTTTACATTCATTATAAGGTAATATTTTTTCTACTAAGCATTTTACTAAATGAAAAATATAATGTTTCTTTTAATGTAATCATTGGTAACATCCTTTTCTGCCTCCTCATCTATTATTTGATCTTTGGATTCCTTATCAAGGAGTAATGTTTTTAAAAGGAAAATAATTACGATATTTACTTTTACATATTTTGGTATTGAAAATGGGTTTTGTATTTATTAATTCAATATCTAGTTATATATCTTGAAAATATATATTGTTATTGCAATTTGGGAATGATATCTTTCTTTTATGATTATGTTATGTGCTATGATTATATTTTGGTCATTGGGAATTATTTACGTATATGGGTGGTTCCATGATAATCCTAGGGAGGGTGTGCCCAAGATAGCTCTACAATGCATTGGGTAATGTGACAAAGGTAAATGTGAATGTTTCTCCTAAGAGATTTATGTAACATACCGTGATGGGTATTCCAAATGTAACTCCCATTGAAGGTGTGATAGCTACAATTTATGAATGATATGGATGCCTCAAGTCACATTTATGAATCATGATTTCTATGTGTAATTCATAAATCATATGATTTCATGAGGTATGTTAAAGTGATTATATTATGTATGTATTGATGATATAATGTTTTCTTTCATTTTTTTATAACCCTTACTGAGCATTTTATGCTCATACCCTGTTTTGAATTTTTTTGAGAGGACTTAAAGGGAACATGGTCAAGGATGGGATCAAGGGAAATTAATGATGTTTAAAACATAGAAATGGACATGAATCTTTTTTTCAAGTGATTTATTTTATGAAATAAATGTATACTAAGTAGAAGTGTCTACTTTGTAATTTTTGAGATGTAATGTAATATATATGGACTGATTCTCTGAAACTCTAATCCAAACAAGATCCTCAATGTAAATTATTCATTTAATTCAAGATAATGTATTGTTTTAAGGCTGGCTCCTTATTATTGGTTTCAATAGTTGGTTTACAAAACTTTAGAAGTTAGGATATTGTAAAATTAATGTAAATAAATAAATTTATTATAATATTTAAACGATATGGTATTTATAGATTACCATGATGCTTCGTCTAATATATTTCTTTGTTAAGAATGGTTTTCGATAGTGTAAATAGGGCAGCTATGATGGGACAACATCAGGAGGAAGACAACCTTCCAAATCAGCTACCTGAGATGGTCGGAATTGGAAATAAAAAGATTGATGCAATGATGGAACAGTTGATGCAGGCTATAAATGGTGGTGGTATTCTTCCATTAGATCATCCATATCGGGCATAGAGGAACATGTAAGTAGTGGAGAATTTCTTGTGGAAACATCCTCCAACTTTCAGAGGATCGTCTCACCCTGTGCTAGCTGAAGGGTTGATTAATGCTCTGGAGAATATTTTTTATATCATGGGGTGTTCATAACATCAAAAGGATACTCTTGCTATTTATCATTTTAACGGTTAAGTCGATCATTGGTAGGCGATGGTGAAAAATATCGTGGATAGCGAATAGTTTGATGCTCTTGATTGGGATAAATTAAAATGTATGTTTCCTGAGAAATATATTCATAAGGTGGTTTGTATTTGGAAGGAAAAAAAATTCATGTAATTGAGGTAAGAGGATGAATCAGTGGCTGCTTATGAAGAAAAATTCACTCGACTAGCACGGTATGCTCCAAATTTCATACCAGATGATGATAGTAAAATGAACCATTTTTACTCTGTATTAAATCCAATGTATCGAATTTGATTTAGCTCCTATTGAGTTAAAAGGTTTTGAAAAGATTTATTGATGTGAAGAGAAGGTGGAAATGGAGTTTTCCTAGGATTAGGTCTCTGTTGAAAAGAATCAGAAAAGGAGGACGAGTTGCCAGGAAAATGGAAAGAACTATTCCCAAAACACTGATGGTATGAAAATTAAGTTTACAATTTGTGAAAATTGTGGTAAAAAGCATGCTAGGGAATGTATTTTTAATTTTTTTAGTGATACCGATGTGGTAAAATGGGACATAAGGCTCATAATTGCACTAAAAAGGAGATGGGTAATGGTGAGACAAAATATAATTTACAGTTAGTAAAATGTTTTTAGTGAAATGAAATCAGCCATTATGCAAATGAGTGTCCAATCAAGAACTCAACTGAGGTAAAAGAGAAAGACTATAAGCCGGAAGGGGTGGGGAAATCATTTGCAACTACTTCAGTAGATATTGGGCCATCAAATGAAGTAGTATCAGGTACACTGTTTGTTTGTTTAGATTATGCCAATTTGTTATTTGATTCTATTCCTACCCATTCATTTTTAGAAGTTTTCTGGTAAATTGGGAATTCCATCTCAAGATATGAATCCTAAACATAGGGTAAAATGACCTGGAAGCAATGTTTTAAAAAAAGAATTTATAAGAGCCTTCTGGTCATTGTGTGCAAGAATAATCGACCTACAAACCTTATTGTTTTGCCTCTCGTAGTATTTGATGTTATTTTGGGTATGGATTGGCTTTTTGTATATCATGCCAAGATTGAATACAGAGCTTTAGAGGTTTCTTTTTAGAATGATATTCAATTTGTGTTCAAGAATGAACCCTTACTTTTGATAACATATCAAGAAGCTGAGAAACTTGTAAAAGATGGAAAATAATGTTACCTTGCACTTATTGTTGAAAATAATGGAACAGTTTAGATTAATGATTTTCTAGTTTTAGATGAGTACCTTGATGTTTTTTATGTTGAGTTTCCTGGTATAATACCTGACATGTATGTTGAATTTACAGTTGACATAGTTCCTAATGATAATGAAATTTCCAAACCCCCTTATTGAATGGCTAAAATTGTACTTTTAGAGATAAAGAAGCAATTGTAGGAGTTATTCGATAAAGCTTTCATTCGACCTAGCACATCACCATGGGATGCTCTAGTCTAGTTTGTTAAAAATAAATATGGTTTTATGATACTTTTCATTGATTATGGAGAATTTAATAACATCACTGTTAAGAACATGTATCGTTTTCCACATATCGATGATTTGTCTGATCAGCACTAGGGAGCTCAGTAATTTTCGAAGATTGATTTGAGGTCGGGGTACCATTCGTTGAAAATAAATGAATCTAACATTATGATGTCCTCGTTTCATAATAGATATGTTTATTATTAATTTGTAGTTATTTATTTTGGTTTAACCAATTTACCAACTGTATTCATGGATCTTATGAATATAATTATCCACGACTTCTTAGATACGTTTGTGGTTGTGTTCATTGATGATATTTTGGTTTATTCTAAAATAACTGAGGAAAATGAATGTCATTTAAGGGTTTACATTGAAATCATAAAATAAAATATACTATTTTTTAAATTCATCAAGTGTTAGTTTTAGTTATAAAAAATTTCCTTCCATGGTTACATTGTTTCAAAAAATGGCATAACTGGTGATCCTGAAAAAACAAAAGTTATTGAAAAATTTCCAAGACCAAAAAATATAACCGAGATCTGTAGTTTTATTGGTTTGGTTGTTATTACTGGATGTTTTTTGAAACTCTTTCAGAGTTATCTATTCAAATGTCTAAGTTAACTCCAAATGGTGTTATTTTCATTTGGACAAAAGAATGTGAGGATTGTTTTTTAGGAATTGAAAAGAAGATTGGTGAATTCTACAGTTTTGGCACTACCATCAAGAAATGGTGAATTTTTTATCTATTGTGATGATTTGTAGAAAGGACTTGGTTGTGTCTTGATGGATAATTATCAGGTAATTTCTTATGCTTCACCTTAGTTGAATCCACATGAGTTAATTTACCCTATACATGATTTGGAATTAGTTGCTGTTTGTTTGGCATTAAAAATTTGGGGGAATCTTTTGTATGGAGTTAAATGTGAAATATATATTGGCAAAAAACGTTTTTAGTAAATATTCACTCTGAAGGAATTTAACATGAGGCATAAGAGGTGTCTTGAATTAATCAAGTAATATGATTATACATTTTATTACCATCTGGGAAAATAAAATAATGTGGCTGATTCTTTGAGTCGAAAAACAAATGCATCATTAACCATTATACTTTTGGAATGAGATCCTTTTGTATTTTATTCGATGAACATTGGCATAGAAGTTTTTGGTTTAGGAAATTACTCTATTTTTTTCAGGTGTTAGTGAAATCAACCATCTCAGATAGAATTAAGAAAGGGCATAAGGATGACAGTGAGTTGCAGAACAAGGTTGAGTTGGTTCAGAATGGTTAGTTTCTTGATTTTAACTTTGACTAAGATTGTGTTTTGAGGATTGGTAAGTGATTATGTGTGCCTTGGGATTCACACCAGAAGAATGAGTTGTTATGTTAAACACATAGATATCTATTTTAAGGCCAACCAGGTTGTACTAATATGTACATAGACCTTCGGGAGTATTACTTTTGGGATGGAATGAAAAGATATATTTCTGATTTTAATGTGAACAGTTTGACTTGTCAACAGGTTAAAGAAGAGTGGATGTTACAGAAAGAGATGCTTAAGTCTTTATAGATGCCAGAGTGGATATGGGAAAATATATCCATGGACTTCAATGTGGGATTACCGAAGACATCTCGAGGTAATAATGCAATCTGGGTTTTTGTCGATCATTTGACAAAATCTGCTCATTTCCTTCCTAGTCGTGTTACTTTATCTCTAGATCAACTTTCTTGGTTGTATGTTAATGGGATAGTTAGGTTATGTGGTGTCCCCCTTTCTATTATATCTATTCGTGATCCCAGGATTACGTCTAACTTTTGGAAAGGCCTTCAAAAGTTGTTTGGTACTGAATTAAATTTTAGTATAGTTTTCTTCCACAATCAGATGGGCAGTCAAGAAGAACAATTCATACTTTGGATGATATTCTACATTTTTTCTCAATGCATTACTAGGAATGTTGGGAAAAACAATTTTCTTTGGTTGAAATTTCTTGTAATAAATGTATTCATTCCATTTTACATATGTCTCTGTTTGAGGAATTATATGGAAAGCGATGTCGAACTCTAGAGTTTTCGGAAGAAGTAGGGGAAAGGTATTTGATGGGACCATAATTGGTAGAACAGATGGTAGAGAATGTTCAATTGATTTAGAAGCACTTGAGAACTGCTCAGAGTATGCAGAAAACTTATGTGGATAACACGAGGATGGATCATTCTTTCGAGGTAGGTGACCTTTTTTTCCTCAAAGTATCTCCATTGAAAAGGGTGATGCATTTTGGAAATAAGGGAATATTGAGTCCAAAGTTCATTGGACTCTATGAAATCAAGGAGAAAGTGGGATCAGTTTCTTATAGAGTGGATTTAACTCTATTTTTGTCAAAGGTATATAATATTTTTCATGTTTCAATGTTGAGAAACTATATTCCAGATTAATCTCATGTTGTGAGACCAAAAATAGTTCGTTTGGATGAGAATATCTCTTGTGAGGTCCAACCAGTCCAGATTCATGACCATAGAGAGAAATGTTGCGGAATAAATTAATTCATCAGTTAAATGATTTGTGAAAAAACTACATGGTTGAAGAGGCAATGTGGGAATCTGAAAATTCTATGAGGGATAAGTACCCCCGTTTATTTTATAAGTTAATAAAATTTTGAGGACACAATTCCCAAAAGGGGGGAAGGATGTAACATCAAAGATAAATAACGAAATATGCATTTTTCATTTTAATTAATATTTTGTGAATTAAATATTAGTTTTACTTTAAATGGGTTTCTATGTTCGATGGCATACCTGATATGAAACAACGGGTGTCTTTGAAATCTTAGGTTGCACACTGACAATATAATATTATTATTTTAAATGGTACATAACACATAGTCATTGTATAGGCAAGAATTAATAGAACTAACTAAAATATGATTATATATTTATTCAAAAAAATTTAAATTTATTTAATAAAACTTAGAGTCTTAAAATGTGAATGAATTTTAATTTTAAGAATAATTTACATTAATAGGTTGATTTACCACCTTTTAATGGAGAACCCTCATTAAATATAGATTTTTTTACTTTTATATATTCTATTTTACAAAATAAAATATTTATTTAGAATCAGGACATCAAAATTTACTTTGGGTAAATTATTGGTATTTTCCTGATAAATATCATTTTTAATGAATTGTGAAAAAATACTCTATTTTAATTCAAAACTGCCTTTTTAAATTAATTTATTTATATGGTTATATTTTCTTTTTAATTGAATTTAATGCTTAATTAGAATATATTTTTTTCTTTTAATCCAATGTTGTTCATTGGAAGTAATTTCACTTTTAAATTGGACATAAACAATTGTCAATCTTTTGATAGTTAATATTTCTTAAAACCACACTTTTTTTGTTTTGAGAATAGGAATTAATTTCAAATTAATTAATCCAACTTCAGTGTTTTCAATTTGGTAAAATAAAATTAATTTTTAGTTTGGAATATCAAATATATATTAGGCTTAATTATTTTTATTTTTCTGGAAAACATCGATTTTTGATGAATATTGAAACCACTAAGTAGTAGTTAAAATCTGACTTTTTCATTTAAAGGAAATTTGACCATTTCTGTTTATTAAATTTTGAAAATCCTACATACCTGGTTGTCATTAGAATGTTAAATGTGGTTCAATAAGATGAAAATAATTTTTGGTAAATATTATCTTATGACTTTTATTTACCGTTGTTAAAGGTAAAAGGGTAAATCAAGGTCAAAAAAATATTATAATAATACAAAATTACCTTAACATATGTCCTATCCTTATTGTATGAGTCATGGACGATAATTTATAATCCTTGGGTTGATTTGGGTACCCAATGTAGCCACTTAAGAGTGATATTGACCCTTTATTTTAATTAACTTAAAGTAAAGACAAAAATGACACAAACAAATACCTTTTAGTAAATTAATTTTTACATAAGGTTATATAAGTTATATTTTTGACTGTAAATATTTTTTAGAAATCTAAAACGAGTTCCTACATCATCATATTTTTTTATAATTTTTAGACAGCATATAAATAAAATTATTTAAGACATAATAATGATGCAACGTTTACCTCATTATTAAATGATTTAAATAAATAAGATTATAAATATAAAAAAAATTATCCAAAAACTATCCAATTATTATTGGATGATTTTTATTTTGACTATGAGTCATATTTTATTCATCTTTATTATGTTTGGTCCCTTTATAAACCGAAAATCATTATATAATAAAATAATATTTTCACACTTATATATAGTGCATCTCTTCCCCCTTATAAAACTCCCTCACATCTAACCAATTCATCACACCACTCAATCCCCTAGGCTATTCCAAACTCTACACAATTAAGCTCCATACATCCCTCTACTCCTCTTAGAAGCATTACCTTAGGCATAAGGCACTTCAATAGGACATTTTGGTTCAAACCAATGGGAGATACCCAAGTTAAAGGTTACAACTTCTCTTAAATTCGGTTGTTTTATTTTTTATTATTTTACTTCTCCAACCCATAAACATTTTTTATTATATTTTTATAACAACAGAAATATCCTCAATATACAAGAAGGTTTTTATGATAAGGATTTGAACTAAATTCACACACATCTATCTAATGGGTAAACAACATACTGTTTTTGTGGATGGAAATTTAACGCCTCACGAAACGACGATTGTTCAATTATCTCATATCATCTCTCATGGTTTCCATTAATATGGAACTGTATTTATATATGATATATATTATTTTTATGTTTTATTTATTCTACTTTAATTTCCATTTATGTCAACCTTTATGGTTTCCATTATGATTAAATGCGATAATTTCATTTGAGGAAGTGCGGATTATCGCCCTCTCAAAGTGATATGAATCGTTAACACCATATGTGGGACATATAAAGGATAGAGTTAATGATATAATATATGATATTATACTAAAATTATAAAATACCTATGTATCATTATGTTTTTTTAATATGAAATATAAATGGAAGTAGCGTTCATGCGTACGTACGGCTTACCATCTCCATGAACGGTGCATTTCATTTCATACCTCTAAATGTTATGTACACTCATAAATACATGTATATATTGGATATATATGATATATATGATATCCAAATCATGAATATCTTTCTAGATATAATAGACTTCTGACCCCATAGAAAACATGTAAATATAAGTCCATTTTGACTAAAGTACCAAATATCGAGAAAATGACCATTTTTAACTTAAATGATTATATAAAGTTTATAACATGGTAATAAGAGATATAAAAGGATTAATATACTTGAAAAATGTTCTTAAGAAAGTATACATGAACATTAGTTTATTATTCAACTTATTAAAGAATGTATGGGTCATGTCAGACATAAGGTAAGGGAACCTCTGAACCCAATTTCTGTTCTTTGGGTTGATATTCTCTTTTTTAGTTATGTTGTTCTATGATTATGTGAGAAATGAATTTTGATGTACTGTATTGTATTTATACATTATTTATATATACTATTAGTGAATACACATAATCGATCTATCTTATTAACAAAATGATATTGGTAAGGGACTTCGTCTTAATCTCTTATCAATGAGGCATATTTTGTTTTAATACACTACATTCTATTATATGATGTATAAAACCCTTTGACTATTAATTTAATTTAAATGAATCTTTTTTCTATGAATCATTTTACAAAATGACAAGAAGAATTTTTCTTTTAACGTTAGTAGTGACAACAACCTTTTCCACCGCCACAAGTATTATTTGATCTTTAGCTTCCTTAACAAGACGTAATGTTTTTAAAATGAAAATAATTAACATATAATATTTTATGTATATTGTTATTGAAAATGGTTTTTAGTTTTATTATTTAAATATCTAGTTCAATATCATGAAAACATGTATTTTGATTTCAATTTGGGAATGTTATCTTTACTTTATGCTTACGTTATGTGTTATGATTATATTAAGGTCCTTGGGAGTTGTTTACATATATAGGTGGATCCATGATAAACCTAGGGAGGTTGATCCTGAGACAGCTCTCCAATGAATTGGTTAATGTGACGGAGGGAAACATGATTTTTTCTCCAAATAGATTTATGGAATATATTGTGATGGTTATTCCAAATGTAACTCCCTACGTAGCTATGATATCTACAATGTATATATGATATGGATGCCACAAGTTAGCTTTATGATTTATGATTTATCTGTGATATTCATAAATCTTATGATTTCATGAGGTATGTTAAAGCGCTTATGTAATGTATGTATTGATGAACTACTGTTTTTTTCTTTGTTTTATAACCTGTACTGTACTTTTTATGATCATCCCATGTTTTGAAATGTTTTTCACAGGACATAAATGGAAGAGGGGCAAGGATGTGACCAAAGGAATGTCATGCAGTCTAAAACATGGAACTTGGAATAAATACTTTTTCAATAGTTTTTATTTTATGAAAAAATGGAAATTGAGCATATGTTTCTACTTTGTAATTTTTGATATGTAATGTAATAGTTATGACCTAATTCTATAAAAAACCTTTCCTAAAAAGATCTACAATGTGAATTATTTGATTAATTCAAGATTATGTAATGTTTTAAGGTCGGGCCCTAGTATGCGGTGTATTGGAAAATAAGTTCTAGTGAGAGAAACATTATCTTATTGAGTGTACTAATCACAAAAAATATAATTTTTATTGAGGTTTATAATTTCATGGAAACTTATCTCTTGAAATATCAAAAAAATATTAGTTATCATTCATGTATGAAATAATTAATGTCCAATTACTCATTATTTTGTGAATTGTGATATTCAACAATTTTAATCTTTTTATTTTTAACAATTGAAATATTATTTTATACTACCATGATCAAATAAACTCAACCTTCCATAGATATCAAATTTTAATTGGAAAGCTATTAAATTTTCAATTAAATTTTTTTCATTCTAGATTCCTTTAATTCTAAATATATAATAAAAAAATAAAAAAATGATATTTATAAAATCTAATAATATTTGGATAAATATATATTCTCATTTAAAAATCATTTATATTGTCTTCCCATTTGGTATTTCCCTTTTTAGCTTAGATTATCCTTTTAAAACAAAATATAAATACTTTCCCAAAAAATATATAATTCCAACGACAGAGACATTCATGTTTGGAAATTTAATAATATTTAATTTTTGTTATATTTGATAAAAATATATAACGTAAAATACAGATCGCAATATACAGAAAATTAGCATCATAAAACATAATTACATACGAAATCATAAAAATCATTTAAATCAATTACCAAGGCCCTCATAAAATATTTCAAAATCCTCCTTATATATGATATTATATAAGGACATATATAAATTAATCATAGAATATTATTCTTGGTTGGGTATGAATAATATATAAGTTACATGAGACACCAATTTAAAAAGTATATCAAAGTCATAATCATATTCATTATATCATTAGTAATGTATCAATATAATAATAACGTGATAATAGTTTAAATGAGATAAGGAATTTTTAATATTCATAATAAGAATCATCATATCAGTATGAGAAAATAAATAATATATTTTTTATGAAAGAACAAGAATCATGGTCACACATACCATTTTTTTACAAATCAACAATTTAAAAATTTTAAAAATAGGTGACATCATGTGTACCAATATATCACAAAGTAACATGAGATATATTACATTTCTAAAGGAGTTCTAGGGCTATACAATTATGGGAAAAACAATAAAGTCATAAAATTATCATATTATAATTTATATTGCATTCAATGGGGACCACACCTATGAATCAACACAATACATACACAAATAGGCATGTTGCAGCAAAATATTATATATTTTCAAATGTGGAAATATTTAATGACATTCACTGAATATATATTCTCGTTGATAAAAATGGGATGATAGTATGTTTATTCCTCATTCTAGGGATTCTCTCTTCCAGATCATTGCCAAGTACTAGTCTCCATCATATGGTTGATTCATTTTCATGGAGCTAATTAAATGGTACATCTCATTGTGAAAACTAGTTATGTACACTACTTTTGTCTAAAAAATATGTTTCCCTCTTGATATGGAATCAATCATCAGTGAAGATATTAATTTTGTTGGAAAAAAATGTCATTTTAGGATGTGGGGACCATTGGTCACGTATACTTCATTTTGAGAGGGAATCAAATATGAGGCATCTTAGGGTGCAAAACCAAAGGTATCCCATGTCGATCATGGGGAGACATTACTAGATTTTATATTTCTATTTTTATTTTTACATTAGTAACCCCACACATATTCATGGGGAATGTAATTGGGGTATTTTCTCATGATTTCTATCATTTAGAAATGGATTATAATATCCTTCTGAGATATATTGGGGTATGAGTTTAATGTATTATGGGGAAGTATTTGTTTGACTAGAACACCTCATATAGTTTGATCAAGGAGTACTGTCAGTATGATGGAAGATGTCACGCCTGATGCGTGAGAATTTACATTGAGGGGAACCCAAGATGGGTTGATTTGAATACCTCGAGGAGGTAGATCCAAAATATTTTTTTTGTGAGGGAACACCATAATGAAAATATCTATATGGATGGATTAGAATGCAGTATGGATACGTATCCATATGTTTTAGTGGTGAAATTTACCCTTGAAAAAAACCCTGGATTGATTGATCAGAACACCAAATGGAAGAGAATTTAATTTTTATTGGTTGAGAATTCCCTTTAAGGTGGACACTAGATAGAATAATAATAACTCCTCGTGGTGTATGATCCAAAAGAATGATTTTATATAACTCTATTTGAGGAGAACCATTTATTTGTGGGTCAAAATTCCTCCTAGAGAAAAAACGAAAATTCAGATTGGTGATAAACCACTATAAGGTGATCATTTGATGGATGGATCAAAACTCATTATAAAGGAATGGCATCTAAGGCGAACCCTGAATGGATCGTTCAGACTGCCTCATTGAGGTGGAAACAAATGATTTATGGGTGAGGGATCCCCTTGAGGAAAACCATGGATTGATGGAGTAGAACACCTCATAAAAGTGGATTTAGAATATTTATGGGTGAGAAATCCACTTTTGAAGAACTCAAGAGATACGTCCCTCAAAGGATGAATCAAATATTAACATTGGTCATAATTCATCTTTTTTATGCATCTTATAGAAACTATTTAGATGTCAGGGATAGAATTCCACATAGTTCAATGACATAGTTTAAGGGAATCTGAGAAGAAAAATAAATTCAATTTAACATCATTCATTAATAATTATTATGTCAATAATGGATAGAATATAAAGTATGTTGTTTGGATTACACAATTTAGTCTCACATCTCATGAGTGTTACTCTAGGATTGAATTATTTCAAGCATACATTGTGATCTTCTCTTTTTATCAACATTCATCCCACAATAGTGGAGAAGGTGTAGGGGCATAATCAGGGATACTGGAATGTCATTGTGGATTCATTTCCAATGGGTAGAGAAGGTGGAATCCTGTGATAATCATACAAGGGGCATCTTATATTCACAACACAAGGTAAGACTATAGTTTAACATCATGTGATGTGGAAATTAGCCTGCATATTAATTTCATACTACTATGATGATTACCTATGTAGTTTTAAAACAAGTATCTCAGAAGTGTTGGAGTCACTCTTAAGCTCGAGGGATAATGTGAAAGTATTTTATACACAATGTTTCTCATAAATTCCTTGCAACTATCAGGGTAAAACCACATTGAAAGTTTCCAGTCACGATGTCCATGTTACTGCCCCTATGATGACATGAAATAATGATTAGGGTACCATTGGTGTGAAGGAAAATTTATGTAAATTAATGCACAAGAGTCTTATGGTATGTCATGTGGGGGACTCATAAGTTTGTTCACTCATGTTTGTAATTGAGCACATAGGTTTTGTGTGGTCTAGGTGATTTAAAACAAGTAAAAAGTGTGAAATATGTGGTAAATGGTTTGTGAAATTATGGTTGTTTCAGGTAAGATCAAGATTTCATGCATTTATGGTGCTTCTACACAATAGTAATGGGCATAAGGCAGTCGTATGAGTACTAATAAACTATGAACCAATCCATGTTTGGTCCCATGAGATATCTGTATCATAATATTTTCTATATTGATTGTCCCATGTGGGGCACTATCATAGAAGAAATTATTTTTAAATAGTAGGGAGACATCCCATCATCCATTGAATCTACACATGTGATATAAATGTCTATCTATTTTTATCCAAACTATTTTTTAGTGGGAACCTAATATCTTGGTTGTGGAAGTAGTTTTATGTGTTACATATCTTTTTTCCATAAATATTTTATCATGAAACACTGTCTTTTTGATGTCACCTTTATCATGCATGGGGGAAAATTTTGCGAAACATTCCATTCAAGAACACAGACATTCTCCCATATGTGAGGATTTCGTGGGGATCCGGTCAGGATCAGTTGATGTCATGAAACACTCTATGTAATATATGATGAAGGATCATTGCACATGACATGTGGATATTATGAAAAGCTTCTGAAATATTAACAAACATTTCTCATTGATCAAGTAGTAGTATTTTGGGGTGTCTAACATGTTCAATTCATCCATTTTATTCCAGTTGAGGTCTCAGAAGATATTTCCTCAGTCATACATGCATCTAGTCAAATACTATGATGAAAGGGGAACATAATGTTTGGTTCTGATGGAATGTCCAATAATAATTTTCCAATCCCGTAGGTTTTTACAAACATTACATTTACAGAAAATACTATTTTATGTGAATAAAATACAATGGGACATGCCTACAATTAGACATAGGTTCCATCTATAAGGTACCTATACTTATCATGTAATATGAATCCTTTAACATATACACAAAAATATTACTTAATCGTGAAAATATTATGTTTGGGATAACATTTTTTCATGAGTAACAATATCATTTATGAAACTAATTTCACATAAATTCCTTAGTTTTTGAATGTAAGATCCTAGATCATCTTAAGCCATTTTTTTATTATGTTTTGTTTTTACTACTTTTTTTGGGTATATGAATTGTTTCCTAGGTTCCTATGACAACCTAATGGTGTGCTAGGGGTGTGGGATATAAAAGAGGAAGGAAATGGAGTTTCTAGTAAGATTCCATGGTTAGTGAAAAGAATTTTCGAAATATGAAACCATGGACATAGGCTTACACATGGTTGGCGCATGGTTTAAAAAAATGTAGAATCCTAAATAAACTGGGTGAAGTGGGTGACTTTTGGGAAGTAGCTTCTGCACGGTTTACGCACGGTTTGGAAAACTATAAGGGTAAACCGTGCGGCTCAGAAAAATTAAGAAAATTAAAAAAATACCACCCTTGGATTTTAAAACCCAACTCGAAGTATCCTTTAATTACTCCCTTATCAACCCTACTGATGAAAATGGTCGACATAAGCCTCTAATAGGTTTTTCCCCTTCGATTGTTGGCCGTTTTGGATAATATTGGTTGCATATCCATGCTCCGGGTAAATTTAATCCTCTCATTCCTTTTCTTTTTCATATTAGGGTTTTTGATTTCTCATATATTCTTCCATAACCCTAAAATAACTATTCTATGATGGAACCTTGGTTGGGAGGTTCAATTGGTGATTGAATTTAGATCTATGGCCATGATTGAGAGTGTGTTCACTGACAGATTTGAAGTAGGTGGTCTTTAAGTATTCTCCCATAGTTTTATTTTTGGATTTTTGAATGGAAGTTGTTGTTATTGTTCTCCCATTTTTTTCTTGGTTATGTTGAAGTTTTTGAAAAAAATGGGTGTCTATGTGACCATTTGAAACCCTCATGATCCTCGTGGGATGTATTGAGAATGACGTGTCCAGTTTAGGGACACCCAAGGGGTGTTCCGAAAAACATGGATAGAGCGTGTTGTAGGATTATTTGGTGGGATTCCCAATAATATTGTGAAACAAAGGTATAATGTGTCTTTATTATTTATTATGTTATCATTTTAATAATTATAAACATTCCTAAGGCAATAAAGGCTTACTGTGTTGTCGAACTTACATGCAAATGGGTAATTGGGTTGAAAGAGATTATATTGATTATTTTCAGAATTTGTTAAGAAATGCCTAAGAGGAATAGGGAATGATTAATGGTGAACGTGCAATTGGGTAATGGAATGTGAAATGGGGAATGTGTTAATGGACTGTAATAATAGAATATATGAAATTTTGGAAAGGATTAATACAAGATAATTATGTTGTACACCTAAATGATTGAAAGTAATAAAGGGAATGTGTTATGTTATATTAAAAATGTACTTGAAATGAATATGTGGGTATGTTCTTATGATACGATAAATGGGCTTAATAGATTAATTAGAGGTCCATGATGAATTGAGCTAATTTGTTGGAGATTTTGGAATACACCTATTGGGATAAGGCATGACAATGGGAATTTGGATAAATGAATATGAATTGTAAATGGTAAATGTATTAATGTGTTATGGAATATAATTAATTCCCATGTTGTGGTAATATGGTTTAATGTTCAATGAAATTGAATATTCTTGGTTGTGTTATGGTATAGTTGAGGTGACGTGAAAAATAAGCATGTGCACATGGCTTGGAGAGTGAGGTATTGACATGAGGTTCTACACCCACTGGTCGAGTTAGACCGAGGCCCTAAACTCAACCCCAAAATGCACATGGTAGGGAAGGGGAAAATGGCTCTATTCCCCAAATGGTTTCATTCCACCTTGACATAGGGCTCAAGGTGAGGAAAATGTATTGATGTGATATGTGGATCCCTACTGAGATAGGGTCTTGATTTTTCCCCCATGCATTGTGATTTATTTCATTATACCCTCGTGTAGATATATATGTCGAACAAAAGGAAAATGTGATCAATATGGATTCTGTAATGATGATGGTATAAAAAAATGTATTTGGGATAAATACTAGTCATGAATTAAATGAACCATATTAACTAACGTTAACTACCCTTGCTTACTTTCCATTTATTTTGTACCTGAATGCATTATATGTTAAATTTCATATTTTGTAGAAACCATTTGTGGTGGCCTACTGAGTTTTTTAATCACACCCTTCCCAGGACACCATCGGGTACCTGACCATATCTCTTTGGTTCTGGTTAGGACAAGGGAAATGTACATACACGAAGAAGATGATTTGGGATCAGGATGTTCAAGGGGAATGATCTGGACTTACAGACGAGTCCTATTTGTAGTATAGTTTTTGTATTACTTTTGGGTTTCAGTCTCTATTCACTACTATTATGTCATGAAATTATTGTATTTGATTAGTGGTTTGTACCCCTTTTGGGAAATTCATGGTTATGAATGTTTTGGGTATTTATTATTTTTCTGCTATTTATATTACCTTCCGTTGTTTCTGGACCTGATAAAGAGGGTATTGTCTGCCCAATTGACTTATTATACCCTCACCGCTAGTCATTAACCTCTTCCGTACGAGGATGCGTGATTAAGTTCATGTGACGGCATAGCCAGGAGAACCAGTTTAGTTGATTCCGGGTTAGGGTCATTAAAAACTTGTATTAGAGGAGTTATTTTCCATTTCTTTCTATTTTGGGATGGTAGACATGAGATTAGGATGTGTTGGGCCTTAGTAATGAGATCGTTCTAGGGATTAACTAACCCATGTATGAGGGAAAAACCAAGTCACCCTGGGTGGGTATTGTGGTCCTTGATGTGAGTTGTTTTAGTTGAATGATATTTCACCATTGGGTGTTGCAGATGTTGGGTGATTTGACTGATTTTTGTTATTTTTCTCATGACCGGATTTTCATGAGGTTGTGAATTCATGCATTATTTTAGGAACCTAAAGATATTGGTGGAATGCATCATTTTTGGAACACACACATAATGGGTGTGCGGTGAATAGAGAGTAGAATTCATTTTAGTTTCCTAATAAATATGATGAAAATGATTCATAATAGTGGTTATGAAATTTTGTGAGTGGAAATAATGAACATTAATTGTTAGGAAATATTTTATTTAATGAAATGTTGTGATTGGGTTAACTTTTGGAGTTTTTATAAATCATATGGGTTGTTTTTGTGTCAAAAAGAAAAATGGTTTCATAATGACAGTAAAATTGTTAATGAATTTTCCATAATGAAATGTGTAATTGAGTTTAAATGATGATTTTAACAAGTTTTGAAATGAGAAATCTACCAAAGAAGAAAGTTATTCTTTACTAAATGAATAATTTGTTTTAAGAGTTATAGATGAAGGACTTGTGATTAAGGGGATTGGTTACTCTATATTGACCATAACCTATGGTAGGCATGGTAGGGGCACTATTATGAGTGTGATGATGACCATTGGGTTAGAGCATAAAGAATGAGTTGTTTAAGGTTTCTATTGTGAGTCCCTTTCAATGTGAGGTTATGTCCTTTTAGTTATTCTTCAAATTTTCAGGAGAATTTTATGTTTAAAATGAGAATGATTGAGTTCAATTGTGTGTATCCCTTGTGTGGTCGGTTTGATCCTTGTATATTTAAGTTAGATAGTGAGAGTTCCCTAGTGGAGACTTTGTATATTAATTATGAGGCCTTAACATCCATGATGTGGCCTAATTTGTATGTTTAGGAAACCCTCACACAGTTGTTTCCTTTGGGTTTCAAGGCATTGTTCGATAATGCGAGTGAGAGATCTCCCATGGTTTGTTGTCGTACTATGTACATGATGGGACCTAAGGATGGTTCCTCAGTCATGGTGACCATGTCAGTAGAGACCAAGCGAGGTGTGTCTAGAATCCCAGAGAGGATGTTTTGTTTATAATTCCAATGAATGGGTACACCATTAGTGCATAACCTATATTAGATGTTTGTTGGGGTTCTAGGCATAGTGTGCATTAGAATGGGTGTGAGTGTTCCTTTCAAAATTATGTCTTCGTTCGTGTCATGATAAACGAGGTTTGGAGGAATGACCAATGACTTCTATTAGTTATCACTCAAGTTTTGGGTGTTTTTATCACTCAGCCTTCAATGTCACCTATGAGGGAGGTAAGACATGGCTTCTAGTGAATTTGGGTGTGTGTTGAACATGTAGATGTATAGGACTTTGATAGTGTAATTCAATGTAGTAAATGGAATGTATTTGACCTATATTGATAATTGGGAAGGTTGAGGGTTGGTTTTTCCACTCAAGTTGTGGTTATGTGATGATAGTTTTTGAAAAAGAAAATCTGACTACGGGGGATGTTAGCCCAGCGGTGTAGGTACCTCAGAATATGAAACTTGGGAGATGATTAATAGGTGGTGTTAATGCATATTTATCACCACCATGTTTTAGTAAATGGTATTGTTATACTCGGTTCTTTCATAAGGGTACCTGAGTAATCTTCATTGGATTTATGGTTTTTTAAGTTTTGTATGAAGGGGATCCAAGACACCTTAGTTTGGATGATGATTAATAGTTTATTGGCTTTTTTTCTAGTAGATGAGGCGAAGGGGACTCGAGGGTGGTTAAATGATTTCACTCGATGGTGACACCTGAGGTAAGGATTGTATGTGGCTGAATATATTTGTATGAAAAATTTGGTTGTGGATCAATGATTAAAACTAGTTGAGAAATAGATCTGAGTAGTAATGGTTAAGTGTTGATGTGACATGTTCAGTAGGGAATCCCCAGATTCATGGTAGGTCAGGGTGTCCTATGGCTTGAAATCATGAAAGGCTATGTTGGTGGTGGTGTTATTTGATGACTTCTTAGTGTACCTAAGAATGTTAAGAGCATTGACAATATCTTTACATCGTCCAAGGATTAGTGAGATGCTCTGGATCAGGCCAATTGAAATGAAGGTGTTTCGTTGGATGAGGGACATCATGGAGTTTACACTCATGGAAATGGTATGCGTGAAGCAAGAGAATGGGATGTATACCCTCAATGGCTTCGAGTGGGGTCCTCATGATGGACCAAATGATGAAAAATTCAATGGGTGATGTTCACAGAAGCCATGAATGGGCACAAGGTGATGACCATTTCCTTGTTATAGGAAAATCTGGACAACCATGTCTAAGGATGAGGGTTTTCTTTTGTACATTGTAAGAAGTGGTGGTTGAAATCACACATTGTGAGAAATTTTAACGACACTCTTAAGGTGTGAAGTTATGACTCATCCCTAGATGTGGATATGAGAACATTGATCTGATGTGGTGGAACTGGGATGCCAATGAGGAACATGTGAGTTTCTTGTTTGGTTCATTGGGGAGGAAATGTGTAACATGGATATGGTGATAGATGAGCCATGTTTCAGCTTTGGATTCGGGGTGGTTTTTTGTGAAGCTTATGATGCCAGTTCAGAAGATGTTGATTGGTGTGGATGGATATGAAAACAGGTTGTTTTCAGACTGTTTGGGTTCTATAACTCTAATGAATTTCAACTGATAGACTTGGGAAATATACCCTTAGGTGGTTTGAGAACATCTTGAAGATGGGTGAACCTTGGCCATGTGATGTAGTGTCATGCAAAAGGTGAAGTCGGTGAATGTTTGGAGTGTGGTAAAGAAGCGATGATATAATTCTACTAGAATTTATGAAATTCCCTCAGAGGGTGTGTGAGATGATAATGATTGGCTTGAAGTTAGTATGCACCTTGGGAGGGTGAGAAGGGGATAGAGAACCATTAGTTGAATGTGGGTGTTATGGGATAAGACATTCAGTTGTGGTCAGACCTGATATTTTAGACCTGAATGAGTGTGGTGAGAGTGAAATGACTCTGGGTTGATGTTTTAGTGGAAATAACCTTCTTGGAAAGGATGTGTACCGATGTGATGTCTAGTTGATATTATTCATCCACATGATAGGGTAGGAATGACCACCTAAATGGTTTGGACTGTGCGGCTAGATACCAATGTAGGGTAATGGATAATGGATGTAGGGGCATGGTGAGTTAGAACATGTTAGGCGATGGAAATGTTGGGTTTAGTTTTAGCAGTCCATCGTCAATGAAGGAGGTTCCATGTAATCAGCAATTGTGGAAAGAACCATACCTGATAAATTTTCTGTTGATGAAGTGATCCGAGTTTTGGTTTGGAAGGACTCGAGTGGTAACTATTTGGGTGAGTTGGCCCTAGTAGAGATCGTTGGAATTTTATTAAATTGATGAGTAACCAATAGTATTTTGTGGTGTTTTTTGTATAGTTGTGGAATGAAATATTTGGGAGGTGTTATAGGAATAATCGTGTGTTCTCCTTCCGGTGATACTGGGTTTTTCACTGTTCGTGTATGGAAAATAGAGGAAAATGATGCTTAGTGAGTTGGGTCATGAGTTATATTGAGGATTAGGCCTATGGGGTACCGATTGGTTCCTCCATGATGATTGGATGTTGTGTGTTAGGCATACATATGTTGTGAGTTAGGTTTTTTCACCTAATATATCCCCCATAGAGTTCTCGTGGTGGGAATGGTCGAAGTAGATGCATCCTTGAGGTGTTTTCATCACGGGCCGTTTTTGAAATGGGGAAGGCCTGTGGGGAAAGTATGTACCCTTGATTCGTGTTAGATTGGATTTGGAATGTGAAACCAGAAATATGGGTGATAGGAATTGATAGACAAGCATAGTGTAATGTACTTTAGATTCGTAAGTTTAGTGATTTATGGAACACCGACTTGAAGAAGAGCCTTTATAAGGTGGGGAGGTTGTAAGATCTCGGATCTTCATAAGGTATGTTATTTATAATGTTTTGGTTTGTAACATACATTATGTATATATGAGTGTTTTCCCATGTTCATGTGAAAACCCGAGGGTGTTTTGGGGGTTCAGGACACGAAGGAAGAAGAAAAGTGAGTTCATGGGCATGTTGCATGGTTTGCACACGTTTAGTGAAAACCGTATCGAAACTATGCATCTGTGGAAAGAGGCTTATGGGCGTTTGTCACACGGTTAGGTAATACATGCGAAATCCATTGGAAATGGTGAGAAGGGGATATTTTTGGGAAGCAGCTTCCGCATGGTTTGCGCACAGTTTGGAAAACCTTGGGGGTAAACTGTGCAGCTCAGAAACATTCATAAAATTAAAAATATTCCACCATGGGATTATAAAACCCAACTCTGTGTTTTCATCCACTACTACCCTATCAACCCTCATTATGAACATGCAAAACTCAATCTTCCATGAGTTGTTTCACATTCTATTCTTGTCCATTGTGGAAGTCGTTCATTTCATATCGATGCTCTTGGTATGTTTAATCCACTCATTCCTTATCTATTTTGGATTAGGGTTTTTGATTTCATCAAACTTCTTCCAAAACATTAAATCCCCCTTTTTCTACGGGATAATAGGTTGAGGATTCAAAAGTGGGGGGTGGGGGTGAATCTAGATCTAAGTCCATGATTGAGAGTGCGTTCATCATCAGATTTGTGGTAGTTGGTCTAGAAGTATTGTCCCATATTTTTGTTTAGGATTTCGGCATGGAAGATGGTGTTCTTGTTTTCCCCCTTTTATGTTCTTGGTTATGTTTATGTGTTTCATAAAAATGGGTGTCTAAGTTACCAATTGAAACCCTCATGATCATTATGGGATTTGTTGAGGATAACATGACAATTTTAGGGCCACCATGGCAAGCGTCGGAAACACCGGACCAATAGTGTGGTAGGGTTTAGTGGTGGTTTTTCGAATTAGAGTTTGAAACACATGTTGAATGTGTCATAATGATTTATTAAGTTATAAATGGAATAATGATAAATATTATTATGGTGATAAAGTCATAAGATGTTGTTGTAAAAACATGAAAATGGGTAATTGTGTTGAAAGAAATTATGTCTATTGTTTCATTAATTTGGTTAGAAATGCCTAAGGGAATTATGAAATATTAAATAGTGAATGTACAATTGGGTAATGGAATGGTTAATAGATAATGTGTTAATGGGTTATTATAAGGGAATGGATGAAATTGTGGAATGGGATAATACATGAGACTTAGGTGGTATACCTAAACGATTGAATGTAATAATATGATTGTGGTATGGGATATGAGAAATGTACTTGAAATTCATAAGTGGGAAAATTCGTGTGAAATGATAAATGGACTAAATGAATTAATTAGTGGTCCATGACAAATTCGGAGAAGGCCTAAATTTTTTTTGAATACACCTAATGTGTTAAAGAACAGGAATGGGAATTTGGAAAAATTGATATGAATTGTAAATTGTAAATGTATTAATGGTTTATGGTATAGTATTAATTCCCATGTTGTTGTGATGTGTTGTGATATCCAATGGAAATGAATATGCTTGGTTGTGTTATGGTATGTTTGTGGTGACATGAAAAATAAGCATGTGCACATGGCTTGGAAGAGTGGGGTATTTACATGAGGTTCAACACCCATTGATCAAGTTAGACTGAGCTCTTAATTTAACACCAAAATTTATGGGTTAGGGAATGGGACATAGGCACTATTCCCAAAATAGTTTCATTCCTCCCAGGCCAAGGCTTCGAGGTTAAGATAATTTGTTGATGTGATATGAGGACACCTAGTGAGATAGGGACTTGGTTTGTTTCCCCTATGCATTTTTAGTTATTTCCTTTTACCATTCTGTAGATATTTATAACTAACCCATGGAACATGTGATTCATATGGATTATGTAATGAAGATGGTTTAAGAAATATAATTAGGATAAATAATTCACATGAATTAAATGAACCTTGTTATCTAATGGAACCTGAACATCCCTTGGATACATACCATTTATTTTTTACGTGTACACACTATATGTTAGAATGAATATTTTGTAGATACCATTGGTGGTGGCCTTATGATTTTTGTACTCACACCCTACTCGGGCCGCCATTGGGTACCCTAGCAGATCTCTTGGTTGTATATTAGGACATGGGAAATAGATCGACCTAAAGAAGTTGATTTGGGTGTGGGATATTTATGGGGAAGGATCTAGACATACAGTCGGGTCACATTTCAAGTTTATTTGTTTGTCTTACTTTTGGTTTCATTAACATTGCAATACTAGAATGACATGAAAAAATTGTATTTGATTGTTGGTTTGTACCCCTTGATGGTAAATTATTTCTATGCATATTTATTGGCTATTCATATTGTATCCATTATTTATATTGTGTTCCATTATGGAGAGCTTAGATAAAGTGTTTATAGTCTCCCCATGTGACTTATTATACCCTCACTTCTAGTCGGCAACCTATGGAATATGCAGAGGCGTGCTTGAGGTCATGTGTCGACTTAGTCTAAAGTAACAGTTTAATGGCTTCCTCGTTGGGGATGTTACATGGTACATCTTCTTCATTCCCTATACATTGACTATAAATTTCTTGTGTATAATATTTATTATTATACTCATCATCATTATCCACTATAAAACTATCAGAAATTTTCCACCTATAGAGCATAACTAAGATCAAAGCCACATCCACTGGCCAATGATAAGAAAAAGTTGGATATCTTTATATTCCTCAATATAAGATGTTATTTTCAAAAAAATAAAGATCATTTCACTATGATGAATGAGGAACAGAAGAATTTTATACTCTGTAACTACATTACACTATGTAATTACAATCTCGTAGATGAGGCCAATATCCCAAAGATGGAATTCAATATTTCGTGGTCGTGGTTCATGTGTGAGGACGAAATTAATAATTGTAATATATCCATTCAGGGACACCCATATAGGGAGAATGATGACACAGACCATGATGTGATGAATTTAATAATCAGGATGGGCACATGGGAGGATCCATAGGCAGAATAAATCCCCACCCACTATGCCGTCTATATTCAGAACATCATGGAGAACAACTACTGGGGCTGGAACAAAGAAAAATACATGTATTCTAGAATAAATTTTACAAATTAATGGGATTGGGAGAATAGGGTAATCTATACTTTTTTATAGTATGTGGAATAGTTTCACTCTTATTTATATTATGATTCATTATAGACATCACGGTTACACTTCTTCCATTAATTGGCACTGGTGCCTAAGCTCCTCATATGATGGCCCCCAAATACAAGTACCTTTCATCTTCATAATGGGGAGGTCATAATGATTTTTAAGGATCCTAATAAATTTTTGGAGTCCCACTAGAAGAGTTCTTCAGTGATTAGTTTGTTCCATTACATAGAACATTTGATAATAGGTATTAGAATCCTCCCCCAACTGAATAACATTTTATTGAATTCTACAAATGGATGAACTATGCTCCCATATTCCATATAAACATCTTATTAAATGGAAGTTTTGGAATGATTCTGTTGAATATTCTAGACATGTGGATACTGAGAAGTTGGATGTATTTTCTGATAGCACCACCGAGGAACAGGCCAAGTCAATATTGCTTGATACTAAAAGGGGGGAAATTCGATAAGTGAGGACAATTTTTTTTGAAGGATGGGAGCCATTTTTTAGAATTTTTTTTAAAAAAAATACTTCATTTCTTGGATTCATATAGTTTGGGATGTATATATGGGATTTTGCTAAAGAACACATGTGATGACCACAATCTTGGAAGTCGATAATATAATCAACATGGGGGTTCCTATAATGAACCAACTCAACAGCCCACTAGGGAATGTTATTAAGGGAATCACCCCATGGAATATATATAGTACATTCTTGTTATTACATTGTTGATAAATATTTACATTAGGGGATATGAGTTACTGAATGTTATTATTCCTCTAAACATAGGTCATAGAACATCCCCTCATCATTTTTTTGTGTCTGGAAAGAGGTGCTTGAAATGTCGGAGACATGATGAAGATCAAAAATCATTTGAACAAGAACATCCATCCCATATTTACCATGTTTGGTCTGATGGAGGAAAAAATGAATGGGAAATAAGAATAGAATAATTACTTAAAAATCATCATAGGAGGAACATTGGTGGCGTGGATTGATTAACACATCTTATGTGGGACAATCACAACATCCTGATTTTCAAGGAATTTTAGTTTCCATAGGTTGGGGATGAAGAGAGTGTACATGGGAGACCATGAAGAAAAATATCCATATATCCTTCATTATATTTTTTGTTTGTGATGCATGTGGGATATGGGAAGACCATTGTGAAACTACCAACCACTATAGAAGAAGGCATGCTAATGGATTATGGCATTGGTTGGGTGGGGTCATATCAACATCTAATTGTAAAATGCAGCATTCATTTGATTGAGGTAGTGAATCTAGGTTTGGAGAAACGAGATGGTCAGTTGGATACTATCTAGGGTATAATCCAATTAATAAGAGAATAGTAGTGTTGTGTAGCTATGGGGATGACACGGGGCATCGTTTCACCCCACACCCTAGATGAGAGGGGTACCAGAATAGATATTGGGGGAAAGTATGGGCCACTCAAGTTGAGATGATCCGAGATAGTGAGGAACCTAGGAAGAAAATGAGTTTCCTAATCAAGATGGATATTTATGTTATCTTTCCCTCTCTCTTGATGTATGAGAGCATACTACAAACATCAATGTAAAAAGTGGAAATTCAAACAATTTTGATCTAATATGCTGCCAAGATACAAGAGGCTAGACAAAGTTTGATAAAAAAATGTGATCATAAATTATAAAAATGTGTTTCATATTGACATTTATGACTTCTCATGATAGTTAGGGGATTAAATTTCTCCTTCCACTATAGTTGAAGAATTTTTCTCTGACGTTACTAGTATAGATGCAACACATCCTCTTTAAAATTCATCATATGAGGAGGGATCAAGAGATTCAGAATCACAAAGATCTAGTGATGAAGAGTCATGGGGTCTAGATGCAGACTAGGGAATTGTCAATAGAGCACTAAAATTTGGGGCCCATATGACAACATGCATGAATATAAATATTTAATATTATTTACATAACTAACTCTAGTATCCCTTCAAATTCTTTTGTTTAGGATCTCTAACTGATGTTTTATTTGTATAATAGATCCATGAAAACGAGAAAGGGGTCCCTATTAGATGGGGAGAAGGTAGACCACATGGTTATAGGGAAAATGATTCAAGTCACATTATTTTTAAAGAAGAATCTAGGGGAATGGTCAAGGAGTATTGGGTGATGAACTAAGGTACCCATGCTTTATTTTTCATTTATGGGGGGATTCCCACCAAGTATTTCAAAATAAGAGCCCACTACTAAATTTTTCATGTTCCTATTGTGGATCATAATAAATTATCCCTTCCTCAAGGTAATCTAAATGCATCATGATCTTCTAGACTATTCATATAGATTTTCCATCAACAAAATTATTTTTTCCTCAAGACTGTCCTACTCAACCTGTTAGGACCCAACTGATGATCAAGGTGACTATTTTACATTTATGTCTAATGTTTTCACAATTAAAAAACAAAATTCCCCAAACATTTTATTTTTAGAAAATAATATTCTAGAAAATAGGTCCCATAATTTGTTTGTATTAAAATCAGATTCAATTTTTTTAAGAATGATCATTTTATCTGGAAGAATATTCATTATGGAAAGGGCCAATTGTATTGAGAATAAATCATATAAAATTAAAGTGTTATCAGATTCACTTAGATCCAGAATGGATGAAGTGATCATAATTGGAGAGTCATAGTCTACATGACTACAATAAATCAGATGTAATGATTCATTGATGATATTTATTTCAAATAAATCATAAGTTGATTGGAGAACTTATGATTAAATATTGATGAAATTAATGGGGAATGAAATAGATATTTGTTGATCATAATCAAAATGATCATATCCAAGACTATCATACATAGAATGATAACAATCTAGAAAATCTCACTCAGAGTGACCCTATCTAGGAAATCATAATAAAAAAGATCGTAATCAGTAATATCATACACAGATTTATCATACCAGTGAACTTTTACATAGAATATCTTAACCAGGATGATTGCCCTCAGGAAGATCATATCCCAAAAATCACACTTAGAATGATTTTAATTATGACAATATTATTCAGATTGATTATATTTGGGCCAATTTTATACTAGATAAACATACACGACATGAGAAGGAATGAAATTAGTTGGAATGAATAGAATGTTAAAATACATTTCAATGTAAGTCGGAAAGTATTGAATCTGTTCTAAAATGAATTCAATGTCATGATGAAAATCATGATACAAGAACAAGACCTTAAATTTAGAAATTTCTAGAATCCGAATCTATTGACACTAGTCAATCATATATGGCATTAAATCAGATTCTGGAATAATTATTTTCAACAAATACCAATGAAAAATAAATTGAGTTGAAATCACTGAAAATCACAATGATAGATATCGATCAATAATATAGTCAACCGCATTATGGTTAAATTAATTTGCTAAGGAATATATAGATGAAATAAAACTTATTTTAAAATATTTTATAATGTGTTTTGAGAGAAGAACTGAATACAAAATATAGTTGTGTTTTCAAAAATAGAATTTTTATTTTAAGAAGTTGATTTTTTTCTTCAAGATAATCAATATCCATCATTTCTGAGTCTAATTGTATGTCAACTATGTCATGGGAATAAGTGAGGGTGTTTAAATGAAATGAATTTAGAAAATTCAATTTCTTTATTTATATATTCATTGGGCATAGATAATTGTTTTGGATAAATCAGATTTAGAATATTGAATTCCATAATGGAATTATGCTTAGTTTTGAAAATATAAGATATAGAAGGGATGAATATTGAATATTATTCCTGATGATTTGAGAATATTTGATGAAGTCCTAAATGAACCATATATTTTAGAGGTAATAAATATTTTGGTTCATTTTCATGTGCCAGAAAGATTTTGGGATTCCCACAAAATCCATTCAAGGGTCACCTATAAAAAGTGAAAAGTACAATGTAATTTGATTAATGATGAACTATTCACTATAGAAGAGAGAAAATCTTCCACTTTCTAGGGTGAGAATAAGTTTTATATATTGGGAGTTTTATGGATAAGATTCTATGGAAGATGTTAAGTGAGAAGATACAGGATTTCAACATTGTATTCAGATGATCGTCATACTCAATGATGATCAAATTCATCTATTTAATATATTTTGTCTGTCAATAGTATTTGGATAATCATCATATGGTGATGGATAATTATATTGGTATTTTGAAGTTGGGATTTTTGAAATAAGGAAGAGTGATCTATAAATTATATCAATCATATCCAAACAGTGCTATGTTATGTATTAAAAATCGTACTGGGAAGAATCGTATTGGGAGAATTGTAACGTGAAGAATCATATTAGAATAATCATACTTGGATGATTCAGACTAGGAAAAAATTCTGGAAAAATCATAATATGTTTTCTATATTAACATCCATGATGTTATAATAATATCTTAGGAAAGAAATTGATTAATTATTTCAAAATGAATACATTTTTAAAATTGAATAGAATAATTTTTAACATGTGCTGTTATAATATTGGTTTACCCAATTTGTGGTAAGAAGGTGGACACACACTACTGGAATTGTTTACAAGGTGCTACAAGAGGGAATGGGTATATTATAATCATTGAAATATATTGATTTTTAATGGATGTTGTGGTATTTGATTATTTATATTCCATTCTAATGATATAGCTATTCATAATTAATATTTTACCATGTAAATGGTTTTGTCCCAATGAATTTCTATTTGTTTTGTTTTTTGTAGGGAAATAAATATTTAACAGGAGATGAAAGTTGTTTAAATTACAAGGAAACATAAATGAAAAAGTATCCATCTTTCACACCTCCCCATATCAGTTGTATAATTATCCTGATTGGACAATTTCTAGTTATATATAGATAATATTTACTTAAAATATTCTTTGCTGATGGATATTTTGAATTCTGTGAGGAGTAATGGTATTCTAGTTTTCAATGGAAAGAATTATCAAATCTAGAGAGATAGAACGTTTCGTTATCTTTGGTGAATTGGAAATGATGTACTTTATGCTGCAACAAATAGGTTTCCTCCAATTGATTTTAAATCTCAATATAAATCCATTGAAAAGAAGAATTTGGAAAATTAATGAAGGGCCAATAATCTAAAAATATCATCACAATGTAAAAGAGAATTCCTAAGGGTTAAAGGTGTTTCCACAAAAAAAATGTATAGGGGATAAAATTAAAAACATATATGATTGAAATACAAAATTCAAGAATGAAAATCATGAAATCTAGAGAATGAAGTATGATGGATTGAATATGGGTGAGTACAAATCTGTTGGAGAGTTCTTTACAATGGTAAATTACAGTATTAGTACAAATAGTTGTATTGGTGAAATGTTAAAATATTTTATTGTTGTATAATTTTTTTGATAATACTTCAAAAATTGTTTGACGAAAATGAATCACCATTTGTAGATAGATATCCTAAAACATTATCGCTTGATGAATTTCATAGCACATTCCTAACATATGAAATTATAAGGGAGAAATCTATGAAGAGAAAAAAAAGGAAGATAAAGAAATGTCTTTCAAGGAAATGAATAAATAAAAGAATAAGAATAATCTTATCGAAGATAAATCTGGTGAATCCAATTCTGAAAATGAGGTTTATATTCTTTTTTAAAATATATTATCCTTTTTAAAAAAATATGTTAGAAGTGGTATATAAAAATATAAATTGAATCTACCCTGGAAATGTTTTGATTGTGCAGTCATAATTATAATTGTGGATAGTTTACCATGATGATATAAATAAGAGGATAGTGATGAAGAAGAATAAAAAACAGGAAGAGAATGGAATAAATAGGGTGATGATGGAAAAGTATATTCCATATAGAATGAAATGAAATTATTCCAAACCAAATGAAAAAGTTTCATATCTAATGGTGAAGAAGAATAAGTTAGTGATGTTGAATTTAATTTTTTTTATTATGGTGTTTAATATACGTAAATTTTAATAGTGAATAATGAATGGTTCAAATGAAGTAGTTCTACATTGAAGAAACTCAACATGAATATAATTTCAAAAAAGAGTTAAAAGAATGTCTAAAAAGGTTTATACTACTAGATTAGAGAAACATAATGATTCAAGAAGAATGTTCCTTAGAAACCAACCATTAATATTTTGTTGATGTTAAATAATGGTTGCTAAAAGAGATTAATGATTTGATGATATCAATTGTGGAAGAAAATAATATTTATTAGTATAATGATGTGAAGCTTATGGAAAAAATTATATGAGTTGAACATGTCTAACAGAATCATTTATAATATGAATAGATAAATACAACTTTCAAAAAAATCTATCTCTGATGATTCTGAATTTTCATGAATAGAGAAACTTAGGAACTATCAACAAAAGATATCATTAATATTTTTGGAGAAATAAGAAGTTGATTCTAAAAAGATGAAATATCTTAATGTTTTTATGTGGTCATGACCAAAAAATTGGGGAATTAAGAAGTTATAAAGATCCCTAAATCCCAAAATGATTGGAAATTCTATGAATTACAAATAAAATTGAAATACCTATGGTTACGATAATGCAGAAAAGATAAGGAATAGATATATTGACAATAGAATGATTGGTGGCTCAGACAAGAAAGTGATGGATAAGTATTTTCAAGATCTCATCTCGTTTGGAAGTTTCAAAGAGAATTTTTATGGATATTTATAGTATTTTGGTGGATTTGGAGATATGGAAAATATGTATTTTCTTTAACAAACAACATTACCATTACTACAGAGGATGTGAAATGAATGTTTTGAGGGGGAGTAAATTCTATCAAAAGAAGAAGTATTAGAAGGTAGTTTTGATGAAACATTAAAAAGGTGGAGTCAAAATTGAAAATAGGATCCATCATTTGGAAGTATTCTATGATATATTTTAACAGACTATAATCATTGAAAAAGGAAGTCTCATTTCTTTACCAACCTAGAAATATATTCTAAACAATTCTCTAAAGCCAATCATGATAAAATAACTCAATAAAGAAATGGAACATGTTTTTGAATTTATATGGATTAATAAAAAAGAAGAATGACCATGGAATCTTGATACTGTTTGTTCTTCTAAGATAATATTATATTTGAAATTGTTAAATATTGTGAAATATTTTAAATAAGGAATAGTGACAATTGAAAATGATGAATTCGTTGAAATCAAAGGAGTTGGATCAGCCATCATTGGGAGTGAATAGCTAAAATCCATTAAAATATTGTTTGTTGATGGGGTGAAACTCTATTTTTTAAGTGCTTCACAATTCTGGGATGTGGGAAACAAATTTATTTAAATTAATTATTGGTTTCTTGTTAAAAGTGAATAAAATAGAAATATTTTTAGAAGAGGCCAATGTACAAAATGAAATTTGTCTCGGGATGGTGAAATTCAAAACTCTTGTTACATTAGTATGTTTTATGTGAATCAATTGTGGCATAAATTTTCGAACACATTTTTCAACAAACCTGAAAATATTTAAAAATAAATACATTGTATGAGACATTACTAATTTATAAGGAATAATATATTGGTGTTTAACTATTTTCTAGAAAAGAATGACTAGAAATGATATGCAAAAGAAATTTGGTATTTGATCAAGACACCCCATGGATCTAATTCATTATAATATATATGTGACAAAAATAAAATGATTAATAATTGGGGATAAGAACAATATCAATTTTATAAAATATTTTTCTTGCATTACCGTTGTTTTGTATATGAAATATAAGTCGGATTCTTTGAAAACATTTAGATGTTTCAAATTGAAATCTGAGAAGGAATGTGATTTTTCTATGATAAAGTTGAGAAATGATACTGGTGGTGAATATATATGTGATGAATTTGAATGTTATCTAGAGAGTAATGAAATTCAAAATGAGAATAGTTCCCCATACACTCCTTAAAAATGATATTTGGTAAATAAATTAAAGAATTTTTGTTGAAATTGGAAGAACTATGTTACCTGAACAAGGTCTTTCCCATTACTTTTGGATCAAATCCATGATTAATACTGTTTATATTCATAAATATTTTTTATATATTCCTTTTTCACATATGACCCCAGATGAATTTATTTCTGGAAAAACTAAATGTATGAAAACATTTTGAGTTTATAGTAGTCCATGTAATATAAACAAGGTAGGCGGAAACTATGGTATGTTTTAGAAGAAAGGTGGTGATGAAATATTTATTATATATGATTCATAATAAAGATGATATAGATGATTCAAAAAATAAATAAGAACAATTTTCAACTTTTTTGATATGTAATTAATTGTATGAGATGATAGAGGAAAACAAAATTAGGTAGCAAATGAGGTCGGGAATGATATTGAAAGCAATTCTTTTAAAGAAATTGAACATTGTAGTTCTACGCATAAAGAAGAACCAGACTATGTTATTTTCCAAGACGAGGAAGATGCTCAAAAATATCATCATAGGTGAAGGAAGCAATTAGAGGCTCAGAATATAATTCCACATAAACATTATAACATTCCAACAAGAAGAACATCAAATGATATTACACATACAAGTTTCTATTCAAAAGTTGAGATGAATGATGTGAAAGTGGCTTCTGAGTATCCACAATGGGTTCGATCCATTAATGAAAAGTTTGATGTGATTGAAAATAATGATACATGAGAACTAATAATGAATCCTGAAAATAAAAACACCATTAGGAAAAAATTCTTTTTATGGAAAAGTGAAATAATGAAGGATAAGTAATAATAAATAATTAATTATTAGTTTGTAAAGGGTATTCACAATTTAAAGGCATATTATTTGATGAAAAATTTTCTACAGTTCAATGTCTAGAAATAATCAAAATATTTATTACTATTGCTTCACCTTGAGGTTGCAAGATAAATCATGTTGATGTAAAATCCACATTCTTGAATGGTCATCCTGATGAGGATGTTTACATTGAAAAACCTTGTGGCTTCGTTTTTTGGGACTGATGAATGTTATGTATACTGAATGAAAAAATATTTTTATAGTCAAAAAAAATCTTTGAGAGAATGGTATTCCAAAAGTTATACATTCCTAAGGAATAAAAATTTTTATAAAGGAAGAGTGGATATAAATATTTATATCAGATAATTTTTTGAGTGTTGCCTCATTTTAAATGTTTATATTAAAGACATTATAATTGTTGGGAATGATGAATGTTCTTGTGAATGGTTTTATGAAT
Organism: Viscum album; assembly: GCA_963277665.1. Lineage (NCBI taxonomy): Eukaryota > Viridiplantae > Streptophyta > Magnoliopsida > Santalales > Viscaceae > Viscum > Viscum album. The sequence goes on along the minus strand of OY728161.1, from coordinate 811,478,177 downwards.
AAATGAAAAAGGCATTTCAGATTTCAATTCATGGGGAAATTAAATACATTCTTGTGTTACAAATAATGAAAAAGGAGAAATACATTTTTTTTCTCATGAAATGTATGATGAGAAACATCTTAAGTGGTTCAACATCAAAAATAAGAAATATATTTCATCAAAGATTTCAGGGGGAATAATAAAATTTAAAGAAGGATAAGGAAAAGTAGTTGATCAGAATGAATTTCTGAAGATAATTGGAATTTTATTGAATTTGACTGCCCCATGACATAATATTGTCCATGTTTTTACCTTTTGTGGTTTATTTTAGAGTTCTCCACCAGGATAAAAGTAATTTATTTGAAAAATATTTATTAGAGACAACAATGAAAAAAATATATAAAAAATATAAGAAAATTTTGATAGAAATAATTTTATTATTTAGAGGTATATTGGGCATGAAATGTTGATTATAGAAGATCCAAATATGTTGGAGTATTTTTCTAGGAAAGAATTGTGTTATTTTTTATACTAAGAGACTGAATTCTATAACTCTTTGTATGGATGAGGATGGGAATGTTACTTCCACTCATGCCACTACCCAGCTTATTTAGATGAAAACTAACATAGAAGACAAAATTATTTAATTTTAGTTACCCTTTCTCTTAGGTTGTGACAATTAATGTAAAATGAATCTCACCATGATTCTATTTCAATATTCATAATCAAATCATATTGATATCAAATATGAATTCATCAAATTGAATGTAGAGAAAAATAATCTAATTATGTATAATGTTCTAGCAATGCAACAAGATAATGACATTTTCAAAAAAACCATTACCAAAGGAATTGTTTTCAACATTGAGGTTCAATGTGGGTGTCAAACAACATCCTCATTAGGGATTATGAATATGGTTGTATCACCTCTCAAATGATACCTTTGGATAGTTTTGTCTTAGAGAATGATTTAATAGTGTCATAAATCTATCATTAAACGGAATTAAAAAGGGTTTGTTGTGGAAAATATGTTAATTTAGCATTGGAAGTGTGTGATCTATTATAACACTTTGTCAGAGTATATGTAGGAATCAATTTGTTTTCTATTATAGGAAAGCTGAGATGCTGACAAAGAAAGATGACAATGTTTTAATGATCACGTATTTTTTATAGCCTTATTTTTATGACAATGATTCTTATTTCCCAAAATTAGCTATCTCATATATGCTTAGATTTGTTGAAAAGAGATCCATTGATTGAGAATACAATTTTCAAGGATTTATGAAACATGTTTGACAATAAAATTTAAAGAGTGAGATTTTTAGGATGAAGCTGACGATTAAGGAAACTATTTTCATGTACTATTTTTTCTTCAAGAAATTTTTATAAACAATGTATATAACCTGACATAGATTTGGTGAAAATAATATTCAGAACAATCAGACTAACATACTGTTTTCAGAAAAGAGTGTCTCACAATTTTTAAGAAAACCCATCATATCATGAAGAATATGTTTGAATAAAATGGGTCAATTGTATTGAGAATTAATCTTTCTAGAAGTAAATGGCCATCAGATCCACTCTAGATCAGGAATGGAGGAATTGATAGTAATGGGAGAATTAGAATCTACATGACTATAATAAATCAAATTTTATGAAGATTTTCTAATTTTTATTTCATATAAATCATATGTTGATCAATGAAGATCTGATGGAATTATTAAGAAGGATGGTTAAATGAAATAGATCTAGGATAATCATACTCAAAATGATTATATCTATAAAGATCATACTCAAAAATTTCAAAATTGGGAAGATTTTACTCAGAGTGATCATATACCAAAAGTTGTACTCAGAAAGATAGTAATCATTATGACCATACACAGAGTGATTATATCCAGGAAATCATACTTAGAAATATCCTAATAAGGACGATCGTGCATAGAGTGACTATATCTATGAAATAGTACTCAGAAATATCATAATTTTGTCAAACATATTCATCCTGATTGTATATGGGACTACTATTTTTTGGACAAATACACTCGGGCTGAGAAGGAAAGAGAGATGCACAGAAAATGGAAAGTTACGATACCTTCTCATGTAAGTTCAATGATACTGAAGATATTCTCAAATGAATTCAATGCCATTAAGGAATTCATGATAATAGTAATTGTTCATAAAATTATGAATGTTTATGAAGCATAAGATGTTGACACTGGTAAATCATATTCAGAATTCCATTGTATTCAAGAATAATTGTTTTAAACAAAAAATGATTGAAAAGGAATAGATTTGATTCCATTGAAAATCATAATGAATGATACCGAACAATAAAATTGTCAACCATTTTATCCTTGAATGAATTATCAAAAGAAGATATATATAAAAACTGACTTGTTTTCAAATAATTTTATCAAATGGGTCAATATTAGAATTGAATGAATCTAGTAGATGTGGTTTCTAAAAGTGAGTTCGAAATTGAATAAGTTTTTTTGTTTCATCAAGATAATCATGATACATCATTTATGATATGAATTCTACTTCAAATAAATTAAGGGAATAAGTGAATATTTTGAATGGAATTAAATGTGGAGAAGTCCATTCCTTAATTTATATATTTTATTAGCAGAGAGAATTGTTTTTAAGAAATTAGATTAAGATGATTGAATTAATAAATTGGATTTAGAGTGGGTTTATATAATTATGTATATATAAGAGATAATGGTTGATGAATATTCAATAATATTTTATAAGAGTTGTTGAAGTAATAAATTTCCTTCATATTTTAGGGGAAATCAATTTCGGTGAATTTTCTTGAGTGGTAATGTTTTTGGGATTCTCTATAAAAACAGTCATGAGGCACCTATAAAAGGGGAAAAGAACATTGTACTCTGACTGATGACATACTATTAATTAGATATGAGATGGGAACTCCAACATTCGAGATAAAGAATTCATTTCCCCTGTTGAGCTATTTTGAAGACGTTTCGATGGGAGAAGTGAAGTGAGGAGAGATGTGATGGAAACATTGTATTCAGGTGACCATAATACTCAATGATTATCATATTCATAAAATAAAAATATTATTCTAGTCAATTTTATTCATCTGATCATTGTATTGGGATGGATAATTGTATTAGGATTTCTGTATTGGGAATTCTGGAATGAGGAAGAAATGGCATGGGATTGTCTCAATCGTACTCAGGAATTGATATATTATGTACTCAGAATTGTAATGGAAATAATTGTACTAGGTAAAATTATTCCTGGATGAATTTTATTGGGAGAATCATAAAAGGATTAATTGTATTGGAAGAATCTTACATGGGAGTGTCAAACTGGGAAAATGTACTGGAAAAAATCAGATTGAGTTTTCCTAATCAAACCCATTGAATTTCTTACTATCTTCTGGGTAATATATTGAAGAATTGATTCAAAAGGAATACATTTTTGGGATTGAAATGAATCACAGGTAACCTGAATTGTTACAGAAATATTGTTTTACCCTATTTTTTCAGAGAGGTTGCACATGCATTAATGGAATTTTTTAAATAGTTCTATATATGGGAAATTCTGTATCCTACTCGTTCTAATCAATTTATTTTTTTCTACTTGATTGTGTGGTATTGGTTTTTTCCATACCATACAATGGTCTAAATTATTCTAAATGAATAGTGAACCTTTTAATTTCTTCTGTTCTTATTGAGTTGTACTTATTCAACAAGGAATGAAATATTTAATTGGAGGTGAAGGTTGTTTTAATTTCAAGGAAACAAATATGAAAAAAAAATCAATGATTCACCTCCTCCCCCTCTTAGTGATACAAGTATCCTATCTAGTTACTTTAAAAACCCATGCAAGGGGAGCCTACTACATCCATTGATGTGTCCACTAGTGTTTATGGGTATCGTGTAGCGGCTCTTCTTTCCAATTTCAAGGGAATAAATCTACCAAATCACAACTCCCATAAGTAACTTACTTTAATATGTATTCAACTAATCACTTAATGATCAAATTGACTAACACGTTTCTGTTCCAATTAGTGTGGTAAAGGTTGGGTTCCATGAATGTGGATACAAATAAGGCATACACACCCCCTCTGAGATGAATTATATGTCACTTTAATAACATATCATTCATTCTAAGATGTACTCAATCCTAGTTGAATAGTTTTTTGTAGTCTTCGGTGAAGGCACTAGTTGCATGGGGCATGAGTATGGAAAAGATGAAGCTATTGTGGAAGGATCGAGAGTGTCTAAATGACCTCATGATTGTAATTCAACCATGGGTGACATGATATTTTTAAGGGACCATGTTTCAACAGTTCTTGTAGTTTTCACAATTTATGATCCTTCCTCACTATAAGAGATATATTAATCTATCCCCAAAGTGACTAAGGAGATTCACAAATTCCATACCAATTCATGGAGGAACATATTATGTTTCATTACCAAGTGTCGAAAACTTGACATGGAGATTCGGAAGGGCTCCCTCTAAAAATGGTTGTGTAACCTTAGAAATACTGTGGTGGATGCTCATTGTGAAAATGTGATGGTCTGTAATATTCATACTATGCGGGTTCATGAAATGTTCCAAAAATTATAGGATTCTTGACACTATAAGTGGTATGAAAGTAGGAAAAAGCTCCAAGAAGTCAACTAGGTAATCCATCATTGGGAGGAGAAAATGAATGAACATTATGTCATTCTCAATGCTCAACAAGAGGCCATCCTCCAACTGAGGCCTCAGTTTGGGGAGGCTGAGAAGCAATAGAGGAAGGTGAAATCTCAAATAGTCTAGCATCAGAATGAGAAGGACCTATCAGATTTTAGGGATGATGATCTTAATATTTTAGAAGATGATGATGGAGAAGATATTTACTGGAAGAATCATACCTTGGATGCCACACAAAAGATATTGGCGGATCTATAATGCTCAAATAATGGAAAATAGATTCATGGGAAATTTTTTAGGACACAAGAGAGGCTTTTTTATGTGTATTAACATTACCAAATTCCTTAAAAATACATAAATTCCTTCATTAATGGACAAATATCATCTTATGGTCCTAAATATTTTTCTTAGATCGTACTTTTGAAACATCCATCAACCAATCATTAAGATCACATTAGTCTAGATTAGAGTATGAAACCATGGAGGACCATATGTTTTCTCAATTTTATGAGGGTTTCATGTAATCATGGAAAACATGGTGTCAGTTATTGTTGACGTTCAACTTAGAGTGTTCCGGATGAGATATGATGTGGCTGGAGGACATGACTCTTGGAACATTCAAATTTACTTTACAACATGAACTTATAAAAATATGGGTTAACAATAGTTTCATTGAATTCATCTCTAAAGAAGGGGAATGGGGATTGTGAATCACAATTTAATTAATATGTAACATAATGGTAGTGGAGTCCTTTTTTTTTGATAAATGTTGATTTTGTTAAAAACAAAGAATCTATATCACTTATCCAGGAATTGGGAGAGACATGTGTGGTTGGATCCCTAAATATGTTCCAAGAAATAATGATACCTTAGATTATCATCCAAATTCCTTTATTAAATTTGTCTTGGATAGTAGGTGGGGAAATTTCAAAATAATTTGATTAGGGGATCTATTCATATTTGGATGAGGTTGAGTATCCAAATGAGGGACATACAAAACATGGAAAAAATGAAAGAATTATTGAAGGGATTATGAAACTATTAGACCTATTTTACTATGGATTATAGTACATTGGTGTGGGTGTATCAGGGTGAATTAAAATTAAACCCATATTTTAGTAAAACATCCACATCTGATGTCGAGAGATACATGAATAAATGATGCAGTAGATAACTACAGTAGGAGGAATGGTCCTCTCATGTTGGGACAAGGATTACTAATAGATTCACGTCTTGAGATGAGGATGGTAAACCCAAATTTTATTTTATTATAGTGATGATGAGGTGTGTGTGGATTATAAAACGAGATACACACAATTTATTTCTCCTTTTAAGCTAATAAAAAATCATATGTGAATCAAAGAATGTAGAGTGACATTTTAAGGTAATGAAGAAGGTTGTACAGAATTGACGTGAATGATTTTGAGATGCGTGTAAATATTTTATGTTCATAATGAATCTACCAACAGTTTGTTTCTCAATCAAATTTGGACGACACTGAGCAAGTTACTTGACATTAAAATAGGGGCTAAAGGGGATATCTAACGCCAAAATAGAACCCCCCAAAGACAACATCAACAATGTTTGTTTTATTTTTGGCATGAACTATGAAACATGGAGTGGTAAAAGACTAATTACAATATGGGGATTCCACCTCAAATAAAAATATCATATCTTTCTCACAGATGGAAATTTGGCATCTTGAATTTATAGAGGGTAATGATAATGTTTAACATAATTTGATGAGGATGATAGTGTTAGTTCATCCTTCACATTCTATACAAGGCATACTAGCTTAACACAGTGTATAATCATCAATTATTTAAAGGAATCCATGTTTTTTTCTTGGAGAAACTGAATTTGGACTTCATGAGATGGTGATGTTCCGTTATTATATCAATCCCGGAGGATATTTCAACGAACTAATGATAGAAGGTTATTAAAATGGGATTATACTTGGAATGATTGATGTGGAGTGTTTTGAGGGGATTATAACAAATGTAGTAGATTTTTATGCGATGAATCAGTAATCTATTCATAAAATAAATTGTCTAGGCATTAGTAAATTAACCATGAGGATATGAATCATCCCACATGGAGTTCCATAGGTGGATTCACGGAGCTAATGTATATAGTTAATGGATGTATGGTGTAGACCATGGGATGAAGGGTAGGTTCAAGGATTCATGTGTGGTGTAATAGATGAATCCCGACTTGAATGGGTCATGGATTCCATGCCCCACATAAAGAGATCCTGGAGCTAGTTGCACATAGTTTAAGGTAAAACAATCTTGATGATGGAGAATAGTTTTAACTTATATTCCTCAGACTACAGAGGGAGTGTTCACTATTAAGTTATATTGTGGAATTAGAAGGGTTAAACGTAGTGTAACTGATCCATGTTGTCTCATGTACACTAGAAAAAATATGTAATAGAAATCAAATATATTGTGTTCAAAATTAATGGACCATGGAAAACTTTTTGTGTCATGTTTCATGGACATCTATTGGGGACAAGAGGCTAGAGGGATGATGAATTTGTAGCATCCTGCTGTAATCATAGGGAATCTTATGTTCAGATAATTGGGTGAGGTTTTTTTATCATCTCACACATATGGCACATGGAATATTATTCTCAAATGATGGAAAAATATTATCTCAATATGAGTAATCCAATTTGGATTCAGTTAAGGTAACAGTTTAGTTTCAAATTTTATGTATTTCAGGCTTTGCAGTTTAATTTCAAACAAATCAGACTAATGACATAATGCATGGTCAATATGTTGGCTATATTTTTAAAGATACAATGATCAGATCATGGAATCAATTTTTAAGGTCGTAATGTTTGGACTCTGAGGGTAAGAACCCATAAATATTTTCAGGTATGTTCTTGTTTACATTTAGTTATGAATCCATCAAAAGTTCTTAGATAAAGTCTTAACAGGTTTATGTGGACTATTTGGGATGTTTCCGTGGGGTTCATGACATGAATAAAAAGATATTCATGTCCATCCAGTTCATTTATCATTGTTAGTGCATGGTTAGTTTAATTATACCACCCTTAACGTGATTTTATAAATATGGGTTTCCCTATTTAATGAAATTATGAAATGGATAAGGGAAAACCATTAGGGACTAAACATAGACATTCCGAACGATTTCCACATTTTTCATTGAATAATGTGGCCTCCCCATGATACTATGTCTCCTGGATCCCTCATTGAAAAATGGTGGATGAAGGATGGAGAACAATTTGGAAAACCATTTTTCCAATCCATACAACCTTTTAAAAATATGAATTTAACATTTTACCACTCATATCTTTAGTGATCTAACTCATCATTTTTCTCATTTCATCCTCTTTTAACCCTAGAGATGAGAGAAGTCACCCTAGACTCCCCAAGGAAAAATCTCCCTGATCAATAAACAATTGTTAGCACAACTGGTTTGAATCAAAGGTTCATATGAGTTTAAATTTTTTGATTGATCTATTTTTTAGAAGAGGCTTCGTTTGTTTATTCTCCTTTTTATTAAACCCTACGACCTTCTTTTTTTAAATAGATCCTAGGATGGGGATTTAAAGGGTGCTCGAATCAATGTCATGTCCTAGGGTAATTCGAGTTTTATACTTTTAATCGAGGTAGGTGGTCTACAATTTATATCCCATAGTCTTGATTTTTGGATTCTTTGGTTTTAGATGTGAAGTTAGTGCTATATTGTGGTGATGTTGACTCCCATAGTTAGAAATGATAACTTGGAAGCCCAAATAATTAAATGAACCCCTCTTGATCCTTGTGGGATGCATTGTGGTTGGACAGATTGGTTATATGGCCTCCCATGAGGTGTGACATCATCCAGATCATAGAAAATATTGATGATAAATATATAATTTATTTTTTATGAGGTATATAATATGAAATGTAAGATAAAATGTAAATATTAATTATTAAAATTCATTACATTCAGTTATTATAAGTTGTAACATGTCATATTGGGTTTTTTGGTATATCTTTAATTAGTTAAATGAATAAATTTGAATGTGTTAAATGATGTGTGGTCATAAATAAGAATGTGTAAATTATTATGGCATATAGATGATTTATATAATGAATTACAGGGGAAATGTTAATGTTTTCTTTATTTTTTTGGATTAAAATGCATTGAATTTTTTTATGTGATGAATAATTAAACAAACATGTGCATATATATTGGTGGTAAGTGGGGTATTGGAATAAGGAACCTCCCCCATGTTAGGTTGTACTGATGTTGTAAACCCCACCCATATAGTGCATCGCTCTCGGGGCCCGAAAGATGCTCATTTCCCTAAATGATTCACTTCATGAGACTACCTAGACATAGGCTCGATGGATGTGTGATATAGATGATTGTTAAATGACTTACCACGATGTATAAGAAACATGATTCACTACCTTAATGTTTACTGGTTCCCCAGAATCAGATATTATATTATAAACCATTTTATTAACCCTTAGTTAATTTATGTAATTGTTTTATGTCAATGTTGTCATCTAATAGACTGTTTTGTCTATTTTTATATCTTTTTTTTATTCTAGTACATGAATACCCTATCAATTATAATTGAAAATTTTAAGGCATCATTTTGGGTGGACTATAATATTATACTCACACCCTTCATTGGAAACATTTGTTTACCTGAGAGGAATTGATGGTTGATGTTTTGGACATGGGAAAGGGGTGTATGATATATGGTTGATTGGGAATGGAATATGCATGTAGGGGGGATTGGACCTGCTATAAGAACCTATTTTCATAATTTTTTTAGTTTTTCATCATTTTGGGTAATACTCAAACATAACACCACATGACATTTCATGTCATACTTGTTGTCTGGTTTTGGTCTTCTAGCCTATTTTTTGAAAGTGTGGTTAATGAATCCTTATTTTTCACTTATCATTGTTTAATATTTCATTGTCTTTATATTTTATCTCTTAATTATTACTCTAATATAGATTGTATCATCTCCCAAAATGACATGCAAGACCCTCGCTACATGTCAGCACCCTCTAAAAAATGGGAAGGTGTTCCCGTGTTCATACAGAAACCCATCTCAGATAATCAGATTAATGGATCTTGGATTGGTGATGTTACAATGATTGTGTATATAAAATAAGTATTTGTTGTGTTGTGAAGAGAAATAATCAAAATTGAATAAAGGACTAATGTTCCCAACACTACGCCACATATCCTCGGAAATAAATGAACGTAGATTAATGTTGTGATTCTCAGTCTCTGGGATTTTAGTTTATGTTAATAGATATTATATTGGAGAGGATTATCACAATATGGATACAAAAACAGTAGAAGAGAGAAAACTCAACATAAATGATGTCTTAGGATGCATGTGCCCCAAAATATTTCCCATGTGAGACTCATATATACATTAATGTTAGAATCCATGGAATATAATCTCTTAGTCAATGGATATCAAGTTTATACATAGATAATGTGCTTGATTGAATTGTTAGACATGCTACAAAGTGTCAACATCCCATGTGATTTATTCTCAAATTTGGAAAAATGAGTGATGGTGGGATTTCCCTATCATACGACATCTTGCTATAGGGTAATGAATATATCAGGTTGATAATTACTTATTCACACTAACCTGCATACTTTCATGTGTCGATGCATATATGGGTAACACCAATGGTGTTGTAATTCAACCAAGATATAGGATGGTAGATTTGAGTTAAATTGAGACTATCATGAATTGTATTAATGGGGGAGATTGGTGGGGATTGATCGACTAATATCCACACAAAAAAAACATGGACCACAATAACACCACTCAAGAATGGGAGAGAATATAGTGGATCAACTGTTGACAATGTTCGAAACACAATATCAACTATTTGTTTCTAAAGATCCATCAAGGAATTGAAACATGATTGGAGTTGATACATTGTGGAAAGGAATAATCGTCGATCGGGACCCTGTTTGGATATATTGGATGATGGAATTTCAGACTAAAAATGACTCGTTGTGTAAACAAGAATTGAAGAAATATATGAGTTGGATTGAACACTCTTTAATATACTCCACAACTTCTTTTTTCTCACCACTGGGACATGTTTAAAATTAGGATTCAAAAATGAGTATTAACAACCATTTAATTCCATACGGCATGGACCGTGGATATTAATATATAGCCATATATCTCATTCCTTGAGTTATTATTTTAATTTCAAAGAGTTTGAAAAATTGACGAGGATCTCAAATGGATATGTGTATTGTTAGTGAGTGAAAATCCTTACGATAATGAGGACCAAGGAGGCCAACAACCACATAATAATTTTATGAGAAGAATTACAAATATATTAATGTATTTATTCATGGATTGTAAGGAATCCATTAGATTATGGTCAGACATATCAGACCATTATTCATCGAAGGGGGTGATATATTTGATTAATATGTTTTCAGGCGTGATGATGCAAATTTCAATCATAATTACATATAACACATGGAATGGAAGATTCTTACATGTATTTCTAGAAGTTGGAACACATATTTTATGTTTTTGTAGTATGGTCAATGGAAAAAATATTGGAGTCAGGTTTCTTGCATTATTAGGTAATGTCCACTCCAATGGAATATTAATGGAACACAAGATGTAAAATATGATGTGATGGGATCTTATGAGGCTCATGTTCGAAATTAAAACATTTTTAAAAAAATTATGTAGTATAAGATCAAAACCCTTGGACCATAATTGGTTCAAAGGGGTTAAAGTGATAATCAATTTATGATTGTACATGTGGATGATAATTCTTGATATAACTACATATATCATTTGAATTAGAAACAAGGAACACATAGATTTGGGACATGACAAGGAAAGAGACTAGCACCATCATGAGTTATAATCTATGATGTAGGAATTGATGCACCCCACAATTATTGTAGGGCATCTCATGATCAGATCATGGGGTAATATTATTTAATCAACTGAATTTTATCATATAAGGAATTTGTGTTTAATATAGGGTAAAATAAACCATTTAAATATATGGGTTATGAATTTTTTTCATCCAACGTTTATCCTATGGGTAAAAATATTTAATGGGGTAAGACTATGTTTTATCATCATGTTTTGAGGATGTATAGACACATATATTAGGGTATATTGGCATTACCAATGGTAATGAGATTTGATAAGGCCAATTTCCAAACCATATATTCTAGAGGGTTTTCATAGAGTGTGATGTCATCATTATTTAAATAAATATTCTGGTTTAATGTCATAGATTTTGAATGACTATAGGGAATCACATAAAAGAGATATGTATAGAGAACCAATGTAACAACCCAATCATTAATGGAGGAAAAAAGGAGGATTTCCCCCACAGAACACTCCCTATATAAAACTCTTATGCAGTTTAACATCATGATGCATGAAGTTAGGTTCATATTTTTGGTCATCGATTTCATACACTTTCTTATTGTTAAAGGTCATGTTGAATGGAATATGTAACCCTCACCAGATGTACTTCATGGTAAACATTCCATTGGTGGGAGGCATAATACCATCTCCTATATAGTGATCAATGTTTGTGCACTATTGGAATCGATATTGTGAATGATGTAAAGTCCTTCCCACATGGGGTCCAAATTTTGTGGATTGTTTTCATCTATCATTAGTGTTCTAGGAGATATTACATTTTCCCCTTATATACAGTGAATAAAACATTTCTTATCCAATGATACTACAATCCTATTCTGGTGCATTTTAATATTATGCATGTCACATAGCATGTTTTCATAGAGGGCTTATAACTCATCTAGAATGGAAAATTTTATTATACATGACATATAATGGTTGTAAAAATTGTTTTTTAGTGATGTAAATTGATCCTCATTGGGAATTAAAACAACTGTTTTGTTCACCTAGGTATATGGGATCACTTTAGTGGAATAATGAGTCTACAATTGACATGAGTAGAGGGAATTAGTGAGCTTATTTGTCCAAATATAATTTTTTTTACCAATCATCTTCTACAAATTTGTTAGTGAGGTTCTTCTTAAATATCTCAATCCATACATTTCCATTAACATGATTTTTGTATGTATGGTTTTATTGGAAACTGTACATGGAAAAAAATCTCTTCATTTCAATAATGTAGATGATTGTACCATTTTAGTGTGAATGGAATGAGGGACTAGAAATTGGTGTTTGATATGGGAGCTCTTGAATTCACTCTTGGATAATTACATGATATACATGATTGGAATAAATTATACTCAACTGGGATATAAATTCATCATGGTAAAAATTAACATGTAATTGAGAGACTTCCCTTGTGAATATGGTCATACAACATAGAGTCCCTATACTCTAATGGTTCAAGACTTCCTTGATTCTTATAGGAGCGCTGGCAGTTGATTCACAATATTAGAATAAATTTTATATGGAATAAATGTCACGACCCGCCCTCGGGGCCCGTGTCGTGACTACCCCATGCCTGCCTCCCATAGGCCAGGGGCTGGCGACTAGCACCAAAAGCATAAATCCCAACAGAGGGGAATGCATTGCCATTATAAAGTAAGCAAACACCACAGATTAATCTAGCAGAAGTAAACACTACGTAAAACTGGGTAAAAATGTATGTACGGAAAGTAAATGGGCCAGAATACAAACCCAAACTCAAAGTAAAGTTCAACTGGAAATAAAGTACAACAACTGAATGTAAAGAAGCAATGTCGAGCCGTCCACTAGAAGTCCCACCTGAAGGGTGGGTACAAATTGCCACCTCAGCTCCTCGGGTCCAGCCGACCACTCCGTGTACGTCCCGCCCAGTGGTCCACCTCCAGGTACCGACTGCTCCACAAGCCTCAACCAAGATTAGCACTGTCCGTCGTCTACATCCAACACAATCTATTGTGGGCATATCCTGTGTAGGGGTGAGTATACACTACTCAGTAGGGACCCCGAGACCCTCGATGGTCTCCTAGAATCCACAAAGGATAATCCACAAAGGAAAGATACAATCATGAATTAAATCCAACACTACTTAGGTATATTCCCATACATATACCTAAGTCATCTATTCCAGTTCGGCTCCAACATCCGAGACCATGTTCGATCACGTCCACACAGGATAGTACAACCCAATCCACACAGGAAAGAACAAAACAATCCACATAGGAAATCAAGTCAATCATATCGAAGATAATGATTTAAAGTCAAGACTCAGCTCACACAGGTATACTTATTCGTAAGGTGATAGAGATGATCAGATGTAGCCACTGATTCATCGATACTGGGACCCACATAGGATACTAAACCAGCTAAGTTGTTGGACCCACGTAGGATACATGTCCAGCTACTCTGTCGGACCCACGTAGGATACTACAACAGAGGTCAAATACTACCAGAACCACGTAGGATACAAGAACGGTAATATTGTCAGACCCACGTAGTATACAAGAACAATAGTCATCACCGTCGAACCCACAGAGGATTTAAATATGGTCTTCATCACTGCCAAACCCACGGAGGATATTAGTGCATTCGTCTTCACCACCGAACCCATAGAGGATTTCAGTGCAGTTGTCATCGTCGTCGCAGTCGCAACCAGCTCTAGGGTTCCCGCACACAGAATGCTTGTTTCCGGGAGGGTCCGCTCCACGAGGCAAGGGGGTCGATACATCAACTGACACGTAGTATGGAGTTGATGTATCCTAAAGTTCCGTCTCGACATAGGGAACTCAACGTGACAGACGGCACGTCAATCGGACACCCGGTCTGAGAGTTAATTGGCCTTTTCGTTCTAGGGGCCCGGTTGGTTTTTAAGACAAAACCAACCTGACCACACTCCAACTGCATCCAAACCTCGAGTGGAGTAATCCAAATGGTCTGTCTCACTAAGAGGAATCCAACAAAGTCTACGACCTGTCAATCGGACGTCCGAAGCTCAAGTTATAAGCACTTCCACTCTAAGGCCCCGTTTGGTTTCGTGCCCAAACCAACCCGGCTGTAGAAATAGTTCCCCGAAACCTTGAGTGTAATATATCTAAAGTACCATATCGATCTAAGGATCACATCTCAACTGATGGTGCATCGATCGGAGGTCCATATCCCATGATACAGGTGTTTGAGCGGGACTGTCCGGAAATAGGGGGTTTTGGGCCCGGATCGACCTGGCCCATGTCCCCCTCGGTCGGCCCGAACCGGGTCCGGGTCCGGCCAATTAGGACAAGGCCCGGCCCGGTGGGATCGCCTGGACCAGCCAGCACGGTGCGGCGCGGCGCGGCCTGGGCGTCCCGGCCCGGTGCGGCCGGTCCGACCTGGGCGGGCGGTTGACCTGGCGCGGGCGCGGCCCGCGTGGCCAGATAGCTCAGCTCAGCCGAGCTGTTGCAGAAGGGGGGGGGGGGGCGCTGCCCCCTGATTCCGAAGCCGCGACCCTTACGTGGGGGCCGCTGAATGCCAGCTCGGGGTTACGACCCCCGGGTTTTCTTGGAAACCGGCCGGCCGGTGTGTCGTCGCGGGACCCCCGTGGGTCCCGCCGTCCTTGCGCCGACAGCCGGCGGTTCTGGCCGCCGCTCACCGCACCACCATAGCCTTTGGCCAAAGACTTGTCCGACCGACATGGCGTGATGGCACCATGCCCCTCTGCCACGGCCCCGCTCCGGTCGCGGTCTTTTCATGGTTCTACGACAAGGCGCAACGGCACCGCGGATCATTCGGCCTCAATGGCGCGGCGCGATAGAGATGCGCATCTTCTCTCGTTCCTCTTGCTCTCGTGCGGTGTCGTTGCACCAAACTTCCTTTGCTCATGCAAAAACAAGTACAACATCAAAGGGGGAGGAGGGTCGGCCGTGTTCGTGCGGTCCAACCTCCCGTTATTATGATAACATGTCGCCCAATATAAAAGTCAATGAACAGCAAAGAAAACACCAAAAAAAATTAACCCCTGCCTCGATGAAGTCATCGAACGAGGTTTGTCACAGAAATAAGACGTTGTGGAAGACGGTGTTGTAGAAGGAGGCTCCATAAGCATCTTCAACGTCGCGGTACATGGCGTCGCGGTGAAGAGGATCGTCGGCATCGCGGTATACGGTGTCGTGTCGTCGATCTCTGAGGAATTAGCGTTCTCTGTCGGTGTCGGTGCGTTCTTCGCGTTCTTCAATGAGGAAGATGAAGTTCTTCATGGAACACTCCATCTCAATACAAAGAAGTAACCCCTAATGAAATAAGACTTTGTCTTATTTAATTAACATACACAATCCAACATTCTATTTGAAATTCAAAATAATTCATTCAATTAATTGAATTTATTGAAGAGTCTTAATAGTCCAATTAATGTGAGAGTTGACTTGGTATTTAATAAGGGGGTGCAGGTGTGTTACAAAATAATGGGGGTTTGAGGAAGTTGAATAGGTGGGGCTCGTGTAGGGCCCACCTCACTAATATCCTATCAAGAGGGTTAGGATATAGTGGGTCCCACATCCACTTCCATAAGTACGTTTAAACTAGTTAGAACATAAAATAATAATTGTTGCACAAATTTTATTTTATTCATTAGTTAACCCTTTTTTTAAAAAACCCACACCCAAGAAAACACAACTCCTGAAATGGTGTTCCTAAGAAATTACCAGTGTTGCGGTTTCATTGGTTCCCTCATATTTTGATTCTGAGCACCGGTTTAAAAGTTAGGAAATCTCGCTCCTTCGTTCACTGAACGTACCCGAGCTAAACTTCGAAATTTGATTCCAGGAACATCGGGCCTCGGAATCTGGTGCCGTCAAACACTCCGTACTTGTAAAAATCCAAAGAAAATTAATAAAAAATTTCCCCTGAATTTTACAGGTCTTTATATTACTCCCACCTCAGGGATTTATGTCCCCGTAAAGATACATCATAAACTAGGGGAATCAATGTGGGTACTGTGCACATATATGAGCCTCCCGCTCCCAAGTGCTCTACTGGAGGGTCCCGTGCTTCCATATGATGCGCACTAAAGTAATCAACTGCCCATGCAGGACTCGCTCCTGTCGATCCTCGATCTCTACCAGGACCTCTGCAAAAGTCTCCCCATCGTCAATGTCCAGCTCCCCAAGGTCGATGATATGCATTGGGTCATGCACGTATCTCCTCAAATGAGATACGTGGAAGACTTCATGCACCCGGTGCAACTGAGGTGGTAGGGCCAGGCGATAAGCCACCTCTCCTATCCTGTTGAGAACCTGGAATGCTCTAATGAAGTGCGGAGACAACTTTCCACCTCGGGCAAATCTCTGGAATCCACGTCAAGGTGAGACCTGTAAGAAGACGTGGTCGCCATCCTTAAACTCTAGTGGTCTTTGCCTCCTGTCAGCAAAAGACTTCTGCCAGCTCTGAGCTCTCCCCATCCGCTCCTAGATTACCTGGACCTTCTCTTCCGTGGCCTGGACCATCTCTGGTCCCACAAGTGCTGACTCCACAGGTTCTGTCCATCATAGAGGTGATCTGCAAGGTCAGTCGTACAAGGCCTCGTATGGTGCCATCCCAATGGTGGAGTGGTAGCTATTATTGTACATGAACTCCACCAAGGGAAGGTGGTCCTCCCAGCTACGACCAAAGCCGAGGACACACGGATGGAGCATGTCCTCGAGAGTCTGAATGGTACTCTCAATCTGGCCATCCGTATGAGGGTGAAAGGCGGTGCTCAGACGTAGCTGCGTCCCGAATGCCTCCTGAAACCCCTTCCAAAGTCGGGAAGTAAAGAGAGCCTCTCGATTAGGGATGATGTTTGATGGCACACCATGAAGCCGTACAATATCTTGAACATAGAGACATAGCAAACTCGCCACCGAGCCCTGCTCTCTGATTGGTAAGAAGTGTGCCGACCTGGTGAGTCTGTCGACAATTACCCAAATGGAGTCGTGACCTCTAGTAGTACGTGGAATTCCAGCCATGAAATCCATAGATATCCCGTCCCACATCCACTCTGGTACCTCCAAGGGCTGTACCAAGCCTACTGGTACCTAGTACTCCACCTTCACCTACTCGCAGGTGAGGCATCGAGAAGCGAACTCTGCCACAACCTTCTTCATAATCGGCCATCAGTGTTGTCATTTGAGATCCTGGTACATCTTCGCCACTCCAGGATGTACCGCTAAAGGGGAAGTGTGAAACTCTCTCAGCCCCTCCTCCTGCAAAGCAGCTGGTACCATGGTACGTCCTCTAAAAACGACATCATGCGCTCCTCCTATAAAGAATCCATCAGGTTCCTGTCCTGAGGATATATGTGCACGTCGTGTCTCACAGTCAATGTCCCCACGATGCGCCTCTCTGACCCACTTTAGTAGTGGAGTAGTGATTGTGAGTGACTGAAGAATGTTTTATCTATCTCTATCTACTAAGGATATCTGCAAAGCGGCTAGCTGCTCCGTCGCCTCTCGAAGTAGTTGAATTCCTGTCCTCCTGCTGAGAGCATCGGCTACTACGTTCCCATTTCCAATAGTATAGACTATCTCAATGTCAAAGTCCTAGAAGTACTCGAGCCATAGCCGTTGTCTCAGGTTCAGGTCCTTCAGCGAGAAGATGTAACTGAGACTCTAGTGGTATGAATAGACTGTAAAGCGCTCGCCTATCAGATAGTGTCGCCACATCTTCAGAGCGAATACTGTTGCTGCTAACTCCAGGTCATGGGTAGCATAGTTCTGCTCATGCGGCCTCAACTGTTGTGACCCATAGGCGATCACTAATCGCTCTTGCATCAGGACACATCCGAGCCCGGTACCTGATGAATCGCAGGAGACTACATACCCTACTCCCACCTCCGGTAGCCTCAAGATAGGTGCACTGGTCAACCTTTGTCTCAGCTCATAGAAGCTCTGCTGACATCTATCTGACCACACGAAGGGTTTCCCCTTCTTCGTCAAAGCTGAAAGTGGTGACGCAACTCTGGAAATGACTGGCACAAACCTCTGGTAGTACCCAACTAGACCCAAGAACCTCCGCACCTCCGTTACGCTCCTGGGTGGCTCCCAATCTAGCACTTCCTCGATCATCACAGTATCCACCGCAAATCCCTCCTTAGAGATGACATGTCCCAAGAAGTGGACCTCATCTAACCAGAACTGACACTTCGAGAGCTTTTCATAATGCTGGTGCTCTTAGAGTGTGTCTAGTACAACCGGTAAGTGGTAGGCGTGCTCCTCCTCAGTGGTCGAGTATATCAAAATGTCGTCATTGAAGACCACGACAAATTGATTGAGGTATGCCAGAATGATCCTATTAATGAGACACATTAACACTGCTGGAGCGTTGGTTACTCTGAAAGGAATAACCAAGAACTCATAGTGGCCATACCGACATCTGAAAGTCATCTTCTACACATCCTCATCCTGAACCTTGAGATGATGATAGCCTGACCTTAGATCTATCTTCGAGAACCACCATACTCCCTTGAGCTGATAGAAGAGGTCATTAATCCTCTATAGAAGATACTTGTTCGTCACGGTCACCTAGTTCAGGCGACTATAGTCAACACACAGTCGCAAGCGATTGTCTACCTTCTTGGTGATCAAAATCGGGGAAGCACTGGTTGAAACAATGGGTCGGATGAATCCCTTTCCCTGGAAGTCCTCCAGTTGTACCCATAGCTCTTGATGCCTGGTAGGTGCCATCCGATATGCTGGAGTGGATATCATGGATGTCCCAGGGTACATGTCAATATAGAAGTCTACCTCTCTTCAAGGAGGTATTCCTAGAATGTCATCAGGGAAAACATTCGCATACTGATCCACAACTGCAGGAAAACTAGGACTCCACACAAAAAACTTCTCCTAGGATGATGCTTGCCAACTAATGAGTGGTCAGATGTCCTCTTCTCTGCCTGAGTCCATCCTACGCTGCTAAGGCTCCCTTCTCACCGGTGAAGGTGAACCTGCTCCTATTGGTGCTAACACATCACATCTTTCGCCTAGTATAGTCGATCTGAGCATGGACTGTAGATAACCAATCCATTTACAAGATGACGTCGTAAGGCCTCGACACCGCTACAAGAAGATCGCAGCCGAAGATCTCGCCTCCTAGAGTAAGCTCACACTTCCGGCACCAATGCGTAATCGTGGAGTCTGCACCCGTAGGAGTCTCTAGCTGTCGGAATCGAGCCAACGGCTCCGTCAGAATCTCCGAGCTCCGAACAAGGGCAGTGGAAATAAAATAATGACTCGCTCCTATGTCTATAAGAACTGCAGAAATGGTAGAGTAGAAATAGATTGTACCTCAAATCATATCTGGTGTTCCGTGGTCACAGGACTCCGCTGCCTGAAGCTGCGCCCACCTCTGCACGCCAGCTCCATATGGTCGGGGTGGACTTCCGGGTGGTGGTTGTGATAAAGCCTCAAAGTGTCACCCACCACCTGCTGCTCGGCTGGCTCCTCTGCCACGTCTGCCTACTCCCTACAGACTGCCACATTCAACCCTCTACCTCTTCCTGGGTGGCCCTCTAACCGTCTGCTGCTCCTCTGCACGGCTGGCCGGGCAGTCACGAGCCATGTGGCCCTGCCCGCCGCATGCGTATCACTGTCTACTCCTCGGAAGGCTGGCTCTGCGCCGTGTTCCCCGCACCACTGAGCCAGTGTCCTTAGGTCGTCCTCCTGATGGTATGGTCCACCTGGACCCCTGTGACGTCCGTCGACATCCAGCTACCGACAACTCTGCTACATGCTACGCTACGGTAGGTCTCGCTGCTGGGGTAGGCTCAGCAAGAACGCTCTCTATGATGAGGGCTCGCTCCAGAAAAATGGCCTACGTCGGAATGCTGAGGGAGATCATTGAAGCCCTGATCTCGTACCTCAGTCCCTGCTCGAAGGTCCAGACCCAGAATAATGGGTCTCCTACCATATCCGTTGAATAGTGCGAGAGATCGATAAATCTCTCTGAGTACTGGGTGACTGTCATGCTGCCCTATCGCAGCTGTAGTAGCCCCTGGATGCGCACCGCACGAAGGGTGGCTGGGATGAACACTGAGAGAAGGATGCTATCACAGTCCATCCAGAGGAGGGATGCCTCGTCGTGCACCTGGATCATCAAGCTCCACACTCTGCCTGCTGTCACGTCTAAGAGGCTCGCTGTTAGGATCACCATGAGGTCAGCTGGTGTCCCCACTAACCTGAAAACTTGCACAATAGCCTCTAGGCAATCCTTGGATGCCTGAGGGTCTGTCTCCCCACGGAACCTAGGCAGTCTCTCATGCTGGAAATCGTTCAGTACACTAAGGCGATGTGCACTCTCAGTGGCTGGGGCTGGTGGCATCGGTGGCTCGGCGGGTAGAGGTATCGTCGGTGCCTCCGCTGTAAAACGGCCCTGCACCGAGGCCTCGTCGCTCGTTAGGCTGTCGTCTCACACAAAACTCGGAACCCATGCTGGCTACCGTCATGGGGCTATCCTGAAAATAAACAGGTGTGCCTCGGTCAAAACAGTATACCTGGTGAGCTGACACAAAGTAATCACAAAGAAAACATTTGAAACACACATGCAATCAATGTTTTCGTGTACTGAGTCGGAAATCAGAAGTCTGGGTCCTGATGTATGGATACATCGGCCTCCGCACCAACACTGGACTCCCTAGACTGATAACCACACTCAATACCCTTAACATTATTGCTTCATAGAAGAAAGATCAGATTCCTGAGTATTGTGGAAGAACCGAACTCCTCTGATACCAATTTCTCATGACCCGTCCTCGGGGCCCATGTTGTGACTACCCCAAGCCCGCCTCCCATAGGCCAGAGGTTGGCGACTAGAACCAAAGGCGTAAATCCAGACAAAAGGGAAGACATTGCATTTATAAAGTAAATGAACACCACAGAGTAATCCAACTATAGTAAACACTATGTAAAACTCGGTACAAAAGTATGTGCGAAAAGTAAATGGGCCAGAATACAAACCCAAACTGAAAGTAATGTACAACTGTAATGAAAGTACAACAACTGAAAGTAAAGCAGTAACGTCAAGCCATACACTAGAATTCCCACCTGAAGGGTGCGTATAGATAGCCACCTCAGCTCCTTAGGTCTAGCCCAATGCTCCGTGTACATCCCGCCCAGTGGTAAACCTCTAGGTACGGACTGCTCCACACACCTCAACCACGATCAACGATGTCCGTCATCTGCATCATACACAATGTAGTGTGGGCATAGCCCATGCAGGGGTGAGTATACGCTACTCACTAGGGACCCCAAGACACCTGAAGGTCTCCCAGAATCCAAAAAGGATAATGCACAAAGGAAAGATACAATCAAGAAATAACATACAACACTACTTAGGTATATGCCCATATATATACCTAGGTCATCAATTCCAGTTCGGCTCCAAAATCCGAGCCCAAGTTCGATCATGTCCACACAGGATAGTACAACCCAATCCACACAGGAATGAAAAACACAGTCCACATAGAGAAGCAAGTCAATCATATCGAAGATAATGATTGAAAGTCAAGACTCAGCTCACACAAGTATACTTCTTCGTAAGGTGATAGAGATTATCAGATGTTTCCACTAATTCATCTAATCTATGACCCATTGTAGGATACTAATCTAGCTAAGATGTCAGACCCACGTAGGATACAAGTCTAGCTACTCTGTCGGACCCATGTAAGATACTACAACATAGTTCAAATACTGCCAGACCCACATAGGATACAAGAACAGTAATACTGCCAGACCCACATAGGATACAAGAACAGTAATACTGCCAGACCCACATAGGATACAAGAACAGTAGTCATCGCTGTTGAACCCACAGAGGAATTCATTATGGTGTTAATCGTTGCAGAACCCACGGAGGATTTCAGTGCAGTCCTCGTCGATGCCGAACCCACAGTGGATTTTAGTGCGGTAGTCATCGTCGTTGCAGTCGCAGCCAGCTCTAGGGTTCCCGCACAAAACATTCTCGTTTCCGGGAGGGTCTGCTCCACGAGCCAAGGGGTTCGATACATAAACTGACACGTAGTCTGGATTTGATGTATCCCAACGATCCGTCTCCACATAGGGAACTCAGCGTGACAGACGGCGCGTCAATCGGACGCCTGGTCTAAGTGTTATTGGCGTTTTCGTTCCAGGGGCCCGGTTGGTTTTTAATCCAAAACTAACCCGAAGGCACTCCAACTGCATCGAAACCTCGAGCAGAGTAAGAAAAAAGGTCTGTCTCTCAAAGATTAATCCATCAAAGTCAACGGAACGTCAATCAGACGTCTGAATCTCATGTTATAAGTGCTTCCGCTCCGAGGGCCCGGTTGGTTTTGTGCTCGAACCAACCCAGTCATACCCAATGTTCTCTGAAACCTTCAGTGTAATATACTGAAACGACTGTCTCGATCCAAGGATCGCATCGCAATGGGTGGTGTGTCGATCATAGGTTCGTATGCCATGATACATGCGTTTGAACGAGATTGTACGGAAATAAGGGGTTTGGGCCCGAACCGACCCGGTCCATGACCCCCTGGGTCGGCCCGAACCGGGTTAACCCGAGCCGGGTCCTGGTCCTGCCCATTAGGGCACGACTCAACCTGGTGGGTGCAGCCCAGCCAGGCCGGCGCGGCGCGGCCCGGCTGGCGCGGTCCGGCCCGGCCTGGGCGGCCCCGCCCGGTGCGGCCGTTCCAACCTAGGTGCCTGGTTGGCTTGGCGCGGGCGCGACCCGCATGGCCCGACTGCTCGGCTCGACCGAGCTATCGTGGAGAGGGGGGGGGGGGGGCTACCCCCCTGATTGAAAAACCGCGGCCCCCCACGTGGGGGTCGCTGCTTGACAGCTGGGGCTTACGACCCCCGGGTCTACTCGGAAACCAGCCGGCCTATTTAGCCGACCGGTGTGTCACCACGGGACCCCCATGGGTCCCGCCCTCCTTATTCTGGCGGCCGGTGTTTTCGGTCGCCGCTCCCCGCGCCAATATGGCCTTATGTCGCGGCCTTGTCCGACCTGCGTGGCGCAAAGGCGGCGCGCCCCTCCACTGCGGCCACACTCTGGCCTTCGTCTTTTCGTGGTTCTCCAGCGCGGCGTGACGGCGCCGTTCGTTCGGCCACAATGGCACATCACGATGGCGCCACACATCTTCACCCATTCTTCTTGCTTCCGCACGGTGCCGTTACAACGCCCTGCCTTTGCCCATGCCGCAATGAGTACAAAATCAAAGGGGGAGGAGGGTCGGCCTTGTTTGTGTGGTCTAACCTCCTCCCGTTATTACGATAACATGAGGCCTAATATAAAAGTAAATGAACGGAAAAGAAAACACAAACAAAAATTAACACCTACCTCGATGAAGTCGTCGAACAAGGTTCGTCACGGAAATAAGACGTCGCGGAAGACAGTTTCATGGAAGGAGGCTCTGTAAGCATCGTCGACATCACAGTACATGGCGTCGTAGGGAAGAGGATCGTCGGCGTCGCGGTACACGGTGTCACGTCATCGATCTCTGAGGAATTAGCGTTCTTCGTTAGTGTCGGTGCGTTCTTCGCGTTCTTCAAGGAGGAAGATGAATTTCTTCTTGGAACTCTCCCTCTCAATGCAATGAAGCAACCCCTAATGAAATAAGACTTTTTATTATTTAATTAACACACACAATACATCATTACATTTAAATTCAAAAGAATTCATTCAATTAATTGAAGAGTCTTAACAGTCCAATTAATGTGAGAGTCCACTTGGCATTTAATAAGGGGGTGCAGATGTGTTACAAAAATAATTGGGGTTTGAGGAAGTTGAATAGGTGGGGCTCGTGTGAGGCCCACCACACAAATATCCTATCAAGAGGGGTTAGGATATAGTGGGTCCCACCTCAACTTCCATAAGTAGGTTTAAACAACTTAGAACATAAAATAAAAAATGTTGCACAACTTTTATTTTATTCATTAGTTAACCCTTTTTTTAGAAAACCACACCCGAACAAACACAACTCCATAAAAGGTTTTCCTAAGCAATTATCGGCGCTGCAGTTTCATTGGTGCCCTCAGAATTCGATTCTGAGCACCAGTTCAAAAGTTAGGAAATCCCGCTCATTCGTTCACTAAACGTACCTGAGCTAAACTTCGGAAATTGATTCCGGGCACACCGGGCCTTGGAATCAGGTGCCGTTAGAAACTGTGTACTTGTAATATCTCAAAGAAAATTAAGAAAAAATTTCCCTTGAATTTTATGGGTCATTACAATAAACTTCATGTAATACAATATATACTCATGGAATATGGTGTGATTGATGTATCTTAACCTCTTATTCTTATGGGAGAGTATAAAACCCACTTGATGGGCACCGTAAGACCCAACATGTAGGTTGTTCATAACCTAGGAAATCTCATATCCTTCAATGTAATGAAATATAATTCCATAAAATGCACGTATATAGAGAGTATGCTCAAGGATTAGGATGTGCTATAGGGTAAATTGTACTACACACTAGCATACAGGATAAATATAAGCTCTATGTAGAGGGATAATACTACACTTGAGATACTCGATGAATGAATTATTCTAATCTGGTGATTCCTCTACTATGTAAAATGCTATGTGTCCTGCAATGGATGAACCAGCAACCTACTGGTTTACCTTATGGATGTCTTTATCAACTGAAGTTATTGGAGGGATGGATGGATTAGAACACCTCATTGGTTTTGTTCTAGATGATTGATTGGTGAAACAACCCATGAGGTGAAAACCTAGATAGATGAATCAGAACACCTCGCAGGTGCTTATCCAGAAGATTGATGGGTGAAACACCAATTTTGGTGAAAACATGGATGGATGGATTTTTACACTTCGACAATGTGCATTGGTTATTTTGATGGGTAATAAGGCTCGATGATGATAACCCACGATAGTTGGATTGGAATGCCTCATGAAGGCGGATCCACACGCTTTATAGGATAGGATTCCTAATGAGATGAAAACTATATGGACGAATTAGAATTTATTATTGAGGTGGACCTCGATGAATGATGGGTTAGGGATCCCTTACAAGGAAGAACTAGTTAAGTGGATCTAAATGCATTATTGAAGAAAATATAAAATTTTCATGGGTGATAACACAACTTGAGTCAAATCCAAGGTGGATGGATCATAACTCCTCACCGAGGTGGACAAGGAAGTTTGCTGGATGAGGGGTTCCCATTGATGAAAGACCTCAATTGATGGATAAAAACACATCAGAGAGGCAGATCCAGAATATTAATGGTTGAGATCTCCCCTTGAATTGAGTAAAAGATGTAAATACCTAGGTGGGAGAACATAAGTTTACCATTGGTCAAGGTTGAACATCAGGGAGGCATCATATATACCATATTTAGAGGATAAGGATAAAAACCCTTGTATTTTAATGTATTAATTTATGGTCACTAAATAGGACTGATCCATGCAGTTTGATTTAATGTGTTAGGGATGATAATTTTTCTAGAGGATCACCTTTGAGTGACGTTTTAGGGACTATAAATTTAATATTTCCTTCGTAAGATGCTTTATCTTGTTTGGAATGGTGTGACAAATATGTTGTGTGCTACCATTTGGCTAAAAATTCATCGTATTGAGTAGGAAAATGTGTGGTTCTTATTCATGGATTTATCCTAGTATTTGGTGTTTCATCCCCAACATTAGAGATGATGTTTTCACATTATTATTGTACTTGGGGAATCATGTTTTCATATCATAAGTTTCTTCAATAGTTTTACTTCACATGATGAGGATTTTTCATGTAGTTTAACATCTTATGACTATGAAATGGAGCTATGTTATCTTTATCATGTAACTATGACATTAGAGGACTAAATCTTAAACCCTACAGATTACATGGACATACATGAGGTGCCTTTTTGAGGGGCATGAATGTTTCTTGCTATGTCAAAATTATACGAGGATTGTCTTATCCAAGGGTCTATGTTACAATCCCTATTGTTAAATTCAATAGGGATTATGGTACGTATCTAGAGATTAAAAATGTAAGGAAATAGAAATACTAGAGGCATAAGGGGACATAAAGTGAAGGACTCAGATGTTCTTGTGCACATGTTTTGAATCATTAGTGAAAAATATTTATTAAGCAATGGCTATTAAATAAGGGAAATTCATATAACAATTGGTCACAACTGCACCTAATTATTTTATTTTAATAAAAGATCTTGTTTTGTATGCATGTTCATTGTAGAAACCATTCATTATATTTATGTTGGTTTACAATGACTACTCCTCTTTGGATAATGTCTTGTTTGGGCCTGTATAAGATCTTTATTGTATGATTCTCTACATTTCATGGTTCGCGTTTAGTGTTGTCGCAGAATAATAGTTTTACAAAAAACTGTGTGATTATTCTTCCTTGATAGTGACTCCTAAAGTGATGGGGTGACGATTTATTTATAAGTAAAATTTTTAGTGGTTGGATCAAAATTCTTTTCATGTTTTATATTTTTCATATACGTCTACTTCCATTTCTACTGAGACATTGCCACACCACATCATGACCTTGATGGCACCTTTCAAGAGACACGGGGTATCTTTGGAAAAAATTAATTTATTTCACTCACACCATATAAATTAAATGTGTTTTCCATGGATATATATTTTTCATTGATACAAAGAATGAAAAATACATTGTCTTTAGTGCAATGATCGTTGTGTGCGGAATGTGGCTATTCTGCACAGCTATTGGAATATGTTATCATATTCCAAATTGATCCTGGGATTTTATTTATAGGTGTCTTACATTCCCTGTTCATAATAATTTGGTCATTCAAATCCTCAGAAACAATTTCTGTTCCAACAATTATTCATGAAAATATGAAAAACACTTAAATCAATCGTAAACAATAAAATAACTAATGATAAAAAATAGTTTGGATAATGTTTTCTTAAAGAATATATTGATAAATAAGACATAGTGGTACCGTAATAAATAATTGAAGATGTAATTTTGGAGATTTAATAATATGATTAATAAATACAAGGTCATATTTTAATGATATCATGAGAAAAAAACATACCATGAATTGCGTATTTTTTTCTAGAATAATAATTTATTAGAAATTATGAGGGTGTAATAACTGTATTCCAAATTATGAATGAATATAATTAACTATAGAAGAATTAAATTGAATTATAATTGAGATACCACTGGAATTAAAATTTATTTGAATAAAAGTGAGAATATTGGAGAATGGAAAATAAAACTAAAAAGAGAGTTTCATTAAGAGAACCCTATCATATGGTCTGATTTTTTATATTCATATATATTTTTTATATTCCTTGATATTTTAAATTTTTTTAATGAATTATTCCTTTTTGTTTTCTGGGGTGTGAACACGAATATACCTACTGTATTGAGTTTAATGTAGATCCTGGAACCAAACCATTGAGTCTGAGTTTGAGGTTCCACATGACTTCTTACACACATCCCAAAATGTATATGTTTTCTAGACCTTTTGTGAGGGACTCCAAAAAATATGTGGAGACAATTCATTAAGTACAATGAAAAAACCACATTAAAATAATTGATCTTATAATAATAGTAAACAAATAATTAATAAAACAGATCCCTTCAGAGTTTCTATTTATTAAAATTAAATAGAGCATATAGTAATGATATGGAATTCTAGAAATAACAAAATTATTAAAAAATGATCAATTTATGGTTTAATGATGGAAAACTAAATCATAAATTGATGTGAATTATATTCCCTTCCAAAAACCTATTTATACACCTACATATTCAAATATTCCATTGTTAATTAGGGACGTTACCCTTTTATAGGACCTTAATTATGAAACCAGCCATAAAACTAAAATATAAGAGGATTTCATTAGTCCAAGGCCATATAGGAAAAATTTCCTATAAGAGAATTCCATAAGAAATAACAGTTCATTAAATTAAAATAAATTTATCATATATATTTTGAATGAATATTATGCCAGACATTATTCATATGTTGTCTCCTCAGATACCTATTCTACCTTCTTCAATACCATTTTTTGAAGAACGTAAAATCCCAGCCTTATACATCCCCTTATATGGAATATTTTAAAAAAAATTCAACACGTCACCCTCGACATAGTAACCCAATTTATTGACACGAATCATCTAACACATCCCCCTACGGTTATAGTGTAGTAGGCTCTACCATTATGATCAATGACATAATATATAAGTATATTACATACGTACAATACACAATAAAAATGAAAGACAAATCATCATGTATAATGAATAGTGTAGCATAAAATATAGTCTATCTAGGTGGTGCTCAAAATATATTCATCATTTTTTTTATCATTCATCATCATATTTTTTATAGGGAAACAATATTGTTGGAATCCTCCTGTGTTAATCATGTTTTAATGATCCCAAATCCTATTACTGTTACTTAATCTCAATCTTCATTGCACATTTTGCTAATGCTCTTCAATCTCAATAATAACTAAACATCATGTTTTGAAGATAACAAATCTTATGGATGTTAAATACTCTCTTTATTATTTACAAGTCTTATGCATGATCAAAAATCTCATATATATTATCAAGCATTTATATTTATGATTCAAGCTCTTTTACTCTCTAATGATTAAACTTAATCCATTTTTTGCATATTACTGTCTAAGTCCAAATACAAATATTTGTCTGAGAAT
Source organism: Viscum album (assembly GCA_963277665.1). Classification (NCBI taxonomy): domain Eukaryota; kingdom Viridiplantae; phylum Streptophyta; class Magnoliopsida; order Santalales; family Viscaceae; genus Viscum; species Viscum album. The sequence goes on along the minus strand of OY728161.1, from coordinate 811,448,893 downwards.
GGACACAGTGTGAAGGACTCACCGTATCCCAGACACCGTGAACAATACACTGTGACCCAGACCCCGTGACCTCAACACCGTGAGCTAGACACCGTGACATGGACATACCATGACCACATACAGTGAAGACTATACCGTGAAGAAGACACTGTTTACATAATCACTGTGACACCGTTTCTTAACTTTTTGTCAATGTTATTCAAATAATTCTAACGGTCATATTTGATGTTTTTAATGCAATTAATGTAATTTAATGATAGTTGTTTGCATGTCATAAAACTGTATCTCGTACCTATGAAAAGGGAATCATTCCTACTTCCAGAACATGAGGAATATAAGGAATATTGAGATGGAGTACACAAAAAAAGGACAAGAGAAGAAAGTAGAAAAGCGAGAAAAGTGTGACGATACACCAAGAAGAACGTACATACACCTGAGAGAACAGTGCTGAACAAGAAGAACAATCCTGAACAACAAATAGATTGCAAGAATTTCAAAGAACTCTCATGAATGCAATATAATAACATTAAAGAACACATGACAAATCAAGAGATCATTCTTACTCTTGTAGAACACAAGCTTAACTACGACACTCTGTTTTTCAAAAAAAAACCAGAGAAAGACTCAGAAGCATTACTGCTGAATCCAACGAGTCCAGAGCTTCATTGATAATCACTAGAGCTTTCTAAACTATTATCTATTCTCTCTAAGTGATTTATGTCTTAATATTCGAGCAGTGTGGTGTACTTTGTATATCTTATACACACATTGTCTACTGTACTGAACTGGAGGAAATCAAATCCTCAATCCAAAACTCTTAACTCTTTTTTACCCATGTCAACTGTGGAAGAGGTCCTTGTCTGGCCTGGTCTTTGTTTTTTTCCCACGTAGAACCGTGGTAGAGGTCCCAGCGTGGCCTGGATAGTTTTTTAAACTTTTGTTATCCCCGATCTAGGGTGTGGATCAAATTAATATAAATTTGAGAGGACTAAGTCTCGGCTTGAGACTAAAACTCTTGTTATATCTGATATTCATCTTTAGTTTATGTTCAAAGTATACTACATATATATTATTTATTCCGCTACTTTTACTTTGAAATACAAGACTATTTTAATGCTATTTTGATAGTTAAAATAGAAAGAGTTTACAGTTATTGTAAATCAGTAGGTTAGTTTCAAAAGTTAGTTTGATCTTGTGGTTAAATTAACTAAGGCCTAATCAATCTTTGAGAAGATAAGTGACCATTTACAATCTATATAAATTCACTACAGTTTAACTTATTTTATAAATCAGGGGATTTTAAATAGAAAATATTTTAATAGAAATTTAAATTGGAACTCAATTCACCCCCCTCTTGAGTATCCACTCCGACCAACATTTGGAATCATAAGATTTTTTTTTGTTTAAGGATTTTTGAAATACTCTATTTTTCAACTATGATTTTAGTTGCATCTTTAATGATCTTAAATTTGTATTAGTTAGGAATTTTATCTCTTTAAATTATCTTTCTAAAATCTATTTATGGATAATAGAATAGAGGGTTCTGCTACTTATAGGCCACCTTTCTTTAATGGTATAAATTATGCTCAGTGGAAACTTAAAATGAAAATTCATTTAGAAAGCATGGGTTTTGATATCTGGACTGCTATAGAGTCACAATATAAAATTCCAAAAACTGAAAGAATAACATGGGATGAACCTACAAAGACTGCCTATAATAATAATTACAAATCCATGTATTCCAAGTACCGTGCTTTAGGAGATGAAGTGTTTAATAGAATTTCTGCTTGTAGAACTGATTTTGAAATTTTGGATACTTTGGGTGTTCCTCATGAAGGAACAACCAATGTTAAAAAAATGATATTAAATACATATACTATTAAATATGATAATTTTAAAATGAAGTCTGATGAAACTATTTCTGATATGTATCTCAGGTTTAATGAGATAGTCAATATAATGAATTCACTTGGAAAGGTTGTTCCAGCAAAGGAATAAATTATGAGAATCTTGGGATGTTTACTAGACCGATGGAGAGGCACATCTGTTTCAATCAGAGAGTCATGTGACATTGCTGCTCTACCTGTCAAAGAACTCCTTGGTAAGAATATGATGTATGAGGAAAAACTCAATGTGAATAAAGAGGATGATGATGAACCTAAGAAAAATTCAGTGGATTTCAAGACTACTGCTTCAAACAGTAAGGACAAAGATAAATCTCAAATACAAACTGATAGTTCAACAAGAAAAAATGCATACTCTAATAGTGATGCTGAAATGGCATAGATAGCCAGAAGGTTTAATAAATTATATAGGAAGAAGAAATTTTTCAGAAAATCAAATTACAAAGGAATGTATGACAATAAGGAATAGTGGAAGAAGGATTGGAAAAAGCTAGATAAAAGCGATGAATTTGTTTTCTATGAGTGCAAAAGGAAAGGACACATTAAAGAAAACTACCCAAAGCTAAAATTCATAAAGAAATATGATTACAAGGACAGTAAGTACAAAAAATCTATGAAAGCTACTTGGAGTGTTTCTAAAGAAAACAAAAGTGAATCTAAAATGTCTGATTCTGAAAATAATCGTGCCAACATGTGTTTCATGAAAAACTCATCTAAGGTAACCTCAACTACTCTCATTTTAAATTCTTATTATTTTGGAGATGATGAAGAATGTAATTTTGATTTTGAAAACATGACTAGTGAGGAATTATTTTAATACTGTAATATGCTTGAAGAGACATGAAATGAACTTAAGGATAAATACAAATCATTAAAGAAACAACATGCTCTCACTACTACTGTTAAAACCGAACATACTATTGAAAAAGGGAAAAATGCTCAACTGTTATAGGAGAACACTGAACTGAAAATGTCAAATGAGTGACATAGAAAAGACATAAAGAAGTTCACAAATGGAAAGGATACACTAACTCAAATTCTAGGAATGAATGTTGCTCCAAAATACACTACTGGAATAGGGTACAAACCTGGACAGAGACAGATTACCAAGAATAGATTTATTCCTAAATCTGGACAGAATACTGCTAGTTTTAGTTCTGGACAGTTATATGCTTCAACTAGTTATTCACATTGTTATAAATCAAATAGAGTTTATCTTTCAAAATATTTTGATTCTGTAAATTATATTAGACCCATAAGACAAATTTGGGTACCAAATTCTTTTATTTCTAACATGTTTGGACCCAAGAAGATATTGGTACCAATATCATTTCCTTTCTAAATCTGTTTTGTAGGAAAACTGCTTGAAGAGTTCCCACATGAAGACATGGTATTTGGACAGTAGATGTTCAAGACATATGTCTGGGGATTAATCATGCTTCAAGAGGTTAATAAAGGTTTATGGAGGTCATGTCGCTATTGGTGATAATTCTAAATGAATGATCATCGTCCTAGGCCAAATTGGTGACACTGATTCAGTTTTAATTTCCAAAGATTTATTTGTTGGTGGACTTAAATATAATCTGTTATGTTTTTATCAATTATGTGATGATGGTTTTAATTTCAAATTTGAAAATGATTCTTGTAATGTTTTTAATTATAAAATTTTTTTAGTCTTTTCTACTTTAAGAAATGAAAATGATTATGTTGTTGATTTAAATTCCTTAGCCAAGAAAAATGTAACCTATTTAAATTCTTTTCATAAAGAGTCTTGGTTATGGAATAGATTATTAGAACACTGCAATATACAGTCACTTAGAAAACTAACTAGGAAGAACTTATTTGAGACCTACCTAAACTTGAGTTTCCAAATGAAAATGTTTGTAATCCATGTCAAAAGGGAATGAAACATAAAGTTTCATTTAAATCAAAGAAAGAATCTTCAACTTCTCAACCTCTCGAGTTAGTTCACATGGATTTGTTTGGACCATCTAGAGTTTATAGTTTAAATGGGATGCACTATGTCTATTTCCTAGTAGGTGACTTTTCTAGATATACTTGGGTATACATCTTAGCTCTCAAAAGTGATGTTTTTTCTTACTTTCTTAAATACTCCAAGTCTGTAGAAAATCATAGTGGACTTAAGATTAAAACTATAAGAAGTGATCATGGCCATGAGTTTGAAATCATGAATTTGAATCATATTGCTCACACAATGGCTATATTTATAACTTTTCTGCTCCCAGGATACCTCAGAAAAATGGTGTAGTATAAAGAAGAAATATAACCCTTCAAGAAATTTCGAGAACTATACTTAATGAATATGACCTGCCAATTTACTTTTGGGCTGAATCTGTGAATACAGCTTGTTTTATTATATATAGAGTATTAATTATACCTATTCTTCAGAATACCCCTTATGAGTTGTGGAACAATAGAAAACCAAAAGTTAGTTACTTTAGCGTCTTTGGATGCAAAGTCATTATTCTTAATACAAAAGATAATCCTGATAAGTTTGCTTCTAAGAGTGATGAAGTAGTCTTTTTAGGATATTCTTTAACTAGCAAGGCTTATAGAGTTTTCAATAAAAGAACCAAGTGTGTGGAAGAATCTGTTCACATCATGTCTGAGGAAACTGATCCACATGAGCCTAAAACCTCTTTTGAAAATCTTGAAAAGGATTTATCTATTCTGGACATTAATGATAAAATCAATGAACCTGCTATAAAGACAACCAGTTCTGGACTTATTCTAGAATCTTCTCCTAATGAACCCGAACCTAAAGAAGATCCTGATGTTTCTAGCCCTAACTTTACTTGATCATCTAGAATTCTAAAGAATCACCTGTTAGATGCTATTGTAGGAAATCTTGATAGAGGGACACAAACTAGAGCTTCTCTTAGAAATCAGGTTGAACATCAAGACTTCTTATCACAACATGATCCTAAAAACATTGATGATTTTATTAATGATGAATGTTGGGTAATTTGAATGCAAGAATAACTCAATCAATTTGAAAGAAATAATGTTTGGAATTTTGTTGAAAGACCTATGGAAACTTTCACAATAGGAAATAATGGGTGTTTAGAAATAAAGTAGATGGATCTGGAAACATAGTTAGAAATAAAGCTAGGCTAATTGCACAAGGAAATAGTCAAGAAGAAGGTATTGACTATGAGGAGACATTTTCTCCAGTAACCAGATTAGAATCAATTAGGATTTTACTTGCATATGCTACACATCTAAATTTCAAACCATATCAAATGGATGTTAAGAGTGCATTCTTGAATGGATATATTATTGAGGATGTTTTTGTTGAACAACCACCAGGATTTTCAAACCCTCATTTTCCAAATCATATTTTCAAATTATCAAAAGCTTTATATGGTTTGAAGAATGCTCTAAGATCTTGGTATGATAGATTAAGTACTTTTATAATTTCTAAAATTTTTACAAAAGGAATAGATGATCCTATACTGTTTATAAAACGAATTTATAAAGATGTTTTAGTTGTACAAATTTATGTAGATGATATTACTTTGGATCTTCAAAAACTACATTATGTTATGATTTTTCTAAAATGATGCAAATTGAATTTTAAATAAGTTTAATGGGTGAAAAAAATTTCGTTCATGGATTTCAAATCTTTCAAAATGATGATGGAATTATTTTAACTCAAAGTAAATATACTTGAGGTCTTTTAAAACGTTTTGGATTGGATAACACAAAACGTAGTGACACTCCCACGAGTACCACCTGTACGATGGATCTTGATGAAGATGGTAAATCTGTTTATCAAACCACTTATAGAATAATTATTGGATGTCTACTCTACCTGACTGGTAGTCATCCTGATATTATGTTTAGTGTGTGTATGTGTGCTCGTTTTCATGCAATCCCTAAAGAGTCACATTTAAATGTTGTAAAGAAAATTTTCAAATACCTCAAGCATACCCCCAATTTAGGACTGTTCTATACCAAAGGAAAATCATTTGAATTAGTTAGTTTTTCTGATGCTGATTTTTTTGGATGTATGCTAGATATAAAAAGAACCTCTAGAACATGTCACCTTTTAGGCAAGTCACTAGTAACATGGTGTAGTAAGAAACAAAATTATGTTGCATTGTCTACTATAGAAGCTGAATACATAGCTGTTGGAAGTTTTTCTGCACAAAATTTGTGGATGAAAGACACATTACTAGACTATAGATATCAATTCAGACATGTCCCAATAAACTATGACAACAAAATTGCTATTAATATTTCTAAGAATCCAATTTCTCATTCTATGGAAAAACATATTGCTGTAAGAGATCACTTTTTGAGGGATCATTATCAAAAAGGTGATATCACTTTGGAATTCATTGGTACTGAATATCATCGTGCTGATACATTCACTAAACCATTAAATTATGAATGATTAGACTTCATCATACATGATATTGGTATGATTAATCATAAATAGATATCTTACTAATAATAATGTTGAATACATTACTGTATTTTACTTTAATGTTTCATGGTCACTGGTTCTAAGTTACTATTTTATTCTCACGGTCTCGTCGTCATGACCTTATGATCACGGTCCGTCAACTCACTTTCTCACCGTGACTACACAGAATGCTCACTGTCTAACCGTGATGACTATCAACTTCTCACCGTGATGACTAGTTTTCATTACACCGTAATGCCTACTCACGGTCTCACTGCGAAGATTATTTTTATTCTAATTTTAACCAGTATCGTGGTAATTTTTATTTTCACCACTATTTTTTTGCCCACGATTTTGTTTTTATGATGTTTGACATTCCCAAATGATAAAACATAAGGGTTTCATTCGACTCCTTACCCGAAATATCTCCTGAACCTTCTCTTCCCTCTCACCCGAACCTTCAGTGAATTCAAAGGATGAAGCATCCATCTTCACCCTCGTCTGAGAAGTGCCGCTCTAAGAAACAGAATAATATACCAAGGATATCTCCCGAAGGACCTCTAAAACCAATCCTGGTAAGTCGTACGATTTTACCTGAAAAAGTAGTTTTCCCTGAGTGGCTGCCATCTATAAAATCTTTAGTATTGAAAGTTTTAAGAGAACAAGGATGTCTTGAATGGTTCTCTAGACAAAATAGACCGATTTACCTGAGATTGGTATCTCAATTCTACCAATATGTGATGTTTTCTTTTGATTTTGGAGAAAGATTTATGGTATCCAGCTGGATAAATGGACAAATGTTCTCTTTCTCTTCGAGGATGTGGGCTTCATGCCTAGGGATTAGACGTGAAGGAGTTTGTGAGGATTACCAGAGAGACCCTCCTCCATCAACCGACATCTTTGACCTAGAGAATTATTTGGAATTCCAGACTGGAAATGGCACCAAGCGAAGGGCCATCGCTGCTGAATTTGATGGGGAGACAAGACTACTGTTCATGTTTGTTCAAAATTTGATTAGTCAGAGAAAAAGAGATTTTGCTGCGATGAAGTATCAGGATGTGTTCCTAGTTCACCTGTTGATGAATTTCCATAAGATCAACCTATGAATGTATGTTATTAACCATATCTGTGAGCTGATTAAAGTCACTTCCAAATCCACCTCCTTGTTTTACTCAAGGATGATTTCAGCTATGTTAGTTTCCAAAGGGACGGTTGGACCGAATGAAGAAAAGTTAGAGGAATTTGATATCTTCCTATCCATGCATATCATCAGAAGGATGAATATTAGATGGAACCCCTAGATGAAGCATTGGGTTGAGGATAATGATCAATTGTATAAAATGTTTAATCCTGTGGACTATCCAAGAAGACCTAAAAATGTATCTAATGTTGGTTTGGAACCAGATGAAGATGCTGAGTATTCAGAAGAAGAGGAAGAGGAAGCAACAACTGAAGTATCTCCTAGAGACGAAGCTAGAAGACCTCTAATGGAAACAACTCATTTTGAAAAAGAAAGGAATGTTGTCCCTGCAGTTATCCCTACTGAAATACATCAAGGAGAGGAAGTTGATGTTAGTTTTAGAGAAGAGGAAGCTCCTGCTTCTAATGAAGATGTCAATCCAGAAACTCATCCTACGGCTACAAGAATGTTGGTATTTCCTGATTCAGAATAGCAAGAAACCATAGAGGAAGATCCTATTGAAGATGATCTTTCTGTTGAGAAAGAAGCAATTCTGGAAGCTCAACTGGTGGAACAATCTGTTCCTGAGATAATTCCCTCTGCTGAAGAGAGGATGAAAATTTCCTTTCAGCTGGCAAAGCATGAGTTTGCTGAATAGATTAGGGATGATCATGTGGATCTTGATCAAGTTGTGCCTATAGTCTCTGAAATGGAAGCACAATTTGAGGGGGAGAAACCTCAAAACCTTGAGAATATAGAAGCTGGATCTGTTGAAGATTCACAACCTTCTATCTCATACTCTGTGTACAGTCGATATGAATTCCCAAGATTTTATGATGTAAATGAGTCACATCAAGTGACTACAACTATAATGGATCTTTCTTCTCTATTTCAACTAGATCTTGTAGCTCATCCAGAACCAGAACCAGAGCCCCAACCTCAATCTGAATCAGAATCTGAGTCTGAAGATGACTCTGAACCTCAACCAGAATCTGAAGAACTACCTTTACTTGAACCCTTACCCGAGCATCACTCTTTTGTGACTAAATATGATCTAAAAGTTTTTAGAGAGACTCTGTTAGCTGGATTTGAGAAGTTCTTATCCACTTAACCTCATCCAGTGACTTAGTTATGTCAAGAAGATGCATAAATTCTCTTGGAAAAATATTATCTTGTATATTAAACCAAGGATGATCCGAGAAATTCAAGAAGTCAGAGTAGAAAATAAGCTATTGAGTGCTGGTGATGCAAACATGAAAAATATGGTAGCAAATTTGCAGAATGAGTTTTCTTTGAGATCAGTGACTGCTCTTTTTTCTGCCACTGCACCTGTTGCTACTTCTCTTGATCCATCTGATTCCCTCCTTGCTAGGGAAATTGTGTCTCATGTTCATCCATATCTACTTTCTTTTGATGAGAAGATTGGAAAAAGACACAGAAAAATGTCGGAATGCATGAGGGAGCTTGTAGAACATCTTAATAAGATTACAGATGAATAAACTGGATGCTTGCAAAATGTTATGAAATAGCTCAAAGTTCTAACGAAAGCTGTCAAGGCTTCTCCTACTTCTGATCAAATCTCCACACCTTCTTTTGATGATTCTCTGCTGAGATCCATAACCAAGGAAGGACTTCAGAATTCCTTGAGTGGCTTGGATCTATCTTCTTTTTCAGAAGTGGTTAAGAACATTGATAGTGCATTGGAATTGATTAGGATTCACTCTAAGATAGCCAATTATTCTCAACATGTGACCACCAAGAAAATAAATTTGTATCTCTCTTGGATTTTCTCTAAAAGTGATATGAAAGGTCACTTTAGATATCTTGTGGAAAATTTGAGAATCCATCTAATGACTCATGCTTTTAAAAATCAAGTTAAAAAACATACAGAGTTCACCAGATTGTTGGATAGATTTATATAGAATAAGGATGATTATGAAAAGTATTTGCAATATGGTGGTGAATTCATTACTGATGTCGTCAATCTTTTGAAGTCGTATAGTCATGTGCAGAGTACTGCTATAGTTGCTCCAGCTGTTGAACCCCTTAGACCTGGTATACCTACCTTAGCCTCAACTGCCATGACAGTTAGCCAACCTCTTTCTAAGATCTGGACAGTCATTCTAGACCAACCCCAGCCTTGATATTCTACTGCTCCCACTTTGGCTCCATTTGTTTTGACGGTCTACCCTTATCCTCTTTGTCTACCATATCTATGCCTTCTTCTACTTCAGCACCAGCTCCTACTGCTGATAAAGGCAAGGAAAAGATGGATCCCTGAAGAGTCCTTGTACTGTTTTCTTTTTGATGGGATGTCATTTCTTGTTTCCTGTTTGTATTTACCTTTTATGATCTACTCTGAACCATTTCTAATGAAGACTGAATTGTTTCATTTCATTTTCTGTACATTTTGATAATCCCAAAAGGGGGAGAAAACTACAAGTATAAAAGGGGGAGGAAAAATACAAGTGTTAGTACTATAATGATTATTTCTATTCTAATATGCTAGTTACATTAATGTTACATTTCATTTATATTTTGACTATATATGATTTGTGATCATCAAAAGGTGGGAGATTATTGGACTCCTCATGTGTTAATCAAGTTTTAATGATCAAAAATCCTATTACTGTTAATTAATCTCAATATTCATTGCACATCTTATTAATGCTCTTCAATATCAATAATAAATACACATTATGTTTTAACGATAACAAATCGTATGGATGTTAATTACTCTCTTTTTTATTTACAATTTTTATGCATGATCACAAATCTCACATATATTATCAAGCCTTTATATTTATGATTCAACCTATTTTACTCTCTAATGATTAAACATAATCCATATTCTGCATATTACTATCTAAGTCCAAATACATATATTTGTATAAGTATGGACACACCGTGAAGGACTTACTGTGACCCAGACACTGTGAACCAGAAACTGTGACCCATACACCGTGAACCATACAGCATGAAGGACTCACCATGACCCAGACACCGTGACCCAGACACCGTGACCTCGACACTGTGAGCTAGACACCGTGACATGGACATACCATGACCGCATACCTTGAAGACTATACTGTGATGAAGACACCATTTAAATAATCACTATGAAACCATTTCTTAACTTTTTTTTCAATATTATTTAAATAATTCTAATGGTAATATTTGATGTTTTTAATGCAATTAATGTTATTTAATGATAGTTGTTGGCATGTCAGTAAACTATATCCCGTACCTATGAAAAGGGAATCATTCCTACTGCCAGAACATGAGGAATATAAGGAATATTGAGATGGAGTGCACAAAAAAAGGACAAGAGTAGCGAGCAGAAAAGTGAGAAAAGTGTGACGATACAACAAGAAGAACTTACATACACCTGAGAGCACTGCACTGAACAAGAAGAACAATCCTGAACATGAAGGAGATTGCAATACTTTCAAAGAACACACATGAATGCAATCCAACACCACTGCAGAACACGCGATGAATCAAGAGATCATTCTCACTCCTGTAGAACACAAGCTTAACTATGACACTCTGTTTTTTCAACAGAAAAACTAGAGAAAGACTCAGAAGCATTCATGCTGAATCCAACTAGTCGAGAGCTGCATTGATAATCACTAGTGCTTTCCAAAATCTCATATATTCTCTCTAAGTGATTTATTTATTAACTTTCGAGCAGTGCGGTGTACTTTCTATATATTATACACACACTGTCTTCTGTGCTGAACTGGAAGATATCAAATCCTCACTCCAAAACTCTTAACTCTTGTTTACCCATGCCAACTGTGGATGAGGTTCTTGTGTGGCCTGATCCTTATATTGTTTCTCACGTAGAACAGTGGTAGAGGTCCCTGTGTGGCCTAGATAGTTTTGTAATCTGTTGTTAACCCCAATCCAGGGTGTGGATTAAATATATATAAATTTTAGAGGACTAAGTCTCGGAATGAGACTGAACCTCTTGTTATATCAGATGTGCATCTTTATTTTATGTTCAAAGTATACTACATATATCTTATTTATTCCACTCCCTTTACTTTGAAATACAAAACTATTTTAAAGCTACATTGATAGTTAAATTAGAAAGTGTTTACACTTATTGTAAATCAGTAGGTTAGTATCAAAATTTAGTTTGATCTTATGGTTAAATTAACTGAGACCTAATAATATTTGAGAAGATAAGTGAACATTTACAATCTATATTAATTGACTACAGTTTCACTTATTTTATAAATCGGGCGATTTTAAATAGATAATATTTTAACAGAAATTTTAATTGGAACTTAATTCACCCCCCCCCTCTTGAGTATCCACTCCGACCAACAAATTTCATATCAATAATAATCCCATGAACTAAAATAAAATATTAACTATCCCTAATGGATTCAATCTTCTAGTGAAATGATGATGGATGCCAAAGGTCTATCTAAGTCCAATAGATTCACCTAGAACAAAAAACATTAAATGATCAATACTATTTAGATATATATGATCATGATTGAGACAAAACCACACAATTTTGTTTTTTTAATTTCTTACATTACTTTCAGGATCTAATACTAAAAATGATCTCGGTCCAAATGTTGTGCAGGAGCCAAATTCCTCTATTCGGGTGGTGATTATGTCAATAAACTATTTATCACTCTTTATATCATTCCAAAAACCATATATTTGAATAATAAATTTATAGTATAATTAAATTTCTTTCACATATAAGACAATGAATGTTATTGAGATGATAAAGATAATAAAAATATCAATAAAATCCGATCAAATCATTATTTAAGAATCAAAATGAAGAGTTTTAGATGTTGTGCAATGCTAAATATAATATATTTTTATCTCATAGGTTGATGGAAATCAAATGATAATGGGAAAAACATTGAAAAACAAAGTGGGGTTGGACATTATAAAAAAAACAAATAAATTAAAGGGCCTTAATGGGCCACGTCTTGCATCACTAGTGAACCAGTGGTTTCCACCAGCTTGTGTATAGATTCTGGGTAGAATGACCACTACCTAGGAGCCTTAAATATGAGATGGTGACTACATAGGGGCTAGCTAGTGGGACTATTATTTCTTATGAAACTATAAAAAGTACCATATCCCAATCTAAACCTATTTACAACCCCCATAACATATCAATACCTCCACTAAACACATAAAAAATTATCATAATGATATGTACATAATGATAATATTCGTAATAGACAATGGAATCAAAATACTCCCCCTGATAGGTGATCTCATCCTTGAGATGTGTCCTCAGTGGTCCACTCAAAAAAAATATACCATTATTCCTAGATGTCATCCAATTATTCCCACAACATTATTTGAATAAACCTTTTCTACCATAGAATCCAAACAAGAGGAAGAATCGTTCCTCAAAAACCATTCTCATATTGGACAACCATCACAATTTGTCATTACAAAAAATATGTATCATACTTCAAGTTATCATTATCATATTTGAGCACATGTTCATAATCATTCTCTTAAATAAAAATCTATGATACATAGAATAAATTGTGCATACCTTGATACCATAGAGGAAGGTCAAACCAATAGGCATCCAAAACTATTCCACCAAACATCAAGAATGGAACATTATAACAAAACACAATTATTCCTTACCTCCTTAAATGCCATTCTCCATATGTGGGAACCCATGTAAGAAAATATTTCCCTATAAAGGAATCTCCATAAGAATTTCCATCAATAAACAGAATATATTTTCCAATATTTCACTACAACTAGAAATTTTTGTGTCTACTATACATTCTATGATTTTATTAGCACCATACACTAGCCATATATGGAAGGAAAATATGTATCATGATTATAGAGTGGTGAATAACATTGTAGCTAATAAATAATCTAAAACATAACTATATAAATTGAGGGCAATAACATTATATTATAGGAAAACATTTTTAGATCCATGTTTTTTTTCTAAAATCCATCCAAATATATAATACATTATAAAAATATATCCTAAATTTTCTAGAGTCATCCCACTCATTATATTTTAGTCAAAGGATAGATGGGAATACTCATATTTCACTGAGATCCCATAAAATTCATAAATCCTATGCAAAAAAACAAATTAAACAAGGAATATCTAATATATAATACAATATAATGTAAACAATGAAGATAAAAAATATCTCAATCAAAAAGCACAAATATCACATCTCCCACATTCATGTCTCTTATCTGAATAATTGGATACACCATGGTCACATGATCCATTAATACTAAATTTATTAATTTACCTTATGGTGTCTAAGAAAAACATGGGAAAACGTCAATTACCACCCCATACCACTTATAAAATATCCCTAGATTTATATAAAGAAACAATATAGATATCAAATTTCTCTCCTGGATTCTATGAACATTTTGAAAATTGGAGAAAAAGAATGAAATGTTTCTTTTCATGTCAGAACACCAGAAAAATTTCACAGAATATAGATACATCATGGTTATACAAGGATTTACATCTCATTTTGATGAATGAGGGTATCTGGAAAAAGATTCATATTGTCATTTTCTTATTCCATAAATTATCATATGGTGATTAATAGTGTAGAGATTTCATCCCCTTGGTCCATTTCTATTCCTACCTTCTAATCTTTTAAAAAGGATGTGATCTTCTATCAAACATATGAAACATATTTTCTGAAAAATTCTGACTTATTCCTAAAAGAAATTCTATTTCATTTCCATATCAATGATTTTATTTTATCTCATATTCTATCATTTTAAATTACTCTCCCAAAAACCTATAAGGATGAATTTGGAAGCATGGTGAAAATACATACTTCATACTCTTAGTAATAGTATACACAATACATATATCTCTAAAAATAATTTAACACAATAAATTAGAATTAATTTACAATATATGAAAACTATATATCCTAAGAACTATAGATCAATTCAGGTTATAATATATTGTGAAACCAATAAGAAACTACATTTCCTCCAATCATTAAATTTCTTAAAAAGAAAATATGATACATGTCAAAAAAATGTAAAACCCAACTCTAGGATCCTAATTTTTTTTGATTCTATTAAGAAACAATCATGTAATTATCTTGATTAAAATATTATTTCTATATTATTTCTATTCATACAAAATCCCCTTCTTATACAACACATCCATTAACACTTTTTGGTGAGACATTTAATGAATGGCCATCTTGTACTAGCCATCATGCAAAATAAAACTACAATTATTACTAAAATTACTCAAAAAATCCTAATAAATTTGTTAATAAACTCTCATTGTATCAGCTAATATTACTTTTAAGTAACTGAGATTCCAAATATAGAGTACCTATAGTATCAAAAATGACACTGGGAGTGTAGGTTATATTGTCTAATTTACCAAATCATTTTCCAAATAATATCATGATGAATAGAATTTGAATCCAATATTATTTAATAAATTAAAATTTCATTTAACACACAAATGGGTAAATCATAGAATGTATGAGTGAAAGAACTTGTTTATGGGTTTAAATAGAACTACTAGAGAATTATTTATTCCAAAGGTAATAAAAAGATAATCGTAAAACCCATACCTACTCTTAAATGTAGTCATATGTAGGTCTTCCATTCTACCCCATAGATGACAGCAGATAGAATTTATATTAATAATTAAAATCCATATTACCCCCATTGGGTGATCAAAGAGGCTTCTAATTATTAGAAGGGGTACATATTCTTCATAGAAATTTTTTTAAACATTTGGTAATCTACACAAAACCACATTCCAATATAAAACATCCTTGTGGACAACACTGAATCACTCACTATGTTATAGAATATTTGGGTGAATCTTTTATAATATATATCATATAGAGTAACCTAATCACATTTAGATCAATTGGTGACATGTGTTACTATGTAATCGATATGAATCACACATCAGGAACCACATACATATCAATCATTACTATAATGTGTGGTGGAAACCATGAGAAATACTCAAGAATAAAATCTCTTTATAGGACCACCATCATATGGAAATAATATGGTGTCATCATATGATAAACATCATGTATTATTGAAGAAAACTACACTAAAATGAATTTTTTTTAATGATGGTTCAATCAAACTCATATGTTATCATTATCATATTCACCAATCAGACAAAGTGTTTCCCCAAGGGTGATGAAGATGCAAAATATTATTGATAATAAAAAATAAATTCTTCTATTGATACCTACCATCTCCAAAATTTTGAATCTCAAAATTTTCTAAAATATAGAAACAACCATAAAATTTCCAAGAGAGATATGAGTACAATCAAATTTATTTATTATAATTGTGTTGATAGAATGTTCTTTAGTTGAAAATATAACTGGTGAATCCATCCAAGAAATAATAAAAGATGTTATAAAATTTTATGATTATTTCTGTAAAATATATAATCATATATATAAGAATAAATCAAGAACATACCTAAAACTGTATAAGGTCCCTCTTAATAAAATGTTGTATATTTATCAACCATATTAACTCATACATCTAATACTCATAGATTACCCAAAATCTCATGATTCACAATATTTTTGGACTAATAAGAGTAATAAAAATATTCATTATTTCATAAGTCGATTCATATTGTGTGAATCATTAGAGCTCTTTAAAATAACTTATTTAAATTATCTATCATTATAAACTATTTAAAAGTCTCTAAAGAATTCAAATTATCTAGGAGAAAGTGACCCTTCTTCCCACAATTAAAAAATTTATCTTAGAAAGTCCCTATAGAAGGATTAAATGATCCACATATCTACATTATTTCATAAACTTTTCCATGGTGTCCTTCCTGTCACATATTCTCATTAATAAAAATAATTAATCTATTACTGCAATAGATAATGTTTATGTATTCCAACTATATATAATGAGAAATAATGTATCATTATCCTACTATTATATATTCTCAATCATTGGTACCCTTTGTAAAACTATATAAAAGGTCATTATGTCCTACATTATCACAGATTGTATCAAATTATCTCTAAGTAATTTTTTTAATATATTTTCCTTTTTTTCCTCACTTTCTATTGGAAGTATTGAATTAAGAATCAAAATTTTTAAATGTTTTGTAAATGAAGAAAAAATGATCACCCCATTAAGATTATTCCTAAAATCATATGATTTTTCTTGTTTCTTGGGATTTGGAATGAAATCCTTGAAAAAGGGGTCTATTAAGGTCTCATAGGTCAACCCTTCATGTCTAATATCTTGAAACATAACATTACACCAACATCAAGTTGTACTTGGATGAATAGTCATCATAATATTGACCTTAAAATAAAATTTCATCTCTGGATGGTTTAAGATTATCCCAATGAAATATATAATTTCCTTTGTATCATAATGGCCTCTTATTTATAAGAATAAATGAGATTCTATAGATAATTTTCATGGTAATATTTAAGTATCATCGGCTTACGCATGGGTTATCCACCACATAGAATATGAACTAGTAAGAAAAATCATGGCTAGAAATGATATATTGTATGATATTATGGAGAACCCCTGGGATCATTATTGGATATAACTTCCTTATCAATAGCTGATGAAATGAACTAAATGGGATGTGAATGAGTGGTAATATCCATAAATTACAGAAAAACTGTCGTGAAATATAACAAATTAACCAATTATAGCATTTACAGTCAAATGAACACATACGTGATCATAGAAATTTTCAACATAAGAAGTTATAGTCTAGGAAAGGGTAATAACCCCTAAACACTATAATAATCTCATTATATAGACCCATAAAATTTAAATTAGTTAGAACAACATATATACATTCAATCATAGAATAAAAATATAAATGAAAAAATGTGTGAAATAAATGACAAAGCACATATTATATTTTAAACCTTATATTAATTAATTTTCCTCTGTATAATGTAATAATTAGTTATATTTCATGTGATAATACATATCTATAATGATGTTGTATTTTTCTCCAAATACTATAAATTAATTTAGAAATAACTTATGTTTCACAAAATTTGAAAAGAATCAATATTAAAATAAATGAATAAGAAACTAAATTAATATTTTATAAAAACTAATATATCCATTAAATTATGATGGCCTTGCATGGAAAAATTTTCCTTACATGACTCCCAAACATTCTATCTTCTATCTTTCATATCCACAATAAATTAAATGATAATAAAAAAATAACAATCTTGTTCTCTAGTATAATTTTTTAACACGCAGACAAAAACCAACATGTTTTTCACAAAGGGTCCACATAACTTCATAAAATAATCCCCATAATGAAGATGTCATTAAATAGAATAATGGTCCTACATAACAAATTGATTACACGTATCCCTCAAAACCAAGAAAATAGAAGAGTACAATAATATATTTGATTACAATAAACTATATACAATGTTTAAAATGGTGACCATAAGAGTATCATGATATTAAAAATATATAGCTCATGAACTAAGAATTTGTGACTTGGGATATATAAACCAAAAAAAGAAATAATCTATCCAATTATGGAGAATTCTATTTAATATGAGTATAAGATAATATCAATCCCAATTGCTTCCATCAATGTTGATATCCTCAATCCCATGAGGCTCAACCTCCAAACATATTTCTCATTCAATAGGTTAGATTCAAATTAATGAAATCTATAAGTGTAAAAAAATTCCTAGTATGGGTCTGAGGACAAGATTCAATAGGATAGACTCATTGAACCACTATATAATTTCATAAATTAAACTACTACATTAATTGAATGTTTATGAAATAGTCATCATTGAAAGGATTATAATATAATAAAAAATTGAATAATCATGGTCATTCAAGACTAGATCTACCTTATTCGGAACTCTACAAGGAGTATGTTTACAACCAACCTAATATTTCCCTCTTGAAGGGATGGTACAAACACATTAAAAACGCATCCCCCTCTATTGGATAGTCAATATCATGTTAAGCACTCATATGATATATGCATCTCTGGTGGTTTTAAACTATGATGATCCTTCTAGTTGGATTGTAGAAGATTAAATAAAATAAAAAATATATTATATATGAAAAAATTGAAGATCATTCATACCATATTATCTATTCAGTGTTCAAAAAACATTATATATATACATGTATCATGACAATAGGTCAATAATAATGTCATAATTCCTCAACCCAGGTGTCATGTGGCTATAAAATCATGAAAAGAATAATTCTATGAACACATAATAAAAATGAAATTTATTCAAGGTCTACATACATTTGGATAAATATTAACCAAAGGAAATTATTTTCCAAAGACCAAAAGAATCAATAAGTCATAGTTACATTACAATATATACATGATTTAGAAAACCCTCGAAATAGTAAATAATTTATTCAATCCTGGAGATAGATTAAGTAAAATTATAACATAGTCAAACCACTTTATATAATGATATTCCTAAAAATGTTTTACAGATAATAAAAAAAATTGAGTTATGTTGTTTTAAAAAAAATAAATTTATCACTTATTAGATCATTTCAGAAGTTTTTATATATAATCATGTAATCCTATATTTATTCAGTTTTCATCAAAGTGAGGATATGTGAATAATCTTGATCAAGAAGGTACTCATTGGATCATGAATGACGAAACAAATAATTTATTGGACATGAAACATAGGGGTCAGATGTGAAAGTAGACACTATAAATTAGCCTGATGGGTATTTTAAGTTATTATTAATTAAGGTAGAAAAGGATACTGATTAAAAAATTAGTATGGGTATACTTTATTAAAACCCATATAAATTTGTTGGAATTACTAGAAACTAGACATCACCATTGAAAAGGTTGCGGCATCCCCTAGATACATTGGGACAAAATTACATATCTAAGTATTCATACAAGATCCCTAAAATATTTTAATGATTATGGGAAGAATCACTTTATTCCATGACCTATATCTTTTATTTTGTTGCATTCAACTGATCTGTTGTTTAAAACATTTTAGGTTATGAAGGCACAGAATGTCCCCCAACCCTTCAATACATTGTTTTATTATTCCTTAATGAATCTAGAAAACCTCTAAATTAATAATATATTTATTAAAAAACTATGTACAAATTTTTACAAGGAATGATGTGTATCACAACAACTACATAGCATTGAATTTGTAAGAGATTTTTTTAGAGAGGGGGAATGCATGTATTTTAGGAGGGATCTGTGAGGGGTTATTTAAACATGATAGGTGGGGTTTTTAATTAAAATTTTGAATAAATATTTATATACATTATAAGTCATTCAATAGTTAAATTTTTTATATTATGAGATAAATTTTATTAATAGTATTTAATTTCATTACATACAATCCATTTATACATATAAATTACTTTTTTATACTAAATGAAATAAGAAGGATTAAATATTAATTTTAGCAATAAATAAATCTTATAAACCACATCAATTATTTTTAATGGATGAAAATTTTATTTTTTATATATAAATGAGTATATTATCATATTAAATTAATTATTAGACATTATAACTGTTACAGGATTTTTTAGAGAATTAATATGTAATTACACTTATTTTAAAAAAGAGGTAATTGAAATAAATTTTTTAGTATGTCCCTAAACATTTAATATATTCAAGATTTCATAAATATTCTCTTCAAGAATATTTCATCTATTTAAATAGAATAAATAAAGTCATTTTTCCAAAAAAATAATATTATATGAAACATTCTTAAATTTTTTCTGAAGTACATAAAATAAACACAACTCAATTATTATAAATTCATTTATTGAGATTCTTAATAATTGTATTTATTTTGTTAAAAAATAATATAATATATAGTTTGGGTGTAGGGATTACCATGAAGTCAAAAAATTACTAGATCAACATGTAATCAGGGTGACTCGCCCCCAGGTCCTCCTAGTATACCATGTAAATTCATAACCACTAGTAAATATTTTTTTATATTAAATAATAATTACATGTAATTATACTATTTTAATGGTTTTGTTACATTAATAATGATTATGATAAAATTAATAACCATTTTACCTTTTCCCAATGGTGCAATATATTATTAAAAATTTGATATATTTATTTGGAATTATTATAAATATCTAATATTTTATTAATCTGTCAATCATTTAATTCCTATCATGGTAATTTATTATATATTTAAATATAATTACTACATTTCAAAACATTTATTAATTTTATTCATATATTTCGTAATTTTGATCATTATAAGACATTAAATAAATATAAATTTTGTTATTATAATTTTATAATTTTACCTTTACATTCAAATTTTTATATTTTTCTTTTTAAATAATATAATTATTATTTTTACGTTTCATTCTTATTTTGGTGAAATGTAATAATTTAGATTATTTTGGATATGTTAAAATCTATGTCTATTAACTGAATAAGAGAAACCATCTATAATCAAAAGGAAAATAACATATTTCAATTATTTTTTCATTATATCAAACCCCTATAATTTATAATTTCTAGTGGATTTATTGCATATATATGGTTTATGGTGTTTCCTTAACATAATATTCTTTTTAATGAGTCATATAATTTCATCATATTATGTGTTATACTATTTTCATTATTCTAAACACATTTTCAATATATTTTTCATATATTAGTCATCTCAAAAAAGAGAAGTATATATTATTATAAAATTCAATGATATTTATCAGTTTATTACATTTCACTATATTTTAATACTTCATTGGAGATATAAGTTAGAATTTTAAGAATTGATCTATGATAAATATATATGTTATGTATAGATTTCCTTTCATGGAAATCTAGTGAGGTTTAGTGATGTTTGGGGATAATAATATAATGAATTAGTGAAAAAAATTAACATATCCCATGATAAATTTAATTATTTATATATTGAAATAATTGTTTAATTTTTTACTAGATGTTACCATATTTTAACTAGAATTTATTTTGATGAAATGAAATTTTATTCAATTAATTTTATGGTATCATAGAATAAGTAATCATCACATTGTGTGTTCATATTCATATTATTATTTAGTCTAATTAAATTAAATAATTTTATTAACATTCATGTTTTTATGTATTATTGAAAATATAATCATGAATAAGATTTAGTAAACTAATTATATATATAAAATGTTATGTATTATAACCCAACATAGGATAATATTTGGAATAAAATTATTCAGATATATTAAATCTTGAAAAAATAAAAAATCAATGGGAAAATATGATGTTCCCAGTCATTCAAATGATTTTGAGATTAATATATCACTAGAAATTATATCATGTTATCTATACATCAAATATATTCCCATAACTAATTTCACAATTGATATAATATTTAATTTTATTTTTGAAAATTTTGAATTTTGGTAAAAATAATTTCTATCTCACAATTAGTACATTGATTTTTTTGGTTACTCATTTCATTCATTTTAATGAGTGTGATCATAGATGATAAATAAATTACAAACGATTAAATCCAAAATTAAGACAAATTATTCATTTATAGTTTTTCATTATGAAATTTTTTTAGAAACTCAATATTTCTAGCTACTCATTTTTACATATCATGAATAATTTCATCCCTTAAATGTTTATAAAATAAAATTATTCTTGAAGTATAATATAATATATATTTTAAAACATTATGATTTCTATTATCATGAACTACTCTGAAAATAAATGTTAGGATAACTAAACATAAAATGAAAAAAGAATACAATAAAATGAGATAACATATTATTAAAATACTAAATTATTAATTTATGGTTTACATATATTCTTTTTTAACATCAAATGATGTTCATATAATGAAATAAATGGGCCATGGGGTACGCAGATATTATTTTTCAAATATAATGGGATATATAACTGTTGGGTACAATAATACTAAACAAATAACCATATGAAAATAACAATTATACATTTGACATAAATGAATTATATTTAGATGTCTGAAATTTTTGTTTTGAAAATATATAATTTAATTAAAAATAAAATAAATAATTTTGTAGTACAATTATAAAATAAAAAAATCACCTTGGAAAATAAAATTATTTCTATAGTAATTTCATTTATGAGTAATTTATTTTTGATATATTATTTCTTTAATGAATACTATTAAAAAAATGGATTAATGAAATTCATGGAATAATGAAAACAATAATTAAATAACAGCAATCCAATAATTTATGTGTAATAAGTATCATATATTTTTTATTCATGGTCAAATAATTATATAGTTAATTATAGAATTATGGTTTTATTTATTATCTATCATTTGATTTCTCATATTTTGATTTTTAAATTTGATGAAATTTAGTGTCTATATATATAATAAGGAATACACATTTGTAGAAATTTATTATTAAACATTAAAATATAATGAGTACATTATTTATCATTGAAGAGTAATATTTTAAATGAACTTTTTAAATGTGTGTAGTGTATTATAATGTTAATAAAAAATAGTCATAAATAATGAATATTTTTAATTGAAATATATTATTTTAATATTGAATGAAATGAATAATTATTCATCTAATATTTATTAATTATTAGGGAATAATAATTATATAATTCTATAATAAAAACACATATTTCAAAAATTAATTTTATTTTTTCGCATTTGATAAGACACCATGATTTTAGAATATATTTTTTTTCATAAATTAGATGTGTTTCATAGGATTTATCACATTCATCATAAATCTAAATCAAACAATAATATACCATGTTTCCATGAATTATAACCATTAATGAATTATGAAATCAAAATGTGAAACATATTTATGAAATTTGCAAATAAGAACAACACTTCGTAGTAAATATAATGTAATTATAATTATTTATTATAAGAATAGTAAATAAAATTAATTATAAATTATTATTATGATAACTATATACAACGTTAGTGAAATTCTTGGAATCATAAATGTAGAACATATATGAAATAGTTAAAATAATTATATGAGATGTTAATTTAGTGACTAATGGTTAAAATTAATTTTCTAGTCAAATACATTATTTTTTTATATATTATATATAATTTATTTATGTATTTATTTTTTTATAATTTTGGTTTAATTTAATCATCATTATTATTATATTCAATATATCAAAATATTATTATAGTTTCTTTTTATATTTAAATTTTTTTTATAATGAATATTACAAAATATTATTTTTACAAATAAAATTAATGTTATGAAAAATTTGGGATATAAAAAATACCAAAAAATTTAAGAAATATTATTTGACAAAATATGAAATTTATATATTAATTTTCCTATTTTTGAAATTAAATTTAAATTAAAAATAATTGATTTACAATATCGAACCAATTTTAATTTTTTAAAATAATATTCTATGTGTTATTCAATTATGTTAAACTATTTTTTCATTAATAAAATAATTCTTATATAATTTAATGTAATTCATACTTGGTATCATCATATACATATTCTCTAATAATATTAATTTTTCTACATATATAATTGTTTCTGAGTTATAAAAAATGTTCCATTATAAATGTAAATTATATTAAAATGGAAATATAAAATAGAAAACAAAATATATAAATTCTTATACTGGATTTCAATGGGTGAGAGGCAGTTATATGAAAACATACCCACTCTCCTAGATTTTCAACATTTTCATATAGATTCTATTAAAAGTGACAAGACCATAATATATATTTTTAAAATATATAAGAATGTGTCACCTCTATAACTAACAAAAGAAGTTCATATACAACACTATTCTTCTAAAAATTCTAATTAAATATTATTGAAAATCTACCAAAGTCCCTTCAAAAAGACATATCCATGTACTAATGGTGTTCAATTCGTCAAATTAATATCCTACAATAGCTTAACCGATTTTTCAATAGAGATTATCAATCGTGTATTTAAAAATTCCCAATCACTCTTTTCCCATATTTATTCCATTATATTTATTTGAAATAAAAATATTTTATATCCTTCAAAAACATTACACCAGTATAATGTGTAAACAAATTTCTATTTTAATGGAATTATTATTTTCTAGCTTCTAGTAAATCGTTTTACATATGAATATTCCACGCATTATACTTGCAGTTTCCGACCTCCATGATAGAAAAGTTTTTTTTTCATCAAAACATGTGATAAATTTTTTGAAATATTTATTTAGAGAATATATATGATATACATAACATAAATATAAATTTTGTATCTCTAAAATGTTATTTAATTTTCATTCCTTGCATTAAATGATAATACAAAATTTCTCCCCTATATATAAGAAAATTATTGCTGCATCGGGAAATATATTCCATTTATCAATACTAACATACATGGATCATTATGAAAGTGTTTTAAATTAATAAAATTTATATTTTTTACATTTATAATGTTATGAATACAGAACCAAGGTTCATAAACCAAAATCATCAAATAAAAATATGCTTGAAAAAAATAAAAGTAAAATGAAAATTAATTATTTTAAAGAATAAATACAAATAAATGTGAAATTGGAAATTATAATTGAATTGTATTGTTTAATATAATAATTAATATTATTATATATATTTATTAAAATATATTAATTTATTTTATATGGTTTATAGAACATGTGAATAATATTGTGACACATGATAAAAGTTTCCTCCACTATATAACCAATTTTTGAGATATAATCCTTGTTAAACACAAGAAAAATTAATATTTTTTTTAATATAAATCCAATAAATTCCTTTTGTTAAACATATTATGATAATTATATAGATATTTTAAATAATTTAATATTTTAATTTAATGTTGTTCATGTTTCAATTTCCTCTATGAAAATTATCTCGTGTTTCATTAATTAATAATAAATAATTTTTTCATATACTTATTCTATGGGTTTTTTCCTCCATATCAATGTATCACCAAGTAATTAAAAAATAAAATCAAATGGGGGATTATTATAAAAATATTATTTATTTTTTATCATTTATATAGTAATAATTTTACTCATTTTTTGTTTTTCAAATTGATTATGGATAGTTTTATATAGTCACAATTATTTTTTTCTGCTAACATTGAAATTCCTTTAAATTTATTATAGGGAATCATTTGATTTTATATGGATATGTTATGAATTTCATTATAAATTTATTAATGTAATTAATTTTCAATGAATACTACATTATTTAATTTTACTTTATTCATGTGTTTTATTCTTAATTTTAATTTATTACATTTTTGTCATAATCTTTTTCAATGAAAATTATCACCCCAATTTTCTGAGAATTTGTTAATAAAATTAGAAATAGAAAATATATATTTATATTATTTTTTCGATGATAATTTTATAATGTGTCCATTATACTATTTTTAACCTATAACAATATTCCTTAATGATATTTATTCACTGTTTGGGATATTATCTTATATTAACATCCAAAATATTTTTTCGGATTGAATTTAATTATAATTTAAATTGATATTATCTTACAAATCATTTCATTTATATGTTTTTGTTTTGTTTTATTGAAATTTTGAATTTTTTCTAATCTTGTTCGACCATAAATGTTATTTTCATCATGCGATGTGTTTTCTCAAAATCGTATAACCCTCCAACAAAATAGTTAAATCATGGTATCATTTGAGACAATTAGGATGTGTATGAGGAGTGAACCGAATTAAATATAAGAGTATATCCAATATATTTAGTGGAATATAGAGTGGACCCCATAAACTATATGACTCTATATAATTTTTTATTATAGTATTAGATGTTGACCATCATTATGAAACATATTTTCTCAAATTATGCATAAGCCCCAAAATTAAAACTATTTATATTTTTATTCTTCATTTTCTTAGTATTTATTGTTTATAATTTCATACTAATATTACACAATATATTATTTATTGAAAATACAAGGGTAATGAAGCTAGATTTATTGAATATTAGTGATTTGGTATCATTTTTTGAAGTTATGATAATGTTATCATACTCTATTGAAATATAATTCTTACTTATGATCACTAAAGTATATCTCTACTATATTTAGTTAAAAATAATCTGAGATTACCCTTTCTTATAATACAACTAATCCTTTTAATTATGGATGTTATTAAGAATGATATGTCTAAAAGGGGTACCATGTTTGAATAAATTTTGGGATATTTTGAATATTTTCTAAATTAATTTTTTTATAGTTCTAGACTACTAGGAAACTAAGACTATTCCTTTATAGGGTTACAATTATTGAGAGATATAATTGTCAAGATTTTTACTTGAAGGTATATCATGGTTTTTTATTCCAAAATTACATTAGTTTTTTAGAGTATGGTATTTTTTTATATTAAAATGGTATTAACTTACCAATGGATAATACAAATATATAAAATATCTAGACTTTGTAGTAAATTATCTAGTGAATGGTTTCTAAGATATTTCATTATATTATATGAAAAAATATACAGTTACAAGATCTTATATAGATTCACATAAGGCTAATTACACTTAAAAAGATTATATGAGTATAAACTCAATCATAACATGGGGCTTATCAAATTGGCCTAAAAACTCTTATGGTTTGATACTATTGTAGGATATGTTTCAATTAATTGAATTTCACATTATAAATATTTATGAATGAATTTAATATATTTTAGGTTATAAATCCAATTATTTAAATATAGTGGAAAATATTAATTAAAATTGATAATGTATTACATAGAAAAAGGGATTTCATATTCTATTTCTTCAAAAGAATAATTTTCAACTTGATAGTATGTCTCAATATGATTAATAATACACGACACTCAAACAAATAATTTTTACAAAATTGTATAAATGGAATAAAGATTATTTTATAGAGATAAAAAGTACGTTAAATATTTAAAATATCTAATTTGAGATGAATTCTAGGTATTCCTTCAAATTTTGAAATGAATATAAGAAATAAAAATTTAATTCTCAATTATTTGATATTATAATATCAATGAAAAATCATATTGGTTTGACAATAACTGATAATGGTTTTACAAATCTTTGACTAAATTATGATGGATTTTTTGATAAAAAAATATTACTATTCACCCAATAGATATATTTTATATTATTTTTTCCATGGAGTGGATTCATTTACATATAGCTGATATTAATTTATAAGGAAGAGATATCAGATGTTGTAGCTCCTCTTGGCATGCGGTATCATTTATGGGAAAGGCCTATGGCTTCTTCAAGGCTACTAGAGGTCTTTGTCAGGGAGAACCTATATCTCTGATCCCCTTTATCATTGCCTTGAATTTCCTCAGTCTTCTCATCCATAAGAGCCTGTGCAATAGAGCCATCCTTCCATATCGTCATAGATTGGGGTCACCTTTAATGTCCCACTTGATGTTCGCAGATGATACTATTATTTTTATGAATGCATCTAGTAGATCATTGCACAGCTTTATCAGGATGCTGGAAGACTACTTTCATTGGAGTGGCCATAGTGTTAACAAAAGAAAAAGTAGTTTTTATATTAAATGTAACTGTCCTTAAAGCCGCATTTCTACAGTGATCCACATATTGGACATGCAAAGAGGGGAGTTTCCCATGGAGTACTTGGGGGCCCCTTTATCTCCCAGAAGTCTCTGTATTTGTGATTTCAATCCACTGCTTACTAGAATCACTGACCGGGTCCTTAATTGTAAAAATACTTTCTTGTCTTTCAGTGGTAGAATAGCACTGGTTAATAGTGTGTTATTGGCCACCCCGACACACGCTCTCTCTTCAGTCAATGTTTCTAAAGGTGTCATTGAACACATTGATAGAATTATTGCCAACTTCATTTTAGACCCCAAAGTGGAGGGAAAAATGCACTGGGTTTCGAGGAAGAAGATGGTCCGACCGGTTATCGAGGGTGGGATTAACTTTAGAAGTCATGAGGACACCGTCATTTTCATGCACTCTAAACTAGAATGGGAGGTGATGGAGAACTGTACCTAATGGGGGCTCACCATGCATGATAATT
Source organism: Viscum album (assembly GCA_963277665.1). Lineage (NCBI taxonomy): Eukaryota > Viridiplantae > Streptophyta > Magnoliopsida > Santalales > Viscaceae > Viscum > Viscum album. Next base: position 811,420,312 of record OY728161.1, on the reverse strand, counting down.
CTATAGGATACTAGGTTTCTTCGGAAGTCCCTGTTTCCCATTTTTGACAGAGATTGTTCCCATCATAGATTATCTCAGGCTCCATTCTCATTGGATCCTTGTTAAAGGAAAAGTATCACTCTGGCATCACAAATGGTGGGGGGAGATCATTGGTTACCTATTCTGCCCAGACACTAATATTTCATTCAAGGAGACCTTCCAGTTCCCGGTGTTTATCAAGGATATCCTAAATAGCGCCGAATGTGATCTTTGTAACCTCATAGAGCTTTCCCCGGAATCGTATAGGTGTGTCTTCACTCCTTCCTCCTCTGGACAATTCATGATGTGGGACTATGGTCAGACCTTCTTTTTACAGGGCCATAGGGAGGTATGGAATGTTACCCCTTGGGCCAAGATTATACCCACCATGTTTAATTTCCTTGTATGGAGAATTAGGAATAGAGAGATTCCTGTGGATGATAATGTTATGGTTTGTGGAATTTTCTTGGTTTTAAGATGTGTTTGTTGTAAGCAGCATAAGGTGGAGAGTTTGAGCCACTTGTTCATTTAAAGTGAGTGGGATCATGATGTTTGGGGTTTATTCGGTGAATTTGTTGCTCTCTCCACTCCGAGCATGTTGGATCATCCCTTCCTCCATCGATGGTACCATGGTCTGGGTGATGGAGGCCTGGGGAGTTCTGCCCATACTATTATCTTGAAAGCAGGGTGTTGGTGCATGTGGCAAGCACGCAATAAGTGGATCCACGAGGGTGTATCCTCGACCGGTCGCCTGATCATCTTCAATGTTAAAATTCTGCTCATCGACTTGGTCAGGGCTCTGGATAACTGGAGAGAGGATCCCTCCTTACAGCGCTTCAAGTCTGGTCATCAATGCTCCCCTAAAGAGAACATCCACTGCCTGGGAAACTGGGTATGATGAAGCCCCCCTTCGACGGGCTTGAAGCTCAACAGCGATGGGTCCTATGTATCAGGCTGCATTGGTGGCAGTGGGGTTGTGCGTGATGATAGCAGATCAGTCATTCTGGCCTTCTCCATTCGGCATGATCAGGGTTCGGCCCTTCAGGAAGAATCCATGGCCATGTTCAATGTTCTGAAAATTTGTACGGAGAGAGGCTTGGACATTAGTGAAGCGGAAATAGACTCTATGCTTCTGCACAACACCCTTATCAGTCTGGGCAGGATTCCATGGTCTATTATTTATACCACTAGAAGCTGTCGTGTCTTTCTGGGGGATAATATCAAGGTCTCTCATACCTGGTAGGAGGGGAACAAGGTGGTGGACTATTTAGCCTTGGTGGATATTCTTGGTCTAGAATGTTTAGTCTTTAATGATCTTATTAGTTTGAAGGCGGACGAGGTGAATATTATCAGAGGTGATGCCCTCGGTCTTCACTATTTAGACCCCCTTAGTCTCTTCCTTTTCTTTGGCCTACATTTTTTTTCAGCCATGGCTACCTTGTATGTTTTTTTCCTCTGAATAAAAATTTACATTTTGGTGATGTACAAATTTGTTGAAAAAGCGGGTTTTCATGGTGACATGTCGAGTTCACGGGATGTTGTTAACAATCCTGAGTTTATTATAATCATTCCTTCATTATATATTAATATAATTATTTTTATATTTAAACATAAACTAATTAGGATTTTGGTTTTATAAAATTAAATAAAATTTAGAATTTAGTATTTGGATATTATATTATCATGAAATTTTATGTTTGATCTCAAAAGGATAAAATTTAGGTCAATATTAAAAAATTGGAATTTTTGCATATATAATGTCTATTATGGTGTATTTATGATATAAATATAGCTTCAAAAATTATGAAACATTTTCATAATTAAATATTTATTTTAGTGGTAAAATTTGACCCTTTAAAATATACAGATTAAATTATATACAACTATTTTAAATTTTGAACCAAATTTATAATGTTTTAAAAAACTATATTTTTCATAAAAATTTTATTTTTGAAAACTAATTATTATAACTTATAAAAATTTTGTAATCTCAATATGTTTATATTTTTTATTTGAAATTGTTTTTATAAAATATGAGTTGTTATTTTAGTAAATTTTATTACTAAGAATAGGAATTCTATTTTTTATAATTGTATGTTAATGTAAGAGTGTAAATATAAAGGTAATATCATAAAATATAAGACACAATTTCAGTCATTTGAGTGGTTATGTGGTATAATTTAAAAGGGGTACCAATATCCATTATTTTCCACTTTTGGTGACAATTTCCTTTGAATGTGAATAGATTTTATCATAATGTGCTGAATATTTAAAAAAAATCAACCATACAACATATAAAAAAATTAAACACCCAACATATAAAAAATCATTAAAAATATATATCTACAATCCTCTATAGAAATTCATAGAAAAAACTATTATCCATGTCATATTGGCCATTTTTCCATCAACAAACCCTCCATCAAAGTCATAATAGATTTTCTAAATGTACAATAAAAAGATTAATTTAATTATTTATAATGAAACCATTTTTAATGTAAATTATTATTTAAATATATTATCTAAAATAAAAATAATTCAATCCATTGGATCAATGAATATTTTCATCTCCAAAATTGTGTGTGATTCATTCTTAATTGTAAAGATATATCTTGATTTTAATTTTTTTTATCATTCGATTCTTGTAATCCACTGCGATGGATTATATAGAATTAGTGTACTTCCCTAATTATATTATGATGTTATATCATCTAACATCTCAATTTTTTCATCCTATTCTTATCCCATTGGATTCACCTTCTTAATTTAGGGATTTATCATATCCTCCTCTTATAATCTATACCAAAATATTTTCATTGTTTCCCTATCCAATCAGGTATCATGAATCCATCATGGGTAATTTTTCAAATTTTTCTTTCCTACCCAAGAAAACACAAATGTTATCCATCCTCAAATCCCCCCCTTCAAAACTGGACCATAAAACTATAAATGGATAACTAAATATTCCTTTTTGTGATGATGTGTTTTTTATATTAATGGGTTACAATTCATAGTCACTTTTATACATTTTAACAACTTTTATGATTTACTTATCATTGTTTAAGAACATAATTGCCTCTTGGAAACATTGATCTCCAACATCTATTTGTCATTTACATTGACTATCAATTACTTATAACCATTTATCTAATGGTCATTTTTTATGACTATTAATGCGAATGTACTTTTTTTGAAACATTTATGAGTTACTATTAATCCATTACATAAATGTTTATGTATCTCATGCACAAATTTTATATTGGTTTTGGTTTAACACTCAGTACAACCTGTATCCTTCTAGAATCCGTGGGAACTTTTGGGGATTTGTGATTCTATTTTAATGTTCCGTTATATGGATACTATGATATTAAGGTTTGAAAACAAATTTATATCAAGGATTTTCATCAAGATTGATCTATAAATCCATTTATCTTGGTGTACCATTTATCTTAGTAGTTCAAATATCTCTCTCTAAAATAGTTTATTCATTTCAATAGATAATTTTCATAAAAGATGAGGAATAAAAGAATATTGTTTTTCCAAATACAGATGATTTTGGCCAATCCCCTAAAAATACAATCATCTAATGAGTTTACCTCCATCCTAACATCATCCGTCCTACTTTTTGTGAAATTCAATATATGACCCTTTAATAACATGGGTGTATTTAGTGTAGGAGAGGTGTCTTTGTAAAATTGTAGTTTTGTTGATATTAGTATGCCAAATAGAATCATTTTCTTACACATCCTTCATTGATTTCTATATCAATGATATTGGATTTTCCATATATAATCCCTATAGATATTTGATATTTGATCCTTATTATCCATGGTTTCATTATACTAGGCTATATTACCTCAAAATTACCACACTATATAAACACATTTAGTTTCTAGTATTTCATTATCTCTTGATAATTATGTTCGTGGTTCCTTAGTCTTGGGGTTTTCTTCTTGGTTTTGATCCCCCTATACCCCATGGTGGTACATTCATATGTTATAGCTAGTAGAAAAGTTTTTATAGATCACACTTTTAATCTACGCAGCTATTTTCTAAATTTCCATTCTACTACAGTTATATTCAATATCATTAGAGCCCTAATTGATTCCGTAACCAATTATTTTTATATTTATATTTTTCTAGATGATAAGTTCCAAGATACGCACCATCCTTGAAATAATATTATTAAAAATGATCATTCACTAAAAAATCATAAGTGGATACATCCAATAATAATTATAAATTCGTTTTAGAAGTCAGATTATCACATCCTCTACAGCTAATTAGAAAGATCCCCAATCTCTACCACCCCTTTTAATTATGTTATGCATGATTATTTAGAGTGATTGGATTGAATGTCCTCCAGTTATCTGATAATACATTATAAAATATAAAAATGAATTAAATGTCTCTATTTTGTCCATTCTATAACCTATTCAGGATAAAATCTAAATTCAAAAGAATAAATAGATGTTATATATCTGGAACATCTCACATGACAGACCAATTAAGGAGGATAATTGGATCCTCTGGAGAAGAAATATCATGACATCCCTCATCATATAATTATCCTATATTATTTCATTAAACCTATATTTTTGACATCAATATATGAATTTGAAATTTTTTAAGATATAAATGAATCTAGGTATAATGAAAATCCATGCGAGGACCATATCATCCTCAATAATGTACCTCCCTTTATGTATATTGGAGGTAACATCAACACCATCCCTGATATTTCAATGAATAATTTGTCATTATCCTACTCCATGAATTCCACAAATGATTCAAATAGTATAATTTACATTGTATTTTCTTTTTTTCTCGGAAGATAAAATGAAATTACTGAAATAATAAACCATGTGACTATAGGATATGTTTCAATATCAATAGGTGTTCTGAAAACCACCATGTTATTTTATATTTCTCAAACACACCAGTAATGAAACTTGAAATGTTCTTTATTGGATACTGTGAATCGAAATCATTCAGAGGGGATTTTTGATCAAAATTTTAGAATTTCCTTTTCGGACTACATTATTTTTGTAGGGGATTATATTTCATTGGTGAACGTCTCTTGGGATTGGCCCATGCATGTAATACTAAGGTATATCATTGACTAAAATATCAAACATCTTAAGGTATTAATCACATGTTGTGCATCTATCCATATTGATGGTAAATATTGACATTATTTTCTAGATAATGATATGATATTACTAGAGATAATGATGTAATTTATCTAAATTAGTGATTCTATTATTTATAATTTTAATAAATGCATGGTCGTATATGATTTTTTATTAGAATATGAATTAAAATGTTGAGAAATAAAAAATTTCATGAAGACTAATGTACGACGAATAAACATAACCACCATCAATTAATTTATAGAATAGAAGAGTCTAACTATTATGATAAATTTATTAATTTAATATGTTTCCATCAGTAATGAAATAAGTTTCTATGGTCTAAAGGTTGATGTCAACGTTCATACCATACTCTTTGAGATTAGTTTTTCCATTTAAGCATGGTTTCCCAAATATGTAAATTAACATGATATTATTCAGAAATATTCCAACATCCATTATCAATGACATCTTTTTTTCATTTAATTAAATCCATTTACATTTTAAATTTTTCAAAAAATAATAATATAAAATCCTAATACGGTCCCATTAATGAATTGGTTCTTTAGTGTATATTGTTTGGAATCATGCTATATTATGTAAGAGTGTTTGACTAGATCTATTGTAGAATACCTTTTTTGTTGTCACATCATTATATCTTCAAATGAAACCATCTGAAACCTTACTCCAATTGTCTAATGATTAATGATGAATGACCAAATATGGTAAGTGAGTTTATACAATTTATCATTATAGGATTTATCTTTGTTCATCAATTATAGGATATGCATTCTCCTTCCACCATTATTGTCATAATAGTATCATGTAATTTTCATGGAATTGAACACCATATGAGTTATTTCTATAAAATAATAAATAATCTAAGAAATAAATAGAAAGAAGATAAGATCTGACATCATGGGGAAATTTTATATTGATAATTCTTATGATACATTACTCTATATGGTAATCATCAAAATATGTTGACATTATGGAATTTCAGACCTTTTTTGGGATATTAGATTATGTATTCTCTCTTATAATCAGTTATAACTTAAATTGAAAGGAATGATATTAGGATTTATTAAATATAATTAGTTTTTATCATATATTCTCAATGAATCCTACATTAGTTCTCATTGATCAAATAATTTTCAATATAAATATTGATATTTTAGTTTCCCTATGCCAGATATAACCCCACAATGTTAGGTATTGAATCCTGGTTATCTATAAATTGCTTTTACTGATGAAATGTTGTTGTTTTTTAATGGAAGATATATATATATATTTATATATATATATGATAGGGATCATAATCATTTTTTATGAGTATAATAAAAAGTGATGGTTATGGGTTGTCCTTAATAAAAGAGAGGGTTATGGGCTATCCTCTAATAGTCATATCAAACACCCCCACAATGTTCTACACGTCCATACTCATGCATTTCAGGACTCTCATACCTGTTCCATATGGGTCCTTCTCTAGACTGAAAAGACTATTAATTATAACACTAAAGATTCAGTTATACTAAGGGAATATTTAATTTTACTAAATAGAATTTAATTATTAAAATTTAATATTTCATATAATAATAAATCATTATGATATGGTGGAAATCGATTTTTAACACTAAATTCTAAAATCATACCAGAAAGAATTTTTCAAATTTTCTATTTGAAATAATATTTTATGAATAAATAAAAATAAAATATTTATATATTACACGTTTTTTAAAAAATAATGTTTGATTTTAATTCTAAATAACAACCACTGATTATTTATTTTATAAAAACCATGAAAAGATCATTTGTGGTGAAGAAATTTTTTTTCATAAATCTATTTCTTTATGCTTAATTTATTTCTATATTAATAATATAATGTGTAAATGTGAATTATTTGAATGAAATATATATATTTTATATCCATCACAATGAATTAAATTCATATAATTATGATTATAGTTCATATTGTTATTTTAATATTATCTTATTTTTTAAAATACTTTTTCCTAAACACCCATATTTTACAATGTTTTGTGTGATTAGTATTAAAATAATTTGTGACATATTTTGGGATTTAATTTTATAAAATAGATCCCCCATTCTATGTTATTATTTAAAAATGTGGATTTGAAAAAACATTAACTTTTTATCAGAATCAATATTAAAAATAGGAAAAAATTAAAAATATTTTGGTTAAAAAAATGTTTACTGAGGAGTAAATATTAAAAATTAAGTGTTAAATTGAAAAAAATACTTATATAAATTATATTGGAATTATTTTGTCACGAACCGTCCCCCGGGGCCAATGTTGTGACTACCCCTAGCCCACATTCCATTGGATAGGGGTTGGATAACACCCTAAAGGCGAATTCTTATTATTGGAAGGCATTGAAATAAAACTAGTACAAACACACAATCAAATAACAAAACAAAAAGAATCCACAAAGTAAACTGTTGTAGTAAAATAGTGTACTAAAATTAATGGGGGCAGGAATACAATCCCAAGTGCAATGTAGATATACAACTAAATAGAGAACACAACTCATGGATCCTCCATAGAGGATCCTACCAGAAGGGTAGGTACAGATCGTCTGCACGACACTCCATGTCATCTCGTCTCCTTCGTGCACTACCTAGTCCTTGCTCTCTCAAGTCTTAGCCCTGATTCACATCGTCTTCAGAAGACTAAATAAGGTGTGGGTGAATCCCATGCGGGTTTGAGTATAAAAGATAATGTCAATCATATTAATGGAAAATGAAGAATGAAATATGGTAATGAATGGGAAACTTTTATATGACCTTCAATGTATAGTTAATATTACATATATATTCTATAAAAAATCACTGAACATTTCTTTGAAGGGAAAAATAAATTCTTTGAAAGGGAAAATATTTGAGAACATTTTTTTTATAAAATGAAATATTATAATGTACCATCATAATTTGGAAATAAATTCATATATGTTCCATCATAAAGGGAAAAAAATAAATGAATAGTCTTGATAATAACAATGAAATTAAGAATACATCAAAAAAGAAGAAATGAATGATGAAATTTAAATATTGTGAAAATATTGCGAAGTAATATTATATAAAATGATTAATGGACATAATTGTTTCTAAAATGTCTATATATAAGGGACATATAAATAATAAATATATTGGAATATTAGAAAATAATGTTTCCTACTGATTCAATTTTGGTGAATTATTGAAATTAATGTCCCGTACATTTGTCGGACCTGCCACAAAATTGGAAAAGATTTAAAAGACATGAATACATAATCTATAAAGATGATGTTGAAGTCTAGAAATATATGGTTTTAGGTACATTAATAATAAGATCTCATTTATCAAATTGTTTATTTGATTCTATATCATTTTATTCTTTTTTATACATCAAATTATCAATGAAAATATAATATTAAAATAATAAATTAAACATTCATTTTTCCATGTATACTCCTAGTGAAAATATTACCATAATTAGTATGTCTCAGTATGGTCCCATTATGACCTATGTAAAATCACTATTATGGAAATTATTTTATAAATTTTGTTGAATTTTATATAATCCATATTATAGAATTTGTTTTAAAATATTTTATTAAAAAATAAAAATTATATTATTTAATATAAATATGTGGAATTATAAATAATTATAGGGGATAACTCATCATCATATTAATGTTAACATCCACCTCTAGAAGAAATTGTAAATTAGATTTATGTGAAGAATGAGAAGGTACAATTTTTTGGTTGGAAATTTAATATTAAAATTTAGCATTTCCATATTTTTTAATTATAAATTTTTTTAATTTTTAATAAATTTATATGAAAACAACCCTAATATAAATTTCTTCCACAGATTTAATACATGAAAAAACAATTATATCAAATAATCTAAATATAATATCTATAATTGAATTGGTATCATTGAAGAAAAAACAATAGTATTTTTTGGTTAATAGACATTAATACCTCATGTATTTCGACTATAGATATCCCTATTTGTTTTTAATAATATTTAAAGATTTATGATGACTTTCAAGGATTATAGGTAAATCAATTAACATAAGTATATTCTACCACATAATGGTAACTAGTTTTTTCATCATAATGATGATCAATAATTTTTTAATAATGAAAATTTCCTTTTTCATCATCAATTGTAATTAATGAAGGAAGTTATTTGAATGTTAACATTTTCAATCTTTTATGAACGTTTTGAGTTCACAACAATTCCCTATATAATGAATAATAAACCCTATAATTTTATGAATTTGATGAATATAATATTCTAGGATGATCATGATAATTTTTAATGTTACCTACCAATGTTATCTTGGTGAAATATAAAATCTTTGAGGATCATGATAATCAATTGTAGATCAATATTGAAAATATTAATATAAATTTTCATATATAGGGAATGATTAATGATTTTATTATATTTTAAAGGTTATTATTTTCATTACAACATTTTCTCCTTGGATTAATTAAATGTTGTACAATTTAATACAATGTTTGTGAATCAATGTCCCTCGCCAATGAATGTCACTATGGATCTATTTTTTATGTTTATTATATGAGTGTATTTTATAATACCCATGAACAAATATTACACATAAATGGGTTATCATATTATGGAACATGATATGTGATGAATCATTTGAGGAATTAGAGGATGGATATGAAAACTCTCCCATATTAAATAAACTATTGGGAAATGATGTAATTGAGATATACAATGAATCAATATATAATGTAATTTTTTCCCATATGAATAATGATTACTTTATATTCTATAGATTAAAGTAGTTAATGACTGGTGAATAAAACTATCTTACTAAGGATCTTGTCTTATTGGAGATAATCACTACATTTAGGGTTTGTATACATTGTCTCAACAGTGAGTTTTCTCTGATATACATAGATAATAAGAGTTGTAAATATATATTGTCAGAAATTAAGCTCAACATGAGGTAATGGATATGGATTTAGTAAATCTAGTATTAGGAATTCTCCATAAACTACAACCTAGTGATGTAAAATTAGTGGACCAAGGAACTGAGTAAGAATGATCAGGGTATCATAATTAAAATATTTATTGAAATATGTATTATATTATTAGTATTTTTACATATGGATATGATAAATATTATATATGGTGAAAATAGTTTCATTTAAAAATGATTAATGAAACATATTTACTGGTAATGATTAAATCCTCACATCCTAATTAAGAGAATTTTCAAAACATAATTAAACCCATGAATGATTGTAAATTTATACCTTTCATTTATAAAGACACCATTTTAAAATATTGATTAGTTCAATTTTTTTTATCTATATGTGATATTAAATGTGAATTCAATTTTCATGATGATAGAATTAATTAATCAATACATTCTTATAGTGAATGGATATATTGTTATGTCAAGGAACAATATTGTTGGAAAAATATTATATTGTAAATTACTGATTTTTTATCATGATTCTGAATTTTTCATCTCATTAATGATGTTGTAAATTATATTAGTGAAGTCATGAAACATATGAATATTCTAATGTGGTAGTGGGATGACATTACTATTGAATTTTTAATTTTTCTAATAACCCTCAATGAAATTATACAATATGTGTTATTGTTGATATAAATTTATAATACAGTCATTTAATTAATATTATAGACCATTTATCTCTTGATCATCTCTTAGGATTTTTTATAAATGATGTTTTTATTCAACATGGTGAAACTCTTTCAACTATATCAATTCATGAATGAATCATTAAATTTAAATTTAAGAAAATCCATTATAGGGTTTATGATATAAATCATCATTCCAACATCACCATTCCACCATAAACTAATGGAATGTCTAGAATAATTATTCTACCATTATAACTAATTTTCTAGTCAAGGTAACATTACATTAAACATAATTTGGATTAACATTTACCAATGATGGAGTTTTCCAATATTAATAGATTTTATTAATTTAATGAAATCATGTTTTATAAATAATTATAATTAAATAAATTTCATAATTCAAGTTATTAGAATGAGGAGAGTGAAAGGAACATAATAGTTCAAGAACCTATTGAGGAGACAATGAAAAAAATTAGCACTAATCATAAGCATATAAACTTTTACCAATTGGGAAAAAATCAATACCAACAAAAAAATTAATGATTTAGAATTCAATGTCATAGATAATGTTTTCATGATTGTATCTATATGGAAAGACATTATAATGTTTAGTATTAAAATAAAATGGAGCCTTAAGTACATCATAAATTAATAAATTATTGAATGAATTAGATGCATGTAATACCACTTGGTAGTTCTATGCATACCCTATAAGAGTAACTTTTGGGTTGAATATCACATTTTAAAGGGATTTATATGAAATACCCAATACATGTGTGAACCTTGGATGAAATATAATTAGAACCACATATATATTGCTATGATGATAATATAATTAACTATATAGAACAACTGTTTTCAAATAAGAGTACTTTACATATTAATTTTCATAAAATAAATCATAAAATAGTAAAATTATTATTGTAAAGTATATATTTTATAACATATTACCATAATTATTTTTTTAATGTAATATCCATGAATATGTTTAATAATAATTGTTTAATAGAGGAAAGAAAGTAACACAGAAGCTTCAATTATAGTACGTGAAAGTTTTATACTTATGAAAATATAGAGTAATTTAAATTTTAATATTTTACATAATAAAAATTCTTATTTGATAAGTTATATAATGTTTGAGATCATATGATGACAGATAATACAATAATTTATTTTTGTAATATTCCATTAAAAATTACTTCTTATAAATATTTTATAAGTTACTATTTAACTACAAATCAATTTATTTACATTAAATTTCATATAATGTGTATAATTAATGATGTATTTATTATAAAATTGATATAAATAATTATGAAAAAATATAAATGTAAAAAAATCATTTAGAATGATGGTATTATGTTTATATTATTTTGAAAATTTAATAAATTATCATATTCTATAATAGTGAATGATATAAAAAATTATAGAATATAATGAAAACTAAATAATTCTAATTTGAAATAATTTTTATTAATAGTCATAATTTTAATGTAATATATTATAATTATTGAAAAATTTATTTAAAAAAACAATTTTCCATCACACTATTCTAGTTTATTTATACATAAATATCTTACACAAACAGGAAATGATTTTGATATAATTATTTTCATATTTGAAATAATCATCTCTACACTTTATAACATTCTATCATTCATTTTTTTAATAGAAATAGTAAAAATTGTAAAAATTGTAATCATTGTTAAGGGTAAAACATGATTAATATGGGGTTTATCAAATTTTTATAGGGGTAAAAAAAATATTTTCTAAAAACATATTGTCCGCATTTATTTCTACAATAAATTATTTACCTTGAAAATTTTATTAATTTGGGGACAAATTCCAATGAATGATAATAAATAATACTTTAAATCATTAATAAGTATGGAGTGTGTTGGTTACATAATATCTAATGGGAACTTCTACCCTAACATATTAAAAACATGAGAAATTTAGGTCTACCTAAATATAAAAAAGTCTCTACCAAACATCAATATCCATATTCCTGATATTTTCTGTCATCCGGAAATTACAACTCAAAGTTCCATAATTGTAAATGAAACGGTTATCATTAAAGTAAGAGTTCAACATCATGACCAAATGATTTAATTTTTATTCTAATATTAAAACTATCAATTAATTCACAAATAATAAAATATGATAAAAATTTATCAATAATATACTACGATTTTATTATGTTAACATAAAAATAATTATCATTCCCTCTATCAATCAAATTTTATATAAAACAATTTGAGTGTGTATGATGGTGTACCACCTCATGAAGAGACGAAATTTATTTTCCATCATCAACTGAAATTTCAAGTCATAATAAATGAAAAAATTCATATATTTGATATTTTTGAAATTATTATTATTTTTTAAAATGTATCTTGTAATACACATCATCTACATACTACCTGATAGAAAATGGTATGATTTCACATGTACATGTGGGGAATACCAACTCCACAAAGGATCGAGAATTGTTTTCTTTTGCCTATTTTCATGAAGGGTAAAAATATTTATATAATGAATATGTCGTACATTTATTAATGATTGAAATAATGGTGATGATAGATCAATGATCATGACATAATGACTATAATTATAGAATCAAATCATCCATGAAAAACAAAGTAGTTAACACCTAATACAATTATGATAAATAATAAATGTTATGAATAGATGATAAAATGTTATAAGTGGATAATATAGGACATTATATAATTTTATATTTTTCTATAACTTATTTGAAATAAGTATAATTTTATTATATCATAGTTTAATACATGTTTTATTATGTGGTTGACTGAGGTAAGGGATTTCATCTTAATATGCACTCCATTGAGACATATTTTGTATAATGAACCTATTATTGGTTATGTGTTATATATAAAACCCCATAAATGTAAATAATACAAATTATTATTTATTCATTGTAATTAATATTCTATTTAGTGATTAATCATTATAGGAATTATAATATAGAATTTACCAAAAAGGTACTAATTTATTTTAAAATATCAATTTTTTTTTGTTCCTTGTATTTTCATTCAATTTATATTATACTTTGTCTTCATTATGCTACATATATTATATTTTAATAAATATAATTATTGAGTTACCAATATTTAAACCATATATTAAAATAATGGGGACATGAATCATGTAAATACATTTTTCAATTAAATGTTAATAATATTTCATTATTTTATCATGTATATTTTTCATTAATATCCACTTTTTAAAATTATGTCTTACAACAGTCCATTTTGAATAATAATGTAATTTAATAAGGTTAAAATATTTCATTGATTACAATCACTGTAATTTTATAATGCGATCATTCCAATACATTCATTTTAAAAAAATCAAAAGGTCAAATGGAATATTAATTTTTATCAAATATGAAATAAGTATATTTTCACACCGCTATAATGGTTTTATGCTATACAGATTCCTATCAACCTTTAAAAAGTTTTTAGAGAAAAAAACTAATCAGAATTTTTTTAAATATTATCCATCTTTTGAAATATATTCACAAACAGACTTGATATTATTACATAACAAATACATAGGATTATTTAATGATCCACATTAACCTCTAAATGATTTTAATGTCTTTATGTTTTATTTATACATTCACCTTATATTGATTATAATTAAAAAAAATTATATTTATCCAGATAAAAATATTCTTTTTATAATTGATATTATTTTTCCTATATTGTATACTATTTTAATATATGTCATTTATACTGAATATTATTTTTCTAATTATAGGAATTATGAAATTTTATATTTGATAAAGAAAAAAAATGTGTTCTTTAGGCATATTGTTAATGAGTTAATTTTATAATTCATTATATAATGAATGGATTGGAAATTTAGTTTTAGGTGGGGCCTAGTTATTTAAATATGGTATATGGACCTATATGTTTCATGGGATAAACCAGTTTTCTAGCATTTATAAATGTATTTTTGATGTATAACTACAAATATTTTTAAATAAAAATTTACTGTTCCTTGATCAGGTCATAAAAAATTAATAACTTTATTTATTGATAATTTAGTTACAAGTATATATTTTATTTCTACTTTGATATTACCCATTGAGTCGATTTGTAAAGATTTTTTTGAAAAAAAATATAATTTATTTTGGTTATTCACCACTCCAAACTATTTATGAATTATTTATTAATGATATATTGTAATATATGCAACCCTTAATAGGTGTTTTAGATAACATGTAGATGTTATTCGACTCATATAGATATGAATAAGGAATCATTGAATCGGTTTCAAGGATGAAGAATTATTATTTTTTCTTAGATTTATATTTTATTTCTTCTCTGAATTAATAATATAGTATGTATCATGTTCATTAGTTTTTCTAAATAGATTGGTCTATAGTTATGTAATTCATTATGTTATATTACAATGTATTATAGTTTAAAAACTCATTGGGATACTAAAATAAATATTTTTAAATTAAAAATTGTTTATATGATAATCGATTGTATGGAAAATATCACTAGTTGAAAATCATGAATATTGATGGCACCCCTATTGAATGAGGGATAAGTATAGGGTTATAGGAAATGTCCCTACTAACAATGTAGACCATGTTTGTATAGGATATTAATGCTACTATCTCACTATTTAATATTCTCAAAAGAAAAAAATATTCACCATCCCCATATTCACTTTGATGTATTCAATTATTATCATTGTTATTATAGATAAACCTATTATTCCCCAAAAATATTTTTCATAAATAATATCATTAGCTGATCAAGAATTTATAATTTTTTTCCTATGAATGGAAACTACATTTAGAATGCTCTCTTTTTCACTAATTTTCCATCCCCCATCACCATATTTTATTATTGATATATATTCAAAAATTAACTGGATGTGTTATCTCTTATGATTTTTAATATCACATCAATACCATTTGGTTATTTTCCCATATAGAAGGATTAAACTTGTAACACCCCTTGTTTTTCTAAAAATAAATACAAATGCATTGAAATTTTTTAAAAGTATATATTTTTAAATAGCCTTTAAAACATAACTTTTCTACTTCTATGTTCTGAATTTCAAAAAACTGTCATCTACAATTTTGTTCAATATGTTATTGGGATTATTTTGGAACCAACATGTTTTATTGGTGATTAGTAACATACCCTTATGAATATTATTATGAATAGTGATATGACCCTAATGAATATTAAATTTAATTATTATTTTATTTTCATAAAGCTAGATGATAATAAAATCTTCATTAAATTTTTATTTTGATAAAGAAGTAGTTGTAGAATTAGAATTGTTAATTTTTTAATTAAGTTTGATTTTATTTAAAAATTAAATTCATATTATTTAGAAAATTATGTTTAAAAAATGTTCTTCATTTTTCATTTATACACGTCGAAAAATGGTTAGGGTAAATTTTTGGGATATTTCTAAAATTCATGAATTTTTTATAAATAGTAAAATACTATAAATGCTAAATACTTGATTTACTGCATCATATGTGACATAGGGATGTTTTAAACCCACTAGATTCTAATTTAAATTCCATTATTACTATTTTTGGTCACATGAATTAAGATTATTCGTAGTCTTGAGCAAAAATATTATAATAATTATTAAAATAATGAAAAATACCCCTCTCCTCCACGATAAATACCACCCTCACTGCCATCATCCTCCCACACCTCTCAAGAATTGATAATTGCATAATTTTGGCCAAATTCCGTCCTTAATATTCTTCCCCATGTTTTAGATCTGTTGGTCTTACCAAAAGATCAAAACCAAAGCCCATAAGGAGGGTCTCAAGGAAAAGATATCAAGCGGTAAAAATCCTATTTTATTTTCGTTCTTTTCTTTCATTTTATGTTATTATCATCCATTCCCTTTGTATTATGATGGGATATTTCATTAAATATATCCCCTTACTTCCCATATTGTGTAGGAATGATTAGATATCCCCCACCTCTCATCAAAATATTTATATGAAATTTTTTGAGACGCAGTTATGCTGCCGAATTTTGGTGAGAAATTTATCACATTTTCATTTATTTTAAGATTGTTTCTTTTATTATAATTTCCCCACCTCCTATTAACAAAGGGGAATGAAAGATCCAAAATATTGTACATTCTAGATTCTCTCAGGTGCATGGAAAAATTATCATCATTATTTTTCTCTTCCCCCGCTTATTAAAAGAATTAAATTTTTGGTCGTGATGTGTCGAATTACCGACATTGTGGAAAATGTGATTTCAATTTGCATTAATTACTTCAAGTCAGGTAATAATACAATTTTTATGATTGAACCAGGCTATAATATGTGTATTATGACTCACCCATGGTTCAGGAATTCTATTTTACTCATGGTTCTAATATATAAGACAAAACGGATTTGTTATTATCAAAGAACCACTAAAATGATCTAAATGAATATCATTAATGTTCTAACATACAAATCACCCTCATGTAAGTATTCATAATGATAAATGGAATAGTTTATTTTAATGGAGATATTTAAATACTAATCCATTCTAATTCTGGAGTTTGACTTCCAATCCACATGAATGTCCACCATGAACCAATAATAGAAATCATTTAAAGAATTCCCCCAAAAACAGTGCAAGGGGAGAAATACTAAAAATTAAGGGTGAAATGATGTTATGAAAGGATCATATATTATGTTATACACATGATAATTTTTATTTAAAATATTAATAACACTCTTTTAACCATTATACAGGAGGTTTAAACAATTTGGAAATAAGACAAACCCGATGTAAGGGAATTTTTAACCCCATTTCCATTCCTTGGGATATACTTATACATAATTATTTATAAGAAATTTAAATTTTTTTCTAATGGGTATTGTTTATATTATGTTTAATTATTTTTATTTACTGTATATATACATACTCTATCCACTCTATTAAGTCTCTCTTAAATTTTATGATATTAATAAGGGGCTTTTCTTTTAAAAATCTTCTTTTTAAAATTTGGTTTTACAAAATTACAAAGGAATGTTTTTATGGTATTATTCATGTTGTATGATTATGTTTTGGTTGTTGGGAATTTTTTATGATAAAGTGTAAGACCTATATTTTACTCCAATTCATTGGGTTTGAGTAATTTGGAGGTCGGTCGTATGGTTACTCCAAATGTAACTGTGATGGTTACACAAAGTAAGGTAGTCATGAGGGTTACAAATTATATGGCATCCAAGAATGGTTACAAGATTATGTAAGTAATGACCCGAGATACCTTAATGATAATATTTATATTCTCATGTTTTGTGGGGATCTTGAGAAAATATCTTGTTACAAAAAGTATGTATATATGGGTGACAAGAATGCCTTTTGAAAATGCATTCTTGTGTTACGAGTATTCATGGACTAATGTGATCTTTTCTTCTTCTCCATCCCTTACTTTTCCTTTGTGCTCATACCATGTTTTTAAATGGTTTTTCACAGGTTATTGGTTGTGTAATACAAGGAAGGAAGTGGTGTTAAATGTTGAAGAGTTGTCAAGGAGTATTGTTTTATGTTTTAATGTTTTATATTTTGAAAACAATGGAAACTATTTTTATGGTATCCACTATGTAATAATGTGTAATTTCCTGAATGTATTGTCCTGATTCTCTAAAAATATGAACATTAAAAGATATTCAATGTTAAATTAAGTGTTTTCTTTACTAAATTCATGATTATTTATGTAATAAGGTCGGTTCCTTATATTTTGTATTAGAGGATGGTTTATACAACTTTAGGGGTTAGGGTGATGTTAATAGAATACCATAAATGATTTTCACTCTATGTTTAATTTTTAATATCATTTAAATATTTTCAAGTTGCTTTATCTAAGACATGTTTGTTTAGAATGGTTGGCCACAGAAGGAATAGGGATGCTGAAGTGGAGAGGCATCGACAGAATGACAACCTTCCAGAACTACAGCCCGGAATGGTAGGGATTGGAAGTGAGCAGTTAGTGACAGTAATGGATCATCTAACACAAGAAATAAATTTTGGTTGCATCCATGCAAGAGAACCAATAGAGGTAACACAACAGAACATGACAGTAGTGGAACATTTTATGAGACAACATCCTCCTTTATTCAATGGATCTTCTGACCCGGTAGCAGCTGAAGGATTGATCAAATCCGTTGAAAAGATATTTGATGTTATGGGATGTTTAGACAATCAAAAGGTAGGTTTTTCCATTTGTTGTTTTTAAGAGAAACCTGATCAGTGGTGGTCAATGGTAAGGAATATCAGGGGTAGAAAGGATTTTGATACCTTAGAGTGGGATGAATATAAATGTCTTTTATTTGAAAAATATTTTCCTAAGTTGGTGCGACTAAGAATCGAGAAGAAATTCCTTGAATTGAAACAGAAGGAGGAAGATTCAGTGGAAATGTATGTAGAGAACTTCACACGACTAGCGAGGTATGCTCCAAATCCAATTCTGGATCATGATAGAAAAATCATCCTCTTTTACTCAGTATTGAATCCGCTGTATCAAAGGGTGTTGGCCACTCATGAATTCAAATGTTATGAGAAACATATCTTATTTGCTGAGAGTGAAGAGATGGAGTTTGCTGATGATCATGTGCATTTTGGAAGAGAAGAGAATAACCGTTCCAATTGGAATGCAATGTGTAAGAATCAACCAAAGAAATCTGATGGTAAGATAATACAATTTCTAGTTTGTGAAATGTGTGGCAAGAAACACCCTGGGGAATGTCTTAGAAAAACTGGGAAGTGTTTTAAATTTGGTAAGTTTGGACATATGGCCCGATATTGCAATGAAAATGATCCTTAGAATAATCCTGATAAGCTAACTGTAAAGTGTTTTAAATGTTGTGAGATGGGTTACTATGAAAATTCCTGACCCAAGAGAGATCCAAATGATGAAAAAAAGCCAGACTACATGTAGAAAGGTGTAATGAGATCATTTGAGACTATGTCAATAGATGTTGGGCCATCCAATGAAGTTTTATCAGGTGCTTTGTTTTTTCACTCAGATTTTGCGAATGTTTTTTTTATACGAGGTCTACACATTCCATCATCCTTGAGATATTTTCTGGTAAATTGGAAAGATCACCTCAATAAATGAGACTCTAACATATTGTTAAACACAATGGGGAAATATTATAGCAAAAAGGAATTAAAAGAATATTTCTGTTGTGGTCTGTGGGAAGAATTTACCTGAAATCCTTGGTTTTTTACCCTTAGTCAATTTTGATGTTATTCTGGGGATGGAATGGCTTTCAGATTATCATGCTATGATTTACTATAGAGCTAAAGACGTTTTTTTCAGAAAGAGTTTCAGTTTGTATACAACAATGAACCCATACAATTGATAACATATCAGGAAGCTGAGAAACTATTAAAAGATGTAAATGAATGTTATCTTGCTCATATTGTAGAACACAAGGGATCTATTCAAATTAATGACATGCCAGTGTTAAATGAATACCTTGATGTTTTTCCTATTGAGTTACCCATGGTTATACCTGACCGAGAAGTTGAATTCACAATTGACTTAGTTCCTGATGTTAATCAAATTTCAAAACCCCCATATCGTATGGAACCAATAGAACTTCTTGAATGAAAAAATTAGTTGTAGGATTTTCTTGAAAAAGGATTAAATCATCCTAACACTTCACCATGGGGAGCCCCTATTTTGTTTGTTAAAAAGAATGATGGTTCCATGATACTTTTCATTGATTATAGATATGTGAATAAAATCACTGTTAAAAACATGTATCATTTGCCTCATATTTATGACTTGTTCAATCAGCTCTAGGGAGCTTAATACTTTTCCAAGATTGACATGAGATACAGATACCATCAGTTGAAGGTGAAGAATGATGACATACCACAAACAGCCATTTGTACTAGATATGGGCATTATGAATTTTTTGTTATGCTGTTTGGATTAACTAATGCACCTATTGTATTCATGAATATTATGAAAATAGTATTTCATGAGTTCATGGATAAGATTGTGGTGGTATTTACTGATGAAATTCTTTTTTATTATAAAAATAAAGAGGAGCATGAAAGACATCTATCGGTGGTTTTGCATACATTAAAAGAAAAGAAACTATATGTAAAATTAGGAACTGTGATTTTTGGCTGCAACCAATTTCTTTTCTTGGGAACATTGTAAATAAGGATGGAATGATAGTTGATCATTCCAAAACAAAATTAGTTGATGAATGTCCAAGACCCACTAATTATACTTAGAATGATAGTTATCTAGGCTAAACGAGTTATTACCAATGGTTTGTTATGAACTTTTCATGGTTATCTATCCTGATAACTAAGATAACACGAAAATGGGTTTAATTTTTTTAGAAAGAATAATGTGAAGTTTGTTTTCAGAAACTGAAGAAGAGATTGATGAATGCTCAAGTTTTGGCCTTACCTTCCCGAAATGGTGAGTTTGTCAACTACATTGATACTTCATTGAAGGGACTTGGTTGTGTTCTATTGCTGAATGATCAGGTAATTTCCAATGCATCGAGACATGTTAAACCTCCTGAGCTTAATTATCCCCAAAATGATTTGGAATTGGTAGTTGTGGTTTTCTCTTTGAAAAGTTGGATCCATCATCTATACGGAACCAAATGCCAAATATATACTGGCCATAAATGTCTAATGTATATATTCACTCAGAAGGAATTATACATGAGGCAGAGAAGATGGATTGAACAAATAATTGATTATGACTGCACTATCCATTACCATCATGGGAAAGAAAAAATACTAGAGTATGCCTTAAGTCAGAAACATCACGCATCATTAACCATGTTATGTTTGGAACATTATCTATTGGTTATTGATTTGATTAATTTTGGCTTAGAAGTTATTGGTGCATGGAATACATTTCTTTTGTTTTAGGTTTCAGTGCATTTATCATTGTCAGACAGAATTAAGAAAGTGAAGAAGGATGACCATTAGCTATAGAAAAAGGTAGAATTGGATAAAATTGGTATGTTTCAAGAATTTAATCTAGATAAAGATTGTGTTTTAAGATTTAGAAAAAGGATGTGTGTGCCTAGTGATTCTCAGTTGAAAAAATATTATTAATGTGAAGCTCATAGTTCTCCATTTTCTGTTCATCCTACCAGTACTATGATATATAGAGACCTTCGAGAGTATTATTGGAGGGATGGAATGAAAAGATATATTTCTGATTTTAACATAAAATTTTTGACGTGTCAACAGGTTAAAGAAAAGGGGCAGTTTCCGAAGGGGATGCTTCACCCTTTTCCAGTGCCAGAGTAGAAGTGGGAAAATGTATATGTGGACCTTGTGGAGGGACTACCAAAGACCTCTCTAGGTAACAATGTGATTTGGGATATTGTTGATCAGCTGGAAAAATATGCACATTTTCTATCAATTTGAGATACAATTTCATGGGATCATCTTTCTCGATTGTACCTCAAGGATATTTTCAGGTTACATGGAGTTCCTATTTCCATTATATCTGAGTGAGATCTCAGGTTCACTTCTAACTTTATGAATGGAATTTAGAAGTTTTTGGGAACAAAGATAAATTTCAGTACATCTTTTCATCCTCAATCAGATGGGCTGCTAGAACGAAAGATCCAAAATTTGGAGGATATTCTTCGAGCATGTTCTATGGACTACCAGGGAATATGGGATCAACATAATTCATTATTATAGTTTTCTAATAATAATAGTTTTCATTCTAGTATTCAGATGGAACCTCTTGAGGCCTTCAATGGGAAACAGTGTTGGACTCCAGTGTTTTGGGATGAAGTCGGTGAATGAAAGTTGATGGTGCCTGAATTAGTTTATGAAGTGGTTAAGAAAGTTAGTATGATCTAGAAGCACATGAGGACAGCTCAAAGTAGTCAAAATAGTTTTGCAGATAACCGATGGAAAGACTTCTCTTTCGAGGTAGGTGACCACGTTTTCTTTAAAATCTCTCCTTGGAAAACTCTGATGTGTTTTGGTGAGAAAGGAAAGCTCAGTCCACGGTTCATCAGCCTTTTTAAAATCTGGGCGAATGTTGGAACAATTTCATACTGCGTAGCTTTTCCTCCGAGTTTGTTTCAGGTACACAATTTTTTTCATGATTCGATGTTGAGGAAGTATATTTCATATTCATCACAAGTCTTGATCCCAGAAGCAGTTCAACTGGAAGAGAAACTTTCTTATGAAGAGAAACTAGTCTAGATTCATGATCGAAGGTAAGATGATTTTTGGAATAAGGTAATCTACAAGGTAATGATTTTCTGGAGAAACCACATTGTTGAAGAAGCAACATGTGAGTCTAAAAATGCTATGAGGGAAAAATACCCTATGTTGTTTAATAAGTAAATACAATTTCTAGGACACAATTTCAAGAAGGTGGGGATAATGTAACAACCCATTTTCTCTAAAAATAAATAGAAATTCATGGACCTTTTTTTAAGAAGATATTTTTAATTATACTTTTAAACATATCTTTTCTACTTATATGTTCTAAATTTCAAGAAATTGTCATCTAAAATTGTGTTCAGCATGTTATTTAGAGTCTTCTTGAACAAACTTGTTTTTTTCTTGAATTGTAACATACCCATATGAATAGTAATATGAATAGTGATATGACCATAAATAAAAGTAAATTTTATTATTATTTTATTTTATTAAGGCTAGATGATAATAACATATTTATTAATTTTTCATTATAATAAAGAAGTAGTTATAGAGTTAGAACTGTTAATTTTTGAATTACGTATGCTTTTATTTAAAAATTAAATTAATAGTATTTAGAAAATTATTTTTCAAAAATGGAATTCATTTTTTAATTATACACGTCGAAAAATGGTTAGTTTAAATTTTTGGGATTGTTCTGATTTTCAAGAATTTTTTATGAATAGTAAAATACGATAAAATACGATAAATGCTAAATACTTGATTTACTGCATCATTGGTGATGAAAGAATGATGTAAGCCCACTTGGTTCAAACTCACATGACATTTTTACTATTTTGAGTCACATGAATTATGATTAATTATAGTCTTGACAAAAAATATTATAAAAATGATTAAAATAACGAAAAATACCCCCTCTCCTCCACTATAAACACCACCCTCACTCCACTCTTCCTCCCACACATCTCAAGCCTTGAGAATTGTCTAATTTTTGCCAAATTCCCTCCCCAACCATCTTCCCCACGTCCTAGAGCTACTTTTCTCACCAAAATACTAAAACCAAATCCCTTAAGGAGGATCTCAAGGAGAAGAGATCAAGTGGTATACATACTCTTTTATTTTCGTTATTTTCTATAATTTTATGTTATTCTATTCCATTACCTTTGTCTTATGATGGGATATTTCATTAAATATCCCCCCTTATAGCGCATATTATTTATTAATAATGATATATCCCCTTCCTATCATCAATCTATTTTTATGAAATTTTAAGAGACGCCGTTAGGCTGCCAAATTTTCATGAGAAATTTATCAAGTTTTCCTTTATTTTAAGATTCATTTATTTTCATCTTATTTCCACACCTCCTATTAAACAAGATGAATGAAATCTCCAAAATAATGTACATTATATATGATCTCATGTTCATGGAAAATTCATCATCATTATTTTTCTCCTCCCCCACTTATTCAAGGAATTGAAATATTGTCCGTGATGTGTCAAATTATCGACAACGTGGATGATGTGATTTCAATTTTCATTAATTACTTAATGCTTCATCATCCAACCATTTTAATGATTAAAAGAGATTATAATATATTTTTTATGACTCACACATGGTTCTGGAATTCTTTTGTACTCATGGTTCTAATTTATAAGACAAAACAAGGTTGTTATTATAAAAGAATAACTAAAATGATCTAAACAAACATCATTAATATTCTAACTTATGAATCATCCTCATGTATGAATTAAAAATGATAAATGGAATAATTTATGTTATTGGATATATTTAAATACTACTCCATTACAATTCTGGACTTTCACTTCTAATTGACTAGAAAGTCCACCATGATCCAATAATAGAAATCATGTAATGAATTCACCCAAAAACAGAGCAAGGGGATAAATAATAACAATTAAGGGTGAAATCATGTAATGAAAAGATTTTATAAGATGTTGTAAACATGAACATGATTATTTAAAATATTAGTTACACACTTTTAACCATTATACATGAGGTTTAAACAAGTTGGAAGTAAGACAAACCTGAGGTAAGGTAATTCTTAACCCAATTGCCATTCTTTGAGTTAACCCTCTACTTTATTATTAATGTGATACATATATTGTTCATGTGAGGGGTTCTGTTTACATTATGTTTTATTATGTGTATATACAGTAGTTATACATTCTCCATCCACTCTATTAAGTCTCTCTTTAATTTTATGATATTTATAAGGGGCATTTCTTTAAAAATTCTCTTTTTAAAATTCGGTTTTACAAAATTCCAAAAAATGTTTTATGGAATTATTCATGTTGTATGATTATGATTTGGATATTGGGAATTTTTTATGATAAAGGGTGGGACATATATTTCCCACCAATGCATTGGTTATTAGTATGTTGGAGTTCGGATTTATGGTTACTTCAAGTGTAACTACGATGGTTACACAAAGTAAGGAAGATGTGAGGGTTACAAATTATAAGGTAACAAAGAATGGTTACAAGATTATGTAAGTAATTATCCAAGATACATTTATGATTATATTTATATTATCATGTTTTGTGGGGATCTTGTGTAAATATCAGGTTACACAAAGTAAATAAATATGGGTGACAAGAATGTCTTTTGAAAATGCTTTCACATGTTTTGAGTACTCATGGACTAATGTGATCTTTTCTTCATTTACATCCCTTACTAAGCCTTTGAGCTCATACCAAGTTTTTAAATGATTTTTCACAGGTTACGGGATGTGTAATATTAGGAAGGAAGCGATGTTAAATTTTGAATAATTTTCAAGGAGTATTTTTTTATGTTTTAATGTTTTATATTTTGAAAAAAATGGATACTATTTTTATGGTATCCACTCTGTAATAATGTGTAATGTCATTAATGTGTTGTCCTAATTCTCTAATGCAATAAAATTGAAAAGATATTCCATTTTAAAGGAAGTGTTTTCTTGACTACATTCAAGATTATGTGTGTAATAAGGTCGGGTCCTTATAATACTTCACTCTAATCAGCTTATCCCCCATTAAAAAAATCCAACATAATGTTGTTTTTATATCAAATAGTGATTATCTATTATGGAAAATATTATTGGAACCATCCTTCATGAAAATTCATATTTTTATTATTTTTTTATCTTATAACTCAATTTGACTTCAGAAAATAAGGTTTAATGTGACGTATTATGGATGTATTCAGTATTAAACTTCAATAGAAATCCCAAACCAAAAATAATAACCTTTTCAACAATATCAAATGGGTGGAATATATTTACAACATCCTCTGAGGAAACCTTTTAACATATCCGAATAATGGTTATTATAATAACTTCATTAGTTCATGATATTGAAATTATTCAATTAATGGAGATACTAAATGTTGTGGGATGTTATTCAAAATTAATTAATTTTATCTTTTAAATGGTGCAAATGAATTAAAAATTATTCAATGACTTGTCCAATAATATGAAATATAAGATGAATAATGTTTTTATTTTTTATATTACAATTTGTGAACATAGGTCCATGTTGTAATTCAGATTTATCAGTTTTAACATTACAACGGTATCCAAAAATGAATGTTCTTGTCACTATATATAATTGATTACACCATAATCATATGAAAAGATAAAAAAATTCATTTTTAATCCATTGATATTATGATATGTGGTGAAACAATTCATGGCCAATATGGTTAAATGTTTTTTTATAGTACCTTATAAGGATATGTAAATCCACATTATGATGAATCCAAATCAATACATAAACAAAAAATAACTTTTAATTCTAATGGAATATCACTAAAGAATGCTCAATTGGATTATAATCCTATTTTAATTTATGAAAATGATCTCAATAACAACCATAAATATATTTCATATATATTTTTTGAATTAAAAATTATCATTCCCCACAAGAAAATGATATAACATAACATGAGTGAGGTAATCAAAGAAGAAGACATCTCAGTATATTATACTAATTTTTTCTTCCAATAATTATAGTTTCTAAACTAATTTATTTTAACCATGTATCATGAATAATTATATAATATGCTCCAATTGGAATCCAAAATGTCAATACACCTTTATTTATACTTATTATCCCTCATTATTTTATAAATAATTTTTTTTGAATATATAATCACCCACTTTTAACTTCTATTCCATTAATATATCTTTCATACCTCTAAATAAATAATCATTATATTAAAATAAATTTTTCATTATTATAAATAAACATATATTATACTATGTTAATGGAATAATTATTTTCTATCATCCTATAAACCATTATATAATGGAAATTGACACATGTTTGTATTTTTTTTCTACCATAGACATGTGCTGATCATATTAAAAATTAAAATTCCAATAATATATGGTTATATAGAAATATTTTTGGAATATATATTATATATTCCTAATTATGTTTTTTGAATGATAATTTAATTTTTACGTAGTTTTATTAAATCAATGGAAAAATAAAAACATGTCATATGTGTGTTTGAGGACAACTGACTCAAAAAAAGAGATGTGGTCCATTTTTAGTCAATTAATTAGTTATTCTTTTCTAAAATCCTATATAATAAATAGATATAGTATTTATTAAAATTAATAAAATTCATTAAACATTAAAATTATTTAGAGATATGAATCTTTGAACCAAATAATTCATGGAAATATGACTAGTTAACATGCAAATACGGATTTAAAAGACTAATTATTAATAAATAGCAAATTTTAAACTATTATGGGATTAAATATATATTATTATAATTATGGATATGGTTCTAGTATAAATTTTTAAAAAATTACATGTTTGTTTTCACATTTGGTGCAAACTAGGTCATTATTTAAGGGTTTTCACATCTCAACTTGGCATCATCGAGATATATTATATATTCATAACTATATATCTTTTAAATGGAATAAATATTTAAAATGATTGTATTTATTGATAATTTTAATTATTATTATTGAGATTTTTTATCTATATAAGTTTATTTATTTTAGGATATTTCTATTCAAATGAAACCAATGTTATAGGAAATTATGTTATAGTCTTTCTACTTATTTGTGTTATTTTATTTGAAATATCCATTGGGATGAATATAAAAATACCTATATATAAATAATTATTTTATTTTAATATAATAAAGTTATTCATATTTTTTAAATTTCAACTTTTAATTTAAATTCCATTTGATTGGAAGGTCATAATAAATGAAATATTATAGTGAAATATAAATGTGTTTCTCTCTATTTTTTGGGAATCATTACCCTAAAAGTAAAAGTTCTTATATTTGATATATGGAAGGTTTTATATATACAAATATGTTTCCTCTACTAACATTGATATGACATTAATTTAACAAATATATTTTTATTATATTTTATTATGAATGACCCTCTTTTTACATTTATTATCAATATAAGAGATGTATGTTTTTAACGTATTTCAAAATAATTTATTCTCTCACTTTAAATTATATTCCAAAATATTTAAGTTGTATTCCATGTATGCATGTAATTTTTAAAAAAACATCCCCATAATTCTAAACATATCTTATATTATAAACTTTACTTAAAGAGATTGACATTTTTTTCATTCAAAATATATTTTATAACATTGTTAGTAAATAACTTTTCATTGATATAAACAATATTTATTTATTCCTATTATTTTCTAGGTATATTTTATATTATTACAATCAACTTTATTTCACTGAATTTTTACAAATCATGATGTTTTATGGATGATTTAATAAACCCTTTTTCTCTCCAATATGTTAATTAATCTATAATTGAATTATAATTATTTTCTTTGATAACATTTAACACATATGTATGGTTTTCATTTTATAATGGGTGGTATCATATTTTAATATTCCCAAAATTAATTTTTTATATATTTTTATATCATGATAAATTTTATATGTTATTATATATTGAACCCAATCAACTGTGGGACACTATCAACATTTTTCATAAGAATGGGGAGTGACCCCAATTTAATATGGGTCTGTTTCAACTAGGTTATGATATTATTTG
Organism: Viscum album; assembly: GCA_963277665.1. Lineage (NCBI taxonomy): Eukaryota > Viridiplantae > Streptophyta > Magnoliopsida > Santalales > Viscaceae > Viscum > Viscum album. Next base: position 811,391,237 of record OY728161.1, on the reverse strand, counting down.
TTGTTATAATTGATTATAGAAATGAATTTATATATTTTTGTTCTTTTAAAAATCATATTTATAGTTTTTATATGAAATCATTGATAACGATTTATTATAAATGATCAGGAATCGTATGACCGATGAACATTTTTATAAGAATATTTTTTCAGGACTCATGATATATTGTCTATGAAATGTTTGGAATTTATTACTATTTTATGATCATGTTTTTATGACATTATTTTTATCATGAACTCATATATGGTTGTCAATTATTGAATCCTATGTATTTTTTTGACTAATTATCATAGATCTCCCTTTCACCTAATTGTATTTCCCTAGGTTATAATGGAGTGTTTCAAGCATGATATTTCATTAATGAGTATTATATAAGAATAAAATTTCTATGATATTGTAGTTTTGTTATAAATGAGATTATAATTATTATTTTCACATTAAAAATAATCCATTATAGTATTTTTTTTGTATATTGTAGAGTTATAATGATTTTTCAACTGAAATGATGATAGATGGATGTATGTATTTCACAGTTCAGCTAGTATTCTTATATAATTTTTTACAACACTGAATAATTATATCCCTTAAAATGGATATCATAATTTGAAACATTTTTTCTAAATAATGTAATGAAAAAAATTTAAATATTATATGATATGAAATTTTGATCTGTGATAAATATCTACCATTTAATTGTAAAATTAAGTAACATCATTAAATAAATGGTTAATGACATAAACTATGTTTCATGTTATAACTAAATTTTCCCCATTTGACATCTCAAAAAATAGTATATGTTATGTGTTCACATTTTATACACTATAATTATAAAATGAAATTCCATATAGATTAAATAAAATATATTAATAAAAATGAAACTGAAGCCCAACTATAAAAAAATACACCTCTACATACTAACGAACAAACTTTTACATTATTTATTTATCGAATAACTTTAAAAATAATATAAAAAAATTTAAATTCAACCCTTGTATCATCTAGATATATAATTGTGGTAAAATTAATCTCTTCTGATTTTCATGTAAATGGAAATATTAAACCGTTCAATGTAATTTAGAAAATTATATAAAAATTTATCATTATATTATTCAACTATATATTAGGTTAAAATATTTAAAGTATTAAAAAAATGTTTTTTTCAATTAATAATATTATTTTTTAGTGATAATTTTTTTATAAAATTACTCATTGTCATTAATTCATTCTCAAAAACACAATCTTTTTTGTGTTTGTTCTACCATAATTAAGGATGCTGATATAACATGTATATAACTAATGAATTGGAAAACATAAAAATGATAAAATTTTATTACTAATTATAAATATTATATAATTTCTTAATTTTTTTTATAATATATATATATATATATATATTAATTACTAAATAAATTATTTTTTTATACCAAAATTCACCAAAAATTGTGGTAATAACAAATACTTACAAACAATCACCGCAAATTCAATAAAATAGATAGAAGACTTTATAAAAAAATAAATCCTGATTTATAATATAATTTATAATTTTGAAACTCTTTGAGTCATGATAAAGGTATAGGTCGTATAGGATTCATATAAAATATATAAAATAATAAATGATATAATTAACAATAGAAATAAAAATTTAAAAACGTAAAATATGAGATGAAAAATATATGGATTAATATCATGGATATATATAAGGTTCTAATTGAGGTGACCTATAATGTTATAATAAATATATGTTTTTTTAGTTATTTTCCTATGATGTAGAAATCCAAGGGACTGTTTTTCCATTACTATTTCCATTCACTGGGGAATATTTCTTTTTTTTTATTTTTTCTCTTTATATAGTGATTCTACTACCACAATTGAAATATTTTAATAATAATTAAATTATAATTCATAATATTAAATTTTTTATTTCTCTTAAAATCTCCACCTACTGAATATTCCTACAATACCATTATTGTAAGGGTTTCTCATGACTCAACAATGTTTTCATTGATTTGTTCCATTTATTTTTGGACAATTTTAATATAATTTCAATATTTATTTGTATTCGAGATATTATAAATTGTTATCTGTATTATTATGAGTCAATATTCTTTTTATTGTAACAAATTTCTTCAATGATTGATTTTATACATTATAAAAAATTCATCATTTTCATAAACAATGAAAACTATTTATGTTCTCAATTCCACTTATATATATATTATGTCCAAAAGGTATTATTTTATTATTTTGGACGATATATATGAATTATCTCCTTTAATAATCATATTTCACTTTATATATTTGTAATGGTCTATTTTTAATTATATTTATAATGTTGGCATTCTTTAATATTTTAAAACTGACTATAACGGAATTTCAATGAATTTACATATTCAATAAATATTTCACATTACATTTCAATTATGAATAAATTAATTCTTTTAAATGATCCACTATTTAATGTATTATTAAAATTTTTCAAAAAATATTATTTTCAAATATTGGAATTGATTATGAATGAAACATATAACATCACTTTTAATATTAATTTATTAATGATTTAATAATTTTATTTCGTTTTTTCAACTTTTTATCAAGATGATAAATTATTTACTGTGTTATGACTAATATGTCACACTATATAATGATTTATGATACAAATCTTTTGGGTCATTTAATTTTCCATTATAATTTGATCTAATTCTAGTCTTCTACTTATGTTATACAATAAAAAAATTTATATGTCCAAATTTATTTCGATGGGTTAGTCATGATTTAATTAATGATTGATTAATATGTACCAAAATAGTTTGATAGACATTTTTCTTGAGGGTAGTAGTCGTGTATCCTTATAATGAAATATTTAATGACTTATTCATCCTTATATTACTATATAACATGAGTAGTGATTGTAGACAAATTATTAGATACTGGTTGATTTTCCCCATCACGTATGTTTATGAACATTTTAATTCATCCCTTACCCACTATTTTAATCAATGTTAGTGAAAACTATGACATAAATTATAATCTCTATAATTATTCTTGTTTGATGTTACAAATTTTTACTACCATGGATAATGATTACTTTCCAATTTTTAAATATCCTTATAGGAATATATATTTTATTCTTTCACAAACAATGATTATTTGTTCCGTGTTGAAATTATAAAAAAATATTTTATTCTATAATATCATATCATAAAATCATATTATAACTTTACCCTTTTAATTATGTTGTATTGGATTTTTATCTTTCCTCATAAGGTCACATTGTTACCCTCTAAGACTCACTAAATTATATTTCCCATAATGGGATTTTATGCTCAAATATTCTTATATTTACTACTGATGTTGGAATAAAAATACAACAATTTGTATTGAATGCAGTAATGTGTGGAGAATTTAATTTATATTTTAATAAAATAACATGTAATATTATTTTTTCATAATATCCAATTTACTAAACTCTTTGACAAAATTATTTGGTGTTTTATTTATAAAATATATTCCTTAAATATTTGTAATTATTTATGATATTTCGATGTTATGTTTTGGTTATCTATTTACCATTTTGAATTTTCAATGTTAAAGTAAGTGTTCATATTATACCAAATTTGTCAGTTTTTTTAATGGGGTATTACATATATCACTATTTCTAAAAAATTCAAATGATGTCCTTATATGTATCAATATTTATTATGACTTATGAAATGAATGTTTTTATGTTTTCAATGTTTTAATTTTCTTAGTAGACTAATACATCAATTTTATATAATTAATTAATTTCCTAACATTATATAAGATGAATTTATTTGTAAAATACTGCACAATTTCATTCTCATGGGAAAAAATCTTAAATGAAAATGTGTACATGTAATTTATTAAAATCAAAACATATCCAAATAATTATTTTGAGAATATATTATATAGTAGGTAACTATCCCAAGATTTTATAAACATTTATATACATAAATCTTGGTTTGACATCCATCCCAATGTCGACATTGATTTATACATGTACTCATGATTTAATTAAATTAATTGAATAATGTCAACTAAAAATATTTAAAATATTTTTAATAAAACCATTTAATAACTGACTTATTTAGGTGAAACTAATTATTTTATATTACATGTATGATAAAACATTAATTCATTACATAACTTTTATAACTAATTTAATCTATATAAATTATTAATAATAATAATAATAATAATATTTTATATTAATCAGCAAATATAATACAATAATAATAAAATTATTAAATTTACATATTTAAAATGGATTTTCTTAAACCCATATAATTAATATTTTTGTTTACTCGTATAGTCATCATGATAAAAAAATGATCCCATGAAATTGGAAAATTCCTATATCATTGACTATAACTAATAGAAATTTATATTCTAAAGTTCACATTGAGGTAATAATATCATATGAAACTCTATAGTTATTTATTATATTATTGACGATTTGTTTTGTTACAAGATTATAATTCCACAATGATATGTATATATATATATATATTAGAAAAAATATTTATCCAATTGGTATCTCTATATGAATAGTGAAATAAAAATTAATCATTAAAAATCATATATATATATATTATACAATTATATCATGTATCATTTTTTAATATCATAGTTAAAAATATAATAATCTATGTACATTAACTAAAAAATATCATAATAATTAAAATAATGTTTTTTTATCTTGCGATATTAAATTTTATATAAAAACATTAAATTTTCAAAACAAAAATAAATAAATAAATAAATAATCATATTTGTGATGAAAATATTTATATGGGTTATAGTAGTCAATGTATATAATATTTAGTAGAAACCTAATATTGATTAAAGTAATAGCTAGAAGCATAATATCTGAGTAAATGTATAATTATATAATTTTATAAACATATATCAATTTCTAGGTCTAAATTTTAGATTAATATATTTGATATTGACATATATGTAGTAATCAAAACAATTATATCATTTGTTTTTTCTACATAATATTTAATGAGAGTATAATTTTTTTCTATTACTATTATTAATGATTTTATAAGACCTCATACTATATAATTAGAATGACTAGACATAGATTTACTTTTTATAGCATATTCACCATTCTATGTACCACATGATGATACTGATTTTCAAATATAACAATTAATTATTAAATGAACAAGACACCAACGTATTATTTAAAAAAATACAATAAATAGAATTATCATACATATTTTTATAATTAGTAAAAAATTAACGTAAATAATTTTTATAAATTTGATTTATATTTATTCTCAAAAACACATTTATAACATATTTATCAAATATTCTACTAATGTGGTAGTGAAATTTTCAATTTATTTATATAATATAATATATATTTCTTTTCATCCAAATCCAAAATGATTTTATCAAAACTATGTATATAATTACTAATTATTAATTATTTAACATCACATACTTTTATTCATTCGTATTTCACATAAGCCCATAATATTTTAGATGAAATTATTAATGATACTGGTATAAAAAATGAAATATAAATAATTAAAAAATTGATCTGTCCCTTGTAACGTCCCGGTTCTGGGTACTACTCCACGGGTGCCCCAAACTCGGTTGGCCACGTAACCTCATGTGCATTTCCTCAAACGCCAGAGGCTGCGGACTAGCAGTGAGAGCCCAGGTCTGATAGTGGGGAAACTATGCCCTTAATTATCAAAGTGTAGCATAATGGAATAAATTAAAAAGAATAAAAAAATAGCAGAAAAAATAAACCATACACATTTAAGATAAAAAAACTGCACTAAAACAACCAACAGTCTTATATAATTTTGATGCAACATGACTGAATTTCTATTAAAACAACCAGAACATGTTACACAATAATACATTACAGCAAAGAATAACAAAAAAAATCTGGTAGAATCGTGAGCCTAAGTCCAGTCACATGATACCCTACTCCGCATCAGCAATCAAGTACCTGTAAAGGGACCTTTTCCCTTATCCATACCTATAGAAATGTAATTTGTTTGGGCCAAAAAGCAAGACCCAAACTAGGTGTGAGAAATAAATCCCAGTAGGCACCCACCAAAGGCTCGTTTTCAACTGTGTGAAAACATGAAACAACAGTGTGCAAAAGAAAATGCGATAAACTAAGAAGTACTCAATCATAAGTAACGTTACCAGTTATATTGCAATTTAACATTCATTTAATTATTTAATATTAAGAAACCACCACAATGAATCTCTATATAAACAGTCAGTGTCCTTAGAAATGAAAACCCTTACCCTCAGGTAATCAGAATCTTTCCCTCAGGCATAACTGATATTTCCTTCAGGCATATGAAGTGTTGCCCCACGGAAAGAGTCTATTGCCCAGAGGCACGAATGATTTTGCCCTCAGGATGAAATAACCACTGCCCTCAGGCTAAAGGTAATACTTCCCTCAGGCTAAGTAAATAACTACCCTTTGGCTAAACAAGTAAACAAGCCATTCCCAATATATAAACAAGCAATACTCATACACTTCCTCTCAAATAACAAGTAATGCATGAAATAAACATGGAATACCCTTAGGTATCCTAGAGAAATGGCTAAATAGAGGAACAAACCCATGGGGTGGTCCTGGATCCATGTAGCGATCCCAAATAACAATTTATTATCACATTAAAATTACCTAACCAATTCTAGGTATTTAATTAAACAAGGTCTCATCCATACGTATACCCATTCATGGGCGTGTATCACTATAGTACACAAAAACGCACAACAGTTGAAAATTAAAAAACAAGCCACCTACCTTAAACACCCTCGATCAGTATACCTGAACGACATTCCATGAATAGTCCCAGAACGAGGTAGATCCGAGGTGAAAGAAAACACTCTTAACCCCAAATAACTTCCATTAGATGAATAATTGGAAAGAACTACACTAGGAGATGAGAGGCCTTACCTGCGCGGTTCCAAAGAGACCATCCAAGGCGGAAATGGATTCCTGACACTCGATCCGGAGTTCCATGTAGATTCGGTCATCCCCTCCCAAGCTCCCATCCGGTTCTAAGCCTCCACTGTGAACAGGGTTAGTTACTGCCCATTTTAATAAAAAAAAGTACACGGTGTGTACTTCTGAATACATGGCATGTACTTCCTTCATTTAACTATTCATCTGGTGGCACCACCAAACAGTTCTTCTATCGACATGAGTACACGACATGTATTCCCGACTACACGGAGTGTACTGTCGCCCAGCTGGCGGATGCTCCCACTGCCTTACAGTTTCATCTTCCAACTAACTACATAGTGTGTAATGGACCACTACACTATGTGTAGTCGGTTTCTACACCCCGAGTCATCAGCATGGCTACACGCCCTGTGTACTCTTCCCACATGGGCTAAAGTACATTGTGTTTCGAAAAGTAAACAGCGCGTAGTCCCAAAATTTAGGATTTTCCCCCATTTCCCTTATTTTCTAAAAAAACTTAAGGATATGATAAAAGAAGAAACTCGTACCTCAAAAATAATAACTGGGTTCTTATAAACTCCCCCCTTAAAGAAATGTGTCCCAAAATTTCCCTTCTAAGGGTGGCAGAGATAAGGCTTAGAACAGATCTGGCTACTGAGCACGTACATCGGTCTCCTGCTCCTAGGTTTTGTCCTGCACTCAGCCATGCTTCCATAGCACCTGTACGAGAGGAACTAACAGGCCTCAGAGAACCTTCGTGCTCCTATCAATGATACGAATCAGATGCTCCTCAATGGACCCGTCTACCTGAAGCTTAACCTCCTTGGGCTGAAAAACGTGATACATGTCTGAATGATAGCGGCGCAAGTGAGAAACATGGAAGACGTTGTGCATGGCACGGTCACTCTGCGGTAGCTACAACCGATAGGCAACCAGCCCAACTCTATACAGAATCTCAAATGGCCCTACATACCTCGGTGAATGTTTACCTTGTCTCCCAATCCGTCTGTGTCCCAACCTCTGCGAAACACGTAGGAAAACATGATCCCCAACCACGAACTCCATGTGTCATCTGCAGCGATCATCATAAGATTTCTGATGAGACTGTGCGGTAGCCATCCGCTTCTTAATCAACTAGATCTACTCAGAGGTCTCCTACACGGGACGTGGTCCCAGTAATGCTGCCTCGCCTGCCATTAACCAGCAGATGGGTGATCACCATTTCCTACCATATAAATCCACATAAGGTTCCATCTCAATAGATTCCTGAAAACTATTATTATAGGAAAACTCGACTAGGGGTATATGCTTGTCCCAAGAGCCCCAAATGTTTAGGACGCATGCACGCATCTTGTACTCAAGCACCTGTATCGTATGCTCTGACTGACCATCGGTCTGAGGGTGGTAAGCAGTGCTCAGAAGCACCTGTGTACCCAGTTCCCTCTGAAAACCCTGCCAGAAACATGATGTAAAATGAGCGTCCCTATCTGAAACGATAGAACGAGGGACCCCATGAAGACATATGAACTCTCAGATATTCAACTTCCCTAGCGCGTCAAAACTTAAAGTCTCCTTGATCGGCAAAAAGTGAGCTACCTTCGTGAGTCTTTCCACAACAACCCACACGACATCATTGCCTCAAGGTGACCTTGGTAACCCAGTCACAAAGTCCATTGTGACATCATCCCATTTCCACATTGGAATTGGTAACTACTATAAGAGTCTGGCTAGCCTCTGATGCTCCACCTTCACCCGCGGACAGATGGAACACCTCATAACAAATCCATCTAACTCCCTCTTCATACCCGGCCACCAATACTGACGTCTCAAGTCACAATACATCGTGGTAACTCCGGGATGAACTGCCCAAGCTGAAGCATGAAACTCTCACATCATCTCCCCGCATATATCCCCTGGAACCCACACTCGTCCATGGAAATGAAAAACATCATCATGGCCTATCGTCCACCCCGGAGGAGGGTCGTCACTGACCACCGACTCCCATAGAAATAGGCCTTCTGTATTAGATAGTTGTTTCATCCTCACACTATCCAGGAGGATAGAAGTAACAGCTAATGATGAAAGATAGGTCTTCCTCTGACTGTCGTTCACCTCCAAATGCATCTCAGAGAACGAGGCCATAAGCTACCATTCACCACTGGCCTCTTGCACTTCATGTATCTTTGTCTTCCTGCTTTGTGCATCATCTACTACATTAACTTTACCAGGTGTATAGGAAAACACAATATTGAAGGACTAAAGGTATTAAACCCACGTTCATTGTCTCATGTTCAAGTCACCATGGGTAAAGATATACATGAGACATTTGTGGTCGGTGAGAACGACAAAATGCTCTCCCAAGAGATAATGACTCCAGCAGGGCAACACATGAACAACTGCACCCAACTCGAGATCATGAGTCGCGTAATTCCTCTCATTTGGCCTCAACATCCAAGACACGTACGCAACTACTCGATCACCCTACATAAACACATCTCTTAGCCCAATACCTGATTAATCACTCTAAACTGTATAGCTCTTCCCTTGACCTAGTAGTATCAGGATCGGTGTTGATGTCAACTTTCCCTTAAGCTCATGGAAGGCTGTCTCGCAAGCTTCTGACCACACGAACTTAACACCCTTCTTAGTAAAACCCGTCAACGGTGCTGCTATGTAGGAGAAGTCCTGTATGAAGTTCCTGTAGTAACCAGCCTACCCCAAAAAACTCGGTATCTCAAATACGTTATTAGGATACTCCCAGGAAACTATTTCTCTCACCTTCTCTGGGTCTATTTCAACTCCTACCTCTGAGATGATATAACACATTAAGTGTATATAGTCCATCCAAAAGTGGCACTTGGAGTGCTTAGCATATATCTGAGGCTCTCTCAGTGTACTCAATACGATCTCAATATGGGTGTCAAGGTCGTGTTGAGTGTGAGAGTACACCAAGATATCGTCCACAAATACTACCATAAAAGAATCCAGATAAGGATGGAAAAAACGATTCATAAGAGGCATGAAATCCAATTGTTCATTCATGAGTCCGAACGGAATAACTGTATACTCGTATAGACCATACCTTCTCCTGAAAGGTGTGATATGTATATCAGATGGTGTAACGTGCAACTAATGATATCTTAATCTCAAGTCAATCTTCGAGAACACTCATGCTCCATGAAGTTGATCAAAAAGATCGTCAATCCTCGGCAAGGGATATCGATTCTTAACCATCAACTAGTTCAGCTTTTAATAATCCACACAGAGTCTGAGGGTACCATCCACCTTCTTCGCAAAAAGGACAGGAGAACATCAAGGAGATGTACTGGGTTGGATAAAACCCTTTTCCTGTATCTCCTCTAACTTCCTTTTAAGCTCCTGAAACATAGACATATCCATCCTATAAGGAGGAATGTACACTGTTGCTACTCCTGGAACAAGATCAATAGATAAATTCACCTCTCACTCTGGAGGTAGACCTAAAAAGACATCTTGGAAAACATCCCTAAAACGAACAACCACTAGTGGGAAATCCATCTAACAAGTCCCTTGATCATCCAGATATAAACACGCAATATGGGATGTGACTCCACTGCGTCCATGATGCTCTGGTCCAGCTCGACTCACCTCAACATCCCACTCGACCTTGTACAGAAATTTTCCACCCTATGGTGACGTGAAACTCGCCCTCCGATGATAGAATTATACAACGGCTCGAAAGGGAACAAACCAGTCCATCCTGAGAATGACATCATAGCTCGTCATCTCCAAGACATAGAGGTCCCAAAGGAAGTGACACCCACCATCCTTAAGGGGTCACTCCTTTCACTGACACACACTAGACGATCTAGTCCCCAAAGGAGTGTCTAGAATTATAAAAGCAGAAGAAGTAGAAACACAGAGCCCACGGCTCTCCACAACAGGTACAGATATAAAGCTATGTGTAGTGCCTGGATTAAACAGCACTGATGAAAAGACATAAGCTACTATAATAGTACCTCTGACAGTAGAAGGTTTGGGATCTTTCTCCTACTGTGTCTGTTACACTGCATATGTCTGCCAAGTGTCGTGACCCTATGACACTGCCTGGCTACCCTGAGTTGTCCCGCCCTGCTGCCTCTGAGATCCTCGTGTCTGGCCACCACGGCCACGACCACCATCTCTGCCAGCAAACCCTGACATATTCCAGTTTCCTAACTGGTATGAAGCTGATGGTACTGCCCCTACAAATGGAGAATGCACAAGAATCCCTCTCACTATCCACCGGTGAAAACTCCCTTCAAAAGCGCTGCCGATGACCCATCCTGCCACAAGCTTGGAACTCCACTAGGTCTCGTGGATACTGAGGTCTCTTGTTCCCTTCCTTACCACATTGGAAGTAGGAGACCTGGCCACCTGAAACATTATTATGGCAGGTACTGCCACCCTAAGAGAAGTACATCTGTCTCTTCCTCTTACCCATCGAAACAGTACCAAAAACTGGTGCTGAACCACCCTGGCCCACACTACTAGCTTCCCGCTGGTTCCTCTCTGTAATCAGTGCATGATTCACAATAGCATGTACCATAGGCAACCTAAAAATGTTCACCAGTGCTCAGATGACATATCGAAGTCCATCCTCAATGCGTCTGGCTCTCAATGTCTCATCACCCACCAGAACTGGGGCAAAACGCTGAAGCTCGGTAAAACGAGCAGAATAATCCATCACCGACATAGCGCCCTACTGCAGATTCATGAACTCTCAAGCTCAATCTGCCATCAGTGTCTCTAGAAAGAAGAAGTCATAGAATACTTCCTGAAAATATTCCCACACCATGTCCTTGTGATGCTCTGATTCGGTGGTAACATCCCACCACCTCTTGGAAGAATAACGCAACATATAAGTCGTGAGCATGACCCTCCACCCTGGAGGCGTCTCATGATCCTCGAAAATAGTCTGCATCGACCCCAGAAAAGACTCCACAGCCTGTGGTCCTCCATCCCTTGAAAACGTAGGCGTATTTTTCAACTTCAAGATATGTTTCATCTCGTCCGTAGATGTGGCAGCCGGCGGTTCTCTCTGAGAGGTATGCATGAACTGCATAAAGCCTTCACGGAACTACGCAGTCGCGCCTGTGTCTGGTATAACGGATGGAACTTCCTCTGGCCTTACTGGAGGATCACCTTGTAGCCCATGGCCCACTATCTCTGGTGTAAAATCGATGCCTCTCTCCAAGAGAACAAAATGTGTATGTCTCGGAGGAAAGACACTTCAATGTCAAACGCACACCTTAGATCATGATTATCAAAGACTGAAAACGAAGGAACCGAAAAGGGAATAGGATGAAGAAGTCCATCAAGATTTGAAAAACAAGACTACACGACATGTATATTGACCACACGACATGTACCTGACTTCTCTTCCCTACTCGGGTCCTTCCACACGGCTAAGCCACATGGCTCTCGTTAAACAAAACTACACGGTGTGTATTTAAGCTACACTGTGTGTATGGTGTAATTTTACTACTGCTCGGGTCGTTTGTGACACGACCGACTACTCGGCTTGATACTACATGGCGTGTTACACCCGCAAACGGCGTGTACACCACCTTGTTTCCCAGCAACACAGCTAAAACCACATGGTCTGTCCTCAGAAAAAACTACACGGCGTGCCCCACAGGTACACGACTTGTACTATATGAGCTTCGCCGACTCGTGTTGTTCGTTAAATAGCTGGACACACGGCTCCAACTACACGACATGTTCAATATACACATGGCATGTACACAAAGGGGTTACACCGACCCGCGTTGTTAGTTACATGGCTAGGTTCCCAGGTCAGACTACACAGCATGTTCTATAGTGGAAACGACATGTATATATTAAGGTCTCCTCCATCCGTGTTGTTTCTTACACAAGAAGACTTCGGGTCAACACTAAATGGAATGTGAATCAGGTAAACAGCGTGTTTGCCCCAAGAACTTCTCTTCCCCATGTCCCCGCCCACACGGTCTATGACATGGGAAGAGACTACACAACTTGTACTTAGACTACACGGTGTATACTCAATGATTTTCCTTTTATCCCCAAACAGAAGAATATACACAGCTTGTTTAAGATACTAAACGACGTGTATACTGGGTTTTCAGACAGTATGCCTCATAAACTTCTCCGGAACCCAGAAAATATTGAAAAACAACACCAAACTGCCAAATTTCGATCCGTGAGGGCCCATACTACCCGAGTATAATAGTTTGGAATTTTATATGTGCTATAACCGGATAAACAACCAATGATCCACCAAATTTCGGTCAATGAGGGACCATACTCCCCAAAAACCATAGTTTGGTGTCCATTCCATAAGCAGGCTCGCACAATAATACCCTATAATATAGCATGTATCTATCCAAGTAGCTATCACAACATCATGCTTTTACTAGCACAACATTTATCACAACAACATGAAATTTCTAATGCACCTATATTGCATGGAAACTATGCATGGCATGTGATTTCTAGCATTTGCATAAATGATGGATGAGATGGAATACCCTCATATCATCGAGTTGCAACTAAATAGAACCCATGGATAAAATTTAAAAAACACAATACAAGTGCATCACCCTTCGATGAAATCAATTTAACTGTAAAATTGAAAATTCCGAAAAATTGCAACACGAGGTAAATTGCCTTTTCCCTGTATGCGGGTTAGCTGCGCCCGAGCACAACTTATTACCAACTACTGTTATCATCCAATCCCTGAATAAGGCTCCAAATAGTAAGTCAAAGAAATGAACTCCTTTGATACCACTTTGTAACGTCTCGGTTTCGGGTACCACTCCACGGGTGCCCTGAACCCAGTTCGCCACATAACCTCAAGCGCATTTCCCCAAACACCAGAGGCTTCCAACTAGTAGTGAGGGCCCAGGTCTGATAGTGGGGAAAAATTCCCTGATTTTTCAAAGTGTGGCTAAGAGGAATAAAGTAAAAAATAATACAAAAACAGCGGAAGCAATAAACTATACACATTTATGATAAAATAACTACAGTAAAACAACCAAAAATAATATATACTGTTGATGCAACATGCCTCATGTTATTAGAAAACAGCCAGAAGATGTTACACAACAATACAATACAACAAACCAAAACAATACAGTTGGTAGCATTGCAAGCCTGATCCCGGTCCCATGCTCCCCTACTCCTCAGCAGCAATCAAGTACCTGTAAAGGGACCTTTTCCCTTATCCATACATGCAGAAACGTAATCTGTTTGGGCCGAAAAGCATGACCCAAATAGGGTGTGAGAAATAAATCCCAGTAGGCACCCACCAAAGTACCATTATCAACTATGTGTAAACATGCAACAACAATGTGAAAATGTAAATGCAATAAACTAAGAAATACTCACGAGTAACTAACTATACCATTTATATTTCCATTTAAAATTCATTTCATTATTTAATATTAAGAAACCACCACAGTGAATCTCTATCTAAACAAATAGTGTCCTCAGACACACAAACCCATACCCTCAGGTAATCAGAATCTTTCCCTCAGGCATAACAAATATTGCCCTCCCGTGTACGAAGTGTCACCCTCAGGCACTGCGTCTATTTCCCACAGGCACAAAAGAAGATGCCCTCAGGCCAAAATAACCACTTCCCTCAGGCTAAAGGTAACACTGCCCTCAGGCTATGTAAATCAATACCCTCAGGCTAAAAAGTAATCAGGCCATTCCCGACATATAAACAATAAATACTCATACAATTCCTCTCAAGGAAAAAAGTAATGTGTGAAATAAACATGGCATACCCTCGGGTATCCCGGACAAATGGATAAACAGAGGAACAAACCCCTGGGGTGGTCCAGGATCCATGCAGCGAACCCAAACAATATTTTATTATCACATTATAATATACTAACCAATTCTAGGTATTTAATTCAACAAGGCCTCATCCGTACGACACCCCATTCCTGGGAGCGTATCACAACGATACCAAAAAACGCACAACAGTTGGAAATTAAACAAAAAAGATACCTACCATAAATGACCCTGATCAGTATTCTAGAATGACGTTCCACACATCATACTAGAACTAGGTAGATATGAGGTGAAATAAAACTAGCTTAAACCCAAATAACTTCCATTAGATGAATAATTGGCAAGAACTACGCCAGTAGATGAAAGGGTTTACCCGCGCGGTTCCAACGAGATAGTCCGAGGAGGAAACATATTCCTGATGCTCAATCTAGAGATACTTGAAGATTCAGACATCCCCTCTTGAGATCTCTTTCAGTTATAAGCTTCCCTTGTGAATAGGGTTGGCTACTACCCATTTTAAGCAAAAAAAATTACACGGCGTGTACTTCCGAGTACACGACGTGTACTTCTTTCTTTTAATTGTTCATCTGGAGGCACCGCCAAACTATTCATATGTCGACATGAGTACACGACGTGTATTCTAGACTACATGGCGTGTACTATTTCCAAGCTAGCGGCTACTCCCACCACCTTACTCTTTTTTCTGCCAATAGAATACACAGCGTGTAAAGGACCACTACACGCCGTGAAGTCGATTTTTACACCCTAAGTTGTCAATATGGCTACACGCCCTGTGTACTCATCCCACATGGCCAAATGTACACTGCGTGTGGAAAATTACAAGGCTTGTAGTCCCAAAATTTAGGATTTTCCCCATTTTCCTTATTTTCTCAAAAACACGTAAGGAAAGGAGAAAAGAAGAAACTCGTACCACAAAAACAAGAACTAGGTTCTTACATCCTTGTTATTAGGTTATCATATATTATATATAATAATAGGGAAAATCAATTAAGACTCATATTTTTATTCTAATTTTATTAGTTTAAAAAAATTATTTCATGGACAGTTGTTATCTAACAATTGTTTCTCTTATTTAGTGAGATATTACCATTGATGGTTATATAGAATGATGAAATTTTCATTTGGTTCACTCTTGAGGAATAAAATTTTATCTAGATGTAGATATAAATGATGGATTTAATTTTTATTACTTCTCTAACTTGGAGTTCTATGCTTATTTTTCCTATTTATTGGTTTTTTATTTCATTTCATTCATTGAATTATGTTTGTAAATTTGTTCCACTAGTTGTAGGAATAGTGGTTTTATTTATTTGTTTCTGTTTGGGTTTCTTATCGTCATCCATATATAGTCTAATTTAATGTCTCAACCCCGCATGGAATCAATTACAAAACATTCATGATTCTACAGGGTTGTGCCATATATTACTAGAAATTACTAGGGCAGACTATTAATGGGGTTTTGTTGGGGATTTTATGAAAATCATGCAATTTTTCTCACGTTATCTGCATTACTCAATATTAGTTATCCACAAATTCTTCCAAGGTAGACCATTTATCATTGAGAGGTGTTTCCCTATATATTATATATAGTCAATGACAAAATTTAAAATTTGGATGAGGTTTATCCTCAATTATTGTTATAGTGGAAATATCATCACTTAGGTAATGAAATGACATAAAGTGTCAATGTTAAATTTATAAGGGTTTCCATTAATGTTTTAGCGGATAGTTATTATTATTATTTAAATTATTTCCCATTATTTTTCATTGCATATTGAATGTGGATTCAACTTCTATATATTATATATATTGAGTTATCAAAACTATGTATAAATGGAATCTAGTATTTTAGGGTCTCTATGCTCTACCAATTATATCCCACTGATAATAGTTGTGAAATTTTTTCCATACAATGTGAAATAGAGTTAGATGAGATGGTTGAGGTGTCCCATTATAAGGGACACCTTATTTTTGTTGATATTGTTGATTGGTTTATCTATTCATAACTTTTGTTTCCTTTTTTTGTTCAGAATACCATATAGATAGGTAAATGATCCACATTAATGGTAGTCTATGTTAGGTATCAATTAGTAGTAGATATTTTTAATGATATGTAATATTGATCATTTAAGGGTTGTCTTGATGATATAGGTTTATGGGTGGTAGTATATTCTTGTTGGTTAATTGACATTGTTGATTTTCATATGTATTTTATTTCCCTAGGATAATTATTTTATTCTTTATAATGAATTAAATCATTTGATTGAAACAAAATATATTTGAAATTAAAAATACTATGAATAAAATATTCTATTATAGTGTAAAAAATCAAAAAAATTTAAATTAAACTATCTATTATAATCAATGTAGTATTACATCACATGAATGTGATTTAGTTAAAATAGAATAATAAAAAGAATAAAATATTTCTATAAGTACTAAAATCTCCCTATGATCATCATCACTTTTGAGAATAATATTTAGTATAAAAATCCACTAATGATAAAAATATAATAAAATGTGAGATCACATTTTAAATTACATAATTAAAACTCTAAGACTTAGAAGTGTTGTCTGTATAGTTAGAATAGAAAAAATTTCATAGAATTAATTGGTGTAATTTATTTGTTATATAAAAATTAAGAAAGGGTATATAAAAATTTAGATTAATACAATTAATCATTAAATGTGTTTTTACATTACTTATATGTAATAAATATATATAATTATTAATAAGATGTAAAAATAATTATCGTTTTAACATAAATATTTATTTTACATAAAATAATATATTTTTAAGGAATTTGATGATATTAGTTCTTTTTTTAATATATATTAGGTTTTAAAAAATTATTTATATTAATAAATAATTTTTTTTAGCATTTTATAATGGAATCATTATAATGTTTAGGTGTGTTCAAATACACCATTTTTGAAAATGAATAAATTGAACTCAAAATATCATTATTTGACTATACTTTATTTTTCTTCATTTATGAAGAATGATAAAAATATGTTTTGATTGGAAACATATTTTTTCATAGACATTATATGGTTTAATTTAAAACATAAATTTCACTTATTTTTTGTCTGAAATATATAAATATTTATTAATTATATATAATAATGAATTTGAATTCTCTATTTTCACACCACATGACATTATATTTATGTTTATTTAAAATTTCATCAAATTTTTTTTCAAAAGTTTGATTTTTTTATAAATTGTTAAGTTAAATTTATATTTTTCTAAAATATTTATTAATCTGAATTTTCTATACACATGTTATAGAAGAAACTATTTTTGTTTACCTCACATGTGGTAATTTTAGGTTCTTATATTTCTATCATAGTTTATTATTCAATGGTTGGATAATTTTGAGGATAATTCAGGGTAATCTTAATGGTAATGTGGGGTTTAACATACATGAGGTAGTTAACACAAAATTAAAAAATGATCAGAAGAAAGGAAGTATTGAAACAATGTGATATACTATAAAATATATAAATATATTAATAGAGATGGGGAATGGTTTTGAAAAAAAATGTGTGGATACAATTTTTTCAACCTTTATTCACTTTAAAATGATTTATTGATTTTTACAAACCCTGAATTTTGGATTTTCCTCACTTTACGTTCATCTTATTTTGATAAGTCTGGGTGAATAAGATGAACCTCCTTCTCCCTTCTAATTTTGTTTATTGTTACTCATCATCATTTAATCGAGTTCCAAAAGTTAATATTCCCCCATATACAATTTTTTCATCCACATCATATTCAATGTACCCAATCCAATAACTATTTCAAATCATATAAACCATAGTGGATTCTAGTTATAGATGACGTTCTCATGTTTCTTGATTCACGGGGGTTATGGTAGATAGGGAATAAAGATGTCCAATTGAGTATTGTCTTTTTCATTTATTTTTCAAGGTAAATACTATTGAAACTATTTTTTTGAACTATGTTATGTTCAACTCATTGATTCCTTAAATTTAAAAATAATTATATCTTAATAATTTAAAATGATAGATATAATAAATGAATTTTACGCGTGTGATCATGGTTTGATTATAAAATTATTTTAATTTGGATCTTTACATGGAATGATTGATATTATATTAATTCCAGGAAGTGTTTGAAATAAAAATTAATGATAAAAAGTTCCATTTTAATTATGAAGAAAATATAATGTCAAAATATTTTTGACACTATTTTTGTTCGGGAAAAAAATTAAATTATGTATATAATTAATTTATGGGTATTCAATTAGTTTTGGGGAATAATTTTCAATGTTTTTTAATATTATTGTTAATTTTTTAAATTTTCGGATTGATTTGAAATAAAATTTAAGTCACCTATAACTGGCATGGAATTATTGGTCTTTTTTAAAGATATCCCTTTTGGAACATTTAATATTCATTAAATGGAATGGGAGTGAATAAGAACCACATGACCCCTCTATGTAATTATATACCTTATGCAGGATAATTTGTATTTATGTGAAATTGATTATTTACCTTGGTTCATGCTTATGGAAATATGTTTATGGATTTGTGATTACTGTTATTACAATTGATGGGGTAGGAGGCGATAAATGATTTAATATATATGATTCATTTTTTATTATGGTTGATCATATGACATTTAATGAATCCCATGTGGATATGTGGAATATTATAGTTGAATTATTTATTTTTACTATATAGTTCCAATTAGATTGTCTAGACTATAGTTGGTATTGGTAGCTATGGAGGACTTCCACCTTTATACATCTCGAACCTGGAAGCCACATAACTCATTCCCCAAGCCTGGTTGGTCACATGACCCCTCACATGTCTCCCTAAAAGCCAGGGGCTACCGACTAGAAATAGGGCTATGTAGGTAGTATATTAGAGAGATTATACCTGCATGTCAGAGTAGCACAGTGGATTAAAATAATAGTAGACATTAGATATAGCTAAATACAAAAAAAAGATACTATAATTTGATGAAGCATAAAAATGACTAAATAATCAGGATGTGGAAGAAACTGATAACTAAATAAAATAACCATAACCTCAGAGGCTATTGTTTGTTAAATTTGTGATTCATGGAATGTTGATAGTACTAAAATGAACTAGATGGTATAAGCATGTTATACAGTAGTACACAAAGGAACCAAAATGGATAATAAGATTTCCCCAAGATAATCTTGACCCTAATCTCAATTTTATGCACCTAAGATCCTGCTAATTAGTACAAGTCAACAACTTATATAAGGGACTTTACTCTATCCAATACTAGGATCAACATTATCTTCTCAGGTTCCGAGGACCCCCCAAGTAGGGTGTGAGGTAAATATCTTAGTATTCCACCACCAATGGAGTTGATGTGTAATCCGAGAAGTTTCTTGTCAGTAAAAAATGTATAGTTTTTAATAATAATGTTAATAAATGCTGAATAAAAAAATTTCTCCCCACTTAGGTACCCAAAAAAACTTTTGGGTCTACCTTCATCATCCCATGGCTGACATGTCTGATCAAGTAACTATAAAAATATATGTTGTAATATATATATATATATGTGCGTGTGTGTGTGTGTGTGTGTGTGTCTCTGTTTAGAATGATCAAGATGTAATTATATGGAATCAATCACCAGTTTAGATTTCATTGTCAAAACCATGGCCCATTTAAAAGAGAACTCAAAGTCTCTTAAAAATACACAACGGATCTCTCACAACCATCCCTACCTCAAGCATTTCATGGTCCTTAACTCCTCAAATAGATTCTCACACAACCATGCCATTAAGAGTCTCATGGTCCCTTATCCCCAAAACCAATAAAGAGTATCATTTATAAGTACACATGGAATGCGGCTTCATAGGTTACCATATGAATGGTAGCATAGAATCTATTGTTTTATGAAAATTTGATGATGAGAATGTGTCTATCCTAGGAAATCCAAATGATGTGGATGCACACACTGAAAATATCCTCTAGCACGTGAATTGTATGCTCTGTCTACATTTGAGTCTACGTGTGATAGGCCACTATCAGAACTAACTATGTACTAAAGGCATTTTTAACCCCATCCAAAACATTGATGTGAAATAATTTTCTCTCTCGTATATCATAGAACGATGATCTCTATGGAGATGTACCACCTCCTTGATGTACAACTTTCATATCTTTCATTCCAAGAAGGAATCTCACATAGGTTATATCCGTGTGGAAATCATTAGAAAATCAACGATAACCCAACCTCTATCATTATCATGAGGTTATCATGGAAAACATGTCACAATGTCCCTAAAAACATAATCCAATTTCCAATTAATAGTTGGAAATATCTGATGAATCACCATTGGATACTGATGTTCTTCCTCTACATTCTTCTAGGTGGAATGTCGAGTGAAAAAACTTGTTATCTCATGTTTTAGGTTCATCAACCAATATTGGTATCATAGATCCCAAATGATTTTGGTGATGCCTGGGTGAACTTCCAATATTGAGGCAAGGACATACCTCAGGATCTCCTCTCTAATATCTACTGGGACCCATATACTCCCACGACACAATAATGTGTCATCCCTATTGAGAATCCTAACTGATTTCATACCGTCAGCTGAGACGCATTCCCATAAGGCAAGGTATTCAGCATCAGATAGTATTCGTGACCATACAAATTCCAAAAGAGTATATTTCATAGATAATGCTGAGAGAATATTCTGAACCTTTGTCTCCTAAAACATTATGTTAATCTCTGAGAATAAATCCATAAGCTTTCATTCATTACTAGATTCTTGAAATTCATTTTTTCGAGTCATTAAACAAAGTGAATTAGCTAAAGAATTCCATTGCCATTTAGAATAGGAAATATTAAATGGAAACTATATAGGCACCTGACCCACCTATGCTTCCTTTGTATTAGATACACTTGAGTGAATATGTCCTTCAATGTATTTTGGATTATGAATACCCCAAAACTCTCTCCAAATATGTAGTTTCTCTAATAATATAAAGCATGAACAATGGCAGCAATCTTGATGCCATGAATCGGGAAATTTTGATCATGAGGAATCAACTGATTAGACCCATATGTAGTGACTCACTCATCTTGCATCATAACAGCTCAAATAATAATACCTTATGTGTCACAGTAGACGATATAGGCCATATATATCTTTGATAGAATTAGTATATGTGATGGAGTTAGTTTTCCATTTTACTCTGTAAAGGCATCATCACAACCTTCAAACCATTCATATTTCTCATCCATCATTATCATGATAATAAATGATAATGATACGTGTGATAAATGCTAGATTTATCATGTATAATATCTATAAATCCATAAGAAACTCTGAATATCAATGATGTTATTTGGAATCTCCAAAGAAACCACACCACTCACATTCTCTTGGACATCAAAAACCTTTGATCCTAAGCCGATATGAAATAGTGGGTGTACATTATCGACCCAGATGTGGCACTTGTTGAGATTATCATAGATATGAAGTTCAAATAGTTCTTTCATCATGATCCCATGATGGGGTTTTTGGTCCTGTCTATAGTGTGAATACAAATAGATATATTTAATTAACAAAACCACAAATGAATCCAAAAATTGGTGGAAGACCCGATTCATAAGAGCTATAAAGTCAAAATGCGCATTCTTGAGTCCGAACCATATAACCAAGTACACATAGTGATCTTACCTACTCTTGAGAGCTATTTGTGGTATTTTGGATGTCTGTAAATAGAACTAATTATAGATCAAACTCAAATCTATCAATTAAAACACATTAGATTCTTAGAGATGATTAAATATGTCATGTAATCTAGGAAGTGGATATTGGATCATAATCATTACATGATTCAACATATTGTAATCTACACATTTCATTATGGTAGCATCATCCTGGGGAAATAGGTCCGGGGATCCCCAAAAAGTAGTGATAAGGAATATGAAAACCTTCACCTCTAGATCATCCAACTAATTCTAGAGATCTAGAATCTCTTTAGATCCATTTTAAAAGGAGGTTTGGTAATAGGTACTCCTCCTGGTATAAGATCAATAATGAAATATACCTCTTGTTACTAAGTTATACCATTGAAGTCATTAGAAAAAAATATATGAAACACATTACTATAGAGATAATGTTAGACGGTTGTAACCCCTAATCATCTATGTAAAGACTAATGACCTGTATTGTAACACTACCCATCATATACTACTCACATTTTTCTTGTGTCACACAGACTTTACATTATTCTTTATTAATGTGTTTAGTTCCCTATGGTGATGTAAAGTTCTCCTTACAATGATGGAAATCAATACGGGATCTATAGGGAACTATCTAGTTCATCCCATTGATTATATAAAACATTGTCTTGTGGAGGACATATAGGTTCCATACGAATAGGTAGCTAACTATCTCAAAGGGAATGTTATGAAAATGTTGAACTCCCTATTAATGGATACCTTAGTGTGTTCCTATCATCATGACACCACGATAGTACTCGATGATGACTCCCAAACATTTAGTGATTGCCTCCGATAAAGAATATGAAGACACACCTATATCCAAAAAAGAAAACACTAACGTAGAGGGTAAAGAAATACTACCTATTACAATAGATGGTCTGGTGATCTACTCATGTGGCGTAGAATTGACTACATGTAACTAGCTCATACTATGGTGCTGAGTCACTATATGGATACCATGAGTAGGCCCTCTATTCTTACATGAAGATTCAAACGTCTGGTAACCTTTGCATCAACCACCACTACAGTCTGATAGTTCAATGGTATTCTAGTGACATGTATGTTGTGATCCTACCTTCCCTTCTCTAGACCAAGGAGTGGGTGTACACCCCATTTCACTTGTCACTATTTGGGAATTATTGAAGAATCACTAAATATAGACCATGATGACATATCCTATGAATGCCATTGGATCTCATTGATAGTGTGATTTGAAATGCCCTGTCATTGAACACTAGTGATATGATAGACAACTATCAGTGGAAGGATCCTTACTGATACCTCCACCATGATAAACTTAAAACAACTCTTTCACCAATATGAAGGTCCACTAGAAGATCTAAGTGGTGAACTACCATGGATTACACATTCATCATATCTCAACTTTTTTTTTTGTGATAAGAGCATGGTTGAAACGTTCTGATATAGTTGTTGGCCTGAACACAGTGACATGTGACTGGATTTCATAACATAACCCATCTTCATATTCCATATCATCCATCAGATCATAATATTATATAGATTGAGACAAACTATACATCTTCATATTATGGGATGAGTAGTCTATATGAGGAATGTACCTCATTTTAGATTCCTAAACACTTTAGCTTTGTCATCACTTATAGTACGGAGAAAATAAGTAGTTGTAGATTTTGGTCTGAATGAAATCCCCAACCATATCTTTATGCTTTATTTATTGATTGATTACATCCCTCCCCCTCATGGCTCAATCATGTATCATGTAAATTGATACCTTGAACCTCCATGCAAATGGTGTCTCATGCTTCTTAAAGATAGACAAGATCACCCTAAGCCAAGATACTACAGAAACTAGTCTGCCATCCCCTAGTAATGTGGGAGGATGATGCTGATGAATGTCATGATTCAATTATTCAATACACAGGGAAGATCGCACACCACCATTCGTCAACTTCATCATATGCAATTATCCCCCTTGAAACTATGCTTATGTGAACAGATCATGTTCAAGAAGAGAAGCCCTGAGTGGCACGTCTAAAGGACCAATTGGCGGCCCGAGGCCCACTACCACAAGAACATCATTGTCACCACCTTTAGGGCATGTCACTGGATGAGTCTATATATACATAGTGATAAAATTTAGAATTAATATCTCAAAATTTATTTAATCAATTTATATGATTTCATTCATATAAATATAAGAGGCACTAAATCCTTCCTATAACAATGATCACACCTCTCTTACTTCTTCAAAATCTCTTTCTAAATTGTGTAATAGACCATGATAGGCCATAATAATGAATAACCCCCCACTACCCACTACTAAGGTCTGGTTTAGGACATGCTTCTATATTATTCATGTTCAGTATGGATGGTATAAAGATAAAAATAACTTCCCATTTGAAGGTTTATTCATTTATACATTTTACACAATTTCATATGTTGAATCCAATGATACTTTATTTGGTAATTTATAATTTTCCATAAATTTTGTAAACCAAATAATGGAATTCACTTGGATGACATTCTAATTCAAATAATTCATATCTATACAATTATACCACAATTATATGCTTCAGTTAGCCATAATTCATTTTTTTATACATAAGGGGTTATATACCTTGTAAAAAAAGGTGGAATTCACTAAACTCACAACATTGTATGAACCAAATCTTATATTTTATTTAAGAACAATTTCATATATACTAAGGGACAGTCAATATAAAACAGAAAATAATTACTGAAAATGAAATGTGAAATGGAATGATGCATGGCCTTTAAGTCTAGTTATGTATAGGATGATGCATGAACTAATGTACTACCCTCATTTCATCAGGTTAAGGAAATAAAATCATAATTACTATAAAACCAGTATCAATAATATCATAGGTGATGCGTGACATCCAATGGTGAAATCGAATCAACAGTGAATAGAAGAATCATTTACATTCTCATTTGTGGAATCATGGCCTTAATCCTATACATTGTTTCATGAATCCCATTTATAGTGTGTGAGGATGAATCATGTATTCCCATTATCTAATCTATTGTCCCTAAATAGAAAACCAATAAAGGAATCCCCTCTTATATGACATTTTGATTCTCTAGAATCGTATGCCACATAACTCGTTGCCCGATCCTAGTTGGCCACATGAGCCCTACCACATCTCTTCATATGCTATGGGATACCGACTAGTACTGATGGAATATAAGTAGTAAAATGATGAGAAAATACACCCATGTCTTAGTAACATAGTGCATATAAAAAAATGTAAATAGTATAGGAAGCATACTACACCAGTCAAATATAGTAAACAACAGAGGCATATCAAATGCCAAAATAACCAAGCGGTGGGAGAAACTGGTAACTGTGAAAAATAAAAAAACACATAGGTTAGTGTATGATAAATTTATGATGCAAAGAATGTAAAATATATAGAAAATAACAAGAAGGTACAAGCATACTACAACATAGTCAATAAATGGTAACAAAAAGGACAACAAGATAAATCCATGACCATCTCTATCATAGTCTAGATCCCAGGCTCCATTGCTCTGACTATTTAATATGAGTCAACAACCTATAGAAGTGAATTTTCCATTGATTATACATAAATAAACATAATATTGAAGCATGCTAAGGGAATCCCGGTTAGGGTGTGAGATAAAAAAATCAATAGGCCACCACCAACATTGTCTACGTGTCATCTGATCAGGTCCTCATAATTATGTAGTGTACAAGATTTAATAGGAAATTAAATAAATTCTGAATAAATAAATAACATTGTGATCATGTTCCCAAAGAAAACTTTGAAGGTATACAAGATTCATCCCACTATTGGTATGTATGATCAGGTTACTATACACATATATATAGTAATAATTTTACATAATTATATATATTTTGTATGGTCAGGAAGTAACTCTCAGACATCCAACACCATAGTAGCTCTCTCTCACACTCTCTCTCTCTCTAACCCTTGGCCCAACTCCATGAGGTCTAATGGTATGTTGAAAATACACAAGTTAGATCACATGATTTACCCTCCTCAAGGCTTTAACAGTCCTTGGGTCCTCATATAGAAGCACACACAATCATCACATTAGGACTCTCACAGTCCATTGGTTCCACATCTAATAAGGAGTAACATTTATAATTACGTATGGAATGATGCATTCACCTCTCATACCCTAATCACATCCATACCCATTTAAGATGAACATTCGTTATCTAAAAATTCATATGTCATAAAATCATTTTCATTTACATTTAATTCATAAATAGGGATTGGTCGCATATTCATTTTAGGACACGAGGCAAAGGCTCTGATGAATGTAATTGGCCTTATGTAATTCCAATTAAACATTCCAATAGAAATAAGACAATTATTGTGAATAAGAATAATTCACGGTATAAATACATCATAATAAATTCAATCTAATTTTAATCATTTCTAGTGAAACCGTTCATTATATGTGATCTAATCTAATTAAGGCACGTGATTCACTTTTTCTAATATCAAAAACACAATTACAATAGTCGAAGCCCTAAAAAAGGTCACACCATATAGTCACCTACCCATATTATAAATTCCAATCCTAAAAGTTCCAAACACCCATGGGGTGTATTGGGTTCCTCAAATTACACTTTATACAAGGTTCAATTAAATATAAACTCATGTCAGGACATACATACAATAGTTTTTCTTCTAGGTAAAATGCCCTAAAAAGGCTTATTTGGTTCGTATACTATTTAGGTGTTCTTATAAAGAATAGGTGATACAAAGACGCCAAAAAATGATTCAAATAACCAATTTAAATGAACTAGGGTCGATTATATGTGAAGGAATCAAAAAAAGATTCAAAAAGGTCATATCATGGAACAGTGGAAGAAATATCAAACTGCAAACACTCAACTAGAAAACTATTTTACCACAGACCATATGGATGTAGATGAATCCTCATATAATATCAAAATTAAATTCAATGTATGTTTCATGATATTTGTGTTTTTTTTCAATTACTTGAAAATATGTAAGATGAGCCTATATCAAAATTGAAAAATAGAATATTTGAAAAACATATATTGGATTATAAATACTATTAAACCATATCATAAAGGATACAATGCCTATGACATATCAATGATTAAAATCTAAACAAATCCTTTAGATCAAATCCCAACACTGATGGTCTATTAAGATAATGGAGGAGGAACTAACTTGATATTTTAACTAGAGCTGTATGAAAATGTAAAAAAATATTTTAAGGATTATGTGGGAGAAAATAGAAATTTTTTCACAAAACGCGACTCCCACGGTTTATGTACATGGCTTAAAAACAATGCACAAACCATGTGTATCCATACTGTTTGAAATAGCAGATAGATGCACAGTTCGGTGCCTAAAACTGCATGGTTTCATGAAAATCATGTGGGCTTGTGGGTCCCCCTATCTACAACTACACTTTTTACACAAACCATGTGGCCTAGGTCTCAGGGCTTCCACTAACAGCACATCCCATTATATATCCCTCTTTTTTTGTCCTATGGGCTTCAAATATGCCTTGATTTCTCTTTGTCCATTTTCTAGGCCATATTATACCCATTCCCTAATTAAAAAAATCTTTAAAATGAAAACCAATTATATTTAACTTCTTTAAATTATGTTTGTTATGCCACATGTGAAAAAATTCGAGAAAATATAGATGGATATTAATATATAAATATAATCATTTATTGTAATGATTATTGTTAAATAATGAATATAAATATCATTTACTCATCATATCATTAATAATTTCCCATGTATAATTTAAAATTATCTTTATCAAGCCAGATTTCAAATATGATAACATCTGTAGTTGGTATATACAGAACCATGATCCTCTTTTACATCAAAATAATAATTATTCCATCATGGTATGGTGTACATGTGTTTTGTAGAGACCCAATTCTTGACGTACATGGACATTACATTACTTTTGTGGAATAATTAATACATAATAATAACAAACACTCAAGGACCGTAACAGTTTAGTGTCTTTGGAAACATGGAATATAAAATTCTAATCATGTTGAAAGATCATCAACAACTCCCATAACGATATTCCCCTTTTTGTTTCCATACCAAAAACCTTTCATTATTTCCTAGGTAAAATAAAACATAAAAAGGGTGAGCTCAAATGCTCAGTAAGGGAAAAAAAGAGAACATAAAACAATCCATAAACATTTGAAAGAAAAAACTTGTACATGAAATTTAAACATCAAAATCTTGAGCAAAGACAAAAATGTGGATGTACGTAAGGCTTATATCATAATGGAACATCAACCATTATAAAATATAATGTGAATAAAACATGTAATTGTGTCAACCATTCCACACATGTTATGATTTCTATAGTAGCCAAGGCATTGCTTCCAAGACTATCTTAGTGGACAAAGTCCATTTCTGAATCAAGTTCAATCCTCGTTTCAGTCCTGTAAAACTGAACCAGATTAACATACCCTTCTAGCCATATCTATATCATGAGATATAAATCTTTACCCAATTCATTGGAGGGAGATATAGGTCCCACCCATCTCATAATGGAACCATTATTATGTGTGCCACAAAATCACAAATCATACATCATAGCATAACCCATGTAATAAAAATGTGAGTCTTAAACATTGTGACATCATAAGACAATTCATATAAGATAATGGACTTCATAAAAATAATTCCATTACAACATAATAAAAAAATGTAATAATTGGGATATAAACAGAACCCTGTATTATCATAGATGGAAAATA
Source organism: Viscum album (assembly GCA_963277665.1). NCBI lineage: Eukaryota > Viridiplantae > Streptophyta > Magnoliopsida > Santalales > Viscaceae > Viscum > Viscum album. The sequence continues at coordinate 811,361,915 of OY728161.1, read as the reverse complement.
ATTTTGATAAAACACTTGAACTCCATTGTTGAGGAATATATCCTTTCTAATTCAAAAACATTTTTCATTTCTTAACATGTCATTCAATTTTAAACTAAAAGAAGATGATTAAAAATAAACATGAAAAAATGTAAAGGAAGCTTCATGGAAATAATGTTCTAAAAATCCATTCATGTCGTATAAGTTAAAAACAACATTCTTCCCGTACTTTGGCTGGAAAAGTCAAAAAGTACATCGTACGAAAAACGACAAAAGATTTCTTTCATATCTTCTACTAAAATCTCACCGAAGGGTAAAATGGTATTTAAAAAATTTTATGTGGATGGAAATAATATTAAATATTTATGAAACATGGATGTGGATGGTAATTATTCCCCAGTAATTTCTGAAGTATAAACAATCTCAGATAAAAATGAGATTGTGAGATTTTCCCTTACCTTAGGTCTGATATGCTTCGTATGGATCCGAGCCTCTTATATAATGATTTAAATAATGTCATTGACTTATTAAATAATCATATTCATTTTTATGATAACATATATGTTTCACTTATGACTTTATATTACCCATTATTTTGTGAATTCCATGTTAAAGCGACGTTTTGGGTAAAATCATTTAATTTATCATATGTGTTTCGACTTGTCGTTCTTGATATTATTACTTATATCATGATTTAAATAATTCCAGAATGTAAAACTTGATTTATATATAATATATATTCATCATATAAATATATATTATAGATCGATAAAACGAATGAAATACACCGTTCATGGAGACGGTAGGCCGTACGTACGCATGAACGTTGTTTTCGTTTCCTTATTTAATTGAATGAAACTAAATAGATGAAATACATATATATATATATACATAAATCCAGTAGCATTATTATTTCATATATTTCATTATTATTCATTATATAAACTTTATAATCATTCATGTATGGTTAACATGGAGAATGAATCTCATCGCGTCGTGGAGACAGTAATCCGTACGTACGGACGAGTGATGATATCATTCCCATAATTATTGAATAGAATTGGAGTAGATGGTATAATATATCAGAATCATTATGATGTTATAATAACCATATATAGTTATTCTTCACACCATTATACCCATCCATGTATGGGGTTGGTGGAAAAATAGATTACACCACGGCGTGGAGACGGTATTCTGTACATACGCACGTGTGGTGATTTTGTTTTCCGTAGGAGGGATAGAAGGTGAAATAGGGTTGTTTCATATTTATAATTACATATCATTATATGAGGGATATTTATGTTATTATTTAATTATGAAAAAACTAAATAAGAGGTACTAGAAGGAGAATGGAACTTGAAGAAAATGGTAGAAGGTATTACATCTTTCTCGAAGTGCCTCCTTTAAACTTTTTGTTAGGGCACTAGAGTTGGCCTTTTGTGAGGGGAAGTACCTCTAGTAAGTTTCTAATGAAGTGGGAAAGTGAAATGGGAAGGTTTTGGCCGATCATGGAGGCTCAAATTGGTGTGAGGAGGAGAGGGAGGAGGTGCCCTTTTATAAGGGAGGAGAGGGTCACCTTAGAAAATATAAAAAAATATTAGTTTATATTAAATCCCAACCCCATATAATAACATCCAAAATGACTCATATCTAAAGAATAGATGCGATAGGGTCTTAATAGCATCAAAAAATTAAATTTAGACATGTTGGGAATTTATTTTAAACATTATCAACTTGATTTATCCTTATTTATCAATATAATTTTATTTTGGGTAATAATATTCTAAATTTTAAATTATTATAAATAATTACATATGTGTTGTGAATTCCCATAATTTGACATATAATGATATTTTCGACCATATAAATTTTAATTTATTATTTTTTAAATATTTTTGTGATTTTTAAACAATTTTATAATACGTTATTTTTATAAAATAACAATAGTGTCATATTTGTAACTATTCATTTATTTGAATTTAAATAAAATATATACAAAAGATATGTTCAAACTAAATGCTTTAATAGATTTATAAAATGTCATATGTATCTAAATTTTTTTGGAGAACATTAAATAGTTAACATAATATTAATTTTAATATTTTTAATGTCATTTATATGATATTTTAATCAATAAAATAATATCAACATCACTGTTGTGTCATAATTAATGAAAATTATTTATTCCTTAAAAATTATAAATAAATATTTATGATGTAGATAATTGTATTAGATTTCTGGAAACTATTCATGTTTGAAGTTTCATTAATTTTATCACTAAATTAAAATTATTATACTTATAAGATTTATGAAAGTGTCATGTTGTCACTTTATTTGGTTTTAATAATAAATAAATTATTTTCATGGAACAAAGTCCATTAAATGAAACTAATCCGACCCTAAGGAGATATGGGTCGACTTTTAGTCATCTACTAGGATTTTGGCAGGTGTTAGGGTAATTTTATAATCTTATATTTACCCTAAATTACCCGATTTACCTTTAACTATTTTAAATAAAATTTACCGTAGTGTCTATTAATAATGCCCAAATATAAAAAGTATCTTAATAACATAATTTATACCCACTGATTCAAAATATGGATTCCATGTTTTCTAATTCAGTACATAAAAGTTGCAAAAATTAAATTAAAATTCATCATTTTGTCGAAAGAAAACGGGTTTTTGTTTAAAACATTGCAGAAGATTGAATTGATTTAACCTACGAATTCATGGTAAAATCAATGATAATGACATAAATTATATTAAATGGTAAAAATATATTCTATTTATAATTTAAAACCATACAATATTTTAATTTATCAATATAAATTTTTACGAAGAAAAAAGTTGGTTTTCATTTAAATATAGCAAGTTTTTACTATTCATTAAAATATGAAAGTTATTAGAAAAATATCCAAACTTTATCCAATGTAAAAAATTTTATCCTGATTCAAAATAATAAGTTTATTTTGTAAAATTTAACTTATAAACATGTCAAAAACTTGATTTAATGTGGGTGCTCCATCAAAAGGAGGCAAAACTGCATTTTTTTAAAAATACGTATTTTACCTGAAAAAATTTATTTTGTTCATATAAAATGTTTTAAAAAATTTATAATATGAATAATAATGTTATACAATTAAAAATTTAGTTAATAATATTCATAACATCTAGTCCATAGTAATATTATAACAATATATCGTCGTTTAGTTAAACCAAGTATTGCATACAACACACGCTATCGAGGAAGGTCACGATTGTGTGTAATGCAAGCCAAGTTAGGGTTGCGTGTTATGCAGGATTACATTGTTGTTTCATTATAACATAATCCAAAAAATTTCATGTATACATTGAATATGTATATATATACAGTCAATGTTGCGTAGAATGACTATTATAAAACGAACTTGAAATTGTGTGAAACACAATCTAAGAATAATGTTGTGTATACTTCATGATAATACGGTGTTGCGTATAGCACAAGATAATCTTGTTGTAGCATAAAACACATGACATCAAATAAGTTAAAGAATAATACTTATCATAAAATATCGGATTTTTACATTCTACCCCCCTTAAAATGAATTTCACCCTCAAAATTCATTGAGGTTATACATGGTTTTCTACTTGAATGTTTCCTTAATTGCAACCCACGTCATAAAATAAAATACGAAAACATAACTTTAAAAACTAATGTATGAAACGTAACGGTTACCCAAATTAACTAATCATTGGGTTTCCACATAAGAGAACATATGTGAAAATATGGATATTGAAGAGAAATCTAACTGTCATGTTCTGATGGATAGTGGTAGAGGACATTGCTATGATAAAGAAAATAGTCACAAAACAATAAATTTTTGATGATCTAAGGGACCATCTGATTCATCAGATATGAGAGTACTAGAACAACATTTTTGGATTCCAAGATCATTTCCCTAAAGTTGATGAACTTTTACATAAGGATAAATACTTACTTTATTTTAGTGTAATATCATTGTTGGTCATTCCATGAATAATTTTCACTTCATCTCTATTTAAAGAAATGAAGCTGAATTTTTCATTAATAAAGTGTTAGCAGATCATGCGATAGAATGATAAGTCATCCCATCTATTTCTATCACAAAAATGTTAACATTAGTTATTAAATATACATAAGTCCATCTATGGTGTGATTAATCGTATAGGATTCCAACAATGGAATTATACTTTATCTATCATACTGCATAATAAAATAAAACTATTTTCTACTAACCAGTGACTTCTTGTAGGCCAGTGGTATGCGATAAAGACCTGTATCACTTCAGTTGTGGGTTCGATTCCCACAGCCTTGTCCGACGCGACGGGTTGTCACCCATCCTGCAGGTTATCCTTTTTCTAAAATTACATCATTATGACATTCCGTCGATAATATAGAAAACAATTCTATCCTTAAACTAACTTATGTTCAACATAAGCCATTTCAAATCTTTAGGCTTATCCAAAATACTTCTATCCATGTTTATAGTATAAAGAGAACAATTACTAGAAATGTCATCTACCGAGCATGTGAATACCATTATTTTTCCCCAATAAATCTTGTTGATCGCATTCCTATCATGTGAATACGTTAATCATGTATTTTCTTGAAAATTGAATACCCATTTAACCATAGTGAAAACATTAATGATGTAAAAAGTTAATTCTTTCTACATACCAAAATCCCAAAATTTTTATATACTCAAACCATGATATCACATTGTCCTTATATTAGTCATGAGCTCATCAATACTGTCATACATTTCAATTTCCCCTTATCCCTTCTTTATGCTCATATCATCTATTTTACAAAAATATCTGAAGAACTTTTCATGGTTACTAGTACCATTAAACATATACTTTCAAATACTTTAGAAAAAACAATAGTGTAACAATCCTTGGATGATTCTTTATTCCATAGTACCATACATTATTCTAGATAAACATACAATCATTCCACTAACTTCTTAAACAACTGACTCAGCTTCATCATTTCTTTCATCTCATATTTCATTTTTAGTCTCTTCATCATCATCCCCATAAATACTACCCATATGACCATGCTGATTCTCTTCATGAGATTTCCCCTTAGGGCATTGGTTTGAATAATGCCCATACATTCCACATTTAAAACATCTAATCATTGTTGATGTCGTAGCAGTACCATTATCCTTGTTCATGGTGTTAACTAAACCTTTACCTTTTCACTTACTAGATTTGAGTCCTTTTTTCCACACCCAAATCATCTTCCAGTTCCTTTGAAACATTCTCTTTGAGGCCTCTTCCCACATGACTTATAAGAGGGAAATTTAACATTCTTTCCTCTATGATCATCATGAAACTCCATCTTTCTCTTATTATCTGAGTTGGGAAACTTAACAAAGTTGAGATTATTGATCATATTATGAGAGTTCTAATTAGGCATAATAATGATGTTTGGACTTCCAAATCCCATTTCATTTGGTTGATCCTGAATAATATTATTCCATTGTCCATCATATCCTCCATTATCGTGAATCTTCCGGTTCCCAGCCATTTTCTAAAAACCCAAAAAGAAAAGTTTCAAAGGAAAAAATCATGTTAGGGAAAACAACATAGTAATGGGGGAGTACCATCAATATCTATCATCTTATGTTAAATTTTAAAATCATTACCATAGTTCTAGGACTATATCATATACGTAAACTTATCCTAAAGGACATCCTTATACACACCTTAGAAATATCTCTAGGGATTCACTAACGTTTTTGCATCCTAGTTTCCAAATGTTAACTAAACCATTCATATGATACCAACTGTAGAGACCCAAAGCATAATGTACATGGACATTACATTACTTTTACGGAATACTTAATACATAATAAGAACCAACATTCAAGGACCGTAATAGTATAGTGTCTTTGGAAACTTGGAATATAAACATCTAATCATGTTGAAAGATCTTCAAAAACTCCCATAACGATCTTCCCATTTTTTTCCTTACCTAAAACCATTATTTATTTCCTGGGGAAAATAAAACATAAAGATGGTGAGGTCAAATTCTCAGTAAGGTCAAGTATAGAGAACATAAAACAATCCCTAAACATTTGAAAGCAAAAACATGAACATTAAATTTAAACATCAAAATCTGAAGCAAAGACATAAATCGTCGAAGTACGTAAGGAATATATCATAATGGAACATAAACCATGATAAAATATAATGCTAATAAAACATGTAATTGTGGAAACCATTCAGCACATGTTATGATTTCCATTGTAGCCACGAAATTGCAGCCAATACCATCTTAGTGGACAAAGTCCCTTTCTGAATTGAGTTCACTCCTCATTTCAGTCCTATAACACTGAACCAGATTAACATACCATTCCAGAAATGTCTATTTAATGAGATATAAATCTTTACCCAATGAATTATAGGGTGATATAGGTACAAAAAATATCATAATGATACCATTCTTATGTGTTCCACAAAATCAGAAATCATACATCATTACACAACCCATGTAATAAAAATGGGACTCTTAAACATCGTGACATCATAAAAAAATTCGTATAAGATAAAGGACTTAATAAAAATAATTCCATCAAAACATAATAAAATAAATTTAAAGATTGGGATACAAATAGAACCCTATATTATCTTATATGGAAAATAATTTTGATAAAACACTTGAACTCCATTCTTAGAGAATATATCCTTTTAATTACAAAATCATTTTTACTTTCTTAACATGTCATTCAATTTTAAACTAAAATAAGTTGATTAAAAATAAACTATCAAACATGTAAAGTAAGATTCATGGAAATAATGTTCTAAAAATCCATTCATTCCATATAAGTTAAAAAAAACATTCTTCCCATTCTTTGGCCGGAAAATTCAAAAAGTACCTCGTACGAAAAACGACAAAAGATTCCTTTCATATATTTTACTAAAAACACACCGAAGGGTAAAATTGGATTTAAAAAATTTTAGGTGGATGGAAATAATATTACATATTGAGGAAACATGGATGTGGTTGATAAATATTCCCTAGTAAATTCTGAAGTATAAACAATCTCAGATAAAAATGAGATTGTGTGATTTTCCCTTACCTTAGGTCCGATATGCTTCGTATGGATCTGAACCTCCTGTATAATGATTTAAATAACATCATTGACTTATTATATAATCATATTTATTCTTATTATATCATATATGTTTCACTTATGACTTTATATTACCCGTTATTTTGTAAATTCCGTGTTTAAGCGGCGTTTTGGGTAAAATCATTTCATTTATCTTATGTGTTTCGGCTTGTCGCTCATGATATTATTACTTATATACTGATTTAAATAATTCCATAATTTAAAACATGATTTATATATAATATATATTCATCATATACATATAAATTATAGATCGATAAACGGAATGAAATACAACGTTCATGGAGACGGTACGCTGTATGTACGCATGAACGCTGTTTTCGTTTCCTAATTGAATTAAATGACACTAAAGATATGACATACATATATATATACATATATAAAGTAGCATTATTATTTCATATATTTCATTATTATTCATTATATATAATTTATAATCATTCATGTATGGTTAACATGGAGAATGAATCTCATCGCGTCATGGAGACGGTAATCCGTACGTACGCACAAGCGATGATATCGTTCCCATAATTATTGAATAGAATTGGAGTGGATGGTATAATATATCAGAATCTATATGATGATATAATAACCATATATAGTTATTATTTACACCATTATACCCATCCATGTAAGGTGTTGGTGGAAAAATAGATTACACCACGACATAGAGACGGTATTCCATACGTACGAACGCGCGGTGATTTCATTTTCAGTAGGATGGATAGAAGGTGAAATAGGGTTGTATAATATTTATAAAAACATATCCGTATATGAGGGATATGGATTTTATTACTTCATAATGAAACAACTAAAGGAGAGGGAATTGAAGAAGAATGGAACTTGAAGAAAACGGTAGAAGGTATTACCTCTTTCTCGAAGTGCCTCCTTTAAACATTCTCTAAGGGAAATAGAGTTGGTATTTTGAGAAGGTCAGTACCTCTAGTAGGTTTCTAAGGAAGTGTGGAATTGAAATGTGCAGGTTTTGTCCGATATCGAAGTCTCAACTTGGTGTGAGGAGGACAGGGAGGAGGTGCCCTTTTATAAGGGAGGAGAGGGGCACCTTTGGAAATATAAAAAAATATTAGTTTATATTAAATCCCAACCCCACATAAAAACTTACAAAATGACTCATATCTGAATATTAGATGAGATAGGGTTTTAATCTCATCATCCAATAAAATTTAGATATTTTAGTAATTTATTTTAAACATTATCAACTTGATTTATCATTATTTATCAATTTAGATTTATTTGTGGTAATAATGTTCTAAATTTTACATTAATATAAATAATTACATATGTGTTGTGAATTTTCCATAATTTGACACATTATAAAATTTTCAACCATATAAATTTTAATTTATACTTTTTTAAATATTTTTGTGATTTTTAAACAATTTTATAATATGTTATTTTTATGAAATAACAATAGTGTCAATTTTGACACTATTCATTTATTTGAATTTAAATAAAATATATACAGAATATATGTTAGAAATAAAAGCATTAATAGATTCATAAAATTTCATATGTATCATGAAAATTAGTGGATCACATTAAATAGTAAATATAATATTTATTTTAATATTTTTAAGATCATTTATTTGATATTTCAATCAATAAAATAATTTCTACATCACGATTGTGTCATAATTAATGATAATTATTTAATCCCTAAAAATTATAAATAAATTCATATGATGTAGATAATTGTATTATATTTTTGGAAACTATTCATGTTTGAAGTTTCATTATGTTTATCACTAAATTAACATTATTATACTTATAAGATTTATGAAAGTGACATGTTGTCACATTCTTTGGTTTTAATAATAATTTAATTATTTTCATCGAAAAAGGTCCATTAAATGAATCTAATCCGACCATTATGTGATATGTGTCGACTTTTAGTTATCCAATAGGATTTTGGCAGGTGTTAGGGTAATTTTATAATCTTATATTTTCCCTTAATTACCCAATTTACCTTTATCTATGGTAAATAAAATTTATCGTAGTTACTATTCATAATGCCCAAAAATAAAAAGTAGCTTATTAACATAATTTTTACCGACGCATTCCAAATATGGAATCCATTTTTCCAAATTCAATACCAAAAAGTTGCAGAAATTAAATAAAAACTAATCCTGTTGTTGAAAGAAAATGGGTTTTTGTTTAAAAAATTGCAAAAGATTGAATTGATTTAACATATGAATTCAAGGTAAAATCAATGATAATGACATAAATTATATGAAATAGTAAAAATATATTCTATTTATACTTTAAACCCTTTCAATATTAAAATTTAACAATATAATTTTTTACGATGAAAAAAAGTTGTTTTTAATTAAAATATAGCGTGTTTTTACTATTCCTTAAAATATGAAAGTTATCAGGAAAATATCAAAACCTTATCCAATTTAAATTTTTATATCCTAATTCAAAATAAGAATTTTATTTTGTAAAATTGAACTCATAAACTTGTCAAAAACTGGATTTAATGTAGGTGCACCATCAAAAGGTGGCAAAACTGCATTTTTCGAAAAATATTAATTTTACCCGAAAATTTTATTTTGTTCACATAAAATGTTTTAGAAAATTTATAATATGAAAAATAATTATATAAAATTCAAAATGTAGTTAATACTATTCATAATTGCTAGTTCGTAATAATATTATGACAATATATCGTCGTTTAGTGAAACCTGGTATTGCGTACAACACACGCTATTGAGGAAGGTCACGATTGCGTGTAAGGCAAGCCAAGTCAGGGTTGCGTGTTGTGAAAGACTCCTTTGTTGTTTTTTTATAACATAATCCAACCATTTTTCATTTATACATTGAATATAAATATATAAACACTCAATTTTGCGTAGAATGACTATTATAAGTGGGTAACACAATCTACGAATAGTGTTGTGTATACTTCATGTTAATATAGTGTTGCGTATAACACAAGATAATCTTGTTTTAGCATAAAACACATGACATGAAATAAGTTAAAAAGAATACTTATCATAAAATATCGGGTTATTACATGTTTAATTTTTTTTCTTCTTCTAAACATATCATGTCTTTATAAATAATTTAATATATACATCGAAATATTTTAATTACAATATGAACTTTTTAAAAAGTGAATTTAACATGTAGTTTTTAATTAATAAGGGTTCAACCCTCCATAATAAGTTTTCAAGTGATTGTATTTATTCTAAAGGTCTAAATAGAATTTTTTGAAATAATTTGTATGTGATATAGGAATTTTTTTAAAGTTATCAAAATTATATTTTCATATTGAATTTTAAATTACTCTTAATGTAAGTTGTATTTATGTTGGATTATACCCATTATTTCATAACAAATACTATGTTATTTTTTCTCATTGAATTTACACTTGATTCAGGGAATATATTTCATATAATCACTTTTTAGGTGATTTTATATTAGTATTATTGTTATAAATGTAAGGATTTAGTGTTTATTGGTGGATATGTATGTGGATCATTGTTTGGGTTCAAATATTGAGGGTATATGTTTTTGTAAATTTATTTTGAATTAATTCATGATGTATTTCAATTTTCTATGGTGGATACAAGAATTTTCATTTTATTTATTCATAATTTATATTAAAATTATTAACAATATTCATTTCATTCATCTGGATATACCCATTTTATTATTATAAACAACATGTAATTTTATAATTTTAGATGTGACTATTTCCATATTATGGTTGAAATCATTCCAATTCCTTATGTTTTGTGACCATGGAATTATTTTCTGTCAATGGGGGATCAAGAATGCTTCATGGGTATGTAATGGTTCTGCTCGAGTGGCTAGACTTAGGGGTTTCATATTTTGGTTTTTGAGAAGATAGTATTTGTGTATACCTTATTCTTATTTTGTGTAAATTTGGGATTTATGGTCATTTGGATCATTATATGAACTCCTAAGATAGATTTGGGGGAGAAAATAAAGATATTTATAACACCATAATCATCATGTTCCCATGTTTAATCATGATTTAAATTTCAATTTTAGGTATTATTTGTGGTTATCTCTAGTTGAATTTGGTATGATTTGATAATAATATGTACTCCAATGACTTCATCGATAATTTTGGTGGTCTTATTAGTTTTCCTGGATTATTATTTGGACATATATGGTCGACACTTAAACCCCACACAATTTATTAATAACAATAGAGGACCGGCGTAATGTCTTGAATTGAACCACTAGGACTAAAAAAGAGGTGAAAATTTCATCATGCACACCTCACAATGTATAAGAGTTTATTGGATATTATAGTGGTTCCCTAGAAAATCATTAAGATTGTTAATACCCTAATAATCATATATACTTATAAAATATAAATAGAATTGAAATTAATAATTTAGAGTAATCCGTGTGGATGGTAAATTATTGTAATGTAATATAAAATGGAACACAACTCATGTAAAAATGAAATTACTCTCCCATTGTGGATATTCTAAACATTTAAACTAGAGTACAACAAAATATATGTTATAATTATGGAAACCAATAATGTATTACCAGGTACCACAACCAACATCATTCTCCCCTACTCAACTATTTCAACATGACCCAGTCCCTTGTTTGGATCATTATAGATTTTTAATATAAATACACTGAGAGTCCACTATAGGGTGTTAAAAATAAAAATAAAAAATAAAAATATAATTCTCTATAAACCTGTGTCCACATGTGTAACATTTATTTTTCACAATAAATTTAAATGTACAAGAATTAAAAATCCATCAAGCGTTATGATGTTGTATGATAACTAAGACACCAAAACCTAGAATGTACATTCATCAACTCCATTCAAAAAAAATATTTGATGTATTTTTTAATATGTCAAGAACAATCCATAGGGAAAGTAAACATATTGCTCAGAATATTGATGGTAATGAATTAACGTTATACTAAGAATCTCGTTGGCACACCTTGAACATGTTACTCAAAATATATTAGGAATAAAGTGAGCATATTTCTCGACATCCTCTATATTTGTAGGGAACATTACACACAAATTATATTGGGAAACAAGAAAACATACTATATGATTTTCATTTGACTCAACCAAATCACTATAATTTATGCTAGTTCATCAATGACATATTCAAATATTTTGGTACTCCCCCCCCCCCCCTCTAAGGTATAATCAAATCAAGAAGGGGAACCGATTCATATACAAATATATACATCTAATGTCATGGAAAATACATATAACATTTAGAGATACAATGAAAAAGAATAAAATAAAATAAAATAAATATATATATATAAATATATGTGTTCAATATAATTTATTTAAACAAATTACATATAGGTAACAATGAAATCAATCATCGTAAACAAGTCTCATGGTCATTTCACACAACAACATGTTTTAACTAACATTATTGTTCAATAATTTATAAATTACATGATTCATAATAAGGAATAATGTTCATACATGGTCCCCTAATGGTAAATAAATTCAAACCTCAATGTGATTTAAAAAGTTACACTAAATTTGTCAAAGGATCGATGGATCACATTTTGAACCATCCATGAACTATCTTGGATGATATGGTTTTCTAAATCATTTTTCTAATCGAGAATGTGGATTAAAAATGAGGGTTGTGGAATTTACACAAATATACATGTCGTTCTTTAATGACATACCTCATATAGTCCACGAATAGATTTTTTTTTCTGATGGGGGGAATTCCAATTTAACTAATCCATTATTTATTGATGAATGGATCATAGATTCCTTATCAATTTGAAAAAAAAACATTGGTCCTATGAAAAAGACTTCGTGTATCAATATTTTGAGAATGAAAAATTGTTCCATGATGAGATTCAATAATAGGAGAGTATCAAAATGATTGATTTATGAAGGAATTACCATTAAATTCATTAATATTTAGAGATATAGATTCGATAAAAGGGAAATGTCCTTAAAACATGCATTCTGTAGACATTTCATAAATGATCTATGACTCTAATACGTTTTGGCCTTTCGAACCATTGATTGGGAAATTTCAATCCATATTAATGAATATAATCAAGAGAAAAGTGGTAGATCAAGAAAAATCATAATGAATAGAGGTTCTTTTATCAAATATTTCATTTACATATCTTCAAAACAAATTTATTAATTTGTGCATTGTTATGGAAATTTGTGAATCACTACAGAAGGATGGGGGAGTCTCTGAATGTTAGAGGGCTTGTTATTTTAGGAATTTAATGTAAAAAGGGCATAAATGTTTACAATGATGTATTTTAGAAAACTAATTTCCTAGAAACATGGTTCTATTTAATTGTTGTATGAAAACAAATTTTTCTATTCACCCTCAATAGGCTCCTAGAGAAAATATATGACATGAAAAAAATTTAAAAATAGTGTCGTTGGATCCAGATCTTTATTCATTGTTCGACCATAGGGATATCACGGTACTTAAATCCATGTGACTGTAATCGATCAAATTATACATTATTTTTTTTTCATTAAACTTTTTATGGTTTGGAAAGTCCATTATTAAACAGTATACCCATTAAATATCCTTCAAAACACATTAAAACGTTTATAAAATCTCTAGAATCAACATAACAAACTCATTATTCAAAAGTAAAATAAAAAATGATTAAATTTAATAATATTTCAACTAAAACTTTTTGTCATTTAAAATATTTCACATTAATTCTGTATCAATCTCATGATGAATCTCTAGGTATCTTACTCTAACAACACATTCCACTGAGTTTGAGTATCTACCTTATGATACCATATCTTATAATGGATTTTATTACGTTTCCATAGATTCTTAAGATGAAATACTATAGTACCACACCGAAAAATATCACTATACCCTATAGTATACATATAAAACTCTATGTATAATGTGTCTAGATCAAGGCCAACATGATCAATGTGGATGATATTTGTGGGATTGGGCATGTGCCTATATAGGTGAGAAAAGAAAAACGAATCATGTATACCATAGTAAATATATATAAGATCTATATAGTTCACCTCTAGTAGAGTATACTAAATGATAAAAATGTGTCAACCATAATGTAATGAAATATCCTATTTCAATTAAAATCATCAATTTTTAAACCAAGGATTGAATCTCCAAAAACCACTAGTCACCTATATATAAGTCAAAAAGTGTTTACCCATATGGTTGAATTATAATATAATCCTTCTCTGATATATTGTCATCCTCTTCTAAATTATCTGCACTCTCCCATTTTTTTCTGGTAATATAATAATCCCTGTAGGTGATGCCTCACTAGCCACCTTCCAACAATGCACTACACAATATATACTACAATAAGTAGACTCATAAGGATTCATTTGAATCAAATCATTTTAAATTATTTTCTAATAAAACCACATACAGGGATAACATTTCATCATATTCTCTATAAAACAATAAAAAATAGCCAATGGATATCCCATAAAACTTAAATCATTCATAACTCATATTTATCAAATTTAAGGTAGATTTTTCTTAGTATTTTATATGTCCCATTAGAATTATTCTTAACCAGGAAAAAAACTATGAAAAATTTTCATATTTTAAAATAATGATGAAATGAGACAACATGAGATCATAAAAACTCATAAACATATAGCATTGCATACACATCATCAGAGTGAGTATCATGGATTAGGAAGAAATGAAAATATTTCATTAATATTTTAGTAAAACATATATAGACTCATGACTATATAGGGTCCATGGTATCTGTATCAACAAATCCACCATGAAAACCACACCCAAACACAAGGAAATATGATGTGGTCATATAAAACAAAGATATCACTAGTGCTATGCCATAATCCTCTAATAGATAAGGCATCAATTTATTCCCATTTCATCTCTTCATCACTATTCGTCCTAATTTAAACCTAAATTCAAGGTACATCATTATCACTCAATGATTCTAGTCCAACATGTTTTAATATTTGTATACCATCCATAATCCCCTAATGGAATCATAGAAAACAACACTCTAATGTATTAATATCCCATCAAAATCTTCATTGACAATCTATGTATGGGGTCTCCACCTCTTAGTTATTCCCACATCATCATACATTTAAATATCGCTTCCTGACAATCCTTCACCATTTTTACTAAATAATATCTAGTTTCTAATGGATTACAAGTCAAAAATCCCTAATCTTTAGAAACAACCATCATATAATTGACCAAAAATATATTTTACAAAAAATTCCTTCAAACAGTCATTCACAAGGCTCCAATGAATCCTTCGACTTGTTTTAACGAGCATATATAAACACGCTATGTTTAATTATTATATTGTTAATATTAATGATGAATTTAAATAGACAAACTACCGAGCGACTGAACATAAAATTGAGGACTCCCTATGTTATGATATGATATAGTATATTATGGTACATGTACTCATAAACCCATTGTGTTAGAGATAATGTACAAAAAATTCATATCTAAGACAATAGAATCCAACTATATGTCTAGGTTTTGTTAGTCTTTCAAAATCACCCAATGTCAAATCATTCTATATTTTCTTAAAGTGAAATTGTTATTAAAATACCCATTAACCAATATCTTATTATTATTATGATTTATTATGTCATAAAAAATATGCTACAGAGTAACCTTTACCTTGTACACATCCCATATCAATGATGAACAACAACTGATACTCTACCCTGTGCTTCTACCACAAATTGAGGCCCATATAAGTGAATTTATAGAATATGATCATGTATTTATCCTATAATAAAATCCTCCCTAAGATGATAAAATGACCCCAACACTATAAATAATTTTCCATAGATACTAACTCTTTATATTAGGTAGGATAGTTCCACTCATGGTGTCAAATCTATCATGACTAGTAACTCATTTAGATTTTTTGAAAAAAAATTCAAAAAACCATGATCATTTTGATATTATGTTTTTTAAGAAACACTTTTTATCTTGTGTTACATAGATCACTAATATTATGATTCATTACATTAAACACTGATTATAACTTCTATAACAATGAACACTAAGTTGAAAAGAAACATGGAATACTATAAAAATGTTATTATTTAATATGATTGTTTTCATTTCGATATTGAAATTTTTTGTGTGAATAGGATTCACTAAATTATTATAATATATTTTTTAGGCATGTATGTATAAATAAATTTTTTATTACCAATTTATTATAAATGAAATTTAAAAAACCATTTTCAAATTAAGGATATCTTTTTTGGAAATATTTTCTATCCAAAATAATGTGGTTCACATAAACGAATCAAAATAGTTTTAGTGAGATATTTTAATTAAATTATAATATTATATATTAAATAAAATATTTTTTAGTCATAAATTTCATTTTTTATACAAGAGATAATAAAAAAATAAATTTATATGCCTAAAACTATATTTTTATGAAATGTTTTTTGTCGCATATTTGAAAAACAGTTACCACAAATATTTAAAAAACAATTTATAAGAAAAACCAATCTTCAATTTTTTGATATATATGTACAAATATGATCAGTGATATTTTTTAAATTTTAATAAAAGTATAAATTTTTTGATAAAAATTGAAAAATGAAATTTTTATTACGAATTTCCATTTATTTTGTCATTTAAAACATATATTCTATGATGGTTTTAAGTATACCATTAGATAAATTATATTTATATTATTCATATTTACATAATTGGAATAAATTTAGTATAAGATTTTGTTAAATACGGTTTTAAATAATTTTTATACTTTCTCTTCGGAAAACTGCATTCTTATTGTGTATAGGGGTTTAATTTTAAATTCAATTTTTAAAATTATTGGAATGTATTTTTTGAAAATATATTCCATATTTAGAATTATAATTTTATTTATTACATAATATTAATAGACTAATTTTATATCTTTTTGAATAATAAAAGTTATAAATATTAGTTACCGTAGTGAAGGTAAAAAGGAGTTCACCAAGGGATTCATATAAAATAATAAGTGGTAAAATGAACAAGAATCTTTTCCACCACTTAATTTTTAGACATATATCTACTTAATAACCTATGTGGTTCAATATTGAAACACATTTGATATTTGTGACATGTTAAAAATATGGGTAAAACTTCTTCATTCAATTCATTATAATTGTGCCCCTCACCTCAGATATAAAATTCCCCCATCATATATCTTCAAATCAAAAAATGTCAAAATAACAATAGTTCAACCAAGACCATCCCAAATAACATCCCCAATTCACTCCTCTCATCCTGGACTACAGCCTCATGAGGTGATGTAATTTGTTCATGATTTATAAAAATGCTAATAAGGACAATATTAATGTAAATATATGATATATATGAAATAAAAACAAATATGTAATGTTAATATATTACTCACCATTATTTATTTTCTTCCATTAATAAAATGTAATCAACATTCATACATAACAATGACCTACCATCTCCATGAATGATGTATTCAATTTTCTATTTTTGAAAATTATTGATAACTC
This sequence comes from Viscum album, assembly GCA_963277665.1. NCBI lineage: Eukaryota > Viridiplantae > Streptophyta > Magnoliopsida > Santalales > Viscaceae > Viscum > Viscum album. Next base: position 811,344,230 of record OY728161.1, on the reverse strand, counting down.
TAAATACATATATACTGAATATATATGATACTAAAATAATCGATAAAAATATGGAAAGGATGGATCAATAATGATATAATATGTAAAAAAGATTAAAGAAAAGCATACTTGAAACAATAAAACTGTTTTTAATGAAAAATTGCATTAATATTTAATTGTTAATAAATGGTTAACAAAACATCATCGATAAATAATATATTACATGATACAAATAATTATGTTTCTATAAAAGATATAAAATTATATTATATTTGTTTTAGAGGAGTTGTGATTGTGTATGAAGGAAGTCAAGACTTATGGTGAGGGATTTCCATCTCACTTTTTATTTCTATAAGACACATTATATATTCACCAACTATTTTTTATTTGGATGATATAATTCCCACAAATGAATTATATGAGGACTATCCAGAAAATTATTGTAACAATAAATATAAAATTTTTGTATCCCTCAAACATCATGGTTATTATTCAATAGTAACCAAAGTGGTATGTTATTGTTTTCCCAAATATCCTTCTTTAGGATAGAAGTTATATTAAGAACCTCTCTTCCAATATTAGGTATATATAATTCTACATAGATATGTTTCAGTATGAATCTAAATCATTTAATTATTCTTAATAATTCATTTTATTTTATCCTTTAATGGTTCAAACCATTCAAATGATACAAAAATGGTAAGGGTTTCATTTAAAATTCTCATTTAATATCAGGATTGTTTATGATTATGTGTCAAGGATGAAATATTTTCATTTATCTCACAAAAAACTCATGAATTTTCATATTCTAGAGTTATTTCAAGATAATAAATGTTCCCCCATAATTTTCATGTCTTTATATACAAATTATTCCAATGAATGATTATAAGGAAAACCAAATATATTTCACCATTATATTGAGAACACTTTTTCATCCATATAAATTATTTATAAAAATGATTTTAAAAATATTTTATTTTTACCTGATGGATTGAGTAATTAAATTATAACCAATTTTTTTCTCATTAATAGATTTTTTAAATTGATTATTTTTTAATTTTTATATATAAGTACTATATTCCACTTAATAAACATGTTAAATTAATATTATTTATTTATTTATTTTTTTGAATGAATGTGATTTCCACCATCACGAAAAAAAATTCCTTGATCAATCTGTTATATGGTTAAAATTATAATTTCAATGAAATATATTTTTAAATTGATTTTTATTTTTTAAAAAACATTCTCTAAGTGGAAGGTTTATTTTCCTCTATAGATTATTTTATTTATCCTCAAAGAATACATTATATGTTTCTATACTTATTTTATGAAATGAAATTGTAGTTTTAATATTTTATTAAAATAACATTTTGATAGTGGAAAGGTTATTTTCACCATGAAATTTTCCAAGGATGGTGGCTATGTTTTAAACAAAACTGGTTGGAAAAATATCATCCTAAAATGCATTGGGTGAATAATGATATCTCAATAGATAAATAATACTAGAGTGGGAATAAACCCAATTCATTAAGGGATTCCTTCCACTATGATAATATTATTAGTGGACAATTTATACTGTGATGGATTTGGATGTAATTACACTACACTATGACAGACATGGAAATGAGAATTGACTATAATGGAAAAGGTTTTCTATTTTGATTTGTATTCCACAAATAAAATAATTATTTCAGTATTATAATATCATTGATAATATCATTTTAATCAATTATTATTTATCTTTTCTGAACTACAATGATTTATTCCATAATTCATGTTTATGATCTCTGATTTTAAGGGTTCTCTTTACAAATATTATGTTCATGTTCTAATACTAATATAATCATATTATTCTATTGTGTACATTGATATCTCATTTTTTTACCCTTACAAAGTATGTGATATCACCCTTTCTTATGATTCAGATAATGTTCTAGATCTGGATGCCACAGAAAAGGTGCTATGTACCTGGTTGTTCACATGCCCTAAAGTTCATTTCCCCAAACACCATGTGTTTCTTACTAGAAATGAGGGCCTTGGGTGTGAAAATGGAGAAACTATTCCCTTATTGGAAGAGTGTAACATTGTTGAACAATAATATTCAATAGCAGAAGAAATAAATACCATACAAATTAAAAAATAAATATAATACTAATAATAAATTTAACAAGATGTAAAAATATAAAAACGATGATGCTTCCAATCACATGTTCTAAGAAACCAGCCAAATCAGGATATACTGTAGTTAGATACAAAAAACAATACCATGTTACAAAAAATAAAAAAAATAAAACATAGAAGAATCACATGTCTCATCTTGGTCCCATGGTCTCCTACTCCCATTCACCAACAAAGTAACCATGAAGGGTTTTTGCCCATATTTACACCTTCATCAATATAATATGTATTGGCCCCAAAGCATGTCCCAAACAAGGAGTAAGAAATAGATCCTAAAAGGTATCCACACTATATTTTTTCATATGTATCAATGTATATATGAAATAATTTCTATGAAAAATTGAAAAACAATAAAATATGAAGTACTAAAAAGTAAACAATCCAACAAGTCATATTTCCATTTATATTCAGTTCATGATCATTAAACAAATCGATCCCATTTAGTTGTAAACATATCATGATCCGACCATAGTCCATCAATCCCCCATATCATGTAATCACCATATGTGTCTCCAAAGATCATCTAAATAGTTGTTAGGGAAGACTAAATCATTGATTAAGATTTTTCTTGGTGGACGAGTCATAAGGCATTCCACAGGATATTCAGATAAAAAATTATCCCATATATAGATAAAAAATCTTCATGGATGAAAAACATAGCCCCACCCATGGGCATAACCAATCCTCACTAACCCATATAAACAATCCACCCCCACATTCATAGAAAATCCTCTCTCACCGGTATGACACAACATCACTCATAGGTATGAAACCACCTCACTCCTTGGAATATAAAAATATTTCATGTAGTTATAGCACATGACAATTGAATTTTATGATTATACTATTACATGGAAAACATTGATTAACTCTCATGGGAAATTCATAATACAAGACTAACATGTAATCTAACATTTACGAGGCATAATGATATTTTATCTCATGTGGTTAAACATTTAATTGTCCAAAATTTCTTTTAAAAACCCATTAATAGTGACAAAAAGAAATTCCAAAGGAATCCTAGGAAGAAATGGATAAAAAATGATTATCCAAGAAAACACACCTATGGGGTGTCCCTTAATCAATTACAACAAGCTTAACATTCTTCAATTCTTATAATTAATCACCTAATCAACTTTATTCATAAACACGAGAAAAAATATCAACCATGTGACACCCTAAAAATGTATGAGTGGAACTCCGACATATATAGACCACTCAAAAATTTCCAAAAGGATCAATACCGACTACCTCGTTGTTGTATGTCTCTCCTCGTTAAGCGTCAGCCTATAATTCAACCTAGAATAGAGTACATCTACAAAATGATCTTAAACCACCAATATTTTTTAACTAATTAAATAGGATTAATAACAATGAATGGATCAAGAGGAATCGAAAGAATTCTATAGGTATTAAAATGCACTTGATAGTGTATATATCCGAGTTCGGATGGAGAAACAGGAGCCCAAACTGTCCTTAGGTGCAGTTGCTTGAAAAATCTTGTGAGTTATGTTTTATCTATTTTTACATAAAACAAGGATACTACCTCCATTATAAAAAACCCTAATGGTAAATTACATGATGTGTAAAACGTGTACATGATGTGTATGTACATGATGTGTACCCCATGTACACAGTGTGTACCTATCCTGCATCTATATTTTTGCATTTTTTCTCCCCATCATTCCCAATAACAGCCTAATGGCCCATGGCCTTACTTAGGGTTTATGATAAAATTGAAGGGAAAAACATTTTAGCCAAAATAAAAGATTTGTACATCAATAATGGCCCAGTATCTTATAAACATACCCCATTAAAGCAATTTTTCACAGAATTTCATTTCCACAGGTGGTGAAGAAACCTTAGAAAATAACTCAAGCCACTGAGCATTTACATTGGCCTTCTGCTCCCAGATCTCATCTGACACTTTGTTGGGATACCATACCACCCTTACTAGAAGAACTGACTAGCCTCTAAGAACCTTTATTAAACTATCATCGATATGAATCAGATTATCATCAAAGGATGCATAAACCTAAAGGTCAACCTCGTTGGGATGAAAATTGAGAGACAATTCTGAATCATTGCGTCACAACTTAGATATGTGGAATGTGTTGTGGAAGGTTCGGTACCTATGAGGTAACTACAATGGATAATAAACTAACACAAATCTCTCTTGAATCTCAAACATCCTAACATATCATGGTGAAATTTTACACAATCTCGTTCTATGACAATGTCCAATCCTCTATGAAACAACCAAGAAAACCATATTCTTGAACTCAAACTCTAGAGTACAACTACAACGATCAGAATACGAATTATGACGAGACTTCATGGTATCCACCTGCTTTTGAATCAATAGGACCCACTCAGAAGTCTCATTCACAAGATGTGGTTCATGTAATGTTACCTCATCAACCTCCAGCTAGCACATGGTTGATTGGCCTGGCCTACCATTAAACCCCTCCTAAGTTTCAATATCTATAATTACTCTGACACTGTTATTGTATTAAAATTCAATCACAGGTATATCATTCTCCCAAGCACCCCTAATGTCTAGGATGCATGCTTGGAGCATTTCCTCCAGCACCAGTATCATAAGCTCTTAAATGACGTCAATATGGGGATGGTATGTTGTTCTCATAAGAACTTGTGTACCCATCGCACTCTGAATAATATTATAGAAATGAGATTTAATGTGGGCATCCTTATATGAATGTATATAATGAGGGGTGCCATGAAGTCATACCACATGACGGATATATTGATTCCCAAGATCATGGAATCCAAAGGCTTCTTTTATCGGAATGAAGTGGGAAACCTTAATATGTCATTCATCCACCCCCAAAGCATCGTTACCTCTTGGTGACCTTGAAATCCAAGTCACAAAATCCATCATGAAAACATACAATTTCCTCTCTATAATTAGTATATAATGTAAAATTATGGTTGTCTGTTAATTTCTTGCCTTCACCTGATGGCATTTGTAACACCTCATAACAAATCCTGCCACCTACCTCTTTATTCCTAGCTACCAGTAATGAAAGTGCATGTTGTAGTACATCATGGTATCTCTAGGATGCACTGCATTTGCTGAAGTAGGAAACACCCACATCAAGTCATCACATATTTCCGCTGGAACCCATACATTTCCATGGATATGTATGATCTCATCATCATCTATTGTTCAACTAGGAGGTGGATCCTCACCAACAACGCTCTCTCATAGGACTAGGCCATCAAAATCTGATAGCTGCCTCATCCTGAATCGATCCCAGAAGGTAGAAGTCATAGCTAAAGAATAAAAAAAATTATTTTCATTGATTATCGTTTACCTCCAAATTCATATTAGAGAGCAAGGAAATAATCCTACACATATTATTGTCCTCTTGCACAGTTTTTATTTGATTAATCCTTCTCAATTCTTTAGCTATTGCATTTACTTTCCCAGGTGTATAGGAAAGCTCTAAATCAAAACACTGAATGTAATCCACCAACCGTTCTAGTATCAAATTCATGTCATGGTGAGAAAATATGTATTTTATTCTTTATTTATTTATATAAATAAAACAACATGCTCCATGTAAATAGTATCTTCAATATCACAACACATATATGACAGCACCTAAATCCAAATCATGCATAGTGTAATTTCTCTCATGAGACATAAACTATTGAGACATTTAAGCCACAACACGATCTTCTAGAATCAACACTACACCCAGCACAATGCATAAATTGTAAGAATAGACTATATAACACTTTCCATTGCCTGGAAGTATCAGGACTTGTGTTGATTTAACTCTCACCTTCAGCTCCTAACACGCTATCTCGCAAGCATCCGACCACACAAACATCACACCGTTCTTAGTCAATCACGTCGAAGAAACATTTCCGTGCGAGAAATCTTCTGTAAAATTTCTATAGTACTCAGCTATCGCAAAAAAATCCATATTACAAACATGTTCTCGAATCATTACAAGGAAACTACTTCCAGCACCTTCTATGGTCCACTAACACTCTTATCTCTGAGATAATTTGACCCTAGAAGTGATTCATTTCCATCAAAAAGTTCCACTTTGTGAGCATAGAATAAAACTAATTATTTATTAGTGTATTAAAAATGATCTCATAATCGTTGGAATGGTTGTGTCAATTGGGGGAAAACACCAAGATATCATTGATGGAAACCACCACAAAAAAATCCAACTAATGATGTAATACATGGTTCATTAGCACAATGAAAACTACTAGCACGTTCCAGAGACCGAACTACATAACTAGAAACTTATGTAGACAGTACCTTAAATGAAATGTAGTTTGAGGTATGTATTTAGCTCAAACACATACATGGTGACATACTAATCTAAAGTTGATTTTCAAGAACACATGGGCTCCTCAACGACGATCAGACATGTCATCTATCGTGGTAAAGGATATCAGTTTTTAACCATCATCTGGTTCAGTTTTAGATAGTCCAAACATTACCAGAGGGTACCATCCTAATTTTTACAAAAATGACTGATGAACCCCATAGAGTATTATTGGGTCGGATAAACCCATTTTCCTCTAAATCTTATATCTACCTATAGAGATATAGAATCCCCATCGTAGCCATCCTATAAAAAGGAATAGATACTGGTGAATCTCCTAAAACTAGCTTGATTGTGAACTCCACCTCTTTCATCGGTGGTAACCCTGAGATTTGGTCTAGGAAAACATACCCCAAATGATCAACCACTGAAGGGAAATCAGTTTGACATGTCACCTATTCATCTAGATATAGACTCGTAATATGGGATATCACTCCACACATACCATGATGTTGTGGTCTAGCTCAACCTACATGGATATACTACTATCATTTGTGTACGAAAAATCGTCCATTTGATGATGTGAAACTCACCCTAAAATGATATCAATTGATAAAGGTTGTAAAAGGAACCAACCCATAAATTTCTATAATGAAATCAAATATTTTCATCACTAAGACATATGGATCCCATAAGAAGTTACACCACAAACCTCAAGGGGGAACTCCTTTCATTTACACACACCATATGTTCTTATCCTTAATCGAGTGTATAGCATCATAACATAATCAAAAGAGAAAACACAGAGCCCATGGCTCTCTACAATGGTAATAGATGTTAAACTATGTGAATCCACTATATCAAAGAGGGCAGAAGATAAAATGGAGGTGACTAGAATAGTACATCTAACAGTAGATGGTACAAAATCCTGCCCTTATTTGGTCTATTTCACTATATAGGTTTAATAGATACCATGACCCTATGACACTGTCTTGCTACACTGAGTTGTTAAACCCTCTTATGGTTTTATCCCTGGGGTTTGGCTACCCGGCCATAACCACCACCTTGACATGAATGACCTGAATCAACGTAGATTCCACTATGATGAGAATACATTGACCCTGGTCTTGAATGTGGAGTTGGGGAAAAACATCTCTCACTAGAACATGGTGAAAACCCCATGCATAACTGTTGTACATGACCCATCTTTCCACATGCTCGACACTCAACTCGGTAAAACAGACAATATAGTCCCATATTCCTAGCTCTCCCACACTGGTAGAAACCTTCTTTGATGCCATAAGAAAATTTCTAACTACTCATATCACCACAAGAATTCTCCATATGACTCTTCTTTATCCTATTCCAGACAGTACTAGAACTCGGTGCCAAACATCCCTTGTTTTCACCTCCACCTTCTAGTGTGAAATTCTCGATAAGTAATGCTTGATTCATTATGACATATACATAGGGATACCTAGAAACGTTCACCTATGACCAGATTTCGTACCAGAGACCATCCTCAAATCAAAAATCCCTCAATGTCACATAACCCATAAGAATTAGTTAAAATATCTGAATCTTAACGAAAAATTCTGAATTGTACACCACTGACATAGAAAAATGCTCTAGATGCATAAACTCTTAGGCTCAATTGGACCTCAATGTCTTAGTATAATATTAATTTTAGAAGACCACCTAAAAATAAACCCATTCCATGTCCTGATGAAGCTCTGTCTGAGTGGTAACATACTGAAACCTCTTGGATGAATGACAATACAAATTAGTCATGAGCTTGACCCTTCTCTGAGGAGGTGTCTCCAGATGCTCAAAGATAAGAAGCACAGATTCCAACAATTACTCTGTAGCCTATGGACCACCACCACATGAAATCATAGGTGGATTCTACTGATTCAATACTTAAATCAGTTCTACCATAGATGTGGAAGTATAAAGAACTCCCAAGAAGGTTTTCATAATCCTCATGAAGCCTTCATGGAGCATCGCATCTGCACCTCTATCCTATATAATATCTGGTGCCGTAATAAACACATATGGGGGATCTTTTGGTAGCACAAGTCCTACCACCTCTTGTGTATGATAATTTCCCCTTTCCTATAATACAACTTGAGGTCATCATAGTGGCATGACTCTGCATGGTCAATAACACCCCATAGTTCAGGATTATTATATTGGTTTTCAATTCAAGGGTTTCAAATTCAAACAGAAGATACCATCAAAGGTAACAAAGAGTAGTACATGACATGTAGACGCAAACACACCATGTACCCTCAAGAATTCAACTGATTGTGTTCTCTCCCTAGCACAAGCATGTAAACTCCCTGGTTACACAACATGTTTGTCTGGTTTCTGAATAGAATGTCCCTAATTCTCCCCCAAAACCCCCATTTTAGAAGATTAAAAAAATGGTATGCCAAATTATGATCAGTGGGGATATATACTCCCAAAAAATAAAATCTTGGCATGAACCAACCCTACATCATAATGAGATTCCATATATTATAACAACATGACCCACCAAATTCATATCCAAGGGGGACCATACCACATAGGGTCAATGTTTGGAATCCATCCCTTTCATATTATAACATGATTCAATATAATTCCAAAACATGTTCAACCAAATTCTAATACATGAGGGCAGATACACCTCAGGGATCAATGATTGGTGTCCATAAATGTCAAACCATAACATGTAGCATTACACATATCAAAATAGTTGGAATACCTACCATATTACCTATCACAATATCAAGCATATAGAGCATGACATCTATCACAACGACATGAAATCTGCAATGATCCGAAATGTCATTGCAAGAATGCATGACATGTGATTTTATCTAGTTACTAAATGATGTATGAGATGGAATTCCCTCATATATTTATGTTTCAATGAAATAGTACCAAAATGATATCAATAATAATAGAATAATACATGTGTGTCACCAAATGGTGAAATAAATAAAACTATAATAGCTCAAAAGTAAAAAAATCCTAATTTAGTTCAGGGTAATTCAGATTTTCCTAGTACGCGGGGTAGATACTCCCGGGAAAAGATTATTACTAATTCCATTTCAATTCCTAAAACATTCTATTTTAGGAAAATAATTATCATATCAGATAAAAATAAAATCCTCTAATACCACTTTGTAACCTCCCATATGCAGATTCCAATGAACATGCCCTCTATACTTAGTTAGTCATAATGCCTCATGAATATTTTCCTAGAAACCAGAGGTTTTCGACTAGTTTTGAGGTCCTAGAGTGTGATGTTGACAAAACTATTCCCCTATTGGAAAACTATAACATAGTGGAACAGTAATATAAAATTGATAAAGCATTAAATACCTTAAAACTAAAAAACGGAATACATCTAACAATGATAACCAAAAGTGATAACATATAAGAGATGATACATCCTATCACTTGCTCTAGGAAAGAATCCAATACAATATACACTGTACTTATATAGAAAATTCACTACCAATGTATAGAAACACAGAAGAAACCTCATAAGAATCACAAGGATGGGATTGATCCCATGATCTTATGCTTCTAAATATAAGATCAAGTATGCGTAGAAGTCCACTTGATGTTATCAATACCAGCAACAATATAATCTGTTTGGGCCCAACTTCTTGACAAAAAATAGTGTATGATATAAAAACTCTATGTAGGGAAACACCCAATATATGTGTCTATCTGTTAGTGAGTATATGGAAGAAGTAGTGAACAAAAAGGAAAAATGGTAAACTAGGAAGTACTCAAAAGTAATAAATCATACAAGTCCTCTTTCCATTTATATTTATTTTATATTCATTAACCATTCTTATTAACATGAATTGTAAACATCTTGAGATCTGAACATAGCCAAGAAATCCTCCATATCAATTAAGCACAACAGATGTCTTGAATGACCATCTAAAAATTTATAAGAGAATATCAAATACAAGCTTGTACATGGCCTTGGAAGACACATCATAAATAATTCCATCAGATATTCAGTTCAAAACCTCACCCGTATTCATAGAAAAATCTTTCCCACAAGAATAACATAACCTCTTCTATAGGAATAAACAATCCTCACCCACACACGTGAAACAACATCACCATAGTAATTACACAACCTCGCCTGCATGAATAAAACAACATTTACAGCAGGAATATAACATAATAAGTGCACATTCATATTAAACTATTAAATGGAAACTATTTATCAACTCACATGTAAAATTTATATACAAGCGAAACATGTAATCTAGCAGTTACAAGGCTTGATAATTTTTTATCTCATGTGGGTAAACATTTCATTAGGAAATATTTATTTTAAAAATCTCTTATACGGGGAAAAAAGACATGCCCAATGGAATCCTTGGTCTAAATGGTTCAGCATTGGTTATTTTAGGGAAATTCACCAATGGTGCGTCCATTAATCAAACCCAAAAACCTCATCATGCTTTAATGAATATAATTAATCATCTAAACAACTTTAGGCATCAACATGAGAAAATATATCCCCAAAAAGGCACTTTAAAAAATGGTGGGTGGAACTCTAGAACATATTAACCACTTGATAATTAACGAAAGGCCCTAGACCACATTCCATTTAGTTTCATGGATCTCCTCATTTGATGGTGGCTTTCTATTCAATGAAGAATATAATAGATCTAAAAAATTAGCATAAATACTCATAATATGATAAATATGTAGAGAGGAAAAATCACAAGGAATGACATAACATGAATCGAGAAAATACTGAGGGGATTCCTACACACAAGATAGTGTCTAGATAGGAGTTCATATAAAGAAATGATAGTACAAATGGCCCCCCAGTGCAACTGTTAGAAATACCCCGCAGGTGAGCTTCTGTCTGTTTTTACAGAACCGGAGTCCACTGCCGCTTTAATAAAAAAACCCCATTGGGAAAGAACACAAATCATAGGTACATGATGTTTTCCCCAAATTACATGGTGTGTACCAAACCTATATCCATTTTTCTTCATTTTTCTCACCTTCATTCTAAATAAAACCAAAACTAGCCCAATGTTCAGCATAGGGTTTTATCCAAAAAGCATGGTTAACAACATTTAATAAAAAAGATAAGAACATTTCATCAAGAAATCCACAATATATTACAATTACTTTCACCAGGAAATGATGACATGTATTATGTATGATTTGTCTTATAATGGTTCTAGTTAGTTATAACATAGTGGGAGATGATGTTGTTCACTTATGTACCAATTGATTATTTATCCATGTTTCTGAATTAACAATGCCTAAATGAATATAGAATGGATATTTATTTTATATAATATATATTCACCTATTATGATGTCATATTTTTGAATGAAATATTTGGGCCTCTACAGGACCCATAATCTACTACATTGTGTTTCCCCCTTTGTCTTCCCCCAAGAAAACATTTAATGTAATCAATAAATTGAATAACCAACCCTTATCCCAAGAATATTTACCTAATGATTTGTAGTGAACATAATTGTGAACACATTAAATTCATTATCATAGTTTTCTAACCACATAAAAACATACATTTAATCATTATTTTAGTCATAAATGTTGATAAATATGGGAATCCATATATAAAATTATAATTAAATATTGTTAGATTCTTTTTTCCCATGATCATGATCTTGTTTCTATGATATATCAAGGACTTTTCTTCCCCATATTACTCTATGTAAATATATATAACATTATATGATACCAAATGACCCATGAGTTTATCATTATTTATATAAAAAATAAAATTCAATAGCTTTAAAATGACATTAAATCCACTATGTTCATTCAGGACTATCTCGATTTGTCTTCCATGATTCTCAATGATCAGTGAGTAAATGAGAATTATTCCAATGAAAAAAATAATGAGTTACTAAATATTTTAGCCGAATCTCAATTTTATGAGACATGCGAACACTAACAATTCATTTTTTCAATCTAAAATACATGAAAAATTACTCATACTACATATAAACACTCAAAAACTCTATCATCAAAATATTCACCTCCGTAAAAAACTGTTTATATCATGATTTTAGATCAATTTTTGTAGAATTTTATTGCTCCAATTATATGATAAAAGAGATCATCGATCATTTTAAATGTCATATTTTCTCCCCTACTACATAATCTATCATTTTTTAATTTATGTATAGTCAAATGTGATGATCCTAATTTCGTTAAAAAAGTGAACCCAAGGATATGTTCTTGGAAATAAAAATCCTTTTTATTCCAATTCCCTAGGACGATCCGTTATCTCCTTCAACCAGCATATTTAAAAATGATACGGGGGTATCAAAACAATTTATACACTAAATATGAGATATAGATTGGATTCAAATACTCTATTAGTGGGAAGGAATATGATGTAATCCCCAAAAAATATTGATTTAAATCCACATATACCAGAAAAAATGAGGCGTCATCCATTAATTCCACTGAATGTTCAAAACCAACATTCAACAACATGATATTCATAATTTGGATGATGTATAGACCATCACTACATTCATACAACTCTTACTCATCAGTCATTATGAACTTCTCTCCCATGTGTGACATAAATGTTACCGGTCAGTAATATTAGTCATTGTGGTCCAAAAAAATATTCATCAAGACCATTTTAAGATTCACATTAAATCTATTTATCTCTAGAATCATGAGTTAAAATATATTTCTATAACTAGAAAAAAATATTTAAAAAAATTACTTGCTAAATATGATCATATTTCATGTGCAATAGTGTATTTATGAAAGGAATATCAAATTTTAATTAGATGTGTAACTAATGTATATAACAAACAGTTGTAGAAATAATCTATTATGAATTAATAGAATAAAAAATGAACTAACTATTTTATAAGTGTTCCTGATGATTCCACAAATATTATACAGTTCCCCACCTTCGTCCCCTAACGTCTGATTCACTATATAAACTCGTCATGCCTCAACTCCAACACCTTGTACTTGAGGCATGTGTCTCATCTGATTCATCTTTATCTAATACTAATTGGGAGGGATCATACTATATCCTTGGAATCCAAACCACATATACCACGACACCATAAAAACATTTGTTAATGGTCTGGATAGCGGAATTGTGGAGCATCCATATATTATGAAACAGCATACAATTACTCAAAGGATTGGTACATGCCATATTGTAATGTTAGACAATCCCACATATGAATGACTATAGAACCACTCTTATTCAATAATATGAATCTATACTTTTATTCACCTATATACCACAACCTTCATTCATTACCTTGTTTGTCCTCCCAATTCTATAAGAAGTGTCACTCATCTCAGCTGTATGAGTTCAACCGGCTTAATCCTAATGTGTTGGAAGATCAAAGAATGCAAAATTATGATATTAGAGTTCTTAAATAGTTAGGAATTTTTTTATAACCTCTTAGAATATCAGATGATCAACACACTTTAACAAAAATTTGACCACATGTAATATACCGATATCAAATTTTATGGCATTTATGGAATCATTTCTATCCTTGATTGGATAAAAGAGAAGAAGTTCAATTATTTGAGTAGGTTTTCTATAGATACCCTCATGGATCCATAATATATATCTATGAAATAATTTTCTTTGGATGGACCTAATATACCTGGAAATAAATACATAAACAACATTCCTTTGAAGGCCGCCAATGAAAACCCCACACATCAACACTTTTGTCATATGGAAATCCAAAATTGACCGGAGGGTCCCAAATGATAAAATTACACAAGAATAAAAGATTTTTCCACCATTGTAGAGATCCAATAGAACACACACGTGATGATTTATAACATGTATTTGACATACTTTTTTCCTCTCAGTCCACAAAATGGCTTGTGGATGATGGGACGAAAAGTAAAGAGATTAGTGAATCAAAATATTATCTACTCATAATTCATTGGAATTTATAATAAAAATAAATACAGTTTGTAATGGATCCAAAAAAATGACCCGCATTTTTAGTATACATGGTATGCTTATGTGAATCCTCATGTATATAATGTAGTGAAAACAATTGTGTGTCCCTTACAGAGAGAATTAAATAATATTTTTGGAATAAATTTTCAAAATTTATAGATGAACTATTAATCACATAAAATCATTATGAATGTAAATTAACAATCTATGACATCACAAAGAGATGCCCTTAGGTGGATTCCCATTCACAATGTATATCGCTCATACAAAAACCCATGGCTCATTGATCATGAACATTATCAACTATCATATTTATATAAAACACAATAGTACTATCATGATGAACCAATTAATGAAATAATTGATATATAACATTACTATAAAATATCGATATATCACTCCATCAGATAATTCTATTTTTTACCAAATTGATAACACAAATAAAATCTTTAAATAAAATAAGCATTATGATTCATATAAATGGTGTATATATGACACGTGATACTAAATGTCTAATTATAATTTATAAATACAAATAAATCATATTAAACATTAATAATAATCCAAAAAATTATAAATCATAAGTCTATAAAAATTGTGATGGTCAAACACATCATATATATAATACCTATGTCCAAAATATCCAAACTTTGTTATACCATCTCATTGATAAACAAAAATAAAATATTATGTACGCATGTATGATAGAATTGATTAATTCATTAACTAAAAACAATAGGTAAAATTTAAAATCCATATAACCACATGTATTCATCCCCATAAAGAGGTCGTCAAATAGGACCAATCGTATGAATTCTGATAATCGATATATTACACCCTTTGTATCATATCCATAAAATTGTGAATAAAACTAAAATAACACAGTGTAATAATGTAACACCCCGAGGATTAAAAATAAATTTAAATGAATTGATCATTATATATATTGTCACAACCCGTCCCAGTGGGGCCCGTGCCGCAACATCCCAAGCCCGCCTCTAATAGGCCAGGGACTGGTGACTAACACCGAGTAGGCATGCTACTAACATGGGAGGCATTGGAAATAAACCATCACACACACACACACATATCCAAGACCACAAAGATGAAAAGTAAAAACTACTAAAAATAGAAATGCATGCATACACTAATAAATCCCAACCAACAGAGTACGATAGGAATGGAATGTACAAAAAGTATAAAATCCTTGGGCAAAAGTACAAGCCCAACAAAAGAAAGTCTGTAACAAAGTCCAACCTATAAAAAACGTTTCTGGAACTACAGTATGTAGCCGTAAGAACACACCTCAACCTACCTGATCTCACTGGGTACTATCCGGTCCTAGTCCACCTAAAATCCTGTCAATGGCTCGCTCATCTGCACAAGAGAAGACACGTGCAGGAAATGACCATGGAAGGGTGAGTATAACAATACCCTATAGGACACCCCGAAGCCACAAAGGAAATACAAAAAGGGGAAATACCAGAAAGGAATGATAGAGTTCGCTCTACATAGTATATTTCTACAAAACATATAACATGAATATTCCGATATACTCATACACAATCGACTATGGCTAATACAACCACTACGATCCAACTCGGAGATTCTACTATGTCCGTAACAGGGAGAATACACTCCTAGGTCTGAATAGAGAGACGTGATGTACTCGTTCCGGGAGAACACACTCTGCAAGTACTATGTGAACATGTTGCTCATATGAGGTTCAAGACCAAGTCATGGGGTGATTCTGACAACTCAGTCTGATCTAATCCGCTATGCAGAGGATCGGTGCCTGGGTAATGTTGGTCACATCGATACCAAGAACTCTACCTAGGGTTTCAGGAATGAATAGAGGATCCGGGACTAGGTCTCACAGAGGGGATTCCAACAACTCTATTCAGGAAGTTCACCTTAAGAGATCATAGTCCTGTGTATAGGAAATGATACCAGAACCTTCATGGAAAGGACCAAGGGTACGAACCCTAAGAAAAATAGTCTATGTCACAGAAGGCAAGTAGATCAGGCCTTGAATAATTTATTACATGTCATGTAGTATTTTTACACGTCGTGTTCCTTGACCCCGGGTACTACCCGTGTAAAAGGCTCATGTCGTCTCTCTGGTATGTGTAAAACTCAACTACAGAACATGTAGAAAAGTACACGCCATGTTCTTGATCCCGGGTACTGCCCGTGTAAATGGCCCGTGTCACTCGTCTTGTCAGTTAGAAAGCAACTACACGGCGTGTAGAAGGATCACACGCCGTGTCTGAGCACCTGGTGCTCGCTCCGTGTATGCTGGCCATATTTCCGTACACGGTCTATGCTTGTATCAGTGTCACCTGCCCTTGTACCAGTACATGGGGTATCTCGTGTATCTAGCCGGGGAGGGGTATACATGGCGTGTCCTTGGCCATGTACCTTGCCCATGTCTGTGTCGCCTTCTCGTGTACCAGTACACAGGGTATCCCGTGTATCTGGCTGGGTCTGGTCGGGGAGGGGTATACACGGCGTGTCCTTAGCCTTGTACCCTACCAATGTCAGTGTACTCCCTATGTACACGCCAGGTGGTCTGCCGACAAACACATGCCATTTATCCCATAATACACGACGTGTAGTTGGGAGATTTCCAGAAACGCCATCTTCCTCCTTGCGCTTCGTTTGATCTTCCGGATAGCATTTCTCCAGTCTTTTTGCCATGAAAATCAAGATCAAGGGTCGCCTCGACGTCGTGATGCCTATTCCATGGGTTTTTGTCCTTTGATCGGCTCTGAAATCCGATTCTGGTCACCCATGTGGAAATCGTTCGAAGAACAATTTTTTTCAATCTGCTTTGATCTGTCCGTCACCGCCACAGCCGCACCTCTGTAGGGTTGTTCTGACACCATATCATCAATTTGGGACCATTATATAGCACAAATGGTGTGCACAGATCTGTCATTCATATCACGGTGAAGAATGCGTAGAACACAGTGAAGAACGCGTAGGAATCAGGAGAGAAATACACAACAAAATGAGAGGGACGAACCTCAATCGATGTTCGTGTCGATCTTGGTCTGTCACCGTTAGGAGGTTGAATGAAACTAAAACAATTTCAAGATTAAAATCCCCACGATTCCCAAAAAATCCCATCCCACAAGAATGATCGATCCTTGGGCTAATCTATTCGTGGATTAGTCCACTTTCGTCGTGGAAATCAAAATTGGGGAAGAAAATCATAAACAAAACATCCTACCTGGACTCTGCGGCATTCATCTGCGATGATCTGGTCGTTGCGTCATCGTTGCCACAGTGGGAGGTTTTCTCTAGAGCCTCCAGAGCCACCAAGGGTTTCATGGTTATGAGTTTTGTAACCCTGGACCCTTGTTCATACCTTTAATTGACAAAGTAAGGGATATCTGTTGCAGCAGATTTAAAATATTTTGATGCAGAATAAAATATTTTTATTTAATTATTTTATTACTCTTACGTCCCAAAAACTGGATTCCACCACCGACCTGCACCGACCGATGATAGGCCTTTCCTAAGTTAAAATTTTTGTTCCGAATGCAATGCTTTCCTCAGATTCTTTATCCCAGCACCCGTTCTGATGTTATTCCACTTTTTCAGGAAAACCGCACGTGCGGGTAATTTAATTATTAAATTAAATTCAAAAATTTGTTATGGGCTCACAGGGCCTTGGAACTACATGTCGTCATAGAGCCTGGTCTCGAATTAATTCCCATCTAATATTAAAAAAATACATGGAAATATTTGAGACATTACATCACACCAACCTTAGGGATTTTACGTCCTCAAAAAGCCAAAACAAGGGATACTCAAAAAGATGGTGATACTGCATGCGAATATGAGCCTCCCACTCCCACGTGCTCTTTTGGATATTCTTGTGCTGCCACCGGACACACACCAAGGTAATTTCTCGCCCACGAAGGATCTTCTCTTGACGATCCTCGATCTTCACTGGGTACTCAGCAAGGGATGCTCCATCGTCGATGTCCAGCTCTCCCCAGTCGATAATGTGCGATGGATCGTGCACGTACCTTAGTAGCTACGACACATAGAAGACGTTGTGTACCCAGTCCATCTGAGGAGGTAGATCCAAGAGATATTTCACCTTTCCAACTATACATAGAATCTAAAAAGAGCCAACGAACCTCAGAGATAGCATGTTGCCCCGACCAAATATCTGCAGTCCCCGTCGAGATGAGATCTGACGGAATTCATGGTCTCCCTCCTCGAACTCCAAGGGCCTCCTCCTCCTATCAGAATAATACTTTTTCCGACTCTATGCAGTCTTCATCCTTTCTTGGATGACCTACATCTACTCTGTAGTAGCTCTCCCCATCTCTGGGCCCATAAGTGCTGACTCTCATAGGTCTGTCGAGCAAAGCGGTGACCTGCAAGGTCTCCCATACGAAGCCTCGAATAGTTCCATACCAATAGCGGAATGATAACTTTTTCTATAAAAAAATTCCACCATTGGTAGGTGATCCTCCCAGCTACGACCGAAGTCAATTATGCATGCTCGAAGCATATCCTCTAGGACCTAGATGGTCTGCTCTGTCTGACAATCAGTTTGGGGATGAAATGCTGTGCTCAATAGAAACTGAGTCCCAAAAGCTTCCTGTAATCCCTTCCACAACCGGGATGTGAAACGAGAATCACAATCTGAGACGATCATTGATGGAACTCCATGAAGTCGAACTAACTCCTGCATGTAGAGGCGTCTCAAGCCCTCTACTGAATTCTGCTCTCGTTTATCTAGGAAGTGGGTTGACTTGGTGAGTTGATCAACGATCACCCAGATAGAATCGTGTCCCCAGGATGTATGTGGTAAACCCGTCATGATGTACATGGATATCTTGTCCCACTTTCACTCTGGCACCTCATGGGGTAGAGTCAAACCTACTGGCACCTGGTGCTCAGCCTTTACTTGCTGACAAGTAAGGTACCGATAGACAAACTTTGTCACACCCTTTTTCATTCTTGGCCACCAGAACTAACGTTGGAGGTCCTGATGCATCTTTTCCATGCCTGGATGCACCTCCAAAGGGATGTATGGAATTCACTTAGAACCTCCTCCTTCAACATCACTGGTACTATTGTACGCCCTCTAAAAAGAACAACATGCTCTCAACCTTCTGAATATCCATATGGAGCATCGACTATGGATATTTGAGCACGTAGAGTCTCACAGCTAGCATCCTCATGTTATGCTTCCCTGACTCATTGTAGGAGTGGAGGGGTAACAACCATCTACTGAAGGTAAGCTCCCTCATCTCTATCCACAAAGGACAACTGAAAAGAGGCCAACTACCTCATCGCCTCATCTTGCAACTGTGAACTGGATTTCCTGCTAAGATCATCTTACACTACGTTCCCCTTCCCTTGTGTGTAAATGATCTCAATGTCGTAATCCTGGAGGAACTCAAGACAACTCCTCTATCTCAAATTCAGATCCTTTCGAGAAATGATATATATGAGACTCTTGTGATCTGAGTAGACGGTAAACCGCTCACCCATTAGGTAGTTCTGCCACATATTCAATTCGAAGACTACCGCTGCCAACTCAAGATCATGGGCCACGTAGTTCTGCTCATGTGACCTCAACTGAGGTGATCTATAGGAAATCACTGCTTGCGTTGTATCAGGAGACAACCAAGCCTGGTTCCTGGTGTGTCGCAGAAAACTATGTACTCGAACCCCTCCTCCGGAAATCTCATGTTCGGGGTGCTCGTCAAACTCTATCTCAACTGATGGAAAGCCTGCTGGCATCTCTCATTCCACACAAAAGGATTCCATTTTCGGGTCCATGTTGTCATGGGTGCTGCAATTTTGGAGAAATCAAGGATGAATCTCACATAGTAGCCTTCCATCCCAATGAAACTCCGCACCTCCGTCAGGCATCAGGGTGGCTCCCATGCTAGAACTGCCTCCACCTTGGCTGGGACCACTTCTACCCCATCTGCTGAAATGACGTGTCCCAGAAAGTGGACCTTTTGTAACCTGAACTGACACTTAGAGAGTTTCCAATACAACTAGTTCTCTCTGAGTGTGTCAAGAACCATCCATAGGTGTCTCATGTGCTCCTCCTCAGATGTAGAGTACACAAGGATATCGTCGATAAAGACCACTAAAAACCAGTCTAGATGGAGCTGAAAGATCCGGTTCATGAGCTCCATGAACACTTCCAGGGTGTTTGTCATATCGAAGGGCATCACCAAGTACTCTTAGTGACCGTAGCGGCATATAAAAGCCGTCATCGGTATATCCCCATCCCGTACTCGCAACTAGAAATAGCCTGATCGTATATCAACCTTCGAGAACCATCGTGCCCCTATCAACTAGTCTAAGAGGACATTTATCCTCTGTAGTGGGTATCAGTTCTTCACGTTCACTTGATTAATGCGCCGGTAATCCACACATAGCCTCAAGCTCCCATCTTCCTTCGTGGTAAACAACACTAGGGCCGCCCAGGGTGAAACGCTGGGTCTCGCAAATCCCTTATTCTATAAGTCATCCAACTACACCCTCAGCTCATGAAGCTCTACAGGAGCCATCCCATATGCTGATGCAGATATCAGTGTCATCCCGGGTTGCAAGTCAATGCAGAAATATATCTCCCGATAGGGAGGTATCCTGGGGACATCCTCCAGAAAGACTTCCTCGTACTCATCCACCACTGCTCGAAACTGGAAACTCGTATCATCAGCTGCGCCAAGGGATAGAATATCCGACTGATGTGAAATCGGTTGTGCCATCATATGCATGAGTCCATCCTGCGCTGACTGGGTCTCTCTTTCACCGACAAAAGAGAACCTCGTTCCATCACTGCTGACACACCACACCCTTCGCCTAAAACCGTGGATCTGGGCATGTAATTTGGATAGCTAATCCATACCAATAATGACATCGTAAGGTCTCGACGCTACCACCAATAGGTTCCAACTGAAACTCTCGTCTCCAAGGGTGAGGTCACACTGTCTACAGAGGTGTGTGATATCTGAATCATCTACAGTTGGTGTTTCTAAGCATAAGGGTTGAGTCAACGGCTCAACTGGAATCTCCGGGTCTTGAACAAGATAAGCATCCAGAAAAGAATTACTACCACCTGTGTCTATCAGTACTGTATCCAAAGTATAAAAGACACAGATAGTACCTCTAATCATTCCGGGAGTACCTGGGTCATAATCCTCTGTCACCTGCATCTGTCCCTGCCTCTGTCCACCGGCTCCCTGAGCCTGGGGTGGACCTCTTGGGGGTGTTGGTGGTATAGGGTTATAACGCCGACCACCTCCAGCTACTCTCCCAGCTCATCTACCGCATCCTCTGCCTCGCCGATCTGTCTGATCCATACATTACCTCTTCCTTGGTGGTCCCTCCACTGCTCCTGTGTCAGTAGTACAGCAGGCCAGACAATCTCGAGTGAGATTTCCCCTGCCATCACATGAGTAGCATCGCCTATCTCGACGCTGGAAGGATGCGCCCTACCAACCCTGTATGGAAAATCCCTTGTCCTGTGATCTCCTCTGAAAACGTCTCCCACGCCAGGGTCCCTGATGTTGGCTCCCGACTGCCGAGGTCTTGGCTCTAGCACGCCCACTACGGATACATGCTGGATGTCTCTGCTCTTCCAAGAAGCTCTCAACCACCAAAGCCCGCTCGATCACCCCAGCATATGTTGGAATGCTCATAGGGATGATGCTAGCTCGGAAATTTCTACACAAGCCTTGTTCGAAAGTCCGAGCTCTGAAGTACTAATCTCTGACAATATCCATCGAGTACCGCGAGAGGTCTGTTAAACTCGAAGAATAGTCAGACACTATCCTAGTTCCCTGCTAGAGCTGATGAAGCTCCCGTATACGTACAAATATCATGGTAACCAGTGAAACCTCATCTCTGAAGAGACGCTCAAACTCCGACCATGCAAGAGTCACCTCGTCGTTGGTCTGGATAACCAAAAACCACCATCGTCCTGCCGAACCTTGCAGAAGGCTCGCTTCCAGGATCACCATCTGGTCTACTGGTGTCCTGAACAAACTGAAGACTCTGGCCACTGCCTCAAGCCAATCCCTTACTTCCTTAGGGTTAGGCTCACCTCGAAACATGAGGGGTCTCTGTCTCTGAAACTCGTGGAGTGCGCTCAGCATGCATTCTTATTCCACTGGTACAGCAGGCACTAAAAAATGCTCTACAGGTTGCAGAATAACTGGAAGACCACCTTATGGTAAAACTGGGGGATCTGGTCCCTGTATCAAAGCTTCATCACTGAGGGGGTCATCTTCGTGTTCGAGCTTCTGGATCCTAGTGGGTACGCGTCGCGGAGGAATCCTGTAAGGAAATAAGATGTATCATTGTCAGTGAGTATATCTGGAGAGCTAACTCAATAAGGACATGGAAACCACAACCCATTCCTATATGATGCATGTACCATTATTTTTTCCTGCAACTAGTGTTCTCATGATCCGCGTCGAAAAGAAGGTTATCAGAGTCCTGTTGTATGGATACGTCAGCCGCCCGCACCAACACTAGGATCCCTATCATGAAAGAAGAACTCCAAACACTTAACAATGTTTCCCTAAACCAACTCATAGACTCTCGGTCCTAAGGTAGAACTGACCACCTCTGATACCACTCTATCACAACCTGTCCCACTGGGGCCTGTGCCGCAACTCCCCATGCCCGCCTCAAATTGTCCAGGGGCTGGTGAATAACACTGAGTAGGCATGCGAATAACATGGAAGGAATTTCCTATAAACCTTCACACACACACACACACATCTCCATGCCCACAAAGCTGAAAAATAAAAAACTAATAAAATTGAAAATGCATGAATACACTAAAAAAATCCCAACCAATAGAGTACAACATGAATGTAATGTACAAAAAATAAAAAACCATGTGCCACAAGTACAATCCCATAAAAAGAAAGTTTCCAACAAATTCCAACTTGTAAAGAAAGGTGCTGGAATAGCAGTCTCTAGCTATAGGAACACCCCTCGGCCTGCCTGATCTCACTGGCTACCATCCGATCCTGGTCCGCCTAGAATCCTTTCAAAGGATTGCTCGTCTGCCCAAGACATGACACGTGCGGGCAAAGCCCGTGCAAGGGTGAGTATAACAATATCCAATAAGACACCCCAAAACCTCAAAGGAAATTCAACAAGGGAAAATACCACAAAGGAAAGATACAATCATCTCTACACAGTATATGTCTACAGAACATATAACAAGAATATCCAGATATAATCCTGCATGATCCACTATCGCGAATACCACATCTAAGATCCAGCTTGAGGATTCCACTAATCCCGTAACAAGGCGAACACACTTTTAGGTATGAAGAGAGAGACGCGATGTACTCATTCTTGGAGAATACACTCTGCAAGTACTATGTGAACATGATTCTCAGATGAGGATCACAACCAAGTCATGGGGTGATTCCAACAACTTAGTTTTAGCTAATCATCTAAGAAGAGGATCGGCGCCCAGGTAATGTTGGTCACGTCGATAACAAGAACTCTACCTAGGGTTCCAGGAATAAATAGAGGATCCGGCTCTAAGTCTCACATAGGGGATTCCAACTACTCTATTCAGGAAGTTATACAGAAGGGATCATACTCTTGTCTAAAGGAAATGATACCAGAACATTCACGGAAAGGACCAAGGGTACAAATCCTAAGAAAACTAGTCAATGTCCCTGATTGAATGTAGCTCAACCCTTGAAAAATTTGTTACACGACCTGTAGTATGATTACACGCCGTGTTGCTTGACCCTGGGTACTATGCATGTAAACGACCCAGGTCATTTGTCCGGTCTGTGTAAAACTCAACTACACGGTGTGTAGAAATGTACACACCGTGTTCCTGACTCCATGTACTGCCAGTGTAAATGGCCCATGTCACTCGGCTTGTCAGTTAGAAAGCAACTACATGGCGTGTAGAAGGATCACATGCCGTGTCCGAGCACCTGGGGCTCGCTCCGTGTACGTTGGACATGTGCCCTTACACGGTCTCTGCCCGTGTCCATGTCGTCTGCCTCTGTACTAGTACACGAGGTATCGCACGTATCTGGTCGGTTCTGGCTAGGGAGGGGTATACACAGCATGTCTTTGGTTGTGTACCCTGCCGTGTCTGTGTCGCCTGCCCATGTACCAGTACACGGGGTATCCTGTGTATCTGGACGGGGAGGGGTATACACAGTGTGTCCTTGGCTGTGTACCCTACCCGTGTCTGTGTACACTCGAAGTACATGCCAGGTGGTCTGCCTACGGACACACGCTGTGTAGCCCATACTACACGGCATGTAGTCGGGAAATTTCCAGAAACTCCTTCTTCTTCCTTGCACATCGGTCGATCTTTAGGATCACGTTTCTCTGGTCTGTTTGCCTCGAAACTCAAGATCAAGGGTTGCCTCGATGTCGCAATGCCGAATCCATGGGTTTCGGGCCTTCAATCGGCTCTGAAATCCAATTCCAGTCACCCGGGCAGAAATTGTTCGAAGAACTATTTCTTCCAATCTGTTTTGATCCTTCAATAGCCACTGTAGCTGCACCTCTGTTGGGCTGTACCTACACTAGATCTTCAATTTAGGGCAGTTGCATCGCACAACGGGTGTACAACGATCCGTCGTTCATATCCTTGTGATGAACGCGTAGAACACATCGAAAAACGTGTAGGAATCGGGAGAGAAAAACACAATAAAACGAGAGGGACGAACCTCGATCGATGTTCGTGTCGATCTTGGTCTTTCACCATTAGGAGGTTGAATGAAACCAAAACAATTTCAAGAGTCAAATCCCCAAGATTCATGAAAAATCCCATCCTACAAGAACAATCTATCGATAGGCTAATCTGTTCGTGGATTAGTCCGCGTTCCTCGAGGAAATCAAAAACGGGGAAGAATATCAAAAGAAAAACATCCTACCTGGATTATGCGGCGTTGGTGGGCGATGATCTGGTCACTGCGTCATCGTCGCCGTGTTGGGAGGTTTTCTCTAGAGCCTCCAGAGCCACCAAGGTTTTCAGAGTTATGAGGTTTGTAACCCTAGACCCTTGCGCCAACCATTAATTAAATTGTAATGGACATCTAT
The DNA here is from genome assembly GCA_963277665.1 of Viscum album. Taxonomy (NCBI): domain Eukaryota; kingdom Viridiplantae; phylum Streptophyta; class Magnoliopsida; order Santalales; family Viscaceae; genus Viscum; species Viscum album. Next base: position 811,318,676 of record OY728161.1, on the reverse strand, counting down.
TGTCACAGATTTAATATATTTTTCTACAGAATAAAATATTTTTATTTAAATATTTTATTACTCTTACATCCCAAAAACTGGATTCCACCACTAACCGGCGCCGGCCGATGTTAGGCCTTTCCTAATGTAAAATTGTTGTTCCGAATGGATTTGTGCCCTCAGATTTCTGATCTGAGCACCCATTCGGATGTTATTCCACTTTTTAAGGAAAACTGCACGTGCACGTAATTTAATTGTTAAATTAAATTCAAACATTTGTTTCGGGCTCACCGGGCCTCGGAACTGCACACCGTCTTAGAGCCAGGTCTCAAATTAATTCCCATATAATATTAAAATAATACATGGAAAAATCTGAGACATTACATCACACCCACCATGGAGCATTTACATCCCCGAAAAGAAAAAAAGAGGGCTACTCAAAAAGATGTGTGTACTACATGGAAATCTAAACATCCCGCTCCCACGTTCTCTCCTAGATATTCTCATGATGCCACCAAGCACGCAACAAGTAAATTGCTCGTCCAAGAAGGATCTTCTCCTGCCAATCCTCGATCTCCACTAGGTACGCAGCAAAGGTCTCTCCATCGTCGATGTCAATCTTTCCCCTGCCGATAACGTGCGATGGATCATGCACGTACCTCCGTAGCTGCGACACATGGAAGACTTTTGGTACCCGGCCCATCTGAGGAGGTAGAGCCAAGTGATATGACACCTCCTCAAATCTACTCTAAATCTTAAAAGGGCCAACGAACCTCATAGATAGCTTGTCGCACCGGCCAAATCTATGCAGTCCCCATCGAGGTGAGACCCTAAGGAACACATGGTCTCCCTACTCGAACTTTGAGGGCTTCCTCCTCCTATCGGAATAAGACTTTTTCCAACTCTGTGCAGTATTCATCCACTTCTGGATGACCTGCACCTTCTCTGTAGTAGCTCTCACCATCTCTGGGCCCATAAGTGTTGACTCTCCTAGGTCAGTCACGCAAAGCGGTGACCTGTAAGGTCGACCATATAGAGCCTCGAATGGTTCCATACCAGTAGTGGAATGATAAATATTGTTATAAGAAAATTACACCATTGGTAGGTGATCCTCCCAGCTACAACCAAAGTCAAGTATGCAAGCTTGAAGCATATCCTCCAGGACCTGGATGGTCTGCTCAGTCTGACCATCAGTCTGGGGATGAAACGTTGCGCTCAAGCGCAATTGAGTCCCAAAATCTTCCTGCAATCCCTTCCACAACTGTGATGTGAAAAGAGCATCATGATCTGAGACGATCGTGGATGGAACTCTATGAAGTCAAACTATCTCTTTCACATAGAGGCGTCTCAGGCTCTCTAATGAATTCTACTCTCTTATGGCTAAGGAGTGGAACGACTTGGTAAGTCATTCAACGATCACTCAAATGGCATTGTGTCCCTTAGACGTACGTGGTAAACCCATCACGATGTACATGGATATCCCATCCCACTTCCTCTCTGGCTCCTCAAGGGGCTAAGTCAATCCTACTAGCCCCTGGTTCTCAACCTTTAATTGCTGACAAGTAAGGCACTGAGAGAAAAACTATGCCACACCCTTCTTCATTCCTTGACACCAGAACTGACGTTGTAGGTCTCGATACATTTTTTCCATTCCTGGATGCACCGCCAAATGGGATGTAAGGAACTCCCTAAGAACCTCCTCCCGCAATATCAAGGGTACTACTGTACACCCTCTGAAAAGAAAAATGTGCTCCCCCCTTTCTGAATATCTATCTAGAGCATCACCTGTGGATATTTTAGCATGTAGAGTCTCACATCCATCATCCTCGCGCTGAGCTTCCCTGACTCGTTGTAGGAGTGTAGGGGTAACAACCATCTACTGAAGGTAAGCTCCCTCATCTCTATCCACGAAGGACAACTGAAAAGTGGCCAACTGCCTCATCACCTCATCTAGCAACTGCAAATTGTATTTCCTGCTGAGAGCATCTGCCAATAGGTTCCCCTTCCCAGGTTTGTAAATGATATCAAAGTTTTAATCCTGGAGGAACTCAAGCCATTGCCTCTATCTCAATTTTAGATCCTTCTATGAAATGATATATCTTAGACTCTTGTGAACAGAGTAGATGGTAAACCTCTCGCCCATCCGGTAGTACCGCCACATCATGAATGCGAATACTACTGCTGCCAACTCAAGATCATGGGTCACGTGGTTCTGCTCATGTGCCCTCAACTGACGTGAGCCATATGCAATCACCACTTGCTTATGCATCAGGACACAACCAAGCCCAGTTCCTGATGCGTCGTAGAAGACTACGTATTCGACACCCTCCTCCGGTAATCTCAATATTGGTACGCTCGTCAAACTCTATCTCAACTGCTGGAAAGCCTGTTGGCATCTCTTAGTCCACACAAAAGGCTGCACTTTTCGGGTCCAAGCTATCATGGGTGCTGCAATTATGGAGAAATCAAGGATAAATCGCTGATAGTATCCTACCAAACCAAGGAAACTCTGCACCTCTGTCACTCTTCAGGGTGGTTCCTATGCTAGAACTGCCTCCACCTTGGCTGGGTCCACTGCTACCCCATCTTCCGAGATGACGTGTCCCTGAAAGTGGATCCCCTGTAACTAGAACTGACACTTCGAGAGTTTCCCATACAACTGGTGCTCTCGGAGTGTTCCCAGAACCATCCTTAGGTGTCTTGCGTGCTCCTCTCAGATGCAGAGTACAAAAGGATATCGTTGATAAAGACCACTACAAACCGGTCTAGATTGGGCTGAAAGATCCGGATCATGATCCCCATGAACACTACTGGGGCGTTCGTCACGCCGAAGGGTATAACCAAGAACTCATAGTAAACATAGCAGCATCTGAAAGTCGTCTTCGGTGTATCCTCATCCCGTACTCCCAACTGGTGATAGCCTGATCATAGATCAACCTTCGAGAACCATCGTACCCCTCTCAACTGGTCGAAGAGATCATTGATCCTCGGTAGTGGGTATCGGTTCTTCACAGTCACTTGATTCAAGCATCGGTAGTCCACACATAGCCTCAAGCTCGCGTCTACCTTCTAGGAAAACAGCACTGGGGCCGCCCAGGGTCAAAAACTGGGTCTCACAAATCCCTTCTTCTGCAAGTCGTCCAGCTGCACCCTCAACTCACGATGCTTTGCAAGAGACATCCGATATGCTGATGCTAAAACCAGTGTCATCCCGGGTTGCAACTCAATGCAGAATTCTTTCTCCTGACGGGGAGGTAGCCCGGGGACATCCTCCGGAAAGACGTCATCGTACTCAGCCACTACTGCTGGAAACTGGAAACACATAACATCTGCTGCACCAAGGTTTTGGCTAGCCGACTAATGTGAAATTGGTTGTGCCATTCTATGCACAAGTCCATCCCGCACTGCCTGGGTCTCTCTTTCACCAACAAAAAAGAACCACGTTCCATCACTGCGGACACACCACACCCTTTGCCTAAAACAGTCGATCTGGGCATGAAATATGGATAGACAATCCATACCAAGAATGACATTGTAAGGCCTTGACGCTACCAAAAAGAGGATCCAACTGAAACTCTCACCTCCAAGGGTCAGGGCACACTGTCTACAGAGGTGTCTAATCTCTGAATCTTCTCCAGTCAGTGTTTCTATGCATAAGGGTCATGTCAACAGCTCAACTAGAATCTCAAGGTCTCGAACAAGATAAGCATCCAGAAAGGAATGACTAGAACCTGTATCTATCAGTATGGAATCCAATGTAGAAAAGTCACAGATAGTACCTCTAATCATTCCGGGAGTACCTGAGTCATAAGCCTCTTCCGCCTGCAGCTATCCCTGCCTCTCTCCACCAGCTCTTTGAGCCTGGGGTGGACCTCCTGGGGGTCATGGTGGTAAAGGGTCACAACACTGACCACCTCCAGCTACTCTCCCAGCTCCTCTATCATGTTTGATGCCTTGCGGATATTTCTGCTCCACACGATGCCTCTACATCGGTGATCCATCCACTGCTCCCATGTCAGTAGTACGACGAGTCGAACAATCTCATGCGAGATGTCCCCTGTCATCACATGAGTAGCATCGCCTCTCTCGAGGATAGATGGATGTTCCCTACAAACCCTATATGGTAGATCCCCTATCCTGGGATCTCCTCCGAAAATGTCTCCAACGCATGGGTCCCTGACGTCGGCTCCCTGCTACGGAGGTCTCTGCTCTAGCTCACCCACTACGGACAACTGCTTGTTGTCTCTGCTCTACCAAGAATCTCTCAACCACCAATGCCCGCTCGAGAACCCCATAATATGTTGGAATTCTCAAAGGGATGATGATATATTGGATATTTCTACGCAAGCCCCACTCGAATGTGCGAGATCTGAAGTACTGATCTCAAACCATATCCATCGAGTACCGTGATAGGTTGGTAAACCTCGACGAGTAGTCATCCACTGTCATGGTTCCCTATAGAGCTGGGGAAGCTCCAGTATACGTACTGCTCTCAGGGTAACCGGTGAAAACTACTCTCTCAAGAGACGCTCAAACTCATTCCTAGAAAGAGTCACCCCGTCGTGGGTCTGGATAACCAAACTCCACCATAGTCAGGTCGAAGCCTACAGAATGCTTTCTACCAAGATCACCATCTGATCTACTAGTGTCCTGACCAAACGGAAGTCTCGGGCCACTGCCTCAAGATAGTCATCTGCTGCCTGAGGGTTAGGCTCTCCTTGAAACATGAGGGGTCACTGTCTCTGAAACTCATTGAGTGCGCTCAGCATGCTCTCCTCCTCCACTGGTACAGAAGGCACTAAACAATGCTCTACAGGTGGCGTAATAACAGGTACATTACCTTATGGTAAAACTGGGGGATCTCGTCCCTGTATCTAAGCTTCATCACTAAAGGGGTCATCCTCGTTATCGAGCTGATGGATCCTAGCTGGTACGCATCTTAGAGGCATCCTGTAAAGAAACAAGATGTATCTCAGTCTGTGACTATATCTCGAGAGATGACTCAATAAGGACATAGAAACCACAACACATTCCTATATGATGCATGTACCATTATTTTCCCCTGTAACTAGTTTTATCGTGCTCCGAGTCGAAGAGCACGTTATCAGAGTCCTGGTGTATGGATACGTCGGCTGCTCGCACCAACACTGGGATCCCTGGCCTGAAAGCCGAACTCAAAACACTTAACACTGTTACCCAAACCAAATCACAGACTCTCGGTCTTAAGGTCAAACTGACCTCCTCTTATAAAACTCTATCACGACCCGTCCCAATGGGGCCCGTGCCACAACTCCCCAAGCCCACCTCCAATAGGCCAGGGGCTGGTGACTAGCACCGAGTAGGCATGCTACTAAAATGGGAGGCATTGCCTATAAACCTGCACACACACACACACATCTCCAAGCCTAGAAAGCTAAAAAGTACAAACTACTAAAAATGGAAATGCATGCATACACTAAAAAAATCCCAACCAATAGAGTACGACATGAAATTAATGTACAAAAAGTTTAAAACCCTGGGCCAAAAGTAAAAGCCCACAAAAAGAAAGTTTATAACAAAGTACAACCTGTAAAGAAGGGTGCTAAAGCTGCACTATGTAGCCATAGGAACACACCTCAGCATGCCTTATCTCACTGAGTACCGTCCGGTCCTCGTCCACCTAGAATCTTGTCAAACGCTCGCTCGTCCGCACAAGACACGACACGTGCAGGCAAAGCCCGTGGAGGGGTGAGTATAACAATACCGAGTAGGACACCCTGAAACAACAAAAAAAATAAAACAAGGTAAAATACCAAAAAGGAAATATTCAATCATCTCTACACAGAATATGTCTACAGAACATATAACAAGAATATCCAAATATACTCATGCACAATCGACTATCGCAAATACCACTACTATGATCCATCTCGAAGATTCCACTAAGCCTGTAACAAGGAGAAAACACTCCTAGGTATGAAGAGAGAGATGTGAAGTACTCATTTTGTGAGAACACACTCCGCATGTACTTTGTGAACATGATGCTCAGATGAGGATCACAACTATGTCAAGGGGTGATTCCGACAACTCAGTCTGTGCTAATCCTCTATGCATAGGATCGGCGCCCAGGTAATGTTGGTCACGTCGATACCAATAACTCTAACTAGGGTTACATGAATGAATAGAGGATCCTACTCTAAGTCTCATAGAGTGGATTCCAAAAACGCTATTCAAGAAGTTCTGCTGAAGGGATCATACTCCTATGTAAACAGAATGATACCAGAACCTTCAGGGAAAGGACCAAGGGTAAGAACTCTAAGAAAACTAGTCCAAGCCACTGATGGAATGTAGCTGAAGCCTTGATGAATTTATTACATGGTGTGTAGTATGATTACACGCTGTGTTCCTTGACCCCGGGTACTACCCATGTAAACAGCCTGTGTCGTCAGTCCGATCTATGTAAAACTCAACTACACGACGTGTAGAAAAGTACACACCAGTTTCTTGACTTCGGGTACTGCCCGTGTAAACGGCCCATGTCGCTCGTGTTGTTAGTTATAAAGAAACTAAACGGCTTTTAGAAAGAAAACACACCTTGTCGGAGCACCTGGGGCTCACTCCGTGTACGCTGGCCATGTGCCCATACACGGTTTTTTCCCATTTCCGGGTCTCCTGCTCGTATACCAGTACACGGGGTATCCCATGTATCTGGTCGGGTCTAACTAGGGAGGGGTATACATGGAGTGTCCTTGGCCCTTTAACCTGTCTGTGTCCGTGTCGCCTGCTCGGGTACCAGTACATGGGGTATCCCATGTATCTGTCCGAGACTGGTCGGGGAGGGGTATACACGACGTGTCCATGGCCATGTACCCTGCCCATGTGCGTGTACTCCCGAAGTACACGCCAGGTGGTACACTAATGAACACACGGCTGTAGCCCATACTACACGGTGTGTAGTAATGAAATTTCGAGAAACACCATCTTCTTCCTCGTGGTTCGGAGGATCTTCCGGATAGAGTTTCTCTCGTCCGTTTGCCGCGAAAATTATGATCAGGGGTCGCCTCGACGTCACGAGGCCGAATCCGTGGGTTTCGGGACTTTGATCGGCTCTGAAATCCAATTCTTGTCACCCGTGCAGAAATCGTTTGAAGAACGATTTCTTCCAATCTGCTTCGATCCATCCGTCGCCACCGTAGCCTCACCTCCGTAGGGTCGTACCGACGCCAGATCTTCAATTTGGGACTGTTGCATCGCACAACGTGTGCGCAACGATTCGTCGTTCATATCCCAATGAAGAACGAATAGAAAGAATTGAAGAATTCATAGGAATTGGGAGAGAAAAACAAAGAAAATGAGAGGGATGAACCTCGATTGATGTTCGTGTCGATCTTGGTCTGTCATCGTTAGGAGGTTGAATGAAACCAAAAAAAATTTAAGAATAAAATCCCCACGATTCTCGAAAAATCCCATCCCGCAATAACGATCGATCTGCGGGCTATTCTGTTCATGGATTAGTCCGCGTTCATCGAGGAAATCAAAAATGGGGAAGAAAATCATAAGCAAAACATCCTACCTGGATTCCGCGGCATTCTTCGGTGATGCTCCGGTCGTTGCGTCGTCGTCTCCATGTTAGGAGGTTTTCTCCAGAGCTTCCAGAGCCGCCAAGGGTTTCAGGGTGATGAGGTTTGTAACCCATGACCCTTGCGCCAACTTTTAATTAAAAATTTAGGGATATTTGTTGCCCAGATTTAAAATATTTTACTGCAGAATAAAATATTATTATTTAAATATTTTATTACTCTTATGTCCCATAAATTAAATTCCACCAACGACCTGCACCGGCTGATGTTAGGCCTTTCCTAAGGCAAAATTGCTGTTCCGAATGCAATTGTGCCCTCAGATTTTTGATCTGAGGACCCGTTTGGATGTTGCTCCACTTTGTTAGGAAAACCACATGTGTGCGTAATTTAATTATTAAAATAATTTCAAAAAAATTTTCCGGGATCACCGGGCCTCGGAACTGAATGTCGTCTCAGAGCATGGTCTCAAATTAATTCCCATATAATATTAAAACAATACATGAAAAAATCCAAGATATTACATGACACCCACCTTAGAGATTTTACATCCCCGAAAAGCAAAAACAAGGGATACCCAAAAATATGTAAGTATTGCACGCAAATCTGAGCCTCCCGCTCCCACGTGCTATCCTAGAGATTCACGTGCTGCCACCAGACATGCACCAAGGGAATCACTCGCCCATGAAGCATCTTCTCTAGCCGATCCTCAATCTCTACTTGGTACTCAGCAATGGTCACTCCATCGACGATATCTAGCTCGACCTAGTCGATAACGTACAATAGATCGTGCACGTACCTCCGTAGCCGCGACACATGGATGACGTTTTGTACTCGGTCCATCTGAGGAGGTAGAGCCAAGAGAAATGCCACCTCGCCTACTCTACCGAGAATCTGAAAAGGGACAACGAACCTCGGAGATTGCTTGCCGCCCCGGCCAAATCTCCGCAGTCCCCATTGAGGTGAGACCCGAAGGCACACATGGTTTCCCCCCTTGAACTCCAAGGGCCTCCTCCTCCTATTGGAATAAGACTTTTGCAGGATCTGTAAAGTCTTCATCCACTCTTCGATGACCAGAACCTTCTCTGTAGTATCTCTCATCATCTCTGGGCCCATAAGTGCTGAATCTCTGTGGTCAATCCAGCAAAGCGGTGACCTGCATGTTCGCCCGTACAAAGCCTCGAATGGTGCCATACCAATAGTGGAATGATAACTGTTGTTATAAGAAAATTCCAACAGTGGTAGATGATCCTCCCAGCTATGACCGAAGTCAATTATGCAACCTCGAAGAATATCCTTCAGGACATGGATGGTCCACTCTGTCTGACCATCAGTATAGGGATTAAACTGTATGCTCAAGTGCAACTGAGTCGCAAAAGCTTCCTACAATCCCTTCCACAAACAGGATGTGAAATGAGCATCATGATATGAGACGATCGTGGATGGCACTCCCTGAAGTCGAACTATCTCCTGCACATAGATCTGTCCCAGACTCTCTTCTGATTTTATGCTCCTGTATGGATAGGAAGTGGGCCGACATGGTGAGTAAATCAACGATCACCCAGATGGCATCATGCCCCCTGGACGTACGTGGTAAACCTGTCACGAAGTCCATGGATATCCCATCCCACTTCCACTCTAGAACCTCAAGGGGATGAGTCAAACCTGCTGGCACCTGTTGCTCAGCTTTTACTTGATGACATGTAAGGCACCGAGAGACAAACTCTGCCACACCCTTCTTCATTCCTGGCCACCAGAACTGATGTCGGAAGTCCAGATACATGCTTTCCATGCCTGAATGGATGAACAAAGGGGATATATGGAAATCCCTTAGATCCTCCTCCCGCAACATCACTGGTACTACATTACACCCTCTGAAAAGAACAACGTGCACCCCACCTTATGAATATCCTTCTCCAGCATCACCTGTGGATATTTCATCACGTAGAGTCTCATAGTAGGAATCCACATGCTGTGCTTCCCTGAATTGTTGTAGGAGTGGAGGGGTAACAACCATCGACTGAAGGTAAGCTCCCTCATCTCTATCCACAAAGAACAACTGAAAATAGGCCAACTGCCACGTCGCCTCATCCAGCAACTACAGACTGGATTTCTGGTTTAGAGCATATCCCACTATGTTCCCCTTCGAAGGTGTGAAAGTAATCTCAAAGTCGTAATCCTGGAGGAACTCGAGCCATCGCCTCTATCTCAAATTCAGATACTTCTAAGAATCGAAATATCTGAGACTATTGTGATCATAGTAGACGGTAAACCGCTCTCCCATCAGGTAGTGCCGCCACGTCTTCAATATAAAGACTACCGCTACCAACTCAAGATCATGGGTTGCGTAGTTCTACTCGTGTGGCCTCAACTGACATGATCCATAAGCAATCGCCACTTTCCTCTACATCAGGACACAACCATGCCCGGTTCATGATGCATTGCAGAACACTACGTACTCGACACACCTCTCCGGTAATATCAAGAATGTGGTGCTCGTTAAACTATATCTCAACTGCTAGAAAACCTGATGACATCACTCAGTCCACACAAAATGACTCCCTTTTTGGGACAAAGCTATCGTGGGTTCTACAATTCTGGAGAAATCAAGGATGAATCTCCGATAGTAGTCTGCCAACCCAAGGAGCCTATGCACCTCCGTCATGCTTCTGGGTGGCTCCGATGCTAGCACTGCCTCCACCTAGGCAGGGTCCACTTCTACCGCATCTGCCGAGATGACGTGTCCCAGAAAGTGGACCTCCTATAACTAGAACTGACACTACTAGAGTTTCCCATACAACTTGTGCTCTCAGAGTGTGTAAATAACCATCCTTAGGTGTCTCACATTCTCCTCCTCGAACAAAGAGTACACAAGGATATCCTCGATAAAGACCACTACAAACTGGTCTAGATAGGGCTGAAAGATCCAGTTCATTAGCCCCATGAACATTGTTGGGGCATTCTTCATGCCGAAGGGAATCACCATGTACTCATAGTGACAATAGCGGCATCTGAAAGACGTCTTCAGAATATCCTCATCCTATAATCACAACTAGTGATAGCATGATCGTAGATCAACCTTCATGAACTATCGTTCCCTTCTCAACTATATGAAGAGGTGATTGATCCTCGGTAGTGGGTATCAGTTCATCACGATCACGTTATTCAAGCGCCGACAATCCACACATAGCCTCATGCTCTCGTCTGCCTTCTTGGAAAATAGCACTGGGGCCGCCCCGGGTGAAACGTTGGGTCTCACAAAGCCCTTCTTCTACAAGTCGTCCAGCTACACCCTCAGCTCATGAAGCTCTACAGAAGCCATTTGATAAGCTGAAGCTAATATCAGTGTTGTCCCGGGTATCAACTAAATGAAAAAATCAATCTCCCGACGGGGAGGTAGCCCGGGGACATCCTCCAAAAAGACGTCCTCGTACTCAGCCACTATAACTGGAAACTGGAAACTCGTAATATCTTCTGCGCCAAGGGCTAGCCTAGACAACTGATGTGAAATCAGTTGTTCCATTCTATGCACAAGTCCATCATGCATTGCCTAGGTCTCTCTTTCACCGACAAAAGAGAACCTTATTCCATCACTACGGACACACCGCACCCTTCACCTAAAATAGTTGATCTGGGCATGAACTGTGGATATCCAATCAATACCAAGAATGACATTGTAAGGCCTCGACGCTACAACCAGGAGGTTCCAACTGAAACTCTCGCCTCCAAGGGTCAGGTCACACTGTCTACAGAGGTGTGTGATTTCTGATTCTTCTCCAGTATGTGTTTATAAGCGTAAGGGTCTAGTCAATGGCTCAACTAGAATCTCATGGTGTCGAACAAGATAAGCATCCAGAAAGGAATGACTAGAACCTGTGTTTATCAGTATGGAATACAATGTATAAAAGACAAAGATAGTACCTCTAATCATTCTGGGATTACCTGGGTCATAAGCCTCTGCCGCCTACAGCTGTCCCTGCCTCTGTGCACCAACTCCCTGAGCTTATGGTGGACCTCCTAGGGGTGGTGGTGGTAATGGGTCAAAACGCAGACCACATCCAGCTGCTCTCCCATCTCTTCAACCACGTCTTCCACCTGGCGGATATGTCTGCTCCGCACGTTTCATCTGCCTCAGTGGTCTATCCACTGCTCCCGTGTCAGTAGTACGGCGGGTCGTACAATCTCGAGCGAGATGTACCTTTCCATCACATGAGTAGCATCACCTCTCTCGAGGATGGATGGATGCACACTGTGAACCCTGTATGGAAGATCCTCTGTCTTGGGATCTCCTCTAAAAATGTTTCCCATGCCAGGGTCCCTGACGTCGGCTCCCTACTGCCGATGTCTGTTCTCCACCTTGCCCACTACTAATAATTTCTGGCTGTCTCTACTATGCCAAGAATCTCTCAACCACCAAATCCCGCTTGAGCACCCCGGAATATGTGGGAATTCTCATATGGATGATTTTAGCTCAGTTATTTCTGCGTAAGACCCTCTCAAAAGTTCTATCTCTGAAGTACTAATCTCAGACCATATCTATCGAGTCCAGTGAGAGGTCGGTAAACCTCGACGAATAGTCATTCACCGTCATGGTTCCCTGCTAGAGCTGAAGAAGCTCCTGTATATATACTGCTCTCAGGGTAACTGGTGAAAAATTCTCCATTAAGAGATGCTCAATCTCCAGCCAGGCAAGAGTTGCCACATCGTGGGTCTTGATAACCAAACTCTGCCATCGTCCTCCCGAGCCCTCCAGAAGGCTCGCTACCCGGATCACCATCTGGTCTGCTGGTGTCCTGACCAAACGGAAGACTCTGGCCACTACCTAAAGTCTGTCCTCTGCTACCTGTGGGTTAGTCTCACCTCGAATCCGGAGGGGTCTCTATCTCTGAAACTTGTAGAGTGCGCTCAGCATGCGCTCCTCGTCCACTAGTACAACATGCACTAAACACTGCTTTACAAGTGGTGGAATAACTTCCACACCACCTGTTGGTAAAACTGGGGGATCCGGTCCCTGTATCTATTTTTCATCACTGAGGTCGTCATCCTCATGATCGAGCCACTGGATCCTAGCGGGAACATGTCCCAGAGGCATCCTCTAAATAAACCAGATGTATCTCAGTAAATGAGTATATCTGGAGAGCTGACTCAAGAAGGACATGGAAACCACAACCCATTCCTATATGATGCTTGTACCATTATTTTCCCCTGAAACTAGTGTTCTCATGCTCCGAGTTGAAAACAGTTTTTCAGAGTCCTAGTGTATGGATACTTCAGCCGCCCGCACCAACAAAGGGATCCCTGGCTTGAAATCCAAACTCGAAACACTTAACATTGTTTCCCCAAACGAACTCACAGACTCCGGGTACTAAGGTAGAACTAACCAAATCTGATACCACTATTTAATGACCTGTCCTAGTAGGGCCCGTGCCATAACTCCCCAAGCCCGCCTCCAGTAGGCTAGGGGCGGGTGACTTGCATCGAGTAGGCATGCTACTACCATGGGATGCATTGACTATAAACCTTCCCACACACACACACACACATCTCCATGCCCAAAAAGAAAAAATGTAAAAACTACGAAAAATGGAAATGCATGCATACATTAAAAAAATCCCAACCAACAGAGTACGACAAGAAAGTAAAGTAAAAAAAGTGTAAAAACCTGGGCCAAAAGTACAAGACCACCAAAATAATGTATGTAACAATGTCCAACCTGTAATGAAAGGTGCTGGAACTATAGTCTGTAGTCATAGGAACACACCTCGGCCTGCCTGATCCCACTGGGTACCATCCGGTCCTAGTCTGCCTAGAATCCTATCAAAGGCTCGCTCATCTGCACAAGACACGACACGTGCGGGAAAAGCCCGTGCAGAGGTGAGTATAACAATACCCAATAGGACACCCCGAAACCAAAAAGGAAATACAACAAGGAGAAATACTACAAAGGAAAGATACAGTCATCTCTACATAGTATATGTCTATAGAACATATAATAAGAATATCCAGATATACTCATGCATGATCGACTATCACAAATACCAACACTAAGATCCAGCTTGAAGATTCCACTAAGCCCGTAACATGGAGAACACACTCCTAGGCCTGAAAATAGAGATGCAATGTAATCATTCTAGGAGAACATACTCTGCAAGTACTATGTGAACATGATGCTTAGATGAGGATCTCGTCCAAGTCATGGGGTGATTCCGACAACTCAGTCTAAGCTAATCTGCTAAGCAGAGGATCGGCGCCCAGGTAAATTTGGTCACGTCAATAGCAAGAACTCTACCTAGGGTTCCAGGAATGAATATAGGATCTCACTCTAAGTCTCATTGAGGGGATTCCAACAACTCTATTTAGGAAGTTCTGCTGAAGGAATCATACTCTTGTGTAAAGGAAATGATACCAAAATCTTTAGGGAAAGGACCAAGGGTAAGAACCCTAAGAAAACTAGTCCATGTAACAGAAAGGAAGTAACTCAAGCCTTGAAGAATTTATTACACGGCGTGTAGTATGATTACACGTTGTGTTCCTTGACCCCGGGAACTACCCATGTAAACGGCCCGTGTCGTCTGTCCGGTCTATGTAAAACTAAACTACACGACATGTAGAAAAGTACACCCCGTGTTCCTAACTCCGGGTACTGCCCATGTAAATGGCTCGTGTCACATGTATTGTAAATTAGAAAGAAACTACATGGCGTATAGAAGGATCACATGTCGTGTCCGAGCACCTGGGGCTCGCTCCGTTTACGTTGGCCATGTGCCCGTACACGGACTCAGACTGTGTCCGTGTCTCCTGCCTGTGTACCATTACACAAGGTATCCCGAATATCTGGTAGGTTCTAGGCAGGGAGGGGTATACATGATGTGTCCTTGGTTTTGTACCTTGCCTGTGTCCGTGTCGCCTTCCCGTGTACCAGTACATGGGGTATCTTGTGTATCTGGCCAGGGAGGGGTATACACAGTGTGTCCTTGACCGTGTACCCTTCCTGTGCCCGTGTACTCCCGAAGTACACGCCAGATGGTCCACCGGCGAAAAAAACACCATGTAGCCCTTACTACACAGCGTGTAATCGAGAAATTTCCAGAAACACCATCTTCTTCATCGCGCTTCGGCCGATATTCCGGATCACGTTTCTCTGGTCCGTTTTCCACAAAATTTAAGATCAAGGGTCGCCTCGACGTCACGATGCCGAATCTGTGGGTTTTAGGCCTTCGATCGGCTCCGAAATCCGATTCTGGTCACCTGTGCGGAAATAGTTCGAAGAATGATTTCTTCCAAACCGCTTTGATCTATCTGTCACCAACGTAGTCGCACCTCTGCAGGGTTGTACGGACGCCACATTGTCAACTTGGGACTGTTGCATCGCACAACGGGTGCGCAACGATCTGTCGTTCATATCCCTACGGAGAACGCGAAGAACGCAGCGAAGAACACGTAGGAATCAGGAGAGAAAAACACAACAAGACGAGAGGGACAAACCTCTATCGATGTTTGTGTCGATCTTGGTCTGTCATCAATAGGAGGCTGAACGAAACCAAAACAATTTCAAGAACCAAATTCCCACGATTCCCACAAAATCCCATCCTGTAAGAACGATCGATCCGTGGGCTAATCTGTTCGTGGATTATTCCACGTTCGTCGTGGAAATAAAAAATGGGGAAAAATCATAAGAAAAATATCCTACTTGGATTCTGTGGCATTCTTCGGCGATGATCTGGTCGCTGCATCGTCGTTGCCGTGTTGGGAGATTTTCTACAGAGCCTCTAGAGCCGCCAAGGTTTTCAAGGTTATGAGGTTTGTAAACCTGGACCCTTGCGCCAACCATTAATTAAAAATGTAAGGGTTATCTGTTGTAGCAGATTTAAAAGATTTTTTTGTAGAATAAAATATTTTTATTTAAATATTTTAATACTCTTACGCCCCAAAAACTGGATTCCACCACCGACCTGCGCCGGCCGATGTTAGGCCTTGCCTAAGGTAAAATCATTGTTCCGAACACAATGGTGCACTCAGATTTCTGATCCGAGCACCCTTTTGGATGTTATTCCACTTTTTCATGAAAACTTCACGCGGGCATAATTTAATTAATTAATTAAATTCAAACATGTGTTCTGGGCTCACCGGGGCTCAGAACTGCACGCTGTCTCAGAGCCTGGTCTCGAATTAATTCCCATATAATATTAAATTAATAAATTTAAAAATCCAAGAAATTACATATATTGATATGTATAACTATAATTTAATCATAAATTTTCCTCATAAATGATTTTATTTTCAAAAAACGATCATCTACGGTTGCGATCAGTATGATATTTGAAGACTGATAAATCCAACATGATTTTTTGGTGAATAGTAACACACCCTTATAAATAAAAATATGATTAATAGTATAATTCTAATTATTATTAAATTGTATAATTATTTTATTTTCACAAGTATTTATGATAATGACACTTTGGTTAATTTTTCAATGTGATATAAAAGCAGTTATAGTTTTAAAAATGGAAATTTTTTAATAAAGTATAATTTTATATAAAAATTAAATTAATCACAATTAATAAATTATTTTCCAAAAATTGAGCTTATTTATTAATTCTATTGTTTGAAAAAATTTTAGGGTTCATATTTAGGAATTTTTTTAAATTCATGATTTTGGTATGAATAGTGAAATACGGTAAAATATCGTATATTCAATTATCAGTTAAATTCACTATTTATGACATCATGTATAATGTATGAAAACATGGTAAGTTTCCACATTAACATATACTATTTGGGTTCACATTAATTAATACTATTTATAGTCTTGACCAAAAATATTAAAATAATGATTAAAATAATGTAAAATTCATCCTCTCTTCCACTCTAAAAACTACCATCATTCCCCTCTTCCTATAACACCTATCAGGCCTTGATCATAGTCTATGTTTAGAAAAATTACATCCCCAAGGATCATCCTCATATAATATATCCTCTTGTCTCACCACAAGGACAAAACCAAAGTCCTTAAGGAAGATCTCATAATGAAGAGATCAAGAGGTAAGCATCCTCATCTTTTATCATGTGTGTTTTTTTCAATTACTTTATTTTCATATACATTATTTCCCTCCACTTATCCCGGAGGTATTAAATCTAAAGAATCTTATATATCTTTTATGTTACCATGTACATGTAAAATATTCATCATCTTCCTTCCTCTCATCTCCCTCTTGTTATAAAAATAATAACATCAACCACGATGTGACTATTTTCCTAAATCGTGGACGGTATATTTAAAATATCATTTAAATCCTTAAAATCATATCATAAAACCCTTTTAATGGTTGAAAAATAATATAATATTTATGTGGAAAACAATTAAATATTTTTGAATAAACTTATATTCTTGAAATTAAATTATACAATGAAATAAGGTCATGGCTTTCGAGAAACCACCAAAAATGATCTAAACAAACATCATTAATGTTTCACAAAATGATCCATCATAATATATGACAACAAAATGGTTTAAGGTATAATTATATATTAGGAAATCACATGAATACCATTTCATTCCAGTTATGTTATTTATTTTCCATACGACATGAAAAATCAAACACAAATTGGTCAAGGAAATCTTGTAAAGAATGCACCAAAAATAATGGAAGAAACAGAATAATTCCAATTATAGGGTGAAATTATGTAATTAAATTACCATATAAGTCATTATGAACATAAATATATTTCTTTAAGATATTATTAAAACTCATTTAACCATTATAATTTAGGTTTAAATTGTTTTGATGGAAGAAAAACTTGAGGTAACAGAATTCTAAAACCAACATACATTCTTTGGGTTAACATTATTATTCATTAATTATGTGGTTTTAAGTTCATTTGTGTGATTCATATTTGGTTATATTTTGTTTAATTGTGTATATTTATTATTTATACATGTATTCCTATCATTTTATTGATTCTCATATAAATTATATGATATTAGTAAGGGGCATTTCTTTTAAAATCCACTTCTAAAATATTATTTTAAAAACTTAAAAAGAAATGTTTTTTTTGAAATTATTCATGTAATTTGGTTATATTCTAGATCTTGTTCATTTTTTACAATGATTTTTGAGACCTATATGTCCCTACAATTCATTGGGTATGTGTATGTTGGAGTTTGGCCGTATGGTTGCTCCATGTGTAACTATGATGGTCAAACAAATTGTAAGGTATCTGTGAGGGTTAGAAGATATATGGTAGATGAGAGGGTTACATGATTATGAATTTCATTCCCCAATATGACATTATAGTTATATTTATGGTAATTATGTTTTGTGGGAATCTCAAGTTTCACAAAGTAAGTATTAATGTGTGAAAATTATTATTTTTAAATGATTCCATGCGTTTATAATTATTTAGGGACTAATGTTTTCTTTTTTATATTTTTATATCCCAAACTAATATTATTGTTCTCATACCATGTTTTTAAATTATTTTAATAGGTTATAAGGATGAGTATGAAAAATAAGGTATTCATTTTAACTGTTATGAATATTTTGTAATGAAATCATATTTTATTTAATAATTTCTATATTTTTTATGAAATGATTTCTATTTTTATGGTATCCACTATGTATTAATGTGGAATGTTATGTTTGTATTATATCCCAATTATCTAAACCTATATCCTTTAAAATATCACCAACTTGAATGGATGTAAGTTCATGGCTAAAATTTAAGATTATGTAATTTAATAAGGTCTGGTCCTTATAGTTGGTCGCATAGTACTGTTTAGAAAACATTAGGGTATATGATAAGGTAAATAGAATATCATAAATTATTTTCAATATTGTTAATTTTAAATGATATAGAATTTTAGGATTACCATGTTTCGTTGGATAAGGTTTGTTAGTCCAAAATGGTTTTCCACAGAAGAAATAGAGAAGCTAAAGAGGAGAGGCTCTGACAGAATGACATCCTTATGAATTTGCAGCATGGAAAGGTAGGATTGGAACTGAAATTTTTGTGATAGTAATGGCTTATCTGACATAGGAAATAAATGTTGGTGGCATCTATCCCCAAGAACAGCCAGAGGAAAAACAACAGAATAATATGATAGTGGAACATTTTATGAGACAATAACCTCTTGCTTCCAATAGATCTTCAAACTAAGTAGATGCCAAAGAATGTAATAAGGCCCATGAGAATATATCAAAGATTATGGGATGATCGATTAATTAAAATTTAACTCTTTCAATTTATAGTTTTTAAGGTGAATCTGACCAGTGGGGGTCATTTTTCAAAAATATAATGGGTAGAGAGGATATTGATGCCTTACAATGGGATGAGTTAAAAAATAATTTCATGAAAAATATTTTCATAGGGTGTTGAAACATAGAATGGAGATATAATTCCATAAATTGAAGCTAAATGAGGATGATTTTGTGGCTGAGTATTAATATAACTTCACCATGCTGGTGAGGAATAATCCAAATCTTATTTTGGATCATGATAGAAAAATAAACTTATTCTACTCATGATTAAAGCCAATGTATCATAGGGCATTGTAATCCTATGAATTAAAAGTTATAGGAAACTTGTATGATTTTATAATAGGAATGAGATGGATATTCTTGATGATCACATGCAATTTGAAAATAAGGAGAAGAAAATATCCCGATATAAAGTGATGGGTAAAAGTACATCAAAGAAATGTGATTGTTAGAAAATATAGTTTTATGTTTGTGATAATTGTGGAATAAAACCTAGAAAATGAATTACCAAAACTGGGTAGTGTCTTTGATGTGGTACTTTTGGAAATATGGCCCGAGATTGTATTGAAAATTATCCTAAAACTAATCCTAATAAGAAAACAGCTAAGTGTTTCAAATGTGGAGAGATGGGTGATTATGAAAATTTCATCCCAAAGAGAAATTTGAATGATGCAAAGTAGCCAGACTATAAGAATAAAACATTAGTGACAACCTTTACGACTACTTCATTAGATTCCAGGGATTCCAAAGAAGTTGTATCTAGAACCTTGTTTTTTAACTCAAATTTTTTAACGTTTTGTTTGATACAGGGTCTAGAAATTTCATAATTTATATGAAATTTTCTTATAAATTGTAAATATCACCTCAATAAAGGTGACCAAAACAAACTATTTAATCATAAAGAGGGAATATTATTATAACGAGGAATTATAAGAATATTTCTATTGTTTTATGTGGATATAATTTTCCTATAAACCTTTTTTGTTATTCCCTTAGTTGTATTTGATATCATTTTGGAAATGTATTGGCTTTCTCTTTATCATGCTAAAATTAATTGTAAAGTTGATGAAATTGAATATTAGAAAGTATTTCTGTTTTTTTATAAGAATTATACCATACAATTGATAACATATGAAGAATATGAGAAGATGTTGAAACATGGAAATGAATGTTATCTTTCTCATGTTATTGAAAACAAGGGAACTGTTCAGATTGAGATGTACTGTGGTAAATGAATACCTAGATGTTTTCTCTGATGAGTAACATGTTTCCGTACCTAATCGGGAAGTCTAATTCACAATTGATATAGTTCATGATTCAAATCCAATTTTAAAACCTCCATATCAAATGGATCAAATGGAACTTATTGAATTGAAAAATCAATTGCATGATTTTCTTTTTAAAGGCATTATTCTTCCATGCACTTCACTATGGGGTAATATTGTTTTGTTCATTAGAAAGAAAGATGGATCCCTAGAACATTTCATTGATTATAGAACTTTGAATATCATTAATGTCAAAAACAAGTACCTTTTTTCTCACAATGATGATTTGTTTGATCAACTGTGAGGAGCCCATTAATTTTCAATGATTGACAGGGGATAAGGATACCATTAGTTGAAGGTGAAGGAGGATTTCATCTCAATATCTTTTTTTCATACTCTTTATATGAATTATGAATTTTTTCTTATGAATTTTGGGTTAACTAATGCACCTATTATATTCATGGATATTAGGAATATAATATTTCATGAATTCATGGATATGATTATTGTTATTATTTTTGATGGAATTCAATACTTTTCTTAGAGTAAATAGGAGTATAAAAAACATATAAGGGTTGTTTTACAAAATTAAATCAAAATAAACTATATAAAAAATTCACCATGTCAGTTTTTTATTACAACAAATTTCATTTAATGGGAACATTGTAAATAAGGATAGAATAACAATTGATCCTGCCAAAACAGAAGTGGTTGAAGAATGGCCAAGGCCTACATATGTTATAGAGATTAAAAGTTTTATTTGGTTACTATGTTATTACCAAAAATTTGTAAAAAACAATACATGATTATCTAGCCAACTATGTATTTTAATACTGAATGTGGTTAAAATTATTTGGTCAAAATAACGTGATGTTTTTATTCCAAACTGATGAATTGATTGGGGAATGCTCCATTTTTGGCCCGTACTTCCAAAAATGGTGAGTTTTACATCTATAATGATGTATCATTGAAGGTACTTGGGTTTTTTTCAATTCAAAATGATCATGTAAGTTCTTATAATTTAATTAAAATAGAACATTTTGATATAATTTATATAAAACATGATTTGGAATTGGAAATAGTGTCTTTTCATTGAAAATATGGCATCATCTTTTATACAGAAAAAAATGTCAAATATATTATGACCATAAAAGACTGAATTATATATTCACTCAGAAGGAATGAAATATGAGTCATAGAATATGGCATGAACTGATAAAGTATTATGATTGTACGATCAACTACCATGGGTGAAAAATTGACAAAGTGGTGTATTCCTATTGTCGAAAATATCATGCATCATTAACCATGTTACATTTGGAACATGATCCCATTATTAATGAATTGATAAAATTGTTAAAATATGTGGTCGGTGCTGGAAATACCTCTGTTTTGTTTTAGGGATTAGTGAAGTTATCTCAATCAATCAAAATTAATCATGCCTAGAAGGAAGGCTATGAACTACAGAAAATGGTAGAATTGGTTAAAATGGGTATTTTTACAGAATTTAAACATGATAAATATTGTGTTTTATGATTTGGTAAATGGTTGTGTGTACCTTTTGATTATCATTTTAATAAAGATTTGATGTGTGAAGCTCAAAGTTCCCCAGTTTCAGTTTATCTTGTAAATACTAATATGTACAGAGACCTTGAAGAGTATTACAGGTGGGATGGAATGAAAAGGTATATTTCAAAATTAACTGTGAAATGTTTTACATATAAAATGGTCAATGTAAAGAATAAGTTTAAAAGTGTATACATCAACCAATGATTTTAAATGAAAGGAAATGTGAGGATATATCCATGGAATTCATTGTGAGACTACTTAATACTTCTTGAGGTAACAATTTGATTTGGGAAATTTTTGATCGACTGACTAAATCTTCACATTTACTTTCTACTCGATATACAATGTCATTGGATCTAATTTTTTGATTGTACCTCAAAGAGATTTTCCAGTTACATGGAATTCCTATTTCCATTGCATCTTATTAGGATACAAGTTTCAATTATTATTATTTTAGGTCCTTCAAAAGACATTTAGAAATGAATTAAATTTCAATACATATTTTCATCCTCAATCAGATCTAAATAAATGATTTCTACATTGGTATATATGCTTTGATGTTGTTAAATTTACTACCAGGGTTATTGGGATAAAAAAAACTCAATAGTTGAGTTCTCTTATAATAATAGTTTTCATTCTAGTATACATATGGCTCCTTTCATGGAATTGTATGGGATGTGGTCTACAACTACATCTTCTTGGGATGATGTTGTGGAAAGAATGTTGATGTGACCATAATTAGTAGAGGAAGTGGATGAGAAAGTAAATATGATCCAGAAAAACATGAGGGCCGCTTAGATTAGGCAGAAAATCTATGTATACAACAGAAGGAATGTATTTTCATTTGATGTAGGGGATCATGTTTTACATAGAATATCACCATGGAAAAGTATGATTCTTTTTTGTACGAAAGGAATGATATGTCCATTGTTAATAGGAACATATGAAATTCTGTAGAATGTTCGACCAGTTTCCCCCCTAGTATCATTGACTCAATGTTTATCTCAGGTACATAATGTTTTTCATGGTTCGATGTTGAGAATGATTGTGCCAGATAAATCTCATCCCTTGAGCCCAGAATCATTTCAGTTACAAGATAACCTTTCTTATAAAGGGAAACCAGTTTTGAATCATGATCTAAGGTAATATGTATTGTGGAATAATTTAATAAACATGGTAAATGTTTTGTGGAAAACCCACATGGTTGAAGAATCAACATGGGAGTTGGAAAATGTTACGAGGGAAAGGTACCCTCAAATTGTTTATAAGAAAAGAAAATAGCGGGGACAAAATTTCAAGAAGGTAGGAATAATGAAACACCCAATGGTTTTAAAACTAAATTGAAATTCATGACACATTGTTTTATATAGATATTTATAACTATACATTAAATATTAAATTTTCCACTTCTATATTTTGAATTTCAAAAAATAGTGAGCTACGGTTGTGATCAGTAAGTAATTTGAGTATGACAGATCCAAATATATTTGCTGGTGAATAGTTAAGTACCCTTATGAATAGTCATATATATTAATATGACCCTATTTTATAGTAAATTGTATTATTATTTTATTTTCTAATGTCTTTAAGATAATAATATCTTGTTTAATTCTTCTATGTGACATAAATGCAGTTATAGTTTTAAAATTATTTTTTTTAATAAAGTATGATTTTATTTAAAAATTAAATTATTTATATTTAAAAAATTATTTTCTTAATATTTTATACATTTTTGAATTCTACACATCAAAAAATGGTTTGGGTAATTTTTTTATAATTCTGATACTCTTGAATTTTCGATGTATAGTAAAATATGGTAAAGTAATATAAATTCAATTATTAGTTAAATACATTATTTATGAAATCAAGTCTAATTTAAGACAACTTGGTTCAGACTAGAATTCAATTATTACTATTTCAGGTTAACATGAATCGAAATTATGAATAGTCTTGAAAACAAAATTTTGCAAATTCCCTCCTCCCCTTCACTATAAATACTACCCTTATTCCCCTCTTCCTATCACTCCTCTCAAACATTGATCATTGAATATATTATACAAAATTTAATCAAAAAGTATCATACCCACGTCCTAGAGCATATGGTCTCACCAAAAGGCCAAAACCAAAGGTCTTAGGGAGGATCTCAAGAAGTAGATATCAAGAGGTAAGAATAATATTCATTTTCCATGTGTTCTTATTTCAATTCTGTTCTTTTATTTAACTCACATTCCCTTAAAATATTTAAGAGGTATAAAATATCAATAACTATACATTTTTTTTATGTTACCATTTTTATTAAAATATTAATCATCTTCCTTAATCTCCTCTCCCCCTTTTTAAAAAAATAAAAACATCATCCATGATGTGCTGATTTACCAAAATTGTGGATGATATGTTTCCAGTATCCTTTCAATACGTCAAATATTTTCATAAAACCCTTATAAAATTTTATAAAAAATTTAATCACTATGTTTTATCCTATTTAATGTTATTTAATTAACTTCTATTAATGAAGTTAAATTATATAATGAAACAAGATCATGAATATCGAGGAACTGAAAAAAATGATCTAAACAAACATCATTAGTGTTTTATCTAACGATCCATCATGGTATAAGATAAAATATGTTTTATGGTATAATAATATATTATTGATTCATATTAATATCATTTCATTCTACTTATATGATTTCATTTACATGTGAAATGAAAAATCAAATACCAACTGGTCATGGAAATCATGTAATTAACGTATCAAAAACAATGGAAGAAAAAAATACTAACAATTAAAGGGAAATATTTTGTAATGAAATGATCATATAAGTTATTATAGACAATAATATGTTTACATAAGATATTAATTACTCTATTTTATCCATTATATATAAGTCTTAAATAGGTTTTAGGTAAGACAAACTCGGGGTAAGGGAATTCTTAACCCAATTTTCATTGTTTTTTTAACCTTTTTCTTCTTTAATTGTGTGGTATTAAGATCATTTATGTGATTAAATCTGAGTTATATTATGTGATTTTATAGTTTATACACATATTACAGTAATTATATTGATTCTCATATCAATTATATGATTTTAGTAGGGGTCTTTTCTATTAAAATCCCATTTTAAAATCACGGTTTAAAACATTTAAAAGCAATGTATTTACTTAATTGTTCATATTGCAGTATTATGTTATGGTTATTAGGAATTTTTTATGATGAAGGGTGGGAACTATATTTCCCTCAAATTCATTGGGTATATGTATGTTGGATTTCGGTTATATGGTTACTCCATGTGTGACAATGATGGTTTCACAAATTGTAAGGTAGTCGTGAGGGTTACAAGTTATAAGGTACCTGATAGGGTTACAATATTATGTATGTAATTCCCCAAGACACCGTTATAATTCTATTTATGTTCCTTATTTTTTGTGAGAATCTCATTTTTAACAAAGTATGATTATTTAGGGGTGAGAAATATTTCTTTTTATAAGGTTTCATGCGTTTACAGGTATTCATGGACTAATGTTTTACTTTCTTCATTTTATATCCCATATTGAGTTTTTTGTGCTCATTCAATTTTTTAATATATTTTCACAAGATAACTGTATGTGTAAGAAAAAGAGGTAATACATGTAAAATTTTATGATTTTTTTAATGAAATCATTTTTTATTTGATAAGATTTATATTTTGGATAAATTGAATAATGTTTTTATTTTATCCTTTCAATTTTAATGTGGAATGTTGTCTAGGTATTATATCCTAATTTTGTAAAAATATAATCATTAAAAGATACTCAATGTGAAATTATGTTACTTCTTGACTAAAATTTAAGACTATGTAATGTAATAAGGTTGTGTAATTATAAATAATGGTGGAAGATAAATAATAATAATGTAAAATGGGGCGGATTTCACCCAGTAAAATAAATAAATTGTTCTAAAAAGTTAGAAATCTAAAACTGTTTAATTATTATAATTTTATGTAGAAGGTGAAAAATATAGAATCTTTTTATATATTTCATAATATCACCACTAATTTCATGACCCTATATACAAATATCATCCATGATATCCTTCCCCTTTTCTAGATCCTCATAAATGATGTCTAAAAGAGAATCAAGAATCATGTTAAGGGTATAAGTAATACAACAAAATAGGAAAACACTAATGAATCATTAAACGATGTGTAATGTTATAACCAATGTATTTTTCTTTTAATATTGAACTAAATTTATCCAAAAACAATAGTGTTCCCTTATGCCATGTTCTAATCAATCTACTGTGATCCTTATCTTACCTTCTTCTCTCCATAAGAGGGATATTTATATGTTATTGAATGTGATGATGTACTAGTAAAAGTCCAGTAAAATTGTTACTTGGAATCTTCTATAACTATAGTAAATTTTTTAAACATTCGGTATGAATATTGTGAATATTATACTCAACTTCCACTTGGAATATTAAAAGCCCCAACCCTAGAAGACTAGAGATAATGAATTTCAATAATACATTAACATGATTACAATGAATCATATGTTGATATACCAAAAAGTTTAACAGACTTGGAAAATGAGAATATATACATGATACACATTTTATATTAGTAAATTATGATAAAACATAATATGTAATAAATCCTTCAAAATAATTCAAGGAATTCATCTTCAAATCCAGTGGAAAGGAGAAAAAATATGGGTGACATCAGTTGATGAATAAGGCTATTCCTTTATTGGATGTAATAATGAAACAATTTTAATAAAAAATAAGCTAAGTTAAATAACATAACACACATTCCATTTAAACAATTCTCTATGGAATAATCAATTTGGAATGATTGATAACTAAAAAAATTACATTTATACATTCATAGTTTAACGAAACATAACAATGTATATTCAATCTAATAGAATAATAACATGAAATAAATATTATTGAATGTATAATGATGGAGTTTATAGTGATGGAAACATATAATATATGCCTTTAAGGATTCATAGTGAGAATCTAATACTATGAGGGCATCATGAAAAGAATATATTTCTCATAATTATTCTGTAAGTGAATTTAATATTTTCGAGGAATCATACAAATAATCTAACACATTAAATTCTTCATGAAAGAATCAAATAATATCAAGGATTCGTGAAAAGAATTTAATAATGTTATGGCTTCATGTGGAGAATCTAATACTATCAATGTGATAAATGAATGTAAAAATTATATATATTTAAACAATAATTATACCCATGATTAAAGGTATGGATATTTAATAGAAATTAATTTTTAGAAAAAAATTATTTAAATAAAGTAATTATTTCAAGAGAATGTTAACATTTACAAATAAAAGTGAAATTTAAAAAGATTACTTTTACCACATAGGTAATTTTGAAATGAATCATCTTTAAATAGTATAATTATATGTGGAGAATAAGTTACCTTGAAGAATGAATGAATAAATATATTAAATGAAATACATGAATAATATACACAAAAAAAACAAGTGGTGAAAATGGTGAAAGCTTCATGGAAGAAAAATTGAGACATTAATCCCTAATATCGAGTATGACTTGTCACATGTATATTTTCATTCGTAAATATTGAAAAAAATTTATTTATTTATATTCTTCAGAACCTTTTTCGTTTTTATAATTACTTTTAAATCAGTTTCTCAAAATTGTTATATGACTACGCAAATAATTAATATTATGTCGGGGTTTATGAAAAAATTACATTAATGTATTAAAATTGACTTTGGTAGGTAGACTATGGTTTAAAGGATCAATATAAAAACATCTCTAGATTAATGATATTGAAATAATTTTCATATATATACATGAAATATACATTTAAAACTAATCAAGAAATATGGTTATGAAAAATGAACCAATTTAACAATCATGGAGAGCGTAGGTCCTACGTTGGTTTGAGTTGTATTGACATTTGGAATCATCATTATAGAATGAAAGTTAAGTAAAATATTCATTATATAATGATCATTAAATAATAAATACCATGTTATTTAATATTATATACTTATACACATCCTTATTGTGATGTAAAAGGAGTCACATCATGTTGGGGAGGTATTAGTTCACACATTCAAAAATTATGTTATCACATTTCTTTGTGTGAGAATGTAATTAATAAAATGATATATTATATTTAATTAAATATACTTATATAATTAATATCATTTCAATTTAATTATTCAATATATTTTTAATTAATCCAATCATTAATGCAATCCATTTAAATTATGAATATCTCACATCACTATAGGGATGCAACAGTCCACTCATCAACAAAAAAGTTATCATATTTACACCAAATGGAAGAAATTATTTTATGTGTAATATAAAATTTAGAAAAGACTTTACATAAAATAATTATCATTGATTTCATAAATAATCAATTTTTTCCATTACAATTCAATCCCACGAATGGTAGAATGGAAAAATAAACGTCATTATTTAACGAGGCGGTAGTCTATGGTACAAGAAAAGTATATTTGTTATCCATTTTATGGAAGTCTGTCAAGGAGTAAGTCCAACCCATTACGTAATTAAATTTAAGTATATTTATTATATTTATGACATTATAAAATCAGGTAATTAAAATAATTTAATGGTATGATAAATAAATTAAACAAAAGAGATCATTTAACAATATCACTTATTATTCGGAAAACTCTTTTGGTATAAAACAAAACATTTCCTTGTTTATATTTAATCCTCTGTGAAGATTATAGAATGATGGTAGCGGTGTTTTGAGACTATTTTGGATTACTTGGGATTATTCAAAGAGGATTTAGTGGTGTGGGGAAGGGGAAGATGAAATACTTTGTTTTAATTGAGGGTAGTGTCGTTATTATAAATTCCAAAGGATAAACACTCTTGGGAAGTTTCCCATGCATCATGTACCTTTAATTTTAAAAATAATGGAGTAAATATAATTTATGTTCGATGAAAACCTCAAAAACACAAATGTAATTTCATGTTTTAATATTTTTTTCCTGAACTTCTTTGCTTCCCCTCATTAACCATTTGAGATTTTATTAATGTAACAAGTTTCATATACTATGATATATTACCATTATGAATAAATTCAAGTTATATTTATTAGAATATACATATCCAGTAAATTATAAATATTTAATATAATTTGAAAAAGAAAAAATCCATATATACTAGATAATAATTTCTAATTAAGTGCATTTAACGGGAAAAAACACGACGTTAACATGAAACATGTTAACAATGTTTTTAATATAAATAATCAATATGTTAATTATAAAACATAAATTTATTAATTAATTGGTCATATTTTATATTTATTGCAACATAAAAAATCCTTTGGAATAATATAGGATTTTAATTAATTTTTAATCATTTGATAAATTAATATTTACAGTAAAATAACATTATTGTCGACTTTGAATAAATTAAAATAATTTAAGTTTATAAACACAAAAAACTGATCCAATTTAAATTTGTTAATAAATATATCTGCATCATGATTAATTAATCAATTAAAATAATTTAACACAATAATTCATTAAATTTACATTCCATTTAAGGGTGTATAATCATTTATTTTATATAATTATTTACTAAATAATCCATGTGTTAGAGTATGTTCAGTGTTTTGTATAACTATTTAAAATATTAAAATTCTACTAAAATTCTCAGGATATAAAAACTCATTTGACTCTTATAATAATATTTCTAACTAGAACATTGTAGCTTCTTCTATAATATAAAACTTTATAAATTTTAAATGTATGGAATGTTCATTTGTTGTCTTTTTCCGAACATAACATATTGTAATGGTAAAATTGAAGAAACATTTACCCAATAAATCATTAATATTTTAAACAAATAAGGTTTATATATTGGAATCTAATGGATTTTTGATAACTAAGTTTTTTATTTTCTCCCATATACTTTGGGTCGAGTCACCTATAAAGCTTATTTTCAACGTATTTATTATAAATAATTTTAGTTAATTATAAAACTATTATTGGTCACAAACAACATTGATATTATTAAAATATAAATATTACAATGGTAAATAAATTATTTAAATTTATAACAAAATCAATTACCAGTATATAAAAAGCTATGTTTAAAGGTAGTCTGTCAAAATTGGTATGAAAGTGGGTTTTTAAAGTCAAATTGTTAAAAATTTCCTTAATTCTTCCTATATAAATTAAATATTCTAATTATTCAAATGAATATAGTTTGATTATTAGATTTATAAATGATCTATTTTAATTATAATAAAATCAAATATAGTTTGACATTATTATTTATTTAGTTGAAAATTTTCTATTTAACTAAAATGCACTATATTTCACTATTCATAAAAATATTGTAACACCTCATAAAAATAATAAAAATTCATCCTCTTGATAATTTTGACATTATTAATTCAAAAATTAATATTTTTCTAGAAAGAGAATTAATAAATATGTCAATATTTATTTTTAAAATAGTGTCAACATTATAATGTGTAGGCACTCAGTCTTGCATATAACGCAGACTAAATTAGTGTTGTGTGTAGCGTAAGCACACGTGATGTTGTGTATAAATAAATATGGAAAAAAATTAAATTTATTCTCAAATTAAAATATTTTAATTTATTGGGTGTGATAATTTCCCCCCACATAAATATAATTATGTCGTTGCAATTTAAACATGATCTCAGTAACTATGGGTTTGTTATTTGATAATGAAATTATTAAAAACCCCACATCATAAATAGATTTAATAAAACATATTCTTAATAATATGGAAGGTAAAATGACAAGGTAACCACAAAAAGGTGATTTAGAATTTAAAAATAATAGTGAAAAATGGAAATGAAAGAAAAATAAAACTATTTTATTCTGATGTAGTGTGACATAGGACATGTTTAGCTAAAAGATAATGACCAAAATGTCATAATCCAGATTTATGAAATAAACATTGGTATAATTTAAAAATATTACAATAGGACCACCTGTTTTTTCAACATCGTTCTTCTAATAGAAGAGGATTTCTTTTACCCACTATGAATAAATATACATATACATTTTTATAAATATTTTAATTTCCATTGATTACACCGAGAACTTTTTCTAACTCATCAGTATAAAAGATACTTTTCTTATGGTGAAGTAATATATCAATCTCAAAGTCCACATCCAATACTAAACATAATTTGTTTCATAAATGGTTAAATTTTTCAAAATATTATGATCCAAAATGAACTTATTATTAATTCATACAACATGTAATATCTCTCTAATAATCACATACACAATATATGAACACCCACATCATTTATTTTCATGAATTATGTTAATAAAATTAATAATGATAATACCTTATTGAATGAAATTCACGAGTCCTTATTACGGATGTTAAACAGATGTTATTGGATATATTACTTAAATCCAAAAAGTGATGTAAACTCCATCAATGATAACAAAAACCATGTTGTCAACAAATAATTAATCAGTTCCAAGGAACATTACTAGAAAAGAATGTTATACCAATGGTTTCAAACCATTAGTATATGATGGAAAACCATTGGTATTGGCTATACCAACAGTATTCCAAACTGTAGGCTCGAAATCTGTGAGGAAAGCCTTATACCAACAGTTTGATCTAAACTGTTGGTATATCCCACTATATTTATTAATATACCAATGGTTGCAAGAGAACCATTGGTATATATTTGTATAACATTTTTACCAATGGTTTTCAGAAACTATTGGTATATATTGTTTTTTAAATGTATCTCAAAGTATACCAATAGTTTAGAATCGTTGGTATAGTATTTTTCTGGAATTATTCTACCGACGGTTGAAAACCATTGTTATTATATTTTTCCAGAACTCCTATGCCAACGGTTGAGAACAGTTCATATATTTTTCCCATAATTCTAGAACTCTTATACCAATGGTTTAAAACTATTGGTATTGTGTTTTTGCAGAACTGCTGCACTGCAGTCCTCCACTGCACAACAGCCCCCCCTCCACTGTACACCTGCATAAAAAAACACTGCACAATAGCCCTCCAGTGGCCCCACCACTATACACCTGCATAAAAAATACCACATAAATCACATACATACTTTAAATAGTATAAAAACACCTAAAATAGTCCCAAAGAAACACATAAAACCATCAATCTTTTCCAACCATGTCATGTACTACAATTCCCTATTTCAATCATCATATGACAACTATCATCCTGTAGTAATTCACCTCACCCACGCACAACCCCCCAACCAGCACAACCCCCTACCTCCCCATAAAATTATAATAAGAATAATAGTTTGGGAAATACATATTATAGTTGAATAAGTTTTTGAAATTGGATCAAATCCAATTTTTTTGTGATCCTAGATTTGGGAATGTAATGATTTGTGATGAATTTTTCATTAAACTTGTATTGTTTATAATATATGGTGAAAAGGTTTTTTTAAGAGTCTCGTCACATATGAACCCATGAGTGAAACTACCCAAATCATGAAAAATAGTTTGCGACTATCATTGATGAGTGTAAATTTTAGTTGTATTCACATAAAATGATGCCATTTTAAAACAATGGAGATACTTTTAGTGGTGCCATCCACACTGCACCTCGGATTGTGGCGGAGTTGACTCGTACATGTCAAAAATGATCCATGGATTGTTTTCCAAATGTATCAACACAATCCGAATGCATTTGGTTGGTTTCCCGTATGCCGGTGGTTCTTACTTAAAAGCGTATCCATTTTAAACAAAATAAAGACACTTTGAGGGGTACCGGCCACACCATGCGTCGTATTGATGCGGGGATGACTCGTACACATCAAAAATGACCAATATATCCTTGTCCTAAAGTATCAATAGAATCTGAATGCGTTTGGTCTGTTTTCTGTATGTCAGTTGATTTTTTTGCATAAACTTATGTCCATTTAAAAAAAATTTAGACACTTTGAGTGGTGTCGGCCACACCGCACCTCGTATTGAGGCAGGGTTGAGTCGTACACGTCAAAAATGACTCATGGAACGTTTTATTAGAGTTTTAATAGAATCCAAATTCATTTGGTCAGTTTTCCAAATGTCAGTTGTTCTTTTCACTTAAAATGATGTCCATTTTAACCAAAAGAGAGAGAATTTCAGTGGTGTCAGCCACACCATGCCTCAAATTGATGTGGGGTTGACTCTTACACCTCACTAATGACCCATGGATCGTTTTCCTAAAGTATCAACACAATCTGAATTTGTTTGGTTGGTTTTCCGTATGCCGGTTGTTTTTACTTAAAATCATATCCATTTTTAACAAAAGAAATACACTTTGAGTGATACTGGGCACACCATGACTCAGATTGAGGTGGGGTTGACTCTTACACGTCACAAATGACCCATGGATAAATTTCATAAATTTTAAATAGAATACTAATGTGTTTGGTCTGTTTTCCGTATGTCAGTTGCTGTTTTAACTTAAATTGTTGTCCATTTCAATGAAAAGTTAGACACTATAAGTGGTACCGGCCACACCGTGCCTCAGATTGAGGAGGGGTTGACTCGTACACATCACAAATTACCCATGGATCGTTTTTATAAAGTATCAACATAATCCGAATGCGTTTGGTCAGTTTTCCATATGTCATTTTTTTACTTAAAATCACATCCATTTTAAACAAAAGAAGGACACTTTGAGTGGTACCGTCCCCACCGGCCAACAGATTGAGGCGGTTTTGACTCGTACAAATCACATATGACCCATGTTTCATTTTCCTAAAGTATCAACAGAATCTGAATGCATTTGGTCCGTTTTTCATATGCCAGTTTTTGTTTTAACCTAAAATCCTAACCATTTCAATGAAAAGTGAGACACATTGAGTGGTGCTGGCCACACCACACCTCATATTGAGGCGGGGTTGACTCATACACGTCACAAATGACCTGTGGATCGTTTTTCTAAATTATCAACACAATCCAAATGTGTTTGGATAGTTTTCCATATGCCATTTTTTTACTTAAAAGTTCTTTCATTTTAAACAAAACAAAGACACTTTGAGTGGTACCAGCCACATCGGACCTCTGATTGAAGAGGGGTTGACTCGTACACGTTACATATGACCCATGGATTGTCTTACTAACGTTTTAACAGAATCCTAATGCGTTTGGTTAGTTTTCCATATTCCAGTTGTTGTTTTCCCTTAAAATCATGTCCATTTCAAATAAAAGTGAGACACTTTGAGTGGTGTCAGCCACACCGCGCCTCGGATTGAGGCGGGGTTGACTCGTACACATCAAAAATGACCCATGGATACATTTACTAAAGTATCAATAGAATCTGAATGTGTTTCGTCCGTTTTCCGAATGTTAGTTTTTGTTTTAACTTAAACTGTTGTCCATTTCACAGAAAAGTGAGACACTTTGGGTGGTGCCGACCACACCGCGCCTCGGATTGAGGCGGGGTTGACTCGTATACGTCAAAAATGACCCATGGATCATTTTTATAAAGTATCAACCCAATCAGAATGTTTTTGGTCAGTTTTCTGTATGTCATTTTTTACATAAAAACACATCCATTTTAAACAAAAGAAAGACACTTTGAGTGGTACCGGACACACCAGCCCTTGTATTGAGGCGAGGTTGACTCGTACACATCAGATATGACTCATGGATCATTTTACTGAGATTTCAACAGAATTAGTATGCGTTCGGTCAGTTTTCTGTATGCCAGTTGTAGTTTTCACTTAAAATCCTGTCCATTTCAAATAAAACTGAGATAATTTTAGTGGTTCCAGCCACACCAAACCTAATATTGATGGAGAGGTTGACTTTTACACATAAAAATGACTCATGGATACATGTCCTAAAGTATCAACATAATCCGAATGTGTTTGGTCCATTTTCCATATGTCAGTTTGTTGTTTTAACTTAAACTGTTGTCCATTTCAAAGAAAAGTGAGACACTTTGAGTGGTGACGGCCACACCGTGCCTCGGAGTGAGGCGGTGTTGACTCACACACGTCAAAAATTACCCATGTATCATTTAAATAATGTATCAACACAATCCGAATGTGTTTGATCAGTTTTTCATATGTCATTTTGTTTACTTAAAAGCGAATCCATTTTAAACAATAGAAAGACACATTGATTGGTATCGGCCACACTGTCCCTCGTATTGAGGTAGGGTTGACTTTTATACATCTCATATGACCCATGGATCGTTTTCCTAATGTTTCAATAGAATCCGAATGCTTTTGGTCAGATTTCCGTATGCCAGTTGTTGTTTTCACTTATAATCATGTCAATTTCAAATAAATGTGAGACACTTTGAGTGCTACCAGCCACACCATGACTCACAATGAGGCATATTTGACTTTTACACGTTACAAATGACCCATGGATACATGTCCTAAAGTATCAACAGAATCTGAATGCGTTTGGTCCATTTTCCATATGTCAGTTGTTGTTTTAACATAAACTGTTGTCCATTTCAAAGAAAAGTGAGACACTTTGAGTGGTGCTGGCCACACCGCGCCACAGATTGAGGTGGGGTTGACTCATACACATCAAAAATGTCCCAGGGATCGTTTTTTAACAGTATCAACGCAATACGAATGCATTTGGTCAGTTATATGTATGTCGTTTTTTTACTTAAAAGTGCATCCATTTTAAATAAAAGAAAGACAATTTGAGTGGTACTAGCCACACCGGCCATCGGATTGAGGTGGGGTTTACTCGTACACGTCACATATGAATCATGGATCGTTTTCCTAAAGTATCAATAGAATCCGAATGCGTTTGGTCGGTTTTCCGTATGCCAGTTGTTGTTTTCACTTAAAATCTTGTCCATTTGAAATAGAAGTGAGACACTTTGAGTGGTATCGGCCACACCGTACCTCAGATTGAGGCGGAGATGACTCGTACACGTCAAAAATGATCCGTGGATACATTTCCTAATGTATAAATAGAATCCGAATGGTTTGGTTTCATTTATCACCTTTCAATCATCCTTCAAACATAGTTTGGAAACCGTACTTTCCTATAATTATAGGATTCATGAAAATAATAATTATTTTTTAAAAAATAACCACTAAACACGCCTTCATTATTAAGTGGTAAATGTTATTATCCATTATTGTTGGCTTTTGGGTACCACTCCGAGTATATATCTCATTACCTCATTAAAATTGGTCACGGTGTGAATAAAATAACCATGGAATTGTAATTTCATTAGAGATAATATCATATTATTTTCATTCAAAAAGACTTCTACTTCAAATCACATTTTCCATAGCATTTTCCACATACATAATCATGAAATACATGGATAACTAAGAAAGCTATGTAATACAAAATAGAAAAATGTGTATCAAAGTACTATGGAAAACTAAAGGTCCAGGTAGTAGAATAATCATAAAATTAGAATCAAGTGCAAAAAACATATCTTATAACAACG
The DNA here is from genome assembly GCA_963277665.1 of Viscum album. Lineage (NCBI taxonomy): Eukaryota > Viridiplantae > Streptophyta > Magnoliopsida > Santalales > Viscaceae > Viscum > Viscum album. The sequence goes on along the minus strand of OY728161.1, from coordinate 811,282,595 downwards.
TCCCTATGAAGTAGAGGAAAATCCAAGAGTGGAGAACGAGGTTCAAAAATAAAGAGTTATACAGAATTCAAAAATGTAATGGATCAATATTCCCCTGATCACCATCAACATCACCACTATCATTATCGACCTCATCCTCGCCACCATCTCTGTACTTGTTGTCCTCCTCCTCATCGTCCCCATTCTCATCATCGGCCTCATCCTTGTCCTCAACCCATCCTCGCCCTCTGCCCCATCCTCTCCCTCAGCCCCATCATATGCCTCGTCCTCGTCCTCATCCTCGCCCTCTTCCTCTTCAGCATCCTCATCTTCACCAGTAACATCATCATCTCGACCTACACTAGTGATGTCGCTTGGTGCATTGGATAATGCACCCATCGACGACATAAATTTCTGACATGCCATGCTGGCCTCTGGTGGAAGTGATGAAGATAAAGTTTTCATCAGTTTCATAAATTCCTTGTCCCCCGGTTGAACTTGTACTTCTAAATCTGTGACCCTTTTATCAGACTGTCTTGCATGCTCCTTGAAATGTTCCAACTCGGTGGTACTAGAATGGATACCTGGAGAAGACCAATACCTTTTCGAGACTATATTCTTACCAGGTCGGCAGTGTACTCAACCAGAGTGCTCATCTCCCTAAACCTGATATAAATGATCGTGTGGCATAAAATTGTCAGGCTCTTGGGAATCAAGAGCCTCTAAAGCAACCTGTTAAAAATATTAATAGATTATTAAATTTCAAAATATATATTAAACATTGAAATAAACAAATTAAAACTTACAATATATTCATGGGTTAGTTCATTTACCATAGTTCAACCTTTTTTGCTTCTACTTGAGGAAAACAATTTTTCTCGAGGGATACGTCCTTCAGTATTCTATTTATTCTTCTATAATTACATTGAAACAATTTAAAGTGCAAGTATAATCATATATTCAATATTAAATAAATAACATAATTTAAGTAGGAAACAATAATAAGGGAAAGTCCTAAAGAAAATTTATAAACAACTATATCATACCAGCTGCCTCTCATGATTTGACATAGTTGTGCGCCCTAAAGTGTGGAGGTATTACTTTGAATCAATGTTTTTTTGTTTTTACAGAATATTGGTAAATAATGTTTAATAATAAATAAGATTATATTAAAGAAAAATATGAAAACTCCCATTTAAATACCTCAAATGATATTAATACCTTAAATTTGGCAGTCGCCCAATGGGAAATCATTTGGCGATATTGCTCTATCATTCAATAATCTATGATAGGTAATGTATCTAACTACGTTCCCACTCTATCACACCAGCCAACATACAACTCATGCTTATAAGCTCTCCAAAGCTCTTCTAGCTCTTTTAAACGTGCTGGTTATGCCCCTTCACCGTCAGGGAAGTTAAACCGAAGCTAAAACCCAATATATTAGTTCATATAAATACAATAAATTATTACATTAAATCCAATAGATTTTTAACCATATTTGTGAAAACGCATTATCCTTGACTTCGTGTGGCAGATATCTCCAAGAGAGAGGCCTGATCCGAATGATATCAGAGTATTTGGCTAGCGTCGCCAAAAAACCCCGGCATTCCTGCCCAGATTTCTCAATCATTTCTCCATCAACATTGTATTCATCCATCAATTGTGTATGGCGGTTCCATACCGCCCACAAGCAAGTGTGCCCCCTCCCACACCTCCTATCTGTAGATGAATCTGTTATTAATGAAAAATAATATCAGTATAAGTTTTAATAAAATTAAATTTTGGTATAAAAATTTGATAGAGTTATATAAATATACCTGCGGTAGTCAGATCAATGGGCGTCACTAGATGTACAAAATCTGAAGGAATATCCTATACAGGTGGAGTGTCCCTTAGTGTATTCTCCTTAGCCACATACTGTATCTCATCAAAAATCGAAGAAGGTGGAATATAATAGCTCGAAGATAATGATCCAGAAGCAAAACATTATGGCATAGATGTCTGGCGAACTGGTAGTGTAAACATCGGAGGTCTAAAGATCCCATGTGTCCTTGATGACATGCCAGGATCGAAATGGGGCATAAAAGATATGTCTATGGTAGTGGATTGTCTAACTCTCACCCCACGATCCCTTGTACCACCTACCCTACTACCGGGACCACTAGATTATCGTCAATCTCTAACAACACACAACCTCCTACCACCAACCTCTCTACTGGGAGAAATATTAGGCTCCTCGTTGGATATCTCTCATCTAATGGTTGGATCATGAAAAAAAGTTTAACAAAATATTAATCACATGATATTATAGGTTATTGAAATATTTATATTTGAAATAAAATAATCACAATAGGGACAAGTGGAGGAACACCCATCTGTACCATGCGATGATTATTTTCTGTCAACTTTTTCCACCGCCTATCTTCAATGGGTGTCATTTCCTGCAATGTAAACAAATATGGAAGTAAATAGAAATAGATAACTAATGTGTGACCCAAAAAACAAAATATAGAAAAACCATTCTGATAAAAAAACATAAAGAAAAAGAAGATTTATGGTGGCTTGAAGGTAAGTACTAGGATAAACACTCTGAATGATGTAGGTGAAACATATAGATGAGAACACAACTGTATGATTTTATATATTTCCCACCACAACATCGGGTTCACAATCAACTCTGAAAATTGAGCTATTGGCATCCTCATAAGTAATAAATGGATTTCTTCCAATTGTAGTAGGGATAGTGTCAACTTCATCATCAACATCATCAAAAACATGTCTGGGATTTACATCAATAATTACACCGAATTTAGGATGATGATGATCTTTGTCATAAAAAACATGTTTCACCATTGGTGCCAATACATATGGTTCATCGGTGGCAAGAGTGCAAGTCATGTCAATAACTCAAAATCCACAATCATCAATAAAGGTGCCTTTCCTCGTGATTAAATCAAACCACTTATATTTCATCATTGTGACTCGACCATGAGAGAAATAATCCAAAATTATTATTTTCTCCATGACTCTATAATAAACAACATTTTCAAAACGAGGTCTAGTATCCGATGAACTGGCATAATAGTCTATGTGGTAGTTAGCATAACACCATTATACTGTGTTCTCATGTTTCGTGCTCATTCAGTGATAATAAATTTGTATCCATTGATCACAAGTGATTTAAAAGCACGAACCATGGAATTTGGACCAAAATAAAAAGCTCTTATTTCCTCAGAAACAGACTCTTCAAGAAAACTGGATAAGTAAAATATAAAAAAATAGTAAACTTATTTAAATATTATTTTTATTTTGTTGTTACAGAAATATTTTTACCTTCCATTTCAACCAAGCAGAAAAACCTTTGCTATGAAAAGTCTCTTTCCTTCTCAAAGATAAAGAACGATGCTTTCTATATATCAATTATTTATGATCCCTTTAGATAAAAATAATAGTAGTTTAACAAATATTTAAAATTACAAGAGATAAGATAAGAGATACATGTACAATTTACTTACTTGATATACTCATCGAACAAATCACAATTGAACAACACTATGTGACGTGCCATCTCTCGCTTTTCAAGGCTTATTGTCGACAATGTATATGATCCCAGAATTCCTCCTGTCCGAGAAAGTGATGGAAAACTGGGTACAATTTTCCAATACTGTTCTTCTTCATTTCTCATTGGTCTGTTTATTCTCGTAGTAAGATCAGACAAATACATTGAGTAGAAATCCATACATTCTTGAGCCAAGTAACCATTCACAATAGAAACTTCAAGATAATTCATATTCCGAACATATGATTTCAATGTGCACATGTTTCTTTCAGTAGGATACATCCAACGGAAAGAAAGAGGTCCTCCAAGAAGTATTTCGGTCGGAAGATGGAAAATCTGATGCGACATGCTTGTAAAAAATGATGGAGGGAATATTTTCCCTAAATCACACAAAATTAATGGTGTCTCTACCAACAGTTTTTGCAAGAAGGATTCAGACAAACTCTTAGCACAATGATCTATAAACAAATAGCACAACCGAATAACTGAGACTCTAACATTATTGGACAAAAGATGACAGATTGCTATTGGAATCAACTCATACAAAAGGACGTGATAATCACAAGTCTTCAATGATTTCAGCTTCAACTCTTTTCTATGGAACCGTTTTGATATATTTCTTGAATAGCCATCGGGAACTTTAATAGTCTCTAGAACTTCCAGAAATTGATTGTTTTCAACAGATGTCATCACATAATAAGCACATTGAACATTCCATTTATTTTCACTGATACAGACAGGATGCAATTCTGGTCTGATCCCCCAATCTACCAAGTAACACTTAGATCGTAAATCATCATTTGTATTCCCCTTTACATTTAGAAAAATCAAAAGCAAAATTTCACATATATTCTCTTCAATGTGCATTACGTATAAGAAATGATGTAACAAGTTGGTTGACCAATACGAAAACTCAAAGAATATACTCATCATCATCCAATTGTAATAGGTATCATTGGAAACATTTTTCCTCTTTCTAGATTTCATTACACCCTTACCAAATGAATAACTAAAATCTTTCAATTCATTAATAACGTATGTTTCAGACATACACTAATGTGGATAGTCATTTTCCATGGTATTTTCAAATCATCGATGATTGTTTCTATATGGATGGTTCATTCGCAAGAATCTTCGATGTCCCATAAAACTAAAACTATGAAGATTTTTTAGTCTTATCGATTGAGTATTCTTCATACAAACAGGACATGACAATTTTCCATTTTTTCTCCATCCATATATCATTGCATAAGCAGGAAAATCATTGATCGTCCACATAACCGCAGAATGATTTTAAAATATGTCTTTCGAACATGCTTTGTATGTGAGAACACCCTCATCCCAAAGAATATTCAACTCTTTTATTAAAGGTTGCATGTATACATCTATATCATTGCCGGGATCAGAAGGGCAAGATATTAGTATACTCAAGAAAGTGTAAGGTTTTTCATACACAACTAAGGGGGATGGTTAGAAATGTGTATGAAAACTTCCCATGTGTTGTGCGATGTAAGCATCTGCACAAATGGATTAAAACCATCACATGAAAGACCTAGTCTCACATTACGCACGTCGGCTGAAAATTCAGGATATCGAGCATCAAATATCTTCCATACAAATCCATCTGCAGGGTGAACCAACTTTTCATTATTCTTTTTTCTCTCGGTGGCATGCCATCGCATTTTTACAGATATTTCATCATACATGAAAATGTTCTGTAATATGTGGATCAATGGAAAGTACCACATTACATTTTTTGGCACACGAGATGGTGTTACATCCTCTTTTGGCATCCATTGGGTGGTTCCACATTTGATACAACTATTTCTTTCTGCAGTTTCCTCCCAAAATAAGATGCAATCATTCGGGAAAGCTTGATTTTTTTGAGAATCCAAGTTAATAAAATAACTTCCATACCATATAGTGGATTGAGGGAATATCTGCATCATATGGAAGTAAGTACTTCAAGAAGGTATGAATGTAATCAGTTGTAGTATTTGAAATCCCATACATAGTTTTCCAATGAAACAATCAAATTAAAAATCCCAACTTTTTTTAACCACATTGCTTATATACTGGAGTCATCGCAGCATCATTAATTTTTTTTCACCCTATCAACATTATAATTTCCTTTGGACACATCATGTGTTCTTGTATCGAAATCTTGTTGGCTGGACATCCTTTCCTTCTCATGATGCCGAATAAATGGAAACCGATCATATATCAAACTCTCTAATTCTTTCCAATCATTTAGAGCATCAACATTTTGAAATTCCATTTTCTCTCCATTGTGATACCACACATAATAGTTTGTTTGGAAACCACATTTGGTTATATGATAGATAACTACTTCATGACTCAACCAAGGTCTTCCAACACAATTAAAATATGGGCAATGTATGCGACCACTATCTGAAGCCTTGTAAAATGGAAAATCTAGAAATCAGTTCAAATTATTTTGAAATTTGGTTGAAATCTGATCAATTTTGTACATCCAACTTCTATCCATTTGGTAAAAAAATTGCAATAACTCATTTAAATGTAATTCAATAATATTGAATTTTAATCAAAAAAATATTTAGGTAAATGACAATTGTTTACTTTATATAAAATCATAACAGAAACATTACTCTATATGAGAATCATATTAAGAAATACAAAAAAATATAGTGTATATAAGAAAACAAGATACAGAATTTCTAATGCCTATATTAAAGGATTTCCCAGTATGATATTGGATGTTGATCAAGGAATACATAATACTAAAGGGTATTGTTGGGAGTACATGAGTTTTATAATTTAACTTCATCAGGGAGATCAGGATGGGGAGTAGGATGAGGATTAGAGGAGTGGAGAGACTGTACAAGGGGGGTGGGGGTGTCCAATGGGGTGCAGGGTGTCTAGTGGTGGTGGGGCCATCCGGGTTGTCAGAGGTGTATAGGGGGTGGGGGGATGTCTAGGGGGTCGGGGTGTCCAGGTGGGCAGGCTGTCTGTGGGGGAGGTTAGGACGTCCAATGGGGTAGGGGGAGTCCAGGGGGTGGGCGGGCTATCAAAGGTGGTAGGGGGAGTTTAGGGGGGTAGGCGGGCTGTCCAAGGAGGTGAGCGAGGTGTCCAGGGGTGGGTTGGGCTGTCCGGGGGTACGGGGTGTCCATGGGGTGGGTGGGCTGCCCATGGGGGTAGAGGGGATGTCCAGGGGGTCTAGAGTATCCAGGGGGTGGGCGGGCTGTCCGTGGGGGTGGGAGGGCTATCCACGGGGGGTGGTTGGGCTTTCCACGGGGGTGGAGGCACTGTCCAGTGGGGTATGGGGTGTTAAAGGGGGGGGGGCTTTCTAGGGGGTGGGGGCATCCAGGGTGATGGGTGTGTCCGAGTGGTGGTGGGAGGGTGTCCGGGGATAGGGTGGGTATCTTTCCAACAATGGTGGGGTGGCTGTCTAGGGGGGCACGGGCTGTCCACAGTGGTGGACGGGTGTCCGGGCGTGGGGTGGGTGAGCTGTCAACAAGGGTAGTGATAGGTATGTAAATTGTACACCTAGAGTTTGATGAGGCAATACTTATGAGGATGGATTGGAATCATGGTAGGTTCTTAGAGTGGGACAGTCCCTCCATGTATATAAAATGTATTATGAAATGTTATAGGGAAATATAATTATCATACATGGAACATGTCTATAAGGTGATAAAATTATATTTTCATAGATGCAAGATGGTATTTTATGGAATTTTTTTACTAAATAAATCTTAATTAGTTAATAGAGATGAAGAAGTTCTCTATAACAAATATAATGGAAAATTGATCAGTTACATGACATTTTGTTGCTTTCTATGGATTAATATCCTTAAAAATACCATTAGTAGTGGGTCATATAAAGAATCATCCCCAAGATAGAGTTTAGGGGTATATATGGTTTTTATTATTATTTTCCATGACATTTGGGTTGATAAACACTATAATTTTCATCATATATCTCATGAATATGATTTTCCATCCATATAATGTCTCTTTAATCATTATATTTACAGATGAAATGTCAATATAGTTTATGAAATTATTTTTTAATCATTGACATTGTGACATATTAATGATTACAATTCAATAAAATTTGATTTATAAAACTAAGTTTGTGTGTCAATATTGGATACAATATACTAAGAGCTATTGAAATTAGAAAAGACCTAGGATTTTGGTCTATCTCAATCTCAACATAATGTCAAGGGGGTATCATCAAAACCACCTCATAAAAAACAAAAACAAAAACCCTAACAACCTTTGTATCCTCTAACATAATAACTTTAATCTATTCTATAAATGTATGAACAGTCACATAAAATAGGTGGTCCACATATCAACTTTCCACCTAAAATTCCCACTCAAAAACAAAAACAACATTTGTTCTATCCCAATATGATTACACAACCCTCCTTCTAAATCATTTGATTAAAATCTGTAAGGACTATAACTAGTTGATTCATTTGATGAAATAGTATAGGTATATAAATATGAAAAGAATACCCCACAATAATCATGTAGCCCTGTCATCAGTCTAAACCCCAGAACACATAAAAGAATCTAGTATGGACATTTACTAAAATATTTAACACCATAAGAAAGAAAATACACTATAAATATAGTTTAAGAGGATATAATGGTGTGTGTGAAAAAAATGATATTAAATAAATTTAAATGAATATGGAACAAATGAGGGTTTACAATACACTAAGAGTTCCTCAAAAAAATCCAAAACCACTATAGAGCCACATATTCAACTTTATGAAACAGGACATGGAAATCTTACCTACGTCATTAATGATGACCACCTAATTGGAACACTCTATTTATGTTTCTTGAACACAAGGAACAAAATATGTTTGGTCTCTACCAACTCAATCACCCCCTTTTAGATCATAATATTGTTTCTCCTTATTCAAAAATGGTCCCACTGGAAGCTACTTCTAATGCGGGTCCTAAACCATTCATTCTCCACAAAACAATGATCAATGAACCATTGGACACATCTTAATGAAGATACAAACTCATCACATATGGGTTAAATCAAAATAGAAAAAAAACATATACACATCCAAATAAAAACTAAAAACTAAAATATTAGATAAATATAAATAAAAATAATGTACCAGTTAAGAAAGTACCTAATTTATAATGGGTATGATAATATTAGGTAGGAGATTCAGCACCTTGGATGGGATGGATGGAAGAGGAAGTCAAAGGAGCACCACGATCTCCAAACTGCTTCTGTTTAGGGTTCTATATCTCGAGTGGGGCAGAGGACGGGTCACTTTTAATTTGGGGGATAGTTTTACCAATGGTTTTTAAAAACCATTTGTATATATTTGCAGGCCAAACTTATACCAGTGGTTCCTTAGAACCATTTGTAATGACTCCCCTCAACCACACCTATACCAACGGTTCTCATTGAACCTTTGGTAAAACTCCCCCACAACACATCTATACTAACGGTTCATTAGATCCGTTGGTAAATGATCACATAAAGACACCTATACCAAGGGTTCTGAGGAACCGTTGGTAAAATCTCCCATAAACCATCCATTACCAACGGTTTCATGAAACCGTTTGTATGGAATTGTGGGAAAAAACCCACATTCCAGTAGTGGAAGTCTGTAATATCCAACATAATTCATAAATATAAATCATATGTTTATCTAAATATAATTTAATCAACATTTATATCATATAAATTCTTATATTTTCATAACCCATGTGTTTTCCATAACTGTCCAACAATCTAATAAATCACATTCCATTATTATTGGTATCGATCAACCAACTATTTCAAATTGTTATTAAAAAAGTATTGCAGTAAAATACTTACATATTTTTTATTCTCATGACCACTACCCAAATGCTAAGAAACTCAAATGATATAATTATTGAATCCATACATAATAATATTAATCATTACTCATCATCTATGATAATATTAAAAGCACGACTTATCACATAGCCTATTTTTGGATATATTCCTTTTACACTTGAGAAATGTTTTTTTGTAACGTCACATCTTTTTGTAGTTAAAGAATTGTACATTGGAATCATTTTTCTTATCCTTGAAATCATAATCATGATTCCTATTCTCTCCACACTTGTATAAAATTCTTGTTCTAATTAATAAAGTACAAGGGTGATTATTTCCAAAATTATTACATGTGGGAAAATACTACTTTCCCTTCTTCCCTTTAGCCTTATTTTTCCTAGCTAACTTCAGGTACTCATACTTCTATCTGAAGACATAATTAATAGATAATTTTTTAATTGTCTCTTTAGAACGTGATACTATGTTCTCTAAATTGGATAATGTTTGAAAGATTGTTCACTTATGATTATTGACATAATTTCAGAAAAGAAATGATCATTCAGACTATTTGGTTCATGTGATATGGTGAGGCTCACATTACCCATGTTAGGTTTCATTTCTAAATAATGGTATAACATAGGTTGTGTTTTATAATGTATAGTAATAATCTAGTGAAATACCAATCATGGATCTAACAAAAATTCATTTCTAGTCTCATATAAACAGATACAGTTTCTTTCGGATGTAATTATACAATTATATATAAAGTATAACACATTTTTATCATCCTTAAATTGTATTTCCCTAAATCATGTACCCATGTTATATACTAAAAAGCTATAATACCAATTATATGTCCCTGACCCCATAATCCATGAGCTGATATATTACATTTTTATATTTTCATGATTATAATGAATCAAATACTAAAGCACCAAACAATTTAAGAAGTTATAGAAAACTAGATTTTATATATATACCAGTTTTACATTGGAAAAAATAAAACATAAACCAAAAGACATACAAAAAAACTAAATCTTTGAAACTCATTTAATTAATTTTTCCTCATATAATGGTGAAATGAAACAACATAAGTGTGAGATCCAATATTAAATAAGGGTATGTGTACACTGAAAGTAATAAATTTTCAATTATAATAAACAATATGGAATGGTAAATAACTAAGTATACATTCAATTTAATAAATTGAACAAGGAATAATTAATACAGAAATATGGATTACTGAAATCATATCCATTTAATAAATATTATGAGAATTAAACTTAACCAAAAATATTCTAGCTAAACAAATAATCACATCAAAAACAATAACTGAATTCATAATAATTTAATTATTAATTATGGATATATAAAACATTACTTCACGGACACAAGACCAGAATCCAATATAGTCATTTAATTATTCTTATACTCTAATACAATCATATATTCATGGATAGAATCAAATAATATCAAGGATTGATTCTAATAATTTGATACAATTAATGCATCACGTTTTGAATATAATTCGGTCAAAGTGAACACCACATGTAAAACTATTTTTCTATTTATAAAATAACCATACCCATAATAAAAATTATTTATAATTAATATAAATGTAATTTAAAAAAATGGTTATAATAATGTGATTGCTTCATTATAAATTTAACAATCACAAACTAATGTTTATCTCATATATAAGTTCTTTTACATGGGTAATTTTCAAATCGACCCCTTTCACTGAGATAATTTAGAGTGAAACATAAAATAAAATTAATAATTAATGAATTATGATATTAAATTTAACATTTGAAGAATATATTCAACACAAAATAAATAATTGGTGAAAATGGTATTTTCATTAAGAAATTTAAAATGAGACAATAATCTATTACCCTGAGTCTGAATTGTCCTATGTTTCTTTATCTTAATTAATAATAATAATAAATTAGTTAAATATTTTATATCAAAATTTTTATTATTTTTTATTCCATTTAATTAACATAATAAAAAATTTTATTCCACTAATTAAAAAATTACGTTTACAACTTGTGTTTTGACAAAATTCAGTTCATGTGTTAAAACTGACTTTGTTAGGTCAACTATCATTAAGAATTAATTATAAAAACATATAAGGATTATTAATAATAATTAAATTATAATATTTGTATTAATATAATACTTTTAAAACGAATAATAAAATAATGTTATGAAAATGAATTAGTGTTACAATCATAGAGATAGTAGGTCTTACACACACCTGAGTAATGTTGCAAAATTTCCATGATCATTTTAGAAAGAAGGTAAGTAAAAAAATTTATTTCCTTATTGATAATTATATAATAAATATCATATTATTTAATCATATATACATATATATAGTATTATATTTATGTAAAAGAGTTCACATCACATCATTGTGGTAACCTTCCACAGATCCATGAATGATGTTATAATTTTTTCAGTTTGTGTAAGGGAAAAAATATTATGATATATTAAATTTAAAAAAGATAATAGCTTCATTAATATCATATTGATTATATCTATGTAACATATTTTCAATAATACTCATCAACAATTCATTCCAAATAATGTGTTAATGTAATACATCGCTTTGAATAGGTCGTAGTCCACAAGACCACAAACAATGTTATACGATTTACACCAAATAGAACAAAGAATGGAATGTGTTATATTAAAATTTAAATAGAATAGAAACATAATAAATTTCATAAATATCATATATAAACAAATTTTACATCATCATTACCAACCATGAAATGTGGTAAAGGAAAGAACGAATCACATTTTTTTCGTGAGGCGGTACTTCTCTGTACATGAACGTTTCGTTCAATAACCAACCGATGGTAGTGTGTGTAGGATTAGTTATAAAAAATAGTAAAAACATATAAATTTATTGACGGTATTTATTTTATTATATAATCTGTTAATAATATTTATTTAATGGTTCGAGAATGAAATAAAACATATGTTATCATTCAAATATGTTACCTATTTATTTGGTAACAACATTTATTATATAGAAAATGTTATCCATTAATTACTTTAATATCAAGGTGAGGACCCTTTATTGTGTGGAGGGATTTTGGGTAATTATTTGGGATGATTTTTTAGGATCCTATGTGGCCATATAGGTGTCATAAATGGGAATATCGAATGACTTATTGTAATGGAGTTGGAGTGAATTTTTTTTCAATACCAAAAGGTATACACTATTTTGAGTTCTCCAAAACCTCTTGTGCCTAAAACATTAAAATTGTTTATTAGTGTTATTTATTGGTCCATCCAATCATTATAAAAAAATTAAATAAGTTCAATTTTAATATTTTTCCCCATAACATTAATGTTTCCCCACTATTAACTTTTTGGGTTTTATTAAATTAACTAGGTTTCTAAACAAATTAATTTGACATTATGAATAAGTTAAATTAATAAATATTATATAATATTTACTCATATAATTATTAATATGGTATATTATTTAAAAATTAAAAATACATAATATTTTTGAAATTAATTTAAAAACAATCACATCTAACATACACTAAAAAATACTTTAACAGAAGACCAATCTAATGTTATTACTATATATGAGTCAATATGGTAATTATAAAACATAAAATGGCCCAATAATATACAATATTATTTATATTTTGACACATAAAAATTAATTTTCACAAATTATAATTTTTAATCATTTCAAATCATTTAAAAAATATCGTTTATTATTAAATAACATTAATGTTGATTTTAAAATTATTAATATCAATTTTATTTAAATATATAAAAAGAGTTATGTAAATGAAATATATTAATTTCAAATTTAATTTACAAGATAGATTTATCTAACAAATATTGTAGAATACTTCTTTATGAAATTTATAATCCCTCTAATTGTTTTAGCATCATATATTTTATTTAATTATAAACTAAATAATCCATGCGTTAGCATTTTTTAATGGTATAATATAAAAAATTCCTATCTAGAAATTATATTTAAATTATTATTATAAAAAACTCATTTAAATCATAAAATAATTTTTATAACCAAAACTATATAGATTCTTCAACCCTCTAATTATTTATATGTGTAAAAGTTATGGAATGTTCAAATTTTCTTTTTTCTTTATTTATCTAAATATAAAGGTAGTTTTCATGAAAGTGTTTCATAATAACCCATTACATTAGTAAAAATATAGGATATGTCCTATCTATTATGTACCAATGGCTTTGGGATATGTTTCTAGGTCGATTTATGTAAATCAATGAACCCACAAATCCAGATTCGGTAATGAACAAGCTTTGTGTTTTTTTATAAAATAAATTAGAAAAATGCACAGTACATTATACAATTGATGACTGTTTCTAGTATAGGATTTTAAGGATTAGAAAACCCATAATGTAAATTATTGTTTACCAAAAATAATTATAAAATAACCATCTGAATATACCTATATTAGAACCATAGTTGTCCTTTGATCTTGAAATAAATCATGTTAATTTTTTAATAAAATTAAATAACGATAAATGCTTATTAAGGGATATAAAAATATGAAAGAAAAAATAGTACATAAATACCTTTTATTATATAAAATCACTTCGACAAACACATTATTTTGACCCATAATGTATCGTATACATAATTATGAAAATCATGAGCTTTACTATAACATTGAAAAACATAAATAATTTATATATATTACATAGGGAATTAAATAAATAATTTTGTAACCATCATGGATATAATATAATTTGTAATCCTCATGGATACCTTAAAATATAACCCCATGACTACCTAACAATCTTACCCTCACGACTACCTTATAGTCAATCCACCATAGTTACACATTGAGTGGCCATACATCCGACCTGCAACATAAAAATACCAAATGAATTTTATGGAGATATAGGTCCAACAAAAAATCATAAATATATCCCAAGAAACATAAAATAATCATATAATAAGATCACTTTCATAAAAACAATCCAATTTAAATATAATTAAAAGATAATATTAAAAGTTTATTTTAATATAAAAGTCCCTTAAAATACAATATTATTGAAGGGAGAATTGAAAAAATCAATAGAATATTTATATTCACTATAAATCCACATAATAAAACATTGTTTATCTATATACATGTAATAACCTGAAAATTACATTTAATTTTTTTTAAATTATTTGGGATTATTACGTGTCAGTGAAAATTGGCAATGCATGATTCCAAGGTCCGGTGTGCCCGAAATTGATGTTTGAACATATTTTATGGTACGCCCTGGAAATGTATGTGAAAAATTTTCTATCTTTTGAACCAGTGCTCAGAATTAAAATCTGAGAGCACTGTTCAATCCGTAGCACTAGGATTCTCTTAAGGGATGCTTCAATTCGACCATAGTAGTTCGAGAGAAAAAGATAAATTTTGGACTTTACAAACAAATTATAACTTAACAGATTTATTTTATTTATTTTTTATAACATTTGAGAGATGGTTATGGGACCTATGACTTTTCAATCCATTTAATGGCCCGACTCTTCTAGTTTATAACCTCAACATTGTAACATTAAATGTGGTTCATAAATGAACCGCAATAATTTCATGAAACATGCTTGGATCCTCCATCTATTAAATAGATCCTCGGGTGTGGGATTTTGGACCAAAGGAGAGGGACCTCTGAGGAAGTGTTTTGGCGAATTCAACCAAGGAACTGATCCTAGGATGGTCACGTCAGAGGAATCAAATCGGGAACGACGAATGTCTGTGGCATCATCAAGTGAAAATTCTCCTTCCATAGCAGCAACATGTCCAACAAAATATAATGTTGGGGGCTTATTTGTTAAAGTTTATCATTATTTTATTAAATTTATCCCGATGTTATGATTTTAATACGGAGTGAATGGGCCAAACGAACAAATCATGGACCCTACTCCGCTTGGTTTCATGATGCGTTCTTCGTGTGATGATTTTCAACTCGGATGAAAGAAGAAACCAGGTGGCACACAATGCAGCAGTAGCTTGGGAGGGGCATAGGTGAATCCAGAAAGAAGAACAGAACAACGCAGCTCACTTAGTGGACTGAGGAAGATCTTCGGGTGCGACACTGGTGCGACGGCACTGGCGACCAGCCCCGACGCTTGCCAACCGCGGATGAGGGAAACGATGCTCGATGTTGCAGAGGGTGAATAGGTGGTCGACACTCAGCTGGCCACTGAGGTGGGAGGTGGTCTGCCATCACACACTATGGTGAGAAGGACGCAGCTACAAAGCCTCAAAAAAGGAGGGGAACTGCTTCCTGCTGGTCCTGTGGTTGATGAGGAGGTGACCCCTGGAACAACAATTTAAAGTTATGTATGGCTC
Organism: Viscum album; assembly: GCA_963277665.1. Lineage (NCBI taxonomy): Eukaryota > Viridiplantae > Streptophyta > Magnoliopsida > Santalales > Viscaceae > Viscum > Viscum album. Next base: position 811,266,847 of record OY728161.1, on the reverse strand, counting down.
TTTAAGCTGTTAGAGAGGAGGAGCGTGTGACCCGTGCACAGGTCGCACTAGGGAAGTCCACTGGACGAAACTACCTGGCTAACCAATTCCTGACCAGGTTGACCTGAACTGGGTTGGGTCGGCCTAGACCGGGTCGGGCTGGGTCAGACCCGCCCCGGACCCCTCCCGGGGCCAGATACACTTAAAAGTCCGTATCAGGAGAACTAGATGTCTTTTTGACAAACAGTATATGGAAGTACGCTCCTTGGAGAAAGATGGTCCTTTTGAAATAATCAACATGATTTTTGGGGATATTTGGACTACATATGAGGTGTGGTCATCAGCACCAATCGATTCTGTGTGAATCAGCATGGGGAGATTCTGTGTGAATCAGAATGGAGCGGTTTTATGTGAATCAGCCCCAAGATATTCTGTGTGAATCAGAACCCAGTGAATCTTTTTGAATCATCACCCAGATATTCTATGTGATTTAGTATAAGGACCCAGGCTTATAACATTAATTAATATTGAATTACATTGAATAATTCACATTGAGGATTTTTTCAGGTTGAGAGTTTTAGAGAATTAGGACATAACTATTACATCTCAAAGATTACAAGGTAGAAACATCAACTTAGTTTCCACTTTTTCAGAAAATATAAACTCTTGAACAAAAGATCCATGTCTAGTTCCATGTTTTAGACATCATGACATTTCCTTGATCCCATCCTTGATAGTATTCAACTTTATGTCTTATGGAAAACATTTCAAAATCGTGGGATGAGCACAAAAAGCTTAGTAAGGGATGTAAAAATACGGAAAGGAAACATTAGTTCACATATACATAAGAATCATTGAAAACATAATATACCCATAAACATAATCACTTTAACATACTTCCTGAATTTTGAAGGATTATGAATAACTCATTGAAAACATAAGACATAAAGGTATATTGAGGCATTCGTAACATTATTACGTAGGGAGTAACCCTCATGGTTACGTTGGGAATACCCATCACAGTATGTTACCTAAATCTCTTTGGATAAACCTTAGCGTTTAACTCCTTCACGTTACCCAATGCATTGGAGAGCTATATCAGGCTCACCCGCCCTTAGTTTATCACGGAACCACACGATTTCATAAACAATGCCCAAGAACCATAACATAACCGTATCACATAAAACATGCATAAAGAAACATAAAATTTCCAGATTTCAATCAAAAGAGATCACATCATGATATTATCATAAATAAAAACATATAATAAAATCATTAAAACTCTATGAGAGAAAAATCCCTTTATAATTTGATAATATTAATAGAAGATATTTAAAAGAGATTTTAAGATCAAAGTCTCCCATATCACATTGAATCTTTTTAAAGGTTTTTAAACATTCATGTCCATATAAATAAATCCTTAAAAGAATTTTTAAAACATGGAAATGGACGATAAATGTTTAAAAGAATAAATCTTTACAACCATTTAAAATAATATTTTAATAAAAGAGTCATTTTCCATTTTAAAAATTTAAATAATAAGCCACATGAAAGTAGACCATTTTCAAAACAATTATATGACTTTAGTATAGAGATAATATGGATATGGAAAGTCAAAGGAGATATATATACACTTTATAAATGAATAAAAGTTCATATCATTAAATAATGTCTCAATGTGAAGAAATTGAGATGTAATCCCAATCAAGGATCATTCCATTAGAGAAAGGATAATGAAATGACATTATTATGTGTGAAAATATATAATTACACTAAATATAAGTGGATACTCAGTGTAAAACAATCATATGTCATCCACACATATTCGTAGGACAACATAATCAAGAATTAGAGGTTTAACCCAAAGAATTGGAATTTGTTTAAGAAGTTCCCTTGAAAAAAATTCGATATCCTAACGGCGTCCAATCACATTTTAGAAAAAGAGTTGATGAGAGAGATAAAGGGTGTCTCATCAATTGGACATAGAATTTATATCAATAAGGATATATAAGAACATATCCCAACATAAGAAGATGTAATTTAAAAGACAAAACAAAAAGAAGTCTTTTAAAAATAGGGGGGTGAAAGGTTCCCTTACCGACTTGGGTATCTTTCGAAACGTACACCCCATGATAGGAGGACTATACAACATTGATTTAAATACTCATAAACAAAATTATATTACACAAAGTATAGAATAATGGGCATTACATACACCACTCAAAGGAAATGGTGCAAAATGTAGCATAAATCTCACAAGAATAAAAGTGAGGTGAAAATCCCTTACGAAAACTCGGCAACCTAACGACGCCACTTAAAACTTCCAAAAATGGATTTATGAGATCAAATAGGGTCTCTCATAATATGAACCTAAAAAGTACAGAATGAGGAATATAAAATAACATCCCCAATCATAATAAATATGAGCTTAAAGTAAATGACATAAAATATATTACTTAAAAAGAAAGAGAGAGGTATGATTGCTTACGAAAATCTGGCAGACTAACGGTGACACTTTAAAATTATAAAAATGAATTGATGAGAGTAAGTGGGGGTATCACATTATATTAAAATAAAAATTACAGTATGGTGAATATAACTGGACATCCTCCAACATAAGAACATGGAACATAAATGAAGTGACATAAAAGAGGGTACTTGAAAAGAAAGAGAGAGGTTGGATCCCTTATCTCAAGTCTGGCTTGTCTTGTTCATTTCTTTATATTCCTGAATAATAAACTTTGGTCAATTAATAATTTATTAAGGAAATCCTTTAAAGTGTATTATTCAATTCATGTCACATATTATAATGTTATAATAATAAGTTAATAATGTGAGTTCATATCAGACGTTTTTGTCAATTTTCGTTACATGAGTCAAAAATGAAATTGATTGAAATGAATTTCCCATGTAGTTATAATTACCCCATATCCAGAATAGTATTAAGGATTTCAATATCATATATATCCATTATATATTCATTTTATACTATTCAATAACATTCAAAGATAAGAAAATTAAATGAACTGTTCATGGAGACGGTAGGTCGTACGTACGCATGAACGATACTTTCATTTATTTTTCACATTAATGGAATTAAAAATAAATGAGAGAGAGATATATATATATATATTATAATTCCAGTATAATATATATGTTATATAGGTCACATAAGTTCATTAATTTAATTCTTTATACATTCCATGTATTACATGAAGGAGTCATATCACACGAGGGGGCGGTTGTCCTAACTTCGTCAAATGAAATTATCTCATTTGCACAACATCCAAAGCATAAAGGAATGTTTTAAATGTAAAATACAGAAGCATATATATGAAATAAATATAATATATATCATAAATAAATATATTGCCATCATAATGTCCACCATGAGAGGTGGTAGGAGAAGATAGAACAATCATCGTTTCATGAGGTAGTAATTAGCCGTCCACGGAAACGGTATGTTATATAACCATTATACGGAGGTGTGTGTAAGATTAGCTCGAATAAATCTCGTAAAAACATACTATTATATTTATGATACTTGTTTTGTTACGAATAAAAAGAGTTTAGGGGGTTGGAGAAGCAAAATAAAACAAAAAAACATAAGAGATGACATTACCTTTAAATCGGGTATCTCCCTTTGGTTTGAACCAAAAGGGTTTCATGAAGAGATTTCTGCCTATGTTAAGGCTTCTAGGATGAAGAGAGGGATGTAGAGGGATACAATGATTAGTGTTTGGTCGAGCCAAAGGCTTGAGAGATGTGGGTAAGGGGGGAGAGGTGGGGGCCTTTTATAGGAGGGAGGAGGGGCACTCATGGAAAGTCTTGAGAAGTTACATTATTATAAAATGATGTTAAGATATCAAAAGTCCCACAATTATATATTTCTAGGATAAGCTGATAAGGGTTATAAGTCCACCCATCCAATAGGTTTTTGAAACGTTTATGTCTTAGATTTTAAATTATTCTTTCGTTTTATTTAAATCGTTCAATAATGAGGTAATCACTGCATCATCATGATGTCACAAATAAATTATTTTATATAATGTTTAAAAATTATAAAAATAACACCATGATGTAGGAAATATTTTTTTATTTCCAAGGAATATTTATAGTCTAAGAGATAATTTACACATACAAAACTAAATTAATTTTACTTGGGTGATATATACATTTGTTATACATTCCTTTTAAAAAACATAAAATGATAAAGTGTCACTATCACCCAAAAGTGATTCCATGGGGTCCCAAAGTTTGGAACAAGGCATCCCAAGGTCTCCCATGACACAACCAGTAGCATTAGGACACATTTTGGGGTCATTTTATATTATTATAATATTATTTTATTACCCTTAACTATCTGATTACAAATTAATCACGATTATTAAAGATAATTACCGTCGTTACTATTCATAACGTGAAAATACAAAAGCGTCATAATTACATAATTTGGACCTTTTTATTCCTAATATGGAATCCATTTTATCAAATTCTAAACACATAAATTTTAGTAATTAGTTTAAAATAATTCTCGATGTCAAAACCAAAGATGGGTTTTTAAGAAGTAAAATCTATCAAAAGATTGATTTGTTTTTACATCCAATTTAAAAGTGAAATTACATCCAATGAACAAAATTGTATTAAATGATAAAAAAATAATTAAATTACACCTTAAATAAAATTAAAATTACAATATATATATATAAATAAATTTGATGAAAAAGTTGTTTTGAATTAAAATGCAGTATGTTTAACTATTCATTGGAAATGAACAGTTGTCAGAAAAATACCAAATATTCACCGTAAGATATATTTTATATTAAAAATTCAAAAATGATGTCAATTTTACCAAATTCAAGACATATAAGTGGAATTAATTAATTTTATAATCAATTCCCGCTGACAAAACAAATAGCGTGGTTTTAAGAAACAATATCTATCAAAAGATTAACACTTGTTTATGTCCATTTTCAAAGTGAAATTATTTATAATGACCACCATTGAACTAAATGGTAAAAATATATTCTAATTAAACTTTAAAAAAATTAAAAAATATAATCTATCCATATAATTAAATTAGATGAAAAAGCAGTTTTGAAGTAAAATGCTGTATTTTTCACTATTCATTTAAAAAATGAACATTGTCATAAAAAATCACAAATTTATCCCAAGTAAATTTAAATGTCCCAATTCCAAATAATAAGTATATTTTGACAAATAGAGCTTATAAAAGTGTCAAAATATTGATTTAAAAAGGTTTTCCATCAAAAGGTGGTAAAATAATCTTTTAAAAATATTAGAGTATTTATTCATAAAATTGGGTTCATTTTCATTTTTAGCCTCTAAAATTTATTTTATAAATGTAAAAATATTTAACAAACAAATGAAATCATTTTTTAGTTAGTTCTGTTCTTTCCTGCAATTACAACGGCTAGGCATTAATTATTTAAAATAGTATTATTATATTGTTAGTGTGCAATGTAAGATTTCAAAGAAATTCATTGTTGCGTATTGGGTACGCCATCGAGAATAGATTTCCATTTAAATTAATATTAAAAAATATTGATAAACATGAGAATGTAATATGATTTATTTACATGGGATGCTACAATTAGCACCTAGCAACTCTGTCAGAATCGACACCTAGCGATCATGTGTGGATCAACACTTATTGATCCTATGTGGGTCTTGCAGGGTTAGTACCTATTGATCCTGTGTGGGCCATTATCATTGCTCCTTTACAGAATAATATGATCTAGCATTAAAAATAATCATCTATACTTTTGTTCTTAAGTTATAGCTGGTTTGAGCTGTGTCTATTACTTTGTGCTTTTTGATAGAGACAATGCATACTGTTTTCCATTGTGGAAATATGGGAGGCCTTCTAGGGTCTCGGGGTCCCTAATAGGTATTGTTATACTCACCCCTGTATAGGCTTAACCAGAACATTGTTGTCTCTAATTAAGACGAAGAGCATCCTTGATTGAGACTGAGCGAGCTAGGATGTTATCATGGATGACGGTGATGGTTGACATGGAGAGATGTGGAGACGAGCTGTACCTAACCTTCTGGAAGTATTTATCATGGATGATCTAAGGAGTTGTTTTCTGTTTTCAATTGAAGTTGTATCATTTTAGATGGGCATGTATTCTGACCACTTAATTTCAGTACACACTTTTACTACAATAGTTTTACTTCATGATTACATCTTGTTATGTTCTCGTCTGTGTGTTTGTACAGGTTTATAGGAAATTCAATCTTGTTTTATGGATACACATTTCTAGTGCTAGTCGCCAATGATTGGCATATGGAAGGCAGGTTTGGGGTAATCATGGAATGGGCCCAGTCTGACATGTCATGATAAAGTGGTATCAGAGGAGTCAGTTCTACTGATGAACTAGGACTCCTATATTTCCAATGGTGAGATAGTGTTTAGTGTTTAGAGTGTGGTTTTTTGATCAGTGAGTCCAGTGTTGGTGCGGCTACAGATGTATACATACATCATGACCCTAAATTCTGATTTCTAACTTGGTACACAAAAACACAGATTCCATGTGTTTTGTAGATGTTTTAGTCTAATCTCTTCTGAGTCAGCTCACCAGGTATAACATATTGACTATGGGCTATCTGATTTTTTTTCAGGATGTTTCTGCATAGATAGCCATCCATGATTGCTGATAGAGTACACGATGACGGCCCATCGTGTGATGAGTATTTGGTGTCAGGCCCTCTTACTGTGTTAGAACCATTGGGTGGTGCACCGACAGAAACACCGACCATTGGGAAGAAGTTTACACAATCCCCATTGGCAGATGGTGCATGCCAATTGAGCGCATTGCACAAGTTCTAGTGGTAGATACCTTCATGGTATCAAGGTGAGATAGAAACTCAATAATCTGAGGACTGGATGGAGACTATGGATAGAGTTTTCCACCTAGATGGGACACCAATAGAGAAAATAGTTGTCCTTGCTACTAGTATTTTCCTAGGCACGAAAAGATTATGGTGGAGCCTGATGCTCTAGTTACATGACACAAAGACCATCAACTGGAACACATTGAGTGCCTCTTCAGGGAGGAGTTTGTTTTAGAGACACTACACTCTATGCATATCCTGGAGTTGTTGCACTTATAGTAATGAAACTTATTAGTGGCCCAGTACTCAGCATGATGAAGTGACCTCTCGCGCTACTCAAATGAATTATTGTGGGACCCATTCTTCAGGTCCTGGACCTTTGACCAAGGTCTTCGATGGGAGATCAAATAATCAATGATATCTCTCAATATCCTAACATAGGCTGGAGTGCTCGAGTGAGAATTTTTGGTTTAGTGTTTCTTATCTGAGCAGGCATCACCAGGGATAGTTACCGTCAGATGACAAGTAGTCGAGTCATCTACAGTAGGCAGTAGGAAAATTATGCAGAAGCCCAAGAAGACCAGACCTTCTAGAGAGAGACCCCTGGATGTATGGTTGGATGTGCGGAGCTCATGAGGTGGAGGGGTTCAATAGAAATGAACATTGTTCTTCACGTTCAGCAGGCAGGGTCACATGGATCGCGAATGCCCGACCAGCCGTACTGCTGATCATCAGACGGTCGTGGGAATACTAAAGAAAAATCTATGGTTCAAGCATGGAGGTCCGAAGGGTGGTTTACATGGAAGATGAGAAGGTGATGTTGTAGGTTGTGGATGATGGTTTGAGGTTATACAACCACCACCACTAGGTGGTCCACACCAACCACAGAGAGCAGGTGGACAGGGGTGAGCATAGCTATCGGTGACAGAGGCCTTTGACCATGGTGATCTAGAGAATATTAGAGGTATGATATGTGTCTATTCTGACCTAGATGTGGTACTTTTAGAAAAATGTTCATTTCACTCTATTATTTCCATGACACTTGTTTGGATCTCGAAGATTCCGATATAGTTGTTGGCTCAATACTTACAATTATAGACTCTTATGAGAGAGGATTTTGTGATTACGCATTGGTGAAGAATGTGTGAGATCACTATTAGAGTTGATAGAATCTGATAGAATCTATTAGTAGAAGCGTTGAGGCCTTACAATGTCATCTTGGGTATTGACTAGCTATCTACAGTCCATGCTCAGATCAACTCTTTTAGGCCCAATGTATGGTATGTTCGCAGGGATGGGAACTGGTTTACCTTCACCTGTTGGAGAAATCTTTTGCAGGACATGATGGACTATCTCAAATGAGGGTGCAACCGATTACACATCAGTTTTCTTGCCTCACCATCGAATCAGTTGATGTGAGGAGTCCAAGTTGTCCTGTTGTGGTGGACCAGTATGATAATGTCTTCCCTGATGATGTTCTAGGACAACCTCCTTACAAATAGATATACATTCACATTGACCTACACCCTGGGACGACCCCAATATCTACACCAACATACTGGATGGTTCTCATGGTGCTTCATGAGTTGAGGGTATAGTATAGGATTTGTAGAGAAATGCGTTAGTAAGGACCGTTGTTTCTCTATGGGAATCCCCAATCTAGATCTCCAAGAAGGATGATGGGAGTGTAAGGATTTCTGTGGACTATCAGCACATGAACCAGGTAAATGTGAAGAACATGTATCCTATGTCGAGGATAGATAATCTCTTCGACTAGCGGAAGGGAGCCCATTGGTTTTCGAAGATAGAACTTAGATCAAGATATCACTAGCGTAGGGTAAGGGACAAGGAAGTACCTAAGACATCCTTTAGTTATTGATATGGCCATTACAAGTTCATTGTGATGCCTCTAGGCATAACCAACTCAACAAAAGCGTTCATGGGGCTCATTAACAATATCTTCCTGCCATACATTGATTACATCATGGTGGTATTCATTGAAGAAATATGGATATACTCGACGTTGTAGGAGGATCACACCACACACCTGTAGATAGTTCTAGATACAATCAAAGAGAACTAACCTTAAGGAAATCACTTGAAGTTCTAGTTCTGGAAACAAGAAGTCATTTTCTTGGGGAACTATATCTTGGAGGCTGGAGTCACAGTGGATCCGACAAAGATAGCAGCTGTGCTTTCATGGGAGCCACTCAGGAGTGTGACCAAGGTGCAGAGTTTCTTTGGTTTGGCTAGATACTACCGGAGGTTTTTACCTGACATATTCCATAGTAGAGACACCCTTGTTAGCCTTGAAAAAATGGTGATTCAATTCTGGTCGATGAAGAAGTACCAAAATTGCATTCAAGAGCTATGTTAGATACTGATGAGCAGCCCCATCTTGAAAATACCAGAATGGGGCATTGGGTATGTAGTCTACTACAACGCAATATGGACTAGACTCGGTTGTGTCCTAATTTAAGAGTGAATGGTGATTACCTATGGCTCAAGAAAATTGATAAAACACAGGAAGAACTATTCTAATTATGACCTGTAGTTAGAAATAGTGGTATTTGGGCTGATTATGTGGTGATAATACTTGATGGGTGAACGGTTTACTATTTACATTGACCACAAGGTTCTCTAGTATATCTTCTCATAGAATGTCTTAAACATGAGATACTGATGATGGCTAGAGTTCTTCCAATACTATGACTTTGAGATAGACTATACTTTTAGAAAGGGGAACGTTGTAGTAGATGCAATCACCAGGAGGTCTGGTATACAATTACAAAGTGTGGCGATAGAGCAACTCGCCGCATTTCATATATACATCATGGATAGAGATAGAGCACCTTACCTCTAGTCTATGACTCTCAATCCCCCAATTCTATAGTGATCTCAAGAGGCATAGCTTGGGGACATTAACTATGTGGACCGAATTGCTAATATATCCTTAGGATATGCTCTTGAAAGATTTTATAAAGGTGGGAAGCATGTCGTCCTATTGAGAGGATTCACCATTGTACCAGTGATTCTACAAGAGGCGATGTTGAGGAAGTTACATATATCAACTTTAGTGGTACATCCTAGTGTGATGAAGATGAACCAAGAGCTCTGGTGTCAGTACTGGTGGAAATGGATGAATAATGTTGTGGAAAAGATTGTATCATGTTTCCAAACATGTCAGCAAGTGATGGTCATGCATCAGGTACCATCAGGCTTAGCTCAGCCACATGAGGTACCCATGTGTAAGTGGTATGGTATCTTCATATACTTCATGACTGGGATACCATGTACATCTAGGGGCCACAATTCTATCTAGGTGATGGTTGACCAACTCACCATGTCTGCTCACATCCTACCCATATGAGAGTAAGGATCAATAGTTGGCTTGGGATGCCTCTACGTGCATGAAATTGTGAGACTTAATGGGGATCCATCAATGATCATGTCAGATATGGAAACATGTTTTATATCCTGATTGTGGAGGGGATTGCGGGAGGCATTCGAGACGCAGCTATGCTTGAGTATCACCAACCATCCATAGTCCAATGGTCATACAGAGCAGACCATAGAGAAACTCCAGGACATGCTTCATTCTTGTGTCGCTAATTGTTTTTCCGTAGTTGGGAAGACCACCTAGACCTAATGGATTTTTCATACAACAACAGTTATCACTCAACCAACGGAATGGATCTATTTGTGTCCTTGTACGGGTGAACATGCAGATCAAATCTTTGTTGGACAGTCCCAGAGGAGTTGGCGCATATGGGTCTACAGTTGGTTCATGCTATAATAGAGAAGGTGCAGATAATCCTGGAGCATATGAAGACTACACAGAGCTGTTATATGTCTTATGCCGATAGGTGATGAAGACCCCTTGAGTATGAGGAGGGATACCATTTATTCTTATGGGTCTCTTATTGACAAGGACTGTAGAGGTTTGGTCAGGGCGACAAGCTATCTCTGAGGTTCAGCAGAACCTTACAAATCCCTAGTAGAGTAAGAGAGGTGGAATACCGTCTATCTCTTCCCCCACAGATGCACTGGGAGAATAATGTAATCCACGTGTTGCAGATGATGAGATATGTTCACAATCCAATGCATGTTATTGACTAAGGAAAGCTAGGCATCGATGATGGGGAAACATTTTCAAATTTCCCATTGGAGACAATGGATTGTCAAGATCATGTCCATCATGGGTGGTTGATGCCTCTCATATGAGTTCGTTGGAAGCATAAAAATATCCAAGAGAGCTCATGGGAGCGGTAGGCTCAGATACGTGCTAAATACCACCTTTTGTTTCCCATGTTTGGTTGTAGCTTTTGGGGAAGAAAATCACAAAGGATGGGAGAATCTAAAGACCATGAATTTCAATGTCAATTTTTTTTAAAATTATTTGGGATTATTACGAGTCTGTGAAATTTAATGGAGCATGATTTTGTGGCCTGTTGTTCCTAGAATGTAATTTTATACTTTTTTGAATATGCGTTCAGTAAACATATGGTTGAATGTTTTTAACATACGAACCAGTTCATGGAATTGAAATCTAAGAGAACCGTTGAATTTTTAGCAGTGATATTCACATAAGGGAAGCTTCACATAGACCGAAGTAGATCGAGAGAAAAAGGAAAATTTTGGATGTTGAAAAAATAATAATAAAATAACATAACAAATTTATTTTATTCCTTTTCTATAACTATTGAGAAGTAGTGGCAGGACTGATTACTTGTGAAGAAATTTGATGGATTGACTCTTCTATTTTGTAACCACAATGTTGTAACATTAAATGATGTTAATAAATGAACAACATTTATGTCATGCAAAAGGTTTGGATCATCCATCTATTTAATAGATGCTCATGTGTAGGATTTTGGAAAGATGGTGATGAACATATGAGGAAGTGTTATAGTGACATCCACCGAGGAACAGAAGCTTGGATGGCAGCGTCGAAAGAATAAAATTGGGAAGGGAGCACGCTGACGGCTTCATCAAGTGCAGATTCTTTTTCGACCAACACGATCTCTCCATGAAATATGAGTTAGGGGGTCTATTTATTAATGTTTATCATTGTTGAATTAAATTTCTCTGACTATAAGGATGTTAATGCAGAGGGAACGGCCCAAAAAAACAATTCCCGGACCCTCCACCACTTCGTTTCTTGATATGTTCTTCGTGGGATTATTTTTAACTCAACTGAAAGCAGAAACTAGGTGGCACAAAAAAATGGAGGCATCTCAGGAGGGTCGTAGGTGCGTCTCGAAGGTTGAACGGGGCACTGGATCTCACATGGTGGCTCACGGAATTTGTTCCGGTGTAGCACCGATGACCAAGGCTGGCGGTCGCTGGTTCTATATTAGGGCGGTGCCACTCGGCGTCGCGACAGATGAACAGTCAACTGACTCTCAATCGACCATGAAGGTGAGAGGTGACACGCCGTCACGCACCGCAGTGAGAAGGCCATGACTACAAAGTCACAACGAAGGAGGGGACACGCTCTATGTGGGTTCCATGAGTTACTAGGTGGCGCCACATGGAACTTCAATTTAAATATCCAAATGACTCTTTATGCCATTCGAGAGGCTGACCACACAAACCACGTGTGGGTCGAGCTAGACGGCGGACCAAGGCATCACGACCTAGCCCAGCTGGGGTGGGCTGGTCCATTCTATGACCCAGTCCAACTGGGTCGTCCCATGCGTGTACGGGCACGTTCAGGTTGGACTCAAGATGGGTCGGACTAGACCCGGACCCCTCTCAGTCTATGATACGATTAAAAATCTATATCATGCAAACAAGATGCTCATTGGACGAAACATCCGAGGCACTTGGATCTTGGATCGAGATGGTCCTTTTGAGATACTCCATGAGGGTTTTGGAGAATGTTTGTCTATGGATGAGTAAGATCAACTCCAAATCCAACCAGGCCCTCTGCACTAAAATGCCAATAACATACAGACCATGCGTCTGATTGATGAAATGTCTATTGTGTTGGAACCCTTATAACATGATAGATCATTGGGTACCTTCTTCATGGGACTTTGAGATAGTTTAAATATGAACGATGGATTGAGGATTAGTGTCCCCCAGAAAGAAGAATACTATGATTGGGAATCTTGTGGCAGGTTGAGACCTACATAATAATGAGCGATCCTGTGTGGATCAGCATCTAGATATTCTGTGTGCATCAGCACCGAGTGATTCTGTGTGAATGAACTACTAGTTATATTATGTGAATCAGCACAATGTGATTTTGTGGGATTCATCACCTATCAATTAAGTGTGAATGGGCAGCGATTGATTCTGTGTGAATCAACCCTATGAAATTCTGTGTGAAACTGCACCTAGCGATCCTATGTAGGACAGCACTAATTGATCATGTGTGGGCCTTGCGAGGGTTAAAACTTATCAATCCTATGTGGGTCAGTTTCAGTTCCTCTTTATAGAATAAGATGATCTTGCATTATGAATAATATTTTTTTCTTATGTAATTAGGTTATACCTAGTTTGAGATGTGTCTATTTTTTTACTTTATAATAGAGACCATTCTTGTGGTTTTCCTTTGTGGAATTCAAAGAGTCCTTTGGGGGTCTCGAGGTCCCCACTGGGTATCATTATACTAACCCCTGCATGGGTTTCACCCACACCTTGTTATTTCTTCTGCAGAAGACATGAATCCTTGACTAAGACTCAGGGAGTTAGGACCCGACTGTTGAATTGGAGAGTTTTGGATACGATTTATACTTACCGTTCAGGTAGGATTCCTAGTTAATTATATCATGAGATGTTTTATGTTTTCAGTTGAAGTTGTACCTTTTCAGTTGGGATTTTATTATGGACCCTTTCATTATGTAATCACTTTTACTCTAATAGTTTTATTTCGTGGTTCAGTCTAGTTTCATTTTAGTATTTGTGTTTGTATTGGTTTAAAGGCAATGCCTCCGCATTTTATGGATACACATTTTGAGTGATAGTCTGAAACCCCTGACCTATTGATTCAGGGATTGGGGTAGTCACAACATAGGCCTTGGGGGATGGGCCCTGACAATAACTTTCATAAATATTCATATAATGATAAAATCAGTGAATTTGAAGGTTAACCAAAATAATGGAAATTGGGTAAAGGATTCCCTTGAAAAATGATCAAAACACACTTATGATTGTTTAAAGAGTTTTATTAATATATTATATAACAATATCATTACTATATATAATTATTTATATGGTATTATCATAACATATTTAAATCAATTTATTAATATGATTATCTAATTTTCATAATTTATGTGGAATTTATTTCATGTATTCCATGGTTGGTTTATTATTTATTTTCTTCTCATCAAGGGTAAAAACTCTAGAATTGAATTAACCTAATATTGATGAACAAAAATACTATTAAATTGTCATATATATCATTCTGGTAATGTTTTTTGATGATGAATAATTATAAAAATAATTAGTGATATGTATTAGTTTACTTGGGTTAATTATGATCATTACAAACCACTTTTGTTTCATTAATTATTATTTTCCATAAAAATTGTTTATAGAATATGATATAACATATAATATTTATCATATAATATTATTGAACTGTATTAATTTTTTTATGACCAAAATTGAAGTCGGAAATGAAAATTTTCAACACATCATCCATGATGTCAATAATTTGACACATATCATATGATGTTTTCATTTTTAGATTAAATTAGAGAAGAGAAGAAGTATGAGGATATAATTTTTTGAAAACCAATATAGAAATCCATTATATAAAATATAATTGAGTTTTCATTCTTATTGGATAAGGTGATATTAAGAGAGATTAATAAAATATTAATTGAAAAAAATAAATGATAATGGAAGAGGATTTACATCTAGATCTCTTCTCCTTTAGATCCTCCTTGAGGCCTTTGATTTTGGCCTGGTGGGGAGACAAGAAGTTAGTGGACCTAGGGATGAGGCTTTTCATGTATATTGGGTAGAATTTGGATAATAATAAAATCATGATATGTTTGATGATAAGAGGGGGTGAGGGGATGTATTTATTGTGGAGGCGAGGAGGCTTTTATGATATTTTATTCAGTAGTTTATTATTTTTTCCCAAGAGTATGAATAGTTAGAGATTTATCAATAAATATATTAAAATAATAAATGTACATTAAAAATTGAAGTTCTTACATCATTCAGGATGTTTGTTATATTTTATTTAACTTATAATGTATTTATATCATAAATTATCTTATTTTTTCTATTCACAAAAAATTCATGAATTTCCAAAAAAAATCCCAAAACATCACAAAAACCATTTGTAAATGTGTAGAATAAAACATGTACCAAATTTATTTAATTTTTTTTATCTTAAGAATATTAAATTTTAATTAAAATCATATTCTATTCGAAAAATACCATTTTAAATATTATAACTAATTATTCAACACTTTGAAAAATTATTTGAAGTCTCATAAAATTATCTTATAATCACAAGGAAAGAAAATAATAATATATGAATCTATTTTATAAAAATATGTTTTATTTTAAATCATTAAATTAGTTATAAATTTTTTATAAAATATTTTTGACTTACAAGAATAAAAACACATAATTTATCATTTCAAAACATTTATTTACTTATTTAATGATATAAATGTATCCCGTTTATACATATAACATAAATAAATTATATTTATACTCTCATTGGTGATATTACTAATTATTTGGTTGGTTTACAATTCAAAATTTCATATTACAATTCCTAATGTTATTATTACAATTCTAGATGGCAAATTTATTATTAACTACAAATTATGTTGATCTTATCTGTCTAGAAATATACTATTGATTGAAAAAGTTTATATCCACTTTTAGAAATTCAATTCATAGAAGTGGCAGAATTATTTTTTATATCAATGAAATAAATGCCACATTATAGTATTTAGTTGTTTAATTTAGAATTATCTAATATAGAGATTCCTTTTAAAATACTACGATGTAACATTTCCCTTTATACATGAATTATGACATCATAATTCATTCATTTTTGTTATTTTTATGAATTTATTTATTGATAATTAAGAAAAAATATTTCCTTATATGTACTAAATTAAAATATGATCAATAGTAAATACTATCACTATATTTTTTAAATAAACAAAAATGTATAATCTCTAATTTTGTCTAGATATTTAATCTAATAACAACTATAAATCCATCAACCCATACTTCCGGATTCATTATGAAAAAATGTAATGGCCTGGACCTCTCAAGTCTATTACATTGTGAAAATGCGGTGTTAGAGGTTTCCATGGAGGTTATGGTGACTTGGGCTGCGTTTGGGTGTACTTTTAAGAGAAACTAAACGGCTATAGCTTTCGCACGGGAGGGGAATGATTTTTCTAAATAGTGCATCCAAACCGTGCGAGGTTGGTGTTAGAGGTAGTGGTTATGGTACAGTTAGTGAACCATTTTCCTAACCGTGCGGCCTAACCATGTGAGGAGTGTTGACGAGGAAGTAGAAACTGCACGGTTAGCTCACGGTTTGTCTAACCGTGCGAGTAAACTATGCGGGCACATAAATATAGATCCTAAAATTGTGGATCTCAACCGTTATGCTCCTAACATGCTCGTTTAAGCCGCTAAGAAGCCATAACTCGGGATTACCCTTCCTCGATGGTAGGAGAACCACTCCCAGGCGTTTTAGAGGCGATCTGAAGGCTTCTCTTGGAGAATAGAAGCCGGTTTCTTGTGGTATGTGATCGTTCATGGTCGGTTTATTAGATCTACATAGATATAATCCTCCTCTTCTCTCAGTTTTTTAGATCTATGCCCATTATGGGTAGATATATGTTTGTGGATGCCAATTATAGTGAGATTTGGTATTGATCTTGCTAGGGGGAGAGATCTAAGGTAGGATTTTCGAGAATCAACCCGGCTTTCTTGTGTGTCCTTTGTTTGTTGGGGTTTTCATCAATAACCATGTAAGTAGGGGATTCGTTGCTTCTCATTCATTTACGTGCAACTATATTGTTAGAATGTATAATCCCACTAGATGATAATGGAATTGACATAATAAATACTTTGAACCGGATAAAGAAATTTTATCGATCGTATGTTATTTCCTTTCGTTTTTCTAGATAGTTTGATATTTATGCATTCTTTTCTTAGCTACTTTTTTGATGGAAATTGGTAAATAATGTAAACTGAGATCAATTGATAACTATTTGGATACCGATAAAGAGGAATGAAAACAAATATGAATATTGAGGAAATTTTATGTTAATCAAATTGTCATAGTAAGCATGTATAATCATTTGTGATAGATTATTGGTTAGGTTCCCAATTTTGGAACCAGCAGATTATAAATATGTTAATTAAATATGGTTTAAATATTTGATTGTTTAACAATTCTTTGAATGGTTCTGAGTTGTCCTCTTGATTTTCAATGGTCCAACAACCTAATTAACGGGATTCTTGATTTCCCGCTGCTTGTTATGTGATGTGATCATGGATGGTTGTTGTGATATGTGGGGGGCATAGAGGCCTTTTGGTTGTGGTAGCGGATGACCCCTAGAGTGGCGGGATGTATTGTTTAATGCATGTGGGTGTCGGGGAGGACACCAGGGACGATGGAATGTGTTGGATGTGATTGTAGGATGCTAGTGGGTTCTTTGATTGTTTATCTAATTTACTTTTCCCCACTTCTCAAAGAAGCTGGTCTTTCATACCCTTCATATGAAGAAGATAAAGACGAGCAGGGTAAGCCACGTACTTTCCATTTCCAACTTCTCAAGGGAGGATGGGTGTACCCTCTTACTATAGGTGGAAATAACTCGACGGGCAGTACATCTACTAACCGTGTTGATCCCCCTTGTGTTTAGTGGCATAGAATAATATTATAGAATGTCTAGGAATATGGGAAAGTAATTCTATAATTAATTTTTTATATGGTGTTAACTCATGGGGTTGGAGTTTCTGGATCTTAATGATGAGGTTGAAAACTGTTGAAGGAATAGTTGACATTGGGTGTGTTGGAAATGAAATTTAACTTGGATTGGTTCATGGTTAATTAATGCTTAAAGAATTAATTATCATACAATGGAATTGGTAAAAATGGAAGGAAGTAATCTTATAAATCTCTTTAAATGGTTGTGTTCTTATAGGATACATTGTATTAGATGTGGAAGCCCAGAGTCCGAGAGACATTAACTACAGTTGCGTTTAAGATTAGGTTATGCTCATAGTGTGGTTGCGAGTTGTAATATATTCTATAATTTTTGTGCTTCAATATGATAATCCACCATGTCAGTAACGGAAACTTACACCCTGGGGATTTTGAGCCCTGGGGGTGTTTTCCCCAACATTCCGATGGTAGGATGAATGGCTGACAACCCCCTTTGGCCCAACTCTCTTCTCTTGGTAGATACTTGTGCCATTAGGCACATCAATTAGTTTTCCCCCTTATATGAGTGTAGAGGGTTGTAATGGCTTGTAGTTCTTCACACACATATATTATGGATATAGTATCCTATGGAATAATATAGGTGTAACATATATAGGCTAGGATGGATTGAGGATCTTTACTCAGTGTATGGGCTGTAATGGCTTGAGGTATAATACTCGACGCATGATACACGTTACGTGAGCTGTGGTGGATCCAATAAACTACCTGGTTACTTTGGTTGTGAGGATGGTGTGGTGCTTCGCCCAAGTGTCTGCAGGCAAGCATTTTTGGTGGAGGAGGTGTAGATTATGGTGCTTCGCCCAGGTGTCTGTGGAAAATCATTTTTGGAGAGAGATGCTTAGGACGTGCGACATTGGTGAAATGAGGAAAACCAGTGGGGAAGTTTTAGCAAGGTAACCATGAGATTCTTTATTATTTTCTATATTCTTGTATGTGTTACTTGGTGATAGTAGCCATGGTGTGGTTTGGAACTTAGTATACCTGTTTAGGTGATGATTTATTTTGACTTGTTTTTCACTATGCATTAGTATGCTTTCTTTACCTTTTCACTAGAGGCTTTAGGGAGGATCCTACTGGTTATACTGTTATACTCACCCTACGTATATAAAAACTGTTTTTCAGGGCCCATGGAGCAGGTTGGAGATCAAGACCATTTCTTATATCTTGGGATTGGAGGAGATGTTCGGGCTTGTGGTTGCAGCTGTTTTACTTTCTATTGGGTACTTGCAGTTTTTCCCCTGTTTGTTGTAGTAATTTTCCATGAAATTCCATTTGTGCACTTGGGGTTCTTTTATATTTCCAGTTCTGAGATAGATTTGTTTGGTGTCTATATTATCTCTCTCTTTTGCATGTGTTCTCTTAGAGGGTAATGCCTCCCATTTGTGTGTTACAATACCCTCCTTACTAGTCGCCAACCCAGGGCCTACTGGAGGAGGTACTCAGGGGTTATTATATCCCTTCTCACATTTCTGGCCCAGGAGGGGTACACATTGTGGGGAGGTGGTCATGAAAGAGTGGTATCAGAGGATTGGTTGACGGATTGTATGGAGCTTGGAGTCAGGCACAGGTGAGGTTAATGGGTTGGTAGGGAAACTGTGTCATTCATTTTTAGAAAGTGAGGTAAACACTGGAGACCGGCTGAGACATAGGCATTTACGTCCCCCCTATGATCTGATGTACAGACCTTTATGTTTACAATGGCCACTAAACAAGTTGATACTAGTTGCAGGGTAGAGACCTAGGAAAGGATCATGCATCATTCTTCATTGTTCCCGTGTTTGATTGGGTAGACCTTGTGATAGGTTAATCTAAAATGAATAAAATAAAAAAATTAATTAAGTAATGTTGAGTCTTCAATATTCCAGGATTAGGAGATCAAACGTTTTGTTATATTATTGGTATGGATTCAGGTAGATGTCCTCGTCAGGTTTACGTAGAAAATGTCTAGTAGGCTAGTCCAACAGGTCACTGCAGGGTAGAGGTTGACGATGACGACACTTGGAGGAAGACACTCTGAGATTTTCAACGCTATAGTCTGCAGATGATCGAGGGATCCGTTTCAGATGAAGTCACGAAAGACAGTTTGGAGGAGGTTGAGATAGGCTTCAGTTCGATCCGTGCTCAGAAGGTGCATTGGGTGTCATTAGCTGTGACGATGCTACATGGAGCAGCGAGGCAGTGGGGGCTCTTGTTCCTCAGGGAATGTAAGGAATCAGAGATCTCATGGGAGGAGTTCTAAGACACGTTTAGAGTCGAGTTCCTTTCTTTTACTAGCAAAGGCATCTAGTCTCCAAGAGATTCTTACCCTTTGATAGGGGTGCTCTACTATTTGAGAGTTTGGAATCCGTTTCAGGAACCTTTTACGTTATGCATCGGAACTCTTACCAGATGAGAAGGCCAGGGCAAGGCAATTTTATGAGGCTTTGAGTCCAGATATCCAGGACTAGGTCAACCCATTTATACTGAAGACATATCTTGAGGTGATGGTGAGGGAAGAGGATGTCGGGAGGACTTTGTCCAAGACAGGATCATCACGAGAGGGGGATCGTTATGAGCCCTCACAAAGAAAGGTTGTGGTCCTAGGTTCCCAATTTTCAGGGCAGAGGAGTTTCCATTCAGCCGTGTGTAGGTCCTAGCCCTTCACATCTCGTTTCTCCGGAGGTAAAAATTATCAGGCATATGCCAAGAGATCATGTTCTTGTTTTTCATTTGGGGGTCATGTCAATATGCAGCGGGAGTGCCCGACCTTTCAGAGTGGTCATCGTGCACCGGGCACTCCGCTCCAGGTTCCTCTGATGAGGCAGTTCCAGCCGAGGTAGCAGCAGCCAATTGCACCAGCTTTAGATCAGCAAAGGGTATATGGGGAAGGCAGAGGACAACCCCATGACGCTCCCCATCCTCAGAGAGTAATGCGCGGACATGGTGGTGGTTTTCACGAGGGTCAGAGAGGTCTTTGAGGAGGTCATGGTCACTTTCATGCTCTAGTGTTTCCTACACCAGATGAGCCAGATGTTGTTCGCGTACCCTTTTCTTGTTTGCTGCCATGGGGTATGCCTTGTTTGATTCATGAGCGATACACTCCTTAATATCACCTACAATTTTCCATGATTTGGGACTTGAGGTAGAGAGTCTTCCAGTGCCCTTGGCATTGACTACACCAGTTGGAGGTCGAGTTGATTTGATTGAAGTATGTATACACTGTGAGATGGTATTGGGGAAACACCTCTCTTGGAATGATTTCCTGTGTTTATGAATACAGCCATATGATGTCATCCTCAGCATGGATTGGATGTATTCAATGTAGGCTATCATGGATTGCTTCCTGAAGAAGTTCATTTTCTTTAGTGCGGATGGAGAGAAAGTGGTGTTTTTTGGTGAGAGAGATCCTCAGATGGGTCATAGGCGCTTTCCATACTTATCATCAACGATGATTGAGATGATGCTGAGTTCGTCAGAAGTTCAGCAGTTGGTATTTCCTCAGGTCGTAGTGGAGTTCCCCGATGTCATTCCAAAATATGTTGTAGCCTTACCCACTCGACGAGAGATTGAGTTCGAGATCGAGATACAGCCAGTTGCGTCTCTTTTATCTATGTCTCCTTATTGGATGAACCCTTCTGAGTTGTGTGAGCTACGTATATAGCTTGATGTTCGGTTGCAGTGTGGTTTTGTTCGGCCAAGTGTGTCACCATGGGGTGCACCCATTTTTTTGTGAAGAAGGCCGACAACAGTTTGAAGTTTTGTGTTGATTATCATCGCTTAAAAAATGTGACAATAAAGAATCTATATCCTCTTCTGGGGATTGATGACTTATTCGATCAACTGAAGGGTGCATGATGGTTCTCAAAGACCAACATGAAATTGGGATATCATCAGATGCGTGTGAAGGAGGATGATATTCCGAAGTATGATTTCCATTGTTGTCATGGGAATTATGAGTTCGTTGTAATTCTATTTGGCATGACAAATTCTCCAGATGTATTCATGTGATTGATGAATGTTGTGTTCAGTGAGTTCCTAGAAATGTTCATGGTAGTTTTCATCAATGACATCCTTGTGTACACCGCAACTGAGGGGGAGCATGAACTGCGACTACAAGCCATTTTGGGAGTTCTTCGTCGACATCAGATGTTTCGGAAATTGTTTAAGTGTGAGTTTTGGCCTCGAGAAGTCCGTTTCTTGGGGGATGTTGTGTCCCAACATGGAGTTTTTATGGATCCATCGAAGATTGAAGCAGTTGTGTCTTGGGCAGCCCCCATGGCAATTTCAGAGGTGCGAATTTTCATTGGTCTCATAGGATACTACAGGAGGTTTGAAGCCAATTTCTCACGAGTTGCAACACCTCTAACATCTTTGACCAAGAAAGATCTAGAATTAATATGGACTGGTCAGTGTCAGGCATCTTTCGATTATCTAAAAGATAAGTTAGTAAGTGCTCCATTCAATTGTCTTCTAGTTGAGGGAGTTCAGTTTGATGTCTTCTGCGATGCTTCACATCTCAGGTTAGGCTGTGTTCTTATGTAGTAGAGTTTAGTTATTTCTCAGTGGTCTCGATATTTACGTCCCCATGAACACAACTATGCCTCCCATGATCTTGAGTTGGCAGCCGTGGTGTTTTCTCTGAAGATGTGGAGACATTACCTCATTGGTTAGTGCTTCATGGTTTTCACCGATCAAAAGAGTTTTAGGTATGTTTTCTCTCAAAGTGACTTGAACTTATGACAGTGACCGTGGATGGAGTTCATACTGGAATATGAATTCAAAATATCTTATACAACTGAAAAAGGAAATATTATAGCTGATTTAGTGAGCCGAAAGTCACGTAGTGATGATGTGTGCGAATTTGGTGATTCCATGAGAGTAATGGAAGAAATGTTAGCATTAAATCTTGATATTGGAGAGGATTGGGGTAGAGGATGTCTTTTTTAGATGACAGTACAATCATCCCTGATGCATAAGGTTGAAGATTCCCAGTTGGCGGATATAGAGGTGGAAGTCTAGAGAGACCGAGTTGTTTGTGGTGAGGCCCCTGATGGCTGGTATGAGGATGAACAACACAGAGTGTTGTATCACGAAAGGATTTCTGTTCCTATGATGATGATTGATACGGTCCTCAGGGAATTCCACAGTTCACCTTTAGCGGTACATCCGAGTGTGAAAAAGATATACCAATCCTTGAGGAGTTAATTTTGGTGGCCTGGGATAAAGCGCGCGGTTGCGGAGTTTCTGTCTCGATGTTTAGTCTGCTAGAAGATGAAAGATGAAAACCATGTTCCAGGTGGTCTTCTTCATCCATTAATGATTCCTCAGTGGAAGTGGGAGGACATCCCTATGGACATCGTTACAGGTTTAACTCGAGATCTGGGAGGACATGATGCTATTTGGGTGGTGGTGGATCGTTTAACAAAATCTTCCCACTTTATATCAATCAATAAGTCAAGCTCAGTGGATGTTTTGTCGAGGAAGCATCTAGAGAAGGTGGTGAGACTTCATGGAGTCCTGAGGATGATCATTTTTTATCTAGATCCTCGTTTTACCTCTAGGGTGTGGAGGGGTCTCCATCATGGTTTCAGTTCTCAACTATAACTTATCACTTCTTTTCTTCATCAAAAAGATGGTCAGACAGAGCGAACCATACAAACTCTTGAAGATATGTTATACTCTTGTGTTTTGGATTTTTGAGGCTCATGGATAGGGAACATACCCTTGGTGGAGTTCGCATACAATAATAGTTTTCACTCCACCATTGGAAGGGCACCGTCAGAATCCATTTATGGTCGGCCATGCCGTTCTCCGTTGTACTGGATTGGGGTCGGAGAGTCAGCAATTCTTGGACCTGAACTAGTGCAGAATACTACAGGGACGGATCAGGTGATTTTGAGAGGATGAAGACAGTGCAGGATCATTAGAAAGAATATGCCGATCAATGAAGGAGACCCTTAGAGTTAATGTTGGGGATCATGTGTTTCTGAAGGTGACTACCCATCAAGGGAAACGAAGGTTTGGACGTGGAAGTATGATTTCAACCTGGGTTGTGGGGCCTTTCAAGGTGTTAGCTCGTGTTGGAGCTGTGGCGCATCGAGTAGCACTTCCCTCTCAGTTGAGTCAGATACATGATGTTTTTGATGTATCACAACTTATTCGTTATCTTCATAATGACAATCACATCATCAATTGGGTAGAGATCGATGTTGATAATGATGCAACCTTTGAGGAGTGACCTGTGGAAATCCAAGACTGCAAGGAGAAGGTGTTGCACGGGCATTCTATTCCTTTAGTTCTTGTATTGTGTTTACATGGTGGCTTGGCGGAGAGTACATGGGAACGTGAGTCACAGATTCATTCTGAGTACCTAGAGTTATTTGATGTTTAACTCTTTTCATGTATCGTAATAGTTGATGAGGTTATGAAACTTCAATGTTTATAAAATGGATCCCTTTGTCCCTTTTGTGTCTTGCTCTTTATTGAGAGGTATCTCGAGGGGTGGTTGTTCAGACCCTGTCTCCTTTTCACTTTAGGTGGGTTTTGGATTCTTGAGGATGAGAATGTTTTAAAAGGTATCTGATGTAATGTCCCGGACATCGCCAGTACATAAAATTGTAAAAATGAGGTGTTTAAGGTGTTCTTGGAGGTTAAGGTGACTTTGGGTGTGTTTGGGTGCACTAATAAGGGAAACTAATGTGCCATAGCTTTCACACAGGAGACACACAGTTTTTCGAAACTCTGCGGCCATACCGTGTGAGGTTTGTGTTGGAGGCAGTGGCTAACGCACAGTTATTGCACAGTTTGTCTAACTGTGTAGCCTAACCATGTGAAGAGTTTTGAAGAGGCAGTAGCGACCGCACGATTAGTGCATGGTTTATCTAACCATGTGAGTAAACCATGCGGGCACTTAAATCTAGATCCTAAAATCATGTATCTCAACCGTTTTGCCTATAACTTTCTAGTTTAAGCCTCTAAGCGGCCATAACTATGGATTACCCTTCCTAAATTGTAGGATAACCTCTCCCAAGAGTTTTGGAGGCGATTTGAAGGATTCTCTTGGTGAATTGAAGAAGGTTTCTTGAGGTATTTGATCTCTCTTGGTCGATTTCTTATATCTACTTAGATCTACACCTCCTCTTCTCTCGGTTTCATAGATCTATTCCTGTTATGGGTAGATCTAAGTAAGTGGATGCCAATTATGGTGAGATTTGGTCCTGATCTTTCTAGGAGGAGAGATATAATGGATGATTTTGGAGAATCGTCTCGGATTTCTTGTGCGCCCTTCGTTTGTTGGGGTTTCCGTAAAAAACCATAGAGGTAGGGGATTCGTTGCTTCTTGTTCGTTTATGTGAAACTATATTGTTATCATGTTTAATCCCATTGGATTACAATGGAATTGACATAATAAATACTTTGAACCAGATAAAGAAATTGTATCGATCGTATGTTATTGCCTCTTATTTTGCTAGATAGTGTGATATCTATTCATGTTGTCCTTAGCATTTGTTATTGATGGAAACCGGTAAAGAATGTAAACCAGGAATAATTGATAATTTTTTTGCTAAAGATAAAGAGGAATGAAAACGAATATGGTTCTTGTGGTAATTTTATGTTAATAAAATTGGCATAGAAAGCATGTATAATCATTTGTGATAGCTTACTTGTTAGGTTCCTGATTTTGGAACCAAGAGATTATAAATATGTTAATTCAAGATGGATTAAAGAATTGATTATTTTATAATTCCTTGATGGGTTCTGAGTTACCCTCATGATTTTTAAATTTCCAAGACCCCAATTGATGTGATGTTTTCATTCCTGCTGCTTGTTTTGGGATGCGATCATTGATGGTTGTTGTGAAATTTGGGGGCGTAAAGGATTTTTTTGTGGCAGAGGATGACACCTAGAGTTGAGAGATGCATTGGTTTATGCATGTGGGTGTCAGTGAGGACACCAGGTATGATTGAATGGGTTTCATTTGATTATTGGGTGCTTGTGGGTTCTTTCATTGTTTATCTGCATTACTTTTCCCCACATCTCAAGGCAGTTGGTCTTGCTTACCCTTCTTCCTAAGGAGGCGAAGACATGTGGGGTATGACACATGCTTTCTGTGTCCATCATCTCAAGGGAAGATGGGTCTCCTCTCTTTCTAAAGGCGTAAAATAATCGACGGGTTGTATATCTAGTCACCATGTTGGAACCCCTTGTGTTTAGTATCATAGAATGCTTTTCTATAATGCATAGGAATATGGGAAAGTAATTATGTAATGGATGTTTGATTAAATGGTATTAACTTAGGGGGTTGGAGTTGATGGAACTTAATAATGAGGTTTAAAACTGTTGAAGGAATATTTGACATTGGCTGTGTTGCTAATGAAATTTAATGTGGATTGGTTCATGGTTAATTGATGTTTAAAGAATTAATTAACGTACATTGGAATTGATAAAAATGGAATGACGTAATATGATAAAGCACTTTAAATGGTTGTGTGCTTATAGGGAACCTAGTCTTAGAAGGGGCAGCCCTGAGTCCGAGAGATGTTAGCTACAGTTGTGTCTAAGACTAGATTATGCCCATAGTGTGGTTGTGAGTTATAATATATTCTGTAATTTTTTCATTTCTATACGCTACTCCACCCTGTCATTAAGTTCAAGTGACACCCACAAGATTCTGATCCCTGGGGGGTGTTTTTCCAAACATTCTGGTGGGAGGATGAATGGATGACTACCCCCTATGGCCCTGCTCTCTTCTCTGGGTAGATATATGTGCCATTAGGCCCAATGGTTAGTTTTCCCCCTTATATGTGTGTAGAGGGCATTAATGGCTTATAGTTATTAACACACATATATTTTGGATATAGAATCTTATGGACTACTATAGGTGTAACGTGTATAGGCTGTGATGGATTGAGGATCCTTACTCGGTGTATGGGGTCTAATGGCTTGAGGTATAATACTTGACCCATGAATAATGTTATGCGAGCTATGGTGGCTCCCAGAAACTACATGGATACTTTGGTGGTGAGGATGGTGCGGTACTTCTCCCAACTATCTGTGGCCAAGCCTTTATGTTGCACAAGGTGCAGATTGGGGTGCTTCGCCCAGGTGTCTACAGGCAAGCCTTTTTAGAGAGAGAGACTTATGACGTGCAACGTTGGGGAAAAGCAGCAAACCAGTGTGGAAGTAGTAGTAGGGTACCCTTGATATTCTTTATTATAAGATATATTATTGTATGTGTTACATAGTGAGAGTAGCCATGGTGAGGTTGGGAACTTAGAATACCGGTATATGTGACGAGTTAGTTTCACATATTGTCCACTATGCTTTAACATGCCTTCATTACCTTTGCACAAGAGGCTTCGGGGAGGATCCTACTGATTATACTGTTGTACTCACCCTACGTACATACAAACTGTTTTTCAGGTCACTTGGAGAAGGATGGAGATCAAGCCGGTTTCTACTAGCTTGGGGTTGCTGGAGCTGTTCGGGCTTGTGGTTGCAACTGGTTTACTTTCTTTTGGGTACTTACAGTTATTACCCGTTTTGTAGTACTTTTTCATGACATTCCATTTGTACACTTGGGTTTCATTTATATTTCCATTTCTGAGTTGGAGTTGATTGGTGTCTATCTTATCACTCTCTTACATATGTGTTCTATTAGAGGGTAATGCATTCCATTTGTGTGTTACTATACACTCGATGCTGGTCTCCAACCTGGGGCCTACTAGAAGTGGGACTCGGGGGTCATTATCTCCCTTCTCATATTACTGTCCCTTGAGGGGTACACTAAGTGTGGAGGGGGTCGTGAAAAAACATGTTGTGTATTTTTTAAAATATAATAGAAAAATACATTGTGAATTATAAAATAGGGGATCTTTTTTGGTCTTGGTTCTATATGATTAGACAAACCATAAATTAAATCATAGTTTACAAAATAATTAAAAAAAATATGTAATTGGAATCATTTGCATTAGCACCTTAACAATCCTATTAACATCTATGGAATTTTGGGAAAAAATATTTTAGAACATCTGATAAGAACAAGAGATCATTAATGGATATAATAAGTAGGAATGAAATTTATATTTTACATACACACAGACACACACACACATATATATATATATGAAATCATTTCTACAAAGATATACTTATCTCCCATAAATTATTGTATACAAACTTGTGAAAAGAATGATCTTTCCTTAAAACATTAAAAAAACATAAACATACCACATTGGTTAACTAGTTCATTAAATACCTATGTTCTTAGAAAATAGAACTAAAATATGATTTTTAAATCTCATGGATACCTTACAATATAAACCTCACAACTACATTATAATGTAACCCTCATGGGAACATTACAGTGTAACCATCACATTTACACATGGATTAACCGTAAGCCAAACTCTAAACTAAACATACCCAATGAATTTGGTCGATATTTAGTTCCCACCATTTATCATAACCAATTTCCAAGAACCAGAACACAATCATATATAACGAAAACTTTCATTAAATGATCCCATTTTAGTTTAATAAAAAAATAAATTCAAAAGTGTATTTTAAAGGAAATGTCCCTTACAAATACCATATAATTGATGAGAGAATAGTTAAAATTAAATGAATAAGTATATTAACATTGAGTACATATTATATAACATTATATAATCAATATAAATTTCATAAATTATCATAGAATGATAAAACAATTGAATTAAAATGCTATCCTAAATAATGGAAATTGCAATAATAATTCACTTTCCATTATTTAGACTTACATAAATCATGTTTAAACCACATGGATAATAGATTTAATAATTTATATAATATATTATAGAACCATATTATTATTTATAATTACCTATAATATATCCTTATAACATATTAAAACCCATTAATTAAAAATATTTTGTTATTTTTATTATTTTGGGTGCTTTGTTTCACACTTTCCATATTAGGTTTATTATGGGTTTTCTTATTAGAAGGGGGGAAATCCACAATGTAAATTAAATGATATTAATTAACTTCTAGATGTTTATATGGTATTATAAATCATTTTTTTATATGGTATGATGATTAATAATTTTATTAATCACTAATGACGATCATTAGTGTATTTTGGTGACTTTTAATCATTGTGAACCATATATGTTTCATTGATTAATATTATTCATAAAAAATGGTTCTTGACCATGATATAACATATAATATGTATAATACCATATCATTGAACCATATTATTTTTTTATTACCATACTTGAAGGTGGAAATGGAAGTTGAAAACACATCACCCACGATGTCGGTAATTCGACACATCTTGGACAAAGTTTTTATTTTTAGAAAAAAAGGGAAAGGAGAAGAATTATGAGTAGAAATTATTCCATGAATATGATAAAATTATAGTATATATACGATATTTCATATTTAATGCCTCTTGGATTATGGGAGGAGAATAGATTATAAGGAAAGAAAAACAATTGGAATGAAAATAAAAGAAAATAAAAGATGATTTTTACCTCTTGATCTCTTATCCTATATACCATCCTTAAGGCCCTAGGTTTTAGCCTTTTGGTGAGACCAGAATTTCATGGATATGGGTACGAGTATTCAGAAAAAAAATTTCAAAAATTTCTACAGTTTTTAAATGTTGGGAGGTGTGAGGAGAAGAGGGGATGTGGGGTGGTATTTATAGTCGAGGGGGTAGGTTTTTTATTTCGTTATTCATTAGTTTGTCATTTTGGCTCTATAATATGAATAGTATGAATATTTTAAGTAAATATATTAAAATAATCATGGTATAATTGATATTATTGTGCTTATAATCATTCATTATTTTAGTAATAGTATATTTCTCTTATTATGTATTTATACTGTAAATTACCATATTTTACTATTCAACAAAAATTATGTATTTAAAAAAAATCACAAAAATTACCCAATTGTTTTTTTCATGTATAATTCAAAAATTATTTCCATTTTTTAGAAATAATTTTTTAAATATGGAAAAATTAATTATTAATTAAAATAAAAATTAATTTGAAGAAGACCAATTTTAAAATGTTAACTAATTTTATAACATATTGGAAAATTAATTAAAATTTCATCAAATTATATCATAATCAAAAGAAAACAATATAATAATTTATGATTCAATTTTAGGAAAATAAATTTATGTTTAATTCATTAAATAAATTATAAATTTTTAGTTAAATTTTTATGCCTTATAATAATTCTAAAACATAATCTATCATTTCCAAAACATTTATTTACAAATTCAATGACATAAATATATCATGATTATATTTATAAGATACATAAATTTTATTCATACTCTCATTGGTGAGGTTACTATTCATCTGGATGGCTTACTATTCATAAGGGTTATGTTATTATTCATAAGGGTCACATTACTATTCCAATGGGTAAAGTTACTATTCATAATAAATTATGATGATATTATCTTACTAAAAATATCTTAACAATCGTACCAATGTATATCCTATTTTCAAAATTTAATTCAATGAAGAAGAAAAATTGTGTGTAATGTCTTGGATATTAATGTCACATAATACTATTTATTTGTACATTTAAAAAATTTGTGGCATAGTGTTTTCTTTAAAATTATAAGGATGTTAAAATTTGGCCCTTATATCTGTGGTTCATCCATAATTAAGAATAATGTTACCTTTATATTTTTAATTAATTGTATTTACTTTTACTAATTTCTTTGGTAAAAACCCAAATTGATCTTATTAGAATATATATATTATACTAAATACATCCATTTATTACAATTTTTCCATATTGAATTTATATAATTGGAAAAATTAACATAAATTCTTATCTCGTTGACATGGTGAGAAAGTGGGGTTTTAATTTGAAATTGTTCAAAAGTTAATTTTGTCTTTATATCTAAATTAACTAAAAAATGATTCCAATATCCTTAATTGGATTTGTAGATGTATAACAGATCTACTGTGACTATAAAACAAATTTAAAATCAGATTTTTAAAATTTATATTTATTTATAGGAAAATTAATTTTTCAACTAAAATGTAGTATAATTTCTTTGGTCATTAGAAAATGAAACATCTTATAAATAAAATTAACCTTACATTAATCGTAATATTCTAAATCCAAAAAAAATTATTTTTAGAAATAAATAGTATAAATGTTCAAAAATTAATTTTTAAAATCAATAGGAAATTAAAATGAGTAAAAACATGGTCTTACATGTAACACAATCCAACTTAGTGATGTGTGTTGCCTCAGCTTGACGTGGTGGAGTGTATGATTAAATACGAAAAAAAATTATTCTAAAATGAAAACATTTTAATGTATTGGTGATTCATACATATAGAGAACGTAAATGTTGAAATACAATTGGCATCGAGTAGTCATGATATATAGAGCCTACACATCATTGACAAATCATCTTACATTTATTTCATTAGGAACCACAATATTTATACCCATTATTTGGGTACATTGACCGTATATTTTCATTTTATCGAAACTCCCCATCTAAGGGATAATCAAATCACTATTTTTAATCCATTATAATTTTAATAAATACGTCAAAAAATAATTTAAAATTACTACAATTTCATATAGAATACAATATAATACCTTATAATTTAATTAGTAATATCAATATTAATATACATATAACTATTATAAAAATAATTCATGAAACCAATATTTATACATGCTTACACATGGACTAAATCGTTATGAAAGGGAATCAGTCGCTACACACTCCCACACTAGATCCCTAAAAATAGTGGAAAATAGTCCTGAAATTAGGATAATAATACCATGGAAACAAAATATTATAATATCCCAAAATGGTAAGAAAATTCCTAACTAATGTTTGTTGTTGAAATATTCAATAATTCAATGAATGATCGAAGCCTGAATAAAATTATTCTTTATAATAATAATATAAGTGATTTCAAAGATGTCCGACTTAGATTCATGTTTATCAAGAATATAGTTTTTATGAGCTACCCAAGGAGAATCTTGGTAAAAAAGTTTTATTTTAGAATTACAAAACTCATAGACATTTTTCTATGCACGGATTCTGATATATATCAAGTGAGAGGATTAAAATTACATATAATAAATCTTTATCGAATAATGGATAATGAATTAATCATGAATTCTATAAAATAACTTTGTGTCTATCCAATGAACATAGATCTATAACTAATACAGTAATATAATGGAAATCTATGATGATATTCAATAAAAATATTATCCTAAGATGATATATTAATGAAAATATACATGGAAATTTCCACCAATCATGAGTTTTTTATATATAATCAATATAAATTTCGGTTTCACATTATAACTAACACTATTAAACTTATAATCTAATAATATAGTATTATTTTTCATATGAAATGGTTGATTAGGAAGTGGCAAGCTAGATAAATAAAACATCTCAAATACAACGATGTATATCTATAAGAAAAATGATTAATGTTGGTTCATGAATCACATACCTCCACACCATATCATTAACTCACATTGATTAATATAGATCATAATTTTTAAGAGATATAATTTTAAGAAATTATAATGGGTTATATGTATTCAATAGTGATACAAATTAAACGATGAATGGGTAAAAATAGGAAATAGATGGTTTTGTGGAGGATTTCATGTCAATAAATTTATGCACATATTGGTTTTCAATTGATGTACCATCAATACACCAATATCTGTGGTTCTGGTTAATCCTCATGGTTAAAACCCAAATTGTCATAAATTCGGAAGCAAAAATGTGATACATTATGCCTCTTTGTAGGAAACCACACATTTTAGGAATTAGGTTTCTCAAACAGTGCACTAAAAATGATACTACAATTGTATCTTGATTTACTATATTACTAGAGAGGTTATACTTTTTTCAATACATTCACTGTATATATAAGACAACCTCTAAGAAACATTTTCCTGTTACCTATACTTCTAAAGAATAAAAATGGATTGAAAATAGTAAAATCAAACTATATGCCCTTTAAATGTCATAATAAACACTCTGATACCATATAGAACCCTCCAGAACACATCAAAATGAACATTTAGAAAAAATTAATATAAAATGAATAACTAAATTGATAATGGAGATAAAAAATAAGTGTTTAATAAAAAATAAAAACCGGTTTGACAACGATCATAAGTGATATTATATAGATGGATTAGGGTTTACAATCCCATTCTTCCAATCCATTAACAATGATAAATCTCATATGGAAGGTTCTTTTTCCCATATATTCATTAAAGAATAAAATAATTGATTTCTACCATTGGTTCTCTATTCAATAATCTATCACTATACCTGATTGATGTGTTTTGGATGATATCTATTCTATTTTATTGACCATAATCTTGTGTGTTAATAGTTTAATATATAAAAATGTACTTTTTATATGATCCAAGAATCATATAAAATATTTTTAAAATGAGATAAGGGACTTTTTTGACACATTTATTTAAATATATTTTAAAAATTATTTTAAATATGTATTTATTGGAATGTTGGTAAAGGATGTTTTTATAGAAAAGGTCAATATCATTAAAAAATTTGATATTCTAAAAAATTCTTTTTTATCATGGATTATTTTACAAAAAAAATTAAAATCTCTCTTAGGGAATTTGATTTAAAATATTAAAATTTATTTTATTCTAACTTAAATTGTTAGTTTTTAGTTTTATAGGTTATTAATTTTATTAAATGTGATGGAGTATTTTTTTGAATTGAGGTGTATATATTTTTCACTAAAAAACATATTTTACTATATTTTTGGATATTTTACATGAGTGCCAATTTTTTTGAATAAATCATAATGAACAAAAGAAATATGAATTTTAAAAATTCTAAATATGATTCATCTAACATAATATTTTGTGATTAAATTATATAGAGGGATTTTTATTTTTTGTAATTAATGTTATCGAATATTTGACTTAAATAAGAATTGCAATAAATGATGGACCACTTTTGTGTTTTCCCATCATTTTTATATAATTTATTTGATTGTTTAGTAACAGAAATTTGGATTATATCCATAATATATGTTATATTACACCATCAAATGACTTAATGAAAAATTTATTGCCTATAATTTAAAATATATGTGATGTTTTCTCTGGTATTTCTATTCTATGACCTTATTCATGTCCTCAACTCTATATAGAATCCCAATCGATTGGTGGATTAGGTATCTTTCTTCCTTTTGCGAGTTATTGTTTTAATATATTCCTCTTCATATATATATCTGTGTTATGATAATGTAGTGGTTTGGTTTTAAAGGATTTTATTTTTATCTTTGTGGTTATTATTAGAATATTATTAGATATTCATGTTGTTTCTTTATGTGGTAATGTATTTCATATATTTCTTTTTTGTTTTAATTAAGGATTTCAATGTTTCTAACTTTTTGAGGGTAAGGAATCATTTATTAGTTTTTATTAATTGAGTTTTTTGTGTTTGTTTTTGAGTTTTCAAATTGTTTCTCATGAGTTAATATATCTATTCAAAATCACTAGGTTCTCTATGGTTTTTTGAAGATATTTTATAGTTGGTTACTTGATATATTCGTGATATTTTACCTATGGATCATATAATGGGTATTATTGATAGGTATGGTCTTCTTTATATAGATAAATTCTTAGTTCTATCTTACAAGGTTCAATAACGGATAATGTTCCTTTGTTTACAACCTTGTTTTCCAACTGATTAAAAATACCCTAGTTCTATATCCCATGTTGTTCCTTATTTCACCCATTAAATTTTTTTCATCATTTAAATTTTTTCCAATGAATCTTTTGATAATAGTGATTTTTTTCAGTTGTGAATATTGAGTTCCCACATTTTGATTGTTATTTATTTTCATTTAATTTATTTCCCAGGGGTAATTTGGTTTCTATGGGTGAGGAATTTGGAAATGTTCCTAGAGTTCTCTATCATTAATGATTATTTATTTGATGGTGGATTTTATTTTTATCACATCACTTAATGATTCATTAAATAGTGATAATACCATTTATTATTGTCCATAACTCTTTAGATCGATCATTTTTAATTCTCATTATTTTCCCCAGAACTATCTCATAGAATTTAGACTAGGTTATTTTTGTTTCGTGAGGACACTAATGTCTGATGGGATTTTTCTATCAGTTATTTCTAGGTGTTCCACCTCAAAACTAAATTTTTTAACTATAATCATGTGTGACTAATTTCCATTTATATAAACTTTTAATATGGTCCTTTTTGGAAATGAAGTGAAATTGTGTTTAGCATCTCAATTCTTGTATCATATTAGATGTATTTAATTTTAATTATTTTATTTAATATTGATGTAACTATGTTTTCATATGAAATTTTTTTATGAATTTTAAATAATAATAATATGTTTTATGTTCATGGTTTTCCACATGGTTTGAAGATATTATATTGTTACATTAAATAAAGGGATTTCACTTTTTTTCTCGACCTTTCATAGTTTTGTTTAATTTTACAGCACAAAATTGATCTAATACTAAGTTAGTTCTATTGGGAAACTATCAATTTTATTAAATGAATGTTTTAGAACAGGGTATATGAAATGTTAGTTGAAATTACATATGGAAAACAAACACAATCTCATTCTATTGTCAGTTCAATGTATATACTCTCTACATGAATAGGACAACCAAGTGGCCAATAAAAAAAATCGTACGATAATTACATAAAATTTACTTCTCATGCTTTCCTATATAGGGAAAATTTGGTTTATCTACCTCTCCATTATATTTTGTGTGATAGAGGCTAAGCTCATGGTAGGGAGGTCATTCTTCCATATATTATGATTTCAAAAATAAACCACCACGTTTATTATGGATTCACAAGATAATATCCCTATGAATAAAATTTTTCTTCTATTTGATTCAGTACATGAACTCTACTTCTATTTCATCACCTCCCACAATCCTTAGGGGCTACCACGTATGAATTTAGGGATAATGTCTATTGATTCATTAGTATATTTATTAGGTAATGAATACTGTCTATTGAGGTTTGAATGAAAATATAATATCATAGGATAAAATATATATCTTTTTGGTAATTCAAATAACTTATCAGTTATTTGGATTTCCATAAATTGAAATTAAATAGCATTTTTTGGAATTTAGATGTATTATTTTTATATATTATTACATATATTGTTTATTGGTTTAGTTTTAAAATAATTTAAATGTGAATTGATAATTATTATTAGGTTTTACTTGTAATTTCATGTTCTTATTCAAATTCAATGTAATGATAATGTAATTACGGATTTTCTTTAAATAAATATTATTTTGAAGATGTTTTATCTTGATTTGGGTCCTAGGTCAAATTGACTCTGTTGGTTTATTTAATTATTATAAATCTAATGCTTTTGGTTTTGGTTTTTTGAATAGGATGTTTAAATTTTTTATAATGGGAATATATAAAATACTCAATTAAAATGAAATTTCAATATAAAATAATGTGGTGTTTTGGGGTGACATTGAAGTTACTTCTTATTACTCATTATATGATTGAAAACCTCTAACTAATTAATTTACAAGCGGATCATAGGAATCATATTAATGTTTTAGAGTTTGATTCATTATTTCATTGAGTATTCTGAATAGATCTAATATGATGTTGGATTACCTTGGGGAGTGAAACATTATATGTTACATAAGGGATTATATTTGGTTAGATATATTATAATGAATTTATAGCCCAAATTTGGGTTGCAAAATAAGAATTTATAGGCTAACAAAAATTGATGTTTTCAAATATATAAAATTTACATTAATACCCTCTTTAGATAACATGAATTCATTATTATATCATAGATCAATTATTTTATATTCTACTATGCATCTTTTTTACAACATATTTATAATTATTTTATTATGAGATGGTTCTCTAGTGTTTTTAATTTAACATTTTTTTACTTATAAACACTAATAATATTTTTCAAATGAACATAAAATATTATTATTATTAATGTGAATATTTTAAAAATAAGATTATATTTTTGGGTTTTATTTATAATGCATCAAATTATTCAGAAACCATTTTCAAGTCACTATTTTCATTAATAAAATTGAAATTGAAATTTTCAATATGTGATTTATATGATTTTTATACTCATGAATGAAAACATTATTTAATATTTCATTTCAATATAATTATTAATGATATTTCATTAATAAGAAATCATATTAAATATTTCATCAAATTCGATTGGAACATATTTTATCACACCTCAGATACACCATTATGTGTATCTAGATTTTAGGTTATTTTTTTAGGTTCATTGGCTTTGGAAACATAGTTAATGACTTTTAAGATATATTATGATGGGATTTTTGGTGTATATTATGTCTCCATGAGACACATGAAGAGGGTAAATTATTATTTTTAATGCATTTTTTAACATCTGAATTTATATGTATCAGAATGAACATCCTAGATCGTGTAAAATGAATTAATTTTATTGTTATATAATGCTTCATATGTATTTTATTTTATGTTTTTTTTATGAATCATTTTTATTAAAATTTACATTGATTGTATTTTATATTATTTAGGTATTTGTTTTAATATTAGAGGAGAAACCATTTCCATTATTTATGTTTTGATATTGTCACAATAGTTACCGAGATAGTGTAATCAATACCACAACTCATGTATATTGTATGTTGGCCATGTAGTTCCTAGATTTCGGGTGGTCATGGATTCTTCCTGAAAATCATTAATTGATAAGTAATTAGTTAATAAAAATGACAAATCATTTTTTTGTAAAAGAACAATTTTTTAAAAAATTATATTGTTTATTGTGTTTATTTCTATTTAAATATATTAAAATGTTTCACATTAATTACTTTTTTAATGAAATTTTCTTATAAATATAAATCCAAAAAACTATTTTTCTTTAATTTTTAATATATTTAATGGAATAAGAATAAATATTTTATCATAATTATTAATATATTTATCGATGAAATATTGTTTTATTTAATACATTAATTATTATATAAGATAATATTATAACTTTTAGAAATTGAAAAAAATGGAATAGATATGTTGAATCATCATGTCATTATTAAGTTCATTTTATAATATCAATATTATTAATTAAAATAATTGAGAAATTTAAAAATAGAGTTAATACAAATACCATAAAACATGGTTAATGGTTTTTTCTAATAAAAAATAATTAAATTATGACTAAAAATATACTTATATTGGTTTTTTAAGACATAAAATATCTAATATAATATATTTTCATATTAATTTACCACTTAATATCTATATTCAATAAACTAATGAAACCTTATATATTAAGGTATTGGTATTTGAAACAATTACTCCATTAAAAGGCCCCACCATTTACCCCTTGAAAAAAATCCATTAATTATATATTGAATACATAAATATTATTCCTATCCTAATAAATTTCTAGTGATTTGGTACCTTTAGGGCCCACAATTATGTCCATATATTTTATTCCAAATGTACATTTTCAGATTGGTGGAATTAATCTGTGTATGTATCCAGTTCTTCATCGTATTTTTTAGTTGACAACATTTTTTCTATATTTATAAATATCATTGTATTACTTAATTAATATATATTAAAATTATTATTCAAACTATTTATTGGTGTTAATTTCCTATTACTCTATTCTCATATTCTCTATTAGTATTACATGATCATACTAGGGTCGATTAAACAAATAACATGAACATTTATATAATATATTCACTTTTTATCAGCATAAAGGCAATAATACAAGGTAATTTGATATTAAATGGTGTTTATTATTACGAATATTAGAATAGAATGTAACATTATCAACCATTAAATAAATAATTTATAATATAAGATTAAATTTCATATATATACAACATCTTTTTGGTTCTGTGTGTTAGAGATTTAGGGAAAAAACACTACGACATAGGTTACATTTCCACATATGATGTGTTTTCTAAAAGGATCATTTTTTACACATTTAATTCAATAATAATATTTTCCTATAATTCTGGATGTTTCAACAACAAAAATATAGTCTACTCTTCATTAAATTAGTTTCAAAGTATATATAAAATTTTGATAAAAAATTCTCCATAAGGGTTTTGGAATGATCAGAAACCCATTAGTCCTTTTTAAAATTTTTGATAACGCATATGTTCCTTTTTATATAAAAATGTTTTTGGTGAAAATAATTATTAATTACTTATTAAATGTCCTATTGTATTAATTAATCAATCCGTATGATTTTAGAATGCAAAAAATAATTGTCAAGAAATTTACATTGGAAAAAAACATAATACATAAAAATCATTTAACCTTTATAACACCACAATGTTTTATTTAATAATTAGAAAAAATTATTACCTTATGAGATATATTTTTTCCTTTAAATATTTTATAATAAATTAGTAAAAATTATGCATCACGGAAAATTATTCATAAATTAACTCCTGAATGAAATAATATAGTGTAATGATCATTATGATTAATTCTATGACATCCCTTAGGAGTATCATAAATCAGGTAAGCTAAATCATGATGCATAATGAATTTGATATCTGTATTTGGATCACCCATAACATTCATATTTCATAAGGATAAATTATTTCCCTCTAACTCTAGCATTATTTAAAATTTTCAATAACCAAATAAGGGGGAAAATTTTTTTTAATCATGAAAACCATAAAAATATCAATTGGGAAACCTAATAAAAACTATATTGAATTCTCATAAAAACTAAGGTCATGTAAGATTTTATTTGATAAAAAATTATAGCTAAAATATTACATAAAAAGTATATATATATTTCCTGAAAAATAATATATACATAAAGATGAATTGTGATATCATAAAATGGGTATCAGGGTATGGAAAATTATTCATGAGTTATGTGTTCAAATATCATAATTTTTCATGTTGGTAGAAAATTCAAAAGATACATGTATATAAATAATTTAAATGGTTCAGTTTTTTAAATAGTTTTTAAATTAAACTATATATTTAATTTTATTTTCAATTAATAATAATGTATATGGGAAAATATATAGAGAATATTCTAGAACAAAGATATATAAGCTAAAGTGTTTAAAATATTAAAAATTGTGGATTGAAGAAAAATTCCTTACATCATGTTTTTTCTATTCATATATATGTTTTACATTCCCAAATAATATTATAGTAACAATATTCTGCCATCTTATAAAACATTTCATGTTTATTTCCTTCTCATTATCATTTTTATTTATTTTATTACAATTTCTTATATATTTATTAAATCATTTATGGTAACGATTGACATTTTTCGGTCATTCATTTGACAACCTCAAAATAATATTGTTCCTTTAACAGTGTTAAAACTATTCATCTTTAAATTTACTCAAAAACTCTAAACATTTTATAATTATCTTTTTCATAAATTCAATATACATTTATATCCATCTATGTGTGGCCTCCCAGAAAATTGATGAAAATGTTTTATGAAGGTAAATATAAGTAAATATAAATAAATGATTTTATCATTTTTATATAGGGATGGAATTAGTGTATTAGATAATATTTCACTTTTCCATATTTAGAAGCATTATACAAATATCCAATTTATTTTTACTTACATCCTCATGATTACCCATGTATTATAGAAAGTAAATGTGAATCACATAACTATGTTGAATTCATATTAATCATTTACGGATGAGGGAAGTTAGGATTTTTAAACAAAAGGAGTTGGTAAGAATGTATGAACTATCATATCTACAATTGAATCATTGTAATGTCAAAACCATAGTATATAAAAATTATTTATATCATCATTACTATTCATGTGAATTTGTGAGGGAAAACAAAATATATAACTTCATACATATTGTCATCCATATGCACACATGAGAGGTGTATTAATTTCACATAGAATATATTAGGAGATGAAAGAGGGTTTTAAAATAATTATAATAAATTTATTAAATAATTTACATAATGGTTTTACTATATTAAAAAGGAAGTGAATTGTGTGTGTGATATAGAATTTGAAATATACACCAATGATAATGGATAACCGATATAACCATTCGTAGAAAAAAATTCCTTTTGATTACACCTTGAAACTTATTTGTATGATATTTCTATGAGACTAAGGCATATATAAATTGGGATAGTTATTCATGAATAGGCATGGGAAAGGAAGTATTGATATAGAGTTCACAATGATTTGGAAATTGAAAGGAGAGGAAGTTCCCTTTAATATATGGGATCATAAGAACACTTGTAAATATCCTTAAAATGTAAATATTATAAATTTCATTATTCTGGGATAGTAGCATGAAATCAATCCAATATCAAAAATATGATTATAATGGGTTGAAATTTTTTCATCAATATTAATGATGACATGTTATTTGGAACATATCATTTATTTTTTCAACAATATCTAGTTTTTCACATTAAAAGGGTAACTAATTTTTACCAAGGTAACTATTCATTGTGGTCCAAAATTAAATAGGCCTCATTATTCAATCAAATCGAAATGTATTCAAATATATATAAAAATATTCAGGGAACAATAAATCTCATTTGGTGTAGTAATTTTTTATATGAGAATTCAAAACCCAATAAAACATTTTTTAAATTTTTAATTTTAAGCTAAAAAATTATATAAAAATTTATTATAAATATTATTATTTTGAAATTAAATAATTTTTTATTAGAATACTACTCTAATATTAATATAAAACTAATCCACACATCAATTTGGTTTTTTATATGCAATGAATTATTTGATGTTTTTCTATGAAATTTAATATTTTCCACCATTAACGAAAAACCCAATCAATGTAGAAGAACCCAAATATAAAACATAAAAAATTTATCCTAAATTAAAAAATGATACCCATTTATGAAAAAGTAATATAATTAATTTGTAATTAAAAATTATAAATAAAATAATTTAATATTTGGAAAAAAATATAATAACCATTACACTATTTCTTTTTCAATTGACTAATTAAATGAAATTATTACAGTGAATATAAATCCATAAAATATATTCATTAAAAAATATTAGTCATAATATTTACTTATTGTTAACATGTCCTTATTTTTTGGCATTCATCCCACTTATTAATATTGCGTTTTTATTATTTTATTCATTACCTAAAAAGAATATTCTATTTTCCACACACATAATATTGTTATTTACATGATTATTATCTAATAAAAAGGTTCTTTCATATATTATTGAACATATGAATAACATCATTTGAAAATAAGTTATTTTATTAATCTATTATTTTTAATTGATTTTCCCTAAATGCATAATTATCTTATTATTGAATTATAATCATACTATAAAATTAAATCCATCAAGTATATATTTCCAATACTACAAGACATGATATACATTGTGTACCGGATATTAACAATTAGGTAAAGAATATAAATAGTTAAAAAACATAATTTCTCAAACAATTATGTGGACCTATATAATGAGGACATAATTTTCATATTCATTCAAAATGCCTAATATTTTCCCATAAAATTTCATTATGAAAAAAATATTATCCTACCTTTAATTAGAGATCATCCCATTTGTTATCGACATTTCTATTCATCACATTTTGAACTACCCTCATTTGGTGTTGAATAAAATTTACCTTCTCAACTATATCATCTAATAATTAAATTTAATTTCGTTTTTATATAATGATTTTGGATATTATAAATAATATTTTCATTGTAAATTGTGGATTTGGAATATAATTTCATGCTTTAAAATAGCCTTGATATTGATATATGATAATTAATAAAAGTTATATATAATAATGTTTGTTTTGTTTTGGATATAATAACATATATACCATAGGAAGTCCACTATATAAAAACATTCACTCCCATAAATTACACCATTATGTTTTTAAATAAGGAATAACATAATCACTATACACAGTTGGGGGTTTGTTTTATTTTATTCACTAGTGGATCATTAGGTAAATATAACTACTAAATTTATTAATTATAAAATAAATGTTTCAAATATAGAGAACCATAGCTAAATAATTATTAAATAAATTATATTATTTTGGTAAAATTACAATTCATAATATGGGAGAGAGGTGAGGAGAGTGTTTTCTATAGATCGTGGGGATAAGGATTAATGATGAAGGAACGTATATAACTTTAAACACAATAATGATTTTTTTGGGAATCAAAAATTGTTTAATGTGAAAATAAAACTTTGTCAATGAATAATAATAACATAATCTACCAATTAATTTCATTTTATTCCCCTTTCATGATTTCAACGTAGAACAAAAATTAATATTTTTTTAAAGTAATTCACTATTTGTTTTATGACGATTTCTACATTCAATATTTTATATTAATTTAATATGGTTATTGTTAGAATTTATTTTATTTTTATGATCCTAGTAATTCGATAGATTATCATGATAATATAATAATAAACACATCTATATTCTGAATATCACTTTTTTCTGCATTTCTACTTTTATATCATGAACATTCACTATTTGTATTTTCATTTGATGGTGTTTACACATTTTTTGGAAAACTGAATTTTAAGAAATTAAATTTTGTGGAAATATTACAATTTTTGGGATTAAATATTTATATTAGAGAGATGGTGAATTCTTAATGGTATGTAAATGGATATGATAGT
The DNA here is from genome assembly GCA_963277665.1 of Viscum album. Lineage (NCBI taxonomy): Eukaryota > Viridiplantae > Streptophyta > Magnoliopsida > Santalales > Viscaceae > Viscum > Viscum album. Next base: position 811,223,332 of record OY728161.1, on the reverse strand, counting down.
TTTATGGTAAGTGGTAACTTTGTGAACCATATATTGTAGCTATTTTTGGTGGTGTGATGATTTTTAATTTCTGAGAAATGGGTGTCCAAAATATATCCACCAATGATGTCGAAGTATTGTTATATATTATTATGTAAATTATTGATGATTAGTTTTGATGTATATGTTGGGATTTGATCATGGGTATTGATATATGAATATTTGGATTTTCAAGAAATTAAAATCCACAATGTTTTTAGTTCCTAAGAACACATGTTCTATGGAACTATCATTATTCATCTTATGTTTCAATTTTATGAAAAATATTTTAAAATTATTCATATTATATACTCAACATAATCCATTGGATTGTAGCATGTCATGTACTATCTAGTGTCAATGGGCTTAGAAATGGTAAATGTACACAAACACATGTAGTGTACCCCGGAATCGAAATGATCATGATTGCAGTGAATGAATATAGGATGTTTACATGTATATAGAATTTCTATAAGTACACATGAATTTTACATTGATATATGGTTATTACTCAAAAAAGTTTATTACTAGACATAACATTATGCATACTATTTCTATTGGGAATCCCAGGTATTACTTCTATGGATTAATATAGTTTTTTTTCTTTGTCTTGTTCTTGTTTTATCATGGATTAGTTCCACCAACATGACCATGTATTTATACATTCTAATGAATTATATTTATGAGGGAAAAATTTTGAATAAATTATTGATTATAAGATGAGATATCCCCACTATTTGATAGTTGTAAATAGATTCAGGTATCACATCTCCTTTCCTGGGGAATGATCCTTTATCTCAATTTCATGTGGTTCAGTTAGGAATCATGTATATCAAAACATGGTCATGTGATCCCCTTGCTTGTTGGTTATTCTAGGTTTTATCATGTTTCCCACATATGCCTTAGGGTTTATCCCATGACATGGAATCAACTTTTTTTCTCCTAATGAGTTGTAGTCTGAGGATTTATGTATCTAAAACTAACCCTCTTACATTATTTATAATTCAACATGGAATGGGTGGATAAATATGACCTCTAAGATAAATGATATCAGTATAACAACTCTAAATGGTTAATTTATCTCTTATGAGTGTTACTTTGGGACCTTTTCAGTAATCAAACTTTTGGTAGTTATTTTTCGACATCACCATGAAACTAGGATTATCTTATTATAGTATCTTGGGTATATTATGTATCCTACATAAATTCATGATATAATTATTGTTTTGTGTTTTCAGGGATTCCTACTAGGTAGGTTTATACTCTACCATGACTGGTCTCTACCAACACATGTCATTTCATATATATATTCCATTACATTAAAATGAGTTTTAAGAGGATGATGAGTATGTAGAGATTATATGGGCTAGGAAAACAGTAAATAAATTCTGATTTTACATTTTTAATAATTTTTACATTTGGTATTCATGTCAGACTCCATGATAGTATTAATAGGCTTTTATTTTTCACAAATAATGTATTTCCATTCAGTTTTTCCAAACCTAGATGTTGGATTAGATTCTTGTACATCATTTTCATTATTTTTTATTTACTATTCTTAATTATACTTGTTTATGAATATATTTACATATATATAAGTACAATAAGGTAGTGAACCTTCATATGTATGTGATAGTCCTGATCATTAATATTTACTAACCCTTTTCCTATTAGTGGCTGAACTGGGATTTTACTCTATCTTTTCTACTAGTCAGGAGGGTTCAGGTGGGTTATTTGATGAAATTATATCCCAAAATCATTCTCTCTCTATAATTTTTTAATTATAGTATTTTGAACAAATGTTTACATATATTCATAAAAAGGATCATTTTATATAATTCTATAAAAAATATTACTAATATAATATTCCACAAAAAAGTTGAAAATATTACTAACGGACCTGGTAATATACAGAACTGGCCTAATGAATACCCTCATTTGTTTTGGGTCGTCAGCCAATAAATTTATCATACCAAGGAAAAAAGTACATAAATTTTACTCAGTTCCAAATAAATATTGTTCTAATATCTTTCAACTTGTAATAAATTGGAAATCATTATCAGATATAATAGATATACGGTCTCCATTTAACATAGGTATTATTTTATCAAAATTTCATACAAGGTGATCATCTAATGGAATAACACCCGAAATAGAAATAAATCAATGATTTCTTCAAATTATTAACAACATCTTTAATCAAATTATTTTATCAAAATTTATATTGATATACCACCATTAAATAATTTGAATTAAAATACCATTTCGACTATATAATAGGAAATGGTTTAACTTTCCCATTAAATTTTTTTCATTAATATTTAACATAATAACTTGTAAAACATATCATGGTTTTCTAATCAATATAGCTCTTCAATCCATACCATAAGTAATATTATTGAAGGCCTATATACATATAATTATATCATTGATGAAAAAATATGGAGTGTTGGGATTACCAATAACTAATTCATTCATAAACTAAAAAAACATAGAAAAGATATCTTCATTAAATGTATTATAACACCATCACTCTCAAAATTTATTTAATAAGACAAATGCCTTTAACTAGTTTAATTCATCCCTACCACCTAATATCATCTTCTTAAGACTTCTAAAAATTTTCATTAATTGACGATAACACTAAATATATATCAATAAAGATGGGGTTCCTATATAAGGAATGTATAGTCTCACATATATTAATTTTTTTAAAAAAATTATTTTTTCCCAAATATATCATATCAAATTAATAGTTATTTATTTTACATAATGTATTATCAAAATTATTAGACTATAATGGATGATAGTGAATCATGGAATCATATTTTCTTATTAATTCCAATCATAATCATGGAATCATGATATACTCTTTTGGTGTGTGTGTGTGTGTGTGTAAATTAAATATTATGGACACTGTATACTATATAAGTTACTCAATATAAATTAATCAAAGAAATTATTAATGTAAAAAATTAACCATTTCATTCTTGAGATTTGGTGTTAGATGATGTAGCTCATGGAATTTCATTAGGAATGGAACAAAATTATATTTGGTATTATATGTTTCTTGAAACAGTTTCTTCCAAAGAATGAATTATTTTTTAAATTATAAACTTTCTATATCTAATTGTAAATTATGACTATGTTTTATTAAGAATTCATCATTTATATTTCTGAAAACAATTTTCACAATCATTTATCCAACACAATTAGACAACATATTGAGTAACCATGGTTATGGGTATAGAAAACTGAGAGATATATTATAAAAAATATTAGTTATAGAAAACTAATCCAACGAAACAATAAATCTCAAATGAACAAGTTGGTCTTCTCCACTCATTTGAAAAATATATTTGTAGGATAATATTCTCTACAATTAACAACAAAATTATTCCCAAGTAATTAAATATTTAATAAAAATATATTTAAAAAAAATATTGTCTTATTTTTTTATAAATTATTTATAATATTATTATTTTTTATCAATTAACACCATAAGATTTTATAATATATTTATCTTAATGAATATTAATTTCACTAATAACTCGTGATACATGAATGTCCATGATGAAATGAACTATTATGTTATATACCATTATAACCTACATATTAATTTTTTTGAATGAATATTAAGATAATTGTTTTTTAAAATTATGTAAAAAATATTTATATAATTTGAATATATTGATAAATTTAAAATCAAATTATTTAATGTAATTTTATGCATCAGAAATAAAATATTCCCCAAATATGGTATTTATTTATTTTGAGAGTAAATATTATAATTAATTTCTAGAAAAAATGAAAATTTATCTCAATTTTTTTTAATAATTTTTCAAATTAATATATCAAAATCATATAACTCTTATTATTTTTGATCTTCTAGAAGGATTTATTTTTATCTAATACATAATAAAAAATATTTTTGAAATATATTATTTTCTAATATTTAAAAATATCCATTTTCATTTAAAATGGATTAAAATTTAAAAAATTTCTTTGAGTTATTTATAATAAAATTATAATAATTTTAATATATATAATGGTAATTTATTTATAATAACATTTTTATATATAAAAATTAATTTTCTTCAAAAATAATTGTTTCATTTTTTGATTATATCATATATTTTTATATACAACTTGTAAAAATTGAGTCCAAAAAATTATTCCATTTAATGAATCAAGAGGCCCTAATTTTGAATATATTCCCCTTTAATTTTTTACCTATATTAATATTAATCATGATATGTTATTACTTCCTTGATAAAGGTAAAATGAGTTAATTAGGGTTAAATCTAATGTTATGGGGCATAAAATTCCATAGAAATATTAAAATTATACTATTAGATGAGTTGATATAAAGATTTTACATAAATTAATCATTTAAATTTTTATAAGGATGCATTATTTTTTTACATTGACCATTATATAAATTTATTAAAACTATATGTTCATAATCTCACACATTTGTCATAAATGATTATAAAAAATCATAGTGATTAATGTAGTAAAATTAAGGGCATTCTCTTTCTTTTAAAGTAATCTTTAAATTTTGTTTGATTTAAATTTATTTTCAATTTATATTTACTGAAATATTACCATGAATTTTATTTCAACATGGATGTATTATTTATTCAACTATTAAAAATAAAAAATAAATAGATGTAAAAAATTATATATATAATATTATGGATGATTTGTTGTTTTCCAAATGTTTCTTAAACATATATAAAATAATTGTTATTTTTTTCTATTTTACATATGTATTACATTACATTAATGTTGTGTTCCATGTCAAATGAAATGAAGAGTTCCAGACATGACAATAATTATTGTTTATATTATATAATAATATATTAAATGGTATAAATTAAACTAAAATATTATCAAAAAAATTATTAATTTCATATTGTTTAAAATATCAATAATTTTTCATTTATTATACAATATTCATTTTTTCGTTACATTCATAAGAGTTAAAAATAAATTATTTTGATATTTTACTAATTTTCAAATAGGTTAATAGGGGTTAAAAATTAGAGAGGGTAAAACCATAACCAACTATTGTTTAAATTTTATTGGATTAAATTATTTCAACTTCTACTCTTATTAAATGTTAATTATATAAATTTTTAGAAACATCATATTGATATGTAATAATTTTATACGTTGTGAAATTCTATTAGTGCCATCCCCTTATGTAAAAAACAATACCTCATATCCTTAATAATTCACTATTCTTTATCTATACATTTAAAAAATCAATGAAATAATATCATCACATCATTAGTAACCATATATTATAGCTTCCTATCTTTCTAGTAGACCATCATTTATAGGATTTTGTCTAATAGAATGATGGTTTTAAAAAAAAGTTGTATAACTTTTAATACAGAATTTGAAAATTTATTTTTTCATCATGAATCCTCTTAATAACTAGAATCCATTCTAATATAATGTACTAAGTATCATAAATGTACTGAATTTTAATTATTAGGATGTAACCCCCATTATCTACCTTCATTCAATCCATTTGTAGATGATGATGTCTCTTGTGTATATATGTAGATGACCACTACTACAACACGATGTGATCAATTTTCTATTTAGTGTGTTATGTGGATGATATTAATGATAAATTAAAATAATATATATGAAATATATAATATATAAATATATTTCTAATATGGAATTAGTTTTTTTACCTCTATTTCATTCCACTCATCAACAAATGGAATTATCATTCATTCATACGTACAACCTACCATCTCCAATATAGTGTAATTATTATTTATATCTCTAGATTTTTTAATTAACACTATAAAGATATATGATATATTTAATATTTAACATTATATCAATTATTGATCTAATATCAATGAATAATTTTCAGGATTTTTTACCACAAACATATATGAAAAATGAAGAAGTTATAAAAAGGAAATGTGATGTTAACTATGATTTTGTAAATAAATGGGTGATAAGATGTTAGAAGTAAAACATAAATAGTAATATATATATTAGTATTGTTATATAATTCATGTATAATTAGTATATATTTTATTAATACGGGTTTCATGTTTCTTCTATGAATGATGATACTTTAGGTATGGTATTTATATTTCAATCATATTTTATTTATGATTGTCTATCATTGAATATTAATTGTTGAAATTTCATGAAAAATATAATATGGATGATCTATTAAATTTCGAGATATTAATCGAGGGCTAGTCGACTCATATGTATGATCTTCAATGTAACATTAAGACTAATGCTTTCGGCTACATTTTCTCATCTAGGGGTGACTCCAAGGAAATAGAACCTACATAATATGTAGTTCTCACATCAAAACTCTTTTGTAGGCATTAAATTTATTCAAATATGGTCTTATATGAGATTTTAAGGCTTAATAAAAGCATCATATGACCATCTATGTCCATAATCATCAAGAGGATATTGAACACGAAATTACCAAAGGAGGGATATATATAGAACTATAGTATATCTGTTTGATCCTAATGAGTTATATTTAAGAGGCACTTAAATGATATTGAATAAGTATTACTAAGTTGTGTCACTGCCTCGTAAAAGTGGAATGATCTTGTGGGCATATTCAAAAATCAAATTCCTATGACTACCTCTTTTAGGGAATTCCTCAATATCTATTTGAATCTTACAGTGTCTCCTTAACTTCTTATCCTTCTCCATTTTGTTTTAGAAGAATTTATATTAATAATGTGTGAATATCATAATAGTTGAATCAATTATCATTAAAATTTCATGCCCTACGATGTTTTTTCGTAACTACTGGAATAATAAATAGTTGTAAATTTATAATACCACCATTTTTAGTCATCGATATAGGTATTTATAATCATTTAGGGATGTTAAATAATATATGGGTCAATTTCATGGATTTTCATTAATCCAATTATTATATTGTGCTATAATTCTATACATAGGCTACCTCTATTATGGATGGACTTTTTAAAATAAGTGCTAAAGGAAATGATCTTATGTGGTATATTTAATTTCTGATGATCTCATTATAAATATTCATTGGGACTAGTTTTAAATTTACCTATTTAGATACCTTTAACCATGTTTTTTACAATAAATTAGTATTTTTATCATTGGAATGGTATTATATTTCATCATTAGAAAATTAAATTATCATTGGAAAATTACTAGGACAAAAACATCCTTCTTTTTCAATGACTCATATAAGATACCTTTCACCCCCATATTTAATCAATTTCACCTCTTTTTTATATGATATAAATTTTATGAACTAATTATAACATTAATTTTGAAACTCATTGTCATGATTCAAAATGGAATAATTATCTCTAAAATTTAACTTATCATGGATAAAGGAACGGGAATCCCACTCAAAATTACACAAAATTCTAATAAGGTTAATACTAATTTATTTTTATAGAAAAAATTATACCCATTATTGTAGGAAGGATCACCCAAATTCATAATCCTTTTATACATAAACTATGATTTTTATTAAAAAAAATAATGTCCAATGTTGATATTTCAATTTTAATTATTAATGACCCTATAATAAAATGATTCATAGATCCTGAATCAGTCAATACATTTTCATAATCATTTTGAAAATAATATGTGCCATTCCAAATATCGTTCAAGGGGATTTTTGTTCCAATGGAATACATGAATGATATAGCCACACCCTTTGGCTTATGATCCAAATGAAATCTATATTTCATATTATAATATGATTTTCACATTATTAGTGTCCCATATCATTGTGATTAAATCATTTTATAGATATTTTTTCATAACTATGTAGGGATTATCCTTTATTATTTGAAAAAGATTCCTTATTTGGATGTCATATGTTAAAAGATCAATTATTGTATCCCTATTTCATAGGTTATTTATGATATTTTTTTAACTCTTATCTCAAAAGGTAATCAATAATTTCTTACTGTTTTGATTTATTTGATTAATTCATTCAAATTTCATTCCATATATATATCTTTTTGTCCACGAATATATTAAAATTAATAATGTCATTCTCATCCATTTCTTTATTATGAATATTGTCTCAATAATATCAATTACCAAGAGTAATCCCCTTAAATAAATAGCTCATATCATATGTAATGTTGTTCAACATTAAAATAATTTTAATTAAATAAATTTTCTGAAATCCCAGAAAATATTGTAATTTTAATCATATGTGGTGATTTATACATTATACATTAATTCTATTAATTTAAAATCCATTCTATGTTTAAAAATTTGAGAAAATATTTATTATATATATGGGAATTAAATTTTATCCATGAAATAACATCATTCATTCTTGATTTTTGTGTTCTTAATTAGATTTCATAACAGAATGAATCAACATTATATTTTAATAAAACTAATTGAAATATGATCTATTCAAATGGTTTGGGGAAAACCATTGGTATAGATCACTAACTTGGACCTATTCTTATGGTTTTCCCAAAACCATTGGTATAGGTCACTAATTTAGAGCTATACGAATAGTTTTGGGCAAAATGTTGCTATAGTTCACTAATTTGGACATATAAGAATAGTTTTTAGAAAACTATTGGTATAGGTCCATTATAGAGACCCTATACTAATGCTTTCGGCCAACAATTGCTGTATGTCCCCCATAGACCAGCGGTTTGTCCAAAACCGTTGGTGTAGGTCCCAAAATCAGAGAAACTACAACAACGGTTTTGAGAACCATTGGAATAGGTACATGTATTTTTCATGGAATCTACTTACAGAGGACATTAAATATATCAAAATTTAAAATACTTATGATAATACATATATTATGAAATTATGATCACAAAATTAATTTAGGTTAGTGGTTAGGTCGTTCAATCACATACTTGAGGTACTGAGATCAAAACCAACCTAATGAATGTTTTTTGAATTACATATAGCAATGGATTAATGGAACCGTTGGTATAGATTTTCATATTACTTATACCAACAGTTTTGAAATGCTTTTGTATAGGTCTATACCAATGGTTTTCCAAAAACTGTTGGTATAGACCTATCCCCATGGCTTACTTTCCAACAGCTCTCCAAACCATTGGTATAGGCTATACCAACTTTTTGGAGACCTATACCACCTATTTCAAACCATTGGTATATGGTATTTGTCCATTAGTGTAGATTTCATTTAATTTTCAAAATTGTTCAAAAAAATGAAAATAATTTCTAATGTATTAATCTATCTTTCATTAATTATAAGATATAAATATCCTTAAATATTCCAAGAATGATTTTCATGAAATTATTCATAATTGAAATATATATTTTAAAAAAAAATTCACTCCCTTTCATATATTCATTGATTAATCTACTATTCATATTGGTATGACATAGCAAAAAAAAATTATTGGTCTCAAAACTAACATATAAATGATGATTTTTAAGAAGTATATAATTATATATTTTCCATTGAACATCATTTTCAATTATTGAAAAATTTAAAACCATTATTAATAGATTGTCATTAGATGAAAAACATGGAAATAATAAAAAACAATACAATGGTAATATAACCATATATTAGAATCCCATTATAGTGTTTTTATATATGTTATTGAGCTCTAATGTTATATAAAATAATTATCTAACATAAACTATATCACGCCATAACATAATTATCTAATAAATAAAAGATTTATATCTTAGTATGAAAATTATTATATTTATATGGCCATTTAATAATGGTGTTTTTTAAATTAAAAAATATTATAACACAGTGATACCTTCCATTGAGTTTGTATTCTTTTCTTCACAAAAACTGGTTTATGCGAGTGCATCACTTTTTAGAGGATGCTATTTTTACTTATTATAATCATTTCATCATTGACCTTGAGATAAGCCACACACATAGTAAATTCCTATGGAAATAATAAGAATTTATAATTGGAACTTTTATTGTAATAAAAGATGTTAGTGGAAAAAAATGGAAACATTAAATTCCCTTTCCAAATTACCGAAATACCATATTGCAATTTTATTATATACAAAAATTTGAGGTCAAAATATTCATTATATATTCATAAAATTAACTTCAATGGATAACAACATAATAATACATTTCACACAAATCATATAGATAAAATAACAATCATGAATATTTTGTATAAACTATGGGATATATTAAATACAAATCATTAGCCATTAGAATATAATAAAATTTTATTTTCTTAAGGTGTAAATTTTCATTCATTATGAAACAATAATAATTCCATAAATTGATATAATGTTAATTAGGAAAAGTTACGCATCTTGGGATTTTTTTTATAGTATTCTATATAAGAACCCACACATTTGAATTACCGTCATTGTAAATTGTAAATAATACCTAACGTGTAACTTAGTTACTTTTAAATATATCAGATTAAATAATGCAATATACTTATATATTTTGATCACCCATTACCAATCATATCATATTATAGTAAAATATTTCTGTTTACCACATTTATCTTATACCATTTCCAGGAAACGTCAAAACAACAAAACACATAACATTTCTATTTTATGATATAAATGAAATAATGAATTTTATTTGATTACATTTTTAAAACCATATTCATTTATACCATATAATTAAGTTCAATAACAAATTTTATTTCAAGATTAAATTCATAAAAAAATTTCATGAATAAAATAAATACGGTAATCATTGAAAAAAACATAAATATATTGATGAATATTTTTAAAAACAAATATATATATGACAATGGGAAAAAAATTATTCGATATATATTAAAAAAATCTGGCTTTGTATTAATAGTAACATGTGACTCTTATATATAACATCTACTTGATAAAATATTTAATTATTTTAAAAAGTCAAGGATTATTTAAAATAACATCAAAGAGATATTGAAGCATTTTTATGAGAAATATAGGAACCTTAAGAACATCTTTAATAAAAAATTTAGATATTTGGAAAATTCAAATATTTTAATAAAATATCTATTATCTCATGTTCTGAATCAACACATAAATTGTTTTCATTAATAAAGAACAAAGTAATGGTAAATTTATGATTTCATTAAAACAATTTTTTTCTAATATTTTCTATTTTCCCATTTATTTATTAATTACAATTTCATATGTTGTCATGATATTTTTATTACCATACATGTGATTTGATTAGGACAATTGAGACACATTATTTCCTAGAGACTGTAGTCTGTAAATATGCCTGAATACCATTATAATTTATCAATTTAGTGGATATAAAATAAAAAATATAATAATATAAATTAAAAATATAATTTATTTTTTATAAAATTTCTAATTGATTATTATTTCAATCCATTTTCAAACCATGTAGTGTGTAAATAAAACATAAACACATCATTCCATGGAGGTATTTATATACACATTAACACGAGTGATGTTATTATTTTTCAACATAATGAAATGGGAAAAATATAAGAAATATATTATTATTATTGTATAAAAATTATGTAATAAAGTTGTTATGTTTTAATTATTTTTGCATTTATGACCAACCAAACTTGGAAGTGATAGAAAAAAAGACATAGCTTTGTGGTGGTGATAATTGAGACATGCACATGAGTTTGTTTTCATTTTTCATATAATGTAATATGAGAAAATAATGGGACATACCATAGTGATAATATAATTTCCATATAATTTATATAATTATGTTTTGATTTCATTTTGGTTATGAAAATTTTGATATAGTTAGAAAAATAAGTTAAATTGAATGATGTTTTTGATGATTTATATATATATGTGTATATATATATTATTTGGATAATCTCTATAATATTTTACATTTTGGAAGACATTTATAGTTATTTGGTGTCACCATGATTGAGGGAAATTTGTAATCATTGTTTGTAATGGATTTTAAAATAAATTTCCGCTATACGGTTCTCAAGGTATTTAAATAATATAGGTGAATATATTCACTTTTTATATTTGAGGGGACTAACATAATTGTAACAATCATCAACATATAAACATGTTAGATGTATTACTCCTATTAAAATGGTAATAAATAAATAAAAGATAAAATATTAATTATATTGGCCTAGAAATAATAAAATTTAATACTAATTATGATAATATATTGTTATTATTTTATTTATGTTTTACAAAAATTAACTGGTATAACACTTTACAATGCTAATTTTTTTTACCGTGGTTATTATTTTTTAGGTAAAAAATGAAATTACTCTTATTATGAAATTTGATTTCTTCATAAAAATATTTATTTCTTTTCAAGATTAGATGTATTGAATTTTTATAATATAATGTGAATTAAAAACATAAAACTAATTAGAAAACACTTTTTTGAAATGTTTTTTTAAACCCTAAAAATGAATTCAAACAAAAAAGTGTAATTATGATTCATATGATATTAATTGAATTACATCTATTCATATTAGTATTATATTACATTAAAATAAATAACTAATATTATTATTCATTTCTTATACATGAAATAAAATTATATTTTTTTATAAAAATTAGTATATTTCACCCAAAAATAAATATTTTCTGAAAACTATGATAGTTTCACAATATTTATGTTTGATATTATGACTTAAATTTATTATCACTTTATAAAAATCTAATTAAAAATATTTTTAATTCTGAATTTTAAATTAAACCATAAATTTCATGATAAAAATTTTACTTGGATGAAAAAAATTCCATTTACTAATGAAAAATTAAATAAACATACTCTTTTGAGTATATATACATAGAATAATATAATTAAATTTATAAAGATATGTGTTTCATGTATTTCAACCTGACTAGTGTTGAAAAAAAATATTGTTTCCGAATTGTGATATAAATTAATAGTCATTGTATATTAAAGTGGATTTATAAATAAATTACATAAATATTGTTGATCATAGATTTCATTTTCCCGAATCATAATAATAAATTTTATAGAATGAACATGGGAATACAATAATAAAAAAAAGATTTCGAAACCATTACTGGCCATGTAATAATAAATTTTGTCTCATAAAAATGAGGATCTAGATATCCAATTGGTTTCTTTGATGAATAATCCAAGTTACTATCATTTCAAAATGAAAATAAACAATAAATAACTACTTTATATGTAGTATATGATTATCTTTCAGGATTATAAAACCCAATTGGTGTGAATATTATTTTGAAATGTTTTATTTATATTTATCTTTTTTCATATTGGGGATCAAGTGATTTCATGAAAATATATAGCTATTGTGATGTTCTCTCATAAAATTTTTTATATTTATTCTGATATGACCCTTGAGCACTAGTTATTATATATTTTGTGGTTTTTGTACTTATATATAAAGGAATTTTGTTATATTTCCCCATAAAATCAAGTGATTTTCAAATACAAATAATGTTCACCCATTTAATGCATGTTTTTTAATGATACACAATTCAAAATGGATTGATTAAAATATCACATTGATAATTATTTTTTATGATGAAATTTTCATTGAGGGAGATAATAGTATTTTCTTCATATCCACCCACTATTAATCATCTATGTTATATTGTTTGTTATAAATTTATCTAAAAAGTATATTTTATTGTTTATCAAATTAGTTAAGACGAATCAAGTATATTGAACTAACATTATGTATTCATTCGGCCGAGAATTATTATTCTCCATGTCCATATTCATTATATTTTTTTTTTGATGCTCGTATATATATATATATATATATATAAATATCAATGTTATCAAAAAGAAATTTTCTATGGGATTCCATTTTCAAATAAAAATAATTATTCATTTTTTATCACTCTCTACACTGGTGATATTCTATTGAATTTGATATCTTATTCATAATTGTAATAAAATATTATTTTTAGTAATTTTAATATCGTTTTCATTTTTTATTGATATTCATTAGAGTAAATTATAAAAATTGTATATATATTTTTATTTTTATTTAAATTTATTTAACACATTTTTTGTTAATTAATTGTTTTCTAATAAATTATTTAATTTTTTTATAAAACATGACCATATTTATTGTTTAATTATATAATAATATTTCATAAATATGTTTTTATTGATGTTCATACCCTTTAGTGGTTATTATTCATCATTGAAGATACTATCTAATTATACAATTAACCATATATATTAAGGTATTTTTATAAAATGCATTGAACAATATTTCTAAAATTTGTTTTCCCCCTGAATACATTAATCTATGATGAAATTATAATTTTTATCATTTTCATAGGGAATAAATATTTTTTATCAGTATTTGTATAATGTGCCTATTATATGAATCTAATGAATTGGGAAAACATATCTTATAATATTACTAATACTAGAGATTAAACATAATACTCTATGATTACTTGTCCTTTAAGTGGTTATTTTTTATATTATAAACCACCAATTCATTAAGAATAGACTTATATCTAAAAATCTAACTTGTCATTGAATTGAGAGACACAATAATCCACTATAGACCTCTCTGAATGTCTCTGTAGTGGGGATACAAATATGGATTGACATTCTATGATTATTTATACGAAAATTCAATGGCGTAAATTATTTTTTAGTGGTTTATGATTTTTAATTCTTTTCTCAATATTTTCATTATATAAGTCTCAGTTAGTATAAAATTCATTATTCTATGTCTCAATATTTATAATCAATGTTTTATTTGTTATAATGTTCCTACAACATGTCTATGAAACATAAATGTTCACTCATATGGTAATGTTATCCTCACTTATGATCATTTATTTTTATCAGTTATGATTATAATTTTAAAACATTTGAAGTCATCCATTTTTTGTATTCATTCCCTATGTTATTATTTAGAGTATAACATATGATATGTTCTGATGATTTTTTATTTTTATGTTACTATGGACAATTACTCATAGTGATGTAAAATAGGTTTTTCAGTTATCTATTCATCAATTACATTAAAACTATCACTTCTAGGGAGAAAATTACTATGATTTGTACTTATTATATATGGAAAATGATCAAATATATATGCATGTTATGACTATATTTTCCCAATTGGAACATGATTAATGAATAATACTTTTTAAGGATTCTATTTTGATGAAATGTTGTATATAACACAGAATAATATTAGATAAAAAATAGTGATGTAGGATTTACCAAAAGAAAGTAATATTTGGGGAATGTTTCATAAATAGTTATATTGTTTTAGTTTTTTTAATTATATAAAATTTAACACTGAATTATTTTGTTTTATGTTGATGGTAATTATTTTTTTAGGGTTCCAATGACAATATCTTGTACTTTTGGTGGTGATTTTTTTCAATAATGAAATTATATTATTTTATCCTAGTTACATATAATAGTATATATATAAAAATTATAATAGATTATAAATTAATAACGTTATTGAATAGATATTGACTTATTTATAACCAATCTTAGTAGTTGGATGATTATAATGATGGAATATAACTCCTCATAATGGAAATATTTTAGGAATTTTATTCCTCTAAAAAATATTATTCTCCCTTTCGATTATTTTACAATGATTTTTGAGTAGTATTAGACACATATATATAGATATTATACCATTTTCATTGATTTAGGAGTCATAGTTAATAATATTTGTCGACCTATAATATTCTATCAATTCAAGGATAAGTTTGAACACTCTAACGGTGTTATTACTATAATACATGACTGGGTTATGCATCTTTTATTGTACATAGCTCTAATAATTCTAAAAGAATATATTTTTATGATACTAAAATTATAAAAGAACTTAATGATTTATTTATAAAAGTCTTTATGCATCTTCACTCAGACTATTATACTGTGTTTTTATAGAATTCCCACCATGTTTGTTGCATACATAAAATACACCTTATAGTAATATCCTAATTGAATTACAAGAATTAATGAAGTAAAAAATAGAATATGGGTAGCAGTTTAATATTACAATGTGCATCACCATGCAGGGAACTAGTAGTCATTTTTATAAAATTGATAGATAAACCTAACCTAATAATTATTTTCATTAAATTTAAATAATTACTATCTACACGAATAGCTTCTACCATGTATAGTGACATATTTCATAAAATATTAGGAGATTGATACAACATTATAACAAACATTCAGTTTTTCATTTCATTATTAAAGACTACGAAATATATGATGTACTGATGAAATTCATTAGTAAATAATTTATACACTATAGAGTAAGAGTGATTCTAATTGGATATAATAATTATAGTATCATAATCATTGATACGGTGAATAAAATTTTTAGAGTTCACATTGGTCCTTTAATAGTTTAAATTTTACATTATATTAGTATATATTAAATCAGAAAGTAAGAGCATTATGTTCATTAGAAGACTATGCTAGTGAACATATTGAATGAGATGTTTTATGTGCAATTTAACAATTTGGAATTATCATTATAAATAGTATAAACATTTGGTCTAGTAATAATAATTGAGGAAGACAATGTGGATTCCTAAGAGGCTATTTGAATTGATAATTTTCCTAATACTACAAATATTGTTCATATATATTGAATTCCTGGAATAAATAGATATTTGAAAAAAAATTGAGAAAGTTACCATAACTATCAAATTAATAAAGAATATTTATATATAAAAAATTCGTGAATATTTTGATAGATGATTGTTATTAATATTTTTTAAATATCAAGATAATATTGGTTATTTCAAATTTATTTATAATTCCCTATAATTTATGTTGTATATGATATAATTTTATTCATTAAAAAAGGATTTAGATGTTTCCTTGTGAAAAATCTAATGGTGGCACCGTATGCCTAACATCAATTGATAGTTTATGAGAAAAACTACTAGAGGTATTATTTCTAACTAGAAATACAAATATTTCCATTAAATATATGGATGAATATTTTGAAAAAGTAGTTCTAATAAAAACAATATTATAAAATATATTTTTTATATTCAAAATAATGTTTTTCTTTGTCTCACTAAATATATTTCAATATATATGCATCAATAATTACTTCCCTATCTAAGATCATGTTAGTAGTACTTTTATATATTTTTTTAGATTTAACAAATTAAAATTACGAGGATCCAATTAACATAGGTGGAATTTAATTCCCTATTTGGTACATAATTAAACAATGTTAAATTTTTTATTCACCACAGTGAATCAAAACACCAGTTCAAAAAAAATTAATTGATAAATTATATATAATATGGACAATATAATCTCTAATAATGATGAATTGTGAGAAATGAGCCTGATTCCATGTATTTTATACATCAGGTGATTAAAAAATTTAATGTGAATAAATACTAATTATAAATTAAAATAAAAGGAATAATAATTCTCTGAAATTTAGATACCTAGGTTCATCTTCACCCATGAGAACCAAAATTGGTATAAGAAAACATATAGTTGAAAAAAAACTACATGAAAGGGCAAATCAAGAAATAATATATCAGATTAGAATATAATATTGTGAAATTTTCTTTGAGAATGTGGAAGAAAAATAATATATAATATTTAATTGGGGGGATATAAAATTTGATATATTATAATGAAAGGCTACATATTTTTTGGTGTAATATATATATATATATATATCACATTACCATTTAGTATTTCCAATATATAGTTAATTTACATTATTCTTATTTATTATATGGAATATATATTTATTATATCAATTATTAATTATTAAAAACATAATAATTGGTTTTAGATTATAAATAAACAAAGATAATTCACTTGAGAAAATATAAATCATTTCAATAAAAATCAATCTATGTATTTTTATATTTTATAATTATAAATAGTGTTATTAATGAAATGTGTTTATTAAATTCAATGATTTATTAGTAAAAAATTTATAACATCAAACATAAATAAATAACTATAATGAATAATAATTTAATTTTTAGTTTACCAAAAAATGTTGGGTTTAAACAAATTTCTTATTGAAGATAACGTTTTTTAATATAAATGATAATTTTTATAACCTTTATGTATTAAATTAATTGTAAAATATTTGTAATTTATATTAATAAATTATTAAACATTCACCCAATGAAGAATAATTAGTAATTATTATGGATAAATTAAATTAATTTTAAAATTTCATATCGTTATAAATATATAATATTTCTAAATGTTATAGTTTTCAACATTAATAAATATAAATGATTATTCCTAAAGTATTATATTCAAGAACGTAATTATATATATAATAATAAAAATTAAAAATCAACAATTGGTTATCAAATTGTTATAAAATAAGAATAAATCCATTATTTTTATAAAAATATTTTTTCATAAATTTTTTTTATATATTACACTTTTAATATTTTCATATAAATTTTAAATAAATTTAAAAAATAATACTCCTAATGCTTATTTCATATTTTGTGCCAATATATTTAATATAGTAATAATTTTAAATTTCTATGCGTTAATGTTATGTATTTTGATAAAATTTAGTTACCAAAATAGTTGTTAAATATCTAAATGTGTTTAACTATTTGTTATAAAATAAAATCTCATAAAAAATATCATTAAATGGATATATAAAAGAATTAATTGTATTTCCTCATAAATTATACTTTAATTTTAATCTTTTTATACACATGAATTTTAATTAGAAAAATAAAATACATTTCAGAATATGTACATATAGAAATGCATGTATTACATTTCTTATAAAACAATCCCTCATATACTTCTCTTTAACTATAATTTTAGTTCAGTTATTTCTTTCATTATTAATATTTTGGATTGAAATGGTGTAAATCCCCACATAATCCATTATCTTGGGACATTATAGAGGCACTAATACCTAGGCGCCATCCTTTTGAAAACTATGATAAAATAACTTCTCTATGATTTCTACATCATTGGTTGATTCTTTTACAAATACAGTGAAAAACATATAGATATTGATAAAAATACAAAAAATTATATATGATCATGATATGTAACTCAATAAAAGTCTATAAAAATTATCATTAGTATAAAAGATAGAATAAAATGTAAAAAAAATTCTTAACAAATGAAACCATAACTGCGTAACACTAATGTGAAATAAAAATACGAATCACCCTAAGTGTTTTCTAAGATCCCTCTCAATGACCTACACCAAATGTATTATGATTTTTATATGAGATATAAGAAATCACACCTTTACCAATATAATAACACATAACATCTCCAAATAGACCCTTATTCCATATAAGGGGTTAGTATAAGATAGAGTAGGTAATCCCAAAAAACAGTCGAACACATATCAATTGAAAAAAAAATTATATCACAATTTTTTAATAATTTAACATAATGGCATGTCGTTGTAAAATATTCCATAATAATTAAATTAATAAATATACCAAAAAGAGATCCATTTGGATTCATCATTCCCTAAATCTCTCACACATGAATTCCTAATGAAATTACTAATAATTATTATATATTACACACCCCATAACCATGACATCACCTGATGGAATCTACTATGTTCTACCTTACCACCATCCATAATTATAGAGAAATAATGTTCCATAATTTATATTCTAAAACTCGTGCAATCCCAAAATTACATGTTTTAAAAGTTATTTCTTTTGAAAATCATTCACATTCATGAAATTATTCCAACATCATATGTGAATTATTTCAAAAGAAATTTTTTCAAACTAAAACCATTATTGTATTTTAAAAAATAAGAGTGATTAATTCCGACATCAATCCTTTATGTTATAGAATACGTAGTGTGGGATATAGTCCTGCTACATAGAAATGGTTAATTGAAATGAAAACAATATCATCAAAAGTCATGATCAAACCATAAAATTTGTTATTTAAAACTGATATTAATGATATATCCTCAAAATAAAAATCATAGGACATGTAGATATCAATAATATATGACCTATGTGGATCATTGGTAAAGGATCATGAGGGGAACTGAATAATTATGGACATACAATTTAATATTGATATACTACAAACATTAATAGGCAAAAAATTTTCATCATGATGAAGTGAAACTACATGGAAACCAAGGAAAAGAGATGAGTAGTTGATCCTTATAGAAATGTATAAAAGGGTATTTTTAAGGTTTAATACCAAGTTAAACACAACCAATTAGATCATTAAAGTAACACCATAAATTTATTCCCCATTATTTGGAAACCATGACCAAACCATATACATGATACGATCTCTAAACCAGCCACATGAATGTGTTATTCATGGTTTTACAATCCTTGTTCAAACCTTGATCATCCCCTCATTATCCACTAAAAAAATAGTTCATTGGAATCTAGATGGTCTGGCTAAACACATCTCTATATAGGAACCAAACTAGTGAATCCTATATACTATTTCATGATTTCATATTGGTGTTTCATTATTTCGCATAATTGCTTCCAAACTATGCACTCTTAGAAACCCATAGAACATTGAATGAGGGTATTATATAACATAATAATTTTAATAAAAATTGAATGTTGAAAAATAAATAGTTTTGAAATTTTCTCTATCATTGGTCATTCCACCATAATATTAATGAACTCTATAATTTCATTTAAGTCACTTGGGGCACTATTCCAATATTTTCTTCTCACATTCACATTTAACATCAAGAATATAAACATACATCCATAATACTCTTTCTAAATTGAAACATTTTCTGTGAAGTAGCATCTCATTTGAATCCAAAATATTTATCGATAATTGAACGGACATAATATATATCTCTATATCAACATAATCCCATTAAATAACATCGGTATTATCTGGATGATGAATAAAATGTTTTTATAAAATAAATACACTTTTCACATATTTGAATATTAGATGGAAGGAAAACTGATTAACGACAACATCTATTTTTCATAGTATCTTATATTGGAAAATTTACTGAGGTGGATTTTTTCATTACATACAAAAATGATGATTCACTATACATAGAGTAACTCTCATGAAAACATGATGAACCACATTATATTATAATTTATAAAAACAATGATATGATTATGATTTCTAGTTGATATATTCAACTTGCATATTATTCCATGTGATCTGAATTTTCTCCATCATCTCTTGAATAAGGCATGGTGAAATAATAGAACACAAAACCATTTACACCCAACAATGTGGTGATTATTAAGGATCACAATACAGAATTTTAAAAGTTTCCATATATATTGAAGACTTATATTTGATTATTCATAAGAATGAAACTAAAGGAAAATGATTCTTCAATGATACATAAATTTTATAATGAGTGATATTTTCATGAATTCAAAAATTAGAATCATACATTTGAATTGTCTTTATGTTTGAGGTTGATGTTCTAGGATCTTTGTAATTAGGGTTCCAAGGGAAAATTTTATGTATTTCCATGATATATATATTATCTTTGGAAATTTTTTAGAAAGTATTAAAATTATAATTATATTAATCTTTAAAACATTGTGAATATTTTTTTCAGTGTCATCCATTATATGAGATTTATCTATATTGGTGAACATATCGTCTATTTTTAGCTTATCAAGAAACACCAATATGGCATCATGTTTATAAAATCTTGATGGTAAAAATTTAGAAAATAAAATATTTTTCCACTCTAATTTAAAAACCAGTATATATAGTTATTTTAACCTACTAGATTGTTGTTGGTCCTCTTTTCTCATATTTACATAAGTGGGGAATCTCAAAATAAATTAATACATATATTTTCACTTATGAAATTTATAAATTTGTTTTCAAAAACATATACATCATCTAAATTCTATGATGAAAAGAACTTCATTATAGAGAGAATGAATCTGTTACTAAAAAATTATATGGAAAAATCATATCTCTAAAATAAATCAAATATTTACTATCATACATGCATCCCTCAATAAAAATAATGATATTGAGTTTTGAACACATTGTTAGTGGTTCTAGATCAGTTGTATAATCATATTAATAATACTAAAAAAATAAAGTATAATATAAATAATAATGAAATTGAAAACATCACCTTGATTTGATTAATATAAAATAATATCACATTGGACCTATATCATTTTCATCTGATCTAAATAATTATTTATGAAAAAAAAATATTTCATCCTTATCAAGGAATCATCAATAGAATTTTATTTATGGTATGTATACATAAACTCAATGCCAAATATTTGAATGCATTTCATCCATATTTATTTCAATATACTCAAATATTTCTTTCACAAGATACATTTAAACATTTTAGGATCAATGAATACAATGATCATCTTGAAAAAGAGATAATGAATCCTTGATTTTAATTCATAGGCTAAAATAATTTACTCTAAATCAATTGTTTCATTATTATTCTCTGTAACTCATAAATTTCCTAAAAAATAATGCTGCTGAAAGACCTACCAATATAGAAACACATCCCAAATAATATTTGGGTGTAACATAATAGAATACATATTATTTTCCTCATTATAGAAACATAAAAAAATATTATGATGAAAAAAATCCTAATAATCCTAATATGATTTTTAGAAAATTTCATTCTATTAGAATGAAATACATTTCCTCATAAAATAATCCATCAGAGAGGTGCGTCATGAAAATTAAAAAATAATGAAAATGTGTTACCCAATAACGATAGGGAAACAATGTATATATAAGGTGTTCACTCGTATTTTTGGGAGATAAAAAGATAATCCTATTCATGATAAACCATGAATCCACTTATAAAGATGACACACATATGGAAATTTTCAACTTCTATTAACGACTAAAACATTTAATTCTCATCATAATGGGGATTTTAATAGAAGATATCATCCCTAATCATAAATGTAATTCAATATGTAAATCATTAATAAAATACTCTATTAATTCATCATTTAATAATAGAAAAATGGATTAATGTTACCGATTAGAAATGTGATTCATCTATTACATAAATATATTTAGTGACTTTTTAATACTATAGAAAGAATCACTAATTCATAATAACCATAATGACTCTAGGAACCACTCTTAATAATATATTTTTTCAAAATGGGATGTTGGTGTTTCCTAAAACGTGTATCAATCATAGAAAACCATCAAAATCACATAAATTGATCATCTTATTTTTAATATGATAAAAATTCTATATCATTACCAATTATAGATAATAATAATGTATTAAATGATTAAGATTCAAAACATAAATTATATTTATATGATATTTTACTACTCATAGAGTTATACAAGGTTCAATAAAACCTTCCCTTTCCAAAAAATTGTATTTTACCTTCAGTTAACATATTTATAATTTTTTCATATTATAAGACTAAAAATAAATTATCTAAGATCATGTTTCAAGATCATTCATAAATTATACCTCTCTTTCATTTGTAAACAAAGTGAAATTAGTTAATAATACATTAGTAATGTTTTCCATGATGGATAGAATATATCTATGCTTGATTTAATTAGTATTTTCACAATTAGATGATATAATTTATTAATAGATAGTTTTAACAACATGTTACTACGGTCCTTCTCTATATTAATTCATATCAGCATCTCCTCTGAAGACATTCTAAACTCCATCTGAAGATCTGAAACTAATATCCTAGGTATATTTATTGTTATACTCTTTGATGTATAGAAATTAATCGATTTGAAATACAATTTTAATGGTATACACTATAATAATAGTTAATTCCCAAATATATTTATCTTCATCTATAATTATAATATACAATACCCACATATAGGTTCAACAATCCCATTTTCCATGAGGAATTCGATGTTTAATAGAATTGTGAATCTTTTAAAAAGATATTCCAATTTATCCACATTAAAATATGAAATAAATGTTTGGGAAACACTAGTATCTATCAATAAATGGGTGAAAATATGGTCTAATAGAATGTTGAATTTCACATTCAAAGGACATGATTTATAATCAATGATTGTCGACTCAACTATAAACAAATTTTTACTTTGTGAACATTGAAATTCCCTATTTAACTATTGTTTCTTGGATGACTTCACAGTTGTCATTGTAATACATGAATCACCATAGATCACATGGTTCTAGGGTGATTATCATTATCTCTTAATTAAAACCTTTGATAATGAGAAATATTTGACATGTATGGCATTTTACATCATTTATACTTGGTGTATCCATAATATAATGTGTATGATATCCTGTATTACCTCGGTTATTACATTAATAAAATGGTTTTGGGATTCCTACAAGATATTCTCAAAATACCCACAATTAATAAATCATGGAAAATAATGATTGAGAGTTTGAAATGTTACCAAACCAACTCACGCATTTTTTGGTTATTTTTTTCAATGAATAATTCTCCATCTTCACCATCTTGGTAATGTTTTATATATTAAATAAAATGAACCTATGTAGTATGTTATATCTCATCCCTACCATAAGGATACTTTCATTAAATATCTCCCTCATAGATGAATCATTATATATATAAATTAAAATCTTGAATTGTGGTAAAAAATATATAAGATACAAATTTCCTAACATATGAGAAAATAAATCTTTCATTTTAATGATTCTAATTAGTGGGAGAAAAATTAACGTCACAAAATTCATATAATCTAGGATATCCTAGGTCCTTTTCTTGGTTATCCTAGGAAATAATATCATAAAACATCTATAATGTTCTCCTTATATATAAACCACAAGGTTTGCATTCAACTCTTCTAGTGATCTAATGAAATAAAAAAGAACATTTTCATTCAAAACCATACCTATATTTGATTTGGTCCAAAAAATCCAAAAAATAATCATATTCCAAATTTTTTAATTTTCATGTACAAAAATTCATCATAGAGTTGTGTTATTTGATTTACCTATTTCATTTATAGAATTTATCCTATAATTCCATTGGAAGGATACTTATAAGAATCTGGTTTTGGTTAGAAAACATTCTCATATGCTTCATCAAATGGGTTTTCCAGTCATCACAAATGTTCCATTACTTCTATGGATAGGTAGGGAAACCACTTAAATATCACTCACTAGAAATATAGACTTAAGATATTCCTAATTATTTTAAGAAACAATCATTCTAGAAAAAGATAAAAAAATTACATGATATAATCTATGATGTAATATTTGTAAGTCTCTTTACTAATTCATGAGTTTATAAACTCATCATCATGATCCATAATGTTGCAATGAAATAACTCCATTAAGAGTCCTAGAACATTTTTTAGACATTGACCACCATGGAAACCTCACGTTCAAAATTATGATTTCATCTACTTTTTTTTATGAAGTAAATTTCATGTTATTACATTAATATCTCCTTGCTACCACTATAGATTAATAGATCGTCTATGGTTGTTGATATATTTTACATTCCCACCTATACCATTATCGTTGTCTTTTTAATATGTGAAAAAAATCATATGTGACATTTAAATGACAATAAAAATATGAATCATGTGCTACGGGATTTCTATATTTCAGGGAGATTAATTTCAATGAATCGTGAATAATCAATTGATGATGAAACAACGGGTAAAATAATATAGTATCATGTATTTTTATATAAATCAACTCTAAATTTAAATTAACAATATTTTAGTGGATAGAATAAAAAGTTGAATCAATAGAAACATAAAAAATCCAACACATGAACACACCATATTGAAATTAGCCATAGAAACACCCAATAAAATCTCCTGGATCTGACTCGATGTGTTATTCCCACAACATCATGATCAATCACTATTGGAGAATAAAATTGTTCCCTTACTAGTATCTTTGAATGAAATATTATATAAATATGAAAAAGTGTTTCAAATATGGGATGAGTACAAAACATCGTAGGTAATCCAATGAATATTTCTAACACAATCCCCTAGGAACAAGAACATGTGATTTCATATTTATAGTTATTAAAAAAATATAATTATTACTTATATTAAATAATTAATATATAAATCAATTCAATATATTACAAAAAATATAACTTCATGATGCTATCATTTTACATATCAAATGAATCAGAATTCTTAATTGAGTACCAATACTCATGACAGATAATTCATCCCACAACCTGAAGGAATTTACCATGTTTTACTTATTCACCAATCCCAATTCCAAACAAATAGAATTGTAATATAGTTTTATAATCTCTTTCATCCAAGTATGGAATGTTATAAAAAATCATATCTTTTGAAATTTAATTTCTTTCAGGAACTTAATCAAGCACATTTTTTTCAACATTTCAAAACCGGTTTTTTATATTTTAAAACCATGAATGATTTTTTTCATAAAAACAAGGGACGAGTTATTTTGAGATCAATAATTCACGTCACAAAAATAGAAATAAATAAGACTTGTTATCTTCCCCTGAAAAATTGAATAGAACTATGAATCATTCACAAAACCACTATACATGATCTTAAATAATATTACATTTACACTATCCTTACAATATCTCTTCAATGTAGACATCTTTGGACAATGATAAATGAATATAATATTAAATGTTTCTCTGTGAGAGTGGAGATGAGTAGATCAAGAGAGAATAAAAATGAAAAATGTATTTTCATTGATTTTGGATATCCAGTGATACATGATTTTCCTAAATAATCTTCAAAGTGAAATATTATTTCTATGAACCCTAATAATAATTCATAATTTTTTGATCTTGAGAGAATATCTGAACATGATGGTGTTTTGGTGTAAAACAATATTGATCATAATTTTCAGAGAATTTAATTCAAGGATCATGGTTATGATATAGGTTTTGGTAATTTGTTCACTAATTGTGTGAAATATAAATCCCCCCAACCTCATCATGCTCATGGTTTGATGACCATTGTGTTAATCATTCCTTTCCACGATTTTGTAACACATATGGTTTGTCCTAGATATTTTAATGGTTGACTAACCTTTGCACCTACCCAGTGACTCCCATAATCTCATACACAGTTTTTTGGAGAATAAGAAAAACTCATTTTATCTAGGATCAAATTGTGCACCAATAAAAATTCATCTATAACACTCTAAAACCTTTGATAAAATATCAATCACAACTCATGTATAGTATAAAATCAATGTAAATAATAGACTATTTAATTAACTGAACCCTATGGAGTTAGATATATTCTAAATAATTAATCCAAATTCATTCAATTCGAAGTAACTAATTTTCTAATGGATTGAATTTTCCAACATAAATAAGTTGTTCTTCAGCTACTATTTCAATTGAATCCCAATTTACAATCCATTTAAATTTCATTATCATTTATAAATAAGATTTTTTATTATAATAATATTTTATATTAATAAATATTAATATTACACATCACTATAATCATACTCTTTTTTTACTAAAACATGTTCTTATTTGGGCTGGTATAACCATCCATAGGAAATATAAAAGTACATGTTCACCACAAAAAATGATTGAGTATCAAGAAAATATTCCATTACTATATGATATAATATGGTACTGAATTATTATAAAAATATTTCTATAATGGTGACAGAAAAAATAATTATAAAATAAATCATTTTTCTGACTGTTACTAGAGGCATCATCAAAATAATCATTATTTTAGTGAAATGTTCTAATACCTTCCTAGAAGAAGACATGGGAGTAAATAAATTTATAATACAATATTATTAAAAAATCAAAAACCATCATATAAAGCTGAAAATTTTATTGATGATTGATTATTTATATCACCATTACAAAATATTTATAAAATATTAAAAATTATATATATTGGATAATAAAAATGGGGAATAACGAAGGATTATTTGTCTAATATAAGATTATAGTTAAATAGTATAAAAGATAAATGTTTGGAATAATCAACTATAATATTTTATTATGATCATTAATTTTAATTTGTATGGGGGAGTGAATATATTCCAGAGATTTCTGGTGTAATGGTAAGGGTATCTCATGTTATTTATACAATTATTATAAAATTTCCCATATTAACAACTTTTTTAAATTTTTAGTGTTGTATATACATCCCCGTGAATGAATTTTTATCTTATATCACCAAATATTCATTAACATTACAAATCGATTTTAGGTTCTATTCATCGTTGATTTTGAGTTAAAATTTCACCAATATCATATGTGTTTTTCTTATCGCATTATTGAATAAAGATTGTGTATGTATAAATTTCAATGTTATGAAGTTATTTATTGTTTATCTAAAGAATTATATCCAATTTACTCTAGTAGAGTTATCTATTTGTAATACATCTGTATTTAAAATTATATTTTCCTATATTAAATAAATGTTTTTATATATTTTAAATAATGAAACCATAAAATAATGTCAAAACTTCATTCCAATTTTAATATTTATCATATAATGTGGTATTTAAAGTAAATATAATTATATAAAATATATTTTAATTCAAATAAGAAATAAAATTGATCCTAAATATATTATATGAAATTTTTTAATTATATACAATAATTTATAATATATATTTTTCATAAAATTTTTATAAATATTCATTAATATGAATTTCATTTAAACATGTATATAATCAATACATTGATTAATAATTTTCTATAAATGAATTATTAGTATTTGATGGTGATAATAATTTATTTTTTAATTGAAACTATAAATCAGGTTAGGTATTTGTACAACAAATAACTACAATTTTCAATATTAATTTATGAATTTTATAAAATTTCATGATTATATATTCAATATAATCTGTTATCATTCAAATATTGGTTTTTTAAATAATTTTAATTTGGTTATGTTTTGTTTTATTCTTAAACATTTAACTTTCTAAAACATTATTTCCATTATATTAATATTATTATATATCACTTATTGAAATTGAAAGTGCTAAAGGGATTCCTTATTTTTAATCAATGTCGCTGAATTTGGTAATGATATAACCTTCATTTCTGGAAATATTTAATTTTAATTATGCTAAAAATTTAATACATTGATTAATGATAAAATTAGTTAATAATGGGTGATAAAATAAACTATATTGATTATAATATAACATTAACATATATAAATTTTATATATCAGTTATATTTAAACCCATTGATATTATCTAATTTAATTTCATTTTTATTTGATATATTGTTCTTGAATATGAATTTATTGTATTTTAATTTTCCATAAATTTAAAATATTTCTACTCACCACACATGTAAAATAAAATTTTATCTCATCTTTTATCCATTAAAACTTAAAAATATTTCTCAATAAATATCCACACAAATAATCTCCCAATTTCATTATCTATGAAAATAAAATAATTTTCACACCAAAAGTCACATCCAAGACCACTTAAGGTGTTTCTAAAAATATGATTCCAAAAATATGTGTATGTTCTTACAATAATTTTTTGAATTTCATTTTTTATAATAACCTAAATATGAACTATAATATGCATTCCATATTGGAATGAAAATCTATATGATACTAATATTTTTTAAATATTAAATTTATAAAAAATGTCATTATCAATCCAAACAATTATAAAATGAAAATTTTTCTATTACGTACTTGTAAATGACTAATTTAACAAAGTGATGTGATATATATTTATTTTCTTGTTAACATGGATGTTAATAATGATATAATTAATGAAAATATGTAATATTTATTATATATATAATATATAATTTTGAATCATTATTTTTCATTAAATATTATTATTTCTTAGTCTGATCCATAAAATTATGTAATGATAAAATTTCGTATGTATATAATATTGTCTACATGATGTTCTATAATACATATAGTCATCACTTTGATATATTGATGATTATAAATTTATATTTAATAAATAAATGTAATAATTATTAAATAATTAAAATTCATTGGATTATGAATACATTTTCCATGTGTAAGAATTGAAACTGTTAAACTAAATCATGAATGGAAAAAAAAATCTTTTTTAACAAGAATATTCATTTTAATAAAGATGTTTTAACACTATGGTCCATATAAATCTAAATGTATGATATATATTAATATTTGAATGAACATGGATTTTTAATATATATATATATATATTAAAAATATGATTATTATATTGGTTTTTTAAATTTTTATGCGGTATGATGGGACTTGAGGGTAGGGATTGTGTGTAAATTTTAATTTTGCCCATTATATTTATTGGGGAATATATTTTACTTATTTATTTTAAATTTATATATTATAGATCATATATTTTATTATCCTTCAGTAATTTTTGGTTTAAATGTTTTAGTTTTTTACATGTCTTTTCTAATGAAAATTATTAAGAAAATAATTTATTTATAGATGAACATATATCCTTATTGTTCATTACACATTTTCTTATTTTTCCATGTCAGTTATAATTTATTATATATGTTTAATTTCATTGATGTAATAACTATCTAATGTAATTTTCATTTATATTTTACATTTTATTAAATGTATTAATTTATAATTTTATATAATGTCTTATAAACATCTTTTTTACATCTTACATAATGTATGTAAGAAATATTTTTTTAATACTACATGGATAAAATTCCACCTAATTATTCCATGTATATTTTTGAATAAAATTATGTAATCCCCAATACTAGAAATTGAAATTCATATTAGTTATAAAAATTGATATTTTTCCCATCTTCCCAATGAAATTATTTAATTTCCCTTCAATATTTTGGTTCAAAATGTCAATGCCTTTCATGACTATAATGACTTAGTATGGATATGAACATATTATACAATACACTTATTAGAATCATATAGTATGATGAAATTAATAAAATGATTTCATTAATGACATTTAATTCGAATGGGTTAATTCGGTTATGGTGTGATAAAAAATTATTTCTTGATACCAACCAAATAATATATAAAAATTGTTTATTATTATGTGATATTGAGTTTTTATATAAGACAATTATTTTACTCTTTTTATTCTATGAAAATATTATGAATGTAGTTATGATAATTTTTCATATATATGTGTGGTATTCATTATGTGATAGGTGTAGTTATAATTATATTTTCCTCTACTCCAATTATTAAAGAATAATATCTCTTGAGATAGTTTTAAATAGAATGGAATGTCAATCGAGTTCTGTAAGGGACTCTATGAACTATGGTATTATTGGAAGTGAATTTTATCTATAGAAATTATTGATTTAAGAGTTTTGAAATTTCATTACTGTCATGAACCATATCTGGTCGCCATTAAAACCGGCACCTAACCCAGCCCATGGAAAGGCCCGAAGAGCGTTTCTGATCCCCATGGGCTGCCACAAGTTCCCATGTATTACAAAATTTAATTTGGGAATGACATTCCCGAATATATAACCAAAAAATAGAAAAAATCTGACATATCAAATATGGAGTTTTCACAATAATTTTTTTTAAAAAATCTCATAATTTAATTACACAATTTAAATCAATTCACAATGACAATAACATTTGAGGAAACCCAACATGGATATCCCAAGAACCTCCTCATGGAATGAGGCACCACCCTGGAGCCATATTGAGAAAACTATATCATTAAGGACCATTAAAAACCTAAACCATTGGCACAAAAATGTCGTACCCAAACCTTCAACTAAAATAACCATGTCTCTATACACCCAAGAGTTTATGTAGGGTGTGAGACAAATCCCATTATTATGACACCACTAAAAGATATCATGTGATAAACATTAAAATATTAAAAGCATATAAATTTTCAAAACATGAAATACTATTATGAATTTGAAAGAGATGGATATTTTAATAAAAACAGTTTTCTAGTGGGTGATTTTAAAGAGACAACACATTTAAAACAATACCAAAGCTACTGAATTTTCGAGAAAAATATACCATATACCTACGGTAAGTATAATGTATCTAATGAGAACATGTATTGGAAAATAACATAGATGAACTAGCTCATTGTGGGTCCTAGGTACCTCATAGCTCGGTTAAAATAACAGTCACAATATATGTTCTCATGCACACAAACCACTAGTTGGGATCATACCCATAACCTAGTGGTCCACCACCATCATCATCATCATTATAATAGATTATTTAGTATTTTCATTTTCAAACATGCTATGTGTAACTGAGGCCAAACCCCAAGGAATCACTAGCATACTAGTACACGTCCACCAACCAAGATTCCCGGGATTACCTCTTATTCTCAAACAAGTTCCACAGGCAATGAAATACAAATTTCATATGCAAATATCACGTCAATGTCACACACACATACCAAAAAATTCCATGTATATCGCACAAGTCCCACAATCCCCTTTTTCATTCAAATTCATTTTTGAATCATACTCACACCAAAATACCCCACAACACTTTTCACATAACTTTAAAACTCCAACAAATCTTTAAAAAAAATTAAACGTTTTGAAGATAGTAAATTCACATAATATCCAAGACATATATCTGATAATACTTCGTTCATAAGGAATTCATTTTTCACATCACACTCACACAAAATATCCCACAAACATGTTTTACACCTTTATTTCCATTTGATTAAAATTTTCAGAAATTTATAAAACATTCCAAAAATATATGAAATCTTAAATCACTAGCTTAACATTGAATAACCAATATAAAGTGAACACCCTCACCAAAATAGTACATGTACATCATTTTCCCACTTTATTTAACCTAATAAATAAATTACAATTTTCATAAACAAATCCCAACATGTATAATTATATTTTTCACATAATACCCAATTCAAAACACTATTTCAAGGCCAAATTCAAACCATGACCCTACCGAAGTAGAATTATAATCCCAAAAAACATTTAATAAACTACTTTTATATTTTATAAAATAAATCCAAATATTACTATTAGAGTTACTCATGGAAAACTCCCAATTTGAAGAAAAATTAAAACTATTAAATTAACCGCAAAACAAACTCCACGAAAATTGGATTTTTCACAATTCACAACATATATAGAACATTAAAAATAGTTAAATCAAGTATTCTAACACATAATTAAATGCTTTCACATGGAATCACCTACTGAATGTGTGGAAACCCTCAAATAGTGGTCCGAAACATCAACTGCACCAGCGCTGAACCTCAACGAAGTGAAACACAACCTAAATCATCAATATTTGAGTAAAAGACTAAAAGAAAAACCCTAGGCTCTATCCTTATCTTTTGGAAATTATATAACATCATGAATTGGTGAAATAAACCTAGCATAAAAGAAATAAATCAATGAGAGAAATACATACTTGCATAATTTTAAAGTTTCCCCCTCTAAATATAACTTCAAAATTATGTTACAAGGGAGGGAGAGAGACCTTGGAAGCTGTCCAAGGAGGTAGGATATGATATGGTGAATAAGGGGGCAGATTAGGTTTTTTTCTCAAAGGGAAAAATTGGAATTTTAAAAATAATTTTATAGACCTGGACACCATGCACAGTTTGGATGCACCGTTTAGTAAACTGTGCGGTGAAATGGTGTGGTCTGTTATGGACACCCAAAACCATGAAATGCTCCTCTAATTTATAGGTGTTACCAGGGGAAACAAAAGGGGATATTTAATTGAAGAAAATGTGAAGAAAATTCACAATAAAAATCAATCTTTCCACCACAAAACTCATCCAACTCATGGGTATAAACCACCTCAAAAACCTACCCCAAAAGTGGTGCCACTAGGAGTGTCACTAAACCATCTCAAAAACAACACAACCACACACCATACCGTTGAAAAAATATGAGTCCAACTACCATCCAAGACACCCATGACGATTTTTATAGATCACGAACACAAGAAACACCAAAATTTGAAATGTGGAAAACCTATAAACCAATAGTATGCTTTGAACCAAAAAATGAAATGAAATAAACCATGGATTTAAAAAATACATGTGTGAAAATTATTCAAATCATAATTATTTCCACCCCCATAAATCCATAAGAAGTATAATTTCAAAAAACAAACCCATCTGATAAATGAAGATGCTCTCCTTTTCTATGCATTTCCCCCAAAGGCCAAGACACCTACTGTTATCAATTAAGGAAGGAATACTCTCACAAACCAAGAATTACACCACATTCATAAAACAATAACTAACATTTATACCTCATCTCAAAAGGAAACTTCTCAAAAAATATTCTAGTTACTGATATGGGGAGGCATAAATGGGATCCCCACCATCGGAGACAACATAAATTTTCCCGATATAGAATCAGGAAACTAAGAGGGGAAGGAATGAACGGACTCCCTGGTACAATGGGTGGAAATCTATTTGACCATTTCAAAATAACATACATAAGACTCACAGTGGTTCTCTCCACCATTAGAACCATCCTTATTAACCATCCAGCATGAACCAGCCCAAGAAAGGCCTCAAAATTTAAAGATTTGGTAGGGCCACAAGGTTCGTCCGTACGGCTTGGTAAATCGTGCACTAACAGCGGGGATCCTTCTACATGCATAGTTTTCTGGGGAACGGTTACTACTAACCATGCATTCAACATGTCTAGCAAACTTTTAAAACATTCTCCAAAAACTCAATAAAAACCAAAGTGGGAAGGAATTACATTGGGAGATATCATGGACATGAATTCCACCAACCTCTTTCCATATAATGGTAAAGGCAAAAGAAAGATTATGACACTTGAGGATTAAACTATTCCCATATTATTTATTGAGGATAGGATATTATATCTGGGTATGAACGATCCTATGATTTTCCTTCACTACATGCCATCTTCTCACTAGGACCAATGGCTAGAGATCAAGGGATTGAAGCATACTTACCCTCGCATTTAGGATTTGGAAACCCTTGAATGTAACTTCTTATTCCAATGTTATAGACAACTAAACTGAATTCCCGAATGGGTTCACCAAGACATAAAACACTCCAAAACTCACATGACCAAAACATGACATTCTTATGAAACAAGGT
This sequence comes from Viscum album, assembly GCA_963277665.1. Taxonomy (NCBI): domain Eukaryota; kingdom Viridiplantae; phylum Streptophyta; class Magnoliopsida; order Santalales; family Viscaceae; genus Viscum; species Viscum album. The sequence continues at coordinate 811,188,341 of OY728161.1, read as the reverse complement.
ATTTTATGATACACACACATCACCCATTTTTTCATCAGAAAAGAAACAGAAGAAGAAAATGATATATATAAACGCAATCATCTAAGCAAATGCTGTCGAGCTTCCTTGAAATGGGACACACTTCTGAAAAAACAAGGACTTACAGAAGATTTTACATCATTACCGTTATATTCAAGCGAGCACATGACATTACAAGGCGTCACTGAATTATGTGATATTGGTTAGGTCAGAGTGCTAGTCGATTAGACACATCTCTAATGTGTTCACTGATCTAAAAGAAACCGATGTATCTTAGAATACTATTTAATTTCTTCCCAAATATCATGAAATTAATTCATGGAGATATTAATAGGAATACCATGTTTACATAATCAACATCTAGGTATCATCATTTATTATCATCATATCTCCCCTTTACACTATAAGAATCATTTCTTACTGCTGAATGGTTGTAACATTTTTTCACTATTTCATCAACCATTTCTGGACCTTGGTACTTTTGTTCCCATAATTCTTCCCAGAATGATGGTGAATGTTTACCTCTTATAAAAATTTGTATCATATGGATCCATTTAGATGCTTGATTGAAATAAAGTTTTTTTATGTACATAAATATAGGAAGATGTTAATACCATCCCTAATTGATGTCCGTTGAGTATTCTCTCAACATTAACTAAGTTGATTGAATAGTCTAGTAAGATTAGACATCTATTTGAATGTGATAAGTTGTGATAATGTTTAACTCTATATTTATATAATGTTAATGAATCTTCTAGATCAAGAAGGTAAATCATGGGTCCCAATCAGATAGATCTAATAGTTGGGTTATTTCCAAGCTCACAACTTCAATAATGTATATCCTAACAAGTTGATCAAGTAATAAATCCTCTCAAATCATAATGATCTAAGAATATTTTTATGATGTTCCACCTCAACCTAGATATAATTACTTCTAATTGATGTGTTTATAATAATTTGGAAAATTTCTATTGTATTTTCATCCGATTTTCATGTAGGTATGGGTAATGGTGGAATCATACCCTTATACTGTTTACCTTCTGCCTTCACTTGTTGACATACAACACATGATGATTTATATTCTGTGATGTAATTCATTATATTGTCAAACTAATAGGAATCGTAGAGTTCATTAATCATATTTCTGCATCCAAAACTGATATTGACTTTCAAAAAATGTCTAGCATCCATAAACTCTTATTTCACTCATGATTTGTTGGTATACACAGCAGTGACCCAAATATCAAACTCATTATTCATTTAAATTAAGTTATGAGGATTTACCCTTTATTATAGTTTCCACATTCCTATGAATTACCATATCATCTCTTTGAGAAATTTTTTCCATTTCTCGAAGTGATGGTTGAGCAAACACAAAGAAAATGATTTTTGGTGTTCATTCAATTATGATTCCCATGTCCATCATTAAAAATCTAAGAAGGTAAAATCTCTCTCAATTAACATCATTGAATGAATTGATGGATCTTATCTACTAAACGAATATTCTACATTTTTATCTCTTTTATGATGGTGATTTATTGAGACTTAATATCCAATTATTAGCAATAACCATTAACTTTGAAACATATTCATCTATTTTTGTGTAAATATATATTTTAGAAACTTTTTATCTATATATATCATACCTCTCCCCAAAGAGATAATGCAGCCAGTTTTGTAATCCAATTATCACTACAGCCAATTCCAAATCATGTGTTGGGAAGTTCTATTCATGAAACTTCCACTCCCATGAAGCATTGGCTATCACATTTTTATTCTGCATGAACATACAACCCAATACCCACTTCTATTCCTTGGAGAATACTATGGAATTTTTTCCATTTGTGGGTATTGTGAGTATAATAGTAGTGATAAGACATCTTTTAAATGCCTAAAATCACTTTTTTTATTCCTAATTCAATGAATACTTGACTCCCTTTAATGTTATCAATGATAGATGGTTTTTTTATCTTCAAACATCTCTAAAAAATGAAAAATAGTACCCAGATAAACCAAGGAAACTATGCATATCTAGCATAATTGTTTTCATCGACCATAATTCAATGGCTTTGATTTATTAATGGCTCAAATATATCCCAATTCTTGTTATGACATTCAATAAAATTGAAACTTCATTCATCCAGAAATAAAATTTTCTATAAATTTATTAAAGTTACAAATTTTGTAGGTTCTTCATCATAGTGTTGAGATTCTCCTCACGTGCCTCCTTAATTTTATAGTATATTAAACTATAATTTATAAATACTACCAAAAATTTGTTAATGTAATATCCAATATTCCTTTAAACTTTTCCATGAATATTGAATGAGAATTAGTCAATCTGAAAGGCAGTAATATGACCTAATATTTCATAAACTTTATACAAAAGCTCATCTTGGGAAAAATCTCATTCTTCACCATAACATTGTAATATCCCAACCATTGGTCCAACATAGAGAAGTATGTTACTTTACATAGCTGATCAAACAAATCACCAACCACTGAAATAAGATACTTATTATTTATCATGTTCTAGTTAATCTCTAGATAATCAACGAAAAATTGAATTGACCTAATTATCTTCTTGACATAGATAACGGGTGCGCCTTATGGTGATGCTCTTGAGCTATGAACCATTTATCCAGATTCTCCTATAGTTATTTCTTTAGCTACTCAAGTTCGATAAAAACCATTTAATATAGAGTCTTGGCCAATAGAAATTCCATAGGTATAATAATGATTGAAAATTCAACCTCTTGGCTAGGATGAAGGGTAAGAATGTTTTTAGGAAACATATCGATGTGTTAAATCACAATGGGAATTTATTTAAGGATGATTCTTCCAATATACTCAATAATATTATCTTTATATTATTTCTCAATGGGAAATTATATCCATTCTTGAAATTATGGTCCTAGGAAGATTCATCCTCCTTCCATGAACTGGTACCAAATCTACGGTATATTTGTGATACTGAGAGTGTTTCCCTTACAATAGAAATTTTTGATGGATCTATATAAGTAAATCCAACTCACACACATAATTTCATAAAATTACCCCAGAAGTAGTATGATAAGGTTTAATGTATTATTTATACCCCAAATTTTTACAATAGAAATTTATATACATGGGATACAATAATTGACCTGTATTTTGTTTTCAACTAGAGCTCTACATCCATGCATTGTTTCCATGTTTGAATAGTTATTATAAAAATTCATGATATAATGGAAATTTTATAACCGAAATAAAAAATATGATCTTTATTAATGAATCAATATGTAATTTACCTTTAATAACATCACTGTTGGGATCCACCCTCATAGTTGTGATGGATAAATCTCATCCTCGTAGCCTCAGAGGATGTTGGTTGTCTTTGAAAACCCATTGATTAGTAAATTAGTTTGAAAATTTCCATGTTTTCTTATAGTTAATGAAATAAAAAACTAACTGGCATTGATACAATATTTTCATTCCTCCATCGCATTTGTAGGTTTCTCTTTTTGGATATCACTAGATATGTTCCCTTCCTTCCCCCAACTAAATAATTTCATGTCCCCCTTAAAAAAATTTCAAGATGCTTTATTCCACACCATCGAAAAGGGAGATTTTTTTAATTATCAGACCCATTGGATATCACCATCAAAACATAATAACAAACCTCAAATTTTCTCATATTATCCATAAGATATCATCTATATTCACCAATCTCCATTTCGACTTTGATGGAAAATAAGAAACTTTCTTAATAGAAATCAAAGACTCATATCTCTATGGATTTTCATAGAATAATTTTTAGACCACCGAAGAAGTGATAAACCTTTAATTTAGAGATAATAAAAATGTTAGGTATGTATCGTTATAGAAATTTATTGTTTTCATCATACGTATTGATAAATTTTTCATCTATATGGCATGACAGAATGAAAATTCCCTTCTATTTTTTATCAGAGTGTCGAAGGAAAATATTTATCAAAAAACATTTTATGAAATTCCTTCAAAACCATTTCATTAATATCTTCATTATTATTTTAACTCCTAATTATTTTCTTCCACTAATCAGCTTCTCCCTCCTTATGATAAACATCTAGTAGAACATTATCTTGTTCAGATCATAGAATGATACTAATGATCATCTCAATGGTTATTTATAATTATTCCACAATTATGGGATCAAATGATTCATTGAATTTTGGAGGTATTTATCACATAATATTCCTAATTTATGATTTTATTTGATAGGGGGTTTGGGAACTCCTCCTGATGATGGTTTCAATTTATATCCTGAGTCGAATCTGGGAGTATAATAAAATTGTTTTGATTCGCATTCCTCTTGGGTTTGAAATCTCATTTTGGATGGTGCCACATTGTCTATCACATTGATTATTTAACTTATTACTCCTATTTAAGTCCATTTTACTGAAAAATAATAAAATTTGGGATGAGTCTTTTAATATTATTAAACCTATATATAGAAATCCAATCACATTAATGAGTTGAATTATAAATTAAATCTATTTTCTTAACTTAAGAATATTTATTCTTTAATATATATTATCAATGATATAATTCAAAACATACATTCTTATGGGTTTTTTCTGTTAATTATGTTTTTTAATGAAATTATTTTTCAAACAAATCATTTCCCTTGATAGTGTAAAACTATGTGTGAAGCAAGTCCAATTTATATGCACCATTTCCAAGTCAATTCAATCTCAGGGTGGTGGAATTTGACTTTAACCCATTATACATCTATTCTAGCGGCACAAAAACATGTATTATCAATACAAGGGTGTATTTTCTTGATAATCCACATATTATATATATACAAAAAAATTTTGGGAAGTTTTATTATAAATAGTCGTATCCCCAATGATTTTTCTATATTTGTATAATCTTAATCCCACAAATAATTAAACTTTTCCTTTGATACAAACTAATACATCCTCACTAATTATTAAACATTAATTAAGGATTTATATCATAAAATTAAAAATAATACAACCAAGAATTTTAAGAAGTCTTGTGTATTTGGGAATTAGGTACATTACATTACAACATATAATTGGAAGAACATTATCCTTTTTGAAAACTTTTTTAACATGACCCCACTTAAAATTACATTGTATAACCTTGGTACTTAAATAATAAAGGGCTCAGTAAGGGAATAAAAATGAAAAAACATGAATAATGTAATAAATTCAAGACAATAGAGACATCAATGATAAATGGGTGAGAATAATCGACATGAAAAAAATTCTTGATATAGTAGGATAAGATAATGGCAACATGGGAAATGTGAAAAAAACTTCAAACACCACATCATAAACAGTGTTCTAGTATAATAGCCAAGAAATCATGATAGAAAAATTCAAATAACAATTTTTTTTACTATATTTTGCAACATGACATCTCATGATACTAAACATTATCCTTTTCATTGTAGCACTAAATAATTTCACGTGCAGCTATCACATTCATTTCATTATCATGTATAAGTGTGTGACATTGATCATATAGCATGGATTCATTCATTATAATATCTTACTAAATTATCTAGATGTATGGTATAAGTACTTATAATTCACCAAGAAATCAATTATAATTGTATATAGGTGATCACCCCTAGTAGGAAATGGGTATGGTATTCAATATGAAATTGTTTTGGAATAGAACATCGAGCTGAAATTTTAAAAGCATAACGATATCAGTCAAACATACATAAAATAGTTTGATGAGAGGCAATGTGATATATAATAATTTCGAAATAAAATGGAATGTTATAGGGACATGTGATTAAATATATCCAATCATTATTAATTTTAAATATAAGGCATAATATAATTATGAAACATGAATTAAGACGAGAAGGAGAGGGTCCCTTAAACCAACAATGTAACTTCAATTGATTTGGAGGATCTTGGGGAGAAATTGGAAACACCATGGGAGAACTATAGAGTTGGGAGTGAAGAGTAATAATGTGATCCATGAATTTCTAGCAAAGATAATTGATATCATGGGTGGGTTTATATATTAAATGATTGTGTAATTCTTTATCGTTTCTCAAGCACATGTTTTGGACTATATATAAAAAATTTTCCCAAACCACAGACATTACCATAGTTTTTTAAAATGGTTTTTACAAATGGGGAAGGGATATAATTATTTTATAATGAATAGGTCCGACAAAATAAAATAATACACCTTCATATGTGGAATTAAGTCATACACATAACAAAATTATTTAAAACCCTTATAATATATTAATGGCTTTGTTGGATTCATAAACCATTAATAAAATATATCAAATAAGCATAAAATCACATAATAACAAACGTAAAATATTAATTTTTTCACGAAATCCATTAAATGTCTTTATTACATGATGTGTATTGGGTGTTATCCAATTTTTCTATACATGATATTCCTATACAATGGAATCATAATGTAATACACCAAAAACTATGTTGATAGAATGTATTACTAACTATCCAAGGATTAGAATATTATAAAATTTTAAATTTATGATGTGGAGATTCAAAGTTATGTATTTTATATAATAATATAAAAATATTATTTGTTATGCATTTGAAGAGTACTGAGTTTTTATATTTCCAGAAAACATCGTATACCATCAAAACATGAGATAATGAAGGTGATATTTACTAAGTGTCATATATCAACACACTCTATTTTCATAGAGAACAAAAAAATGTGTAAAAATATTCTAGATAACACATTATGGGTAAATATAATAAATAAAATCCATAATAAATATTGTGGTTTAAAATATGTCATAATATAATGTGAGAAAAATAAAAATACCAATGATGTGATCAAACCTCAATGCATACATTCAATGAAATGTGAGAACATCATTAGAATTTTTAGTGATTCATCCATAGATATCTAATTTTCTATATTACAGATGGGTGATAGTATACCATCTTACAAAAACAATGTAGTTCATTATAATTTGTGAGAAATTTTACCGTGAACAACTTACTAAGATTTCACATAAGAAGTGGCGAGTCTTAATGAAACACCGGTATCAATTGTATCATAAAGATATAAAAGATCCTCCTAAATATTTATTAAATATATCCAACATTATTTGTAGACAAATTAAAAATTAGAAAAACATATTATGCCCATCTATATGGATAATTGGAGATTATAATATAGAAAAATGAGGATATTTTAAATAACAATTTGTAGTCATTAAGGGGGGTTACAATAAATAAAATTTATTGGTTGATCAATAATTTAACAATAGAATTCACTTGATATTTCAGATGGATCCAATTAAAAACCTATATATATGGAAATTCATATGTATCAAAAGATGGGATACTGTTTTACTGTTGATTCATTCGAGACATGAAATGGTATAGGAAATGAGTGAAAAGGTTATGGATGATTATTAATAAGAAAAAGAATTAAAAATTCAATTGAATATTTATGATGATAATCATTGATGTGATGTAGTGTTTACAGTTTCGAATATTAGGTTATATTTTTAATCATTTTTGATGATATTCCTATGATTTGGGAAATGTGAAAGCTACATCTAATGTATATTTTCCCCTTTTAGATATTTAAACACATTAGAGTAATGGAATATCAACTTTCACTCCAACTAACAATACCATAGAATATCTCATTCTTATAATGTCCATCTTGAGGAAGTACATACCATACCCTTGTAATTTACAGAATATAAGAGTGGTATATTTTGATAATGGTAATTATTAAGAGGATAATGCATTGAAAATATTATACAATAGATACAATATTCAATGCAACAATAAAAATATCATGGTAAACTGACATTAGTGAAATATATATATATAATGATGTGACATGAGAAATAGAATATGTAATGAAGCTAATGTAGCCAAATATTTTTCAACTTAATATTTGAAATTAATTTTCATATAGGAACTTTCATAGTTAGGGGAGAATATAATGATCCAAACATTTATATATTAATTTATAATTTTTTTAATTTGATCCCTATTTAATTAAATATTATAATGAAAAACACATACATAAGATAATATATAATTGTTTCATTTTATATTATATTTGTAGAAGAAGTGAAATGTGAGAATGATTATTTTATTATTTATTATAATCTAGTTTATGTACTTTTACAATTCATAATAATGTCACATGTCATTAAATAATATGTCCTACAAATGTATAGGATGGATTATGGAGACAAATACCAAAGAATCGTGATAATAGTAAGGAAACCATCATTGGAAAAACATTATCCAAGGAATACCACTCCTTCTATTACAACAATAGAAATAATGAGAAGTCTTAGGAATATGATATACATTTTCATGGGAATTGTTAGAATATATCTAATAGATTTACTAACTGATGATGTATCAGAATTGTGGTGTGTGTATATAGTGTAAAGGGATATGTGACTGGTACTATATGACTATTATCATTCTATTGTTATTGTAATTTAACATATGTAATTAAAATATTAAAAATAATATTAGTAATTGAACCAATTAATGACAACAAATAATAACTATGAAATACTATTCTTGACTTCATATCAAGAATAATTAAATATAATTGTGAAATTTGTTAAAATAAATGTTTCAAATAATGATAATCACAAGAAAATTTTATAAAATCTATCATTTATTGTAATTCAAAGAGAAAAAAGTGGATTAGGATGGAAGTGACAGAGGAAAAATCCATCCCCATGGAATTTTTTTCCATATTCATATGGTTGAGATAAAATTCTATGTTAAATGTTTACTTCATTCTATGTATCTTCATTAGATCCAATAAAGAATGCCACATCATTTCACATGCACTATGTGTTGTGTATATTAACATGTTAATTCAACATCATATTAAAATATCTAATGATTTTGTTAATGCTCCCTTTTTGAGTTGATGATAATAAAAAATGTTGGCCACTATGGATGACTCAAATTCACCTTCATCAATGTTGATGCTTTTTGTAGTGTAAAATGAAAGATATAAATCCACAAAACCTCCACTTTTAATGGACTACAATTATTTTAATATTCCATGTGATTGAATATAAGATCCATGATCATCATAGATGATTCCACAACCATTATTGAATACATTAATACATTACCAATCTGGGTTTTTCTTATATCCTTTAGAATGAGGGTTCTGGTTCAACAAATTACATGTGGTACCACTACTATATGAACTACCAAATATATAAATCATAAACTAGATATTGATGGGAAGAGGGATGATATCTTCTATGAATAAAATATAAGGAAGGAGTGTAGTATGCGGATCATAGGTTTACTAGACCTGGTGGTAGGACTCAAATACAGATGTCATGTTCTAATATGGGCCTCTTATAAAACTAAAAAAATATGTCTAAAAAACACAAAATCACTAGGGGTCCATCATCACAGAAGTATGATTGGAAACAAAATAATATGGGTTGTCGTATCATAAATTATGCCAATCGTTTACTATGGGAAATGGTACAATACATTAATGTATGAGGGTAAAAAAAACATTTAGTGACCAAATGCGGAACAAATTCAATATTTAAACTATCAAACCCCAAATTTATATAAGAAAAATAATTGAATTCATTTTTAACATATTGTTCTGTTGAGATGTACTAGTTACCAATTTTCCACAATATAAACATTAGTTTTGTTTGGATTATTTTGTTCCTCATCTTATAAGAAAAATGTTGAGATATCTGTTAAGAATGAATGATCCATTATAATATTTCTTCTGATATAACCTACATGGGATGGCATAAAAATAACAATTTCTAGTTCATTAAATTATTTAATTCATCTATAAATATTTTTATGAGAACTGTTTAAGACAACCTCATTGATCAAAATATCATAAAAAGACATTTTGATTAGATTATTTAGGAAAATGTTCCCAATGAATTAGTTAGGGGACCCCTTATAATTAAATATCATGATATTAATAAACCCATTAATAATAATCCAGTGAGAATGGTCATAGGAAATGTTTACCGAATGTTACCTTGCACGCCATATTTGAGAACCTATATAGTATTAGGACCAACAGATATGACAGTCACCATTATTCCTCTTTTGTGAACATGGCCATGAGAATGTTACAACACAGTGTCTTGAAATTATTACATGTAATATTTTCATCATTAAATTTTAGATTAATTCCCCATTATTCAATTAATTTGTTGGCATGAACAATCAAACCCACTGTTTCCAACCTTATGTGTGGGCATTCCCGATTAAAAAATTCAAGGTGTGTTTAAGAATCATGAAAATAATCCTTAGATCCCCACTTATAAGAGAAAATTCATTAGAAATTATGTTATGTAACTTATCATAAAAATGATTATTATTTTAAATTATTGTTATACATTTTTATAATAGATAATCATTAATATAATACTACCGCAGAAATAAATCGTAGTGGTAAATATGAATTCTACCCGATTATAGTGGATAACCAAGATCATCTACTGAAAATATAGCTCTAGATATTCCATGCATCACCTCAATAATATGATATAATATTATTAATAACTTTTTATGTTGTAAATTTTATATTTTCAAATTTTGATACACATTCTAATAAATCAATTATACTCTTTATGGATATTTATAAACTATTGCAAGAAATTTCATCTTCCATTTATAAATAACTTCATGTTAACCGTATCCATTTACTGGGATATGACATATAAACCGATTAATGGTTTTAAAATCCCACTATCAATCCTGTTATTATGTTTCTTGTTGAGGAGATCCTCTGAATAAATATTTACATGATGAATTCACAATAATTTTATTTCAATATAAATATATGTGTGTGTTATTTCACTTAATTTAAAAAAATTATGATAAATTTTAATAATTTAAATAAAAATACACTTAAATAGAATGGTTTCATGAAAAGATATGTATTTCTATAGCTATTATAATGTAATATTATGAAACAATAAGTAACTTTTTATTCTATTATAAAATTTTATCATTTAATATAACCCATTTTTTTAAATTATTAGGTTTTTATTTAATAATTAATATTTACATATGTATATAATTAATTTAATTTAATGAATGTCATTTTTGGGATCAGAAAAAAAATATTTATATTGGATTAAATTATTCATATAAATGTTGATTTTTTTTAATAGTAATAAATTTGAAAATATAGTTTTTGAAATTTTATATTAAATAAAGGGTTAATTTAATAGCAGTGATGTACGAAATCATTATCTACGACTCACAAGAATTATTTTCTATATATGTTCAAAATAATCATCCAGATTGTTTTTCAATATCCATATATATTATAATGGTAATTATATTAAAACCCCACTCTCTTCCCCTTATAAAATCCTCTATTCACCACCCCTCATCTATTAACACATTCTGAACCCTAGAATTCCAAATCAAAACTAGAATTACCTTTAAAACATCAATCCTAAGCCTCTAGTGATTTGGCCCATCCAATGTAAATTCTATGAATCATGAAGGGGTATTCCTTGTACTCACATCCATCGGATGTTGAGATACTATCAATTGAAATTTCTTAAATTTATTAAATATTACTCCTCAAAATATCCATTATATCCATTATCCTATAAATAATTAAACTAACATAATAATTTTTTATACCAAACCATATTATGTTTGTTTTGAAATTATTGTGTTGTTCATGTTATGGTCAGCTCACCAACGTCAGGAAAAAAGAATTTTACAGTCAATTGTAGCCTTTCATTGTTGATTAATAACAAGGATTTCACATATATATATATATAATATTTTATTATCTATATTCTTAAAAATAATTTATATATTACCTTAATAAATATAAGAAAAAATGATCACCTTATTGATAACTACAAAAAATAGTCCCATTAGGACACTTTTTGAAAATTTTATGAATTTTGGGACATCTATTGATTTTCAAAACTCTTATAGAAATAGAATTATAATGGAATAGATTATATAAAAATTAGGATACTTTTTTATCTATATCAATACCATAATTTATGATAAACTCATTGATGTTGATTTTGGATTATTGAACAAACAACTCTAAGGAGATTTTATTATTGGAAACAAAAATAAAGAAATAAATAATTTATATTATAAATTTGAGATTAATGAAAATAATATTAAAAAAGTTAATCCGGAAATTTATTCACAATTATTTTTTGTGTATTATTTAATCTAATCATAGTAGTCAAATGTGCTACAGAACCGGGGTAAGAAAAAATTTAAATCAGCATATTCTGTTTTGGGTTATGGTTTTTCTATATTAAAATCATATGATCGGAATATTTTTCAAATTATGTTTTTTTTTATTTTGTACTTATTGTTTTTGAGAGAATATATACCAAATTTTACTTCACATTCCTTGTCAAGTGTATATAAAAATTTTAGACTCAACTTCTAATATCATTTATTAAGAAATTCTTATTTTTAGTAACTTCACAATATCATATATAATATCAATTTGAAATTCAATCAATTTCCTTAACCCTCTGAGGATTTTAATTTTTTTATTCAGTTCATATAGATTTTCTACACTGTTGGTTTTTGGTAAATTACTATTATATTATGATCAATAAATAATATTTACTCATTTTTTCTAAAAATCTTGGTTAAGGATTTTATTTTAATCCTATCTCCCCACATATTATATACCGTCAATTATCATGGATATTATTTTCAAGACATATGTACCATTACTCATCCATGAATATACATGAATTAATTAACCATTACTTAATTGGAATCATTATGGTAATCTATTTTTTGTTTTTAATGAATAGAAAATATAACCCATTTCCATTTTCATGTGGATTAATTATTAGTCTACATTATGATAGTTTTATTATGTATCTCACATTTCAAAGTACATGTTATGAGTATGATGGTTAGAAAAAAATTACATCCCCCAATACAATAGGTTATATTTTCCCCACTTGCTACACCATATATTGTTGACATAGAGCATTCATACCATAATATGTTATATTGTACTTTTTGGAGTCCGTGACATATGATTATGAGGATAGGTTTAATTATGTTTTTATAATATTTATGATTCCATTCATATAATATCATCATGTAATTACACAGTTCACTATTAATAGAGATTAATATTTTCTTTTTTGTTTTAAAAATATGCCTCTTGTATCACATGGATTACTTCTCATCATGATATTATTTTATTATTCTCTTACATGAAATTATAGATCACCCATCAGATTATATATACCATTAGGTAATTCTATATTGTGCCAGATATTCAAATGGATAGAGAAGAATGTTATCGATAAAAATAAATATTATGTATGTTATGTTTAAATTGATTTATTGCATTATGAGTCCAAAAAAATCAATAGTAAATTAGAAAATGAAGGTTGTGATTGTGGATTTCAATATTGAAAATCATATAATTATTTTTATAAGAGATTTTGTATTCTATAATACCCCATTATAGAATCTCTATATTGTTAACAAACTTCCATTTTCCAAGACAAACAATAAATATTAATTAGACAAATATGTATAGAAATTCTATTTTCATCCTTTAAATATAAATTTCCATTGGTTTCCAATAAAATTAATTCAAATACTAATGTAATTTTTTTGGAAATACCTTAAAAACAATCCACAAAACAATCCTTTTAATGTAAACTACACAAATCCTCATTCAAAATCCACCTCTAAAAATATAATCATACAAAATAAGATTAATATAAAGAATAAAATCCTTAGATAGGGTGAAATTCATAATATAATGTAATAAAATAAAATAGAATATTATAATAGAAGAAAAAAACCAATATAAAAGTCTAATAAAATAAAACCATGATATCCCTGGAAAGCAAAAAAAATGATATTAGCGAATTCATATGTTTTACATGAAGTAATGAACAATAAACAAGAAATTATTCAAGTATATAAAAAGGTAAAACTCTTAGACATATTATGAGATGATATTAAATATATTTAGTTTGAAAGTTTTCTATCATGCCTACGAATTCCTAGTATACAACCAACTAGTTTCTCTTAATCATCTTCACCCTTGTCCCTCCCTCATGGAAAAGGTATGAAATGCACTAAAAAACATATACACAGTCACATCATGACTAGATAACACCATCTTCTCAATGGTTATTCATGGAACCATGGATCCCTAGTATTTTAACAATATGAGGAGCAACAACAACAAGAATACATCAATAATATATAAATAAAAATAAAATAGCTTCTCCCCACCACACCACCATACCCAGGATAATGTGAATCGTCGATATGTTATTCAAAGAAACATCACAATAAATCGAGATAGTGTCCTATTTGTTGGGGGTTCATCTCATTAATTAAATCTAATTAATATTCTATAAGGGATATATTACTTCAAAAATATTTGAAAATTCTCAAAACCATGAAAATAAAACTTCAAAATCATTATCACATGAATAAAAGAGTTTACATTTTCAAATACACAATATCACACAATCATTTTAAATATAATTTGAATATAAATTTTGGAATTCTTTTTTGATATATAACAACTTTCTAAAAATATACTTATAATATATTAAAAAAAATGACATCAAAACAATAAAATTCATATATACCTATCAAAAAACATTAAGAAATATCAAATAGAACATTAAATCATGATTCAAAATTATAAATCATAATATTAGTTGGGAAGACAAATAAAAATTCAAGATAGAAAAATATTAAACAAAATAAATACAAAACCCATTTATTTAAAAAAATGGAAATATAAATTTTTCCATAAATCAATTAAAAAACCAAAATCCCCATGAGTACCAGTTCTAATTTTTGTTATGAAATACTGAAAAAAAATATATTTAGAAAATGATTTATGAATTGATTGAGAATCATTTTTTAACTCACCATATTTTTATATTTAATAATATAATTAATATAATCATGTTTTAAAATTCCTGTGAAAACTATATTCCGTTTAAAGAAAAAATATATAGTATTACCTACCTCAGATGATGTGTCAAAAGTATAAAATCTATGAATACAACAATAGAAGGAACCAATAATAAATCATCACACCCTAAAAACATGTATAAAAAATCCTCTCATAATACCATATACTTAGGGTTATTACAATGGATAAAACATATTGGATGCACAAAAAAATAATGTAAGGTATGTATATGAGAAAAATATGTATTATCATGATAAATTTTTTAAATAAATATAAAAACAATGATTCAAAAGAAATTGGAATGAAAAAAAGACCCATGTAATAATATATAAGGATTATTTTGGATGAGTTTTAGTGGATGTATAATGATATAAGTAAGACTATATAATAGGGTTTATTTTGAATAACATGTTTTAGGAAAACTGGGGAAGTTGCGTGGTTTTATAGAACAGTTTACTAAAATATTTACGTACAATTTTTCCCATGAGTACCAGTATTAATTATTTAATTTCTTTATATTTGAGATTCCTTTTTATAGGTAGTATGGTTGACTAAACTTCCCTCATCATTGTTTATATCTATCATATTTTCCTCTATTTATATACACATTTGGTCATGAAATTTGTAAAATTTTATGTTTTTGAAATATTTTTCTTTATTTATTTAGCTTTAATATGGTTTCATTTTATTCTAAATAGGTTCTTTTATAGTCTCCCATATTTCGAATCTATAAAAATGTTTTTATTTTATTAAACAAGAAATTGATTTTTCCTAAAAAATACATGAGTGTCCACGATTTTTTGTTTAATAAATAATTTCCATTCTATATTGGAAAAAAATTTCGCGCTTTTAATAAGTCCCTATTCTATTTTACAAATCATATAATGAATATATATATATATATATATATATATATTACTGGACTCAATGAAATTAAATTTCCTATATTAATATCGAATCTATAATTTTGAATATAATTCATGAATTTAATTTTGATATGAAAATTATAATTGAAATATATAAAATGTCTTTAATTAAAGTTGTCATGTGATTCCCAAAATCATAGGTAATGTGTTGGGATTTAATGAAAATATAAAAAGGAATCTCAAATATAAAGAAATTAAATAATTACATTTTTCATTAAATATTTAAATATTTTGGAATTCGTTGCTCATAATTAATTTATGAATAAAGATATTAGGTAAATGTATTTATGAATCAAATATCCAACAAAACGTGGATAAGATAGATATCATATTATTTACATTTACCATGTGGATAATAATTAAATTAATTAATTTAATTGAATTCCATATTAAATTTATGACCATATAACAGTCACTATTGATAATGATTCATATAATAGTAGTGTATTAAAATGTGTTAATGACATATTATGCTCTGATTGTGGAAAATAATCATAATGGTATCATTTTAAAATTTATAAATAATCATAAATAGAAGAAATATTCTAACATTGATATGCATATTTTAGTCCATTACCCTCAAAAAATCTCATATAAAGAAAAAAATAAGGTGTTATACCTCAAAAATTAATGTTTCCAATATTAAAAGATTCTAAATACATTTTCAAACTATTTTTTGTGATTTCAATACTATTTTGTGTAAATGAATGTGTATATAAGTCCCTATTTAATGATATATATCAATTGGAATATAAATTTACTTGTTCTCGATGTAATGTCTATCATCTAAAAAAGATAAATAATTTTATTGAAAAGTTATTTATTAAAAATTATAATCATTGGATAAATATTTTTATTAATAAAAATCATGAATAAATCAACAAAAAAATATTGATAACAAAATATTAGTTGCAAAAAATCCAAATTTTGAGGCATTCTTGGATTGATTTATGCAATAGAGATATTATTATAAACATAACAACTATATTTTCTATTATATTTAATATAAATATTTGGGATAATAATTATTTTTAATACATTTCGTGGATTTTTTATAAAATTAATTTATTCCTATAAATATATTGTGGATGTGATTATTAGGTTTCTCTACTATAGATGACTCACTTTAAATAAATATTAAAAATTAATTTTTTTGAGTTTGAATATAATGATTTTATATTTTATGTATGTCAATTTTATTATAATAAAAAAATATATTAATATGATAAATTTAATAAGAAATATATAAATAGTCACTATAGATAAATCATGAGTTATGAAATAGTTTATGAAAATAGTATCAATACACCGTTATATAATCTAGTAAAATTCTCATTCATTATATAAATATATATTACTCAACATAATGCACACAACAAGTAGTTTGTAAAATTATTCTACACGATTAAATCTACTTCAAAATTTATAGTCCTTTTCGTAATTATAGATAGATTATTCTAATCACATGACAGGTTATCAATGTGGCCAATAATCAAAAACCCTAGAGATATGATATAGGATAACAATGGACAAATTATTAATTTATGGAATAATGATTATTTAGAAAAATATAGATTTAAAATACTCTTTTATAATTTAATTTTTCATTATTTCATTATAGAGTATATCATATTCAACTATATATGTTCTTTGAAATTAAAATTAATGATAATTTATAAACGAAAAAAGAAGAATCATTCACATTAAAAAAAATTAAAACCATCATTTAATTTGAGAATATGTTGCAAAAAATTAATAAAAAACCATAAAATAACATATAATAGGACTCAATAGATATCACATTAGAATGTCCCCAAATCAATACACTATAGGATCACTACTACATAACTATATATCAGAACACCAAAAAATATTTTCCTCTCTCTTTCTATTGTGATAAAACTCCTATAGATATATTTCAATATCTATCTCCATCTATAATAGAATAATCTAACACTAAATACATATTTTTTATATCTTGATGATTATTATGTTATTTTAAAACAAAAAAAGTACACACCAAAATTAATTTATGTTAATTTTGATTGACACATTATATCATAAAAATACTCTACATACCATATGGAGGTTATAATACAGAATAAAATACATATCCATTGAAACTAAATCTGATTCCTTGTCCATGGGGTGTCAATTCATATAATTATTTAGTAATAAATGATTTCATGGACCAACTAATGAAAATTGATACACACAGTTAAATCATAAATAAGTAAAATCATTGTTTACTAACTATAATCTCTTGGTTTATATTTTGGTGCTACAATTATGAATCATTAGTAAATACTCTTATACTCTTCCAATTGTAAATATCTAAAAATATATATATTTCAAATAATCCTCCATTTATTCGTTATGAATCATCAAGTTTATCGGCATCGATCACTATCAACAAATTTGATTATGGGTCGAGAGAAGGGATACTAGAAGAGATTATTCTATTTTATGGTTTTCCAAAGGTTTCTTTTATTTCACTTGTGAATCAGATCTTGTAGTGTACTATCAAAAAGGGTTCAATCACCCATGTTATAGATTTAGACGATGCTATTTCATCATGATTGACCTTTGAAAATAGTCAATAATCACTATTTTCTCACTAATGAAATGTATGAAACCAAGAAAACATGATGATCAATTTTCTCGGCTCTCATCTATTTGGGGATTTAAATATTTAAAATGTGTTTCTATAGGATGGGGGTTATTGAATATTGTGTTCCCTACTGCTAAACATAAACGAAATGCTTGGAGTATAGGATTAGTTAATATAATGACTCTAATGCTTAGGATTCATGAATGGAACCTATTTTTTAGTCCTAATAAATTTATTGTACGTGTGTATTGGTTTGATTAACAACAATGTCCTTAATTTGGTTTTATTTCACTCTGAAATCTTGTATGACACTGCTTCAGTAATTGGTATTCTTATTCAAATGGACAATACAACTAAAGTAGTTGCTTTCAGTCATTTCACACAAGTATTGATAGAGGCATACTTAAGTAAAACATTAATTTATAGAGTGGTGATTTCCACCCTAAATGATGAGATCAATCTTTGAATTGAATATTAGGAAACTCTTGAGTTTTTAGTCTCTTTCTATATTGTGGGTTAGTCGATTGATACAAGAAAAATAGAAATGGTATGTTCTAACTATTGGACTAATGGTCATGACAGGCAACACTACTATAAGTTGGATAATGAGGAGTTTTACATGGTTCAAGGAAACAACAATGCTGATGATTCGGTTCCTACGAACCAAAATCATCTAGTGGAACAAAATCTACAGTTGAGGTACTTTCTGAGTGTGATATTGAATCCCCTTCTTTGAAAAATGGATTCAGTACTCAAGGAGACCACATATTGAAATATCCTACCCAAATTAATGGTATATTAAATTCACCATGGTTTGATATGGATTAGGAGAGTAATATATATGAAAATTTTTCTTATAAGTATGTAATTTCTGGGATCTCATTCAATGATGTGTTATCTATAGGGATTAAATGAATATGAATTTTAATCAGAAGATATCCATGAAATTAAGGAACACTCTGCACAAGAGTCGATAGATTAGAATTTGTGTCAAGAAAAGATAATAGTTAACTTCAAGGATTGGAAGGGGAAGAATAAAATGGATGTTGTAACTTTAAAAAGGATTAAATGAAACAGGGCTATCAAGAATTATTATCTTAGGAAGTGGAATGTAGTCTTACCTAAGAATACTCTTATTTCTATTATTCCTTATAGAATCGATATGGGTTCCATTCCCTCCTCCCGATATATAGAAGCGTTAGTAACCAAATTCCCTCAGAATGCATCTTCTATTTCTACAATCAATATCACTAAATGTTTTCAAGATTCTATTCTCCCAATGCTGAATCATTTTATTAAGGTTAGTCTTCTTAAAAATGAGGGTATTTATCACCATCATAATTTAGGGATCTAAAATGGAAAAAGGAAGGCTTGGTTGTGAAAAGAAACACTCAATTGAGTTCTAGAATGAGTTCTAATGATATGGGGATTCTTTATCGGACTACGGTTTTCATGAGAGGGGAAATCTTGGACATAAACCTACTACTCCATTATTTTCATAGGTGGAAATATTTATGGGGATAGAACTAGCAAATTATTCACGTTGTTATTTCTATGCACAAAATTCTACTTAGAAGTTAATTATAAATGATAACACTCACAATCCTTTTGAAATTCATGGCTCTATCAGCATTGATGATGAAAGAAAAATAGTGATGATTTGAACAATAGTGATGAAATAAGGATAAATGAAACAACAGAAATCTCAAAAGATTATGGAAGGCCTCAGATACCAATAAATAATTGGGAAATGGAGTGTCACCATAGTGTTAGAGGTGTGAATCTATCTCATCATAATACGACCACACGCTCTTAAGTTTCCTGATGTCTCTTCTTTTGTTTTGTGGACTATATTGGTCTTTTTTGGTTCCCCCTCAGTAGTTCTATTTTTATTTAATAAATTGTTCTTTTAACCACAAACTTTTGTAAAAAACCATCATACAATCAATATAAATAGTATTTTAAATCAATTTGATATAAATAAATCATCCAGATGATCCTAAGTTTATGATTCAAGAATGATATCTCAAAATGAACACCATGAAAATTCCAAAATCAATCATTATAAAGAGATTATATCATTGTTTATGATTTTTATATAATAATTTGAAAATATTCAATGATTTGGATTTATAAAATTTTAAAATTGATTAATATATTCATATATCATAGTGACGAATATTTCATGGACAAAAAATTCAGTGTCTATTTTTGTTAAATAGATTAGCATGGTCTAATAATATATACTTGAAAATAAGGAAATATAACAATATCAATTTATGACTACAACATCAATTATTTAAATAGCATGTTTATTAATTAATAATTATTCAATATAAATTAATATAGTGTTTCCTTAGTCAATATGAAATTCCAAAGATTATTAATGTCCTCAAAGTTTCTAATTATTCAATATTAAATGATAATAATAATAAATAAAATGTTTATCATTATAAAAACATGTGTATAGAAATATTTAGAGTGAATTAATAATAAGAACTCTAAATGGTTGCTTTTATAATGTATAAATTTAACCTCATATCCAATATTTTTCAACATTTAATATATATATATTCCTTAAATTAAATTCATCCTCCATATACACTCATGTTAACACAACACAAATAGTTTGTGAAATTATTTTACCCATATTATCAAAGTATTTCAGAACAATATTTTATTAATTATTTATAAACATATAAAATGCTTATATTCTTACAGTAAAATCAATGATCCATTAACATGATAAATTTAATTGGATTTGAAATTATTTTTATAAGATTATTTATATGGGATAAACGCAGTGGTGTCAATTCAAGAAGTAAAATTGTATCTAAAAATATTGACTTACTAATTCAAAAAAAGACATATTTTACTATTTCACGCTCACTGTGGAAATAAAATATAATAATGTTTTATAAATTCTGGAATACCAATTACCTATCATTCGTATTTACAATATCATATGGAATAGTTTATTTTATTTTACCATCCATTAACTTTTGAATAAAAAATTTCGAAATGGTTTCTCCACTAATTATATCTATTTTTTGTGTCATTTAATTCACAAATAATTAACATTCAAAAAATAAAAAAAAATTTAATAAAATCCTTCAATAATTAATATTTTCAATATATCATGAGGATTCATTCTCACATTACATATATTTTACTATCTATATAAATTCATCCGAATAATGATATTAGAATGAAATTAAGATTTAAATATATCATAAATAATTCCCCTCTTATTCCCTATTCATTTTAGGGAAATTATATATCTAAATTTGATTGAAAAAATCTATTTAATTGTATTAATTTAAATAAAAATTAAATTCTTAAAAGACTTAATTTTAATTATGCATTGTCTTGAAAGAGATTTAGAGGAAATTGAATAGTGATTATATATGTTTATTTTAACAAATATATCAGGGTATTTGAAGGGAATATGTGAAAATTTATTTAAAATCAACAAAATAAATTATAGTTTATGTTTTACAATGGTTATAAATATTATTTTTATTCAATAATAATATAATTTTAATAAAAATGAAATTATAATATACATTTAACATATCAGTAATAACATGATTTTCATAATTCAAAAATTTATAATTGTCATTCAAAAATTAGTAACCCAAATAAATGTGATAAAAATAATAAAAAATGATAATAAAATATTATAAAAGGCATGAATAAATAATAATAATAACATGAAGGAATAAAAATAAAAATTTCAAAATAAATTAAAATAGTATATATGTAATACCCGAGACATTTATGAGAAATATTTTGTTTTTATGTTATATGAATCATCAAATATATCTTTCACTATACAGAACACTAGCTTGGCTTGCTTTACACGCAATCGCGACCTTCGTCGATAGCGTGTGTACTACGCAATACCGGGTTTCACTAAACAACGATATGTTATTATGGACTAGACGTTATGAATATTATTAACTACATTTTGAATTTTATAACATTATTATTTTCTATAACATGGTAAGAGAACAAAATAATTTTTTCATGTAAAATAAGTATTTTTTTAAAAAATGCAGTTTTGCCGCCTTTTGATGGTTCCACCACTTTTAATCTAGTTTTTGACAAGTTTATAAGTTCAATTTCACAAAATAAAATTCTTCTTTGGCATAAAGATATAAAAATTTACTTTGGATAAATGTTTGATAGTTTTCTGAAAACTTTCATATTTTGATGAATAGTAAAAATACGCTAATTTTTATTTAAAAACAACGTTTTTCATTGAGATACATTATATGATTAAATTATAATATTGAATGGTTTTAAAGTATAAATTGAAATTATTGTTACCATTTAATATAATTTATGTCAATAGCATTAATTTGACATTGAATTCATAGGTAAAAACATTTCAATCTTTGGAAATGTTTTAACTTCAAAACTCGTTTTCTTAACAACAGGAATAATTTTAAATTAATTAATGCATCTTATGTATTTTGAATTTTGAAAAATGGACTCCATATTTGGAATAAGTGGGTCCAAATCATATTGGATGACTAAAAGTAGATCCATATCACCTAAGGGTTGGATCAGATTCATTTAATGGACTTTTTTCCATGAAAATAATTTAATTATTATTAAAACCAAAGAAAGTGACAACATGTCACTTTCTTAAATCTTATAAGTACAATAACATTAATTTAGTGATAAACATAATGAAACATAGAACATGAATAGTCTCAATAAATCTAATACAATTATCTACATCATATAAATTTATTTAGAATTTTTAGGGATTAAATAATTATCATTATTTATGTCACAATAGTGATGTTGAAATTATTTTATTAATTAAGATATCAAATAAATGGTTTTAAAAATATTAAAATAAATATTATATGAACTATTTAATGTACTACACCTATTTTATACATACATATGAAATTTTATGAATCTATTAAAGCTTTTAGTTCGAACAAATATTCTCTATATATTTTATTTAAATACAAATAAATGAATAGTGCCAAAATTGACACTATTGTTATTTTATAAAAATACCATATTACAAAATTGTTTAAAAATCAAAAAAAAATTATAAATTATAAATTAAAATTTATATGGTCTACAATGTCATAATGTGTCAAATTATGGAAAATTAACAACACATATGTAATTATTTATAATAATTTAAAATTTAGAATATTATTACGATAAATAAAAATAAATTGATAAATAAGGAAAAATCAAGATGATAATGTATAAAATAAATTTCTAACATATCTAAATTTTATAGGTTGAGGAGATTACAACCCTATCTCATCTAAGCTTCAGATATGAGTCATTTTGGAAGTTTTTATGCGGGGTTTGGATTTAATATAAACTAATATTTCTTATATTTCCAAACGTGCCCCTCACATCGCTTATAAAAGGGCATCTCCTCCCTCTCTTCCTCAAAAGAGATTAAGAATTCAAGCTCGGACAAACCCTACCAAATTCTCTTCCCCACTTCCCTAGAAACATCCTAGAGGTCCTGGTCTTCTTCAAAGACCAATTTTTGTGCCCTAAGAGGAGGTCTCAAAGAGGCACTTCAAAGAAAAGGTAATGTCCGTTACCGATTCTTTCAACTTTATTTCTTCTTCCACTTATTTTTATTTCGTTGTTTCATTATGAAGTAATAACATAAGTATCACTCCTATACTAGTATTTTATTATATGTATGAAACAACCCTATTTCACCATCTATCAATCCTATGGAAAATGAAATCACCACGCGTGCGTACGTACGGAATACCGTCTCCACACCGGGGTGTAATCTATTTTCCACCACCACCTTACTTGGATGTGTATAATGGTGTATATAATTACTATATATGATTATTGTAAAGTGATATTGATTCTAAAATAGTATACATACACTCCAATACAATTCCACGATCATGGGAATGATATCATCGCTCGTGCGTACGTACGGAATACCGTCTCCACGATGTGATGCGACTCGTTCTACATGATCTTCATTGCATAATGATTATATAAATGAATTTAATTGAATGAATATGATATATATTACACTAATACCATTCTTAAAATGAGGTATCTATAACATAAAGATAAGAATAAGAATTTATTCGACAAAACACACATAACAAGTAGCAATGAAATATTACTAATAAGAAGCTACGAATATGGACATATATGATATCATAACAATGAGTATGATTTTGGAATAAGTCAATGACATTATTTAAATAATTATACAAGAGGTTCAGACACTTACGAAGAAAATCAGACCTAAGGTAATTGAAAATCACACGATCTCATTTTTATCTGAGATTATTTAAACTTTGGTACTTACTGGGGTGTTTTTTATCATCCGCATCCATGTTTCCTCAATATTTAATATTTATATCCTTATAAAATAGTTTATATCCAATTTTACCCTTCAGTGAGTTTTTAGTAGAAGATATGAAAGGAGTCTTTTTTCATTTTTCGTACGAGGTACTTTTTGACTTTTCTGACAAAAGTAAGGGAAAAATAATTTTTTAACTTATAAGGCATGAATGGATTTTTAGAACATTATTTCCATAAAGATTCCTTTAAAAATTTTCAAGTTTATTTTCAATCGAATTCTTTTAGTTCAAAATTTAATGAGATGTTAAGAAAGGATAATTTTTTTGAATTAGAAAGGATATTTTCCTCCAGAATGGAATTCAAGTGTTTTATCATAATTATGTTCCATCTAAGATAATATAGGGTTCTGTTTCTATCCCTATTCATACATTGATATAATTATGTTGTGATGAAATTATTTTTATGAATTCCATTATCTTATATGAATTTTTTTATGATGTCACGATGTTTAAGAATCCCATTTTTATTACATGGGTTATGCAATGATGTAAGATTTATGATTTTGTGGAACACATAAGAATGGTATCATTATGAGATGGGTAGGACCTATATCTCCCTCCAATGCATTGGGTAATGATTTATATCTCATGAGATACACATGGATGGAATGGAAGGTTAAACCGGTTGAGTGAAACAGGACTGAAACGAGGAGTGAACTTGGTTCAGAAATGGACTTTGTCTGCTTAGATAGTCTTGGAATTGAGTCTTGACTACTATGAAATGATTTTATATGATTATATTTGTATGCCACAATTCCACAATGCTTCATGTTTTATGTTATGATTATTGGAATTACATTTCACTTCTATGATTTATCCCATGTTATGATCTCTTTTGCAGGATAATATTTTCAAAATGATATGTTCTTATAAATATGATATGTTTGATATTTATTTTGTTCACCCTTACTGAGCATTTGAGCTCACCCTTTTGTATGTTTTCTTTTCCCCAGGTCAGTAAGAAGGATATTATGTAGGATATGCCAAAAAGGGACTCTAGATATGATGAAATAAATGGGAGACAATGTAGATGATTTATGAACCAGTTGTTTATGATTCCCAGTTTCTAAAGACACTATACCTATACGGTCCTTCCATGGTTTTGTTATATGTTGTAATAAGTATGCTTCAATTTTGAAGTAATAACCACATATGTGAAGTATGGGTCGTTATAGCTGGTATCAGAGGAAAGGTATAGTCAACCTTTGGAGACTAGGATGTGAAATCCTTAGTAAGAAACTTAAGGATATGTCTAAGCATAGAACACAATCTTAGTGTTTTAGAAATGGCCATGAATAACCTATGATAAGACCGTAAGTGTAAAATTTTATTCTTAATTAAGTGGTTTTCTTATTATAATTTGTGTTTCTCACATTATTCTTCTTGGTTTTAGTCAATGGCTGGAACCCAAAGGAACCATGTTAATGCGGAAAGCGACGGGAAATGCAATGATTTCCCCCCTGAGCAACCAAACATTATGGGAGCTGGAATGAAAAATCTTGTAGCCATGCCCACACAACTTTCTCAAGCTATGAAACATGCAGGACTTCCAAACGGGCAAAGTAAGGAGATACATTATATTGAATCCTTCATGAGGCAGTTCCCACCTTCATTCAGCAGGTCTTCTGATCCATTAGTGGCTGAACAATGGATCTGTACCACTAAAAAGATATTTTCAGTTCTTCAATGTTCTGAACATGCTAAAGTCATCTTAGCAGTTTTTCGTTTGGAAGGTGATGCTGATCAATGGTGGAATATTATTAAGAATACGAGGCAAAGTAATGAAATTGAGTACATGGAATGGGATGAGTTCAAGAACTTATTTTTCAATAAGTACATCCCTAGTATTCTACAAACAAATATGGAGAAAGAGTTTCTTGAACTAAAGCAAAAGGATGATGAATCTGTTGGTACCTACAAAGCATATTTTACAAGACCTGCAAGGTATGCTTTCGGAATTATTATCCAACCTAAGAGTAAGATTGATCGAATCTTTATTGCCTTAAAACCAAGTCTTCGAAGGGCGTTAGCCATAAGGGACTTCAATAGCTACGAGGAAATTGTTCGATGTTTGCTCAAGGTTGAGATGAAGATTGGTGTAACCCATCAGTCACATGGGTTTAATAAGAAGAGGAAAATGGAATTAAAAGTAAAATCTAAAGACCACACTGAAAATGAGATGAGTTTTCCCTTATTATCAATGTGTGGAAAGAAACATGGGGGAAATCTTCTTATGGGGACAAGAAAATGTTATAAGTGTGGAAAATATGGTCATCGGGCAATTGAATTTTGAAATAATGGGAAGAAGATGTGTAATGATGCAATCAAAGGAAGGGATACACAGAATAAACCTACTACACTTAAATGTTTCAATTTCAAGGAGATGGGGAATTATGCTAATCATTTCTCAAATCCAAGGGTTGATGATGATGATGATTTACGTCAACAAACTCTTAAGGCCAAAGTCAAAGGAAAGTCACATGCAATTACTATCGGCGATGTGGAGTATGACAACGAAGTGGTGAGAGGTACACTTACCATCCACTCTAAAGTAGAAAATGTTTTATTTGATTATGGATCAACCCACTCTTTAATTTCTGAAGAATTTTCTAAGGGTATCAACGTATTACCTCAATAATTAGATGTTGAGTTTGTTGTGACAACCCCTAATGGCACACCAGTCACATCAAAAGTTTATAATTCTTCTCAAATTGAAGTTTGTGGGAAAGTGCTTCCTGCTAATATTGTGATCCTTCCTATAGTGGAATTTGATGTGATTCATGGCATGGATTGGATTTATTTATATGGATCTCATATCAATTGAAAAATAAGGGATGTCACATTTCATATTCCAGATCAATTTATGATCGTCTATTGATGCAAGGATGAACACAACCTTCCAGTGGAAATTTCTTCCATCTTATGGTTTTTGATTCCACTAAATGAACGATGTTTATCTTAAATGGTTGGTTAGAAACTCACAATTAATAATATGTCCATTGTAAGGGAGTTTGAAAATGTCTTTCCAGAGGAATTTTCGGGTCTTCCACCAAATCGTGAAGTCGACTTTTCAATAGAACTCGTACAGGGTGCTTTGCCTATTTCAAAGACATCGTATAGAATGGCTCCAATTGAGTTGCAGGAATTGAAGAAGCAACTCCAAGAGAATCTTGATAAGGGATTCATATGCCCTAGTGCATCACCTTTGGGAGCACCAGTTTTGTTTGTTAAGAATAAAGATTGATCAATGAGACTCTACATTGACTATCGAGAACATAACAAGATCACGATCAAGAACAAATATCCTCTCCCACGCATTGTTGACTTATTTGACCAACTACGTGGAGCTCAATACTTTTCCAAGATTGATCTTGATTCAGGGTAACATCAATTAGGGGTCAAAATAGAGGATATACCAAAGACAACTTTCCGTACAATGTATGGACACTATGAATTTATAGTGATGCCATTTGACCATACTAATGCCCCTGCTATCTTCATGGATCTGATGAATAGAGTCTTTAGAGACTATCTTGATCAGTTTTTGGTAGTCTTTATAGACTATATTCTTTTATATTCAAAGATAAAGGAAGAACATGAAAATCACTTGAGAATTATATTGAAGACCCTAAGAAAAGAGAATCTTTATGCCAAATTTACCAAGTGTGAATTTTGGCTTCAAAAAGTTGCATTTTTTGGTAAAATAATCACAAAATAAGGGATATTTGTGGATCCAGCAAAAACAGAGGTTATCAAAAGGTGGTTGATACCAACAACAGTAACCAAGATCCGATGTTTTCTTGGCTTGGATGGATATTACCGACGTTTTGTGACAGATTTTTCAAGGTTATCTAACCCACTCACCAGATGACTCGGAAAAGAGTTAGGTTTGTTTGGACGGAGGAATGTGAAGAAAATTTCAAAGAGCTAAAATGAAGGTTATATAGGGCACCAGTGCTCACACTCCCACGCAGTAGAGAAACATTTGTGATCTATAGTGATGCATCCATGAAGGGACTGGGGTGTGTTCTCATGAAAAATGATATGGTGATAGCTTATGCCTCACGATAGTTGAAAATACATGATCAAAATTACCCAACTCATGATTTGGAGTTAGATGCTGTAATTTTTGCATTAAAGATTTAGAGGCATTATCTTTATGGATAAAGGTGTGATATTTATGCTGATCATAAAATTTTAAACTATATTTTCACACAAAAGGAGCTGAATATGCGCCAAAGAAGATGGTTGGAGCTGATTAAGGATTACGACTGCTCAATTCATTACCACCTTCGGAAAGAAAAAAAGGTAGAATATGCATTAAGTCGGTAAGACCATGATAGATTATCCATGATGAGGATCACAAAAGATCCAATATTTATGGATTTACAAAGGATAGATCTTGGAATTATAATGAAAGGGGAAAAATCGTATCTTTCTCAAATGAATGTTCAACCATCTATACATGTGAAGCCAACGAGCTTGTACCCTAGTGGTACAAGCTCCTTCTTGTCATCCATAAGACCCGGGATCAAATCCGGGTAGGGGTGAATTTCCGGGGTACTGTAGCAGGGCAATGTAGCAGACTTTAGCAGTACTGTAGCAGTCGTGGAACTGTAGCAGCGGCGACACTGTAGCGGCGGAGGGACTGTTGTAGGTACTGTAGCGGCGGAGGTTACTATAGCAGGTACTGTAGCAGCATGGGTACTGTAGCGGTACTGTTCACTGAGGGGTCCTTTGGGCCAAAAAATGGGCATTCAAGCCTTGTATTCAGGCCACTTGGCCTTGGGCCTTCGGGCTATGTAATGGGTCACCCTCTGCCTAGTCTAAATAGGTCTTTTCTTTAAATAATAAATTGAGGCTTCGGCCCCAACCTTAAAAAAAATCTATACATGTGAAGATTAAAGAGGCACAGAAAGAAGATGTAGAGTTAGAAAAGAAGGTGAGAAATGTTCCTGAATTCAACCTTGATTATGATGGTATAATAAGGTTCAAGAATCATGTTTTTGTTCCACCCATCCCAGAATTAAAGAAGGAGCTACTGTAAGAGGCTCATAGTTATTCGTTCTCTATTCATCCTGGAAGCACGAAGATGTATAGGGACCTGAAAGAGTAATTCTGGTGGGATGGAATGAAAAGAGATGCTGCTGAATATGTCTCATGATGCTTGGTTTGTCAGCAAGTTAAATCTGAGAGACAAAAGTCTAAGGGGATGTTACAACCATTACCCATACCAGAATTGAAATGGGAAAACATCACTACGGACTTTGTCACTGGACTTCCTAAAAAATCTAAAGGCAATAATGATATCTGGGATATAGTTGATCGTCTTATGAATTTGGCACACTTCATTGCTATTAGAGAGGATTTATCTCTAGATCAACTTTCTAGTATATATGTAATGGAAGTGGTAAGATTTCATGGAGTACCACATTCCATTATATCTAATCAGGATCTGAGGTTTACATCGAAATTCTGGAGAAGTCTTCAGCATACTCTCGGTACAGAGTTGAGTTTCAGCACTACTTATCATCCTCAGACAGACGGTCAGTCTGAGAGGACAATTCAAACTCTAGAAGATATGTTGAGAGCTTGCTCTGTAGATTTCAAAGGTGGTTGGGATCAACAACTACCTTTGGTGGTATTTTCTTATAATAATAGCTTCCACTCCAGTATTCATATGGATCCTTATGAAGCCCTCTATGGAAAGAAATGGAGAACTCTAACTTGCTGGGATGAAGTTGGGAAAAGAAAGCTTTTAGGACCTGATCTTGTTGATGAGATGGCAGAAAAGGTCAGATCTATTAAACAACACAAAAGTGCAGCTCAGAGTCGACAAAAACGTTATGAAGACAACCTAAAAAAAGGCCTAGAGTTTGAAGTGGGTGATAAAGAGTTCTTACGAATATCTCCTTGGAAGAGGGTCATGAGATTTGGAAAGAAGGGAAAGGTGAGCCCTGGATATATCGGTCCTTTTGAAATTCTGTATCGTATTGGGAAGGTTGCTTAACGATTGGCACTTCCACCGAATCTCTCTCAAGTTCTCGATTTGTTCCATATATCTGTCCTGAGAAAGTACATACCTGATCCTTCACATGTACTCAGCTCAGAAGTTGTACCACTGGAGAAATATGTTTCTTATGAAGAAAAGCCGATAGAGATTCTGGATCGTAGCGAAAAAGTCATACGGAACTAGACCACTCTCTTGGTGAATGTTTTATGGAGGAACCACCAATTAGAAAAAGCTACATGGGAGCTTGAGGATATGATGAGGGAGAGGTATCCTCATTTGTTTGTTACAAAGTGATGAATTTCGAGGGTGAAATTTATTTTAAGGGGGGTACAATGTAACACCCAAGACATTTATGAGAAATATTTTGTTTTTATGTTATATAAATCATCAATGGAATCTTTCACTACAAACAACACTATCTTGGCTTTCTTTACACGCAATCACGACCTTCCTCGATAGCGTGTGTAGTACCCAATACTGGGCTTCACTGATCATCAATATATTATTATGGACTAGCCGTTATGAATAGTATTAACTATATTTTGAATTGTATAACATTTTTTTTTCTACAACATGGTAAGAGAACAAAATAAATTTTTCGGGTAAAATAAGTATTTTTCCAAAAAATGCAGTTTTGCCACCTTTTGATGGCGCATCCAAATTAAATCTAGTTTATGTCATGTTTATAAGTTCAATTTGAAAAAATAAAATTCTTCTCTGGAATCAGGATATAAAAATTTATTTTGGATAAATTTTTGATATTTTTCTGATAACTTTCATATTTTGATGAATAGTAAAAATACGCTAATTTTTTATTCAAAAAACTTTTTTCATTGAGATAATTTATATGGTTAAATGATAATATTTAATGGTTTTAGAGTATAAATAGAATATATTTTTACCATTTAATATAATTTATGTCATTAGAATTAATTTCACTTTGAATTCATAGGTAAAAACATTTCAATCTTTGGCAATGTTTTGACTTCTAAAACCCGTTTTCTTAACAATGAGATTAATTTTAAATTAATGACCGCAACTTATGTGTTTATAATTTTGAAAAATGGATTCCATATTTGAAATAAGTGGGTCCAAATTATGTTAATAGGCTACTTTTTATTATTGGGAATTATGAATAGTAACTACGGTAAATTTTATTTACCATAGTTAAAGGTTAATCGGGTAATTAAGGGTAAATATGAGATTATAAAATTACCCTAACACCTACCAAAATCCTATTGGATGACTAAAAGTGGATCCATATCACCTAAGGGTCTGATTAGATTCATTAAATGGACTTTTTTCCATGAAAATAATTTAGTTATTATTATAACCAATGAAAGTGACAACATGTCACTTTCTTAAAGATTATAAGTATAATAATTTTAATTTAGTGATAAACTTAATGAAACATAGAAAATGAATAGTCTAAAGAAATCTGATACAATTATCTACATAATATGTATTTATTTAGAATTTTTAGGGATTATATAATTATCATTAATTATGACAAAATAGTGATGTTGAAATTATTTTATTAATTAAAATATCAAAAAAATGGTTTTAAAAATATTAAAATAAATATTATATGAACTATTTAATATTCTCCACTATTTTTATAGAAACATATGACATTTTATGAATCTATTAATTCTTTTAGTTTTAACATATATTTTGTATATATTTTATTTAAATACAAATAAATTAATAGTGTCAAAATTGACACTATTGTTATTTTATTAAAACAACATATTATAAAATTTATTAAAAATTACAAAAATATTTAAAAAGTATAAATTTAAATTTAAATGGTCGAAAATGCCATAAATTTCAAAATTATAGAAAATTCACATCACAAATGTAATTATAAATAATAATTTAAAATTTAGAATATTATTACCACAAATAAAATTAAATTGATCAATAAGGATAAATCAAGATGATAATGTTTAAAATAAATACCTAACATGTCTAAATTTTATTTTTTGATGATATTACAACCCTATCTCATCTAATATTTAAATATGAGTCATTTTGGAAGTTTTTTTGTGGGGTTGGATTTAATGTAAACTAATATTTCTTATATTTCCAAAGGTGCCACTCTCCTCCCTTATAAAAGGGCACCTCATCCCTCTCTTCCTCACACCACATTGAGCAATCAAGCTCAACCAACCCCTGCCAAATTTTCTTCCCCACCTCCCTAGAAACATCTTAGAGGTCCTGGTCTTCTTTAAAGACCAATTTTAGTGCCCTAAGTGGAGGTCTCAAAGAGGAGCTTCAAAGAAGAGGTAATGTCTATTTCTGATTCATTCAACTTTATTTCTTCATCCACTTCTTCTTCTTTAGTTGTTTCGTTATGACGTAATAACATCAGTATCACTCATATACTGGTATGTTATTATATGTATGAAACAACCCTATTTCACCATCAATCCATCCTTTGGAAAATGAAATCACCGTGCATGCGTACGTACGGAATACCGTCTCCACGCCTTGGTGTAATCTATTTTCCACCACCACCTTACTTCGATGGGTATAATGGTGTAAATAATAACTATATATTATTATTGTAAATTGATATTCATTCTGAAATAGTATACATACACTCCAATACAATTCCACGATCCTGGGAATGATATCATCTCTCGTGCGTACGTACTGAATACCATCTCCATAATGTGATGTGACTCGTTATACATTATCTTCATTGCATAATGATAATATAAATGAATTGAATGAATTAATATTATATATATTACACTAATACGATTTTTTAAATGAGGTATCTATATCCTAAAGAGTTGAATAAGAATTTATTCGACAAAACATGCATAACAAGTAGCAATGAAATATTACTAATAAGAAGCTAATATTATGGCCATATATGATATCATAACAATGAGTATGATTCTAGAATAATTCAATGACATTATTTAAATCATTATACAGGAGGTTCGGACACTTACGAAGCAAATCGGACCTAAGGTAAGGGAATATCTCACAATCTCATTTTTATCCGAGATTGTTTATACTTTGGTATTTACTAGGGTGTGTTTTATCATCCACATCCATGTTTACTCAATAAGTAATATTTATATCATTCTACAATAGTTTATATCCAATTTTACCTTTCGGTGTGTTTTTATTAAATGACATGAAAGGAGTCTTTTGTTATTTTTCGTACGAGGTACTTTTTGAATTTTCCGACAAAAGTACGAGAAGAATGTCTTTTTAACTTACACAGCTTGAATGGGTTTTTAGAACATTATATCCATGAAGATTCCTTTAAAAGTTTTCAAGTTTATTTTTAATCAAATTCTTTTAGTTCAAAATTATATGACATGTTAAGAATGGAAAATATTTTTTAAGTAGAAAGGATATTTTCCTCAAGAATGGAATTCAAGTGTTTTATCAAAATTATTTTCCATCTAAGTTAATATAGGGTTCTGTCTCTATCACTATTATTACATTGATTTAATTATTCTGTGATGGAATTATTTTTATGAATTCCTTTATCTTATATGAATTGTTTTATGATGTCACGATGTTTTAGAATCACATTTTTATTACATGGGTTATGCAATGATGTATGATTTATGATTTTCTAGAACACATAAGAATGGTATCATTATGAGATGAGTGGGACCTATATCTCCCTCCAATGCTTTGGGTAGAGATTTATATCTCAGGAGATAGACATGGGTGGAATGGCAGGTTAAACGAGTTCAGTGAAACAGGACTGAAATGAGGAGTGAACTCGAGTCAGAAATGGACTTTTTCCGCTAAGATAGTCTTGGAAATGAGTATTGACTACTAAGAAATGATTTTCTATGATTATGTGTGTATTCTACAAAGCTTCATGTGTTATGTTATGATTATGGGAATTACATTTCACTTATATGATTTATCCCATGTTGTGATCTCTCTTATAGGATAAGATTTTCAAAATGTTATGTTCTTATGAATATGATATGTTTGATATTTCTTTTGTTCACCCTTACTGAGCATTTGAGCTCACCCTTTTGTATGTTTTCTTTTCCCCAGGTTAGGAAGAAGGATATTAAGTAGGATATGCCAAAATGCGACTCCAGATATGATGAAATAAATGGGAGACAACATAGATGATTTCTGAACCAGTTGTTTGTGTTTCCCAGTTTCTATAGACACTATACCTATACGGTCCTTTCATGGTTTTGTTATATGTTGTAATAAGTATGCTTCAATTTTTATTTAATAACCATGTATGTTATGTATGGGTCGTTATAATATACATTAACATATTCAAATTTCAAATATTTCCAATAATGGACAGTATTTTTAATATTAGTGTGCCTACATCAATTTTTTATTTGATAGAATATAATAAAATAATTAGATATTACAACATAAATATTTATTATTTGATAGCCAATAAAATATTATCAGTCATTGTTTGGTGAACAATCCATAATCATTTTTATTAAAAAAATTAATATAAATCTATAGTTATTTATATTTAAAAAAATATGGAAATGATATATTTTATTAAACTAAATAAAGAATTTCCTATTTGAAAATTACCAAATCTTTATAGTATTTTGTGGATATAGATAATCCAAACTATGTTGTAGTTTTCTTATCATAATAAATAATATCGTATAAATTCTATTTCTCATTGTTAAACTGTTTTTTAGATGACTTCATTTAAAATGATGTTATTTACCCTTATAAAATGAAATTCATGTCATATAGTGGGTTAAAATATATTTAAATTCTTTATTTTTTCTCTTTTTTATGATCTTTATACCTAACATTTTATTTTATTATTGTTTTCAGGACCCAATTTCTTACTCATTTAGAAATATTCTCTTAATAAATTTTGTTCTCAGAGATATCATCATATATATTTTATATGTCAGTGCCAATGGATTCCCCATAAGTCTTCAAAACTATCCAACTTGTTTAATAAACTTCTACAATTTACCTTTTATAATACACAAAAATTTATTTTATAATATTTACACATATATTATTATGTTTGAGTCCACATGATATTGTTTTAAAAATGATTTTTTATTTTATTTATCTCTTTTCAATACTGCCTCATAGAAATTTTTATCATTAACAGATGATTTTAGAAATATTTTTCTGGTAGATTTTATAAGTGGAAAAGAGAAATTTTCATGAAAACATGTATAAAAACGGTATATATTTATATACAACAATGTTAATATTTACTGATTAGGAAAAATTGTATTATATAAATAAAATATTAGTTATAGTTTATGTCATATCCCTCGAGGATTTTAGAGTTCATTTATAACTCTTTATCCTATAAATCAAGTAATATAATTGATATGACTGTAGAGAGATGATTTTTAATTCATTATTCATTTAATACCATATTTAATATTGTTCTCTTTCAAACTAAATATTAATAGAAAAAAATATCGTTCATTATATAAAAATGATTGGATAGTTTTTAATTCCAATTTAATAATTTATATCCATTAATAATAATTTTATGATTTTCCATCACTATTATTTTCTAAACAATAGAATTTTTATTTGTTGAAACGTATTTTTTAATTTTAAAATTGATTGACCATGGATGATATTTGAGTAATATTTTGAACTCTAAAATATCATCATCAATACGTTGGTGAAATTCTATTACATCCTCATCAAATAATTATTTATTTTCATGAAGATCACAAGAGATTTGATTTTTTCCCTATATAATTACCATGTTAACATGCATACTCTAATAACTCTACCTTGTCAACTCCATATCAATAATTATTAGGTATAAATTTTAGATGTTGAAACCTTATTTTCTTACAGTTACAGAAACATAAATTATTTCATGATTCTTTTTTAAAATATAATTTTTTTGTTAATGTAATCATTTCTCTTATGGTGGTTTAAAACGAGTATGTACATATTGTTCTTACTGTCCCAGGTTATATCATTAGGTTTGAAACCTATTGAATGAATGTTTTTAAACTTATTAATTTCTTAATTCATTTGATTAGTTATAATCAATGAAATTTAATTCTACCACAATAAAAAAGTTTTACTTTACAAAAATAATATTATAAAACAATAAAACAAACCATGAATTAAAAGGAACATTATAAAAGATTCTATGAAATAAAAAAAATATTCCTAAGGATTTTTATTGTGATTTATAAACAATAAATTTTATTCTAATAAATATTGCAATGAGGTTACCATATAAATTTACTCATATTGATAGTGCATTATATTTTTATTTTAAAATATTTTTATATAGAAGTTATAATAAAACTAACTTTTTTATGTATACATATTTAAAATAAAGTAAGAGTATTAGGTGAATAAGTTCAAAAAATAAAATATAGAGATATAATAAAATGAATCAAAAGATAATTGATGGAATTGTTTATTTAAATTGTTCCATTATCTTTTTATATCTTATAATTATTATCTCCTTTGTTATCTAAATAATTCACACTTACATTAATTTATACAATTTGTAGATTAACATCATGTTCGACACCCCTCCCAAACATCTAAAATTAGGAAGTATCATTTTAATCAATGAAAGAGAAAAATGTTATATGTCTTTGGATCAATGTTTTCTTAAATTATTAACAATAAATATTTTATCATGAATTAATATATAAAAATATAAAATTTGTAGAATTTAATTTATATACAATTTTAATGTATTATACATTATTTTAAAATCACAATTACAACCTATCTCATTAAAAAAATCATCAGTATGTAATCATATAGAGGAATAATTATATAAAGTGAATTTATTTGATAATAATATAAGATAAATCATTTAGTTTTAAATCAAAGAACATTAATAATTTTATTTCAATGTGAATAGTACCTGAATGGATTTAAAAACAAATTAGATATGAGTTATAGAACTATGTCATATCACTAGAGGATCTCCCTAAATCAAACCATTATTGAATTAGATTTTCATAGAAATATAGATTGATTATTAGAACAACATCACTTCTTCTCTCCCATGTTGTATCAATCTCCTCCAAATTGAATATTTTTTATCCCTCTATAATGAAATAAAATCCCATCCTCCTATATATTAATTATATATCAATAAATATATCCTATTTATCTTTTGAAATCTTATTTTCTAAGACTACCCTTCTTTAAACAGCCATTAATTGAATATTTTTGATCCCATGAAACCACAATTACCAAATTTTTTCCATTATTTTGTATCTCAAATATGACATATCAAAATAAATACACACATCAATCCTTTTGAATCTTCTTTAAGTGAATATTTTAGGAAAAATATAACTATTGTCCCTATCATGTAATAGTTATATAGAAAATAATAATTCAATATCATCAAATGAAAAAATAATGACTACTCAATGTTTAATGATTATATGGTAGATCAATATTCATTAATTACCTTATTATCTTCCCTTTCACTTCACTCAAATTATCATGTAGATATCCAACTCCATCAAAATGAAAAAAAATAGTGCATGAATCTGACATCATCATCAATAATGATACAAGATGATAATTACCAATCAATATTATTACATTTACAAAATGGGATAATTATTATATTGAGGGTCATGTTTTATCTATCATAAACAATTTCCCATGAATGGTAAAATTTGATGACACTTACAAACTATGACATCACTAAAGATTTTATAGTAATAAATAGTATGTATTATTTTCTTTTTGATGTTTAAAATTTTAAATTTAATCCTTATATGACAATATAAAGTTGATTAAGAGAAACATGAATATATAATTTCATTTCACGCTAGTGAAATAAGAAATTGAGGCCTAATAAAGTATATTATTTTTTAGATATAGACATCACAAAGACTCAGGGGATGATTTTAGTTCTCTTAATTTTATTCACCTAAAAACCCAATGCCTTTAAAGACATGATTTTATTTTACTCGTTTTTTATACAATAGGCCTCCATATAAAATATTAGAATATTAAGAAAATATATTTATAATAGTTCAAGGAATTGTAAAACCCAAGTAAACCCCACCAATAAACTTCTTCCTATTATTTTTTATTTTTAGTAATACAATCATTTTACAAGGGATTAATTATTCACTTTACTGGGACTATAAAAATAGTGAATTTACATGATAATTGTTACAAAAATTAATGAATATTATACTATACTCTAAAAATTATTTAAACCACCAAAATCTAAGGTTTTATTACTATTAACACCAAAAAAATGTAAAATAATTTGTTGTTTAATATATGATCCAAAATATGTAATAAAAAATTGATATAAGAATGAATTCTGTATGAGATATTATAATAAAATAAAAAATCTCTAGGATAGTAATTTAAATTGATAACCCTGATGGGAACCTAAGAATAACCATAGACGGTTAGTATTCTCATTTAAGTCATGTAAAAAAGTGCCATTCAATATATCATTGATATAGAGAGGCAGTTTATGAGGTGATCAAGAGACACTTAGTTTTTACTCTATTATGATCTTGAAATCATGAAAACTACTAAATTTTTTTCAAATTATTTAATTTGAAACAAAAGACCAATCTTCCATAAAACTCACATGCCATAATTTCAAAAGAAACCCTTTATTCTAAATAACTATATATTAGTACCAATAATTAAATTATTCTTTTTCATCCTTAATTTCTGAATAATTTCAACCTTTTGTATTTATTATTACCATATAATGATAATTTATAATTCAAATAATGATCAATAACATTAAGATCTCACGCAAGTGCTACAATGGCAATAAATAAATGGTTTTATATTAACATGGATGATTTTGTATCACAATGTACCAAATTTATTAATATTTGAGATCATGCAGCTGAATTGATCTGCATATCAATTCATCACAATGTAGTCAAATAATCTACATAGAAAATATTCTATAGAACTTCTTCACATAAATATTTTTCCCTAGTATCCAAATTTCATCACAAATCAACAATGATTAACATAGTCTTTTTACTCACATATCAAAATTTGATTTTTCCATTGGAAAAATCATAACATACATAGCCAAAAATACAATTCACCTAGATGATTAATTCATGCAACACAAATACATATCCTATTAATCTACATATTTTATTACAGATGTATCCAATTGATTTATTTTGGAAACTTCCAGGTAATCAATTTTGTGATGTATCAACTTAACGTAGGTGAATTATTCACACGGTTGATTAATGTATTTGAAATGTAGACATATAATATTATATATGAACTCAATTTCCATACATATCTGATTTTCAATATATAAGATTTTTTTGTAATAAAAATCTTGAATTGCATACATAAATCCTTTATTAGAAGAGACAAAAAAAAATTAGGACAAAACATGTTGGAAATAAATAATTATCAGAATTATATAAATAGTGATTGAGATCAACAAAACATAATGTTTAAGGGATGTGTTGGAACAACACTAGTTGTCAAACAGTAAATATTTTTTTGATTATATCAAAACCATTATGTCAATAAATTGAATATTTTAAAATAGTATAATAGGATTTCATAAAAAAGTAAAAAATATATATGTCTCTTAAATTTTATTTCTCCCCCAATTAGATTGAATCATCTCCAATTCATTGTACTTGAAAAATTATTTGTCTTTTTTAAAACCACCCCGATTTGTGAAATTAAAATGGAATAGTAATAATAAGAAAATAATTATTAATGTAAAACTATTGTTAATGAACAATTTGATTATTATGCTAAAACATAATGAATAATTGTGGAAGGAATTTAGTTCAATAAATAAATTAGGATTTTAAATACAGTTACTGAAATAAATATCTAATAGAAAAATAGAAAAGAAGAAAGAAGTATTCCAATTATTTTCAATCCATGTACAAAATACAAAAACTAAATTCATAAACAAATAGAATTAAAAATTCATTTAAAAAACCTTGACATGTAAATAGGGTGAAAGTAAAAATTGTGGTCAATGTGGAAGTGAAATAATGGTAGGGTCATTTATGGAGGTAGTAAGAGGGTCCATTGGTGATGGTATAACTTCCTTTCAGATCATTAAAATATAACATGATTTTAATCATACACTATAATGTAATTTTTTATGTTTAATAGGGTAATGGATAATAATTTCATGATGGACATCACATGTAACAAATTAATAAGATCTAGTAGGAATGAACAGTGTTTTATTTAATATTCCTATGATATGGTTCCATCCTAGTATTTCACTAATGCTATGGATTCATGATGCATTTATTAATAAGTCTAATAGTTCTATGTGGAATAAAAGGCATCATTTATTTTTTGTTTTGGAACCAATATATGTATCTTAAGGAGAATTTCGTAGAAATCATCTACCACATAAATTAATCAACGAATTTTCACACATTTTTTCAATTTGGGAAATATGTTACATGTATAACTCAAGAATAATCATAAATTACTATATATTTACTTGCATAATTGTGAATAAACCACTTCCTAACATTCATCTAAAAGAACAATGATTACTATAAGAAAAATAATGAGGAGAAATGATCCTAATATTTTTCTAATTAATTGATTAAGCATCATAGTGAACCATATATAAATATATTTCAGAATGTTCTCCATGCACACATTAATAATGATATATATTCCAATAAAATATAACACTTTTCTATCCAAACTCTATAATTACTCTATTAAACTCTAAAAACCATCCGAAAAAAGAACTAACTTGATGCTAGGAATGTTCAACACTAGTAGACATGGAATCATGATCATGTTTGACAACTAGAATAGGGAAAATGATAGCATTCTTATCATGTTTAACTGATTTAATAGGCATTATAAGTCTATTTTTAGTTAGATAATTTCTTTTAATATATAAATAAATAGTTTTATATTCTTAGGATTATAAACTATTTTCCACATCTACAAATTTAGAATACACACATTTAATATCCTTATAATTCCTATATAACATGTTTAAAAACGGTTGATAATTTGTCAACAGTGGATATAGACACCTAAATATTATTCCTTTAGTATATTTAGAAACATATATTATCTTCTTTATATTTCTATAAGATTCATCAAAATATTACCCTATTTCATTTTAGGAAATATATTTTTCAATACCAAGATACATAATATACTAATTGTTATATGGAAAATATATCATACATTTATTATTCAACACATAGTTCAACACTAATATAAACATATCAAACCACATGTATTGAATAATAGATCATTATTATTTTAATTTTTAATGTATCTAGAAAACACCATTAGAAAAATTTGGAACAACTAGAGGTTCAATGATTGAAGAGGCATAGCGATGAATCATTTAAAAGAATTAGAACAATATTATCCGAACACTGTAAAATGTCTGAATACATTCATTCATTTCTATTATAAATAACATGGTATCACTGACAACATCTTGAGACTTACTAGATTAAACCATGGGATTATTTTGGGACATGTATCTCTTTGATTCAACCACCTCTCTATATTCCATAAATTGAAACATGGTATGATAACCATCTTTTAGATAACATAATAGATATTTAATCAATTAAGGATCCAGGTTTCTTACATGAAACACAGTTTAATTAATGGGTGATAATTCTTGATGAATTCTTATTAGATCTAATTGGGCTTCCATAATATCAAAAAAATTACTAAAATCTGCCTTTTACATAATGGAAGCCTTTATTTCTCATATGTCATCCATAGCTGGTGTTTTCCAATTTTTATAATCATTTAAATCTTCTTTGATATTATCTATAATATTCACAATTTTGAAAGAAAAATATTTTTGTAAGAAAAAATAAAGAAATTCCTAATTGAAAGTGTTTTCCCAAGAATTGGTGGTTTTGAGGGAAAGGTGGTGTATTAGAATGATAAATAGTCTCTATAACAGCATTAATATATATATCTACAAAAGTAGCTGATCCATTAAAAATTATAACCTATTATCAGTGGTATAAATCATCTTTAGGTCTTACTTTACTATCATAAACACTATAATTATTCTTATGTAGCCTATATTTTGGTATTATAATAGTTGACATAGAAATTAACTCATAAATCCAAACACCTTCAATAAATTCAACTACATATGCTCTTGGTATATGAAATAAATTCCACTGAGGAAAAAAACTGTTGGAAAATGAGGGTCTATTTTGGTTACAAATAACTCATGTACCTCCCTAGTAGGAACCATCACAATAGGTGTTGGATCCCTTTCTAGTGAGGTCTGTGAAAAATACTAAGAACCACACTGTCTGGAAAAATGGGCTTCCGAAAAATCATTTCATAGCTATTTTTATTAATCACAAAATAAATTTTTAGGATGTATATAGACATATATTTCCTGAAATAATATTGTTTTTGTATCTCCTTCCCTATATTAAATCATATTATAAAAAAATAATGACTACACATTCCTCTCATATGGTAAATCAACTACAGTATTTTTCTAAAAAGAAGCAGTTCCAAATAACAACATGAGTAATTTTTCCAGTCCAAATAAACTAATTCTAAAATATTTACAGATTTTATGAATTATTATTTTTCTGAATAAATTAAATTAAATATATATCTAGAAGTATACACAAGCCATAAATTTTATTCCATACAGTGTTACATCGAGTATATCTTTCATGGCAGGCTAAAATGAGTTTCAAAAAATCAGAATTACTTATTATTATAATTATTCAAATATAATTGTTATAACCATTCCATTATTCTTATTTATATAAAATTTAATAACTACAATTTAATATTACATAAAATGGTTTTATATAATGAAAAATTATTTAATAAATGTATTTAATTTATAGATAATTCATTTGATGTTTAGATAATTATATTTTTTACAAAAATGATTTTAATTCGTTAAATATAAAAATATTGAAATTTGTATTTATATATTTTTTAAAATTGTTTATAAAATGAAATTTAATTTATTTAAATATAAATGGAACTTTCATCTTGGTTTTAATTTTGGATAACATTATACAATGACAAATGATTCTATGAAAAGAGATGAATATTAGTTTTTATTACAATTTTTCTTTTCATTTAGAAAATATAAAAACCTATAATTTGTTTTAGAATGTATTTTAAATTAAAAATATATATATTATATATATATTATTATAAATATGATTATTAAAAATATTTTTAGTGTTTTAATTTTTATATTTTGAATTTTACACGTTTTTTTCTTTTTCACATCGCAGAACATTTTCAGCATTCATGTGTGTTTA
Organism: Viscum album; assembly: GCA_963277665.1. Taxonomy (NCBI): domain Eukaryota; kingdom Viridiplantae; phylum Streptophyta; class Magnoliopsida; order Santalales; family Viscaceae; genus Viscum; species Viscum album. The sequence continues at coordinate 811,144,134 of OY728161.1, read as the reverse complement.
ATTTATAAAATAAAATTTTCTTATTTAGAGGGTTGAACATGGGAATATAATTCCATATTTAGAAGAATAATAATTTATTTTATATAATATGGTTAAATAAATGTATTGTCATAAATATTACAATATAAACCACAATTTCATTACTAGTATTATGGTTAAAATAGAATTTTGTGCATTACATTGCAAGTGGTAAAATTATTTTTCCAAAAAAATTGTGTTTCATTTAAAAACTTTTATTTAATATTTTGAATAGTTGGTAGAATTTTTTTAATAATTCTTTTTTTATTCATAGTAGATAAATTATTTTGGAAAATAAAATCATACATGTTTTTATTGTGATAACATTAATTGTAAAATTTAGTAAACATAAATACTAATGAATTGTATCATTAAAAAATTGGATTTATAATGGTGTATGTTGGGGTAAATTTCATCATCCCTCTAATAAATTTTTTATCAATTTTTGATTTAAATGGGTTGGAATTTACATCACAGTATTTTTATTGTTGTGACTATTTTAAAAATGTTACTACATAGCCACTATAATATGACACCTCTCCCCCCCACTTATACACACATCATAGGAGATTTTACATTAACATTACATGTTAAAATAAATCCCCAAAATCATTTTCCATGTTATATATCTTTTTATATCTCAAAATACCAACCCTATGGTCCTTATTATTAAATCCAATGGCAGACATTCTAAATAAATTCAATATACCTCAACAAATCCTTTTTTTATGTTATTCTGTTACAACCTTCATTCAGGTATTAAAAAATCAATTATTGAAAACCATTATATAAAATATAATGATATTTTATTATAATTATTATATAACATATATTCATCTCCTCTTCCATCGAATGATATTTAAAATCAACATTCATGTGTATAGAATACTACTGCCCCATAAACAGCGGTGATTATTTTTCATTTTATTTTTAATTGGATAGTAATAATAATTTTTTCATATGAATATATATGTTAGTTAAAATAGAATTATACTTAAGTAATTATTATAACACATATAAAAACATACATTCCATTACATAAGGGATATAATAAATTCGTTTGTGTGTATGGTGGTCTACCGCCATGTGAAGCAATGTGATTATTTTGTCTCTGAAGATTTTCATGGTAGGTAATTTGGGAAATTTTATTTAATACATATGATATATATGTAATAAAAGTTATTCAATAATTGTACTATATTAATTACTGTTCATTCACTTCACTGATAGAAAAAATAGAAACGATGTTCATGTGTATGTATGCCCTACTATCTCTATGAACAATGTAATTTATTTTATACCTCTATCTTTTTGTGATTACTCTATATAAATATATATTGTATGTATACAACATATATATCATTGTTATAATTTAGGATTTTATTCATAAAAAATCATTTTATGAGGTAAAAACACTAATCCATAACATATGTGAAAAATGAAGAGGTTATTACCTGAGACATGAAATAAACAGATAATTGTAAATAAAATTTTAAAAAAGGTCATTAATAATTCATATATGGTATGACATATAAAACTATTATTATGTATTAGATAAAAAAGGATATATATATATATATAAAACAAGAGGTTCAAACATGAAGGATGTTAGTTGTGACTTAAGGTAAGGAATTTTCATCTCGGTTTTTATATATGTTTCATAAATACCATATTCAAAACATTATCATTTTCGTGTTGTATATTATAAATAAGAAAATATATTTACCCATATAGAATTTATAAATTATTAAATTTAAACTATATAAAAGGTATCACATCCTAAAGTATAGAATATTTTAGTACTGTATGTAAACCTGATAAATACATGAATCTGAAATTACAATTGAAAATAGAAAATACATAACGTGTGTTCATTGAGAGAACCATTATACCTCCTAACATATCATTGAATATCAATCAACAAAAATTTCAGTGTATCTTGGTGAAAATGAAACATAGAAATGAGGTGATCTCATATGCTTGTTAAGGGTTAGAGTATAGAAAATGTTGTCATGAATAAAAAGTAAAAAATCAATATAGAATTGGAATAAATAGAAACACATTCAACTTATTGAATAAACCGAGGATATTATGTATGAAATTATTGATGAAAAATTAAATACATCCAAATAATCACATGATATTGAAACATACAAATAGATGTTGTAAATATTCCAATAGTCACATGGGAAATAATAACTAATATCATAATTAGGGAACACATAATAAAAATCATCTGAAATAATTAAAAATAATAATACGATGGTTTAAATATGTGTGTATAAACCTATCAAATTTGTCAAACATATTTTCCTCAATATACTGTATGATGCCTCTATGTGGTAACTATAACTAATCCAAATGAGTTATGTACTCTGTCAAATGCATGAATCATATGAAAGGGGTGTAACATAATAAATATATAAATTAATATCAAAAGACTCACATATTTTATATAAGTACATCCCCCAATCAAATAACCTTATTCATAAACAATAATGAAGTATATTGTGGATGGTAATACAACTAAACATCCTCAAAAATATGATCTTAAACCATATACTTTAATAATAAGGATGATATCAATAAAATATATCCTAAATTTACCACAATTGTAATAAAATATTTATGTAGTCAATTAATCGATTCACCATTAAAAATGTAATTCAAAACCCTTAATGAGAAATAATCCATTGGACATTTAAAATATGTTTTTAAAACACATTATTCACAATATAATTATAAAAATTTTATTTCAAAAGAATATTTCAAAAAATGTGGAATAGGATTAAAACTTTTGAGTGGTCCAAATGTTGATAAATTTTTTTCCATGTCATACATATTATAGGAATGCTTCAATTAATTTTGTTTTAGAAATATCCAAACATGACTTTTTTAGAAAAAAATCAAAATTCCATTAAAAACAATATAAAAATTAAAAATTGGTAAAAATAAATTTAATTTTTAAAATATAAAAGGTTAAAAAAATTAAATAATTTTTATAAAACAATGATTTTGATAAATAATGATTCTTGACCATAGATAAAAATAATGATATTATTTCATAAAAACATATTCTTAATCCTCTTAAGTAAAATTTTTTGTAAACATTGGAATATTAGAAGAAAATATTAATCTATTAATATATTTGAAGAATATAAACTTATTTTATGAAAAAAAATATAATATTTATCCTAAGGGAGACTTATACTATAAAAATTCTGAATAAGATTAAATTATGAAAGAAAGTGTTACAACTTTGGTAATGTTTGAAACATAATCCATGTGAATGAAATAACATCAGATGAATAATTAAATACCATTAATTAAAAATGATACGTGATAAAAAATTTCAAATCAGGAATTATTATACCCACATTATAGAATATGTAGTGAATATGGCATTTGTATCATAAGTGTAAAATTGAGATTAGAAACCCTTAACTGAGGTTCAACTTTTTCATATGTCTATAAACCTCATATAATGAAAATAATTGATAATTATAGAAAAATTATAAATAAATAATTATATGTATAATTTCATATATGATTTAATTATATTATTTTTTCAACTGCTAATTAAAAACTCTGTGTTAAAATCACTATTACACATGATATTTGCATAAAATTTTATGTTGGGTTCAGTTCAATATTATTTTTATATTTATCTTATCATTGATACATAATATTCATCATGTTAATTATTATATAAATCTCATTTATATTTATTATATATGAATTCATATTAATCAATAAAAGATAGATACAGAAAATGGATTATAATATTAATGGAGATAGTTGGTCGTACCTAGGCATGAATGGTGTTACCATTTTCCTCAACTGAAGGAATGAATGAAAAACAAATATTAATTTTATTTTACATGTCCATTATTATTTATGTATGTCATTATTATTAATAATTTCAACCCTTAATAACTTCAATGTAAAATTAAAATAAAATTAATTTGCATCGCTACGTAGAGGAATTAATCCACGTACACACATGAGCTATGTTATTTATTTAAAATTGAACAGAATGTAAGAATTTATTACTGATATTATTTATAAATAATTATTTATATATCATAAATATCATATATATTCATTAATTTTTACATTAAATAATTTCATGTAAGGAGTGAGTGAAAAATGAGTCATGTCAGTTTATGAGGTGGTAGTCTATAATACACACAAGTGGCAATATCATATCCCTTATGGAATGTGATGTAACAATGAATATGTTTTATAATTATTATAGAACTATAGTTTCAAAATAAATCTCATATACATATGTTAAATACATTATTATATCTGGACGTCAATGGAGGTTATGAAAAAAGAATTGCATTAGTTCGTGAGGTTGTAGTCCGTCAAACACATGTTATACAGTTATGAATCCCATTTTATAGAAGTGGACATGGATAAGGGTAATAAAATTAAAATAATTACATTAAATTATATAGGATATTATTTTTTATTATATTATAATATTTTAAGAATATTTTAATAAAGTGGAATAAGAAATAAAAAACTCACATTAAAGAGTTCTACCAATTTTTTTAAGATCCTCTTTATGTGTATATAACAATATTTTCTAGGGGGGCCTAGTCATCCAAAGAAATATATGGTGAAATAATTTAATTATGTATGGTATATTAAATATTCTCGTTTGATACAAATGGTATTAGAATTTTGAATATGTGAGGATAATAAATGGACATTTAATAGTGGGGAAGAGGATAGAAATGAAATTTTTAAAAGGGTAATGTGATAGACATGTTTTTATCCACACAAATACATCTAGAAGAGTTTATTATATAACCTTATAAATTATATTGTGTAAATAATTCTGTAAAATTTTATTTAGAAATGGTTTATTTTTTTTAAACTTTTTTTATATTCTACCCTCATATTCCCCAATAAACTCATTTTAAGCGTCAACATCATATATAATTATTATAATTTCACTACTAATTATGGTAAAATATTATTATAAACTTTTTAAGTAATAAAAATAATTCTGACTCTTAATAACAAAATAATTAGTTTAAATTCAATTAATAGCAGTGGATAAATTATGATTAAAATCAAATCACATAAATTCATAGTATGCGGTTATCTAAAAAAATTCTCACAAGAATATATATTTTTTAATTTCAAAATTTATTTTTAAATTGAAATTAATGTCCTGGATCATTTAAATATTAATATATTTTAACTAATGTTACATTAAAAATCATATTTAATGTAATTTTATATAATTTAATCAAAATGGATATTTTCCCAAAAAAAATATGTATTCTTTCTTTACATCCAAAAATTAATTTTTTCAAAAAATATACAAAAATAACCCAAATATAATTTTGACTTATAGATTTTAATTTTTTTAAATAATATGGATTTTATAGGGAAAAAATATGTTTAAATTATGTTTTAAAATTTTTATTAAACTTCTTTACCGACAAATATTTTTTAAAAAAATCATTATATCCTCTTTAAAATGCATCATATTTAATTTATAATTAATAGAAAACCAATAAATTTTTTTTATACATTTTAAAACTACTTAATTTTAATAATTTATTTATTAATATTCTTCCCTTATGAAAAAAACAACTATGTTATAATGTTAATGTTTAAACATAATATTTTAAGAGAGTATTATGTTTGGATTAGACTCGGTGTTGTGTGCATTGCATGCTACTGAAGTAATTGAATTTATTTAAAAATAAATTTATCTTAATTCCATGGGGTGTTGTATTCACATTTATTATTGGTTTTTCTGGTTACATTTTCCTTCTAACATGATCTACCTCTTTTAAAATATCAAGTAGTTACGTTATAAAACTATAAAATAGATTGTTTCCTAACAATTTAATCAATATCTTATTAAGCAAGGGAATGGAATTTGAAAATTACTTTTGGAAATACACACCATAATAATGTCTAATAAATAATCCTCTTGAATATATAGAGGATGAAGCACAATGTTACTCTATAATTACATATAACTAGGTTTCCATATAGGATAGTAGTATTGGGAATTAAAGATAGGGAAATTTATGAAAAAAATGAATAATAGAAATATATATAGATCATTGATCCTACGAAATTAATTTATTAATGAAATGTTAAAATCTTCTAAACCATAAATTTTCTATGATTTAAAAAGATATTTTATTCAGTAAATTTTATGATTAAAGGATAAAAATTGTGTTTCAATATCATTTCTTTAATGTTGATGAATTATATTAATATCATGATAGATATCACCAAAAAATATACACTTGTTACATATTTTAAGAATAATTTCATAGTTTTATTGAATTATATTTCAATCTCCATAAATTTAAAATCAAGGATAAATTTTTTATTCCATTTTCCAAAAAATTACATATAAATAGTGATTGAGATTCCTAAAAGAGTAACACTATTTGGATCTTGTATTTAGTAAAAAAAATGGTTAACAGTTGTTGTCCAATATAATACATTAATATATACTAAATCTAATGTGACTAAAAAACCCACTTATATACATTTCATAATTGGAAAACACTAATACTTATTAAAATAATATGTCTCTCTATATTCAAAGTCCATACTTTTAAAAAAATGGTAAAAAATTAAAAATTATATTCCCCATTCAATATAAAGTGTATATTAATGTCAATATCCAAATTTTTAAAAACAATTTTCATAATAAAATCATTATAAAATCTTGTAATCTTCTAAATAGGATATCATTTTTTCAATATAATCCATAAATATTTAATTACTATAATCATCAACAATGATGACTAAACCATCAAACCACTAACCAGTTTTATGGTCACCAACAATATTCCATTAATAAATGAATATTAACTCATAATATTTCATGTGTTAAGAGTTATACTCCCATAATAAGTATTTTCTAATTATTTCAAATTTTCAACAAATAATGTATCTCAATCATTGTTTGCGTTAAAAATATGTCATCAAATACTTTAAAAAATAATGTTTTAATACAATCCAAATAAATTTTATTATTCCTATAATGAGGATATCATTTATAAAATTCTATTTAAATACCAATTATAAATTCATATTCAAAAACGTTAATCATTATAACTTGGTTGTATCAATAAGAAAAGACTTACAATTATCCATTATCTTCATTGGGTAAACTACCTTGAAGCTTGAGAAAACAATTGGTGTAGTTACCCATATAAATATAGTTTAAAAATTGATCAATTTACAATTCATTATATACCATTCAATTTTGAGTTTGTGGAACTTTCTCTCTACACTAAAAGAAAAAAATCATTCATATCAATAAAATAAAAGTTTTTTTCTTTCAAAAATTTTCACATGTGGGACAAGAGTTCATTACATTTTTCCATTGTAAATATTTTTATTTACCATAAACTTCTTCATACATTACAACCTTTTCAGCTTCATTTTGTTTTACATTTATAAATTATCTCTCCATATCCACTCATTCATTGGAGGAAACTACTTTTCTAATAAGATCACCATAGAATATTTCAATTCCTTATATACATTTTCTTTTTTATATTTCGTGATTTCATTTGATTAAAATAATTGATCTCTATCTCTAGAGAGAAGATAAATTTCCATGAAAACATTCTACCTCTCATTACTTATCTATAAAATAAATATCTCCTCGATTGAACTTATACATTTCTCTCCTAAAACAGGATTATCAATCCACTTGAATGAAGGAGTTTTCAAATTAATAAGGAATCATAACATTTTTACATAATGGTATAGATCATAAGGCTTTTATATATGGGAAATTGTATTACACGTAATGTATTCATCTTCCCCAGTATTGTTATAATTTCCTCCTTCCCACCTGTAGATCTATGTTCATTATATTACAAATAAGAAAAGGCCATAAATGTGTTATGTGTATTAACATGGTACCCAATCATTCCACATGGCACCAATTATATTTAATGGGATACTTTATACTAGATAATAACAATATGAAACATTATGTATAATCCCATTTATAGAAACATAATTATAATCATTAAAAAATTGATTGTTATTCTCATTAAAGTAACTTTTTTTTCATTAAGAGAGTTTCTAAATAATAAAAATATATTCAAATCATTAATAATTGTTTGTAAGAAATGTAAATTATCCTATGTATATCCCCAATAACTATAAAAATATGATTGTAGTAAGGTGAATTATAGTGTACCTAATAAGGCTTAACTCATGCTCAACCAACCTTTTTTGTGTTATTACCCATACATATATCTATTCTCGAGACACATCATCATATAATATCTAGACAGGGGATTATATCTATAAATAACTGCATAATCATCATATAAACAAGAAATTTAGATTCTAATAATCATTTATCATCAATGGAAATCATTGGGTTATGATCCATAATAATGCTTTTCAAAAATCTAGTACTAATTTTTTTACTAAATATAAACATATTCCATCATTAATGACCATGAAATTAGTAACATGGAGAAGTAGTAAATTTTATTAAATTGGAACATTATTCCTTATATCATATTAAAAAATATTTAATAGTTTATTACTTTTGGTAAACTAGATACATACCTAAATCTTGAAATATAATTTAGATAAAAATATACAAAAAAAATCATTTTCGAATTATATTATAACTCAATTTCTATCCCATCATATCAATTCGGAAACATATTATAGCATCATTGGGTATATAAAACATTAAAAAGGGGTTATATAAGATCCTTAGTAGTGGTATGTTCATAGTGAATGCTATCAAGAGAAAATAATCACAATCAATATAGAAATTTGAATAAAACAAATTCATGCCATTTAATCAATAAAATGAGTATTGTATGGAATAAATAATTTATGGCCAAATAAATACATATAAATAATAAAAAGATATTAAAATGTATACATAGATTTTGACAATTAATAAAATAAAAACATGGACATAAATAAAAAATCATGTAATGTCCTAGAACCGGATACTATAGAATGGTTCCCCAAGCTCGGCTGGCCATAAATAAACAGGTTTATCTCTCGAAAAGATGGAGGTAGCTGACTCGAGGTGAGGGCCAAGGGTGTGTCTATGGGAAACCTATTGCCTCTTATCATAGTGTATCATAATAATATTAGTCCTAGAATTATTAGATTAAGAAATAAGTAATTCATACAATAGGAAATTGTAACTAAAAGGTGAATAATTCTAAAAAAAATCTCATGTAGATGTAATGATGATACATGTAATGTCTATTATATGTACACAATAGGATTCCATAATACAATACGAAGGGTGTTTCGAAAATCAATAATATAAAAACTATCCAAACAAACATCATGAGCCTCAGCTCGGTCTTATGATCCTCTTATCATATGATGCAATCAAAAACTTTTAGTAGGGTTCTTTCCCATATACATACATGTTGACATATTATATTATCATGTACCAATGGCTACCTCAGATAATTAAGAGATAAAATCGTATTTGGCCACCATTGAGAGTGTCTAATTCTATCATGTTACTAATTATATTATAATAAAAGTGTGAAGGAAGAAATAAAATATATAAATAAACTATTGAAATTAAAGAACCCATAAAGGTTTGGGTTCCCAAGGAAACTCGTGCTCTACTACCCACTTTAGCCTTAGCTGGAATGTCTTTGAAGAAACCGTTAGTCTAGTATCAATTAATAATCATGTTTAATTTCATAAGTATTCCTTATGATAGGGAACATGGACCAGTGTCCCCCTTAAATGATATGTGGTTAATGATACCTAACCCAGTCATCAATCAAATGTACCATAATGATAGAATCCATGATTTTCATTTGGTTTGGATGTTTTGTCACATCAATCATTATATTTAAAATTCATTATGAATATAAGGACACCGCCTTAAACATTACTTATTGTTGAATTAAATTAATAATTCGCATTGAGGATCTTTTTAGGTATAGAGTTTTATAGAATTAGGACATAACTATTACATCTCAAAGGTTACAAAGTAGACACATCTACTCAGCTTCAATATTTTTCACAAAAATAATAACTCTTGAACAAAAGAGTCATGTATAGTTCTTTATTTTAGACAGCCTGACATTCCCTCGATCCCATCCTTGACCCTATTCAACTTTTTGTCCTGTGAAAAACATTTCAAAAATCATGGGATGAACATAAAAATATCAGTAAGGGTTATAACAATACGGAAAGAAAACATTAGTCCATGTATACATAAGAATCAATGAAATCATACTTTACTCATAAAGCATAAGCAATTTAACATACCTCATGAAATCATAAGGTTTATGAATAAGTCAAGACATAAAGGTAACTTAAGGAATTCATAACATGCTTATGTAGGGAGTAACCCTCATGGTTATGTTTGAATACCCATCATAGTATATTCCCTAAATCTCTTCGTAGAAACCTTAGTGTTTAACCCCTTCGCGTTACCCAATGCATTGGAGAGCTATATCGGGCCCACCGACCCTTAGATTATCACGGAACCACCCGTATTCATAAACAATGCCGAAGAACCATAACATAATCATAGAACACAACTTAATAATAAAGGAAAGATAACATTCCCACACTGTAATAACAAATATAACATTTTTAGATATTGAAATAATGAATCCATTCTAAAATCAATTTTCAAAACCATTTAAAACATTTAATAAAGTAATTTTTGAATCCAAGTGTCCCATACCAAAATGATGATTTTAATATTTTAAACCATTAATATCCATATAAACAAATACTTAAAACCATTTTGAGAACATGGATACTAATGATAAATATTTATAAGAATAAACCATTAAAACATTTAAAGCGATATTTTAGTTAATGGGTTTTTAACAAAATGAGAGACACATGAATACGATAATTAAGGAATAATATTTAATCAGAACTTTATAATATCATGAGAATAAAGGGATTCATGATATATTATTCCAAATGATAGTATATACACCATATAAGAGTGAAATGGTGCATAACAACAATGAAGTCTCAGTAGAATTGTAAAATGAGATGAAATCCCTTATAAAGAATGTATACTTAAATTAAGGATAAATCAATATAATAATTATGTGTAACAAATAAAAATACACCTAATATAAGTGGATATTCAGTTTAAAAAAACCAGAGGTCATTCACACATATTCATAGGATGACATATTCAATAACTACAAGTCGAACCCAATGAAATTGAAATAGGGTTAAGATGTTCCCTTGGTAAAATTAGATAGCCCAACGACGTCACTTTAAAATTCATAACATTAGTTGATGAGAGAGAAAATGATATCTCATCACATGGACATAAAATTTACATCAATAAAGATATATAAGAACATATCCCACAACAAAGAGATGTATATTAAAAGACATAAAAAAATAAGTCTTCTTAAAAGTGGAGTGTGAAGGGTTCCCTTACCGATTTGGGAAACTTTCAAAATGTACACCCCATAAAATAAGGGTCATAGAATGAAGATGTAGCTAACCATAAATGATATTATATAATACAAATATTAAAATAATGGGCAGTACATACACCACAAAAATTTTAATAGTGGCCAATGTACCATGAATCTCACGGGAATAAAAAGTGAGATGAAATCCCCTTATGAAAATTCGCCAGCCTAACGACACAACATAAAACATCCAAAAATGGATTGATGAGATAAAACAGGGTCTCTCATCATATTAAAATAAGATTTAAATAAATATAAATATAATATATCGTCCCCTAAATAAGAAAGATGAGATTAAAGTATGTTACATAAAAAGAGTACTTAAAATAAAGAGAGATGTAGGATCCCTTACCTTAAGTCCGACTTGCCTTGTTCATTTCATTATATTCTGGAATAATAAACTATTGTTAGTTTATAATTTCATAAGGACCTCCTATAATGTTTATTATTCAATTCATATGACATATTATAATTTTATAGTAATTACTTAATTATGTGAGTTCATATCAAATGTTTTTGTTGGTGTTTGGTACATGAGTCAAAAATGAATCGTGTTTGAAAAGAATCGTCCATGTAGTTATAAGTACATCATCGCCAGAATAGTATTAATGATTTAAATATAATATATATCAAGTACATATTAATTTTATACAATTACTAAACATTTGGATATAAAAAGAAATGAAATGCACCGTTCATTGAGACGGTAGGCCATACGTACGCATGAACGCTACTTTCATTACTTTGTCATATTAATGGAACTAAAAATAATTGAGATATATATATATATATATATATTATAATTACAGTATAATATATATGTTATATAAATCACATAATTTCATTAATTTCATTCTTTATACATTCCATGTACTGCATGAACGAGTCACATCACTTGAGGGGGTGGTAGTCCGCACTTCCGCATATGAAATTATCGCATTTGCACAACATGAAAAGAATAAAGGTATTATTTAAATATAAAATACAGAAGCATATATATAACATAAATACCATATATATAATATATAAAATATAGTGACATCATAATGGCTAGCTTTAAATGTGTTAAAAAAATATTGAACAATCATTGTTTCGTGATGCAGTAATTCACCATCCACAAAAAGAGTATGTTCATTAACCATTAGACGGATGTGTAGCTCCAATAAATCTTATAAAAATATCATAGTATATTTAAGATACTGGTGTTGTTACAAAATAGAGTAATAAAAAGTGTTTAGGGGGTTGGAGAAGCAAAATAAAACAAAAGAACATAAGAGAAGACATTACCTTTAAATCGGGTAACTCCCTTTGGTTTGAACCAAAAGGGTTCCTTGAAGAGATTTTTTCCTAAGGTGAGGCTTAAATGATGAATATAGGGATTTGGATAGATGAAATGGGTAGGGTTTGGCCGATCCAAAGGCTTGAGAGGTTTGGGCAAGGATGTAGAGGTGGGGGACTTTTATAAGAGGAGAGGAGGGGCACTCATGGAAAGTCAAGAAATGTTACTTTATTTTAAAACATGTTTCGGATTTTAAAGGTCCCAAATTGCTATATTTCTAAGATAAGGTGATAAGGGTTCGAAATATACTCATACAATAGGTTTATTCCAAGTTTATGTCTTAGATGTTACATTACCTTTTCATTTTTTTAAATCGTTCATTAATGAGGTAATCGCTGCATCATCATGATGTCATAAATAATTTAATTTATTTAATGTATAAAAAATATATAAAAATAATATGATGTAGGAAATATTTTTATCTTTCAAATTACTATTTATAGTCTAAGAGACCGTTTATTTAGAAAAATGAAAATTATTTTACTTAGGTGTTACATACTTTGGATACATTTTCCTTTCTTTAAAATAAATATGATAAAAGGTCACTATCACAATAAAGTGAATCCATGGAGTCCCAAGGTTGGAACAAGGCATACCATGGTCGTCCAAGACACCAAAAATATCATTAGGACACATGTTGGGGTCATTTTATATTTTTATGATATTATTTTCTTACCCTTAATTACCCGATTACTAACTAAACACGATAATTAAAGATAATTACCGTCGTTACTATTAATATAGTCCAAAAAAAGTGTTAATTACATAATTTGGATATTATGATTAGAAATATTTAATCCATTTTATCAAATTCAAAAAACATAACTTGTAGTAATTAATTTAAAAGTAAATCTCGTTTTCAAAACAGAAGACGGGTTTTTAAGAAGTAAAATTTATCAAAAGATTGACTTGTTTTTACAACCAATTGAAAAGTGAAATTACTTCTAATGAACAAAATTGTATTAAGTGATAAAAAAATAATTCAAATATAGTTTAAAAACAATTAAAATGACAATTAATATATATAAATAAATTGGATGAAAAGCAGTTTTGAATAAAAAACTGTATTTTTCACTATTCATTAAAATAAGCATTATCAGAAAAATACCAAAAATTAACCCTAAGATAAATTTGATATTTCAAATTCAGAAATTATTTCTATTTTAACAAATTAAAAACATATATGTTTCATTAATAAATCATATAGTTAATTCCCACTATCAAAACAAATAGGCGGTTTTTTTGAAGCAAAATCTATTAAAAGTTTGGCACTTTTTTTGTTCATTTTCAAAGTGAAATTAATTTTAATTACCACCATGGAATTAAATTGTAAAAATATATTTTAATTAAACATTAAACCCAATTAAAAATATAATCGAACCATATATTTAAATTAGATGAAAAAACCGTTTTGATATTTTTCACTATTCATTAAAAAAATGAACATTGTCAGAATCATACCAAAAAATTATCCAAAGTAAATTTCAATTTTCCAATCATAAAGAATCAATTTATTTTGGAAAATGGGGATTATAAAACATAAAAAAGGTATATTTATTAATGGATCGCCATCAAAAGACGATAAAACAATCTTTTAAAAATATTAGAGTATTTATTCTTAAAATTGGATTCATTTGGATTTTAAACCTCAAACATTTGTTAGATAAATGTAACAATATTTAACAAACATATGTAATAATTTTGTAGTTATTTCTTTTCATTCCCTCCATTACAATGGCTAGGCGTTAACTGTTATAATATTATTATATTATTAGTGTGCAACGTATTATTTCAAAGAAACTCGTTGTTGCGTATTGGGTACGCCATCGAGCATAGCATTCCATTTAACATAATGTAAACATTTTATTCACAAATATTGATAAAACATAGAATGTAATAATATTTATTTACCTTGGATGTTACATCCTTACCCCCTTTTCGAAATTGTGTCCTCGCAATTCCAAAATTGGGCTTGGAAACTTCATTGAATGTCCCACATCAGAACAAGAGTCAGTAAAACTATCACATTAAAATAAAGGGTGTGAAGTACAAAGGTCACCTGAGTTAACCCATACTAGGATTCCAAGTAGTAATATATGGATTTGGAAGAGAAAACAAAGGGTCATGTTCTGATGGAGAGTTATAGTAAACATGTCTAGGAGAAATTTAACCATAAGAAAATCACAAACTTGTGATGGGTTAAACGGTATTTGATTCCCTATTTGGAAATGTTAACAGACAAAATTTTTGTTTTAAGTTACTTGTCAACGAGGAATTTATTTTTTACCTTCACTAAATCATAATGAAGCATACTTACTTGTCATGTAGACCTTCAAATTTTACTATATTTCTTAATCAAACTCATATTTTCTCCAAATGATGAGTATTTAGGAAGACTTGTTCACATGAAGAGTACTATAATAAACTTCGTGAGAATCAACTAATCCACAAAAGTGAACTATATATTTCACATGTCTTTAGATATCAACCGAATCAAAAAAAAATGTTTACTACAAGATCAGATAATACCCAAAATGGGTACTTTTTTTACATAAAGAAAAACAACTCCAAATCTCCAAAATTTGTCAAACAAAACCAAAAGTTCAACAAAGACCATTCAATAAACATCTATCCATAAAATTCATCAAAGTAAACCAAACTAATATTGAAACCCAAATCACTAAAGGATTTAATCACATAGTCTCCTAAGATAAATCTTAACATTTTTCTCCAAAATAACATCAGTTACTCTTACTGTCTCATATTGAAAAGTAATTAACCTAATCACATATCCTCCATGATAGACTAATCATTTACATTGATAACCCAAAATCAACTTAATCTTAATTCATAAAATCATCTAACTAAAAATATTCATTCAAACTAACCAGGGACTTCACGTAGTCCAGTGGTAGGCGATAAATACCAGTTGCACTTTGGTTGTGGGTTCGATTCCCGTAGCTTCGTCCAACGTGACGGGTTGTCACAAGGTCTGTGTGTTGCCCTTTTTCCAAAACTATATAATTCTTAAAACATCCCCCCAAAAAGAGATAAAATATTCAAAAATAAACATAAGATATTTTAACCATAATGGTTATCTAATAACTTCCATTTTGAAACCCAAAATGTATTAACTAGTAATTTCCTCAAAATCAAAGATAATATAAACCCAAATGGTTATTTATAACTATATCCACACAAGAAAAGATAATTATTCCATGAATAAAATTTTCGTATATCAAACATCAGGGTTTCTATAAAAAATATTCTAATGTAACCCCATCATCAAAAGAGACTTAATACATCTAAGAATTTCACCATCCTAAAATCTACCATAACTCTTGAATCTCTTATATGTTGACTTCTTGCTCATTAAACATTCTTCATGATCCATTAGCCATTCCTTTTCAACTTATTCTAAAATAATTATTCCGTACAAAAAAAATCATGAATTATATCCTAAGATTCCAATAATTGGAAAACATATGTTAAGAAATAATCCATACCTTTCATTGGTCAAAGTCAGTTTCTTAATCCTCAATCGAAATGGAATTAGTTATTGGTAAATGAATATTTGTATGATCTTGGTGACCCCATTCCTGAAACTTCTTCGTAGGACATGTGTTTGCATAATGACCATGCACACCGCATTTAAAACCATCAATTATTCCTTAAAAAATAACTTCTTCCCCTTTCCTAGAGTAAACTATATGCTTCCTTTTTTCATGGAAGGTTCTTGAATTATGACCTTCATTTCCAAATCTATAGAATCTTCCTATCCCTTTGAAACATTTTCATATCTGTTTCCTTCCACATATTTGACATGTAGGTTTTTGAACATACGTACCTTTATGATTATTACCTGAACTACCGTAGGGATTTGTTTCTCACATATACGATGCCTTATAAAAATCACTATGGTTTAAGTGGTCAATCATGACTCCAGATAGTTAGTTGAGGATAACCACAAGAGTTATCATTGCAGCTCCAATATCATTCAGCTTTTCTTTCATAAAACTGTCATAGTATTCATCAAATCCACTATTACATTGGTGCCTTCTAGATCCAACCATTTACTCATACCAGAGCGGTTAGTGTGAGTATATCAATAAAATGATCATATAATAAAGAGGGAGATAAACACCAATATATACTTATCCAAGATATCTCAAACACATTCTAACATTAAAAAAACAATGACTCCATCTAATATACTAACCATTGTGGTTATACACAACTTGTAACTTATTCATAAACAACACTCTAACCTCTAATATTATCTAAACCGACCTATGATACCAACTATAAGGACTCGACCTTAATAATTACTTATTATTGAATTAAATAAATAATTCACATTGAGGATCATTTCAGGTTTACTGTTTTAGAGAATTATGTCATAATCATTACATCTCAAAGTTACAAAGTAGACACATCTACTCAACTTTTAGTTTTTTCACAAAAATAAAAACTCTTGAACAAAAGATTCATGTCTTGTTCCTTGTTTTAGAAAGCTTGGCATTCTCTTGATCCCTTCCATGACCCTATTCAACTTTATGTCCTATGAAAAACATTTCAAAAAACATGGGTTGAGAATAAAAATCTCAATAAGAGTTATAACAATACAGAAAGAAAACATTAGTTTATGTATACATAAGAATCAATTAAATCATAATTTACTCATAAAGCATAAGCAATATAACATATCGCATGAAATCGTACTATTTACGAATAACTCATAGAAATCATAAGACAAAAAAGTAACATGAGGCATTCATAACATTCATACGTTTTGAGTAACCCTCGTGGTTACGTTTGGAATACCCATCAAAGTGTACTCCCTAAATATCTTCGGAGAAACCGTAGCGTTTAACCCTTTCGCATTACCCAATGCATTGCAGAGCTATATTAGAATCACCCACCCTTAGTTTATCACGGAACCACCCGTATTCATAAACAATTCCCAAGAACCATAAAATAATCATAGAACATAACTTAAGCACAAAGGAAAGATAAAATTCCCACATTTGAATAACAATATAACATTTTAAGATATTGAAATAATGAATCCATTCTAAAAACCATTTTCAAAACCATTTAAAACATTTAATAAGGCGATTTTTGAATCAATGTATCCCAAACCACATTGAAGATTTTAACATTTTAAACCATTAAAATACATATAAATAAATCCATAAACCCATTTTTAAAACATGGATATTAATGAGAATTATTTATAAGAATAAATCATTAAAACATTTAAAACGATATTTTAGTTAATGATTTTTTAACAAAATGAGAGACACTTGAATATAATAATTAAGGAATAAAATTTAATTAGAACATTATAAAATCATGAGAATAAAGGTATTCATGATATATTATTCCAAAGGATAGTATAGACACCATATAAGAGTGAATTGGTGGATAACAACTATGAAGTTTCAATAGAATTGTATAATGAGATGAAATCCCTTATAAAGAAGGTATCCTTAAATTAAGGATAAATAAATCTCATAATTATGTGTGACAAATATAAATACACCCAATATAAATAGATTTTATGTTTAAAACAACCAGAGTACATTCAAACATATTCATAGGATGACATATTCAATAACAATAAGATGAACCCAAAGAAATCGAAATTTGGTTAAGAAGTTCCCTTGGTAAAATTTGACAGCGTAATGGCGTCACTTTAAAATTCATAACATTAGTTGATGAGAGGTAAAATGGTAACTCATAACTTGGACATAAAATTTACAGAAATAAGTATATATAATAACATATCCCAACATAAAAAAAATTAAAATTAAAAGACATAACAATATAAGTATTTTTAAAAGAGTAGTGTGAAAGGTTCCCTTGCCGATTTGTGCAACATTCGAAACGTACACCCCATGAAATAAGGGCCATACAATAAATATAAAACTAACCATAAATGAGATTATATTATACAAATAGTAAAATAATGGGCAGTACATACACCACACAAAAGTAAATAGTATCCAATGTATCATGAATCTCACGGAATAAAAAGTGAGATGACAATCCCCTTATAAAAATTCAGCAGCCTAACAGCACCACATAAAACATACAAATATGGATTGATGAGATAAAATAAGGTCTCTCATCATATTAACATAAAATTTACAAAAATAGTAATACAAAAGAAAATCCCCCAACATATGAAAGAGGATCTTAAAGTAAGTTACATAAAAAGAGTACTTATAAATAAAGAGACAGGTAGGATCCCTTACCTCAAGTCCAACTTGCCTTGTGCGTTTCATTATATTCCTGAATAATAAACTATTGTAAATTTATAATTTCATAAACACATCCTTTAAAGTTTATTTTTCAATTCATATCACATATTATAATTTTATAATAATTAGTTAATTATGTGAGTTCATATCAAATGTTTTTGTCGTTGTTTGGTACATGAGTCAAAAATGAATCTTGTTTGAAAAGAATCGTCCATTTAGTTATAATTACATCATCTAAAGAATAGTATTAATGACTTAAATATCATATATATCTAATGAATATTAATTTTATACTATTCCATAACATTTGGATAAAAGAGAAATTAAATGCACCGTTCATGGAGACGGTAGGTCGTATGTACGCATGAACGATACTTTCATTTCTTTGTCATATTAATAGAATTAAAAATAATTGAGATATATATATATATTATAATTCCAGTATAATATATATGTTATATAGGTCACATAAGTTCATTAATTTCATTCTTTATACATTCTATGTATTGCATGAATGAGTCACATCACTTGAGGGGGCGGTAGTCCGCACTTCCGCATATGAAATTATCACATTTGCACAACATGAAAAGAATAATGGTATGATTTTAATATAAAATAAAGATGAATATATAAAACATAAATACCATATATATCATATATAAAATAAAGTGACATCATAATGGCCACCTTTAAAGGTGTTAAAAAATATTGAACAATCATCATTTCGTGAGGCAGTAATTCGCCATCCACATAAAAAGTATGTTCTTTAACCATTAGACGGATGTGTGTGTAAGTGTAGCTCCAATCCGTATTATAAAAAAAATCCTAGTATATTGAATATACTGGTTTTGTTACAAAATAAAGTAATAAAAATAGTATAGGGGGTTGGAGAAGAAAAATAATATCAAAGAATATAAGAGAAGACATTACCTTTAAATCGGGTAACTCCCTTTGGTTTGAACCAAATGGGTTCCTTGAAGAATTTTCGGCCTATGTTGTGGCTTCAATGATGAAGAGAGGGATATAGAGAGATGAAATGTGCAGGGGCTGGCCGAGCCAAAGGCTTGAGAGGTGTGGGTAAGGAGGTAGAGTTGGGGGCCTTTTATAAGAGGAGAGGAGGGGCACTCATGGAACGTCACTAAATGTTACATTGTTTTAAAAAGAGATCCATATTTCAAAAGACCCACATTGTTATATTTATTGGATAAGGTGCGAAGGGTTCAAAATATATTCATCCAATAGGTTTTTTCCAAGTGTAAGTCTTAGATTTTACATTATCTTTTCATTTTATTTAAATCGTTCATTAATGAGGTAATCGTTGCATCATCATGATGTCATAACTAATTTAATTTATTTAATGTATAAAAATTATTAAAAATATACTATGATGTGGGAAATCGTTTTATCTTTCCAATGACTATTTATAGTCTAAGATAACGTTTATGTAGACAAAGCTAAAATTATTTTACTTCGGTGTTACATACTTTGGTTACATTTTACTTTCTTTAAAAAAATATGATAAAAGGTCACTATCACACTAAAGTGATTCCATCGGGTCCCAAGGTTGGTACGAGGCATAACATGGTCTGAATAGACACCACCAATATCATTAGCACACATGTTGCGGTCATTTTATATTTTTATGATATTATTTTCTTACCCTTAATTACCCGATTACTAATTAAACACGATAATTAAAGATAATTAACGTCGTTACTATTCATAATGTCCAAAAACAAAAGTGTCTGAGTTACATAATTTGGAACTTCTAATTCCAAATATGGAATCCATTTTATCAAATTAAAAACACATAAATTGTAGTAATTTATTTAAAATTAAATTCCATTGTGAAAATAAAAGACGGGTTTTTAAGAAGTAAAATTTATCCAAAGATTGACATGTTTTTACGTCTAATTGAAAATGGAAATTACTTCTAATGAAAATAATTGTATTAATTGATAAAAACATAATTCAATTATACTTTAAAAACAATTAAAATGACAATCTAAATATATAAATAAATTTGATGAAAATGCAGTTTTGAATTAAAATCTGTGTTTTTCACTATTCATTAAAAAAAGAATTATCAGAAAAATACCAAAAATTAACCCAAAGCTATATTTGATATTTCAAATTCATAAATGATTTCAATTTTACCAAATTCAAAACATAGAAGTTTCTTTAATAAATTATATAGTTAATTCCTACTTTCAAAACAAATACCAGGTTTTTTGGAAGCAATATATATGAAATGTTTGGCACTTGCTTATGTACATTTTCAAAGTGAAATTAATTATAATGACCACCATTGAATTAAATTCTAAAAAATTATTATAATTTAACTTAAAAACCAATTAAAAATTTAATCTAACCATATATTAAAATTAGAAGAAAAATCAGTTTTGATATTATTCACTATTCATTAAATAAAATGAACATTGACAGAAACATACCAAAAATTTATCCAAAGTAAATTTCAATGTCCCAATCATAAAGAATATGTTTATTTTGACAAATAGAGATTTTAATATTGTCAAAAGTTAGATTTAAAAAAGGATCGCCATCAAAAGGTAGTAAACAAATATTTTAAAAATATTAGAGTATTTATTCTTAAAATTGGATTCATTTGGATTTTAAGCCTCTAACATTTATTGGAAAAATGTAAAAATATTTAAAAAAAAATATGTAATCATTTTTTAGTTATTTCTGTTCATTCCTTCCATTACAACGACTAGTGGTTAACTATTATAATATTATTATATTATTAGTGTGCAATGTATGATTTCAAATAAACTCGTTGTTGCGTATTGGGTACGCCATCGAGAATAGCATTCCATTTAAAGTAATATTAACATTTTATTCAAAAATATTGATAAACCTTAAAATATAATATTATTTATTTACATGGGATGTTACAATGAAGCGAAGAAGGTACTAGTTATTCTTTATTTGGAATCTATGTATAACTCTATGGATATTAGGAAACAAACACAATAGAATCCTATCCATTGAAATTCATATATGAACCATGCCATCACACTAGGTGTGGTATAACATCATTGTCGATGAGTCCATCCTTGGATGTCTAAAAAGGGAACCCAAGTCTCACTATTGGAATATATATATATAATTTTAACTATGATTCCTTACGTGGAAGTCCTTATAAGGATTCCATGTTTCACTGAAGCATATAATATTAAATCCATTGAATCAATCATTTGTAGTCTACTAAGGGTTCCACGTATCACTAATAAAATAATAGGGAAACATCCAAATCATTCATTCCATGGAGTTCATATTTAAACACATGTGTCACCGACAGAATTTGATTACATTAAATCAATATCAATTAATTATTTCAATTGAAATCACCATAATCATTTAAATTCACCCTCACCCACAATGATGTTTGAAGGAAACAGAGAAAAATTGAATTCCTATCCTTTTAATTAACTGACATGGGCATTTCATTGTATGGGAAACTCAATGTTAAAAAATAAAATACAAGGGAAATTACTAGGAACTTTTTTCCATTCCTACTTTTAATAAATTCAATTTATATTACATATTGAAATTCAATAAATCAATTAATATCCAATAACAAGGGATAATGACTCACTTTATGATTGATCAATCCATATATCACACACGGTGTTCCATTTAACTAAGAAACACACCCAAATTAGTGGTTCTAAGTTAATGTTCATGACCTTAATTAATTCATCAATAGTTTTTCATTAATTAGATAGATCATCCTTATCAATTTTAATAAATAATTACATTCCTTTTCAATTAAATGTTCATAAAATCAGGCATCTGGCACAACATCATGTATAAAATTACCTTGACATCATGGACATATCATTTGACCACATACCATATGATTGTATTGGAGTTCTCATCCAGTATCATCATCTGATTCTACTCATACCCAGAGAAAAATTACTAATTAACAATGATCCCTCGAATATGGAACATTATCTTTCACCAAAATAGAATATTATATACCAAATAGAATTCAGAAAAACACTAAATGAATTGATTAATCTCTAGAATAGATCCAACGAGACAATCTGCAGTCGATTCGTACATTTGAGTGAGGAGGGGGATCAAATTCTATTAATTAGATATAGATACATCTATAAAGATTCTAAGTTAAAATGATGGAGGATAAAAGTAAAGATAATCTGGATTAAATATGTTTTTAAGGGGAAAAGGATAATTTACCCAATATTTCAATGGTCTCCTGGCTTTGCCACATGGTTGGCCAGATCATGCTCCCACTACATTAATAGGGGCACCACACATAGGTATTGCACATGATTTGATAAATCATTCACATAATGTATGTCATCCTACATTAAAAAATTGTAAAGTCCACCACATTATAATGTTCTAAAATTAATGTGATTTTTAAATCGGGTGGTGATCTCGTGATATCTACACAGGTCTCTCATGTATTGTTGAAAACATGGGTCATACCCATCACGGTTTCTACTAATCGTGCAACCAGCCTATTTCTCCCCAAAATCTAGGTTTTTTGGATCTGAACTAGCCATGGACACCCCTAATACATATATAACCTCAACGGGAAATCACACTACAACAATAATAATAATTTAAACATATAATGGATGGAAATATATTCCATAACTAATGAGAGAACAGGTTTCCTAAAAACTTCATACTATAAATAAATTCAATCATAAATTACCCTCTCAAGGGTTTTCCAAAATAACCAGGGAATAATTCCACCCACTAAGAACATATATCAGCCTCCCTCTCCACGATCTGGTCATATAAAATTCCATTTTTCCATATTAAATGCACTATAGTAACTGATTAGCCTTAGAGAACCTTCTTTATCCTATAAATGATAGAAAATGAATTCTTTTAAAAGGATTCATTTACCTCTATCTCAACATCATCATGGGTAATTGATTATGATGGATTGTAATGATAATATATTAGATAACATACATGCAAGACATTATTCATAGACTGCTAACTTTGAGGTAAATTCAACTGTTAGGAAACTAACCCACCTATCTATATATTATTTAAAGAATCGACATATCAAGGGGAAATTTTACCCATTCTCTTCATACTCCAATGTAAAAACATCTGTTAAACACATAAAACGACTTAGTCCCTCACCACAAACTACAGAGGTCATCAATTGATATTAGTGTATTATTTCATTTGGGATAGCACAACAGAAATCCACTTATGAAACGATTAATCAACCTTTATATTCTTCTACATGAGATGATGTCAAATCATAGTTTCCTATACCACCTCTAACCATCACATGGGTGAATAGTATTTCCTTCCATAAAAATGGTCATAAGAAAAAAATCATAATTTACAATAAAAGATATTGTTTTAGGGAAACTCAACCATTGTTATCTCCCTCTCCTAAGAGCCCCAAAAATCTAGCACGCATGCTTGAAGAAAGTCCCCATAAACCAATATCATGTGATCTGATTGGCCATCAGTTTGAGGGTGGCATGATATACTCAGAACCACCATTGTACTGAATTCCCTGTACAAAAAATTCTAAAAATGTGAGGTGAACCAGGCATCACTATTTTAAAAGATGGTATGAGTTTCCCAGTGAAGTCATATTATCTCATGGATATAGAATCTCCCATGCCAATCAATTGAAAAGGTGTCCATGATAGGAAAAAATGAGAATCCTTTATGATCCTATAAACAAAATCACAAATGGAATTAGTTTCACAAGGTGACCCATATAACCCAGTCACAAAATCAATCACAACAATCATCCCATATCAACATTTTAATGGGAATAAAGTATAAATGTTTGTTTGGTCATTGGTGTTACACCTTCACCAGCTGAAAGTTGCAACAACTCATGAAGAAAACCATCTACATCACATTTTCATACCCAACCACCATAATTTGCATTGTAAATCCTGATATATCTTAGTGATGATAGGGTGGAATTTCCATGATAATAAATGAATTTCTCACATCATCTTCTCACTCATTTTTTCAAAAATTCATACACAACCATGAACACAATAAATATCATCCTTACCGATGGTCCAACTAGAAGGAAAGTCATAACCTACAACACACTACCATATGACTAGTCCCTCATAATCTAACAGTATACTCATAATCACTCTATCCAATAGGTTATATTTCAATGAAAATGATTATATACATGTCTTACCTAGAATCTTATGAACCTCCAAGTGTATTTTAAATAAATATTCCATATGCATCAACTCAATTATGGACTACTGAGTTACCTATATCTTATTACTCCTATATAGTGAATCTGAAACTACATTAATGTTTTGAGACATATAATAAATCCCGATGTCAAATGAGTATAGGAATTCCACCTAAATTAACTACCTTGGATTTAGATCATGGTATGTAAATATTTACATTCTGATTTTGTTGTTTGTGAACATCACAAAACCCTCACCTTGTAAGTAATGTATCCAATAATGGCCTAAATTATTAACAAAAGTTAACTCATGATCATATGTTTGTTAATTCCTATCAGGTGGTCTCAATTTTCAATACCATTATGTTATGACTATATCCACCTCTTTGAGAAATTCTTCTTGACCGATACCTAATGAATTATAATAAATAGTGTAACTCTATACTAGTTCCATAAATAAAATATTGGAATTAGATTAAATATACCTTTCATCTTATCAAAGGCTGCATGATTTTTATTTTACCAACCAAATATCAAAACCCATCATAGTCAATCCTATGAGTGGAATATCGTGGTGTGATAATTCATGTATAGAAAGCATGTAATATCCATCCAACACCAAAAAATCTATGAATCTCAATGAAAATTTTGGGATTCATCTAGGAAATTGAAAATCTCATATTATATAGCTCAAAATATACTACTTCCTCTAAGATAATGTGACCCAAGATGATATGTTTATCCATCCAAAAGTAGGGCATTATGATTGTATAACATAAAGGAGGATTTGTTATTATATGCAATTAAATATACATATACTTGGAATTGTTATTTCAGTTGTTATAATACACCATGATAATATGAAATAATACCAAGATAAAAATAATCCATACATGAATGGAAGTCTTGGTTCATCATTTCCATAAAAACTAATGGCGTATTTGAAGGAAAGAAAATCAAAACCAAATTAACATATTGACCACACCATATACGAATATTTGTATAGGGTAATTTTGTAGATCCACCATGCACATTAAGATATCCATATCTCAAATAATGTTTTATAATACACAAGCTCTTCATAGATAAAGAAAATCATCATTTATCCATGATAGAGGATATAGATACAAAACTATAAACTGGAAAAATTTCCAGTAAGCCAATTAAACGGTATCATCCACTTTTTAGAAAAATGGACTGACAAATGCCTCATTGAAGTATTGGTTTAGATATACCCCTTTTCATCTAAATCATCTAGCTTCATCTTATAACCATGGATATTAATATTATCCATTATGTATGGGAGAATTTATACTGGTGTAGCTCTTTAAACTATCTTGATAGGGAAGTCTACATATCTCACTAGTGTAAATCTCAGAATATCATCCTTCAAAACATATATCAATTGATCAACCACTTGAGGAAATATTCCTGATGTGGTCCTTAATAATCCAAATATAAACTCACAATTTTATATTCCATCCCACCCCACCCATGATTCTCAATCATAGTTTGGCATTCTTAGATATCACATTCACCCTTGTGAATAAACTCTATGCCCTCTGGTGATGTGATGTTCAGCAAATAGTGACAGAAAAAAACTAAATAATTAAAGGTGAACAACTAGTTCATCTCGATCATTATTTCAAAACCATTTATCTTGAGGATAAAGATGCCTCATACAAAGTGACACCTTCCGATCATAGTGTGGAAATCCCATCACAGACGTATATTCTATATTATATTTAAAAAAATTATCAAGTGTCATAAAGCCATCAGAACATTGAACCTCAATTTTAAGGATCTCTATAATAGGAATAGATTTAAATATATAATAATATTCTCTACCAAAAAGTGTATATGATAAAAAATATGATACTAGAATAGTACCACTCGTAGTTCAAGGTTTGTAATTCTGGTCCCAAGTGTTATATTCACTCGGTAGCGATGGAATGATATGAAGTTTTATGCAATATCCTGAATACCATAATTTTGTCTCCTCTCCTATTGTAAAAAATTTATGTTCTGACTACTATGGCCAGGACCACCACCTCTGCCTAATTATCTAGTTGTAATCTATCTTCTTTTATGATGAGAAGCCAATGACCCAACTTATGGACATGGAGTCAGTTTAAAACATCAATAACTAAATTCTAGAGGAAATATTATGAAAAATCAAGTTAGATTATTCATCTTGACATAGGACTGGCACTTGACTGGGTCGCTTAGGCACAAAGGACATGTATGGCTAGTTCTATCCCAATGGAGATTTATCACATAGACACCTAAGTTTGTGATATATATACTAAGGATACTACCTTTATTCTCCAAATAACGCTTCCTACAGAATTTTGATGTAGCACCTGATATAGGTTTTAAACCTCCTTGAATCACACCCCCAGCCTCACTTAATTTATGCTCTAATATAAGCACATGATTCACTATTACCTAAATGGTTTCCAGTTGAATGAGATTAACATGATATTAGATGTCATACCTGGGACCATCTTAAATTATAGAGCATTTGATAAAATATCAACCATCAGAATTTGTGTGATGCATTGCATCTTTTTCTAACAGTCTAAATAATTATTGTAGGATAAAATGCTCTACTCCATGTTCATGAAATCATAGTCTTTATCTTCCTTCAACTTATCAAGATAAAATTAAACATATAAGTCCATATGAAAATACCTATATAATATATCTTGATATTTATATGCCATATTGATCACATATCAACATCTATTAGTTGAATCATGAAGAATATAAGTGGCATACTTTACCCTCCTCACAAGATGTGTCTAAAGATGATTGATGATATGCATCAAGGCCTCTATTCCTACCTCTATATCATATTTTCCACCATCCCCTGAAAACATGGTTTTATGGTGTTGGAGGAACACTTCCATCAACCCTTCTATATTTGGGGCTGGTTGTGGTGCTCTCGAATTATTCTTCATGAATTCCATAAAGCCTTAACCTAAGTAAACCATAGATCTCATGTATGGTATTATAACTGGTGACTAGTCATACCCTGATATAATCTCCACTGCTTTCTCAATGGATGACACCTATGGGGAATGGTCTCCTCCACCCTCTTAGGATGCGACTAGATGATTTTGTAATGGAATAATAGAAAAAATTACAATCTCAAACCTCATATCATGATTCAAAAACATCAAAATGTGGAGATATTTAAATAAGATAGGTACTTGACTTCCCATATAAGAGAAAATCCCCTATAATGGCTCTTTGAGTATAGTGTAGGCAATGAATAGATCATATTATAGGAAAATATATATCATACTACCCTATTATATAATTGTCTTTCTATCATTTTATCTACTCCAATAAATTTTATTTTTCATTTCATTTCACTTGATTTTATATTCATTTCACATTCCATTTAAAATTGTTGAACTAAATGGTGTGTCACTCCCAATCCATAAGGGCCCATAATCACCATAAACTGAAATAGGGGAGCAACCTAATCTATACCATAACATGTTCAAGACCATTAATCACATAGTCCATGACTCATCATTCCACAAATGGATTCTTAGGTTTTCTAGAGTAGAATAATCGTTAAATAATATTTAGGTTAGAGCATGCACTCTAACCACTAATATATGTTTTTTCAATCCAAATCATAATATATCTATCAAGAAGTATGTATATAAATAATGGAACATATCAAATGTTACTGAAAACATGAATTGTATAATATATGGAATGACATAATGCATGAAATTTGTTTTATAAAAAGTGACTAAAATGATGCATGAGATGGATTACCCTCATCTCATCAGGATGAAACTAAATAGAACCAAAAATCCGATCTATAATTACATCACAATTCAATTGAATCACCCATTAATAGAATCAGATAATATATACATGGAAAAATCCAAGAAAAAATTAATTTTTTCATTAAAGAAATATTGATCTACGACCATCAACAATTATTTACCAAATTAATATTCCTCCTAATCCATTTTCTACTATCTCCAAATAGTAATGAACACCATAAAAGACCTTTATGAGAAATATTTCCAATTTCCAAAAACATATTCAATAGAAAGGTTCCTTGATCTCATATGGACACATGACATCAGGAACATATCCCCAAATGTCAGATGCTACTAACAAGATATGATGGCCTAGGGTTTGTATTTGGGGAGACTCTACCCTCTTATCATAGTGTCACATTGAAATATTAGTCATTAAATCTACAACATAATTAGTAAATAAATAAAACAATATATAAACAATAATAATAAATAAGTAATTCTTGATGTAATATCATGTGAAATCGATGATGATACATGTCATGTCTAAAAATATTCTCAAAATGTTTTCCATTCAATAATAAAATATGGGTGAATAAAATATAAAAAGTAAAAATAACCATATCGAACATAAATATCCTCATATCATTAATGTTAACATATGACCCTATGTAACAATCATAAACTAATAGTAGGGAACATTCCATGTTTCATACATTCAGTTATATAATCTTCATGGGTACCAAAAGGATCCTGAGTAATGTTTAGGATAAAATACAAGTAATCCACCACCAATGATGGCTTATTCTATCAAGTTAGTGAATATGTAACAATAATATTGGATTTGTAGTAATAGTATATGTAAATAATTTACTGAAGGTAAACAAGTCATAATTATCTTGATTTCCATGGACACCCATCCTCTACTGCCATCTTTGGCCTTATACCAAATAGGTAAGAAAAAATTGTTAGTCTTGTATCAAAATATAATTAGGTTCCATTTAAAAAGTATGTCTTGATACCTAGAACTTAGCCCAAAATCACCCATTAATAAATGTGGTCCTGATGTCCTATCTAGGATATCAATCAAATTTAATACAAAATATAAATCCATGATTGATCATTGTCTTGGCATAAAATTCATGTCAATCATTAAATTTTAAAGTAAATTATGAATCATATCCCATACTTGGAATTCCTTACTTGGAATCTAGTTATTTTTCAATGAATATCATGAACCAAACATCCTACAAGCTCTTCCATGTTGATCCTTACAAGAACGTAGTTATCACAATACATGTGGTATAACATCATTATTCCTGGGTCCAGCATTGGTTGTCCACTAATGGAAATGATGATTAACTCCTATCATATATACAATATCAGTCCTCTAAGGATATCCTTGGTAGTCCATACAATGAGTCAGTGTTTCACTCAGGTGTATAAAAATAAATATTATGATGCCATCCTTAACAGTCTACTATAGAGTCTAAGTATCACTCGGTAAAAAATAGTGCAACAACCAAGTGAGACTATACATTGTATTCATATTTGACCCATGTTTCTCCAATTTCATATGATAATATTCAATAAATAACATTTAATTTTCTCAAGGGTTATCACCATATTTGTTAGAGTTAAACCTCACCTTAAAAGGTGGCACAAGAAAGGGCTAAACATGGAAGACTTAGTCGGTTGACTATCTCACATGGGAAAATCATTATCGGGTAAATTCATCATTAAAAAAGAAAAATATTGGCTATATAATATGGACATAGTTTTCCATTCCCTCCATTTAATCAATTTGAATTACATATCAAGTTAAAAATAAATTCATCAATTGAAATCCCATAGAAATTGTTAACAACACACCTTAATTGTGATCAATCCATATGTCACACATGGTGGTCTATTTAACTAAGTTAAACACCCCCTGGGGTGGTTCCAATTCATATTTCCTGACCATTAATCATCCATCAACGATTTATCATTAATTACTTAGGTTATTCCTATCCATTTTAATCAGGTAATATTTCTATTTCATGCTGACTCTTATATAATCTGGCATGCGACACAATAACATATATATAGACACCATGACATTGAGAAACGAACATGAGGCCTCGTTTCATGGGTACAGAGTAGAGTTTTCATCTGTTATCAGCTATTTATTCGACGTAGATCAAGAGAAAGAAGAATATTTTATAATGAATAATGAAATGTATTATATTATATTTCATATAAATAGGGAAAATGACACCAAGATGAATGAATAATGGATCAAAAGGATTTGAGTACTCACTGGTATAGATCCAATGAGATGTTCAATGTTCGATTCTAAGATCGATGGGTTGAGAGGGATTTAAATATATGAATTTTCTCTAGAAGGAGATCACATGTTGAATATAAGCAATGATATAAGAGAGATTAAAAGGAATTTATGTTTCAATATCATTTTAATAGAAAAAGAATAATTTCACAAAAAACTATTTGGTCACACGTTTTCAACAGACTATTGGCCAAAACAATAGCTCAATGTGTGAACAATACAATACATAAGGGAACCTCAAATGGTTAGTGCAAGAAGTTTTCCAATTAATGAAGAAACCATGTCTCATACCACTATCAAAAACTACATATTCATGCACATAGTCATGTCCCCAAATGTGCAATGTTTTTGAAACCATGTCGAATCCTCCAGCTCTCTTCCAGTTTCTTGCATGTTTAGTAGTAAGAGTGAGGCCTCCACAACACATTTTTTAAAACCATGAGGATTTCTAGTTTCTCCCAAAAACATGGGTAATATGATACAAACAAGACCTTTAAAACCACACTACATATATTACCCCAATGGGAAGAAACACTAGGCTATAAATAAGAATTTAAACATAAATTTTATTTAATGAAAAATATTTTGTACCTCAATAAATAACTTATTTAATAAAAATATTATAATGAGCAAATGAGTAATGCTGAACATATAAAACTATCATGAAATTTCCCACGGCAGTTTAAATCAATTAGCTGATACCCACCTAATATTTATAAAACATTATTCTTATGAGACATGTCTATAAATTGAGGGGATATTTAAAAGCAGGACCAACACATAACATATTTTATCTGATGCATTCTTAATATGATTTCGGATAAGGATAATCAAATTATATATTTTTATTGAAAAACTAAAATATTAATTTTCAATACAAACTATAATACCAAAAGTAATCATTAATCATATGTAATTATAATGTGAATAGTAGTATAATTTTTCACAATTGGTCAAACTAAAAATATAACATTCAAAAAAAGTATAGGAATGATCATATTAAAACATATTCTCAGTGTATTATATGTATAATGAAGGTTTTATTTCTTCCACAAATAGAAATATATTAAATATTTAATCAGAGTCCTTCATAAAAAAATTACCCATTTCACTTTGAAAATATTTATTGAAAAAAATAAAAAAATTATTAAAATACACATCATTGAAAATATCTTTTGATATCTTTTAAAATATGATTTAAAACATTTATTGGTCACGATGGTGGGAAAATATATTTATGTAATACATGTTAAAACAAATAATTCATTAACATTTTCGGTAAAAAAAATTATAATTGTTTTTAAAAATACATGAAAATTATATTTATCTTTTTTAAAGTTAAATATATTTAAAAATAAATGTAATAAATAATTTATAAATGTTTTAAAAAATTAAAATATTTTATAACACATAGATTCTGATGAAAACTGATTCTGAATGTAATGAGAAATAATGTCAATTTTTCTTATTCAAAATTATAAATTATGTTTTTACCAAATAGAGGAATATTTGTATTAGTACATGATAAGGATCATGAATAACCATAAGAATATATTATTTATTTATTTTTTGATATAAATTTCAAATAATTTTCACATGGGTGACATAAAAAAATAAAATCTGAATAATAAAGAGATTGTGAAATAAACTCTTACCACAATAATTATATGTCAATAAAATTATTCGTTAATAAATATTGAAAAATTATAAATTAAATACCATGAATAGGAATAGATTCATGATATTTCTCATCCAAATGGTAATTATATACACCAAAAATGAATATGTTTTCAATATGATGTTTGTCTCCCTAATGTAACTGTTATGTGAGAAACTCATCCCTCATGTTGAACATCCATAATATATGTATAATCATCTTAAAATATAAGTATTTTTTATTATAAATAAATGAAAGAGACATAAAAAATATATATCATTACACATATGATTTTCCTATATTAATTTAACAATCATTTATTTAAAACTATGTTAAATCATTACTTTTTGAAAGGATTTCTTCTTTTTAGGGACTGTTTTAGTTAGGTAATTATGATCATTTTATTTTAATATTGATTAAATCATATTCATAATTTTAGAAGTGATAGAAACATATTATATATTAAATTCATATAACAAGAGTAATCATTAAATTTTATGAATGGAAAATTGATTACACCGTTCATGGAGACGATAGTGTGTATACAAAAATAAATATTGTATCTATTTATATCGATGGATGGAATGAAAGGATAATG
Organism: Viscum album; assembly: GCA_963277665.1. Classification (NCBI taxonomy): domain Eukaryota; kingdom Viridiplantae; phylum Streptophyta; class Magnoliopsida; order Santalales; family Viscaceae; genus Viscum; species Viscum album. The sequence continues at coordinate 811,110,454 of OY728161.1, read as the reverse complement.
AATATTAATTCATATTGGAAAATAATTATTATGTTATATATTTAATTTATATTAATAAAATCAATCCTTATCACCATTAATTTAAAAATAAAATGATAATCATTTCACATCACTACATGGAGTCGATTGTTGACAAATATGTACATGTGATGTTAGTTTTTTACAAAGGATTGGAAAGTAAGAATTAATATATGATATTATATTTACATATTTATTTATATATCATTAATATCACATATATTATTTTTCCTAAACCTTAATATGTTTCGTTAAAATACAATGTGAAATCAAATCGCATCACTTTGTGAGATGGATGTTCAATGTACACATGATAGAATTTATAAAATCCCTCAAATAATGGAATGTAAAATGTTATATGCGACATAATAATTATAATATTATAATAATTTCATAAATATTATATTTTTTCATCAATAATGCATTATAAATTACCTTTTAATCTGGTGATGGAAAACAAATTACATGAGATTACGTGGCGGTAGTCTGCGGTACACATGATTTAAAGTTTTGTTAACAATATGATAAATGTGGTGATGGATATGGGTTATTAAATTTGTATAAAACCATCTTGTTATATAATAGATAATGTTTTATATATAATCAGTTTTTATCAATTTATGTGGTAGGTGTAAGAATATATAAAACAAATATACAGGTGTAAGAATTTTAGCTCTTCATCCGGGAGTGTCCATAAGATTATACCTAAAACCATACTAAAATGGATTCAAAAATATAATAATTAATATAAGATGTGTGAGTTGTATTAAGGTAGTAATTTTTCATTTATTTTATAAATAAATTAGATTTTTAAGTGTAAAGATGGAAGAGATATTATTGTATTTTATAAGTGAGAGAGAGGACATTCATTGAACTTTTTATACAATAAAGTGATACCCAGATTCTCCTCAAGAAAACAACCTTATTACAATATATTATATAATATTAGTGATTATATTAAAAACAATATGTCTATAATATTTGATTTTGACATGTTTTATGTCAGTTGTGATAGTTTTCTTCTAAGTTTAACCCATGATAAACCCATTTTTACATAAATTGTGGTAATAAATAATTTTTTTTCATTATTAATCATGTAAAATATTTAATTTTTAATTATAATATAATATAAATTATTTCAATTATGACTATGTTTTCCATTTTTTCAATTTTCATTCACAGATGTGGGTGAATTCAATTTAAAATTAAACAATTAGTGTGATGAAAGAATAGTTTCCCTAAGAGAAAGATCTAATAAATATATACTATTTAATATAAAACTAAATACCAAATTGATTAAAATGAAATATATTTTTTAGGATCTAAAATTATTTAACTAATTATACATTAAAAACAATTTAGTTATTATTTATCCTTTTTCCTATTTTAAATGAAATGATAGTTTTCAATAAAAACGTTTTTCACTCTACATAAAAAATATAATATATTCCAAAAAATTTATAAAATAAACCAAAGAAATTTTATACATATACATATAAAAAATAAGGATTATTTTTTAAAAATAACATTATATAATTGATAAATATTATTTTTAAATTATTTTGGAAATGCATGAATTAATCAAATTTATGAAAATGAAGTTTTCTAGAAAACATTTATTTCCCCTCTAAAATTGTTCTTATTTAAATTATGATCAAGGTATAACCATTTAAATTATTTTATAAAAGTGGAATTTATATAATTTTTTTATTTATATTCATCCCCACAAAAATATTGGTTGATATATAATAGATGGTATTAATTAATAATATTTTAATGTTGTACCATGTTGTGTTCAAACCATGTGTTCTGTGTGTAACAAGATAACAAATAAAATTAATTTATATTCAAAAAATATTCCTTAAAGTCACGAGGTTTAATACTCACTTTTAATATTGATAACGAATGTCATGCACACAATCAATCATGTAGTTCTAATTTTATAATCTCAATGGGTTACATGTATACAACTCAAGAATGTATTTTCTGAGTCCTCTTATGTTAATTATAGGGGTTTATATATCCACTTTAGCTTCTATGTTTCATGGGTTTTATGATTTCTCGTTATTTATCGTTATTTGTCGCTTTTTTTGAATACCCTATATCATCCAAAATAATGATTTCAAAAAATGGTTTAAAAGATAATTGGATATTTATCTAAAATAATTGTTAATGAATTTTTTTATGAATTTATAACTTCTAATTTTTTTTCAAACTAATCTACTTGTCATTTTCCAATTAATGATCATTTTCCATTCTTCATAAATGTTATAGGAATATTTTTTTTATGATATAGGGAATGAATGGAAATTAAAACCATCATAAACATTATTTTCATTTATGATTCCATTATATTTTTTCAGGATAATTTAGAATGAAAAATATTTAAAAAAAATTATATGAATTTTTTTTCATAAATTTTGATTTCCAATAAATATTAATATTTCTCAATTAATTATAAATGTACCCTTTCAAAATCATTTTTCATATGTGATTTTACCCTTTCCTGTAAATAATTATATATATGGGATACAATATAAGGATTTCATTATTATTATTTACCAGGATGGTTTATTTTTATGATGGAATAATTAATATGATTATCATTTTTATTATGCTGGTTATAACATGAAAATAATTATTATGAAACCCACTAATTTTGACATTATTTATTCATTGATGAATTCATGAAATGTTTATTAAACATGTTTCTTTTACACAATATATTTTATTTTGAAATGGTTCTGAAACTCATTTAATATCATGGGTTCTAATATGATTTAGGTGTTATGATCATATGGAACACATGAATTTTATTTTCATTTTGTGAAAGGATGGATTTATATCTCTATATTACTCTTTGGAAAATGATTCATATATAATGTTATAAATTAAAATTAAATAGTGATTTAACCATGTTCAGTGACAAATTATGACCATTGTGATAGTCTTGGGATTGGAACTTTAAAAATAATATGTTTTGGGTTATGAAACCATTCTAATATGATAGACATGTAAAATAACCTCTAATTACAAGGGAAATTGTTTTTAATTATTTTATTTGAGTAATAAATCTATGAATTATGATATTGTTATGTTGTAATGGTTTATGTCATTTTATTCCATAATGATTCATTCTTCTTAACAGGGATACTTTTTCGATCACTCGTCTATATGATCTATGTTTTGAAATGTATGGTTTTAAAGTGATAATCTCATGTTCTCATACACTTATTCCCATGATATGTTGATATATCACATATTTACCCCTACTAACATCTATTGTGACCATTTAATTGTTATTTCATTCCCATGGTTTTTCTAAAAGTTATTAGGTACGAAATATCAACAATTTTTTTAAATTATTATGAAAATAGTGAATGATGACATAGATCACTTATATACCGATTTTATATGTGTCTGTGTTCCCAAAGGAAGAAGCCCAAAATTATTCTAATATTTATTGTTATGGAGTGATTTTAATATTCATCTATAATGGTTTAATATAACATTATGACAAATATGGTACATTACAATTATAATTAGTGTAATGAGTAGTTAATCATTGGAAACTAGGATGAGAAAACATTATTGAGATCACTGTATTTATATATATATATATATTATTATGTATAATTTAAAAGGGGAGTCAAAATATAAGAAAATTTCCTAAAATTTTTGTAATGGATAGAGTGAGTGGTTTTCAAGAAATTACATCATCTTCATGATTACACAAATTGATGTTATTATGGAAATAAATTACATAGTGTTAATAATAAAAAACTGTAAATTAATTTCAACATGATTGTTACCTAGTTCATGAAAATTGTCCTTTTCACCCCTAGTTTGAATTACCAAATAGATATTCTACATAAATTCAAAATATTTTTAAAATCTATCTTGGAAGAATTATGTAGATGGTTGCAATTATTTTCTATGGAGGAACATATGTATTCTTATATTAAAAAGAAGTTGTTTTGATTGAGACATACTATTAGTCATTTTTCATAATTACCTGGTTTCCAACTATCATTATTATTTCTTACACTATCATTTTTGGTTTATGTCAACAAATTATACCCAATCAAACCATTTTAAAGTTGATTTCAATAGATTATAAAATTACTGAAATAATAATAAAAAAGAATATAAAGAATCTAGTGTGTTAGATAGAGTTTCAACTCTCAAATGAAATTATAAAGCTATGAATCATGATGAACATCCATATAATTATTGGATGGAAAAATTTCCTATTATGTCCATCATGATTAAACACACACCTTATTTTTTGTTTTTTTATAGCTATACTAGTTTCTTTGTAACTGATCAGTGACACTAAAATGATATTTTCAATTTTTATTTATTTATAGCTTGATAAATCCAATTTCATGGACTACAATTTCATATCAGAATAGGATTAATGGTTGATAATTCTAAATATTACAAGTCCACAAGAAGAAATTAAATCCATGGAACCTATGAGTTTTTTAAAATATTTTCAATATATAATTTACACATATTACATAAATGAAAATAGAAAATGAATTCGTTGAGGTAAAACAATAGGATAATTAATATCTTAGTATATATGAGGAAAACGTTACAAAACATGCGACTTACCCTTTATGAATTATCATCCAACCAGAAATTAAATTCGATCAATTTCTTAATGGATTGAAACCAAGGATCAAAGGGGAGGTATCCATAAGGGATATTAATACCCATGAATATATTGTTCATTTATCTATAACGGTGGAAATGTTATCATTAGTTTCTTATCAATCATATAGTTTTAATAATAATAGATAGGTGAAATTTTATGGAAACTCAAGAAACCATAGAATAAATAATATATCCATTACATTATGAAAAATATTTGTAAGGAGATAAGGATGAAATTTTCTTAAAAGGGAAATTATATATTTAATTTTTTTAAATGAGTGTCATTGAGTGGTTTAATGAAAAAAGTTATTAAACAAATAATCTATAAATGCATATAGTGATAATGATATAAATAATCAACCACCCACACTCTTGTGATTCAAGTGTATGTATTTCATAAATAATGGGAGTCAATACCCCAATCCAAAGGATAATGAGGATGATAATAAATAAAAATATCTATAGACAAATGAAAAAAGTGTAGGAATTTTCAAATCACAATTGTTGATTTTTATCCTTATAATTTGGGAAAATGTATCCCCTACCTCTATTGGTAATTTATTTTTTGAATTTAAATGATTGGGCCCTGTGAATATATTATTGTTCATTCTTTAGTGGAATTTCAAATAATTTTTAGGAATGAATATCTTAATCTACCTAGATTCTGGAATAATGAAATCATATTTTACATTCTATCGATATAAGGATGAAAACATTAATTAAATGAATATATTTTTGTACAATATAAGTTCTTTTTTTGGAATAAATGATGAATGATCTTTTGAAAATGTATGTGTTTCCATGTAATATTGACCTTAGAGTTATGGATACCATTATGTGTTAATAGGTTAAATTTTGATTATATATTCACTTTTTTAGACATGTCTATTTATGTTTTATGGGGTAGTTTTTATATTGATTTTGGATATTTGTGGAGATGTTTTTGTAAATAAATCTGTTTTATTTTGTTTTTGGTTTAGTGAAAAAAATTGAGTAGAAAACCCATTAATTTTGTTGAACATAATATTAATGAAATTGGTAACCACTATGTTTATGCCTCTATGAAATATTGTTTTAATTATTGGATATTGTATTTTTGAATTGTTTTTGTAATTATATTAATATAGGTTTGGGAAAACATAAAAATAATTCATTTTCACAATGTTTCTCAAAAAAATCATTGGGGAAATAACACACAACCAAAGGACACCAAGGGTATAATTCCCAAACTTATCTAACATGAAAGAAAATTTTTGGGGGAAAATATTAAGAGATGTATTTCAAAGTATGTATCGTTGTACGTGGTATGTTATAGACATAAGGATGATAGAAAATTTTCTTAGTGGATGATAAATTCATCATCCATATATGATTGAACATGGAAAAAATCACCATGTATTTTCTTATTAGATGCCCAAAAATGTCTAATGGGTACAATGATATTTATGACATATTATATCTCCTTATAATGTGATAACACATAATCACTTTCATAGAATATTTTATTTGTATTATCTTTATAGAATATGAACTAACGAAGTTTTAAGGTTTCATGGAGGACCACAATCAATTTTATTTAGTCAAAATCAGATGATAAGATTATGGTTTTAGTTAAGTCATTTATATTCTCTTCACATTGAGTTGAGTATCCTCACCACGTATCATCATAAATCTCATGGTTGGTCTAAGATAATATTCACACACACGAGAAAATGTTATGATCTTATTATATGTATTTTAATGGTGGTTGGATGAAAGCTATAATCTAGCTATTTTTCATAAAATATTAGCATTCACTCATGAATCATAGAGACCCTATCATTTTACAAATTCCATTACATGATTTTAAGAATCATAAAGCATCATATTAGAATCCATTAAATGTAATTTCTAGTGTCTCGTAATACTATGTACATAAACTGAAAACATGGAACTATATAAAGAAATTTGTTATTAAATATGCATAAAGAGAACCTAGCTTCCATTTTTTAACATATCTTTATAGGATATCCTGAAAATGACATGAAAAAAGGGAAGATCTAAAAGCCGAGTAAGGTAATAAACATAATAATAATGTTTCACCACATGAGTTAGAAGGCCTAACATAATGATATAAAAAGGCATGGAATATATGGAATAATAACATATATACATGGGATCATATAAATATAGTATCATTGTAATGTAGATATAATGACTCGTCCTCATGGGGACCAATCCATGACTCCCAAAGCTAGCATATAAAATTATAGGTGCTAGGTATTATCATTGAGTAGGAATATCAATATCTTAGGAGGCATTGTCTATGTACCTCTAAACACAAACACATCTCCAAGACCACAAATTATGAAATATAAAAACCACTATCGAATAAATGCATGCTTATAAATAAACCCAAATAACAGAGTACAATGGAATATAATGTGCTGAATGTAAATTGGGATAGAATACAATAACACAAAATTAAATAGTTAGAAAACAAAAATGTCTAACATATAGGCATGAAATAGGTACATGGACTTCTGCTCGTAGCCATAGGGACTCCTCAGCCGGTAAGGAAGATCACAATGCACGTTATGGTCCGGATCCTCCCGAGATTCAATCAAAGGATTGTTTATCATCAAAAGACATTACTCATTAGGGAAAACACCATGTAGGGTTTAGTATAAAAACACTTAGTAGAGGACCCCAAAAGTCATAAAGAAATACACAATGTATAGGTACATTCCACTCTACACAGTATATGTCTACATAAGATATAATAATAGCAACATCCAAATATAATCGAAACCCAAACTATTAGTCTAGTATTATGTCACCATAACCGCATTCTCATGCTAACGATTCAGTACAATGATTCCACGATGCCCTCATCTGGGAGTGGTCACTCCATGAGTATGATTGATTTTAAGACATCATTTTGAGAATTACCATTCATAGGGATGTGTTACAAGATAAATAGATATTCTTGTAGATATGAAAAGATAATTGATGCACTCATTCTGATAGAACACACCCCTGTGTAGGAAATGATTTTGATACACGGATGAGGATCACTGCTAGTGCCTTGGAATATTCCACGACTCATTCTGATTCCCCTTATATGTAGAGTATTTGTGCCTTGTTGAATTGGTAACATAAATACCTAACTCTACCTAGGTCCAATAATGAGTGGAGGATCTCACTCAAGGCCTCTCATAGGGACTCTGGCTCTATTCATAATTTCCTGCCGAAGGGATCAACCCTCTGTAGATGGAAATGATACCTAAAATTTAGGGGAATGAGAAAAGAGACCCAAATACAAGTGAAACATTTTCAAGGAATAATGTAAATGAATATAGATCCATGTAATAGATAGTAAATTCCATGTAGAAAGGTCACACTTCGTGTCCCTTGACTTGGGGTACTACATGTGTGCAACAGCCCGAGTCAAAAGGCATGTTGTGTAAAAAGAGCATACACAATGTGTAGTAAAGTCCACATGTCATGTTTGATTATATGGGGTCCACACAATGTACGTTGTCCATGTGCCCATACATGACTTCAACTCATGTATAATAACCCATGTACTAGTACATTGGGTAACCCACATAAGTTCCCTTTATGGATATGTGGTGGAGTACATGTTGTGTACTCCATGATGGGTTTGTGTATCGTTTGAGATAAAAGATTAGTTCTTGTTAAGTACCCACACTCCTTAAGACATCTTTCAAACACTATATTACCTATTGATTCTGTGTGTAACCCAACAATCCACAAATATAGCCCCACAAATTTTGTTCTTCATATAACACATTGTGTTCTTCGTGTTTTTTCAGAATACTCTGTTCTTCTTCTGGTGCTTCTGATGATCTCCCATTCCTCGATCCTTTAATTTTTCTTTCCTTGTAACTCATGATCTGAGGTTTCCCTACCATTCCATCAAAACTATTGGTGATTTTAGGTGTTTTATTGGACAAAAAACACATTTCAATCATCCACACTTTGGACCTTTGAAGAATAATTTCTTCTAAACTATGTCGATTCATCTACTTTCATCATCATCACACCTCTGTTGGGTCATCATTTTTTGGGATATAAAATTTAGGATCATTACATTTTTATATGGATGTGAAATGTTCCATTTTTAATTATCTCTTGAATAATGAAAATAACGCATAGGGTTGAGATAAGAAATCGATAACCAAATCGAGGAACAATCATCCACTATTTTTCATCACTGCATTTATCCACTCTCATTAGAAGGATCATGATGAAAGAAACAAATATGAATTAATCCCCAAAATTAAACCTGAAAAAAACCCTAATGAAAAAATTAACAAACCGCATGCCAACCTATTTCTAGATTTATCCTGATTTATCATTTAAATCTAAGAACAATGATTAAAAAATTTAGGAAAACCCCAACCTCAATCTTTGACGAATTAGAAAATAGGTTTTAATTGGTGATATAACTTCTCCTGCCATAGTTTCACCAGGTAAATGTGGTCTTCCACTTGTTTTAGCCGAGGAGGTACGTGCCTGAACAATCACACATCATCAGCTGGGGTGATCATGACATTGATAATGTAGTGACCTTTGTAGAGTACCTAGTGGAGATCAAGGATCGACATAAGAGTATCCTTAGTTGGAGGGTGATTCTCTTGTGGCATATCCAATGTCTTCACATGAACCTTCATGAGAGTATGTGGGAGTGAGAGGCTCAGATTCGTGCCTAGTATAAACATCTATTTGAGCAATCATAGTTTTATATTATCAGAGAGGGATATCACAATGGTGGGGAGAATGTAATGTCTCAGATTTTCAGTGTTTTATTTTTAAATATTATATGAAATTAATTCGAGGCTAGTATTTGTGATGGTTTATTATTCTAAGGTCAAAAGTGCCATAAATAAATGATTGAAATAAATTAAACTTTTAAATAGAATGCGAAAATTTTTTCCAGAAAAAAGTGGAATAACTTTTAAATGGATACTCAGATCATAAATTTGAGGGTACCGTTGCATTCATAGAAGTGGCCTTACTTTTAGAAGGGGCCTAACATCGTATGGTTTAGGTTGTCTGTAAATGTTAATTTCTAAAAAATTTAAATGAAAGGAAATAAATTTATAATTTATTTTATTTTAAATGTCTTAATTTAATGAAATGACATGTTTATTAGTTTATTGTATCCAAGAGCCCACATTTCATGTCATAACCCCTGAAAACATTCCTTGGATTCCTTGGAGCATTGAAGGGGATAAATTCAAGGAGGAATATCGACAAATGACAATGAGCATTGACCAAAGGATCATCACAAAATGTCATAAAATCACAACCAATTAAAACCTATTTTCTAATTCGTCAAAGATTGAGGTTGGGGTTTTCCTAAATTTTTTAATCATTGTTCATGGATTTAAATGATAAATCAGGATAAATCTAGAAATAGGTCTGCATGTGGTTTGTTAATTTTTTCATTAGGGTTTCTTTCAGGTTTAATTTTGGGGATTAATTCATATTTGTTTCTTTCATCATGATCCTTCTAATGAGAGTGGATAAACACCATGATGAAAAATAGTGGATGATTGTTCCTCGATTTGGTTATCGATTTCTTCTCTCAACCCTATGCATTATTTTCATTATTCAAGAGATAATGAAATATGGAACATTGCACATCCATATAACAATGTAATGATCCTAAATTTTATATCCCACAAAATGATGACCCAACAGAGGTGTGATGATGATGAAAGTAGATGAATCGACATAGTTTAGAAGAAATTATTCTTCAAAGGTTCAAAGTGTGGATGATTGAAATGAGTTTTTGGTCCAATAAAACACCTAAAATCACAAAACTTTTTGATGGAATGGTAGGGAGACCTCAGATCATGAGTTACAAGGAAAGAAAAATTGAAGGATCGAGAAATGGGAGATCATCAGAAGCACCAGAAGAAGAACAGAGTATTCTGAAAAAACATGAAGAAAACAATGTGTTATATGAAGAACAAAATTTGTGGGGCTATATTTGTGGATTGTTGGGTTCCACACAGAATCAATAGATAATATAGTGTTTGAGACTATGGAAGGAGATGTTTGTGGTATGGAGGAAGAAGAATTCTGCCGACTCTAGGAAGTCATCGTCTATTCCTTGATGATATATACCTTCTCATTGGTAGATTGTATGACCTTCAAACACATCAGTGCTAAATCTCCAGGGTCAGTTCATCAGTGTGGTGACTCAAAGGGTCTCCCACATAAAGCCTCAATTAGATCCATACCAATGGTGGATTTGTAGTTGTTTTAGTACCTAAACTCTACCAGTGGTAGGTGTTCCTCTCAACTGTGACCAAAGACCAAGTTACACGACCACTACATATCCTCATACTCCTAAATGGTCCAATCCATTTGACCATCAGTATGGGGATGGAACTATGTGATCAAGCATATTTGGGTCCCAAACAGCTCATGTAATCCCTTCAAAAAATATAATGTGAAGTGAGCATCATGACATGAGAATATCATCAGATGGATGCAATGAAGCCAAACTATCTCATACACGTAGAACCATCCCAATATCTCTATGGAACTATGCACCTTTATAGCTAGGAAGTGGTATGACTTGGTATGTCGGTCAATGAGCACCCATATAGAATTGTATCTTCCATACATTTGTGGTAAACTAGTCACAATGTCCAATGTTATTCTATCCCACTTCCACTCTATCCCTTCCATTGGTGAGTTAACCCCGCTAGAACTTGGTGCTCAACCTTCTACTATTTTCATGTAAGGAATTGAGAAATTAACTCTACAAATTACTTCTTCATACCTAACTACAAGAACTAATGCCTAAGGTCCTCTTACAACTTTTCCATGATAGGGTGATCCTCAAAAGGGGATGTATGAAACTCCCTCATAACTTCATCCTACAATTCCTCTGGTAAAGTTTGTGCCCTATAAAAAGAACTATGTCATTATCACCTTGAGAATATCCATCAAGAGTGTGTCCATTGGATAACTGAGCACATAATGTCTTCCAGTCAACATCCCCATGATTCTCCACCCAAAATTACCCTAAGAGTGGAGGGTTAGAAACCATAAACAGGAGATAAGATGCCTTATGACCATATAAAAATGATAGTATTAGTAAGGCCAACTACTCTAATGCCTCATTCAATAGGTGTGAAATCAACCTTCTTCTTAGAGAATCATCCACCATTTTTCTCTTATGTAGAGTGTAGATGATCATGAAATCATAATCATGGAGGAAAACTATCCATCACCTCTACCTAAAATTCAGATCCTTTGAAGAGAAGAAGTACATGATGCTTTTGTTGTATCTGTATATGATAAACAACACTCCCAACCAGTGTTGGCACCACATCATAAATGTTAAGACCACCACTGCCAAATCCAGATCATCATTTGCATAGTTCTTCTCATGTGGCCTTAGTTGGCACAAACCATAGGCAATCACCACTTTTCTTTGCATTAGAACATAGCCAATCCCAGTCTCTAATGCATACCATAAAATTACATACTCAAAACCCTCTTCTGGAAATATCATGATCAATGTGCTCATAAAACTCTCCCTCTACTACTGGAAAGCCTTCTAGAACATCTCTATCCATATGAAAGTCTTCCCATTCCAGGTGAAGGCTTTAAATAGTGCTGATATCTAGGATCAATCGGGAATAAATAACTGGTAGAATCCTTCCAACCCAAAGAAGATGTGCACCTCTTTCACACACTAATGTGACTACCATACCAGCACTTCCTCGACCTTTTATGGGTTCACTGATACTAAATCCGATGAGATAACATGTCCTAGAAAGTGAAAATTATTTATTTAGAACTGGCACTTTGAGAGCATCCCATAAATCTGGTTCTCTCTAAATACATCTAGAACCATTCGTAAGTGTCTTGTTTGATCCACCTATGGTGTTGAATACCCATCTATGTCTTTGTTGAATAACACTATGAAGTGGCACTAGAAAAACTTGATGATCTGGTTCATTAGTCCCAGGAACACTATAGGGGTGTTATTCATGCCAAAGGTCATCACTATGTAATAATATTGACTATAGAGGAATCTGAATTTCATCTCTAGTATATCCTCTCTTTTACTTGTAACTGGTGGTAACCCGACCATAGGTCAACCTTCAGGAACCATTTTTCTCCTATCATCTAATTTAAGTTGCCTTTGATCCTCGGTAGGGGTATTTTTTCTTCACCGTTACCTGATTCATTTCTCGGTAATCGACAGAAAACTGAAAACTCTTGTATTCCTTCATGGAAAACATAACTGGGGCCCCTACGAGTGAAACAATGGGTCTTACGATGCCCTTCCTCAAAAAATCCTCCACATAATGTCTTATCTCTTGATACTCTATAGGAGATATCTGATACGCCAATAAAGATATCTATGTAGTCCCATGGTGTAAGTTGATGCAGAAGTAAGTTTCCATGGGGTAGGTAATTATATATCTTCTTTTGGAAATATTTCCTCATACTACACCACTAATACTGGGAACTGGTATCTCACAACATTTTCATTTATGAGGTAATGACAATTCTACTCATGGGTGATCGGCAGCACCATCCTAAGCATGAGCCCATTCTGTGCTGCATAGGTTTCAATTTCACCAACAATGGAAAACCTCATTCCATAGAAAAGGACACACCGCACTCTTCGCCTAAAGAAGAAAATCTAGACATGGAACAAATATAAAAAATTCATACAATGAATGACATATTTAGGCCTTGATGCTGCCACCAATATGTTCCAACTGAAACACTCGCCTCTAAGGGTAAGATCACAATCTCTACAAAGATGTGTGATCATCATTATTCCTCTCATAGGTGTCTCCATGTGAAGGGATGATACAATGAAACAATTATAATCTTTAGGATTCACTCAAGACAAGTGTTGAGGAATGAAGGATAGGAACATGTGTCTATAAATATGACATATAAGGGAGAAAAGACAGAGATCATACCTCATATCTTCCTTGTAGTCCCTAGGACATATGCCTCAACCACCTGTAGCTTCCCCTACCTGTGTCCCTCAACTCCCGGAGCTTGGTGCGGACGTGCTATGGGTGGTGGTGGAAGTAGGCCAAAATAGCTGCCACCTCCAGCATCTCACACTTCTCAACTTCCCCATCTGTAAATTGGCGGGTCTTCCTACTCAACACTATGACTTTACCTCGATGGTCCATCCATGTCCTCCCTATTTGTAGTTTGACGGCTCGAGAAATATCTAGAGACAATCCCCATATCGTCACATGAGTAGCATTGTTACTCCCTAGGCTGACTCGATAAATGTTTATAGTATTGGATTGTAGATCCCCTATCTTGGGTCATCCGATGATGTCTCCATCATACTGATCCCTATGCATGACATTAGCTCCCAGTTGATGTGGTATCTACAAGTTTTTCCTACTACTGACTGCCACTAGCTATCTCTTCTTAGTCAAGAAGCTCTATACCACAAAAACTTTCTCGATCACTCCTACATAATTGTAAATCCACAGAGTCACGAAATGAGCATAGATTTCCCATTGAAGGCTTAGCATTAAGGTATGAGCTATGAAGTATTGATCCCTAACCATATCTGTTGAGTACTTGGCACAGTTGTTAAACCTCCATGAATAGTCATCCACTGTTAAACTGTCCTACTAAATCTAAAGATGCTCCTCGATACACACTTCTCTCAGCATAACTAGAGAGAACTTCTACCTAAGGAGTTTCTCGAACTTTTTACATGAAATATTTTCCTATTTCTTAGTATACAAGGTCAAACTCCACCATAATCCCACCAAACCATGGAGAAGGCTCACACCAAGGATCACCATCTAGTCTCATACTGTCCTCACTAGATGAAAAACTCAGGTCAAATCCTCAATCCATTCCTAAACTGCCTGAGGGTTGAGATGACCTTAGAACATAAGGGGTACCTCTCTCTTAAACTCATTGAGTGTTCATAGCTTTTGATCCCCTTATTTTGGTAGTACAGGTTCAACATTCTGTTCCAATGTTTGTTGTATAGTAGGTGCACCACCTATATGTAATGCCTAAGGAAGAGGACCATCGATCAAATATTTGTCACAGAGTGGGTCATCCTTGGGATCTTGCTATTGAATCCTAGCGTTTATACATCATGGGGTCATCTAGTAAGGAAAAAATATGTACCATGGTCAATGAGTATATCTAGATAGGTGACTCTAAAGGACATGGTAAAAACCACCCATTCTTATATGATGAAAGTACCATTATTTTGTTTCACTACAACTACTATACTCACATACCAATTGGAAAAGCACGTTTTTAGAGTCTTGGTGTATGGATACATTGGCCACCAGTACTAACACAAGATTCCTTGCCTAGAAAGCTGAGCATGAACCACTTAACACTATTTCCCTAAACAAATCAAACAGAATCATGGTTATAATGTTGAACCAACCACATCTGATACCACTCTATCGCGACTCGTCCAATTGGGTCCCATGTTGGGACTCCCTAAGCTCACCACCAATAGTCCAAGGGAAAGTGACTAACACCGAGTCCTAATTTCACTAACATTGGATACATTGACTAAGTACATGCACAAACACACACACATCTCCATTCCCACAAATGCTGAAATGTAAAAACCACTAAGGAACAAATTTTTGCATAAAACTACACTATACCAATAGAGTACAATGAAAATTATTGTGTATAATGTAAACTGGGCCAGAATACACTCCCAAAAAATGAAAGTGTTTACAAACTACAAAAACCATCTGGTAAGAACGAAAGAGATATTGGTACTACTACTAATAGCCATAGGTATGCCTCGTCCTATGAGGAATCTCACAGTGCTCGGTCTAGTCTAGGTCCACCATAGACTTTGTCAAAATACCTCTCATCAATAGAAGACATGACACATGCGGGAAAATCCTATGTCGGGGTTCATAAGACAATAATCAGTAGAGGACCCCATAAAACATAAATAAATATAAAAAAGAAAAGGTACTTTCATCTCAACATTGTACATGTCTACAAAACATATAACAAGAGTTAAATTAAGATATAATCAAAACCTCGACCCATATTCTAGAGGTATGTTACAACGACCACATACCCACTCTAGGGATTCAGTTTAAAAATTATTTGAGCCACTCATGTAGGAGAAATAAATCCATGAGTCTAAAAGCTCTAATGACATTAGTTCAAGGTGTACGGTTTGATGGGAAGTGTCCAGAGAGAGATTAATAAGATGAGAGATCTAAAGAGACAATAGATGCAATCATTTTGGTAAAACACACTATTGAGAGGGAAAAGATGACAATACATGGATGAGGATCACTAAAAGGGACTTGGAGTATACAAAAGATCATCTAGATTCACTTACTATATAGCGAATTAATGTCTTGTAGGATTTTTCATGTCGATACCTCACTCTAGCTAGGTCCATGATTGTGTAGAGCATCTCTCTCTCGGCATCAAGGAGGAACTTTGACACTATCTAGAAAGTCTTGCTAATGTGATCATACACCGTGGGATGGAAATGATACCGAACCATCAGGGGAATGAAAAATTGGAACTAACCCAAATGAACCTTGTCTATTGAACGATGTACATTGGGATCAAGCCATGTATAAGAGAATATTTGGTTTGTAGAAAGGACACACGCCATGTACCTTGACATCAGGTACTGTCTATGTGAAATGGCCCAAATCAGAAGACATTGCTTGTAAAAAGTGCATATATGGTGTATAGTAATGGTCAAATATCGTGCCCAATTATCTAGGGTATGATCTGTGTATGCTAGACATGTTACCATACACTGCCTCGACCAATGTATTCCAACCAATTTACTTGTACACTGGGTAACCCATGCAACAGGCCTTGTCTAGGAATTCTTTGGAGGATATGCCATATACTACACCCCTTGTTTGTGTGTCATATGTTCTACACATTGAGTCCCATATAAGGACCCACACACTGTGTGACATCTTTCACACACCATGCTAGATCATTCTATATAATGGAACTCTAGCCACCTCTGAGCCAACCTCATATGCCTTGTTCTATAGTGAACATGTTGTGTTCATTCCACTTTTCTTGAAAATGATGTTCTTCACCCGGCACTTTGGTTGACCTCCCATTTCATGATCTGATGGTTCGTTTTCCTTGAAACTCAATACCCGAGGTCATACATCCATTACATCAACAATTCAGGAGGTTTTGGTTGTTTCATAATCCCCAAAAACTCATTTTGATTATCCTCACAAAGAATTTTCAAAGAATGATTTCTTCTGGACCGTGTTGATTCACTAGCTACCATTGTCGTTCCACCTCCGTTGTGTCATCACAATGTCGGATCAGTAATATGGGATTGTTACACTATGATATGGATGCGTAAGAATCTATTGTTCATAATTCTACAAATAATTCAAAGAAGACGTTGGGTTGGGAGATGAAATTGTTAAAAATATTAATGAATAAACCATTTCCATTGTTCGTTAAGAAATCGATCCACTTGTATTATATGTACCAAGAAAAATGAATGAAATATGAATTACTCCCTGAGAACAATCCCATAAAACAACCCTCTTACAAGAATGATCAAACCATAGGTAAACGTGTTTGTGGGTTCATCCAAATTAGTCATTTCAATCTAAGAAAATGGATTTTCACAATTAAAATAATATTCCCTTCCTAAATTCGTGATGAAGAGGAAATGTGGTCATCATGGGTTGAGATTTGATCTCAATGTGTGATGATCCTCGGGTTGTCACTCATCATTGTTCGTTGAGATTCCCATAAGGGTGGATCCTCTCAAAAGATCCATAGATTCCAAAGAATATTTTCTAGGGTAATGAGCATGACCATGGGCGCTTGATTATTTAAAAGAAATAAACACGTTGTTGAATTAAATTAATACATTTAAAATAAAATAAATTATTAATTTATTTTATTTCCTTTATAACCTCCAGAAATAAACTTTTAGAACTGACCTGTGAAGTTTGATGATAGGCCCTGCCTAAGGTAATATCACTGCACTGAATGCAATTGTGCCATTGGATTTATGATCTTGTAACCTGTTCAATAAAATATCCTCTCATTTATGAAAACCTCATGTGCATTCTATTTAAATGTTTAATTTGTTTCAAACATGTATTTTGAGCACTCTGAGCCATGGAATCAAACATCCTCTCAAATCTTGGCATTGAAATAATTCTATATCATATTTAAAAATAAAACATTAAGTATAAAAGATATTTTACTAGATGAAACAGAAAAAATTCTTTTAGCACGATTATAGGCTCATTGTACATAGAGGATAACTAGTCAAGGTTTATCACCAAGGCCATTGTAGAAGGTATCACGTGTCATGGCTAACCACCAAGACCGTTGAAAAAAATATTTCATGAGACTCAACTTTACTCAATGCATTGGAGCACTATATACATGAACCAATCATAACATGTACATGAATATTTGTTCTTGAAAAACAATTATACATAATCAATCATACATATACATAACTATACCCATGTATAGAAATGGGAATCATATTCATGTTTAAAATAATTAAAAATGGGTGCATCATACAAGAATCCATGAAAGAACATAAGTAACATACACTTGGAAATTCATAATAATATATCACAGTAATAAATTTCAAACAGAAGTGATAACATGAAAAAATATTATTTAATAAAATTTAGCAATAAAACATTTTGTTGCTGTTTAAGGAAAACATTAAAGATAATTTAATATGAAAAAGTTAATAGTATTTCTTATAAAAATTGATGTGAACTAAGATGTTTTTCATAATCAGAAGATAGATTTTATAATAATAATTGTGAGTTAAAAATTTATGATATAGTATACTTGAAATTGAGTATGAATTTGTTAAGTTCCAAAAAAAGGATTGGTTATTAGGAAGTATTGAGGAGGGAACCACTTAAAAACACAGATATCCCTGAAATTAAATTATGAATAGACTATTATAAATGAGTTTTTTTGATGTAAGAACCATTTAGAATATGTTTATAAAATAATAGATAACATTATTTGGGTAAAAATAATATAGAGAAACCTATAGGAATAATGGACATTCAGGTAGAATCCCATACCTTAAATATTATCATGTCCTTCATGAGATCTTAATGTCCGAGATAACCAAATTACATTCATAAATTAATATTTAATAAAATATTCTAGTATATAAATGATTTATTATAACCTTATTAAGATCATTCATGTCCTTTTTTATGGGTTAAAAGGTCAATTTGGCTGTTTGGGGGTGTTTGTTTCCTTGGTTTTCATGATTATTTTACTTATATATGTGCAAATATAAACAATTAAGATTAATATGTATGTACATAATTGATGTTTATTGTTATTAATAAACATCCTGAATATTACATGGTTATAAAAATAATTTGATTATTTGGAGTAAGGATTAATCATTATATAAACCATTAATTATAATAGTTTTGGGTAATTGGTGGTTTTTTTCCCAACGAACTCATTTTTTATATTAAATCAATATAATCTATACCAAATAATCCAAAACCTTTCACAAGAAATAATACATATAATATATTATTTTTCAACCACAAAAATGTTGTCATGACCAAAATATGAATATATTAAAAGAAATTGAAAACTCGTTTTCCTTGAATGTGATAAATTAATACACCTCATATGGTGTTTTCATTTCTAATATAAAAGGAGGGGATAAGAGAGATGATGCTGAATTATTATATTATGATAACAATATTTTATTACATGTATGGTATTTGAGTAATCATAAAATTCGTGTGAAAGGATGTGAGGAAAGGAACTTGAATGAAAATAAAATAAATTAAAAGAAGAATTAGCATCTTGAATATATATTCCTTGAGAACCACTTTAGGGGAGAGGATTTAGTCTTTTTAAGATTCAAAGGGCTAACGGATGTGGGATATGGTCTTAGGGAGATATTTGATCAAAATTTGTTCTAGGAACAAGGATTGAGATGTGTGAGGATTAGAGGGGGTGAGGGGTGGTTTTTGTAGTGAAGAAAAGGGTTTTCTCAATATTGTATTCAATATTTTATTGTTTTTCTCATTTAATGTAATTTCAATGTTTCATGGGGACAAAAATAGTAATTTGTACATGTGAGTTCTAACCCCATGTGATCATAATTGTATAACATCATCCATGACCCACTAAATATTGTATTTAGATTATTTGGTATATTGTTGTATTTTACTATTCACCAAAAATTCATGTATTTCATAAAAATACCCAAAAATAAACCAAATCATTTTTTTATCTATAGAATCCAAAAATGATATCCATTTTATGAAAATAGTTTTCCAAACTTGAGCTATATTTTTTAATATAAAATCAGCATCAACTTGATATATATATATATATTAAATTTATAAATGATTTTATAATGCATTGAAAATTTAAATAATCTCCTTAAATTATAATAAAATTAATAGAAACCAACAAAGTAATTTTTGTATCGATTTTATGAAAATAAATATTCTTTTAAAATAAAAAATTATTCATAATATTTTAATTAAATATTTATGTCTTATAAAAATACAAAAAATATAATATATTTATATCATATTATTACTTATAAGATGGATATATTTTGTAAATAATTCATTGGTAAGGTTACATATTCACTTTTCCAATTTACTATTCGAAAGGGTCATATTACAATTTATATGGGTAACATTACTTTTAATAAGGGGATGTTACTATTAACCAAAAACTACGTTTGTCCTATCAGACTCAAACATCCTACTGATCACAATTATGTCTATCTGAATTTCTAAATTAGAATCACAGAAGGGAAAATATTAGGTTTAAAGGTCACATAGATTTTAATAAATAATTATGATTTTATTTCAACATTTTATAATATATGATATAATTTTATGAATGGAATTTTCATTGACTAATCATTGTGTCCTTACAATCGTCTTCCTTAATAAATTTTTCCTATAAAATTTTGTTTTACATTCTATGCCATAAAAAGTTGTGGGTACTTTTCCTTCATTTCTCACTCCTACTGCCATATTTCATCTTCATACTTGTGGTTCCCCTATAGTGCAAAGACCAGGTGAGTAATCTTGGGTCATAGAACGTTAACTCTATAGTCCAATATCCTCCCTGGATACTCCAAATAAGAAATATCATTTTCCTATTACACCATATCAAAATACAATACATTTGTAGGGTTTGGTATGTACTTATTTAAGAGGGATACATGGAAGAAATCATGTACTTTATACATGGTTTGTGGAAGTGCTAGTTGATAGGACACAACAACAACATGATCATGAAACTCTAAGGTGAAGATGTACCTAGGACATAACATTCCTTTATTCCCAAACCTCATGATCTTCTTCCATAGAAATATACTGAATAATACCATGTCTCCAACATTAATCTCATGGTCTCATCGATGATAGATTGAATATATATTGTTTGACATTGGGATGCCTTGATGTACTACTGAATGGTTTTCACCTTCCCTGCTATTTCATCAACCATTTAGGTCCTTACAGCATACACTCACTGACTTCATCCCAACATTAATGTGTTCATCACATTTTCTGATAAAGGTATTTTATGGTTCCATTCTAATGGTGGAACCGAAACTATTGTTGAAAGATAATTTGACTAATGGAATATGTTGGTCCCATCCAACCTTTAGGGCCAAAAAACATTCTCTCAACATGTCGTCCAATGTATGAATAGTTAACTTATATTGGATATCATTTTTAGGGTGATTGGATGAACTGAATTTCAAATAAGTGCTTAGATAATATTAGATACTTTTAAAGAACATCATGTTTGGTCGTGGATCATTATGGGATAGAATTGATAGTGGTACTCCATGCAGCCTTACAACCTCTTTGAAATATATTTGTGCCAATTGATCCAATGAGTTGTCCTGTAAAATTGTGAGAAATTGATTTGTCATTTTATGACAATCCACAATGAACCATATATCATTGTTTTTTCTAGATTTCATTGGAAGTCCAGTGACAAAGTCAATGGTAATGTTCTTTCACTTCAATATTGGAATGGATAGTGGTTGTATCATCACCAACACTATTGTCTTTCAGCCTTCACTTTTTGACATAATAGCCACATTTTTATGTATTTAGAAATACCTATCATCTTATGGTCCCACTATAATTTCTATTAGAGATATCAATAAATCATTCTTCTCCCTGGGTGAATAGAGAATATTGAGCTTTGTGTGTCATTCAGAAGCTCCTTTGATATCAATGGATTAGATAATACACAAAATCATGACACAAAACATCCAACTCCTTCTTCATAAATCTTAGACTCAGGGGATTTCCCATTCCTGATATCTTCCACTATTTTCTAGTGTTCCACATCATTCCTTTGAGCATCATTCATTTACTCCATAAGGGATGGTTCAGAAATCAGCTAAGAAATGATTGAGGATGATCCTACCTAATGATTCTCATGTCCATCCACATCAAATATAATATTATTGGATCCTTATCAATTCTCATCATTGAAATATAAGAAAGATCATTTTATATAAGGCCTTCAATAACATTAAATTATTTATCAGGTTGGTAGTGGATTGAACAGTCACAATTCATGATGAAAACGAACGTTTTTCACTGGAAAATTTTATGCTCTTTAAGTTTGAATATATATTTGATAATTTTTTTATTAGTAAATATCTCACACATCTCCCCATAGAGATAATTCTTCAATATTTTTAAAAGAAAGATCCCAACTACAAACTCCATATCATGAGTGGGATAATTTTCCTCATGGATTTTCACTTTTTTTAAGGCACAGTCTTTCAATTTATCATTTTTCATTGGAACACAACCTAATCCCTTCATTGAATCATAATTTTAACCCAAAAAGAGTTATCCACTTGTTTCAAGTGTAAGTAATCACATAGTGCAAGAAATATTTTTTTCTCCTAAAATCATTCCTGGCATTATTGAGTCCAAACCAACTTCACTCCCTTCTGTGTCATCTTGGTCATTGTGTTTTAAAGTAATTAGATCTTCTTAGTAAATCATCAATATTACTTGGATAGAACCATAATGATATGGATCTAAATTACAGATGTGGTACTGGGCCATACTTCAATTTCCTTTGTCCTAGATGGGTCTAAAGATATCCCTTTATTGGTGATAACATGACCCAATAAAGATACTTCCTGATCTAGAACACACATTTATTTTACATTGAAAAATTATTTACACTTCACAGAGTTATCTAAATAGTATTAAAATGATCCACATGTTCCTCATGTCTCTTGGAGTTTATTAGAATATCATCAATAAAGACTACCACAAATTTCCCTCGGTAATCTATAAAGACTATATTAATTAAAACCCTGAATATTAGTAGAGTTTTACTGATTTCGAAGGGAATAACTATGAACTCAGAGTGTCCATATCTCGATTGAAAGGAATTCTAGGAAATATCTTCCTTCCTGACCATTAATTGGGGATATCCCGACCAAAGGTCCACCTTAGGGAAATAATTGGTCTCATGTAGATGATCAAAAATTCCATCTATCCATGACAGGGGATACCTATTCTTTAACATAATTTTATTGAGTTAATGATAATCAGTATAGAGGAACATTGATACATCCTTCTTCTTAATAAAGATGACTAGTTCACCCCATAGTGAATCACACAAGCATATAAAACCCTTCTCCATATTTTCCCGTTATTGTTTTATTAGATGTTCTAGATCAAAAGTGGCCATTATATAAGGTGTCTTGGATATGTGTATTGATCAAAGAATAATTTCATTTGAGAACTCAACAACTTGATCAGAAAGAAGATCATACAATTATTCAGGGAATACATTAGTTTAATCCATCACAATTTATTTATCATCGAGAAGTATTGCCTCAATTTTCTCAAATATTTGAGTAAGATATGTCTGCTCTAAATTCACCATTACCAACACAAGAGATGATTATTCTAATGGAAATTCTTATTCCTCATTATATAATTTGAGGATACTCTTGGTGGTAAATATTGATCACTCTTTCCTGACAGTTAATGTTGGATTTGTATAAAGATAGAAAATCCATGACCAAAATAGAATCGAACTCCACAAGAGGAAGTATAACAAAATTTAATGGGCGTCTTAGTCCACAAACATTTATCAAAGAGGTGTTATAATCCTTGTATGAAATAATTTCCCTATATTTTGTTCACACAGAGTACTCATCCTCCAAATTTGGAGGTGGTGTTTGAATAGTTTAGTTAAGCACGCAAGATATAAAATAATGGGTATAACTAGAATCACAAAGTAAATTATGTATTCATGAATGAATAACTAGAATACAATTCAACACATCATTTTCTGGAACTACCTCAACAGTATTGATATTATAAGCCATTTCTTTTTTCCTTGGAGTTTGTTGTTCATTTCCTCCGATAACCCTTAGATTAGGGGAATTGTTCACATAATGCACATCCTCCTTGCATTTGTAACATTGAACTATAAGAAGACTACGGATCTGAACCTTCCTTTCCTATTCTACATTAGTGGAATTATACATATCCCTCTACACGTCCTTAGCCGGATGTCCCATTCCTTAACAATTGAAGAAATTCCTGGTTCTGTTTAGACAGTTCCCATGATTCTTCTTCCCAAAATACTGACATGTTGTATGTTTGATCTTATTTCCATAATGGGATTTAATTTCCCAACAACCCATATTAGACACCATTTTCCAATTTTTTTCATCAGTCCCATGATACCATTGTGGGTCTCCTATCTCTATTTCAACAATGAGGGCACAATAGAAAATCTCCTTATAATCATTGAAGTCATGAATTTCCATTTTTTCATAGTATTGACATTAGTCTACTATTGAAGTCATCCACCTTAATTTAAGTGATCATGATAAAGATAGAGGAATATCTTTAAAGCCTTTTTATTTTTTCTTCATACGCTCTAATGGACTCATATTCCTTCCATATATGTTCAATTAACAATATTTCCATCTTGTGATGGAGGGTTCAGGGTAAATATTTATTAAAAAACATTTCAATTACTCATAATCCATAGAATCATCTTTTTCCTAGGACTTCATATTCTTGATCAGTTTCTACCACTCATTAACTTCCCCCCTGAAAATGATAGACTATCAATGTGAATTTTACATTTTCTGATCACTAGAGGATAGCGAATATCTTCTCGATGGAGTTAATCTATTTTTCTGTGAGGAGGGATTTAGAAGAAGTACTAATCATGGGAGGCATATTATACATGAATGTATATATGGAAACATTCTCTTTTCATGGATGATGAGGGTGTTCCACATGATTCATTTTATTATTTATAACTTGATCTAGAAGATCAAGTACATTTACATAATTTTGATCACCCGTTCACATCATATAAGGAATATCATTAGGTAATTCTTCACATTTCCCATCATATTGATTATTAGAACATTTCATTCTATTTAACATCCTTAAAAAAGAAAAATAACTTACAATTATAGGTCTTTAATACTTATCAACTAATAATAAGAAGGAAAATTTATGCATAAAAGGATTAAATATTAAAGAAAAACTATATCCCAAATTGTGATTATCATGGTCTCAATCTAGGTTATCCATGATATATTTGATAACTTATATTCATATGGGATCTTGTTTTATTCCCTTAATAATGTTCTATACTATGATTAGTAATTTACTAAAGAATATCCCCAGGGAGTGTCAATTCATGATTTTAACAAGGCCTATTGTCGCACATGATTTCTCGTTCAAGTCCTGATCAAAGTGCTTCTTAAGGAGGTTACCCCTAGATAAATCTATGACAGATTGATATTCACATGTTCATCTCTAGATATGAATTTATATTCTTGATAAACCAATTTCTCTGTACTTACCAATATATATCGATGTTTTCTAATACTTAGTATCATCCCTAAGGTTCATACTAATGTGCTTTAATACTGATCTCTAAAAATAACTAGAAAAATCCTATAATACCAACTATATTATCCCTATCCTTTTACAGATATCATTAAATTATTTTAATCATAATAAAGCATCATGTTACATGACACGGATCGTAAATTCTAGTGTCTTGGGAGAACAGGTACAAAAAAACTAAAAAATTGGGACTAAATAACATTTTTCATTATCTAATATTAATAAAGATATCGTAACATCCATTATTAAAATACATCTTCATAGTATAAATATATTATAAAATGATCAAATCGATGAGCAAAAAACTGATTAAGGGAATAAACATAAGAATAAAGCTCTAACACGTGGGTTATAAGGCATGCCATAGTGATATAAAAAGGCATGCAACAAATTGAATCATAACTTATAAACAAGGTATCATATAAACATTGATTCAAAATAATGTTGTTATAACATAAAAGATTACATTATAATGATTCAAGGCTCATTTCACATAGTGGAGTAGAAGTCTTGTTTAACCACCTTGACTGTTGCACATTGTAGCA
The DNA here is from genome assembly GCA_963277665.1 of Viscum album. Taxonomy (NCBI): domain Eukaryota; kingdom Viridiplantae; phylum Streptophyta; class Magnoliopsida; order Santalales; family Viscaceae; genus Viscum; species Viscum album. The sequence continues at coordinate 811,084,263 of OY728161.1, read as the reverse complement.
TGAGTCCAGGCTAACCGCTAAGACCATTTCAGATAACCTATCATGAGACTATACATTACCCATTAAATATTAGAACATTCTAGGCACACCAATCATAAAATTATCATAATTTTTTTTCCATTTAAAGAATCATACATATTCACTCATACATAAGCATGTGGGTACACATGTAAGAAAGTGGGTATCATAATCATGTCATAATGCATAATAAATTAGTGTATCATACAAGTGTCAATGAAATTAATTACTTATAATAGGAATTTAAATTCACAGTAATATATCATGGAATTTCATTTCAAATAGAATTGATAATATTTAAAAAAGTGTATTTAAGAAATTTTTTCAAAAAATTATTTTAGTGTGGTTTTAAGGAATATACTAATGAGAATTTAAAATAAAAAATGGAATAATATTTTATATAAAACAAAATGGGAACCAAGATGGATTTAATTATCAAAATATTGATTTTATAAATAAATTGAGGCTTAAAGATAGATGTTAGTGTGATCTTGAAATCGAGTTAGAATTTGGGAAGTTCCCATAAATGGGTTTTTTTATCATACAATATTGGGGAGGGAACCACATAAAAGCTCAAATATCATTGAAAGAGAATGATGAATGTAAAATGATACATGATTTTGGATCATGTAAAAAAAATTAATAAGATTTATATTAAAATAATAGATAACATCATTATGGTAAAAATAACAATAGATCATCCTGAATGAATCATTGAGGTTCGCGTAGAATCCCTTAACTTAAATCCAATGGTATCATTTCCATGATATTACTATATGGATAACCAAATTAAATGCCTTAATTAATATTTCAAGAACCATTCCTCTATGAAATTGATTTATTGTAGCCTTATTATGTTCATTCACGTCCTTTTTGATGGGTTAAGAGGTTCAATTTCGTTGTTTGGGGGCATTTGTTTCTATCCGTTCCTGGATTGGATTATTTATATACATGTAAGAAAACATGTAAGATTATAATGGTTTTCAATAATTTATATTTCAGGATATTAGTGAAAATCCATAATATTACATGGTTAAAAAATTTATTTTCTAATTTTGAGTGAGGTTGAATCAATATATAACACTATAATGATATTCATTTTGGGTAGTTGGAATCTTTTTTCACAATGAATTAATTTTTATTTATAAATTCATATCATTTATACCAAATATTAAATTACCTTACATAATAAACTATACATATATTATCATATGGTTCATCTATAAAAATGTTTTAATGACCATAATTGAACATGTTAAATGAAATTGAAAACTCGTCTTCCTTTAATGTGATAGATTAACACAACTCGGTTGGTGTTTTAATTTCAAGTATAAAATGAGGGAAAATTAATGATAATGATGAATTGTTCCATTATTATAACAACATAATAGTACATGTAAGGTACTATATTTATCATAACATTTGGATGAAATGGGGTGAGGAAAGGAAGTTGAAATAAAATTAAACAAATGAAAAGAGGAATTTAACTCTTGAATATATCTTCCTAGAGAACCTATTTAGGGAAGATTATTTTTTCATTAGAAGAGACAAAGTGCTGATGGATGTGAGAGATGGGATCATGGACATATTTGAGTATAATTTGGAATATTAACAATGCTTGATATGTGTTGTCACGCACCAAATCTAGTTTCCACCGAACCTGGCACCAAACCCGACCAGTGATAAGTCCCAAAGGGCATTCCCGATCCCCATTGGCTGGAACAAGTTCCCGAGTATCATAAAATGCTTTTTGGGAATGATTTACTCGATTTTATAAACACTAAACAACAAATGAACTCAATTAGAAAATATGTATTTTTCAACTAAAACCATCTTTTACAAAATTTCAGTACTAAATTACATGATTTGAAACAATATAAAAAGGACATTAAAAATAAAAATAACCAAAAATGGATAGCCAAGAACCCTTAAGGAAAGGGGCACTGCCCTCAAGCCATAAACACAAGACTTCACCATTAAGGACCGGCTAGAAACCCGAACCACTAGAACAAAAAACTGTATCCAACCTTTGGCAATGAAAATAACCAAGTCTACTTACAACATAGGTTGTAAGTAGGGTTTGATCCAATGACTAATAGGATACCACCACTAATTGATTCCTTGCGATTAATATTCAACGACAAAAAGCATGAATGTTTTCATAAACATGTAATTTCTAGATAAAATTTCTAAAAGATGCAACTTAAAAAAATAGTTTTAAAGTCAGCTAATTTAAAGAATCAACACATTTAAAATAAATTCAAAATCTAAAACATTTTCCAGACAAATATATCATATGTCAATGGTAATTATAAACATTTTAATGAGCACAAGCAATAGGAAAATAACACCTAGGAACTAGCTTGTTCTGGGTCCTAGGTACCTCGTATCTCAGTGAAATTAACGTCAAAAATATCTATTCTCATGAACGAGCCAATAGTAGGGAACATACCCATAACCTAGGGGTCCCTAATCATCATCATCATAGTGTATTTAGTTTTGTAAGCATCAATCTTGCTATATGAAACTGAGGCCAGACCCCACAAATTCACTATCATACCAGTACACGTCTACCCACTTAGATACCCAGGTATTCCCTTTGTGCTAAAACAAGTTCAAAAAGTCAATAAATATAATTTTCACATGAAAATACCATTTCCACATCACATATTAACCAAACAGAACATATTTACATCAAAAAAGTCACTAAATCTACTTTGTTATTCAAATGCATTTTGAAATCATACACACACCATGATAGCCCACAAAACTTTTCACATCACTTCAACTCTTCCACACATCCTTTAACGATTTTTATAAAACATTTATATGGTTATACACATCACATAACTTCCAATATACACATGTGACATAATACACTTTTTACCTTCAAAATCATTTTATCATCAAACATACAGGAAACAGCCAAGAAACAAGTTTCACACCAACATCACAATTTAATAAAAAATTTAATAAATTTACAAAACATTCTAAAAATGTTTGAAAATATAAAACATCCCAAATCCTTTCAAAAAACCGTGATTGGTGAACACACACACCAAACAGTACATATGCCCCCTTTTAACACTTTTTTATACCAAATAAATCATTTATAAGTTTTCATAAAAAGAACCCAAGTGGTGTAAATATGTCATGCACACAAAAACCATTTCAAAACAGCCATTTAAGACCAAAACCATACCAATTCCTATCCAAAATATAATTGGCGGCCCTAGATACATTTATGAAACAACCATCATGTGTTATAAAATCACATTTCATAATACCACAAAATATACCAATGAAAACACATATTTTCATAAAATCTTCTAAAGAAGTATAACAATGTTTTACACATCAAACCTATTCAAAAACCATCTTTTTTGGCCCACATGATACTAATACATTACCAATCCAAAAATGGAAGGTCAAAAAATATTTATTAATCCAATTCCATAAGTTATAAAATACACAAAAATAATACCCCATGAGTTACACATGAAAACTCCCAATTTGATGTTTAAATTCAACTATATAAGTCAACACATAACCAAATCAATCATAAATAGTTTTCACACTACACACAACATATGAGGAATTTGAAAATTTATTAAATACATTAAGCTAACTCATCAATAATTCTTTACATATGGAACCACATACCTTTTGAGTCAATACCCTTGAATCTTGGTGTGAAACCTCAACCGCACCTCCGCCGCACCACAAGGAAGTGAAAATGAACCCTAAACTATAATATTTCACCCAAAAATACACAAAATCAACGCGTAATTGTGAACCATGACTTTTGGAAACTCTATATATTTATGAAATAGGAAGAAAAACCAAAGTAGAAGGATGGAATTGAAGAAAGAAACACGTACCTAAAACAATATGGAAGAAAATGACCCAAACTCCACAAGAATCTGAATTTCAAAACATCTATGATTTAAGGGGATTTAAAATAAGGATAAGAATACCTCATAAGAATCATAATGGGGTAAAAAGAGTTACAAATGAATGATTTATGAAGGAAAAAAATTACCTTTATAAATCTTCTCAAATTTAGGAAGCCTAAGACGTTTCGACATATTCTGTGAAGAAAACGAGATCTAAAGAGGGAGAAAAGAGATTGGGGGAACTCCATGGTACATTGGTCTTGGGTTGGAGGTGTAATAACCAAAAAATAGTTAAAATTGAATATGTTATTAAATACATAAAATATTTATTTAAAACTAGAAATGGGATTTTGGGGTGGCCCAACTACTTAAATAAAAACCCAAATCCCCCTAGATTTTGGATTTATAAAGGATCCAAATTTAAATCTTGGTTTTAATAGGTCAGGGGAGGCCATGTTGGAATCATAATGGATAAAAATTGTTTAAAAATTAATGATTTATAAAGGAAACAAAATTTAATTTAAATCTGGAATAGGGCACATGGTTTTCCCCAAGTCATGAAAACTGACTCATTCCTCAATAAATGCTTGGGAAACCCCCTAAACAAAGAATGAATGGAAAATAAATTTAAAAAACCTATAAAACAAGTTATATATGTAAAAATCCTCCCCTACTTGAAAACATTCCTCCTGGGAAAGTCACTACAAGTTCAAAGCAACAACCAAACCCAGTTGAGAAACCAATTGGTACTCCATTGACATGTTTCACCCCCAAAGGCCGAGATACCTAAACTGATCAATTAAACAAGGATTACTCTCAAAACCAAAACATACACCACTTCCCAAAAATGATCAATCACATTCATACATTCTCCCAAAAGAAAACTCCTCAATCACTATTCAAATAAGACTCAAGCAATTCACCCAAACGAACAACAACATTGAACAAGGATACCCTTACCTTACTTTAACTAAACCATTGGGCGCTCTCCAGTCTCAATGTTTACTCATGGAAGATGTTGGTAGCTAGATATATCTGAATTATACTATCTATTACAATAAAAGACAATGTAAAAATCTATTTTACTGGAATGGGGGGACACACATATTCTCCCCACCCTAAGATACAACCAATATTTATTTCCGAGACAAAATCATGACACTAATAGGGGGATTCCAGAACGGACTCCCTTGTACATAGTGTAGAATTACATTAAAAATTTCCGAAGGAACATACATGAGAATCATAGTGATTATCCCCACCATAAGAACCAACCATCTTAACCAACCAGAAAGGGTCAACACAGAAAAGCCCAAAAATTTCAAGATTTGGGAAGGTCACATGGTTAGTCCGCACCATTTGTGAAACCGTGAACTAACTCTACAGATCAATCTTCCCGCATGGATTCTAGGAACAAGGTCAATCTTAATCATTCACAAACCATGTGAACAGCCTTTCTAGAAAAATTTACAACCATTATCCAATGACTCAATGGAAACCAAAGGGGGGGAATGACATTGTGCGATGATATGCGTACAAGGCCCTCTACCTATTTCCACCAAACCTGATCTATTTAAGAAATATGATGATACCAGAGGTTTTAACTCTTCCAATGTTTCATATTTAGGATAGAACTTTGTACAAGGTTTTAAATGACCATGTGATTTACCCTGAATATGAGCTAGATTCTCATCGAGACCTATGGCTGGAGCATAAATGATTGATGCATCTTTTTTCCTCGAAATTTGTCTTTGGAAACCCACTGAATGAAAATTCTTCTTTCGGTGCCACCAACAACTACTCCACAATCCTAGAAAATTTCTTCCAGACATAACACATTCCAAACATACTTTACCCTATCTCGATATTTAACTTAAACAAGGGCTATAAAGATGCACAGACACCACACCTTGTTTCTTCAGGTAAGAAACAATAGAGTTAAAAAAACACTTACACTCACCTTCCTCTAAAATGGAAGATTTTGTTGTTTTTATAAATGAGAAATTCACCCAACATAATAGGGGCCCTCACAGGATTGAACGACATTCACCTATACGGTCAATCTGGCACATGACATCATAAGGCATCACCGAACATGACCATTGCGACTAATATAAACAATGCATGGAGAGGGAACTTATACAACATCCCCAAACAACACAACATTCTAGCAAGTGGCCAAAAATATCCTAGCATGACCATAATTTCCACATTAGTGGATTAACATGAACTCATGCTTCAAAGAAACATTGATGATCCCAAAGCCCCTCTTAGACACCATCGAGACACTCATCCACACTAACAACCCTAGGCCACTTTAACCTTCAAAGAATCTCGAAACTTATTAAACTAAGGTCTCTTTCAACCTTCCATGAGCACTCTCCCATTACAAAAGGATCTAAAAATCAAAGAATGTAATGGGTGTATACTCAATCTTCAGATCTCGAGAAATAAATTCCTTATATTGTTCTACTAGAGGATTTTTCAATGGAGAAACATTATGGGTTGCACTTCAATTATGCATTAACCCTTAATGGGGCAAACCTTTTCCAACGAGTGAACCAAATGACCCATCCAAGCTGGTCCATTGGTCAAAAATTGTCACAAACTAGATCCAAACACATGAAGGGAACCACCAAAAAGGTTTCCTGAAGCATATCTTAGAGGATACTATTAAACATTCCTTCAACCCAGCTTACCGACCAAAAAAAACCCATAACACGATTCTAACAGGAGGGGTTCTAGGACTCAAAACATCCCAAAACATAATCATTTTCCAAAACACATAATATAAACTATCCTAAACAATTCATTAAAACATCATGTTTTTCTTTAAAAACATTTCTTTGAAAACAAATTGTTCAGCGTTAGCGCATCCATCAATGGTACCTAATGGGCCTTACACATACATGTTTCTATGCCACACTGGGCACCCTCCTCATATCCATCCTGACACTCATCCAGTCATGCCATCAACCATCCATCTTCCAATATAACCCCATGAATGTGGTTTCTCATTAAAATACCAAAGTTTAAAACCAAAATTCTTTCCACTTTTCCAAACCGAAACGGTCAACCAAAAAATCCTTTTTCTCAAAACTGCAAACCACATGATCAAAATTCCAAGTCACATCATAATAAAAATTCGAGAAAGTCAAAAAAACATTTATAAAATAACTCACTTTCAAGATATTCACTTCAATTTCAAAACATCTCATCCCATTAAAACACCCTTTGATTAATTGAGAAAACTCTATTAGAAACACTTTTCAAAACGAACATCAATATAGTTATTGCTTTCAAAAGAGGTGTAAGAAAACCATTTTCCATTTCAAAAAAATGCTGAAAATTCAGTTCCACCATTTCATAAACCAAACCATTCCCTCTTTATTTGAATATCATTTCACAAAAACATTACCCTTCTTAAAACCAAGTCACTTTAAAACCAAATTACCATGTTTTCAAAACTAAAGCACAAAACAATGCGAGAGGAAACTAGTTTTACTGGGTGACATGGAAATATGGTTGGCAGATATATTATAATAACATTAACATCAAATATAGTGTTCTAGAGAATATCCCTAGCTACACATGGCTTTTCAGGCCCTGCGAGCTCACTGAGACCATTAACCCAACTCTCTTTTCGTTTGTCCTAATTATCATCAAACCAAGGAAACCAAAGGACATAGATAAATCCTGAAATTCCCAGGCGAATCAAATCCTATCATGAGATGTGGTGATCAGGCATACTAACCATACCCGAACTACCACATACCAACTATCTTAACTCTAGACTATCCCAATTGTTCCCGAAATAACCTGACCCAAGGAGCTGACAAGAACCTACTCTAATACAATTTTGTCATGAACCAAATCATCTTTCCACCGAAACCGGCACCAAACCCGACCCGTGACTAGACCCAAAGGGTGTTCCTAATCCCAATGTACTTGAAAAAGTGCCTAAGTATCCTAAAATGTGGTTTTGGAATGATTGTCCAGATTTTATAAACACTAAACAATAGATGAACTCAATAAAACAAAACAGGATTTTTCAACTAAAACTATCTTTTACAAAATATCAGAACTAAATTACATGATTTGAAACAATTTTAAAAGGAAATCAAAAATGAAAAAAAAAACAAAAATGGATATCCAAGAACACTCATGGCACGTGGCACCACCCTCAAGCCATCTCCACAAGACTTCACCACCTTGGAACTTCTAGAAACCCGAAACACTAGAACTAAAAACTGTACCCGACCTGGAACAAAACAAATAACCAAGTATAGTTACACCCAAGGGTGTATGTAGGGTGTGATCCAATTCCCATTAGGATACCACCGATAATAGATTCCATGTGATAATTATTCAAAGGTGAGTAGCATGAATATTTTCAAAAACATGTAATTTCTATGTACAATTTCTAAAATATGCAACTTAAAAAAACAGTTTTCAAGTGGGATAATTTTAAGAAGAAAAAATTTTAAAATAAATTCCAAAGGTACTAAATATTACAGACAAATATACTGTATTCTGATGGTAATTATAAAGGTTTTAATGAGCATAAGCAAAAGGAAAATAACCACTAGGCACTAGCTCATTGTGCATCCCAGGTACCTCTTATCTCAGTGAGAGTAACCATCAGAAATATCCATCCTTCTGCACGATCCACTAGTATGGAACATAACCAAAACCTAGTGGTATTGAATCATCATCATAAAAGTATAGTTAGAGTTGTAAGCGTCAATATTTCTTTGTGAAACTCAGGCCAAACCCCACTGAGTTAGTAGTATACTAGTATATGTCCACCCACCTATATACGCGGGTTTTCCATTTCTGATCAAAAAGTTCAACAAGTCAAGAAATATAATTTGAAAATTAAAATATCATTTCCACATCACATATTCACCAAACAGAATATATGTACATCAGAGAAGTCACAATATTCACATTTTCATTCAAATTCATTTTGAAATCATACACCCACCAAAATAGCCCACAACACTTTTCACATCGCTTAAACACTTCCATGCATCATTTAAACAATTTTTTAAAACATTTACACGGTGATACACATCACATAACAGCCCACACACACATGCCACAAAATACCCTTTTTACCTTCAAAATCATTTTATCATCAAACTTTCACGTAACATCCCACAAACAAGTTTTCTTCCAACATTAAAATTTAGTAAAACATTTCAAAAAATTACAAAACATTCTAAAAATGATTGACCACTTGAACCATCACATAACTTTTCAAAAACCCATGATAGGTGATCAAACACAACAAACAGTACATATTCACCCTTTTCCAACATTGTTAAACCAACTAAAAAATTTATAAATTTTCATAAAAAGAACCACAGTGGTGTAAATTTGTATTGCAGAGAATAAACATTTCCAAAAAACCATTTAAGAGAAAAACCATACCAATTCCCATCCAAAATAGAATTTTTAACTCGAGAGACATTTATAAAACCACCTTCAAGTGTTATAAAATCTCCTTTAATAATACAACAAAATATACAAATGAAAACACACATTTTCATAAAATGATCTCAGGAAGTATAACATTGTTTTACACATCAAACCTATTCAAAAACCCTTTTTAGGCCCACATGACACTAATACATTACCAAACCAGAATTGGAAGGCCAAACAAGATTTAATAAACCAATAAAATATGTTATATAATACACCAAAATAATACCCCATGAGTTACACATGAAAACACCCAATTTCAAGATTAAATTAAACTATAAAAGTAAACATAATACCATATCAATCATAAACAATTTTCTCAACATAGCCAACATATGAGGAATGTGAAAAATGATTAAATACAGAAAGCTGTCTCATCAATAATTGTCTACACATGGAACCACCTACCTTTTTAACCAATACCCTTGAATATTGGTGTGAAACCTCATCCGCACCTCCACCACACCACAAGGAAGTGAAAAAAACATAAACCAGAATATTTCACTAAAAATACCCAAAATCAAACACTATATATGATCCTTGACTTCATGAAACTCTATATATTTATTAACGTGGGAGGAAACCCTAAGGATAAGGATGTAATTGATGAGAGAAACACATACCCAAAACAATCTTGAAGAAAAGGACCCCAACTCCACCGGAATCTGAATTTTAAAATAGATAAAATTTAAGGTGGGTTTCAATAATGATAAGAAGACCTTTTATGAATTTGAATGTGGTAAAAAGTGTGAGAAATGGATGAGTTATGAAGGAATCAATTTACATTTATAAATCTTCTCAAATTGAGGAAGCCTAATGAATTTCGAACTATTCTATGAAGAAAAAGAGCTCCGAATAGGGAGAGAAGAGATTGAGGGCGCTCCTAGGTTCAATTGGATCGGGTTAGAGGTGGAATCCCCAAAAAATAGTTAAAATTAAATACGTTCATAACAAAAATATTTTTTAAAACAGGAAATGGGCTTTCAGGGTGGCCCAACTACTTTAATAAAAACCCAAATCCCCCATGATTATGGATTTATAAAGGCTCCAAATTTAAATTTTGGTGTTAATAGGTCAAGGGAGGTCGTGTTGGAATTTGAATGGATAAATTTTTTTGAAAAATTAAAGAGTTATAAAAGAAACAAAATTATTCCTAAATCTAGAATTGGCCTCATGGTTTGGCCCAATTCATGAGAACTCACCCAATCCTCCATAAAATCTTGGGAAACACGCAAAACAAAGAATTAATTGAAAATAAATTAAAAATAACAATAAAATAAGTTATATACATGACAATTCTCCCACCTTGAAGACCTTCCACCCTGGAAAGTCACAATAAGGTCAAAGAAACAATCAAACCCAACTGAGAAACCAATAGGTACTCCCTTACCTGGTTTCGCCCCCAAATGTCAAACCACCTACAATGATCAATTAAAGAAGGATTACTCTCACAACCAAAACATTCACCACTTTCCGAAAATGTTCAATCACATTAACACTTTATCCCAAAATAAAACCCCTCATACACTATCCTAACAAGACTTAAGTAATTCACCCAAACGAAAAAAAACTTTAAACAAGGATACACTTACCATACATTAACTAAACCATTGGGTTCTCTCTAGTCCCAACATGTACTCATGGAATATGATGGTAGCTAGATAGCTCCGAATGAGACTATCTATTCCAAGCCAAGACCATGGATAAATCTATGTTACTGGTATGGGGGGACACAAATATGCTCCCCATCATAAGAGTCAACCAATATTTTTTTCCGAGACAGAATCAGGACACTAATAGGGGGAGGCCTCAACGGACGCCCTAGTACCTGGGGTAGACTTCAATTGAAAATTTCTTAAGGTACAAGAATGAGAATCATAGTGGTACTCCCCACTATAAGAACCAGCCATCTTAACCGACCAGCATGGGCCAGCATAGAAAAACCCAAAAATTTAAAGATTTCGGAAGAACGCACGGTTAGTCTGCACAGTTTGTAAAACCATTAACTAACTGTGTTGATCAATCATCACGCATGGCTTCAAGGCACAAGATCACTCTTTATCATTCACAAACCAGGTGCTTAGACTATCAACCCAAATTTCCAACAATTCTTCATTGACTCAATTGAAACCAACGGGTGAGGGAATGACATTGGGTTATGACATGGGTACAAGGCCCTCCACCAATCCACCAAAAGTGAACAATAGAAGAAAGATGATGATACCATAGGTCTAAAATCATTCTATATTTTATATTTAGGATCATAATTTGTACAAGGGTTTAAATGACCCTGGAATTTCCTCTGATTATGAGCCAGCATGACTGCGAGACCTATGGCTGGAGCTCAAATGATTGAAGCATCTTCGGCTTCACAGTTAGTCTTTCCAACCCACTAAATGGGATTTATTCTTTAGGTGCCACCAATAAATACACCACAATCCGAGATATGTTTTCCACACATAACACATTCGAAACTCACTTCACCATATCGTGATATTTCACTGAAACAAGGGCTATGAAGATGCACATACATCACACCTTGTTTCTTTGAGTGAGAAAAAATAGAAGTAAAAAACACCTACACTAACCTTCCTCAAAAATGGATGATTTTGATGTTTTCCAAAGGATAAATTCTCCCATCATAAAAGGGGCTCTCATAGGATTGCACGAATTTCACCTATATGGTCAATCGGGCACATGACATCATAAGGCATCACCTAACATGACCATTGCGACTGATATAAACAATGCATGTAGAGGCACCTTATTCAACATCCCAAAAAACACACAATTCTAAAAAGTGTCCACAATATCATATCTTGACAATATTTCCCACAATGGGGGTTTAACATAATGTCGTACTTACAAGATACATTGATGAACCCAAAGGCCCTCTTAGACACCATCGAGACACTCATACACAATAACAACCCTAGACCACTTCCTCCTTCGACGAATCAGGAAACTTAAGAAACTATGGTCTCTTTAAACCATCCATGAGAACTATACCATTAAGAGAAGATCTAAAAATCTATGAAATGAATGGGTGTAGACTCAATCTACATATCTTGAGAAATAAATCACTTATATTGATCATCTAGTATATTTTCCAATGGAGAAACAATCTGGGTTTCACTTATTTTATGCATTAACCCTTAAAGGGGGCATACCTTATCGAATGAGAGAACCTAAAGACCCAAACAAGATGTCCATTAGTCAAAAAGTTTCACAAAACAGATCCATACCCATGAAGGGAACAACAATAAAGGTGTCCCGAAACATATCTAAGAGGAGACTACTAACTAGTCTTTCTACCCAGCTTACTGACCAAAAAACAAACCCAAAACACAGTTCGAACAGGAGGGGTTCAGGGACTCAAAACATCCCACAACATCAAAATTTTCCAAAAACACATAATATAAACCATTCAAAATAATTCATTCAGACATCATGTTTTTCATTAAAAACATTTCTTTGAAACCCAATGGTTCAGAGGTTAGGGAATCCTCCAATGGTACCCCATGGGCCTTACGCATGCTTGTTTCTGTGCCACACCGGGAACCCTCCTCATATCCATCCCAAAACTCATCCAGTCATTCCATCAATCATCCATCTTACCATATAAACCCATTAATATGGTTTCTCATGAAAATACCAAAGGTTAAAGAAAAAATACATTCCACTTTTCATAACCAAAACGGTCAACCAACACATCATTTTTCTCAAAACTGCTAACCATAAGATCAAAATCCATGCTCACATCTTACAAAACATTACAAAAAGACACAACCATTTAAGAAAGAACTCACTTTCAAGATATTCACTTCAATTTCAAAACATCTCATCCCATTAAATCACCATTTTATTGTATAGAACTCTTTATTAGAAACACTTTTAAAAACCAACGTCAATATATTTCATACTTTTAAAAGATGTGTAAGCACACCATTTTCCATTTCAAAACAATTATGAAAATTCAGTTCCTATATTTGATAAACCAAACCATTCCCTCTTTATTGGAAAAAGATTTCACAAAAAAATTTAATCTTCTTAAAACCAAGTCACTTTAAAACCAATGTGCCAAGATTTCAAAACTAATGCACAAAACAATGCGAGAGGAAACTAGTTTCAGTGGGTGACTTGGAAATATGGTTGGTGGCCGTATTACAGTCACTTAATCATCACAAAAGGTGTTCTAGGGAATATACCCAGATCCACATGGATTTCTAGGCACTTCGAGCTCACTGATATCATTAACTCAACTCTCTTTTCATTTCCCTAATCATCATCAAGCAAATAAAACCAACGGACTTTGAAAAATCTCAACTTCCCCTGGTGACTCGAATCCCATCATGAGGTGTGGTGATCAGGAACACTAACCATAATTGATGTACCATATCCCAACAATCCTAACTCTAGACTATCCTGACTGTTCCCTAAATAACGTGACCCAAAGAGTTAACCAGAACATCCTCTGTTACCATTTTTCACGAACTGAATCTGGTTGCCACCGAACCCATCACCAAACTCGACTCGTGACAAGACCATGAGGAATTTTCCGATCCCCATGGGCTGGCACAGGTTCCCACGTATGGTAAAATGATGCATGGGAATTTTTTAACAGATTTTATAAACACTAAACAACAAATGAACTCAATAAAACAAATTTGGATTTTTCAACTAAAACCATATTTTACAAAACATCATAACTAAATTAAATGATTTGAAACATTGTAAAAATTAAATTAAAAAGGAACAAAACCAAAAATGGATATCCAATAACATTCATTGAAAGGGGCGTCGCCCTCAAGCCATCTTTACAAGACTTCACCACCAATGACCAACTAGAAACAAGAACCACTTTAACTAAAAACTATACCCAACCTGCAACAACAAAAATAACCAATTCTACTTACACCCAAGGGTGTAAGAAGGATTTGATCTAATTCCTATTATGATACCACCAAAATGATATTCCATGATATATACATTCTATGAAGAAAAGCATGCAAGTTTTGAAAAACATGTAATTTCTAGTTTAAATTTCTAAAAGATGTAACTTTAAAAAAACTGTTTTCAAGTGGGATAATTTAAAGAATCAACACATTTAAAATAATTTCCAAATCTAATAAATTTTCTTGACAAATATACCATATTCCGAAATTAATTATAAAGGTTTTAATGAGAACAAGAAATAGAAAAATATCCCCTAGTCACTAGCTCGTTGTGGGTCTCAGGTACCTCATTTCTCGGTGAGAGAAACCAACACAAATATTCATTCTCATACATGATCCACTATTAGGGAACATTCTAATAACCTATTGGTCTCTAATCAGTATCATCATAGTTTAGATAGAGTTGTAATCATCAATCATTCTATGTGAAACTAAATCCAAACCCCACGGATTCACTAGCATACTTGTACACATTCACCCACCTAGATACATGGGTTTTCCCTTTGTGCTAAAAAATGTTCAACAAATAAAGAAAAATAATTTTCACATTAAAATATCATTTCCACATCACATATTCACCATACATAACATATGTACATGACAAAAGTCAAGAAATCCTTTTTTTCATTCAAATGCAATTTGAAATCATACACTCACCAAAATAGCACACAACACTTTTCACATCACATCAACACTTCAACACATCCATTAAAACTTTTTATAAAACATTTATAAGGTGATACAAATCACATGACGTCCCACACACACATGCCACATAATACCCTTTTTACGGTCAAAATCATTTTTCATCAAACTTACACGAAACAGCCCACAAACAAGTTTCGCTCTAACATCACAATTTAATAAAACATTTAAAAAATTTACAAAACATTCTAAAAGGGTTTGACAACATAAAACAACAATTAAACTTTCAAAAACAACATGATAGTTGATCAAACATACCAAATAGTACATATGCACCCTTTTCCCACTTTGTTAAAAAAACTAAAACATTTATAATTTTTCATAAAAAGAACCCAAGTGGTGTAAATATGTATTGCACACAAATCCCAATTCAAAAAACCCATTTAAGACCAAAACCATACCAAATAAAATCCAAAATAGAATTGGAATCCCTTGAAACATTTATAAAACCGCCTGAAAGTGTTATAAAATCACCTTTAATAATTCCACAAAATATACAAAGGAAAACAAACATTTTCATAAAATGATCTCAAGAAGTATACCAATGGTTTACACATCAAACCTATTAAAAAACACCCTTTTTGGCCCAAATGACTCTAATACATTACCAAACCAGAATTGGAAGGCCAAAAAAGATTATTTAAACTAATTCCAGAAGTAATAAAATACACCAAAATAAAACCCCATGAGTTACACATGAAAAAACCCAATTTCATGTTAAAATTCAACTATAAAATTAATCACATAAACAAACCAATAATAAATAGTTTTTTCACCACACCCAACATATGAGTAATGTGAAAAAGGATTAAATATAGCATGCTAACTCATCAATAATTGTTTACATATGGAACCACCTACCTTTTGAGTCAATACCCTTGAATCTTGGTGTGAAACCTCAACCACACCTCGGCTGCACCACACGGAAGTGAAAACAAACCCTAAACCATAATAATTCATCAAAAATACCCAAAATCATAGCCAAGGTATGAACCATAATTTTGGAAACTCAATGTATTTATGAAAGATGGAGGAACCCTAAAGAGAATGATATAATTGAAGATAGAAGCACTTAACCAAAACAATATTGAAGAAAACGCTCCAAGCTCCACCAAAATCTGAACTTTATAACTAATAAAATATAACGGGGGTCGAATAAGGATACAAAGACCATGTAAGAATTTTAATTTGGTAAAAAGAATGAGAAATGAATGTGTTATGAAGGTAACAAATTACCTTTATAAATTTACTCGAATTGAGGAATCCTATAACGTTTCGACATATTTTGCAAAGAAAACAAGCTCCTAAGAGAGAGAGAAGAGATTGGGGACGTGCCTAGGTTCAATGGGATAGGTTTAGATGTAGAATCACCAAAAAATAGATAAAATTTAATATGTTATTAAATATACTATATATGTTTTTAAAATTGGAAATGCTCTTTTAGGGTGGCCCAACTACTTAAATAAAAACCCAAACCTCCCATGATTATGGATTTATAATGGATCAAAATTTAAATTTTGTTGTTAATATGTCCGGGGAGGAAATGTAAGAATTTTAATGTATAAAAAATGTTGAAAAATTAATGAGTTATAAAAGAAACAAAATTTATTTTAAATCTGGAATTGGGCTCATTGTTTGGCTCAATTCATGAAAAGTTTCCCATTCCTCCATAAAAGCCTGGGAAACCCCCAAAACAAAGTATGATTTGAAAATAAATTAAAAATACCATTAAAATAAGTATTATATGTTACATGTGTGAGGATAAGATGAGGTGATGGTGGTTTTTATAATATAGGACATTAGGTGTTTCTCAATATTATCTTTATTGTTTAATTATTTTTCTCAAGTCAAGAATTAGTAATATTTCATGTGACCAAAAAATGTAATATGTGAATGTGAGTTGGAAATATAAGTTATTAACTTAGAAGAACATCATCCATGACTCAATGAATCATGTAGTTATATTATTCAGTAAATTATCATATTTTACTATTCAATAAAAATTCCTGTATTTCTGAGAAATCGCAAAAATTCACCGCATCCATTTTTCGATGTGTAGAATCTTAAAATGAAATCTATTTTGTAAAATTTATTTTCTATATATGATATAAGTAATTTGTAAATAAAATAATCATTTACATGGAAAATACCTATTTTCAAATTATAACTAATTTTATAATACATTGAAAAATTAACTAAGGTCCCATGAAATTATCCAATAATCCTAAGACATAAAAATATCAATTTATGAATATATTTTATAAAAATAAAATTTCATTAGAAAATATTAAATTATTTATAAAATTATTATTAAATATTTATGAAATAAAAAAATTCCCACACTATGTTATAATTATATCATATTATAAGTTATAAGATGTATAAATTCTATTTAAACTATCATTGGTAAGGTTACTTATTCACTTACGATATTTACTATTCCTAAGGGACATATTACTATTTATTAAAGTAACATTACTATTCAAAAGGGCCAATTACAATTCAAAAAAAATTATATACTTCCTATTGGAATCCAAATATTTTACTGATTACAACCGTTTATGTCATATTTTTTAAATTAAAATCCCAAAAGTGACAATATTATGTTTAAAGGTAACATATTTCATATTAGTTCATCTTGTTTTCATTACTTGTGATTATACTATATGAAATAATTATATGAATGGAATTTAAATTAATTAATAATTGCATCGTTAAAAGAATTAGTATTTCCCTCTTATCAAAAGAATTTTAAAATGCTAATATACTAGAATGAAGCTATAGAAAGAATGATTTTCGGAGTTGATCATGTTGAAGAAACCAAAAAGAATACACAGACATTAATAAATATCTAAGTGTGAAGATGTTTTAATCCAACATTTGGTTGAAAATCAGCAACACAATCAAGAATTCGATTTCGATGGGAAGGTTTTTTTGATGAATATCTCCATAAAATAATGAATAGAAAATAATCAACTTGGAATGGAAGTCCCTTTGAAATTATTGATCCTTTTTGGACCATAGATTATAACTTTGTAATTCCACTGATCCTCTATTATGTACATTATGTTTCCAAGAATCTCTATTATAGAAATACACACCCAATCCATTACATGTACTAAACTAAAAAATTATATTGTTGGATCATGATCATTCTTACGAGGAATATTCAATAGAGATTATAGATAAAAGTGAAAAAATATAGTGAAATCTGACCACTCTGAGGACAAGTTATTTTTTGAAACCTCCATTTTAAGGAATATTTATGTGTTCCTGAGTATATTATGAGTTATATATATCCTTGTTCTATTTTTATCTATGTGATGAATTTTAAGGAGGAAATTCATTTTAAGGGGGTAGAATATAAAATCCAAAAATTTTATTTTTCCCTAAAAAATAAATTTCATTGTCAGATAACATTAAATGAAAATCCTAGTTATTCTTATTTTACATGAAATAATTAATCTGCATTATCTTGCTTATGACAATGAGTTTTAACATACCATAATATATTATTAATGTCATTATATATACAAAATATTTAAAATGTATATGTTAAATTATATATATATATAGTAATAAAAAAATTTATTTCTTATTTATAATTATTTTATTAAAATTAAAAATTCATAAATAGGTAAATAATATTTAGAAAAGACATTATATGATTTTAAAAAAGTATTTTTGAAAAAAAAGTCATTTTTTCATTTGTGAACAAATTACAATTTTTTTTCAAGTTTATGAAACATTATTTGAAAAAACAAACCTAATTTTTGAAATATACAGGACAGAATTATATTTGAGTACATTTTTATGAATTTTCATCAAATTTAAATTTATTTCTAAATATTTAAATATACTGGTTTTTATTAAGAATTGAATTTTCAATTAAAATATTTTTAATCACAAAAATAATCTACTATATACATAAAGTAAATAAAGGATCGATTGTATATACATTAATCTAATTTTAATAGTCATAATAATTTTCATATTAATCTTTCATATAAAATCAATTTAAACTTTTGATGATTTTTTCTCTGAAAACCCACTTTATCATCACCGCATTGGGTTTAATTCTATATTAAATTTTTATAATTCTGGTAGTTCAACTTGTATGAAGAGATTAAATATTTAGATCTATAATTTTTTATTTCATATATTATTTTCATTTTAATTTTTTTCATAAATATTAAAATAAGAAAAGAAATTTAATTGACTGAATTATGGATAAAATGGGGTTTCTTGCATTACATGTCATTGTGTAAAAATTAAATTTCCATACACATAGTACTTTTATATTATAAATTTTATTTTATATTCCTAGTTAGTAGGTATGCATTTTCTAATAATGTTTATTATATTTTTTTAAAGAATAATTACCTAGGTAAATAAAAAAAATAAA
This sequence comes from Viscum album, assembly GCA_963277665.1. NCBI lineage: Eukaryota > Viridiplantae > Streptophyta > Magnoliopsida > Santalales > Viscaceae > Viscum > Viscum album. The sequence continues at coordinate 811,064,797 of OY728161.1, read as the reverse complement.
AGTAACTATGGTGAAAAAATCAATGTTAATACTATGTACATATATAGTCTAAGGAATAACTGGTTTAAAAATTTATTTAATTTTTTGGGATGTTTCACTCAACCATATAATCCATCCATTCTATTATTTATCAATTTTTTCTGTATAATGGGGTGAAATTTAATTCCCATTATTAAATAGTTTTGGTTTTTTACAAAAATGTCACTCATCCCCAATTATTAAAGGAATCCTCCAAACCAAACAAATTCACTCCATTTGATCCCATAGTAGGAAACAAAAACGTAAAAATATATTCCTAACACCACTATTCATTTTCAAGAGCAAATTTTCATCCCAAAATATAATCCCAATGGTTTATAATATGATGTCAAAAGGTAGTTCCAAGAGAAATTAATTTTATTCATAAAACTATTTCATTTCAATTATTACATTACCACCTTAATTCATGCCATCATTATTTTAAAAAAATAGAAATTATAATTTAAAAATATTTTTATAATATTTTATTTATGGAATAACCCATATCCATCCTCTCATACATAAAATGGGTTTCAAAATCAGCATACATGTGTATTGAATTCCGCATCATGAACTCAAGTTTTGTGTTTTTAATATCATTTTTACTTGGATGGTATTAAAGATATGATATATATATATATATATTATATTTTCATCATATTTATACTTTCATAATTTTGATACAATATATACATTATACTATTCTATTCCATGGGGGATATGATACCATTATTTGATTGTATGACTATGTACCACCTTGTGATGAAATTTGAATCGTTTTTCCCAACTATTTGACATGGAAGGTATTTAGGGTAAATTTAATCTATATATGATATATATATATGGAAATATATATTTAATTTTATTATATTATTTAAATTTCATTCATTTTATCCATCAATAAGATTGTACCAATGTTCATGCGTGTGTACCGCATACCATCTCATTGAATAGTACACTTCATGTTATATCTATAGATTTTATAGATTACACTACATTCATTTATAATGAATATATATTTTATTTATATCATTTTTGACAATCTGGAGATGATGCAACCATGAAAAATGTAAGAGGACTAATATTACCAGACCAAAACAAATGTGAAAAATGAATCAATTATTACATGAAATGTAAATTTAGTAAGTGATTTTAATAAATTGTTGATAAATGGTTATAAGTAAATCTTATAAGGTATTTTATATATAATTATAGTTCTATAATATATTAATAAATCAAATATATTTATTATATTATAGTTTCTAATTTGTACGGATGATGTCAAGATTTATGTGAATAGATTTTCATCTCACATTTTCTATCTGTGAGATACATCAAATATGATGCACTTATTCAATTTATGTAGTTTATATTCATCCAAATAATATCTATTAGGATTATTATCATCATATATTTTTTATTTAATTATCCATTTTTGAATTTATCTTTTTTGGGGGTTTTTAATCAAAAGATTCCAAAGTAGTAATATATTTTTGAATCAATATTTCTTCTAATAATAATAGTTTATATTATGAATGAGCCTTAATTTATAAGGTGTATACACATACCATTTCACATGTAATATCCAAATATTATTTATTCTATGATATATTAGATATAATTTAATGTTATTCATTCATGAATATTGTGATTTAATATTTCCAATGTTGTAATTTGTTATGATACAATATCATCATCAGGGGGATGGTTTATGTTTTTGATTTTGAATATAAAATATTATAATCTATCTCTCCCGAAAATCATAAATTTTATTATATATTTGGTATTTTAGTAGAATATGTGTCCACCATCATTTTCTAATCTTTATGTACACAAAATGTCAATTGAATGTTCTTAGCAAAAATCTTCATTATTTCTCTATTTGGTCAAAACCACATTTTTTACCAAAAAATTATAATCTATTTCAATTTGTTTACATTATATTACAGATTCTATAAATAAATTTCTCCCCATTATTTTATTTTCTTCAAACAAATATAATTTAACAATTCATTCTTTTAGAATCATAAATTTTTCACCCTTCACAAAATATGTGAAAACATTATTTTTTTAACTTATACCACTTTAATAAAATTTAATGTTGCAATGACGATTAGATTTTTTGAATATTCCATTATCGATTTTAAAATTTATAATGAAAATTATTTCCTAATAAAATTTAATGAATATCTGTTTTAAGAATATTTTTTAAAATAAAATTTATGTCCCTCATGACAGGATTCAGGTGGACTTTAAAAATAATATTCCATATATGATGAAGTCATTTGATGTCCTTTATGGTTTACTTGAACCATTATCCAAATATAAAATTCTCATTTATTTTATAGATATATTAATTTTTTTTGATAATATGTTATGAAACTCATTTCTCATCCATGGGTTATACCAGGATAAAATTCCTATAAAACCTACATAATTTTCTATAGTTAATTACTTAATAAAATGATTAAATCACTATGAAACTTGTTTACTTCACAAAGGATACATTGAAATGAAATTTTTAGGAATCCCATTTCTTGTTCTTGGTAATTGTATGGGGATTTTTTTTATGATGTGGTATAACCGTGTATTATTTTCATTATTTGATAGGTTGGACCTATATATACCCCCAATACATTGGGTAAATATTGATATCTCATGAGATAACATAGACTACAATAGGTAGTGAACAAAGATCATTAAGGTACTCTATCCATTATGATTGTCTTGGGAGTGAAATGTTACTACAATAATGGTTTTGAGTGTGAAACCATTTCTCAACAATAGTCATGGAAAAAAGGTTAAAATACAATGAAAATTATCTTCGATTGTTATCTTAATGAAAAAAATCTATGATTTATGACATTGTTATGCTTTTATGATTCGTGTTCTCTGATTTATTTATGATTCATTTTTTTAACAATATCCATGATTTATACCATGACTCAAGTTTATGATATATGAAATTAATTTTATATTTTGGAAAATTTACACCCATGTTCTCAAAACATTATACTCATGATATTTTAATATCCCACCAGTTAACCGTTATTGAGAATCTAATATCACAATTTCTTATGTTACCATTCCCCCGTTTTTGAAGAATGATATTGCTTATGGTATGTCTTAGAAGGATTTTACATATTAATAACATAGTGAGATATGACGTAGCTTAATTATGGAACGATTATTATGTGATCATGTTTCTAATGGACATATTCTAAAAGGATTCTATAAGGGATCAGTATGTTGTATATGGAATATACATTTATATGTTGTAATATTTAGTTATGTGATGTTTGGATAATTACACATTCCAAATATAGTATTAATATAATTTAACACACCCTAATTGGGAAAATGAAATAACTCATCCAACATAACAGACAAAACTGGCATGGAATGAAAAATAACATTTGGGGAGAGAACATATAATATTTTTATGAACAATAAATCAATGTTCATCATAAAATTATTTATATATTCATCAAATGATAATTACGATTTATTTTCATCTAATAAAAACTTAAATCCTTGTAACAAATGAAGTTTGTTCTGATGTATCTCAGTGTACTTCATCCAATACTTATTCATGGCCTCTCCAACAAGAATCAAATGACGTGCATGGGTAAATTTTGTATTAATGGATTATCTAGAGAATACATCATCCCCATGCTTAGAATTCCCAATGATGGAAAGATTCCAAGAAGTCAAGAAAATATTAATAGGTCATGGGTCACAGAACATATTTTGGAAGAAGCGACATATGAGAGTGGATAATGGGACTCGGTTTCCTGTAGGAAAAATAATATTGATTGATTCCATGTTTCGAACAATCTCCATTGAATATATGGTTTTCAAAATCTATTCAATTAGATGACATACACAAATTAAACTGGATTTATTTTCTTTTTTAACCAGTTTAGAAAAATATATAATATAAGAAAAATAACTAGTTTTGAATATTAAAATTATTACCCAACTAAATATTGAAAAAAAAACAACTAACACACACCAAAAATATTTAACTCTTAGGATCTCAGTAATAGATTGTAACATTCAAACTCGAGTGCCACATGCATGTGCCCCGCGCTGACTAGTTACATTACCTTAGGTGTGCGACCCCTTGTTCCATAGGCATCCAACAAGAAAAGATGGTCTACTATATATAATGTGAGGACTATAACAATATCATAAAAATAACACAATAGAATATTTTAGCTAACAATTTCCAAATGATAATAAAAAATAACTAGAATAATACCACAGCCAATAACGAAAAACAACACATTATAATACCAAAACAAGGATAAATAAATGTTATCTTAAAAAGTTGATATTTCATTTTATATATGTGTCATGTGTCCAATGAAATCAAAAAACAAATACACACGGAAAACCCTCCACACTGGACATGTATCATCTATAGCTCACAAATCAATACACCATTATACCCCTAACTCAGTCATTTATAACAGGGATCATTCCCTTATCCAGTCCTACAAAAATTATTTCTATATGTGTACCGATCAGGTAGCCCGTATAAGTCTCTGGCCTTAATCATTACATAATCATGAATTAATTTAATAATTCACAATAACGATATTTGAGGTTCATATTTTTAGAGAATTATGCTAGGACTGTTACATTAGATCTCTAATATTACAAAGTAGACAATTATACTAAGTATGGATATTTTTCAAAGAATAAAAACTCTAAAATCCAAAGAATAATTCTTTTCATGATGTAAATCTTCTTTAATTCTTCCTTTCTCAAACCCTTCCATATACCCTTTGAAAAATAATTTGAAAACCTAGGATGAGTATCAAAAACACATTAATGGTTATAAAACAAGAAACAAAAACATTATTCCATCAACACATACAATTCAATGAAATCATAATTTTCAATCATTAAACTAACACACAAGATCATACGATTTAGGAATAACAAATAGAAATCAGAAATCATAATGGAAACATATAGTATCCATAACATACTTATGTTGTAGCTTACACAGCTATGTATGGAGTTACATTTGTAATAACCATCATAGTATATTCCCTAAATATATTAGGCGAATCAATATATCTTACCTTTATCATGTTACCCAATTCATTGGAGAGCTATCTAGGGCTCACACACCCTAGTTTTATCATGGAACGACCTGTGTACATAAACAATGCCCAAAAACCGTAGCATATTCACTCCACATAAAGAAAAATAAAGTAAAGATAACATTTACACATTGAAATCACAATATGTCATTTAAATATATTGAAATAATCATTCTATTATCAAATCCATTTTCAATACCAAAATATGTAAAAGAGTATTTGTAATTTATTTTCATTTTAAAAACATTACGTCTTGTTTAGGAATCCAAATATCAAATAATGATCATAGTGGCAGAAAGGTCATTGTCACCGCATAAATTATAAAGAAACAACACATTTGACATTTAATAAAACACAACATAGAAAAAGACTCCCACTAAATGATATGAAAATTCAAATTGGTGTATACACCGTATAAATTAATGTTTTGCATAAATCATAATATGCCTCAATGAAAGGATATTGAGACGAGTTCCCTTAACTCCTATCCAAGATGACTCCTTCATTCTTTAATATAATGAATAATAAACTAATGTCAATTTATACTTTCTTCTGATCATTTTTAAAGTTTATTATTCCTTTTATATAAATTATAAACACATTATAAATATTACATAATAATCTTATTTAATAGCTGTTGTTTTTTCGATATTTAGTACATGAGTTAAAAATTAACTTCTTATAATTAAAAGTTGTCCATGTGTTCAAAATTCCATTATCTTAAGAATGATATAAATTATTTACATATCATATATATCCATTATATATATGTCTTTATAATAGTACATTACATTTTGGAGATAAGAAATGTAATGCACCATTCATGGAGATGGTAAAATGTACATACACATGAACACTACTTTCATTTCTATTTCGTATTTAATATATAGAAAACATAATGATACGTAGTTATATTATAATTCTAGTATAATATAATATATAATTTCATTAACTCCATTCATTATATGCTCCATGTATGGCATGAACGAGTCATATCACTTTGAGGGGATGGTTGTCCACACTATCTCAAATGAAATTATCGCATTTACAGATTATTGAAACCATAAAGATATGGTATAAATGAAAAATAAATAAGTATAGAGACAATATAAATATAATATATATCACATATAAATACAGTTCCATCATAATGGCCCCCATGAGAGGTGGTAGGATAAAATTGAACAATCATCGTTTCATGAGGCAGTAGTTTTCCATCCACAGAAATAGTATTTTTGTATCCATTAGATGGAGGTTTGTGGATGTGTAGTTAGAATAATTATCATAACAACATCCTAGTTTATTGAGGATGCTTTTTTTTATAAAATAATGGAATAAATAGGGTTTAGGTGGTTGGAGAAGAAAAATAATATGACATAACTTGAGAGAATATGTTACCTTTAAATCAGGTAACTCCATTTGGTTTGAACCAAAAGTCATTCGTTAAGTGCCTTATGCCTAAGTTAAGGTTTCTAGGTTGAAGATATGGATTTTGGGAGCTTCTATTAGCAATGGTTGGATGATCCGATGGGGATTGAGTGGTGTGAGTAAGGATTAGAGGTTATGGATTTTTATATGGGGGAGGAGGGTCTCTTTAGGAATTCATTGAAATATTTTTTTTATACAACTATTTTGAGTTTCAAAAGGTAAAAAACTCTTTAAATTTTAAGATAAGATGACTATTGTACTAAATAGTTTCAACCAATTGGTTTTAGATATGTTTTTTTTCATATTAAACCTTATCATTTAGCTTTAACACTTGGTTAACTAATTTAACTCTTACCATGACCTCTTACATATTCATAATATAAGGTTATTATATTTTCTATAAAATTTCATGATACCCAAAAATGGATGATTTATGAAATTAGTAACATAATATATGTATGTTTGGAGCTTCATATATTTTTAGAATTATTTTATCATTTAATAAAATAATATTTATTTTAAAAACTCATTTTTGAAAATTTAAACTCATTATATCAAGACATTTCAAAAAATCTATAAAAACCTGATTATTTCATATAGCTTACATTAATTCAAATATAAAAAGTTATACTTAGCCATAAAATTCGAGGATGGAATACAATGTTTAAAAAAAATTTATTTCAATATTTATAATCTCATTTACTTAAAACACCCATTAACAAAGTAATCATTACATCAACATTGTATCATAAATAAATTTATTTATCTGATTTCTAAAAATTATAAACAAAATACAATGATATAAGAAATAAATTTAAATTTTTAATTAGTATTTATAGTCAAAAATATCTCTTATATAACCTTTTATAAAAATGTTTTACTATGAGTTATATGTTTAATTTTCATTTTCATTAACTTGAAATTATTTTTTATAATGTGTCATTTTCACTTAAAAGTGGCTCCATGGGGACCCAAAATCAACAAAATCATGACTGTGGTTAGTCATGTATCATATAATTGGATTAGGACATGTGTTAGGGTAATTTAATATTATTATATTATTATTATTTTACTATTGTTTAACAGGTGTACCCTTTAACCATGGTAAATAAAATATTTACTGAAATTACTATTCATAATGTCTAAAAATAGAACATACCAATTTAAAAAACATTGACCTTCTTAGTACAAATATGGAATCCATTTTTCCAAATTCAAAATACAGAAGTTTCAGAAATTAATATAAAATTAATCTCTGTTGTCAAAACCAAAAAACGTGTTTTTTTAAAATAATATCTATCAAAAGATTGATATTTTTTATGTCCAATTTCAATGTGAAATTACTTTCAACGACCAAAATTGGATTAAATGGTAAAAATATAAACTAATTACAATTTATAACTAATTATAAAGATAAAATAACCATATAAATAAATTAGATTAAAATTTATTTTTGAATTAAAATGTAGTATTTATTACTATTCATTAAAAATTGGACATTGTCAGAAAATACCAAAAAAATTTCCAATGTAAATTTTGATGCTGATATTCATAATAATAAAATTATTATGTCAAATAGAACACATAAAACTGAAAAAAAATTGATTTAAAAGGGTTTCTCTACAAAAAATATGGTAAAAATACATTTTGAAAATATTAGAGTTTTTCCTGCTTAAAATGGGATTCATTCAAATTTTAAGCCTCTAAATTGTATTTGATAAAGTTGAATATATTTAACTAAAATGTATAATCATATAGTTATTAGTTATTTTAATTCCCTCTAATACAACGGCTAGGTGTTGGCTTCCATTTAAAATAATATTATATTAAAATTTTTCAGTATGACTCATCCTTGTGTGCAACATAAGATTTCAGAGAAATCCATTGTTTTGTGTTAGGTACGCCATCGTACATATAATCTCAAGTAAAATTAATATTAAATTCAAAAAAATTAATAAATATTAAAATATTGCATCCTTTATTTTCCTGGGATGTTACATCCTTCCCTACTTTTGGAAATTGCATCCTCAAAATTTTTATTCACTTATCAAATAAGTGGGGGTATTAATACCTCATAGCATTCTCAGATTCCCATGATTCCTCTTCAACCATATGGTTTTTTCACAAAACCATTACTTGATGAAGTACCTTATTCTGCAATACATTCTCTCTTCGGTCAAGAATCTGGACTTGTTATTTCTCATAATAAATATTCAATTCCATCTGAACTACCTCTATACTCAAAACATGAGATGGATCTGGAATATACATTTTCAACATTGAAACATGAAAAACATAGTGTTCATTGGATAAACATGGAGGTAAATCCACTATGTACGAAATTGGTCAAACATTCTCTAAGATTTCACAGGGACCAGTGAACCTCATACTCATATTTCCCTTCGTACCAAAACACATCACACTTTTCCTTAGAGAAACATTGAGAAATATATGATCACCTACCTAGAAAGAACAGTCCTTCCTCCGGTTATCCGCATAACATTTATGTCTGCTCAGAGCTGTTCTCATATGATTCCTAATCAATTGATCTTTTCATTCCATTTCTTCTACTAGTTCGAGTCCCATAAACTTCCTTTCACCCACTTCATCCCAAAAAAGACAGTGTTCGACAAGGATTTCTAGATAACGGCTCAAATGGGGCCATTTGTATACTGTAATGAAAAAAATTATTACAATAAATTTATTCCAAATAAATATGTTGGTCCCAACTGCCCTAATAATCTATTGAGGATTCACATAACATGTCTTCAAATGTCTGAATTATTTATTCGGACTACCCATCTGGTTGTGGATGAAATAATTTACTAAAATTTAATTCTGTACCCAGTGAATTCTGAAGGCATTTCCACAAATAAGTTGTAAACCCGGGCTCATAATCCGATACAATAGAGATGGTAACTCTATAAAACCCAACAATATATTTAACATACTACCATTAAAATTAATCTAGATATAAATTATCTCAAATAAGAAGGAAATGAGTTGATAAATTCAATCGAACAAAAATAACACAAATTACATTATTACCTTAAGATGTCTTTGGTAATCCCACAACAAAGTCTATGGATATATTTTCCCATTTTTATTATGGCACCGGTAAAGGCTGAAGTATCCCTTTCAGTAACTGTCACTCTACTTTAACCTGTTGACAAGTCAATCAATTCACAGTAATTTCATCAATATTACTTTTCATTCCATACCACTAGTAATACTCCCAAATATCTCTGTAAATCATAGTACTGCAAGGATGAAGTGAAAAAAGAGAACTATGAGAATCACATAATAACTATTTATTCAACATTCAATCACACGGGACACAAAACCTCTTTTGATTCCTCAAAACAATATCATTACCAATGTTAAACTTAGGTAACATAGTCTTCAGAACCAACTCTGCCTTTTGTTCTACACGTCACTGTCTACATTCTCTGATTGCTTAATTCTATTTGATAGAGAAGATGTCACTAACACCTGAAACAAAACAGTAGAATTTCCTACACCAACAACTTCTATGCCAAAGATCATCAAATCGATAATCAAAATATCTTTTTCTAAATGTAATGACATTAATATATCATTAAATTTTCTACTCAAAGAATCTACAACTTTATTTTCCTTTCCTATATGGTAATTAATCATGAAATCATAATCATTAATTCATTCATTTCATTTCCTTTGTCTCATGTTGAATTCTTTATGATTAAATATATACATAAAACTTTTTTGATCAGTATATATTTAGAACATTACTATATACAAATCATTCCAGCTAATTTTTAAAGAAAAAACAATAGAAGCTAATCCCAAATCATGTGTAGGGTAATTTTACTCTAGAGGATTAAAATGACGTGAAGCATATGAAATTACATGATCATTCTGAAGTAGGACACAACCAAGTCCTTTCAAAGAAGCATCAATCTAGATTAAAAAACTCACAATTTCTGGAAGGAAGTTCCAAAACTATAGAATTCACCAATATTCATTTCAATTATTAAAAAAAATCAACAAATTATTGTTTCAAAATTAACTTAACACCTTCTCGAGTTAACTAAGTCAGTGGGCTACAGAACCGTGAAAAATTGAAACAAACCTCCAGTGATAACCTGATCAGCCAAGAAAAAAATGGATCATGGATATATTTGTGGATCTCTTCCATAATTCAACAAATTTTTTTAGCAAGACCAATAGTTATGCCATTTTTTTAAACAATGTGACCATGTAATGGAATTTTTTGAAACCAAAATTCAAACATGCAAAATTATCGATACAGTTTATTTTCTTTTAAGGTTCGAAAGAAATACCTTAAATTAAATTCATGTTCCTCTTTAATTTTGTAAAAAAATCCAAATTTTCTTCAATAAACGCAACAACAATGTTATCAACGAATTCATGGAAATTTCTATTCATAAGATCCATGAATATAGATGGTTCATTGGTTAACCATAAAGAAATAACTAAAAATTCATAATGGCCATATCAAGTATTAAATGTGGTGTTCAGAATGTCGGATTCTTTTAGTATCAACTGATGGAAACCCAAAATCATGTCAATCATTGAAAAATACCGAGCTCCCTGGAGCTGATCAATCAATTCATTGATATGAGGAAAAGGGTTCTTGGTCTTAACGATGATGTTATTCAATACTCTATAGTCAATTCAAAGCCTCATTGAACCATCATTATTTTGAACAAACAAAACATGATCACCTCGTGGTTATGTTCTAGGATGAATGAAACCATTATCAAATAACTCATGAAACACTTTATCTAACTCTAAAAGTTCATTTGATCCATTCAATAAAGTGGATTAGAAATGGATTGGCATCGAGATCTAAGTCCTTAGTAGATTGAACTACTCAATCAGGTATTATACCTCGAAAATCATCAATAAATACATCAAGGTACTCATTTACTACTGGAACATCATTAATCTAAATAGTTCCTTTGTTTTCAACAATATGTATATGGTAACATTAATTTACATATTTGACTTGTTTATAAACTTTATTATATGTTATGAAAAGTAAGGTTTCATTCTTGTACACAAACTAAAATTATTTCTGAAAAGAAACCACATTAGCTCTACAGTAAATATTAGCATGATAAACCGAAAGTCAATCCATACCCAAAATAACGTCAAACTCTCCAATGGGAAAAAATAAGGTTTGTAGGTAGATTCATTTGGAACATAAAGATGGTATGGATCTTATAATTTCTTTTTGTCTCAACATTTTCTCCTGGTGTTTTTACCACAAGTGCAAGATTCATATCATCCGATGGAGTTCCAAATTTAATAGAAAATTTCTCAAAAATGAAAGAATTTACAGACCCTAAATCAAACAACACATTGGAATAATCAGAATAAACACACAGTATACCTAATATTACTTCATTCAATGGCCCAACATCTACTGAAGTAGTTAAAAATGATATCACCACCCCTTTCTTCTTGTAGACTAGTTTCCTTCCCATAGTTGAGTTCTTCATTGGACACTAATTTTCATAATGACCAATTTCATTTCACTAAAAACATTTTACTGACTATATTTAGATTTTTTCTTACCATTACCTTGATCTTTTTTAGTTCCATTACAAACCTTATGTCCCATTTTACCACATCGATAGCAATTACCAGAATTCAAAAAACATTACCCAATATGTTTTTTCCACAATTTTAAAAAAAATTAAAATTAATTTTCTTACAATCATAATTTTTTTAAGTGATCTTACCTTCCATCTGCAACATCATAATCATCTTCTGTTTTTTTCAAAGAACACTTAATCATCATAAAACTCTATTTCCACCTTCTCCAAATATCGAACATATTTTTTATAACTGTTGATCTAATAAGAATCTAATTTCCTTCGATACTTTTTCATTAATCCTGAGTAAAAAGTTTGATTTTACTATCAAGATCTTGTACGAAATTTGGACATTACCTTGCATGTCGGGTGAATTATTCATCATAATCAGCCGCTGAGTCATCCTCGTTCCTCAATTCTAGGAATTTTTTCCCATCAGAAGGAGAACCCCCATAAGAAAATATTTCATAAGAAACATACCATTGAATTCATCCCAATAAAGTGCATCAATATCCTCACTAACCTTGATATTTTTCATCATCGACTTCACCATAAAAAAGGTAAACAACCAGACTATCCTTTTGATGTTCTGAACAACCCATGACATCAATAATATTCTCTAGTGCGTTATTCCACCATTCCGCTGGTACAGGGTCATATTATCCTTTAAATGATGGGGGGATGCGGCCTTATGAAATGCTCAACTACGGACTTCTTCCATTGTGGTAGATCTGGCCGATCTCTTTCATGGATACCACCAACATTTATAGCTTCAGTCAACTATTCCCTCACTGCAAAAAAACTACTCCATTCCTATTCTGACCAACTCAGGATTCTGATTTGTATGGCCGTCTTCCTCTTGTTTCCATCTCATCATAGGTTCCATTTTTCCTCTACGGAGACCCATTATAAACCCAAAAATATCTTAGGTGAAGCAACATGGAAATCTTTAAATTTTGTATCATTTCAATCTTTAGATAAATTAATTTGTGGATATTAATTTAACAATACCCTAACTCCTAAATATTTCTAAACCAACCTTTCATACCAACTATAAGCCCCAGCCTTAATAATTACATTATCATAAATTAAGATTACAATTCACATAGAGAATCACATTAGTTTTAGAGTTTTAGAGAATTATTAAATAACTATTACATTACATCTCAAATATTACAATGTTGTCACTTCTACTCATTATCCAATTTTTTCTTAAAATACTCTTAAAAGAAAACAAGAATTGTTTTTAGATATAAATATACATGAATTCTTCCATTCTATTACCCTTCATTATACCCTGTCAAAAATATTTCAAAAACATGGAATGACCATAAAAAATAGTGTAAGGGTTATAAAACATGGAAAAGAAAAAATTAGTCCGTCAATACAAAAAATTTAATGAAATCATACTTTTCAATCATTAAAAAAACACAAAAGATAATATGATTTATTAAAAGCATATGGAAATCATAAATCATAAATTTAACATGTGGAATCCATAACATACTTACATTGTAGTTTTCAAATCTAGATAGTTAGTTACGTTTGGAATACCCATCATTGTATATTCTCTAAATCACTTCGGAAAAACATTAAAGATTACATCCATCATGTTACCAAATACATTGGAGAACTATCTTGGGCTCACCCACCCTAGTTTTATCATGGAACCACCCATATATTTAAACAATTTCAAAGAACCATAACATATTTACAACACATAAAATAAACATAAAGGAAAGATAAAATCTCCCCGTTGAAATCACAATATATCATTTAAATATATTGACATAATCAATCCACTATCAAACCATTTTCAATACCCAGATACATAAAAGTGTATATGGTAATTATTTCCTGTTTAAAAACATTACATCTTGTTATGGAATCTAAATATCAAATAACGATCACGGTAGGGGAAAATTCATTGTCCCCACGTACATTAAAAAGAAACATTACCTTTTTTGTTTAGTAATAGTCTATGTAGAATGTTATTCCCATTAAATGAAATGAAATATAAAAGGGGTTTATAAACTATATAAATTAATGTTGTCTATAAATCAAAATATGCCTCAATTAATGGAGATTCAAATGAGGTCCCCTACCTCGTATCCGACTTTACTCGTTTGTTATTTAATCTCCTGAGTCAAAAACTGATGTTATTTTATTCATTCATCCAAACATTTTTCAATTTTATTATTCATTTTATATCAATTATGACTACATTATAAACATTAAAAAACCATTTGAGTTAATAATGGTCGTTTGGTTGATATTTGGTACTTGAGTCAAAAATGACCTTCATATAATTCCATGTTTTCCATGTGGTAAAAATTAAATTATCTCCATAATGAAATTCATGATTTTGATGTCTTATATATCATATATAACTATTATATATATAATATTTATAATTGTACATAACATTTGAATATAAGAAATGAAATGTAGTGTTCATGGAGATGGTAAGTCATACGTACGTATGAACACTACTTTCATTTATATTTGATATTTAATTCAATGAAAACATAATGATAATTGGGTATATTATAAATATAATATAAAAAATATATTATTTCATTATCTATATTATTTATATGATCCATGAAAGTCTTGAAAGAGTCATATCACTTGGAGGGGGTGGTAGTCCTCACTTCTTCAAATGAAATTATAGTGTTTACCCATTATGGAAACCATTATGGTATGATATAAAGGAAAAATACATAAGTATAGAGACAAAATAAACATTATATGTATCACATATTAATATAGTTCCTTCATAATTTCCACCATGAAAGGAAGTAAAAGATAATTGAAGAATCATTTTTTCGTTAGGCAATAGTTTTCCATCCACAGAAACTATATGATCATATCCATTAGATGGAGGTGTGTGGATGTGTAGTTAGAGTACTTCACATAAAAACATCCTAGTATATTGAGGATACATGTTATATAGTAAAATAATGGAATAGAGAGATTTTAGAGAGTTGGAGAAGGAAAATAAAACAAAGTAACATGAGAAAAGATGTTACCTTTATTTCAAGTAAATCTTATTGGTTTGAACCAAAAGGCTTCCTTGATGTTCCTTATGCCTATGTTAAGGCTTCTAGGTGGAAGAGTGGGATTTTAAGAGATTATTTGGGAAGCTTTTTGATGAGCCAACTGGTCTTGAGAGGTGTGAGTAAGGTTTAGAGGTTATGGCTTTTTATATGGGGGGGGGGGCTCTTTAGGAATGCATTGAAATATTATTTTATTATAAAAATATTTTTTGTTTAAAAAGGTCTGAAACACATTATGTTTAAAGATAATATTAATATTATTAGAAATCCTCTCAACCAATATGTTTTAGACAGATTTTGATTTCATATTTAACCATACCATTAAGAATTAACCCTTAGTTAACTAATTTAACTCTTACCATGTCCTCTTTATATTCATACTATATGGAACTCAAAATGAAAAGAGACCAAAAAATGGATCCTTAATGACCTGAGTACCATAATGTTAGTCATTTGGACGAATATGAATTTTTTTGGAATATTTTATCATTTAATAAAATATTATACATTTTAAAAACACATTTATGTCAATTTATAAAATATTCATATCTAGACTATTAAAAAACCTATAAAACATTATTCATTAAAAAACGTATATTAATTGAAATATAAAAAGTTATACTCATCCATAAAATTTGTATATGTCTACAAAAGATTAAAAATAAATTTATTTTAATACATATAAACTCATTTATTTAAAGCATCCTTTAATGAGGTAATCATTACATCATGATTGTGTCATAGATAAATTGATTTATATGATGTCTAAAAATTATAAATAAAATACCATGATATAGGAAATATTATTATATTTGTAATTACTATTTATAGTCAAAAATAACACTTATATTACCCATTATAATAATTTTTTTACTATGAGATATATGTTTATGTTACATTTTCCTTAACTTTATATTAATTAATATAAAGTATCATTTTCACCTACGTGTGGATCCATGGGGACCCCAATTCGACCCAAGGATTCCCATGGTTAGACATGTATCATTAAATAGGGGTAAGAAAGGTGTTACGGTAATTTAATATTATTGTAATATTATTTTTTTACCTTTATTTTCCATATTTAACATTTAACCATATTACATAAAAAATTTACTAAAATTACTATTCATAATGTCTAAAAAAAGACACCTAATACATAATATATATCTCGTTATTAAAAATATGGAATCCTTTTTTCCAAATTAAAAATGCATATTTTTTATAAATTAGTTTAAAATTAATTCTCATTCTCAAAACCAAAAAGAGTGTTTTGATGAAATAATATCTATAAAAAATGGACATATTTTATGTCCAATTTCAAATTTAAATTACATCCATTGACAAAAATTGGATTAAATAGTAAATATATCATCTAATTACACTTTAAATCTAATTAAAATGATAATCTGACCATATAAATATATTAGATTAAAACGCATCTTTGAATGAAAATGTAGTATTTGTTCACTATTCATTAAAAATGATCACTATCAGAAAAATTACAAAATTTCATCTAATGTAAATTTTGATGTCATGATTCTAAAGAAGATTTTTATTTTTTCAACTATAATATATAAATTTGACAAAAGTTATTTTTAAAAGGGGTTCTCCACAAAATGATGGTGAAACATCATTTTAAAAATATTATAGTTTTCCATTTTTAAAATATAATTCATTCACATTTTAAGCCTCTAAAATTTACTGAATAATGGTAAAGTCATTTAACAAACATGTATAATCATATTTTAGTTTCTAATATTCATTCCCTCTAATAAAATTTCTAGGTGTTAACTACCATTAAAAATAATATTATATTATTATTTTTCAGTATGACTCAGCCTTGTGTGAAACATAACATTTCAGAGAAACCCATTGTTGTGTTTTGGGTATGAAATTGAACATAGAATCTCTTTTAAAGTTAAATTACTATTTAATTCATCAAAATTAACAAATACGGATATATAATATATTATTCTACCATTGGCTTTATTAATTATATAACATTCAATTTACATTCTTACACTTGGGGCCTGGAGTAGCATTCTGGCACCCTCTGGGTTTTTTTAGCAGCATTCTACATCCCCCAACACGGTGATATCATATAATAAATTTATATTTTATGGGCCTATCGTTTCATTTGGGTAACCCATGGGTATTTGGAGATGTATTCCCTATATTTTGAATTGGTCATAAATATCACATCTCATGGTCCCACATTCTTGTTCCATTTATCTAAAATTTAAAAAATTCATTATTCATCCCATTTAAAAGTTTATTTATCAACGATTAGTAATTTATAAATAAATATATCAAACATATCATCACACCCAATGGGTGTAGATAAATTTCATAATAACATTAATCAATCAATTTCATTAACCCATTTATCATTCAATTTCATAAACCTATTATTCTTTCAATTTCAAAATCCCATGTTGATCGAATTGAGTAAATTATAATAGAAAATAATTCCCCATCATTGAAATTGAATTGTCATAATTTCATGCCTGAGATTTTAATCAATACTATGTGAATATAAAATTTGACCACCTACCACATGATCATTGACTAGAAATCTTCACACTAAAATTTCCAATTTGATGTTGATTTATTTGAACCACAATGATGGAAGAGTTATAGTATAAAAAATAGAACTAGATCCTCTAAATCACAACCATAAAAACAAATATTTAAAATATCTCCAATATTGGAAACGTTATCAATGTTCATCAGAATAGAGAAACCTGAGAGATAGAAAACCAATCAATAATGAAATAGAATATCATAAAGGATATTATATTTCAATTGGGTCATCAATTCATGAAGATATAAGTTTTCGTATATTTGGGATACTATTCAAAGACTCCAAAAATGAAGGAAATCCATTTAGATTAAGAGGGGTGAATGTGGATAAAAAAGTATTCTATGAATGTTATTTAATAATTAAATAGAATTAAAAAACAATCAAATGTTTTACTTGGAAGAGGGTCACTATTTACATATTTTTTCATTAAAGTGGGAGGCCTTACCTAGGGTGGGGCATGGTTTCTTTTACATTGCACGTAGTTTAAAAATAATTCACTAAACTTGAAAAACAGAACTGTCTTATTGTGGATCGTTTTGTAGGGTATCCACATTATTCTTCCAAACTATACACCAATAATGATCCAATATATATTTCTCAAAAGGGTAGCACAATTTATACAGGGGAAAGCTCATGGTTTTCCATAAGAATGAGCCAACCATTCACAACAAATAGGCTTCCAAATGTCATCAATTTCACTCAAATCCCCCAAATAAAAAAAATCAAACAAGGCATAAGAACAATGCAAAAAAGTTTCATAAAATGAGGACATGAAATATTCATAAAGGATGGGATATTACAATCTATAGACCTTATAAAATCACATCCTTGAAATTTACACCCATGCAATTGTATGCATTTTCTGCAAAAGAGTCAGGCCATTGAGACCACATAAAATATTATCTATCCCTTGTCTCCTCTTGAACATGAATATATTTCCACAACACATTCACTATCGACACACTGATTCCCCATAACAATTTCTAACTTCGATTCATAAAAAAATTAGATGCTCCCAAACAGATGCATCAATATCAAGTTCAAAATAATCATCTTTGATCACATGAGAGTGTTCAGGGTGAAATTTTCAAATCCTTGACACATGAAAAACCATTTCCACAAAATATACCATTTTTTAAGATCCAATATATATGATAGAATTTTTATTCTCTCCTTAATCTCATAATTTCAAACAAACATAG
Source organism: Viscum album (assembly GCA_963277665.1). Lineage (NCBI taxonomy): Eukaryota > Viridiplantae > Streptophyta > Magnoliopsida > Santalales > Viscaceae > Viscum > Viscum album. The sequence continues at coordinate 811,045,786 of OY728161.1, read as the reverse complement.
GGACTAGATTTCAATAACTATGAATTATACAGTGACCCAACTTAGTTGAGTCATGAAGGAATACATGATCATCCAATGTAAAATCATGGGTTCAAAAACATTGATTATCATTTTAATTTTTCATAATTTGAGTCATACACATATTCTTTTGAATCAACTTTCCCTTCTCCATTGACTCCTACATGATACTCAGTCCCCAGAGCTCATAATCACCATCATCTATCCAAAATAGTGGTAGCCTACATGGACCACCCTAAAGTGCCTCATATCGGTCCATCTAAATTTTTTCTTGAAAAATATTATTATTTTAGAACATAATGTGTTCCATGGGACTCCCACAAGACCCAAAAAAAATTGAGAATTCATATCCAAAACATATCCTTCAATTCCAATATTGTACATTCTAGTTTCACATCAATCTGTGTGTAGAAATCCATACTCAGAAATTCTGGGGTACGCAATGTAATATATAATCCATTAATAAAGTCCATGTTAATCCACATATCATATTGGTAAAAAAATACTATGTTGCGACTCATGTAAATATAAAATATACCAAATATCAATTTAACCTAATAATTACATTATGTGTATCTCCCATATAGGTAAGAAGTGCGATAATTTCATTAGTTGGTCCACAATCACCCATATGTCCACATTTTAATGTTTCATCCTCATAAAAACCAACACTATGTACATGGTAATGTTTTACCACATCCATTACATAATGTGAAATGGATGTAGAAAACTATTCGGTCATTGATGTTAATCCAAATTTAGAAAATAGGTGCAGCACCGTGTCAAGAACATTGAAATATCCCATTTCATTCCAGTACAACATTACTATCGATATAGGCCCCCATACATTTTTTTCCATCTTCGACACACAACCAACATTGAGTCATGAAACTCATGCATCATCTAAACAAACATACACATTGGAAATACAAAAGTGTTCCAAAAATAGATGATGTTATCCTCACATGTTGTCCAATCAGAAGGAAACTTACCACTTAAAGGAATATCATCAAGGTGAACCACTCTATATTCTTGTATTACCCCTCCATATTCTAGATAAATTGTGTTTAATCTATAGTAATTGACACAAGGGTTGTCTTCATGTAGAACACTAGAACCACAATATACAAGTCACCCCAAAGAAACACCATCGTCCACTATGAACTAGACACCAGAACTGCAAGATTCATTGTACTACAAATTAATGATTCAGAAATATGATTTCTATTCTTAAGAATTTAAGCTCTCTCAATGTAAAAAGACTTCGCATATTTAACTAATAACCAATACTAATGAATCAAATCTCATTTTGATAATATGTATTTGAATAATATTTTATCGTTGTACAGATTAATCATTTCCCCAAAATGGTAATTCAATGAACACATTGTGGCATAAATCACTACATATAACACGAGATCCGAAATATGGTAATATCATTTTTGTGGCCTCAATATCCTTGATTGATATGACAAAACCCTATATCCCAATATCCACATGACTCCAAGTCCAATCCCTGACACATCACAATGCACAGTTTAATCATCACTTGACTAATATAGGATCAAAATAGTAATGATATTCAAACACATCATCAACTCATCAAATGAATTATCACATGATACTAACCATTAATAGATGATCCTAATAATTTTCATTCATAAATTTGGTGCTTTCAAATGGGAGAAGATATAGATTGTCCTCCGATAATAATTCTCAAGAACTAAAAATCTGTAGATATCAAAAACCATATTCTTCTAATTCCTAAGATACTAAGGACCATAGCTTCTCTAGTTCAACTAACACACCTTCTATAAAGATGATGTGACCCAATAAATATACCTAGTCATTCCAGAATGGAATTGTTGATGGATTGGCTTATATCCAATTCTTAGCCAATGTACATTGGATGATTTCATGATGTTGGGAATGATTAGCATTTGTATTATAGAACACAAATATTTCTTCCCAAAAAAAACAACCACAAACCGATCCCGGTATGGGTGGATGATTTGGTTCATCATGGAAACAAACATTGATGTAGAATTAGATATCCTCAATGGTATCACTAGGATCTCATATTCGCAATACCTATTATTAAATATTGTCTCTGGTATATAGGATTCTATAATTCTCAACTGATGATACCCTTACATCAAATCAATGTTGGACAATAAATAAGATCACATAAACTAGTCAAATGAATTATAAATGTATTAAAATGGATAATGGTTCTAAACTATCACCCATTTAAACATCCATTAATCTACAAAATAAAAGTAACATTAAGTTATAATTTTTTTCACAAAAATTCAGAGAATTCCATGGGGACATAGTAAGAAGGATAAATCTGTTATCCATCAATCCATCTAGAAATTTATTAATCCCTTAAATATCTATTATTTCCATTCTATATAGTGGATTATAATAATGATTTGAACTAGGCATGAGCTCAATTTTAATCTCAACATCTCCATCATGTGTTATCCTAGAGAATTTATTTGGTAATACATCATGGAACAGGTCCAGTACAGGTGAAAAAAAAAATCATTCTTCAAACCATTTTCATCCTAAAAATGAATTGAAACAAGGGCACTAAACTTCCCCAATTCCTAACATTCATGAACTATATGTCTTGTCTAGATATCCCTCAATCCAAAAAGAAAAAACTACTTTCCACATGAGATATAATGTTCAATCACATATGGTAACAATTGATATGGGCTTGGTGTGATACTGGGGAGTCCATACCAAAATCAGTTAAAAAGAAGAAATGTGATGCAAGAAAATATCTGAAATGAAAAGATATTCCCCAACCTCTAAATAACAACCCTTACATATATAGATGTCCTTCAACTACAGTCCCAATGATATCTCAATCTTCATAAACGCACTCATAAAATCCACCTCTAGACTCAATCCATTCACATGTTGTGAAGATATAAAATACTAAGAGGATCCGATATTAAATAACTCACTAAAATGTGTTGAATATATATGAATAGTACCTCTAACGGTCAATTGATCAGCCTCATTATCCACTAGTGTAGGCTGAACATCATGAAATTTACCTTCCCTCATTTATTTACTGTAGTCTCATCCCCATGAAATACAACACTAAGCACGTATGAGAAGACTATCTATATTGTACAATATACGCTACAACAATCACCACTATAAGAAAAAACTGAAATGATCAACTATTATTGGGTAGAATACCCTGTTCCATTACTATGATTTGGCCTTTTCCACCATCAATAAACATTAATTGAGGATTTCTACAATACCACTATATGTGATCCAGATATAAACATGCTCGGTACTCGAATAATGGTAGAGGACATTGTCTATGAATGAACCCAGAACGACCACCCAAGTAGATGTGTATTTTTTTACTAGTTTCGGTAGCTAATTATCCCTACTAGATACTCTTTTTTCTATTTATAATGATTTAACACTCATAACCACACTTCTAACATTAGTTAGAATTACCAAATATTTGTGTAATAGAAACCACTTACATTACCCTGGATTCCTACTTCAGGTTCCCCTCATAAATGAGAGCCTGATTAACCACCTCATAAAACATCTTCTGCGAATAAATTCATTCATGGAGCATAATATCTCATTTAATCCCATCTTGAAACTGTTTCACTGGAGTATCCTCGTCTCTTGAAAAAATTGAAATAAAATACTACAAATTAGTGAAGTGACCAGCATAGTCCATTAAATATATACTCCCCTAGGTCAAACATATGAAAAATACTTCCCTCTATTTTCTAGATAATAATTGGTTAATAGTGTTCTGGAAACATCCCTTGAATATATTTGCATACATTATATTCAAGATTCTCATCCAATGTCTTAATTACCACCAACGCTTCACTAGATCACGTAATATATAAAAAACCATCATGATCCAATTCTCAACAAGAGTATCTCAGTGGTCAATAATCATATGGATAAACTCAATCCTGTACTCAGCTACCTCAGGTAAACCATCTCATGTGAACATCAGGGGGAGATACAACTGAAACTCTAGTGTTATCTTAGACGTATTTCTCACAACACACCTTGGGTATCCTTCCATAAACAACATAAAGAGGTAAATGTTCTCATAGAATTTCCTTCTGGATCCTTTACATAGAACTATTAGGTCCTCTATCATCATAGCTGGAGGAACATTTCCAACATTTCCACCTGTCGTTGTATCAAAAAGATTCATCATGAAGGAAAATCACTATAATTCCAAACACACATATTAACAAAATAAAACACATCACTACATAAATTTATTATGAGGTTTACACATATAACTATAACATGTCATCCACTATACCCAACCACAATGTCAAAACCATGGTACAACCACTTCTCCCAACAATACGTCATCTGGGTTGTGTCTACCAAAGGGTAAACCACTTAAATATGTTATATTCTACCATTAGACACCCATTTATCAAATTTAGTAACAAAAGTTAAGAGAATTTATAATTACTTATTCTCTAGTATGAAAAATTTCATTTTAAAAATAATTAATGAATGAAAATAATTTTAATTATATGACATACTCAAATGATTTAATTCCATGTATGCCTATATGATGCATGTCACATAAAAATCATGAGTTCCTTGAATGATGGATATATAATCAACATCCATACCATAATGGTACATGATTAAAATATTGTAAACAAATTGTATTACACAACAAGTGTTTCACCAAAGGTGAAATAATATCCATCCATATCATAAAACCTCAATTAAAATAATCCCACCCTGGGTACTTTGGTTTTCCATCAAACATGGGTCGATACTCTAATATAGAAGCTTGTGAAAAAGGATTGATTCATCTTAGTCACGTTACTATGTTTTAAAAATATTAATACAACATAAAGGATATGAAAAATCCATTGAATAAACTTTTTAACATCCCAAACCGGGTGCCACATGTCGGTGCCTCAAGATAGTTTGTTACATGACCTAAGGTGCACATCCCCATATGTCATAGGCTACCAGCTAGCAGTGAGGGATTAATATATATCGTTGGGATAATATATCTTATATATTGAAGTATATAAATATCTTAAATCAATAACTGATAGCTGAATGATAATAAATAAAATAATAATACAATAATAAATAATGTCCATCATCAAATGGTAATAACAAAACATGGATAAACAACCATAAAATAAAATTTTTTATATGCCAAAACATATATGTGACAGGTTTCAAATGATTACCCAAAATAAATACCCATGGTAAAATCCCCATGTTGGTCCTAAAATCATTTATTTTTCCTCATCTTTGCTTTAATAGTCATTATAACTCACACATTGAATATATGGATCTTTCCCTTCACATGTCTTGAAGACATGAATTCTATTACAAAAAAATTCCAGAATCCTGAGTAGGGTTTCAGTACAACCCGTTAGGTAACCACAGATAGTGTCTAAAATTATATCCTGCCTAAAAATGTTTATGTAGTTTTATAAATAATAAACTAAAAAATATAAATTATTCATTTTTCACATAAAAGTATACATTAATTGACAACATGGGTTGCTAGGTTCAATATATCACCCAAACCAACAATATTTGATTATGTTAATTTTGTAGTCTAAAGCATCCACCAAAGGGATATCATGTTTCATTCAATCATTCGATTCATTAATCATTTAATGATAAATTTTCAATCATACAATGGGATCCTACAGTAGTAGTCTAGAACATCATGGTTATTTGGATATGATATTCTATCATGGGATTCATAATTCTAGTTGAACATATTGATGGATTTCATGAATCATATTGTCTTATTAAATTATTTATATTTATATAAAATTAAACAGGATCATAGTTTAATGTAGAACTACCTCATGCATCATTAATAGATAACTTAGCTCATTGAATTTAATTTCTTTCCATAACATCCTTGAGTGTTTAAAAATTTAATATTTCATTTTTCAATCTCGGATAATCTATTCAATCCCACTTAATAATCCTTCTATTCATAATATATCAAAATAAATACAATTAGGTATTAATTTTTTATTTAAAAATAAAATTTTTTATTTTTAGATTGAAGATGATATTCTACTCCATAATCGTGGTAGAAATATAATGATTTCAAATACGTGATCTAGCTCAAAAATATGTTAATTTATAAAGCAATAATTTTGTTAAAATTTTAGAAATTCATTAATTTAATTTTGTGATTTAACCTCCCTCATTAATTTTAATGGTGTAAAATATTCTCGTGGAATTGTTATATAGATTATTTCACAAATTTTTTATACCTTCATTAGTTATCTCTATTGTATCCCACCTTTCATAGGCTACTTAACCTTGTGAATATTAGTTTAATTCGTAAGGACAAAATCCACATACTAGTTCATTAAAAATATGTTTATTTTAGATTATACTATCCTATATTTCATCATCCCATGTTTCTCATTGTTGTAATTTAATTACATAAATCCTCCCATCTTTTGTATAAACCATTAGAAAATTTTTTTTTAGATAAATAACCATATATGATATAAAAAACAAAAAAATGCACCGTTAATGTAATGTTATCTTACCAAAGAAATTATTCCTATATTTTTAGAAATATATATGTAACACCCCAAAATTTCTAATATACAATATTCTTGATAGAATATTCAAAAGAAATTATTGAGTTTAAAAAAACTATGATATAATAGGAAAATATTTTTATTTAAATGCGACAGATATATAAAAGAAATTAATTTTTTTGATATAAATCATATGAATTACATTATGAAATATATATATATATATATATTCACTTCCAGCTAAATTCTAATTTATTAATAATTTAAAAATAAAATCTCATATCTTTATTAATGATATTTTATTCTCTAATGAAATTTGTTTCCTTGAGAAATATATCTTTTTTATTTTTGTGAGATAATGTTAATAAAAATTCATAAATTGTATATTTTTCTAATAAAATGATAATAATTCCTGAAAGCATCATATTTAAATCAAATTTTTTTTAAATTTTGGGATATTACTAAAAATATTTATTTTTCAATGAATTGTGAAAAATACTGAATTTTTGTACAACTGTCATTTCTTTATAATAAAAAAATAATTCTCAAGTGCCATTACTATTTATTATTTTTAAAATTTAATAAAATAATTAAATTCATATATTTAATTAAATTAATTACATATAAATCATTTTTATTTATTAATTTATTGTTTTTTTTGGAATTCAAAAACCATTTTATGAAAACTTTTTTAATATGTATAATGTTCTTCGGTTTTATATAATTAAAAAAAAAATCCTTAAGAGGGAAAATTTTAAATGATATGTATATATTTTATATCCCAAAATATTAATCTAATTATATTTAATAATTATTATACTCTATATTGTTATTAAAATATCATGTAATTCATTTAAAATTCATTCCTTAAAAAAATATTCCTTCGACAAGTTCGTGGGATTAATTTTAAATAAAAATAGTTCAAATTTGTGAATAGAAATTAATTTAATATATTCCATATTTGGATTCACATTAAAAATTTTAATATGATTTTAAATTATATTTTCAGCATAATGAATAAAAAAAATATACTTAAATACAGTTATGGTGGTAAATAATTATAAGGGTATTCAATATTGGCCTTAATGTTAATTAAGATAACACTGTTAAAACATTATTCTTTGGAATGGAAGTGGGGTGGATCTGCCTCATTACTAAAAAAATATTTAATTTTATAAACATTTCATTTCTATGTATTTCAATTATTGAATAGTTTTGGGTACTTACAACAATGATACTCGTGATCCCTTTTAAAATATTACCACATGTCCTCTCATTTATACACTTCCAAAACCATATTTATCATTACGAATCATAGAAAAAATATCTCTCAAAAATTTTATCTACATTTTAGGAATTATTTTCTTCCTAATGTATATACAATATAGTCCTTAATAAGATGTTCAAAATGGGTTTTTATAAGGAATTGTAAACATTGTCACAGAGCTCCTTCATTTTTCATCTTCTTTCTCCAACATCAATTATACTATAATAATTGAAATAAAAAATACATTTATCTCAAATATACTGATTTTATATAATTTTAATGTAATAATATATATATATATATGTGACCTTTTCTATCAAATGGTATCAAAAACATTTTCATGTGTACGGTGGGCTACATCCTCGACATATGAGATATATTGTTTGTCATCATTGAAGGTCCATAATTTTATATTAAATCTTTTTATATGATATTGAAGAAATATTATTCAGTTTTTAATATTAATATACCATATTATTTATTAACAATATATTTATTCCAAAATGTTATCTTCATTTGTGTGTGTGGAAGACTACCACCTCGCAAAGTGATGTGATTTTTTTTCTGTTATAGATTCAAATGTATGGATTGTGTATGTGTATTTAAAGAGACAGTTTTATATTTAATATATTATTATAATAATGGGATGATATAGTAACCCTTACACGAATTCCCTCATTACACATACTTATGTACGACCAACCATCTCTGTAACTCTATTGTGATTCATTTTTCATAACCATAAGTCTTAGTTTATCGTTAAAAATATAATTAATGAGTAAATTTTGAAGTTATTCGTTATTTTGTTCCTATATATGTTATAAAAGTGACCCCTTTACCATAATAAAAAGACATCAATTTTGATATTATGAAATGTACATCCTTGAAACACCCAATGTGGATATAAATGAATATGTTGAAGAATAGATCATTAGAATTAATGTAGTATGAAACTCATGTTGAAAAAAATATACCTATAATATGTTCTAAAGAAGGAATATAATTGATATTAGTTAATTATATAAGCTATGAAATACATATACTACAATGTATGAACTCGATATATGGGATTCATTTCAAAACATCCTTAATGGGGAGACATTGTTTTATACCTCTTAAATTAAATTGGATTATATATTGAACCATTATATATTATTTCCTTAATTATTCATAAATAATGGTATTTCACATTAAAATTAAATTAGTTATTTCATTGGCTTTGTGATTCAAATTCTATATAACTGTTAAGATTTTATGTTTCAATATCATTTTTAATTGGGTTGATTATAAATAAATTTCCATTAAAGGGACAAATTTCATTCCCTAAAAGAATAATTTTAATTTACCCTTTTAGTTAATTCATATTTCAGGTAAAAATATCAATTTCATTACATTGGAACTTAAAATTATGGAATTGTTCTCATAAATCAATGACCACATTTTTCAATTTTGGGAAAAATAATATTTCATTTAATATCAATGTTTTTTCTTTTTTTAATTATTTAATATACTCTTAAATATTTATTAAGTAAATTTATACCCATGATTGACTTTTTTTTAAATAGAGGATTAATTTAAATTCATTACATTGACCTAATAATACAATTTTTACCATTTTTACAACATTGTGAAAGGAATTTTTTTTACCACAAATGAAATGTATAGATTCACATATTGTGATGGAAAATATTTTCACTGAATATTGTTTTATAATATTAAAAATTTATTTTCAAACAACAGGATTTCGAAAATATAAGTTACATTAATAGTTTTCAAATGTTATTTTCAATGTGGATAGGTTATTTTCATTGATATTAATTTTAATATTTGTTATACTATTTCTATTCATCAAGGAGACAAACCATTAATGTTATGAAAGTATTATAAATTATGTATATATATGTATATTACATATATTAAAGGCTCTCCCTCTCATACATTAATATGGTTACACATTCATTATCTTCAATTATAATATGCCTTCATCATGAATTTTCTTGTTGACTATGATAGGAAACAATATTACAAAACCTTTTTCAATCAATGGATAATTCTCATGTTTATTCCTTATGATTTAATTCATTATGTGGAACACATATACCTCTACATAAAGTGAATGTGACATTTTTCCAAGTACTATATAGCCTCTAATGGAATTAGTGATACTTTAGCCCTATGATATGTCATGTATGTGATTATGGAGTCAAATTATTTAATTATGGGACTCTTTCCACCATATTATATTTCACATGATATTAGAAATAATTCATGTTTATTTCATGTTTTATCTTGAATCCCCGTATCCTATTTTACCATGATCTTATGATACTATTATCATTATGTTGGCCCCCAGGTGATTACTCATACACCATATATATTAATATTTCATGTAATACCATTTATTGTCTTGTTTTTTTCAATATTATGTTTATTCTGTTGTCGAGGTTTTCTTCTTACCCCTCCCAATCAAGTATTAACCATCATTTACTATTTATTTTTATGAAAAAATATATTTTCATATAAATTATGAATAATTAAATAATGATTACATGATTGACATTCTTATGATATATTATGAACCTATTAATACATTTAAACTTGGCATCATTATCTTTTGGGTTGTAATCAACATATGTTTTAGTTGGAAAGAATGAAAAAAATATGTGTAAAATGCTTGGGATTCTATTGTATAAGCCATTTTGATGATTTAATTTAGACTTTATTCATTGAAAAAATTCACTTCCTCTCATACAATTTATTTTATATTTTAACATTATTAAGAGAAAATATGGGGTGAATTGAGATCATTAAAATCTACTTTCTTAGAAAACCAACCTCATTGAAGATAATTTTTATTCAGATATATTAATTATTAATGTGATAAGTGTAAATAATATAAAATAATATAACAATAATACCCAAGTATTTATATTTTTTTAGGAACCAACGTAGCCAATTCCCCTCCAAACAAACTCTTATCCATGAGTTCTATGATATTCTCTAAACTAGTCATTTTAAAAATGAATTCCGATCATTTTGTCTAGGGAAAGTATGAATGTGTACAATAAGTCGGTACTTGTTACAATAGTACATGATATTTCAACCGGGGTATAATATTGGTTTACAACCAACACCCTTTAAGGATGGATTTCCATGAACAATTACAAAACAATAATGAAAATAGAGATTTTAGTGGTAGAGACCACTGTTGTAAAACGAAACAAACATAAGGAACAAATATCAATAATACATTACAAAAAATGATTGAGGATTGAGGATAGGCTACTAAAATATAATCTAATATGATCTTGGTAGAATAGTTTTACACCGTTATACTACTTCTTCTTCTTCTATTATAAAATAGAGTAGTTCATGAGTGATTCAAGAGAGATAGAGTTCATGGATATATGAGTATGGGATTATATTATTCTCTACTATGATCATCACTATATAACTATATCTGAAAAAACATGAAAATATGGAATTTATACCGCATATTAAATATTCTATACAATCTGACAGTCATGATATTAAAATGGACATCCTTTTCATTGAAATATCTCAACAATAGTAATTAACATTATATTATAATTCTAATTATCTATTGTCTCATTTCATGTCTCTTATTATAGTCTTTTTTAATATAATAACATAATACAAGATTTAATGAATACAAAATATAATTAAAATATCACTCACGATCTTAAATAGTAATTAATAACATATTGATGATAGACATAATAGATTGAAGAACATATCATAAACAAATTCAAAACATATGAATACACATCACTAAACAAATCAATATAGTTATTCTTCAGAACATAACACATTTATCTACGGATAAAACAATTATAGGACTAATTCAAATAACCAAATTCTCCACAAACCAAAATTACTCCATGTATGCTTTTTAGTAACATAGATATATATTACATTGTAATTTGGAACAACGAATAAAATTTTACCATGTATCTAATTAATATACATATTTAAATTATATAGTTGATTTTTCTTTTTTTATTAAATATCTTATATCCATTTTACAGTTGTAGGTTATTTTCATATTGTGTAATACTCAATGTAGTTGTTTCACATAGATTAATCCTTAACAAAGGATATTGTCATAGAAGAAAGAGTGGTGTATTTGATTCACCACATAGACAAATGCTTCACATATCATATTTTCTAGATGTAGGAATATTTAAAAAAAATACAAAAAAATATATACATACTTGTTTTAACAATTAAATTACATAAAAATATAAAAAAAATTATACATAAAAACATAATTCATATAAGATGGGAAATTAAGATCATCATAACCTAAAGAACAGGGTATATGATGGAGAAATAATAGTCATACAATATAGTGGCCCAAACAAAAAATAGTCAATATCAGTGTATTTATTTAATTAAATCATACATTCCAAATATTTATTTATACCCAATACCCAGATATAAATAAAATTATAATTTATTTCGACAAAATTTATTTTTAATAAAAACAAATATCATTAAAATGTATAATTCATCATAATACATTAGAATAATCCAAATGTAATTATGATTTTAAAATCACATGTATATTAAGGAAGTAATAAAATATAATATATTTTTTTCATTGGAAATTCATGTACGATTAATGAATTATTGATATTAATCAATAGTAAACTCTATTTCATGTAAAAATAAGGATTTTATAAAAAATGGATGATTTTGACGATGTGTTTTTATGACATTTAATGACTAAACCCATATAATATAAAAAAATAATTAATAAATATGTAATTGTAGTTTAATTTAGAAAAAAATAAAATATCATTGATATATAATCCAAAATAATATTTGAACAGATAATATTATTTTTAATCCAACTCTAATTTTCCTGCTAAAATAAGATTATGTGGGGATAATGTCTGATTTAATTAAGATATATAAAAAATTATATTTAGAATAAAATATACTCATAATTTATAATGATACAAATTTATGAATAACTCTATTTATTACGAATCCAAATAACAAATAGAAAATTAATTTTAATATTTTAGAAGAGAAAAATATTTATTATTTATTAAAGAACAATCTACAGAAAACATTCTTAATTATTTGGTACAATTAATGAAATCAAAAATATTTGATTAATATTTTATCATCCATTAAAATAATGATATAAGATTAATATTATTTAATACATGATATTATGGATTACTAATAATACTAGTTTTAAATATATAATATTATATTTTTTAAATGATGTTTGTCATGTATATGTTTTATAAATAATGAATTTTATTTCACCATAATATGTTTATACATACTATATAAAAAAATTATTTTCTAATTAACAAGGAGTATATTATATGAAAAATAAAAGGATAAAATAGTCACTCATAAACATTTTTCAGTTGATGAGGAAGGTGATTATCTTTACATTAAAAATGTTATCAAAATAATGTGTTTTATAAGTAAGAATAAATACATTTATGTTTTTTAAAATAATGAAGGAAATTAGTAAGAAAAAAATTATAAATGTTTAGTAAAATAAAAATTTGATTTGAGAAAGGATATGTTATAAAATATATCATTAAAACTATAAATTAATGATATATTTTATGTTATTATGTTATAAACCCTAAATTATTGAAAAAATATAAGACTTCTAAACAATAAAATTATTCTACTTGGGGGATATAGAAAAAAAATCATTATTATTCTTCCTGTAATTATTTTTTTTACTTTTAGGGAAATAATGTTGGGTACAATTATCATATTAATTAGTTACACTTTTTAAAGATAAATAAATAGAATTGAAAAGTGCTAATATAATCTATAGATATTTTACAATCATAATTGTTGGAATAATCAATATTCTATAAACATTATTAAGGATAATGAATATATTATTGTCATGAAAATTAAATTCAAATGGAAATAATGTTTTATAGAATCATTCATAATGTTTTTGACATTATTTGGTTGGAATGTTACATTTTTAAAATGATTTAAAATTGGTTAAAAGTTGTAATTTTCATTATTAATTCCCTTCATGTATTATTTTATTTTTTGTTTTAATTGGTAAATCTATATAAATTAGGAATAAAATAGAAACATGTTCAACAAATAAGTTTTATGGAATAGGTGGAGTTGACATATTTCATTTTGTAAGTTTCAAGGTTCTCATGGGATGTTATACAACAAATATATCATCCTGAAAATTTACATGAGAAGTGAATCATTATAAAAAAATTTGATATATTTATTCATAAATCTATAAAACCAATATATTGTTACTTCAGAATTTATACATGATGTATAACTCTCTATGAGCGTCAAATAGGATAATAGATGTGAGGACATATAAATACTTTGATGCATTTTCATGTTATACATATATGTATATGTGTTTCATATTATACAGATGATTATTTAATATGAGATATATTTAATTATTAATTTATACACGTAGAGGATCTTGTTATACTTTTGGATAAGGGGGTTTAATGTTATTTTACATGTATGGTTGTATTTTCCATATTACTATGATAATAATCATGATATAAAATTTAAACGATAACCAAGTTATAAATTTGATATTTATCACTACAAGAGTTGTATAGAAAACTAGTTCCATCAAAGGCATGAAAAAATGAGTTTAATGAGTATGATATGAATTTTATTTCGTTGGAGCTATAGGTGGAATATGTTTTCCGTTTGTATAACTATTAATTCATAATTCTCTTATGTATAGATTGGTGAGTCATCATAGGCATCTAGTTGTACACTACATGTATTAATATCTTCTACCTACATATGGCTCCATCCAGGGACCCCTAATAAATATTCTTGGTACAATTAGAATTTTTATTAACATTAGCAGTTTCCTTTTTAGGAATTATATCCATACACATTATTATAACAATGTTATATAATTATATAAAATATGTTTATATACTATATTCAAGAAAGTACATTTTTATTAGAAACTTCTACATGATTTATATAATAGTCACTATACATTTTTCAATGTTCATAGTAATTATTCTACATATAAAAATTCACCTAATAAATGATCATAACAGTTTTTATCTCATATAATGGAATTCTAATAATAATTTTTCTATACATGGATCAATATTTGGTATAATTTTATTAATGATGAGTTAAAAACTTAGATATGATTGGCCTCATTTAATTATTGCACATGAGTTGGAATCCTAACAATAATTTAGTTGAAATTTTTGATATAGATATGAGAAATTATTTTTTACCCCAATATCATTTTTTCATTATAATGGGTTCTTAGTTGAAACACAATATATTGATATCGTTGAATTTTGTCACTATATTGGAAGAAGAAATTTTATATTTAATTCCAAAATGAGATATTGGGTTACAATTCAAAAATCATCCTAGGATACATAAAATTTCATTAAAATAATATTAAATATAATTGATATAACATAGAGGGTATTCATGGTAATTGTATGAAAAATAAACTAAATAATTAGTTTGAAATACTTTCACCCCATGGGAATCTTATCTGCTTCTATCTGCAAATGTTTCCTAACTCTAGAGTAATTTTTCAAATTATTATTGATCTATCCAAGTGATCATAGTGGAAAATATCTACTATTATGGATTGAATTTCTCATTTTCTAGCTAAAGTGAGTGATATGGTTCTCAATTAGTAAGAGGATTTTATTCTATCACATTCATTGTTTTTAGGTTCCTAATTACTAGAGGAAATGATTACCAAGTCATGATAAAATATGCCATTTTTTATTGATACCATTTTCAATGTAGAATATAAACATTTCAGAAAGTTAATTAGAAGTGTAAATGATTTGGATTTAAAAAAATAATTATTTGATCGATATAAGTACTTCCACCCTACTGAAATGCAACATGATATAGAAGACAAGGGTCCCACATGAGTTATTTAAACATAAAAAATTAATTGAAAATTAACTGGATCAATTTTAATAGACATCATATATCTAGAAATCATTTCTCAATGGAAACATATTCTTGTCTCTCTAAGTCATCAACATGGGATTCAAAAGTCTATAGGATCATCGATCAATGATATTTGGGTACTATTATGGAGATCGAAATATGAATTTGACGTAGCGATAAATAAAGCTATGTAGAAACTTCATTTTGAAAAGGTGAATCCACATAAGTTTCTTGGATCAATTGATTCATTCTCTAAGATGTTAGATTTATGATAATGTTTTTCTCCAATTCACTATATTAATAGATATCAACATCAGAGCTTCCTCTCAAATGAATTGTTCGGGGAAAAATATTTGAAAATGTCTCCCTAGCCCTCCTAATATTTATTTACAACTAAACCATTTATAATTTTAATGTTATAACCAATTAAATATGTTATACATGTCATGAATCATTCAATCACAAACTTATAATATAATAAAATATTATACATGAAAAAAAACCCATTAAACTGGATCATTCATCTCATAAATAATAAATAAACCTTGAATCTTAATGTAATATTATATTATATAATATTTTTCAAAGTATTCACATTAGTACATGAAAATACATTAAATATATATATGAAATAGTAACTGTTACAAAAACTGTTAATAATATGAATTTATATATCAGTGGATATTTTATATACTCCAAAATACTTGAACCCCATTGGCGAGGCCCTCCTTTTCATATGTAGATATTTATTATAATAGGGAAGAATATTTAATACATTATGTGTGTGACCCTATATTCCTGTATATATATTTTAGTGAATCTAATTCACATAGTAGAATTTTCTTTTATAAACCCATCAATTCCTAGATGGTGAAAAGAAAATTTATATAAAATGAATACCTTAACAAAGAATACATGTCAACTAATATAATCTGCTTATCTCATGACATTACATAAATAAGGACACAAACATCATGTAATTGTTCTTTCATTAATTATTTATCATTAACATAATTGGATACATGTACTTTATTATACTGATTTAACGTATTTAGTGAAGGTACTGCGATCCTGATATTCTAGGAATGAGATATCACATCCTTTTAGAAGAGAAAAAATATTTCTTGATTACTCAATCAATGTGAACCCACTAATGTCACACCCCAAACAAGATACCTTAGTATAAAATCAATTACATAGAAATAATTATGCATCAAATAATATGATAAGTTCATATATATTGATACTAATCTCGATTCATGAGAATTTTACATATGTTTGATGATAGGATAGAAAACATTCACTTGAATCATGTTGTGGTCATTTTGGTTATTCATCCATAATGATCTCTTATACTATAGCTAACCATATTAAATAATGATGAGATGAAATCATAATTCTTATGATCCCACAATACATTATATTTAGACAACAACATTGTCTTGTAATTAAGTTGTATCTATTCCATATAACATTTATATGATTAATGTAATAGTATCTTGAGGTTCTCATTTTATCTTTGGAACTAAATTATCTTTTTGATATTGTAAATAATATCTATAAATTTCCATATAAATTGTCGATGAAGAAGTATGTCCACTATTAAAATACTTATAAATCCTTAATTATAGATAGTGTACATGATATGGTCAATGAAAAGTAATATTTTTGATTTGTCTAGGGAACCCACTATTAAAATAATCCCTTATTATGTAATTCCAACTTTAAAACAATCCATGTTATCTCTCACATGATAAGATAATTGTTCTTCAAATTAAATTTTTTACTCTATGGGATTGTTGCATCTCCCCTACTAGAAATTGAAATATCTATGGCTTTACCTACATGAGTAAGGATTCTGTGGAAGTAATATCCTTGAGAATATTTATTTTCTCAAATTTCATAATATGACATATTTACTTCTAACATTAGTTGTAAGAACCTGGACCTTCTTTTGAGGAATGTTTTTCCCTTTCTGGTCGTTTTTAGGAAAAAGATGAGTTTAGGGAAAGTTTTGAAGTACATGTCATGTACTTTATGAGTACACACTGTGTACTCCTTTTCCACTCGAGACCGTGTGATGGCCGAGTCCTGACCACACACCCGGTGTATAGGAGATATGTGGACGCCGCTTAAATCAGAGTATGGAAAAGCTAAGTAAACGTCGTGTACTTCAGAAGTACACGCCATGAATTTTCTTTTATTTTCATTAAATGGATTGGGGTCGCGCCGCATCGACAGAACCATCTTCTTCTCTAGGTTCTTCAATCGAGAGCATTTCGTACAGCCGCAGATATTCTCTAAGCCTCCGAGCCTCCGTCCGTTCTCTGAATCGACTGCCGTCTATTGTAATGGGACTGTAGAGGTAAGCTCTCTCTTCTCCTAGATCATTGTTTCCCAATTCTTCATCCTTCTCATGTTATCGTAGGTTGAGATTTTTGTGCCTTTTCGTAGTTCTATGTCATTATAAGGAGAATCATGCCTCATGGTTCAAGTATATAGATATCCTGGGATCGAGGTAGGTGTTTTGTTGCCCTATGTTGAATGTCATTGAGTATTTGTTGAAAAAGTGTCGGATACACTTGTATCGGGTATCTTGGGTTAGGGTTTTGATAATGTTTTATTATCTTCCTTGGATTTCACGTATGCTTTAGGTTATTAGATGATTGATAATTTCATGTTAGCATTTTTGAGGACTATCCCATGGGTGTTTTCCCCTATTTTGGCTGTTTGTCACCATTTGTCTTAGGTTTCCTATGAGGCATACCTTGTTGCATTGTGTCTCTGCCTTCATATAAATTATTTCATGTATTTCTTGCGGTTTATGTGCTTTTGATGCATTGTAGATATTATATAAGTAGTTTGTTGAGCTTACTTAGGCTGCTAACAATTGATTATGCATGACTAAACAGCTCAGGGCTGTGTGAACCTGGTTCGGAAGACTAAAGGGGGAATTGATAATTAGGGATTCCCTAGAGAGTCTTTATATTTTAGTATCGTTCGTAGGACCTATGGGAATGGAATATTGTGCTTCTTTATAGTGCCCTTAGTTACGTATCGAGACTATATGGGAAATTATACGTAACATCTTTCTCCGAGAGTCTATAATGATCATTGCAAGACCGCAGGGGAATTGAAGGTGAGATCTTCCCAAAGTGTCTGTGCCTTTATATTCTTACTATACTAGAGGGTTCTTCCAGTGTGAGCCACCCAGAGATTCACCTTGAATATTTTTTGGTTGGTTGTGATGAGTCCACCAAGCCGAATAACAAGCTTGGGTTTTGTACTGCTTGCTATTTTGGTAGTCTGCTGAGATACTTGTTGTGTTGGTTGCTATGCCATGAGAATATAGAGATATTTTCTAGAATCCTTGGTTGATAATTTAATTAGTGAACTAAATTAACAAATAAATACGAATGGAGATTTTTAATATTGTTGACTCTGGTGTACATCTGTTCTCTGTTGCATTTATTTCCTTTACTTTTTCTATATTTCTCACGGATAGTAGGGCACAGATCTTGTGGTGATTCCCTACTGGGATTAGTCTCACACCCTATTTGGTTCCTACTTTTTGGCCCAAATAGGTTATATGGTTTCAGGTGTGGATAGTGATTGTTGCCCGTATACTTCAAGTACATGATTGCTATTTGGAGCTGGAAGCGTAGGACCAATCCTAGGCTTCTGATGCTACTGGAGTTGCTATTTACTTTTACCACATTGGTATCTGTTGTATTTCAGCACGAAGTTGTGTTTACTGCATTCCATAGACACTTGTACCTGCTACATCATTTTCATCATCATTATATTATATATTTCTTCTACTGTTTAGTTTCATTTGTTTTATGATGTTTACTGCTTCCGCTATTGACTGTTATTTCATGTACCTTGTATACCTTACCAAATGAGGGTATAGTTTCCCTAATAACTTACCAAGGTCCTCACTGCTAGTCGGAAGCCTCTAGAATTTGGGGAAATGCACTTGAGGTCATGTGGTGAATTGGGTATGGGGAACCAGTTGGGTGGCTCCTGATTTGGGTCGTAACAATGTGGTATCAGAAGAGTTTCTTTCCTTTTCTATTGACTTACTGTTTAACGACATTATATAGGGATATGGAGGAATAGGTAGATGGTAAATAGATGTGCCTGGGTGTTTTAGAACACATGTACAGGGAAAAATCTAGATTACCTCGAACATTGAAATTTTCGATTTTTGAAAATGATACAGTTTAATTGATTTCATTGTTGGGTGGTGCACTTGTTTTGTTTTGTTACTGTTTATATGATTGTGTTTCTATTTTTTTGCATCCCGATGAGAAGAGGGTATTCCATCTCATGCATCATATAGGCACTTGTTATAAAATCACATGTCATGCATTTTTTCAATCACTTTAGATTGCATTAGACTTTGCATGCTGTTGTGATAGCAATTGTGGTTGAATACCTGCTATGTTGATAGGGAGTAAGTTGATTAGTGAATCTTTGTCATGAACTTCAAACTTTGGTCTTAGAGGTGTTATGGGCCTTCGAGGATCAGAATTTGGTGGGTTAGGAGTTTGTTATACAGTTTACTTGTTATATGTATGGTTATGATTCCAAGCTTTGATTCATGGGGATTATGGTCCCCCCACAGATCCAAATTGGCACCTTAACACTGGTGTTTTTGTGTTTTCTGGGCTCCAGTGCAGTTCAGGGGTTACTATGTAGAAAAACCCAAAATACACGGCGTGTACATTTTGAATACATGACATGTAGTTTTTAGCCATGTCACTGATCGTGTGGGTAAGAACAGGGGGTCCTAGAAAAATCTTTTTGGAAAACGCCGTGTACCAGCTTATCACGACGTGTAGTCTGGAATAGGTATCCAGACATGTCATGAACAACACGGTCCGGGGTTTTTCTTCAAGTGCACGATGTATCCCTTGGTAACACGCCGTGTATAGTTGACCATGTAGTCGACTATGTAGCCAACGACACGGGTTGGTGTTATCCCTCCATGTACACGTCGTGTCTATATGAAACATGTCGTGTAGTGTCAACCATGTATCAGGCTATGTCACTGACAACACGAGCTGGGTAAGGCATGTCAAGTACATGCCATGTCCCCTTTGACACGCTGTGTAGTAGTGGTCTGTGTACCAGTTCATGTGGCTAACGACACAGACATGGGAGAAATCTTAAGAAACACTCTGTGTAGTTTCCTCCTGGGATAGTCTTGTGTTCCTAGACCTGTAAGAGTGAACGGGCATGGAGAAAAGGGTTGGTACATGTCGTGTAGCCAGGTGGTTTACATAGCAATGTATGGCCAAGATACATGCCTAGGGTAAAATTTTAAGAAACACGATGTGTATTCATGTTCTTCTAAATTTTAAAGGTTTCCCCTCATGTACCATTTTACTCCCTTATGTTGTAACTGTGTTCGTCGTTAATGAATGTGTGTTTTTTATCTTTCAGCCCTATGGAACCAAGACGTACTACCATTGCACGTCAGGGACCGGGTAGTGACCGTACACCTGATATGGCAGATCCGGGACTATCGGTAGTTCCGACTATCGCTCCGAACATGGAACCTGCAGGGATTCTAGACACTGCTGCTGATGCTCAGTTTAGAGATGGTTTCATGTGATTTATGCAGACCTTCCAGGTAGCTCACCATCCTACCCCGACTATGGCAGAGCTTCCACGGGTTTTTCAGCAGTAGCATCCTATCATGTTCTCTGACGATAGAGGACCTCATGCTGCGGAGTCATGACTAGAAGCCATGAAATCCATCATCGAGCATCTGGAGACACCTCCAGAGAGGAAAGTGAAGCTCGCGACTTATATGCTGCGAGATTCTACCAAGATATGGTGGGATGTTTTTTCACAGACAGGGCGCCAACAAGCTATGGCAGTGGATGAGTTTCAACGTATGTTCTACGACTACTTCTACACGACAACACTGAGGGCTGACAGAGCCAGGTAGTTCATGATCCTGCTGAAGGGTAACCTCTCAGTTATGGAGTATTCCTCCTGCTTCACTGAGTTACAGCATTTCACTCTCATTCTGGGGAATGACGAGCAGTTTTTAGCTAGGTAGTCTGAGGAAAGCCTCAGAACAGACATCAGATCAAAAGTGAATCTATTTCAGTTGAATTCTATTACTCTGATAGTCAATCAGGTTCTCATCATGGAAAGGAACCTAAGGGAGACTGGAGCTGTGGACCAGGGCGATTCAAACATCCAGGGCTGATTCTTTTTAGGAAGATAGCAGGAAGCACCATCGAGAGTGTACATGAGGTGATCCGAAGAAGCGATGTGTCCCTTTTAGTAGATAAGATCTTTATTCTGGAACCCAAGTGGTGTGTTATTAGTGTGGAAGGAGTGGGAATAAGAATCCTCAATGCCAGAGAGACCTAGTGGAGTGCCGATCTTGCGGCAAGATGGGTCATCTGTAGAATTTCTGTAAGGTTCCCCTTCTTGAGACTAGTGAATGAGGATCAATTTCGACTCCACGTATAGGAGCAGGATTACCAGTTCCGCAGCAGACTGGGGGCTAGAGTTATTCAGGTCGTTCATGCCAGGGTAGAGGTCGTTGATGATGTGTTCAGGCTCAAGGAGGAGCTGTACAGGGATCTTAGGCTGCTACGCAGGGCCGCGGTACAGGCCAGACATTTGCTGTATAGCAGGTTCATCAGGAGCAGGATCTCATACCTTCTATATTTCTATGTACTATCTTAGTATCCTTGGATTTATCTTCAGCTCTTTTTGATACTGGTTCTTCACATAGCTTTATCTCTATTGTTGTCGTGGAGAGCCTTGGGATCTGTATCATTTCATCTGCTGATATGTTGACCCTTGACACACCCTTGGGAACGAGGACATCTAGTATATGTCAGTGCAAAAAATTTCCTCTTGAGGATTCAGGGTTTCATTTCAAATGGGACCTCTTTGTCTTAGAGATGTTAGGTTACGATTTCATTCTCGGGATAGACTGGTTGGTTTCCTTTCAAGAAGTCGTCGATTGCTATCACTGTTGGGTGAGTTTCTTATCACCAGACGTTAGGCCATTTTTTAAAAAGGTGAGTGGGATGTCCAGGAAGGTAGAGTTGGACCCGAGCATCATGGGCTAGGCAGAGATACAGTCCAAATTTCCAGTCTATATATGGATTTCTAGTGGACTTCACAATTAGACTATCTAGTGGTTGATCATCTCAGCGATGTCTTTCCAGATTACATTTCATTTTTTCCTTCGGAGCATGAGGTAGACTTCTCGATAGAGCTCATGCCCGAAGCGGCACTGGTGTCCATTCCTCCTTATAGGATGGCTACACCAGAGTTTCAGGAGCACAAGAAGTAGTTGGAGGAGTTGCAGTAAAAAGGTTTCATCTGACCCAGTACTTCTCCTTGGGGTTCTCCTATCTTGTTTTTGAAGAAGGAAGATGACACCCTTCAGCTTTGTCTTGATTAACAGAAGCTGAATCAGTTAACGGTTAAGAACCGATATCCCTTACCCATGATCGATGACCTCATTGACCAGCTTCGAGGAGCCCAGGTGTTCTCGAAGATTGAGTTAAGGTCCAGTTATCATCATTTATGCGTAAAACCATCAGATATACATATTACAACATTCAAGAGCAGGTATGGTCTATATGAGTATATAGTCATGTCATTCGGTCTCACGAACACGCCAGTTGTCTTCATGGCGCCGATGAACAGAGTTTTCCATCCTCACATGGATTCCTTCGTGGTGGTTTTCGTGGACGACATCTCAGTGTACTCTCACACTTGACACGCCCATGCTACCCAACTTGAGATAATTTTGATTAAACTTAGGGTGCATCAATTATATTCCAAGCTCTCAAAGTGACACTTTTTGGATGGACTAGATTCACTTCCTAGGTCATGTCATCTCAAAGATAGGAGTATCAGTAGTCATAGAGAAGGTGACAGCAGTAGTTACCTAGGAGAAGCCAAAAAATGTCTTCGAGGTACGGAGTTTTTTGGGGATGGATGGTTACTACAGGAGGTTTATACATGACTTCTCTCACTTAGTAGCGCTATTGATTATCTTGCTAAGAAGGGGGTGATGTTTTTTTGGTCATAATCCTATGATTCAGCCTTTCAGGAGCTGAAGGGGAGATTGACATCAGCACCAATTCTAGTTTTTCCAAAGCCAGGAAAGAGTTACACAGTTTTCTATGAAGCATCTGGAATCGATCTTGGATATGTGATTATGCATGAGGACCATGTTGTTGCATATATATCACGGCAGTTGATGCCACTTGGGAGGAATTATCCTATGCATGACCTGGAGTTGGTTGCAGCTATTCATGCTTTGAGTTGATAGAGGGATTATCTTCTCGGACAGCGTTATGTAGTATATACTGACTGCAAGAGCCTCAAGTACATCTTAATGTAGCTTGACCTAAATCTGAGACAGCAGAGGTGGGTTGAGTACCTACAATCTTTTGATTTCGAGCTTACCTATACACCTGAAAATGGAAATGTAGTGGCTGATGCACTGAGCCGGAGTACTCAAATACAGGCAGTTCAGGAGGCCAGTAGTGAGTGACAGCTTATGTGTCTATTCTTTGAGATGCATTTGGAGGTGCATGATAGACATGGGCCGACATTCCTATCATCTTTAGTGGTTACCTCAACACATCTCGACCGAGTTTGAATGAGGAATCTATCAGATTATAAAGGCCTAGTCCTGCAGGAACGCGTGTCAGGATAGAAAACTCTTCCAGGATAGACCATTGGTGAGTATGATATCTTGTGTTTCCATGGACGTGTAAGGGTGCCAGTAGATATTCGCGAGGAGATGATGCGAGACTTTCATTCATCAATTTGGGAAGTTCATCCTGGTGTCACCAAGATGTATCGTGATCTACACCACCAGTACTGGTGGCCAGGTATGAAGAGAGATGTGGCAGGTTTTTTCAAGAGGTGTTCCACCGGTCAGAAGGTGAGGGCATAACACCAGCAGCTAGCAGATATTTTTCAGCAGTTACCCATTCCCGAGTGGAAGTGGAAGGATGTCGCTATGTAGTTCGTGATAGGGTTACCGAGATCGCCTAGAGGGAATGACGCGGTATGGGTTTTCATTAAAATGATCACGAAGGTTGCTCACTTCTTATCTATTAAGGAGAACTTCTATGTTGATGAGATTGGACGGTTGTACATCAATGAGATTGTACTCTTGAATGGGGTTCTATGTACTATCTTTTCAGATAGGGACTCCTGCTTTACGTCGCATTTCTGGAAAGGGCTACAGAGGGATTTGGGTACACAAGTAAATCTGAGTACAACTTACCATCCCCAAAAATATGGCCAGTAAGAGCGTACGATTCAGGTACTAGAGGACATGCTACAAGCCTACGTCCTTGATTTTGGAGGTTCTTGGAAAAAACATATTCCTCTAGTGGAGTTTTCCTACAATAATAGTTTTCAAGAAACTATTTAGATGGAACCTTATGAGGATTTGTACGGTAGGCAATGCTGATCACCCTTGTGCTGGATGGAGGCAGGAGAGGTAGCTATGCTGGAACCTCATCTTGTTCAGGAGACCACAGAGCAGGTGTTGTTGATTAGAAAAAGGATGGCTACTACACAGCCTCCCCATAAGTTTTATGCCAATCCGCAGAGACGACCATTGGAGTTTATGGTCGAAGATCATATTTTCTTACGTGTTACCCCGATGATGGGACACAAGAGGATCAGGAGACAGGTTAAGCTTTCATCGAGATACATCGGGCCATTTGAGTTTCTAGAGAGAGTCGGTTTGGTTGCTTATAGGTTTCAATTACCTAAGAGATACCAGGCTATGCACGACATCTTCCATGATTCTCATCTTTGACGTTATTTCTCAGACCCATCCCATGTTTTTCAACTCGAGGAGATTGAGCTGGAGCAGGATGCATCGTTCGAGGAGCATCTTCTTAGGATTTTTTATCATAGTGAAAAGGTACTTCGTGGCCAGTTTGTTCCTCTGTATGGGTGCAATGGTAGCACGACCATGTACAAGACAAGACTTGGGAGAGGGAGGCCGATATGTGATCACAGTGGGTAGAGTTGTTCGAGGATTCTTCATCACAACCGTCTTAAGGATATTCGGGGAAAAATTTCTTTAACGGGGGAAGTATGTAAGAACTTGGACCTTCATTTTAGGTACGTTTTTCCCTTTCGGATCATTTTTTGGGAAAAAATAGGAGTTTCTGGAAATTTTATTAAGTACACGTCGTGTACTTTATGAGTACATGACATTTAATCAATATCCACTCAAGACCGTGTGTTGGCCTTCCGGAAAACACACAATGTGTGTAAGAGAGATGTAGAGGCTGCATAAAGAGAAGTATGGAAAATCTGAGTACACACCCTGTACTTCAGAAGTACACGCCGTGCATTTTTTTTCATTAAATGGACTGGGGTCACGACCCATCGACAGAACCGTCTTCTTCTCCAGGTTCTTCAACCGATTTCGTTTTGTACGGCTGAAGATCTTCTCCGAACCTCCGAGCCTCTGTACGTTCTCCGAATAGACTACCGTCAATTGTTTTTGTAACACTACGGTAAGCTCTCTCTTCTCATAGAGCATTGTTTCGCAATTCCCCTTCCTTCTCATGTTATCAAGGGTTTATAGTTTTTTTCATTTTGGAAGATCTATGTCATTATAAGGATAATCAAGCCTCGTGGTTCAATTATTTCGATCACCTATGATCGAGGTAAGTGGTTTGTTGCACTACATTGAATGTATTTGATTTTTTGGTGAAAATGTGTCAGATACCCAGGTAACGGGTATTTCGGTTTAGGGTTTTGATCCTATTTTATTATCTTCCTTATATTGCATGTATTCTTGAGGTTATTAGATTATTCATAATCTCTTGTTATCATGTTTGAGGATCACCCCATGGGTGGTTTCTTGGATTTTGGCTATTTATCATCATTTGCCTTAGGTTGCCTGTGAGGCATACCTTGTGGCATTGTTTTCCGGCCTTGATATAATTGATTGCATGTATTTCCTACTGATTATGTGATTTTGATGCATTGTATCTTTTATCTAAGTAGTTTGTTAAGCTTACATAAGATGTTAACATTCGATTACGCATGACCAAACTGCTTAGGGATGTGTGAACCAGGTTCGGTAGACTAAAGGGGGAATTGACGATAAGGGATTCCCTATAGAGTCTGTTATATTTTAGTATTATTTACAGGACCTATGGGCATGTGACATTGTGCTTCCTTAGAGTGTCCATAGTTACATATCAATACTATAGGAGGAATTAGATATAAGTGATTCCTCATAGAGTCTATAGCTATCGTTGCAAAACCGCAGGGGAATTGACGGTCAGAGCTTCCCAGAGTGTTTGTGCCATTATATGTTTACATGACTAGAGGGGTCTACCAGTGTGACGCCCCCAGATAGTCACCTTGAATATTGTTTGGTTGGTTGTTATGAGTCCACCAAGTCGAAAAACAAGATTGCCTTTTGTACTACTTGTTGTTTAGGTAGTCTGCTGAGATACATGCTATGTTACTTGTTATGCCTTTAGAATATAGAAGTATTTGCTAGATTACTTGGTTGACAATTTAATGATTGAATTAAATTATTAAATAAATGTGAATGGAGATTTGTAGGATTTTTTACTCTGGTGTACTTATGTTTTCTATTTCATTTATTTCCTTTACTTTGGCTATATTTCTAACTGACAGTAGGGAACAGATCTTGTGGTGAGTTTTTACTGCAATTAGTCTCACACCCTGTTTGGGTCCTGCATTTTGGCCTAAGAATGTTATATGGTTGCAGGTGTGGATAGGGATTGGGGCCCTTCTACTTTAGGTACATGATTCCTGGTTGGAGATGGAGATAATAGGACCGATCCTAGGCTTGCGATGCTACTGGAGTTGTTGTTTCCTTTTAGCACTTTCTTCTCAGTTGTCTTTCAGCACGTTGTTGTGTTTTCTGCATTCCTTAGATACTTGTACCTACTGCATCATTTTCATCATTATTATATAATACATTTCTTCTACTATTTAGTTTCAGTTGTTGTATGATGTTTACTTCTTCCGCTATTGGCTGTTATTTCTTGTACCTTGTATATCTTACCAATTGAGGGCATAGTTTCCACAATAACTTACCAAGGCCCTCTCTACTAATCTGCAGCCTCTAGCATTTTGGGAAATGCACTTGAGGTCATGTGGCAAGCCGGGTACGGGGCACCAGTTGAGTGGCTCAAAATTCAGGTCGTTACATTAATAGGATTATAATATTTTATATAATTATAAAACATTATTTGCTAGGTGTGATTCAATGAACAGGAATAAATATTTGAATGTTTTTCACTTTTTCTCCAGTAACAATAGAACATGAAATGAAGTTCGTAATTTTAGATATGGACAAAACAATAATGAATGATCTGCTCTTAAAAATTACATTAACATGACCTTGATAATAAATAATATTACCTAAAAGAGAGAATATTTTGTGTCCGATTATAAAAAGTGTACCATAATCCCAAATTACCAAGAACACTACTTTTTTACTGTCTAATGTGAAATTTTATAGTAATAGAGACATCCTATAATGTTCACCTAGATATAATTGATATGTTTCTAAAATTAATTTAAATGTTGGAAATATCACATTTATTGTACGGAATGACTTATGTGTGTGAACCGTAAATGATGATTTTGGATTTCTACTTACCACATTAGTGTAGTCCTATTTTATATACTAGTCATCTGTGAAATACTTATTATAGGATAAAGTGATTATTGTTTTATCTTGAATTGTTCAATTATTTATTTTTTAATAACTTTTCACTATATATTCATTGAAATTTTCAATGAAACCCATTATATCTACAATAATATATCATTTTATACAAAATTTATTTCTATAAAGATGTATATATCTTGAGAATTTTTTTTCATTTTTTATTAAATTTAATATAAAACTAATAATGAATTTTCCACATGTTATCAACATATATTTAATTTCGAGTATTCTGGTTTCACTAAATACCACTTATTAATAGATGTAAAAAAATCATAAAAACCATTATTATGGGATCTTGAAATTCTCTTCAATACAAAAATGGTTCTTAGTAACTAACATACCATATTGGAATTTTTTTATTATCACCAAATTTGTATCATTTTATTATATATACACCTTTATAAATTGTGGACTTAAAATAAAATTCATAATTAAATGATCATTTAAAGTATATATACCAACTATAGTTATAATGGATTTAGGAATGGTGACTTATAATAATAAATCATGATTTATTTATACCACTCATGTACCACCATGAAAATATTTACATTCCATGCCACCATAGAAGAAATATTTTATGTTGTAAAATTAATATGCTCATGTAAATATATACATGGAGTCTATTAATTAATTTTTACTTAACATATAAATTTGGTATTGTTTCTCTTTATATATTTTCTATGGGAACGATTATTCTAAATGAATAATGAACCCCAATATATGGTGAATGTAAAACCATTACCATTGTTTTGTACATCCAAAAATTTATTTGTTTATGGAATATTCATGTTCAACAATCTCTTTTTAGAACATGTTAACATGCCTAAAACACGTGTATATATAAATATTCTTAAATCCATATCAATCATTCATACAATATTTAAAATATTTGTTTTACAATTTTATCAAAATATTGTTTGGAAATTCCCTATATCCATTCTATCATATTGATTTATATAATATCATATATTAAATTATGGATATCAACTGGGATTCAATTTTTTCTTTTCATGATGTATATTTGATTATATCTATAGAAAACACTTAAAATTTAATCAAATGTTGTTGTGACATGATGGATTTATATCAATATATATATATATATTATATCCATTATTCATTAAATTTGATATATTATTGTGGAATAATACTTCATATTGTAAAAAATTTATCAAAAAATAATTGATGTTTTGTGATCACTTTTTAGAATCTACATTGATTATTTTTTT
Organism: Viscum album; assembly: GCA_963277665.1. Lineage (NCBI taxonomy): Eukaryota > Viridiplantae > Streptophyta > Magnoliopsida > Santalales > Viscaceae > Viscum > Viscum album. Next base: position 811,015,969 of record OY728161.1, on the reverse strand, counting down.
AATTACATCATGAAATATATTAGTATTAGGAAATATGGATTCTAGAATTACATCATTTTATAATAATATGATCTATGTGTTCACATTGGAATCATAATATTTCTTCTATAATTACATCGTAACATCAATTTTTATTTGGAACTATGATTTTATGAATCAAATCAACTATATATTTACTGATTAATTAAATTTTTTATCAATATATTCATTAGAACATTGTCCATATTAAACATATATTGTCATACCATTCATATGGAATATTTAAATTTTAAATTCATAGAACAATAAATGGAATCCAATGAAATATATTTTCTTCTATATTCCGGATGAAATATTTTACACATATTATATGAACTAATTCCAAAATCTTTGTAATATACTTTTATTTATAATCCTATATTTTTTCAAATATAAATAAGTAAATGTTTTTATAGTACAAAATGTATTTAGAACTACATATTATAAAAACCATTCTTTAAATATCATTGACATTTACATTGGTATTTTATAGATAATGAATTATAATACCACATCATGCAATAATTGTGTCATATATAATATATTAATATGTTATTTCTAATTATTCATGATTTTTTGGACAATTGGTTGATGATAAGACACAAAAAAATTAATTAAAATATTGAATAATGTCACCATATTTCAAATTTACACAAGAGATGACTGTTTTGGTTATACTAAATAAAAGATAGAATTTAATCATTACACTAAAATTTGATGTTGTGTACTTATCACTACTTAATTTGGAATCAACCATTGTTAACAAATTATTTATTTCAGTATAATTTATTTTACACATCTATTCATACATTGATACTATGTTTCTATACTTACATGTGATATTTTTATTTGATTTAACAAAAAATTATAATGAAATAAACATCAAATATATATTGATGAATAAAATCTATGTCAAATACATTTCTTGATTAAACATTAATTCATTTCATTTATACTTCTATAGAGATATATCAAGAAATACGATGAAAATAATCTAACAATTAATGTCTTCCATCACCTCCTTGATAGATATTATGAATTCCCATTCAGGATCAAACCATTAATTGACCATTTATCCATTTTAATTATTTATTATCAGTGTAATAACAATTTAAAAAAAAACTTATTAACTAATTATCGGCTTGTAAAATCATACCTAAAAATTAATGATGCATCTTATACATGTTTATTTAATTTTAAAAATAAATAAAATTTTATTAAATGGATGAAAAGAAATAAATAAGGGATGTATTGAATGATCTTGACCAATCTTTTAATTTTCCCATATTCAGTGTAGTCATCACATCTTATACAACTTACTACACATTCTCCTCAAAAACATCCCTAAAATGGTACAACCTGTGAAATAATCAATGTAATTATGATTTTATATAACACATATGACATTTATGATGCTATTATGATTTAAAATTCAGATGTTTCATCCATGTGATTTGTATTAGTATCTTTCACACCCCATCTTCCAATGATTTCTCACTAGGTAGTGGGGACTCCACCACATTGATTTCCATATATTATAGCACCATATGCATGTTCATGTGCTACACATGGAAAATCATGTATGATAGGAAATATTTATTTTTCAATAGTCATCATAATGTATTGATGGTATTAGAAACCATTATTGTATAATGTAGAATATTTAGAAGATAAATACATTTTATTGTGATTATATATTAGATATTACTGATAAAACCATTTGATGCCTCCCAACATTTTATCAAACCATAGTATTCATAACTAGTAGATTCAAAATACTTAGTCACCATATTATTCTACTAGAATGGAAAACAGGAACTTATACCTATAGTTAATTCTTAGGATATACCACTACTCGATGGAATTCGAGGTAGGTATTTGACTATCCAACAATATTTACTCATGTATCCTTGAACTATTTAGTGACATCCCATTTCAGAAATATTTAAAATGTTTCACCCAAATTTTTTCAATGAATATTTATTAATCCATGTATATATTATTCTTTTCTATATTATTTATTTATTTTTACATACATCTTTTGTAATTATGTCCCGGTTGAATTATACATAGTCTAATAGGAAGGAAAACTACCTAGTACAGCGGGTGTTGTTCAAATTGAATCAATATATTGTAATGTTATATAATATTTCATTGAGTTTTAATATTATTTATCCACATTTAAATTAATTTTCTATTCTATATGGAAAACTATGAGATCTCAATAAAAACCTTACTATGAATTAAATAGAAAACAATTCACTACATAAATTTTTTATTACAGGCATTATTTTTTTCTATGATCAAATATACATTCAAAATATAATAATTAACTAATTATGATTAAATTAAATAGAATATTATATTGATCTTGCTAATTATTTATTGGTTGATCCATTTAGGATAAGTGTATCAACTTTATCATTGTGGTTATAATATATATTTCATGTCTGACACATTTATTTCATTAACATTGGTCTAATGTATTACTATACTTTTTGGAATATCCCCAAATCATGATGCATTCTAAATCTACATTTATCATTATAATAATTCATAAATATTATCATTCTTGAGATAGGGTCTCAAAAACTCAAAAAACACATGAATTTTAGCTCTATTTGACATGTATGCACTTATAAAAATTCAGAGAGTTTAATGATCAAATTACTAAAAGAATAAATTTAATTATAACATAAATCCAACACAATTTCAATAAATAATTAAATGAATTAAACAATATACATAAATTGGTCAGACATTTCCCATGATCATTCAATAAGAAAATAAAAATACAAAAAAAAATAAATATTTAATAAATATATATTGATGGTATACAATATCTTAAAATAATTTATTTTAATTTAATTCATATAAAATGTTTTTCTCGGCCTAATTTTTAATTTTTTTCGTGAATCATTTTCAAAATATTCCATGTATATATATATAAATTTTAAATATTTTAGATTGGGAACATGTAGCCTGGATAGGCCAGCTGAGTTAGGAAAAGAGGATCCATACTATTCTGAGTTAGGTTGATCCTACTGGGCCATAAGTTTGCCCGACTGTACTAACTAACACAACCTTGGTGTGTCTAGTTGGGTCATTAGGGAAGACTGTACAACTAGATATTTGTACCATGGATGACTTTCAATGGGTATTTCATTTAGGAGGCATAAGTAAGGGACAACATAATGGAGCTAACCCAATGGGGATCACGATCCGCTGAGACGATCAACATAACTGTGATGATTATTGGGTTTCTGAATGGGGGTTATGAAAAAAGCCTCTAGGGTGAGGTAAAAGATGGAGGCTGACTGGAAAGGGTGGTTATGAATGGTGGATAATTTCCTCATTCCATTGGTGTGTATGATAGTATAAATCCATAATGATCTAAGAGGTTAGTATGGAGTTATTTTAGTGGTGGGGTGTCCTAGGGGTGAGGGTTTATGAAACTTGCATAAATAGAGGATGTTTGTAAAGGGATTCAAAATTTTAGGTTTTCCTGAGGTTTCACATGGTAGGAACACTTCTCAAATGTTTTTTTTGTGTTTTAGTTTGATGGAAAAGCACAACCACAACACTTTTTATGGTAATTTCTTGATGAATTGATAGACAATTACGCCTTTATGATTTTATTAACTTTTTCCAATGAAGATGACTAAATTAATTTTTTGTTATTTTTTACAAAATTCTAAATGTTATTGCCTTATGAAATTTGAAATGATTTCTAAATATCCAACAGTGGTGAGGAATTTTTTTTCAACATTTTTAGTGGTTTTGGACACTACAAACTATATGGAACTTTTCCAAAAAAATTAAATACACTTCCACACAAGAATATAATATATATATATATATATCATTATTTATTTTCATTAGTTTCTCACATATCAGTTTTAATTTGACAATTGATATTTTGATATACATATCATGACCATCTAATTTTGGATGGCATCACCATATTTGGTGATGGGACTATTGCAATTTGAATCCCATTAATATGATAAAAACTTACTTTCACTTTTCATAAAATTTAACTCTGTCACTATGATACCAATTGATGGAACAAGGGTGTGAGGTGGTTGAAAATGGGTTAGGAAATTGAATATTTTCATTGAAATATCATTGATTTTATATATATTACATTTATATATAGCCCGATATGAAATTGGAAAATCATGTGTCAATTATTTATGCGAAAAATAAAATTCAAAATTAACATTATTGATTTAAAAAAATAGAAAACTATTCATCAAATGTAAATGTTTCTAGAAGGAATAAAATATAGAAAAAAGTAAATCATAAACATATTATTTAAATTTTTTCAGGTGAACTGATCATCATAATTTGGGTTCTAGTGTGTAGAATAGTTAATGAATTTTACATCATAGTGAATTCCTCTATATAAATCCTTCCATCTGAGAAGGGCAGAAAAAATAAGTTGCTTGTATGGATTCTCTTTCTGTGTAGAAATCATGAAATATGATAGATAATCTCTCCATCTAGAATGTCGAATAGCGTTCCACTTGAGATCCTCCACCCACATATATATTAAGGTGAAAATTTCAGGAAAATGATTCTCTAGAACATGTATATTTATTTCCCAATAATATATTCATAAAAATTATTATAAATAGATAATTATTTCATAAACACGTGATATATTTTTACCACATACTGTTAGTATAAGAAAATATATTATCTAACAAAATAGAGTCATTAAATTGAATCATTGTTCAAGAAATTATTAAACATAAATTTATTTTTAAATATTATTTTATCATATAATATTTTTCCATGTGTTCTTATTAATATCTCTAAATATAATAAATAAATAATTCCATGATCAAGTATTATATTCGATGATATTATAAATATATTTATTCTTAATGATCGTACATTCACATAGTCCATGAAACCCAACAGTTAGGCCCACAATGTGTGAAACTATTGTTCTGTTAAACATAGATAGCTTCTGAATATGATGTGTGTGTGAAAATATATGCCCTTATCAAGATAGACATGAATTAAATTAGCATACCAAGAGTGGAGTCTAGTAACCTATTAATATCCCTATGGTAAAAAGGGGAATCATTTACATTGACAACCTTTACTAAGGACACACTCCTCATAATATAATATTATTGACTTGTGATGTATCTTACTGAAGGATACATAATTAATGTCATCATAAATTCATTATTTATTTTTCATTTACCTAATGAGAAGGAATTTTCACATTCTACAATGGGTCTAAATTTATTAAAGGAACTAATTTCCTGATCATCTATGTTTGATATATCACTTCCTTTCAAAAGAAACATTTTTTTTCATTTTTATTAGATCAATAACTTACCATCAATGTTTCACCACACACCAAATACCTCACAACATCATAAAATTCATATTTTTCATTATTTATTAAATTAAATGATCAAATGTTATACACTTATAAGAAAATATTTTGAGGATACTATTCCATGTGTCTTTGGATATTCATAACTAACAAAACAATAATCATGAGGTGTTGAAGTTTATGAGTTATTCTTCCTGATCTAATATCTTATAGATTACAAATAGAGAACTTCATGAGAATAATATTTAATTTGTATGATCCCTAATTACCATAGATTCATAAATATTCGATATTTAGTTAGCGTGATGAATATAAAACCTAAAAAATATTGTTATGATTATTTTCATAGTATCCTGATGTTATCATTGTCATCTTGGAATATATATAGACATTTGATATGAAAAACAAATATTTAAAAAATCAAATAATTTATTAATGTATAAGTATCTGACAATGTTTTAGTAACAATTCACCAAACATAACTCACTATATACATGATATGGTAAGAAAAAATGGTTCTTATGTTTTCTCTAGGGATCCCACTATTACAAAACAAATCTAATCCAGTGATTAAGAACATAATTTTTCATCAGTATTAAACCATTTATAAGGAGTTCATTTATTCCAAATTAAGGATATGATTAAAAAATATTAATAATTATAAACATGTAGATTATCAATGAGTAAATTTTGTATTTTATTATAATATTTAACATTATGAGAAATAATGTGAATATTTTTTCTTATTTTAATAAGAGAATTTCGAGGACCAAATCATCATTGAGAATTATATATAAGTGGATAATTTGAAGTAAAATACCATAACAGCATTTTATCTACACATGTATTCTATTTTTGTTCAAAAATTTTATAAGGTACTATATTTTCCTCCAAGTTTTATTGTTAAAATATTATTTATTAGGTATCCCAAAAAACCGATGTTAGAAAATAGATGTTATTCATTATGAAAATAAAATTTAATAATTTATTTGTGTCTTTTATTATTTATATATGTAAGATATAATTTTTCACATTACCAAAAGGTAGAGGCCCACTATGCAATTTTATCCAGGCACTATAAATTTTTTCAATTCCACGAATCAACTATCCAATCACTTATCTATCTTTTACAGAAACTGGTAATATGGGAAAAAACAAATTACTGAATCATGTTCCTCTGAAATCATTTTGTAAATCCCCATCATATATTACTATATCTAAGATGGAGTGGAACATGACCACACGTGTTCCTCCCCATATGAAAGAGGCATATTATAATTATTCAGGGTCTAACTCTATTGATGAGGAGAATATATCCTCTATATCCTGAAAATTATAAAATATAAATAAATAAATACATGCAATAATAAAAAATAAATAATAAGAGTAATAATGAGGATGTATTTGGTGAAAAAAATTTCGTACAAATAAATGTACTAATAATGTTGAAAACAAAAAAATTAATAAATTTTAAAAAATAAATAAGAAGGCTTGGTTTCCCACATCACCAATCATGGCCTACAACCATCTATTGTCTCCTCTTCTCATCTATCCACCATAGCTCTCTTTCCATTCATGGGGTCTATATTTATTAAATATGAAAAATCATCAAAATTACTGGGTAACGTGTGAGTATATGTCTTAATCTGAAACCACTCATCCATTCATAAAAAAATTTGATAATTTATAACAACTTTATACCCAAATAATTGGAAATTAAAAATAATCATTATAATTATATCAAAAACTAAGGTTTTTTAGACCTACAAATATGGAACTAAGTCCCATTATGACATCTTTGGAATCATTAAGGTTGGATAATAGGTCATCCCACTGGTAAAAATACTATCAGTTTATGTAGTGTGAAAGTATAATGGATAACATACAGCGTTGTTTGTATTATCTACCTATTGTCATTTAGTCATTACATAATTCATTATTCCATGCATCCCATAGTTATACCACAAGATACATTGACATATTGAATCTAGATGAATACATGTCAACCTTGACTACATCCACAATATAGTCACTACAATGTCCTCGTATATCTACCCTATGCTTGAGCCCCAAATATCCATCATTTATAGTCAGTTTCATTCTTATTATAAGGTATATACATTTCACGATGACCCCACATTCTTGATCACCTTTAATGATAATACAAATTATGTAATCAGATAAACATTGAAGAGAAATCATTGTGACCATATTATCATGTTAATTATTAATAAATACAAACCATAATGTTTTCACAGTCAAAGTTGGAGAAAAATAAATAAAGTATTACTCATGGACTCAAATTATAGTGGGTCTCTAGGGAAACGCGTATATCCAAATTCTAAAAAAAATCATGAATAATTATTAGTTATTACAAATAATAGTTTTCATGGAAATATGTGTACACAAGATAATCAGAAGATACAAAACTTCCTACATCATGGTTTTAAATTTCAATTTCAATGTTTGACGAATAATTAATTTTCTAAAGAAATTTTACAATAAAAAGAGAATATGATCACTCACCAAGGACCCATGTGGATGAACCTCATCAATATGTCTTTATGTCTATTGTCGGATCACAATCATGGTGAAGGTATGTGTCTATTTAATTATCAATTTGGATCCCTTGTTTTGGGGATAATGAAATGTTTCCCATGAGTAAGGGGTCCTTGAAGTAGTTTTTGGGGTTTGGAAAAAAATAGATTAAGGGAAACTAGTCTAACTGATGCGCGGTGTGCATTTAGTGCACTACTAAGTATATTTTGCATCATTCCAAGGAAAATAAGACACCTTGGATAGAGGCATATCACATGGTATGTGCATGGTTTTTAAACTATATGGAAATATCAAGGTACCTTTACAACAAAACTTTTATCAGATAGTTTATATCACACAGTTTTCACATGTTTTGGATAATATTGTAGAAAAATATTCTTCCACCTTAAATGTTGGAAAAATTAACATTTTTTCAATTTTGGGATTTTAATACCCTCACTTGAATTTATCCCCCATTTGCTCCGTTTCAACACTAATAAAGAACACAACATACAATGTTTTCCTAAAGATAAATCTCCCCCATTTCTATGCCATTTGGATCATCATTTGTTACTGAAGTAATATTCAGGTATGTGGAATCTTCTCTTCTCTTTTGATTCTCGAATTAGGGCGTGTTCATTGGTAAAGATTCTTTAGTATCCCAAAAAATAAATTTTTCTAGTGGAATCTAGGTTAATTCATCAAATAGTGTTCTAATATATGTATTAGGTTATGATTATGAGTGTGTTCATCATTATATTCAAGGTAGGTATTCTATAAGTTATATCTTGTGGTTTTTATAAAGATATGTGCATATGAGATTGTGATCTTGTTTCCCCTCGTTGGTTTTGTAATGACCCAATGTTTTTTAAATGGAAATTTATTTCATATAAATATTTCATAAAATCTCATGAAAACAAAACACAATTATCTGGTATGTGATATGTGACTTTTAAACATTAATTTGACACTTTTGTATTTGGAATTTCGAAAATCCGACTTACTGCGTTGTGATCAGTAAGTAATTTGGAGTCTGAGAAGAAAAACATAATTTTTGGTGAATAGAAACCTACCCTTATGAATAGTAACATACCCTTATGAATATTGATATATCCTATTTAATATTAACCTTACCTATGTTAGCATAAAAATAATATTCAAGTTGAAAGTACGATGTACCTATCTTTTAAAATAATTAAATGAATGATTTAAAAATTGTTTTTGATTATAAATATTGATTTTAATTAAATTATAAAATAATAATATTTAGAAAATTAATTTTGAAAAATGGATTTCATTTTTTGATTCCGCGCGTCAAAATTGGTTAGGGTAAATTTTTGAGATTTTTCTTAAATACATGAATTTTTCATGAATAGTCAAATATAGTAATTTACTGTATATATACATTATAAGATAAATAGAGTATTCCTAGAATCATGGATGATTTCAAAACCTTGGGTTAGAATTCACATTGAACAATTTACTATTATTAGTCATGGAATTCTAATTATTCCTTGTCTTGTGAAGAAATATTAAATTAATGATTATAATATTTTGAAATCTCTTATCTCCTCCACTATAAAACCCCCCCTTCACTCCTTCTTTTCTACATTATTCTAAAACCTTTATCCTTTCCAATATTCTGCCCAAATATCCCCCCAAGGTCCTCCCCCATGTCAAAAAGCTCTTAGACTCTTAAAAATACCAAAACCTCTCCCCTTAAGAGGTTCTCAAAGGAGGAAGTCTCAAGAGGTAAATTTCTCTTTCTAATTCCTTCATTTCATTTATGTTCTTTCCATTTTGTATCATTCTACAACTCCCTTCACCAAAATAGTATGATAAATCCAGAAACATGAATGTAATATAACTTTTACATGCTAATGGGATATTTGATTATATTATCTCCTTTCCCCACCTTTTTATTTGAATGAAATGAAAACGCCATTTGAGATGTGCTAATTTAGAACATTCAAGGACAACAGTTTATAAATTTTAATTAGTATTTTAATTCTGGTCATGAAACCATTTGCGTTATGGTTCAACCGGATTATTATATATTTCATATATCTTATTTTTTGTTGATTAATACTTTTGTACAATTGGTGTAATGTTATAAATCGAAACAAGTTATTCATAAATCAAACCCACCGATTAAATAAAACAGCAGTAACTATGTTTTTATATAATATTTTGAATTCAATATAAGTAGCCAAATTAATTTTAAAACCATTTAATCACCATTATGTTCACTAATACAATATAAGTTCATTTATGGACAACCACTTCCATATTCCAGGTTTTTCAAAACATGAATATAGAGAACTGATCTTTTAAAACCAAGTAAACAAACGTGCCCGAACAATGAAATTAAACCTTATAACTAACTAAGAAGGCCATGAATTAACTAAGTAGGGTTATAATAAATCAATTATATATATAAGTACTTCTAGACTTATGAATTAATAATCCTAATTTGTTTATCCGAGTCTTTAATAAGAAGTGGAGAACACCAATGTATTTAAGGGAAGGGATCTCTCCATTTCATTCTTAATCAGGATTTTCCTCTATGATATACCCTTTATGTGTAATACCAAATTGTGGGGGAATCTTTTAAAACCTCCACAATACATCCCTTATTATGTAAAATTGATTATAAACCCTTTTCCTCTATCATCAAGCCATCTTGGGTACACTAAACACTATGTCGACAAACCGTAATGAATTCTACCCGAACCTTTGTTGTTATTTTAGGTTGCCTTATTTTTATTTATATAAAAATGGATTAATCTTATCTATTTATGTATAAATTCCAAATTCTGTTTAGTTTTAAAAAATTCATCTATGATGAACCTTTCATAACTCTCTTTCGTGGATATTCACGTTTTTAAAAGATTCCCTCCTTATAACATTCAAATAAGAAAACATCTTTTTAGGGAACATTCTTGAAATGTTACCCAATTTCAAGAGCAATCTATCCTCAATTTTAAGACACCATTGTCTTCATAAAATTTATATTTTTATTATGAAAACCATTTTATTCAATTCAGGTTTTATATAAAATAATATCCTCTTTACTATTTTAAAATCTCAATAGTATTTTCCTTAAAACCGCACAAAAATGTTTTTATGATAATGTTTCTCAAATACATTTATTATATTTTTTCACTTTTTTTTACACCAATTAAAATTTTATATTCCTATTTTACCTTATGAACTTCCATGTATGTACTAATCCCTTTTTTTATAGACATTTTCATGATACGCCCATTGGTTATGCTTTATGTCATGATTGCAGAACCTAATTCTTTCCTTGGGTACCCTAATGATTCTGTATGGTTGATTGTGTATGATTATTTTGGTGGAATGATTATTTATGTGAAATAATATTCATGAAAATGTTGAGAAAGGTTCACCCAGATAGCGCTCCAATGCACTGGGTAAGGTGAAGTCTCTTGAGATGCGATGTGAAATTGGATTGGTGGTTATCCATGACCCATACAAAAATGGGAAACATGATTGGAGGGTGGGATTAAACCATAACAAAGAAATGTTTTATGATTCTTGCCACATTTATACGAATCCATGTTTACATGATCTCGTGATTATACAATATGATTTCATATGTTCCATGCTTTGGATGTCAATATGTCATGCCTCCAAACTCATGTTCTTAAGATATATCATTATGTTCATTCCCTTACTGGGATTTTCAGCTAATTAATTTGTTTATGTGTTCCCCAGGGTACCCAATAAAGATGTAAGGGATCAGAGGAAGTTATGATCTCTTTATAGATATTAAATAATAAAGTGTTTTTCCCTAACATTATATTTTATGTACCTTGTCATCAAATACAGTTGAATCATTGGCCTGTACTGAAATGATTAATTATGATTAAAATCCTAAAATGTTATATGTAAAAGTATTGTGTCGCTATAGTTGGTATAAAAGGATGTTCTAGTTATTTTTGGAGAATAGGAATAGAGCACCATATTGAGAACATAAAGGATGCGACTAAGTATAAGAAAACATTCTGTAATTTTGCTGAGTATTGAGTTTGTGGTTTATCAAGAAAATTAATCCCTATCTAGATACGAGTAGATAGAGGTGGATCTGGAACAGATGTATCTAGTGGTAAAAACCGAAATCACCACATTGAGCTAGACTTGAACGGTAACTGGTGCACGACAACGGGATTTTCTACACTCTTGGTTACGACACTCTTGGGGGATATTCTTTGGTAGATTCACAAGCATAGTAAAATCTATTATTAAGGGACAACAAAATCCAATAAGAATATAAGTTAAGAAATAGATCGAGGATATCCTAGAATTAACCTGAGGAATCAAAAGTTATGATATACTTCTTCTTTGTAAGTTTATCCTTTTATGTTAAAAGTTACCATTTTATTCCAAATAGTTAAGTATTCAAGACCTCTAATTATTAGTTCTTTTTATTATTTAATGTTAGGAAATAGAAGAAAAAGTTCCAATAACAAATGTGATTGGCAATGTGAGGATTTCAATAATGATATGAATAATATGATGGGAGCAGGTGCTCAAAATTTCAGGACAACACTTACTCAACTGGCTCCAGTTATGAATGATAAAATGAATTAGGCGGAACTCCCTCCTCCTCTATGTAAAGATGAAGTTGTTGTTGAATCCCTCATGCAGAAAAGACCCCCCATGTTTGTGGGTCTTCTGATACCCTCTTCACTAAAAATGGATTAACTCCATTGAAAAGATATTCTACATCCTCTAGTGTATGGAAATGAGAAGGTTGTACTGGAAGTTTATCATTTTGATGGGGAAGCTGATATGTGGTGGACACTGATCAATAATACAATGTCCCAAGAGGAAATTGATTCCCTAGATTGGGAGGTATTCAAGATGATCTATTTCCACAAATATTGTCCTCGAACCCTCCATCTCAAGATGGAAACATAGTTCCTTGGAATCAAGTAGAAGGAACATGATTCCATTTTGGAATATGAAGCAAAATTTACAAGGATTTCAATGTATGCCTATGAATTTGTTAGGATCAATGAATCAAGGTGGATCACATCTTTAGCGGACTAAAGTCGAGTCTATGAAAAGCGTTTCCGATTAGAGACATCGACAGTTACAAAGAGATTTTCTTGTGTTCCCTCACTGTTGAAATGGAGATTGGATAATCCCAGTGGTCACATCGGCACAGTGACAAGAAGCATAAAATGGAGAAAAACAAGGGTGGACCATCAAAAAAAATCCCATGATTGAATAAATCCTGACTTTTCCCCATGCAAAAATTGTGGGTAAAAGTATCCTGGTAACTATCTGAATCGAACCAAGAAATGCTTAAAATGTGGAAATTTAGGTCATCTAGGAAAGAACTGCTGAAGAGATATGAAAAATCCCACTATTATTGAAGAAGAAAGGAAGGTTCATATCAACACTCAGCAAATAGTGTAGTGTTACAAGTAAAAGGAACATGGTCAATATGTGAACAATTACTCTAAGCCAAGGATTTTCAAAGGCAATGAACAAAAACCTAAAAGGAAATAGGGAAAGTCTTATGTTATCACTACTACTGAGGTGTATCCGTAAAATTATGTGGTGATAGGTATGCTAGTTATTCATTCAAGAATAGAGAATGTACTATTTGATTCTGGTTCTACACATTCTTTCATATCCTACAAGTTTAGTATAACTATTCAAACACAACCTCAAAATTTGGAGGAAATGTTATATGTGAGAACAACGAATTGGGAAATTATTATGTCCATGGTTTATAACTCCTCCCTGGTAATCATTTTTGGACTAAACCTTCCAGAAAATCTCACTATACTTCCTTTAGTGGAGTTTGATGCTATCTTGGGCATGGATTAGCTATCATTATACAAATCCAACATCAACTGTCAGAAAAGGGTGATCAATTTTAACATCCTGAAGCATCCTATGATTATTTACAAGTTTACGGAGGAATATGAATCTCTTTTAGAATCATCATCTCAAGTGTGTTTATTGCTGCCTTTGAGCAGGAATATCTAACTCAATTTATTGAGACAAAAGAGTGAATCATGCTTGAAGACATGCCCATTGTGATGGATTACACTGATGTATTCCCTGAAGTGTTTCTCGTTCTTCCTCTAAACCGAGGGTTTGAGTTCTCAATTGAACATAACCTTGGATATCTGCCTATCTTAAATACACATTATAGAATGGATACCATAGAGAGGGAAGAGAAGAAGAATCAATTATCGTAGAATATGAATAAGGGTTTTATATGCCCGAGTGCTTCACCATGGGGTGCACCAATCCACTTCATATTGAAGAAGGATGGATCAATGCACCTCTGCATTCATTATCATGAACTCAATAAAATCACAATAAAGAACATGTATCCCCTACCACAGATAGATGACTTCTTCGATCAGCTTTGTCAGGCAAATTTTTTCTCTAAGGTGGACCTTGGTCGGGCTATCACCAATTAAAGGTGAGGAAGGAAGATATACCCAAGACTTCCTTTTGAATGAGTAATGGACACTATGAGTTCACAATGATTCCCTTTGGGCTCACTAATGGTCAAACAATTTTCATGGATTAAATTAATAGAGTCTTTAGTGATTACCTCAAAAAAATTGGGGTAGTGTTTATTGATGATTTTCTCATATACTCCAATAGTACGGAGAAACATGAGGAGCATTTGAATGTTGTGTTAATGAATTTACGAAGGGATATGTTGTATAAATACCCATAATTTACATACATTGTTAATACTTCAAAATTGAAGCATACTTATTAAAACATATGAAAGGACCATATAGATATAGTGTCTTTAGAAACTGGAAATCATAAACAACTGGTTCATAAAACATCTACACTGTCTCCCATTTATTTCATTATATCTATAGTCCCTTTTGGCATATCTTACTAAATAACCTTATTCCTGACCTGGGGAAAGAATACATAAAAACGGGTGAGCACAAATGCTCAGTAAGGGTAATCAAAAGAAATGTCAATCACATCATATACATAAGCACATAACATTTGGAAATCTTAACCTGCAAAAGAGATCATAATTTCATAACATGGGATAAATCAGGATAGTGAAATGTAATCACAATAATCATAACTTAAAACATGAATCTTTGTGGCATACACTCATAATCATAGATAATCATTTCTTATTAGTCACGACTCCTTTCCAAGACTATCTTAGTGGACAAAGTCCATTTCTAAACCGAGTTCACTCCTCGTTTTAGTCCTGTTTCACTGAACCGGTATAACCTACTATTCCAGCCATGTCTATCTCATGAGATATAAAATCTTTACCCAATGCTTTGGAGGGAGATATAGGTCCCACCCATCTCATAATGCAACCATTCTTATGTGTTCCACAAAAATCCTAAATCATACATCATTGCATAACCCATGTAATAAAAATGGGAATCTTAAACATCCTGACATCATAAAACAATTCATATAAGATAAAGGAATTCATAAAAATAATTCCATCACAAAATAATCAAACCAATTTAATAATATGGATAAAAACAGAACCCTTTATTATCTTATATGGAAAATAATTTTGAGAAAACACTTGAACTCCATTCTTGAGGAAAATATCCTTTCAAGTTCAAAAACAATTTTCCTTTCTTAACATGAGATAAAATTTTAAACTAAAAGAAGTTGATTAAAAAGAAACATGAAAACTTGTAAAGGGAGATTCTTGGAAATAATGTTTTTTTTAAATCCATTCATGCCATATAAGTTAAAAAAACATTCTTCTCATACTTTTGTCGGAAAAGTCAAAAAGTACCTCGTGCGAAAAACGACAAAAGATTCCTTTCATATCTTTTAATAAAAACTCACCGAAGGGTAAAATTGGATATAAACTATTGTAGAAGGATATAAATATTATATATTGAGGAAACATGGATGTGGATGATAAATATTCCCCAGTAATGTTTGAAGTATAAACAATCTCGTAAAAAAATTGATATTGCGAGATTTTCCCTTACCTTTGGTCCGATTTGCTTCGTAAGTGTATGAACCTCCTGTATAATGATTTAAATAATGTTATTGACTTATTCCAGAATCATAATTATTTTTATTATATCATATATGGTCATATTCTTAGCTTCTTAGTAGTAATATTTCATTGCTACTTGTTATTCGGGTGTTTATAACTTTTTGTTCTTATGTGTGTCTTGTTGAATAAATTATTATTCTTATCCTTAGGTTATAGATACCACATTTTCAGAATGGTATTAGTGTAATATATATCATATTCATTCATTCAATTAATTTATATAATCATTATGAAATGAAGATCATGTAGAACGAGTCGCATCACATCGTTGAGACTGTATTCCGTACGTACGCACGAGTGATGATATTGTTCCTATGATCGTGGAATTGTATTGGAGTGTATGTATACTATTTCAGAATCCTTATTACTTTATAATGGTCATATATATTCATTATTTACACCATTATACCCATCCAACTAAGGTGGTGGTGGAAAATAGATTACACCATGGCGTGGAGACGGTATTCCGTACGTATGCAGGCACGGTGAGTTCTTTTTCCGTAGGATGGATAGATGGTGAAATAGGGTTGTTTCATACTTATAATAACAAATAATTGTATGAGTGATACTGATGTTATTACTTCATAATGAAACAACTAAAGAATAAGAAGTGAAAGAAGAAATAAAGATGAAAGAATCAGTAACGGACATTACCTTATCTTTGAAGTGCTTCTTTGAGACATTCTTTTAGGGCACTAAAATTGGTCCTTGAAGAAGACCAGGACCTCTAGGATGTCTCTAGGGAAGTGGATAGGAGGAATTGTCAGGGGTTGGCCGAGCTTGAAGGCTCAACGTGGTGTAACGAAGAGGGGGAGGAGGTGCCCTTTTATAAGGGAGGAGAGGGGCACCTTTGGAATAACTAAAAATATTATTTTATTACAAAGTCAAATTCGGTTTTTAATAGCTCCAAATTGATTTATTTCGAGGCTAAGGTGGGTAGGGGTCGAAATCCTCTCATCCAATAGAATTTAGCCAAGTTTAGGAATCAATTTTAACCTTATCATTTATATTTAACATTAAGTTAAATAATTTTACTTTTACCGTGTCTTCTTGTGTTCTTATACTATAAGGTTAATAAACATACTATATCAAGACAAACGAACCCCAAGTTGTTTATTATTAATATATATAACCTTATCTGAGTCATTTGGACGAACCTTATATTTTTAGGAATATGATAACAATTAATAATATAATATTCTTTTTAAAACTATTTTATGTCAATTTTGACACTATTTAGTACATGATTTTTTTGAAAATCATAACAGAATGATAAGTTCGAAAAAAGTTAATTAAATCAATACTAACATGTCATATTAACCTAGAAAATTATTTTAATTCATAAAAAGTCTCAAATTACATTTATTTTGGTGTTTATAAATTTAATTTTTTCAATTTTTCATTAATAAGATAATTACTGCATCATCATTGTGTCACAAATAAATTAAATTATTTAATGACTAAAAATTACAAATAAGATTCCATTATGTAGGAAATCTTTTTAGCTTTCTAATAAATATTTATATTCGAATTTATCTTATGTATAACCCCATATTAAAAATTATTTACTTATTAAGCTTTTGATTTTAACTATTTTAACCCTTCTTTAAATAATTTAATAATAAATATCATAATCTAATCCAAGTGGGGCTAAATGGTCATATTTTATTCCTAAGTTTGTTTTTGGTCGAATTAAACTTGTCCAATAGAATTAAGACATGTGTTAGGGTAATAATAATATCATCTTTACCCTTAATTATCCTATTTACTTTTAACCGTGGTAAAAAAATTAAAAAGTTACTATTCACCAAAAAATTATTTTCATCTTATTGAACCGCATTTTACTTATTGAAATCAACCGTGTCTCTCAGATTTTTGAAATTCCACTCACAGAAGTGGTAAAATTATGTTTTATGAAAAATTCAGTTTTTTAACTACCACTTAGTTGTTTCACTATTCATCAAAAATAGAAAGTTTTCAGAAAAATACCAAAATTTTACCCTAGGCTAATTTCGATATTCCGAATCCAAAAATGAAGTCCATTTTGAAAAATAAAATTTATAGAATTTCAAAATGAGGTTATTACTATTCATAACGACTAGTTTTAATAATATTTTAATAGTATATCGTTGTTTAGTGAAACTCGGTATTGCGTACGACACAAGCTATCGAGGAAGGTTGCGAGTTTGTGTAAAGCAAGCTAAGAAAGTGTTGTGTAGAAAATGATTCCTTTGATTATTTATATAACATAAAAGTCTCGGGTGTTACATTCTACACCCCCTAAAATTAATTTCGCCCTCGAAATTCGTCACTTTGTAACAAACAGATGAGGATTCATCTCCCTCATCATATCCTCAAGCTCCTATGTAGCTTCTTCTAATTGGTGGTTCCTCCATAAAACTTTCACCAATCGAGTGTTCTTGTTTCATAGGACTTTTTCGCTACGATCTAGAATCTCTATCGGTTGTTCTTCATAAGAAAGATCTTGCTCCAGCGGTACAACTTCTGGGCTGAGTACATGTGAAGGATCAGGTATGTACTTTTTCAGGAGAGATACATGGAACACATCGTGAACATGAGAGAGATTCGGTGGAAGAGCCAATCGGTAAGCTAGCTTCCCAACACGATCAAGTATTTTGGGAGGACCGATATATCTAGTGCTCAACTTCCCCTTCTTTCCAAGTCTCATAACCCTCTTCCAGGGAGATATTCATAAGAACACTTTATCACCCACTTCAAACTCTAGGTCTTTTCTTCGGTTGTCGGCATAACGTTTCTATCGACTCTGAGCTGCTCTTATGTGTTGTTGACTAGATCTGACCTTTTCTTCCATTTCATCAACGAGATCAGGTCCTAGTAGCTTTCTTTCCCCAACTTCATCCCATCAAGTTGGAGTCCTGTATTTCTTTCCATAGGGAGCTTCATAAAAAGCAATCTGAATACTAGAGTGAAAGATATTGTTATAAGAAAATTCCACCAAAGGTAGGTGTTGATCCCAACCACCTTTTAAATCCATAGAGCAAGATCTCAACATATATTCTAGGGTTTGAATTGTTCTCTCAGACTGACCGTCTGTCTGGGGATGATAAGCAGTGTTGAAACTCAAATCTGTATCCAGAGTATGCTGAAGAAATCGCCAGAACATCGAGGTTAATCTCGGATCCTGATAAGATATAATAGAAAGTGGTACTCAATGTAATCTTACCACTTCCTTTACATATATCCCGGCAAGCTTTTCCAGAGAGAAATTCTCTCTAATAGCAATGAAGTGTGCAGACTTTGTAAGACGATCAACTATGACCCAGATAGCATTATTGCCTTTGGATGTTTTAGGAAGTCCTGTGACAAAGTCCATAGTGATGTTTTCCCATTTCCATTCGGGTATGGGTAATGGTTGTAACATCCCCTTAGACTTCTGTCTCTCAACTTTAACTTGCTGACAAACCAAGCATCGAGAGACATATTCAGCAACATCTCTTTTCATGCCATCCCACCAGAAGTACACTTTCAGGTCCCTATACATCTTAGTGCTTCCAGGATGAATAGAGAATGAAGAACTATGAGCCTCATCCAGCAGCTCCATCTTTAATTCGGGGATGGGAGGAACACAAACCTGATTCCTGAACTTTATTATCCCATCACAATCAAGGTTGAATTCAGGAACATTTCTCACCTTCTTTTGTAACTCGACGTCTTCTTTCTGTGCCTCTTTAATCTTCACTTGTATAGATGGTTGAACACTCATTTGAGAAAGATACAATTTTCCCCTTTCATTATAATTCCATGATCCAGCCTTTGTAAATCCATAAAAATTGGAACTTTTGTGATCCTCATCATGGATAAACTAGCATGGTCTTGTCGACTTAATGCATCTGCCACCTTGTTTTCTTTCTGAGGGTGGTAATGGATTGAGCAGTCATAATCCTTAATCATCTCCAACCATCTTCTTTGGCGCATATTCATCTCCTTTTGTGTGAAAATATACTTTAAACTTTTATGATCAGTATAAATTTCACACCTTTCTCCATAAAGATAACACCTCCAAATCTTTAATGCAAAGATTACCACAACTAACTCCAAATCATGTGTTGGGTAATTTTTCTCTTGGATTTTTAACTGTCGTGAGGCATAAGCTATCACCATATCATTTTTCATAAGAACACACCCCAATCCCTTTTTGGATGCATCACTATAGATCCCAAACCTTTCTCCACTACAAGGCAGTGTGAGCACAGGTGCACTGGATAACCTTCTTTTGAACTCCTTGAAATTCTCTTCACATTCCTCCGTCCAAAAAAACATAACTCCTTTTTGAGTCAACTTGGTGAGTGGATTAGATAATCGTGAAAAATCGTTCAGGAAACATCGATAATATCCAGCCAAACAAATAAAACTTCGGATCTCAGTCACTGTTGTTGGTCTCGACCATCTTTCGATAACCTCTGTTTTTGCTGGATCCACAGATATCCCCTCTTTTGAGATTATGTGACCCAAAAATGAAACTTTTTGAAGCCAAAATTACACTTGGTAAAATTGGCATAAAGCTTCTCCTTTCTCAGGGTCTTCAATATAATTCTCAAGTGATCTTCATGGTATTCCTTGCTCTTTGAATAGACAAGAATATCGTCTATAAAGACTACCACAAACTGATCAAGATAGTATCTAAAGACTCTATTCATTAGATCCATGAAGATAGCAGGGGCATTAGTAAGACCAAATGGCATCAATATAAATTCATAGTGTCCATACCTTGTATGGAAATCCATCTTTGGTATATCCTCCCTTTTGACCCTTAATTGAAGATACCCTGAATGAAGATCAATCTTGGAAAAGTTTTGAGCTCCGTGTAGTTGGTCAAATAGTTCATCAATGCGTGGGAGAGGATATTTGTTCTTGATAGTGATCTTGTTAAGTTCTCGATAATCAATGCAGAGTCTCATTGATCCATCTTTCTTCTTAACAAATAGAACAGGTGATCCCCAAGGTGACGAACTAGGGTGTATGAATCCCTTATCAAGATTCTCTTGGAGTTGCTTCTTCAATTCCTGCAACTCAATTGGGGCCTTTTTATAAGGTTTCTTTGATATAGGAAAAGCACCCGGTATGAGTTCTATTGAGAACTCAACTTCACGATTTTGTGGAAGACCCGGTAATTCTTTTGGAAAGACATCATCAAACTCCCGTACAATGGGCATATTATTAATCGTGAGTTTCTCACCAACCATTTGAGATAAATAACCTTCATTTAGTGGAATCAAGACCCATAAGATGGAAGAAATTTCCACTGGAAGGTTATGTTCATCCTTGCATCGATAGATGATCATATATTGATCTGGAATATGAAATGTGACTTCCCTTCTTTGGCAATTGATATGAGCTCCATATAAAGAAAGCCAATCCATTCCAAGAATCACATCAAATTCCACTATAGGAAGGATCACTAGATTTTCAGGAAGCACTTTCCCACAAACTTCGATCGGAGAAGAAATATAAACTTTTGATGCGACTGTTGTGCCATTAGGTGTTGTCGCAGCTAACTCAACATCTAATTGTTGAGGTAATACTGTGATACCCTTAGAAAATTCTTTAGAAATAAAAGAGTGGGTGGATCCAGAATGAAATAAAACATTTAATACTTTATAGTGGATTGTAAGTGTACCTTTCACCACATCGTTATCGTACTCCACATCGCTGATTGAAATTGCATGTGACTTTCCTTTGTCTTTAGCCTTAAGAGTTTGTTGACGTCGACCATAATCATCAACCCTTGGATTAGGGCATTTATTGGCATAATGTCCCATCTCCTTGCACTTGAAACATTGAAGTGTAGTAGGTTCATTCTGTGTATCCCTTCTTTTGTTTGCATCATTAGACATCTTCTTCCCATCATCGCGGCATTCAAATTCCCTGATGACCTGCTTTTCTACATTTAAAACATTTACTTGTCCCTTTAAGACAACTCCCTCCATGTTTCTTTCCACACTTTGAGCATAAGGGAAAGCTCATCTTCTTTTCAGTGTTCTCTTTAGATTTTCCTTTGAATTCCATTTTCCTCTTCTTATCAAACCCATATGACTGATGGGTTACTCCAATCTCCATATCAACTTTGAGAGCACATCGAACGATTTCCTCGTAGCTATTGAAGTCCCTTATCGCTAACTCCCTTTGAAGAATTGGTTTTAAGCAACTAAAGAATCGATCGATCTTACTCTCTGATTGGATAATAATACCAAAAGCGTACCTTGCAAGTCTTGTAAAATTTGCTTCATAGGTACCAACATATTCATCGTCCTTTTCCTTCAGTTCAAGAAACTCTTTCTCCATCTTTGTTCGGAGAATATGAGGTAAGTTCTTATTGAAAAATAAGTTATTGAACTCGTCCCATTCCATGGACTCAATTTCATCCCTTTGCCTCGTATTCTTAATATGATTCCACCATTGATCAGCATCACCTTCCAAACGATACACTGCTAAGATGACTTTATCATGTTCAGAACATTGAATAACTAAAAATATATTTTCAGTAGTACTAATCCATTTTTCAGCAACTAATGGATTAGTAGACCCACTGATAGAAGGTGGATTCTTCCTCATGAAGTATTCAACAGAATGTTGCTCCTTCTTTTGCTCGTTTGGAAGTCCTGCATGATTCATATCTTGAGAAAGTTGTGTGAGCATGGCTACAAGATTTTTTATTCTAGCTGCCATAATGTTTGGTTGCTCTGGGGGACAATAATTGCATTGCCCGTCGCATTCCGCACTAACACGGTTCCTTCGGGTTCCAGCCATTGACTAAAACCAAGAAGAATAGTGCGAGCAACACTAATTATAAAAGAAAAACCACATAATCAAGAATAATATTTCACACTTAAGGTCTTATCCTAGGTTATTCATGGTCATTTCTAAAACACTAAGATTGTGTTCTATGCTTAGACTTATCCTTAGGGTTCTTACTAAGGCTTTCACATCCTAGTTTCTAAAGGTTGACTATACTTTTCCTCTGATACCAACTATAACGACCCATACAATACATACATTGTTAATACTTCAAATTGAAGCATACATATTACAACATATGAAAGGACCGTATAGGTATAGTGTCTTTAGAAACTGGGAAACATAAACAACTGGTTCATAAAACGTCTACACTGTCTACCATTTATTTCATCATATCTATAGTCCATTTTGGCATTTCATACATAATAACCTTCTTCCTGACCTGGGGAATGAAAACATACAAAAGGGTGAGCTCAAAGTCTTAGTAAGGGTAAACAAAAGAAATATCAATCACATCATATACATAAGAACATAACTTTTGGAAATCTTAATCTACAAAAGAGACCATAATTTCATAACATGGGATAAGTCATGGCAGTGAAATGTAATCACAATAATCATAACTTAAAGCATGAAACTTTGGGTCATACACACATAATCATAGAGAATCATTTCTTATTAGTCAAGACTCATTGACAAGACTATCTTAGTGGACAAAGTCCATTTCTAAACCGAGTTCACTCCTCGTTTCAGTCCTATTTCACAGAACCGGTATAACCTACCGTTCCAGCCATTTCTATCCCATGAGATATAAAATCTTTACCCAATGCATTGGAGGGAGATATAGGTCCCACAATCTCATAATGAAACCATTCTTATGTGTGCCACAAAAATCATAAATCATACATCATTGCATAACCCATGTAATAAAAATGGTAATCTTAAACATCGTGACATCATAAAACAATTCAGATAAGATAAAGGAATTCATAAGAATAATTCCATCACAAAATAATCAAATCAATGTAATAATAGGGATAGAAACATAACCCTTTATTATCTTAGATGGAAAATAATTTTTATAAAACACTTGAACTCCATTCTTGAGGAAAATATCCTTTCAACTTTAAAAACATTTTTCCTTTATTAACATGTCATACAATTTTAAACTAAAAGAAGTTGAATAAAAATAAACATGAAAACTTGTAAAGGAATCTTCTTGGAAATAAAGTTTTTAAAAAAAAATCCATTCATGCCGTATAAGTTACAAAACATTCTTCTCATACTTTTGTCGGAAAAGTCAAAAAAGTACCTCGTACGAAAAACGACAAAAGATTCCTTTCATATATTTTACTAAAAACACACCGAAGTGTAAAATTGGATATTTAATATTGTATAAGGATATAAATATTACATATTTAGGAAACATGGATGTGGATGATAAATATTCCCTAGTAAATTTTGAAGTATAAACAATCTCGGATAAAAATTGAGATTGCGATATTTTACCTTACTGTAGGTTCGATTTTCTTCGTAAGTGTCCGAACCTCCTTTATAAAGATTTAAATAACGTTATTGACTTATTCCAGAATCATACTTATTTTTATGATATCATATATGGTCATATTCTTAGCTTCTTAGTAGTAATAGTTCATTGCTACTTGTTATTCGGGTGTTTATAACTTTTTGTTCTTATGCGTGTCTTGTCGAATATATTCTTATTCTTCTCTTTAGGTTATAGATACATAATTTCAAGAATGTTATTAGTGTAATATATATCATATTCATTCATTCAATTCATTTATATAATCATTATGAAATGAAGATCATGTAGAACGAGTCGCATCACATCGTGGAGACGGTATTCTGTACGTACGCACGAGTGATGATAGCGTTCCTATGATCGTGGAATTGTATTGGAGTGTATGTATACTATTTCAGAATTTTTATTACTTTATAATAGTCATATATAGTCATTATTTACACCATTATACCCATCCAAGTAAGGTGGTGGTGGAAAATAGATTACACCACGATGTGGAGACGGTATTCCGTACATACGCACGCGCGATGATTTCTTTTTCGTAGGATGGATAGATGGTGAAATAGGGTTGTTTCATACTTATAATAACATATCCATGTATGATTGATACTGATGTTATTACTTCATAATGAAACAACTAATGAAGAAGAAGTAGAAGAAGAAATAAAGATGAAAGAATTGGTAACGGACATTATCTCTTCTTTGAAGTGCTTCTTTGAGACCTTATTTTAGGGCACTAAAATTGGACATTGAAGAAGACCAGGACCTCTAGGATGTCTCTTGGAAAGCGGATAGGAGGAATTGGCAGGGGTTGGATGAGCTTGAAGGCTCAAAGTGGTGTGAGGAAGAGGGGGAGGAGGTTCCCTTTTATAAGGGAGGAGAGGGGCACCTTTGGAATAACTAAAAATATTATTTTATTATAAAGTCAAATTCGGTTATTAATAGCTCCAAATTGATATATTTCAAAGATAAGGTGGGTAGGGGTCGAAATCCTTTCATCTAATAGAATTTAGACATGTGTAGGTATCAATTTTAACCTTATCATTTAGATTTAACATTAAGTTAAATAATTTTACTTTTACCATGTCTTCTTGTCTTCTTATACTATAAGGTTAATAAACATACTATATCAAGCCAAAAGAACCCCAATTTGTTTATTATTATTATATATAACCTTATCTAAGTCATTTGGCCGAACATTAGAATTTGTGGAAAAAGATAACAATTAATAATATAATATTTTTTAGAAAAACTATTTTATGTCAATTTTGACACTATTTAGTAGTTGATTTTTGTGAAAATCATTACAGAATGATAAGTTCGAAAAAAGTTAATTAAATCAATAATAACATGTAATATTAACCTATAAAATTATTGTAATTAATTAAAAGTCTCAAATTACATTTATTGTTGTGTTTATAACATTATTTATTTAAATATTTCATTAATAAGATAATTACTGCATCATCTTTGTGTCATAAATAAATTAAATTATTTATTGTCTAAAAATTAAAACTAAAATACCATCATGTAGGAAATCCTTTTAGCTTTCTAATTAATATTTATAGTCGAATTTATCTTATGTATAACCCCATTGTAAAAATTATTTACTTATTAAACATTGGATTTTAACTATTTTAACCCTTCTTTAAATAATTTAATAATAAATGTCTTAATCGAATCCAAGTGGGCCTAAATGGTAATATTTTATTCCTAAGTTTGTTTTTGGTCGAATTACACTTTTCCAATAGAATTATGACATGTGTTAGGGTAATAATAATATCATCTTTACCCTTAATTACCCTATTTACATTTAGTCGTGGTAAAAAAACGTAAAAAGTTACTATTCACCAAAAAATTATTTTCATCTCAATGAACCACATTTTACTTACTAACATCAACCGTGTCTCTCATATTTTTGAAATTCCTCTCACGGAAGTGGTAAAATTATGTTTTTTGAAAAATTCAGTTTTTTAACTACCACTTAGTGGTTTCACTATTCATAAAAAATTCTAAGTTTTCAGAAAAATACCAAAATTTCACCGTAGGCTAATTTCGATATTCCGAATCCAAAAATGAAGTCCATTTTGAAAAATAAAATTTATAAAATTTCAAAAAGTGGTTATTACTATTCATAACGGCTAGTTTTAATAATATTTTAATAGCATATCGTTGTTTAGTGAAACTCGGTATTGTGTACGACGCAAGCTATCGAGGAAGGTCGCGATTTCGTGTAAAGCAAGACAAGCAAGTGTTGTGTAGAAAAAGATTCCTTTGATGATTTATATAACATAAAAGTATCGGGTGTTACATGTTGAATGCATAATATAGTAAATGCGAGTTCTGGATGGAGGAAGTATCATTCTTAGGGCATGTTATTACCAGCAAATGGATATCTGTGGACCCTTCCAAGATGAAGGCAATTGAATAGTGGCCCATGAAAACTTTTGTAACGAAGATCCGTAGATTTTTTTGGGTCTATAAGGGTATTATCAATAATTTCTGAAGAACATTTCACAATTTTCAAACCCAATGACCAAGCTGACATGGATGGGAGTAATGTTTTTCTGGACTTAGGAATGTGAATATTGTTTAACAGAATTGAAAAAAGAGGCTTATCACTATGTAGGTACTCACACACCCAACCAGTGGGGAACTCTTTGTGGTGTACAGTGATGCTTCATAGAATGAAATAGGCTATGTGATGATGAAAATTAAAAGTTGATTTCCTACACCTTAAGGAAGCTTGAAATCCATGAGAAAAACTCTCCCATACATGATATGGAGTTGGAAATTGGGATCTTTGCTTTGAAAATCAGGTGGCATTATCTCTATGGGGAGAAGTGTGAGATATATACTGACTACAAGAGTCTCAAATATATATTCACATAGAAAGAGATTAATATTCACCATATATGATGGATATATATCATCATGGATTATGAATGCCCAATCCACTAGCATCCTAGCAAGGCAAACAAGGTGGAAGATACTCTATGTAGAAAGTATCTTGTGTCTTTATCAATGCTGAGAATTGAAAACGAACCATTCTCCATTCATTTGCAAAGGTTGGACATGGGAATCATTAAGGGAGTTACATAATCAATCCTTTATCACATTATTTCTCAACCATACCACTGGGAGAAAATAAAGGATGCTCAAAGAAAAGATGTGGAAATTTAGAAAAGGTTGGAAGCTTTTAAAAATGGGAAATCCTCTGATTTCAAAATTTATGAGAATGGAGTTGTAAGATTTGGGGCACGATTATGTGTACCATCCAATATTGAGATAGAGAAGGAGATATTGAATGATTCACATTGCTCAGCCTTCTCAATCCACCAAGGGAACACAAATATGTATCATGATCTCTGAGAAAACTTTTGGTGGGACAACATGAAAAGGAAGATTTATGAATATACATAAAAGTGTTGGGTTTTTCGGAAAGTGAAGGCTAAGATAAAAAAGTCTAATGCGGTGATTAATCCACTACCTATATCAGCATGGATGTGGGAGAACATTACCATGGACTTTTTCAGTGGGCTTCTGAGGACATCCAGAGGAAACAATGCCATATGTGTTGGTGTGGATCTTCTTAAAAAGACAGCTCACTTTATCGCGATTCGAGAAGACTTCTCATTGGATCAACATGCACAGATTTACCCCAAAGAAGTGGTAATGATTCATGGAGTGCCACTATATAATGTATCTGACAAAGATCCTAGATTCACCTCGATGTTCTGGAATAGTCTCCAACATGCTCTAAGCATTGATCTAAACCTCAGTATAACATATCATCCTAAAAATGATGGCCAATCTAAGTGAACTATTTAGACACTGGAATCCAATTTTAGAGAATGTTCTATGGAATTCAAAGGAGTATGTGACCAACAACATCCCTGGTTGAATTATCTAGAAACAATAGTTTCCACTCGAGCATCCAAAAGTCACCATATGAAGCCCTTAATGGTAAAAGGTGTAGAACACCAGTGTTTTGGGATGAAGTCGGTAAGCGTAATCTAATAGGAAATGAAATGGTAGAAAAAATGGTGGAGAAGGTGAAAATGATTCTGGAGCATATCAAGGAAGCCTCGAGTTGGAAAAATAATTATGCGGATAACTATTGACGAGACCAAGAGTTCAATGATGGATATAGGTTATTTCTACACATATCTCTGTGTAATAAGGTCACGAGGCTCAGAAAGAAAGGGAAGTTGACTCGCATGTGCCTCCTCCCCTTTGAGATCCTTTATCAAGTCTGAGATGTGTCCTATCGATAGGAATTTTCACCTACCATGTCAAAATTATATGATGTCTTTTATGTATCCTGCTTAAGGAAGTACATACTGGAAAATTCCCATGTACTCTCTTCAGAAGTGGTACTGTTGTAGGATGATCATTCCGATAAGTAGCATCCAGTGAAGATCTTGGATCATAGAAAAAAACATCTACGCAAAAATACTACTCATCTGGTATAGGTACTATGGTGAAACCATAAGTATGAAGAGGCAACATGGGAACTGGAGGAACTAGTGAAGGAAATGTACCCGTATCTATTTTTGTCATAGAATGTAAAACGAAATTTTGAGGGAGAAATTTCATAAGCGGGAAGAATATAATGAACCAATGTTTTATAAATAGAAATTTCATTCTTATAAATATGTCATAAAATCACATGAAAACACAACATAATGAACTACTATGTGCTAAGTGACTTTTAAACATAATTTTAACACTCTTGTGTTTGGAATTTCGAAAATCT
The DNA here is from genome assembly GCA_963277665.1 of Viscum album. Classification (NCBI taxonomy): domain Eukaryota; kingdom Viridiplantae; phylum Streptophyta; class Magnoliopsida; order Santalales; family Viscaceae; genus Viscum; species Viscum album. The sequence continues at coordinate 810,986,901 of OY728161.1, read as the reverse complement.
GACTTATACGGTTGTGATTATTATGATATTTAGAGTCCGATAAGAAAAAATTAATTTTTGGTGAATAGAAACCAACCCTTATGAATAGTAACATACCCTTAAGAATAGTGATATACCCTAATGAATATTATACTTACCTATGTTAGTATAAAAATAATATTCAAGGTGAATGTACAATATACCTATATATTAAAATAAGTAAATAAATGTTTTATAACTAGTTTTTGATAATAAATTCGGATTTTATTTAAATAGTAAAATAATAATATTTAGATAAATATTTTGAACAAATGGAATTTATTTTGTGATTATTCACCTCAAAAAATTGTTAGGGTGAATTTTTGGGATTTTTATAAAATACATGAATTTTTTAGTTCTAGTAATATACGGTAATTTACCGTATATATAGATTATAATCTAAATAGACTATTCATAGAATCATGGATGATGTCACCACCCTTGGATCGAATTCACATGAGAAATTTACTATTCCTGGTCATGTGATACTTTATATTCCTTATCTAGTGAAGAAATAATAAATTAATGATTATAATATTATGAAATCCCTTCTCTCCTCCTCTATAAAACCCACCTTCACTCCCACTTCTCTTAACTCCTCTCAAGCCATGAAACCTGCCAATATTCTACCCAAATCTCTCCCTAAGGCCCCCCACCATGGCCAAAATCTCTTATACTATTCAAAATACCAAATATTATCCCCCTAAGAGGTTCTCAAAGGCAGAAATCTCGGGTGGTAATTTTCGCATTCAAATTCCTTCTTTTCTTATAAGTTCTATTCCTTTAGTTTCTTTCATCACCTCCCATCACCCAAATAGTATGATAAATAACGTAACATTAATGTTCTGGAATTTTTTCATGCTAATGGGATATTTCATTATATTTTCACCTTTCCCAACCTCTTATTTGAAAGAAATGAAAGCACCGTTTGAGATGGGATAATTTAGCACATTCAAGGACAACGATTTGTAAATTTCTATTATTATTCTTATTTCTGGTCATGATAACATTTTTGTTATGGTTGAACCAGATTATTATGTATTTCATATATCCTATTTTTAGTTCTATAATCATTTTTTTCAAATTGTGTCATGTTATAAAGAAAAACAAGTTCTTTATAAATCAAATCCACTGATTAAAAAACGGTTGTCTCTATGTTTTTATATAATAGTTCGACTTCAATATAAGTAACAAAATTATTTTTAAAACCATGTAATCTCTTATATGTTCACTAATTTTATATAACTTCATTTCTGGAAAACCACTTCCATCTTTCATGTTTTTCTGAACTTGAATATAAGAGAACCGATCTTTTAATACCAAGTAAACAAACGAGTCCAAACAATGAAATCGAACCTTATAATGAATCAAGAAGGCCTTGAATGAACTAAAAAGGGTTATAAGAAATCAATTACATATATAAGAGGTTCTGGTTTTATGAATTAATTATCCTATATTTTTTTCATGTCTTTAACAACAAGTATAGAACACCAACAGATTTACGGTATGGGATCACTAAATTTCACTCATCATCAAGATTGTCCTATATGATATGACTTTTATGTGTAATTACAAATTATGGAAAGTGTTTCCAAACCTCCCCCATACATCCATCGTGGTGTATATGTTATTATAAACCCATTCCCTCACTCATAAATCTATCTTTGGTACACCCGACACCATGTCGGTAAACTGTAACAAATTATACCCGAACCTTCATTGTTCTTTCAGGTTGCCTAATATTTCATTATATCAAAATGGAGATATCATATATAATTATTTATATATTAAAAATTATGTTTATTTTTACAAAAGACATCTATGAAGACCCTTTCATTACTCATTTATGGGGATATACATGTTTTTTAAATGATTCCCTCCTTATAACATTCTGATAAGAAAACCACTTTTTAGGGAACTTCCCAGATTGTTACCCAATTTCATGTGCACTCTATCCATTGTTTTAAGAGATCATTGTCTTTATAAAATCAGTATTTTTATTAATAAAACCTTTTTGTTTAAATTCTGGTTTTATATAACATAATGTCTTCTTTAATATTTTTAAATCTCAATAGTATTTTCCTTAAAACCACACAAAAATGTTTTAATGCTAATGTTTCTCAAATACATTTCTTATTTGTAGTAACTTATGTTTGAAAACAATTACCATGTAATATGACCATTTTACCTCATCATCCTCCATGTATGTTTTATCCCTTTCTTTCATGGACACCTTTAGGATACGCCCATTAGTTATTCTTTATGACATGATTGTGGTACCCAATTCATTCCATGGGAACCCTTATGTGTATTTATGAATGATTATGAATGATTATTTATGTGGCATGATTATTTATGTGGAAAGAATATTCATGAAAATATTGAGATGAGTACGCCCAGATAGCGCTACAAATGCATTGGGTAAGGTGAACTCTCATAAGATGCGATGTGAAACAGGATTTGCAGTTAGCCTTGATCAATACTAAAAGGGGAAATAGGATAGGCAGTTAGCCTTGAATCGTACAAAAGATATGTATTATGATTCTGCCACATATATATTTTTCCATGTTTATATGATCCCTTTATTATACGATTTTATTTCATATATTGCATGCGTTGGATATCATTATGTCATGCCAACCAACTCACGTGCTTAAGTTGTATCCTTATGTTCATTCCCTTACTAGGATTTTCAGCTCATCCCATTGTTTATGTGTTACATAGGGTACCCCTTGCTGATGTAAGGACACAAAATAAGTTAGGAGATCATTATATAGATTAAATAAAGAAGTGTTTTGTTTCACTTGCTTTATGTTTTATGTACCTAGTCTTCAAAGATACTATACCTAACGATCTTCGAGTTGTACACTGATGATTAATTATTCTTAAAATCATGAAATGTTATATATAAAAGGCTTGGGTATCCATATATTTCTTTGCATAGTAAGTGATTTTTATTAAAATGGGTGTCCAAATAGAAAATTGAACCCCACATAATCCTCAGGGGATGAATGGAGGATCAATTTACCAATTTAGGGCCACCCAAGGGGTGCACTGACCCTCTAGAACATGGTTAATGAAAATGTATCGGGTGAAACTGAATTGTGATTATGTAGAACCCATGAAGTTCATTTTAATTGGTCAATGTGATTATTGAAAAGGAAATATTGATAGTGGTGTCGATATGAGGATAATGTATACGGGGTTGTTTTGATCGACGTGAAAAATAGGTTAAATTTGGTTAATGTAAATGTTCCAAATAAATTTTCTTTTTTACATCAAATGTATAAAGGGACCAATACATGTAAATGATTATATTGTAATGTTCATTAACATATATTAATGGATGGATATGTAAAATGGGGTAATTTAGTGGACTATGATATATGTTTAGTGAGTTTCATATATGAATTTGGAGTCAGCATTAGTGGGTAAGCGATGTAAAAGGTAAATGTGTTAATGGATCGTGACATAATATTAATTCTAATATAGGTTCTTATGGTTTTTATACCTTTATTAGTATTTTTTATTGTTTTTTATGTGTTATGTGTGTGGTGAATGGATAAATAATAAAGTTCAAGTAGCTTGGTAGTGTGGGGTAATGACATGAGGTTCAATGCCCACATGTCGTGTTAGAATGAGGATAAAAAATACACTCCACAATAAAGAGGTTAGGGAGGTGATAGTGATATATTATACTAATTCTATCAATAGATGAGAACTCCTGGAGAGTGGATTAATGTTAAGGGTGTTGTATATGTGATTATGTTTTTGTCCCTAGAGATATAGGGAAACTGGATTTTTCCCATTCTGCATTGATAATAATTATTATACCTACAACATTAAATATTTGAAGGATGTGAATTATTTATTCATAATGGTATATGTAGTTAAACTGGGAATAATTCTAGGAATGACTTATGTTAACCTTGTTAACTAATGACATTGAATTTTCCATTATTTAATTGTCATTTATTTTGTCCATGTATGAGATATCTTTATAGACTTGAAATTTTTTAAACACTATTGGTGATGACCTATTGAGTTGTACTAACACCCTCCTCATGTTTCCATTGGGTACCTGAGTAGACATCATGCTTAATGGTCAGGATAAGAATATAGGCCCCATTCTTTGGACTTGAGTTCAGCTTGGTGTGTTCATAGATCTGTTTATGGACATTGAATCATGACCTCTTTGGAGATTCCCTTGTTTGTATTTATTTTGGGTTTTTTTCACATATAGATATTTATCATGACATAGAAAATTTATTTTTTGATATGGTTTGTACCAATTTTATGGAGATGTTGCATATACATGTTCTTTAGTTATTTCATATTGTTTCTTCTATTTATATTCTTTTATGATGTGTCTTACTCTGGTAAATATTATATATCATTCCCACATGATTTATTTACACCCTTGTTGTTAGTCATCAAACTCTAACATACAAGGAGGCATGATTGATGTCATTGGAAATATGGTCTTGGGAAACATTTAGTGGTTCCCATGTAGAGGACATTACAAAGTGGTATCATAGGTAGGAACATTCATGTTTCCATATTATATAGGATTGTATAATGGATAATAGTACTTTTCAGGCCTTGGTAATGGGTTCGTTCTTGGGTGTATCTGACCCACACATGAGGGAAAACCCAAGTCACCCTAGGTGGAAATAATTTTTCATGTTGTCTTTCATTATAATTAATGATATTTTACCATTAGGAGACACTAATTTTGGGTGATGTGATAGTTTTATTATATTTTACTCATGGTCCAAATGGAATGAGATTGTGCATTCATTTGTCATTGTATACACCATGATATATAAGTGTAATACATCATGATAGGAACATATGGTATGAGTGTGTGCAGTATGAAATGAACGATGAATTTTAATTCCTTGTGAAATTGATCAAAATGGTGTGTAATAAAATGATGAAAATAAGAGAATTGTTTAATAATGGTTGAAGAATTGTTCTTAATTCAAGGGTCCTATGTGAGTTGAAAATGATTACTATAACATGTTGTGTAAGTGGAAATGTTCACAGAGGGAATATTTTATGTAGTAAGTATGGAATCAATTATGAAATGGTGACTCATATAAAACACAAAACATTTTATGTTATTTCATACCTTTTTATGCATAAACTGTAGTTGGGTTGATGAGGGTTGTGATTAGAATGTTTTTTATGACCTTTTGGATAGTGTAAGTAAATAATTTTTTTATGGCAAGAATATATCCTTCTATTATATGAACTATGAGAGATTTATGTTATGTGGTTTAATTCTTATTTTTTCACAGTAGAGAAATGAATCAGTAATGACCTCTTCCATTTGGGAAATAATAGGATGTCACTGAAAATTCTCATCATGTATTGGAGAAAGGGAATGTGGCGATATAATATAATAGAAAAGATCATTTCATTGAGAACCTTCCATTCATTATGAAAATGATGGAATAGGACCCAAGGCAGGTTGTAATGAGCGTGTTTGAGCTGCAAATGAAATTTATGTTGGGGAACCCGTTGAACTTTACTAGAGAGGTTCAGAAAGATGATTCTGGGTTTTAGATAGATTTTATCAAAATGACTCTTGACCATTGGTAGACCCTTTTAAAAATCATGTCATGTTGGAGGAATATATGTCCAAGGATCAAGAAAAGTGTAGTTGGGTTATCATGGAAAAGGATAAGTTGACATAAAGAATGTAATAGAATGATTTCTTGGAAATGATTGAGGATTTATATATACTGACCTTGATGTATGATAAGGCTGTGGATTTTGGGAATTTTACCCAAGGGTTCATGTCATTAATGGATTATGATAGAAGTTTGACTGATTTTCAATTCTTTTACCTTACATTAGATAGACATGGGGAACCATCAGAGAAACATATATAGGATGGGATGAGACATAATATCAGGTGTGAGATGAACATCTTCCATTTGAAATTAATTGTACAGTTAATGGATCAGCCCCTTCTCTCATAAGGGCACATGAAGGGGGTTTCATGTAGTGGAATTATGAGACCAGTTGGATGAGCAAGTGGTGTGAATTCTATGTGTAGGAAGCATCACTTTGGGATTTTTCATCAGGGTGGTGGTGGTCATAGTAATCAGAAGAGAGGTTCAATATCTCATGGTAGAGACCAGGTGATCTTTTATTAGTGTGTCATGTTGGGAACATGTTCCATCAGTGTCCCCAACCACTAGACGAGTGCTGAGAATGTGTTAGAATGGGGAACATATCACTATTCTGTAGGAACCATCGATAGTAGTCCATGTATGAAGGTTTGATGATTTTTTCAAGTACAGGTAGGTGTACCCCATATCAGGGTGATTGTTAGAGCTTTATGGTCATACAAGTCGAGGAGGTGGACAACATACTTGGAGGTGAGAGTGTCTATAACCATAGAGTAGTGTAGTGCTATGAATTCTATATGTATCCCATGGAAGAGGGGAAAGACAACTTCATGCTAAAAATTTTACACCTGGAGGTGGTGAGGCTAGACCATCTATAGTTTGAGGTACAAATCTTGTACAGTTCTCTCTCTCTAGTTCTTTTTTTCACATATATGCCACACTTTAATTAAATTATTCAATTTTTTTTGGTTTTTATGGGATTAAACATGTATTATGGGGGGGTATATCTATTGATACTCCACTGGGATTGTGATATAATGATAATAGATAATGTATGGTTTATTCTCTAGAGGTTGTCACGAACTATTTTCTATTGGAATTTTTCATCCTCATGATTTTGGGTTTATAGCTAATTTTGGGTGTGGATTTTCAAGTATTATACCACTACCATATAGTTTGTTAAAATATTCAAGTAACATTCATGTATCAAGAGGGATACATATACAACCATCATGGTGAGTAGGATGTTCGAGTGAGCCATGCTTGACCAGTTTTCCAATTGTTGGATGAACTAACATCCCATGTGGCATGTCCTGTGTTGGACTATTGGGGATTTTAGAATCATGTATTTACACCATTGGTGGATTTTTTAAGATGAGTTTCTAGAGGATTTTCTGAGGCTTTCAACCCAAAATGTTTTTTTGGTTAATGATAATGTCTTTACCTATGTTGATTCAGTTTCAATTCCTTCATATAAAATGGATTCGGTAAAATTCTAGGAAAATAAAACAGAATTGGATGGAATGGATATTAATGGGTTTATCTATTCTAGGAAGTATCATTGGGGTATCCCATTATTTTTTTTGATAAGGAAGACTGATCTTTGAGGAAGTGTTTCAATTACAAGAAGCTAAATTAGATGACAGTTATGGATACATACCCTCTTCCTTGAATTGATAATGTGTTTGACTGGTTGATAGGTGCTTTGGTTTTTTTATGAATGATTTGGGATTGAGGAATCACCATCGTAGGGTGATGCCTTTATATATACTATGGACTTACATAATAATCATGTAGAGGTTGTATGATTTTTTGTGATGATTTCTATGTTTACTAATGCACTGAATATGTTCATGGATTTAATTAATTGAATATTTCACCCATGTATGGAATAGTTAATATTTTTCTCCAGTGATGACATATTGGTGTACTATAGAACTCATGACGATAATTCCAAACATATAAACATCTACTTTAGTACACTAAAAGAGCATATGATTTATGCTAATTTATGGAAAAATCATTTATGGATTGAAAAAGGGAATTTATAAGGTCACATCATCTCAAAAGCAGGCGTGTCAGTGGATCCAGAAAATGTATCAGCTCTTTTGTGATGTGGGAAGCTCAGGAATCGTTCTAATTTTCTAGGAATTATGGGATTTTCAGATTATTAGCGTAGTTTCATGGATGATTTCTCTTGTTTGACATGGTTAATTTCTGGAATTACCTTGAAGGAATTATTTTTTAATGACCTGATGCATATGATAATGATATTAATGGGTTGAAGAAGAAGTTAATGGTCTCACTGATCTTGATCTTTCCCAAGCTGGGTAAGAGGTATACCTTTTTATGTGATGCATGCAGTTACAGACTTGGGGTAGTGTTGATGCAAAATGATAGGGTTTTATCATATGGGTCAATGAAGTTGAGGAATCATGAATTAAATTACCATAATAATGACCTTGATTTTTCCATTGTGGTTTATTCCTTAATGTGTTGATGGAAATACTTAATGGGAGAAAGATTTATAATGTATATCGACCATACATTTCATATGTAGATATTTTCCTAGTGTGTTTAGAATCATCAACAGTGAATATGGTTTGTATACATGTAGTTTTTTGAAATCAAGTTGTTTTAAAAATTAGGAAAGTGGAATACTGTTGGGAATGATCTATGTCAGAAGTCCCATAACCAGGTTGCTCAAGATCCAACACTTGGTGGATAATTATGGATTTTTGTGCTATGATGCACCTGAAGTTGCATGATGGGAACATGTTAATGAACCTTTAGTCCATAGAAGATGTGACTAGAAATTTGACCCATGTCAATGAGAGCAATCTTGGGGATCTGGAGTGCCTTGATATGAAGGAAATTCAAAAAGGATGGGGGTCACCCTATTTTTGGGATGTTGGAGTTCATGGGGTTTTTTTTTGTTTGTGGTCGTGTGGATGTATTGGTTTGTATGTGGGAATAGATGATTCATGTATTTCTTACATCTATGTGCGATGAACATACTTGTTTTATAAGGATGTATCATGGCCTTCATAGCCAATATTGGTCACTAAAAATGAAGGAAGGGGTTTCATTTTTTGGTCTGGTGCCTCACCTTTCAATAGGTGATGAAAATGCATTAGAAAATGGGTGGTTTTTTTACACTATTACCTATTCCGAAATGGATTTAGGGTCATGTAACGATGGATTTTTTAGTGGGTATTCCATGTACTCCATATCTAGTGGGAAAACTGTGAACCCCCTTATAATTTTAAAAAAAATACATCTTTTCTTTATTTTGGATTTTAATACCCTCCCCCAAGTGTCTCCCTCATTGCCCCTAGATACCCTAGTGATTAACTCATGGAAACCAATCCTCCCAATGATAGATCTCCCTTATTTCATGCTTGTTTCAAGTTTTGTTAGTTGTAGATCAATGTTCTGAGTATGTTTAACATTCTCCTCTATTATCTTTTCTAAATTGGGAGTTTTATCTTGGGAGATCTTCTTCCAAATCCCTAAACCCATATTTTTCTAGTGGAAAATAGGTTTAGTCATAGAATAGTGTTGGAATCTAGATATAAGGTAACGATTATTAGTGAATTCATTGTAAATTATATGATGTTCGTCTATAAGTTATATTCAATGTTTTTTTATATATGTGTGTGCATATGAGATTTTGTTCTTGTTTTGCCATTATTGTGTTCTTGGTTTCATTAGTTATTTCTTGTAAAATGGGTGTCTAAAAAAATTGAACACCACATGATTCTTGTGGGATGCATGGAGGATGACTTGACTGATTTTGGGCTACCCATAGGGTCTATGGACCTTCTAGATCATTGTAATCAAAATTGATTACTGTGAAATCGACTTGTGATTATGTAAAACCCATGACACGCATTTAAAATGGTTAATATGATTATTAGGAAGGGAATATGTATATTGGTTTCCTTATGTGAATAATTTATAATGTATTGTTTGGCTCAACATGAAAAAATTGGTTAAATGGGATTAATGTGATTGGGCCAAATGAATTGTGTTTTTTACTTGAAATGCATAAGTGGACTAGTACATGGAAATGATGAATTTGTAATGTAAGTTATCATATATGAGTGGATTGATATGTAAAATTGGTTAATGTAGGAGACTAGTTAATATGATTAGTTAGTTGGCCTAAGGAAATGGGAATCGGGCTATGCTGGTAAGTGATATAATTGGAAAATGTGTTAACATTATTGTGGGATAATCTTAATTCCTATGATGGTTATTATGGAATGTGATATTGTTATTTGTATTGGATATGGTTAGTCATGATTTGGTTTTTGTCTGGTGAATGGATAAATAAAAATGACTATATGTCTTGGTAGTGTGGGGTATTGACAATAACTTCTACACCCATGGGGTGAGTTAGTGATGCACTATTGTGCATAGGGCATTTCCACTTATTTTAGTTTCTTGAAAATGGTTGTGGGTATTAATATTCAGGATTTTCACAATTTAAATATGCATTGATATGTCTTTCAGTCAACAAGGAGTAAAAAATGATTACATTGCATTATATGGGTTATTTGGAAGGAAATTAGAGGCAATTGAACTCTTTTTCCAAGATGTATACTACAATAGAGTCACCTGGGCCATGCACCGCAATCTAAAGGCAAGATGAATCTTGATTTTCTGATATAGATAAACCCTATATGGTCTTCACACGGTTAGTCAAAATTTTTGGGGTGTTCATTTTTGGAGATCGAAGACCCCATACAGTCTCTGCACAGTTTCTAAACAGTGGGACATAACCCTGTAACAATGTGAGGTTTGTTAATTTTGGGATAGAGCCCATGTGCATGGGATTCGCATGGTTACATAAACATTACGTGTAAAACCCCAGGTAAATAAGGAATATGAAATTTTCATATTTATTCATATTTTTGAATAAAATCTTAATAATACTTTAAAGGAAATGCTATGCTCGAGAGCGTACCCAATACACAACAACGAGTTTCTTTGAAATCTTATGTTGCACTCTAATAATAAAATAATATTATTTTAAACGGTATTCAACGCCTAGACATTGTAATAGAAGAAATGAATGGAACTAACTTCAAAATTATTATACTTGTTTGTCAAATATTTTTACTTTTATCCAATAAATGTTAGAGGCTTAAAATGCAAATGAATCCAATTTTAAGCATAAATCTTCTAATATTCTTTAAAAGGTCTATTAACAGCATTTTGATGTAGAACCCCTTTTAAATATACTTTTGACAATTTTATATGTTGTATTTGTCAAAATAAAATCCTTCTTTAGAATCTGGACATCAAAATTTACTTTGTGTAAAATTTTGTTATTTTTCTGATAAAAATCATTTTTAATGAAAATGTTGCATTTTAATTCAAAACCTCCATTTAATCTGATTTATTTATATGGAAAGATTATATTATTAATTTATATTAGAGTGTATTTAGAATATATTTTTACCATTTAATCTAATGGTGGTCATTAGAATTAATTTCACTTTGAAATTGGACTTAAACTAGTGTCAATCTTTTAATATATATTGTTTCTTAAAAACACGCTATTTGTTTTTACAGAGGTAATTAATTATTAAGTTATTTAATGCAACATATATGTTTTTAATTTTGTAAAATATCCATAATTTTTTAATTTGGAATATCAAATATATCTTAGGGTGAATTTTTGGTATTTTTCTGAAAAACATCAATTTTTGATGAATACTGAAACCACTAAATGGTATTTTAAAAAATGATTTTTCGTTTAAATGAAACTTTACCAATACTGTGATTTTAAATTCAAAACCATGATATACATGGTTGTCATTAGGATGTAAAATGTGGTTTAATGGGATTAAAATAATTTTTTGGTGAATAGTAACTTTTACGTTTTTAATCGCGATTAGAGGTAATTAGTGTAATTTAAGGTAAAAATAATGTTTTAATAATATGAAATGACCTAGAAACATGTACTACCCTCATTTTATGTGTCATGGAAGACCAAGAAAATCCATGGGTCAACTTGGGGACCCCATGGATCCACATTGGTTGGAAAATGACATAAATAACATTTTATTTTAAGTTAAAATAAAAATGTCACAAGCATGAGTTGTTTTACAAAACCAATTTTTAAATGGGGTTATACAAGCCATATTTTTTACTATAAATATTAATTAGAAAGACAAAAATATTTCCTACATCATGATATTTTTTTTATAATTTTAAATATTAAATAAATTAAATTATTTATGACATCATGATAATGCAACAATAACCTCATTAATAATGGATTTAAATAAAATGAAAAGATAATGTTAAAACTATATCATACACTTGTAAAAGACCTATTTGATGAGTATATTTCTAACCCTTACCACTTTATCCTATAAATAAATCAATGAGGGGCTTTTAAAATCTGAAACTCATTTGAAAATAAAGTAACATTTTGTAACTTTCCATGAGTTCCCCTCCTCTCCTCTTATAAAAGGCCCCCAACTCTACAACCTTACCCACAGATCTCAAGACTTTGTCTCGGCCAAACCCTGATCATTATCTCTCTCCACATCCCTCTATTACTCATAGAAGCCTCACTTTTCGAAGATTTCTTCTCAAGGAATCCGTTGAGCTCAAATCAAAGAGAGATACCTGATTTTAAGGTAATGTCTTCACTTGTGTTCTTTTGTTTTATTTTGCTTCTCCAACCCCCTAAAATCTTTTTATTTATTTATTTTGTAACAATTACAGTATATTAAATATACTAGGATGTTTTTATAAGAAGTATTAGAGAAACACTTACACACACCTACATCTAATGGTTAATAAACATACTGTTTCTGTGGATGGTGAATTTCTGCCTCACGAAACGATGATTGTTCAATATTATTTCAACACCCTCAAAGGTGGACATTAAGATGTCACTATAATTATATATTATATATAACATTTGTATGTATTACTTAAACATCTGTATTTTTCATTTATGGCATCCCTTTATGGTTTCCATTATGGTTAAACGTGATATATTCATTTTAGGAAGTGCAGACTACCGCCCACTCAAAGTGATTTGATTCGTTAATACCATATGTGGTACATATAAAGGATATATTTAATGATATTATATATTATACCATACTAGAATTATAATACTATTATGTATCATTATGTTTTAATTCCATTAAATATGAAATAGAAATGGAAGTAGCGTTCATGCGTACATAGGGCTTACCATCTCCATGAACGGTGCAATTCATTTCGTACCTCTAAATGTTATTTAATAATATAAATTCATGTATATAATGGATATATATTATATATATGATATCTACATAATGAATATAATTCTTGATATAATATATATTTTACCACATGAACAACTTGTAATTATAAAGAGTTTATTTTTGACTCAAGTAGCAATGATCTACAAAATGACCATTATTAACTTAAATAATTACATAGTGTTCATAGCATGGTAGTAAGTGATATAAAAGTAATAATTAACTTGAAAAAGATTCTTAAGTAAGTAAAAATTAACTCAAGTTTATTATTCAGGAGGTTAAATAACGATGGAGTCAAGTCGGACCCGAGGTAAGGGATCCTACCTCTCTCTTTCTTTTTAAGTACACTCTTTTCTATCACTCCATTTAAGCTCATATTTCATATGATTGGGATGTTCTTTTATATTACTCTTACTGTACATTTTATTTTCATTTGATGAGAGACCCTATTTTCTCTCATAAATCCATTTTGGATGTTTTAATTGGCGCGGTTAGGATGCTGAAATTTCAAAAGGGGCTTTTTATCTCTCTTTGTGTTTTCGTGAGATTCATGCTACATTTTCCTATATTTACTTTTGAGTGGTGTATTTACTGTCCAATATTCTACTCTTTGTGTAACATACTATCGTTTATGAGTATTTACATCAATGATGTATAGTCCATCTTTCATGGGGTGTACGTTTTGAATGTAACCAAAATCGGTAAGGGAACCTTTCACCCTCCCCTTTTTAAAAGAAATCTTTGGTTATGCCTTTTAATTTTCATCTTATTATGTGGGGATATGTTCTTATATATCGGTATTGCCTTAAATTTTATGTCCAATAGATGATATACCCTTTATCTCTCTCATCAACTCTTTTTCTAAAATTTGATGTGATGCCGTTAGGCTGTCAAGGGAACTTTTTAACCCAATTTCGATGTCTTTGGGTTCAACATGTAGTTATTGAATATGTCATCCTTTGAATATGTGTGAATGACTTTTGATTATTTTACACTTAATAACCGCTTATATTGGGTGTATTTATAGTTTTTGCACATAATTATGAGATTGATTTATCCTTAATTTAAGGATACCATCTTTATAATGGATTTCATCTCAATTTACATTTCCATTGAGACTTTATTGTTGTTATGTACCAATTCACTCTTATATGGTGTATATAATGTCCTTAGGAATATTATATCATGAATCCCCTTATTCTCATGATATTATACAGTTTTGATCAAATGTTCTTCCTCAATTATTGTATTCAAGTGTCAATCATTTTGTTAAAACCCCATTAACTAAAATATTGTTTTAAATGTTTTAATGATTTAATATTATAAATATTACTCATTAATATTGATGCTTTAAAAATGGTTATAAGGATTTATTTATATGGATATTAATGGATTAAAAGGTTAAAAGCTTCAATGTGGCATGTGACACTTTGATTTAAAAATATCTTTATTAAATGTTTTAAATGGTTTTGAAAATGGTTTTTAGAATGGATTCATTATTTAAATATATTAAAATGTTATATTGTTATTGCAATGTGGGAATGTTATCTTTCCTTTATTCTTATGTTATGTGATATGATTATGTTATGGTTCTTGGGCATTGTTATTAAGATGGGTGGTTCCTTGATAAACTAAGGGCGGGTAAGCCCGATATAGCTCTCCAATGCATTGGGTAACGTGAATGAGTTAAACGTTAAGGTTTATATGAAGAGATTTAGGGAATATACTATGATGGGTATTCAAAACGTAACCAAGAGGGTTACTCCCTACGTAAGACTATTATGAATGCCGCTAGATACCTTTATGTCTAATTATTTCTATGATTTATTCATGATTTTATGAGGTATGTTAAAGTGCTTATGTTTTATGGTTAAAGTAGGATTTCATTCATATGTATATATGTACTCATGTTTCCTTTCCATACTTTTTATAACCCTTACTATGATTTTTATGCTCATCCCAAGTTTTTGAAATGTTTTTCACAGGTCAAGGGAATGGTACATGATATGATGATAGTTTCAAGGAAGTGTCAAGAAATAATCGATGTTTTATTTTAAATATGTTTCCGTTGATGGAAAAAATGAATATTATCTTTTATGTAACCACATTGTTTAAATTTGGAATGTAATGCATGTTTTATGATCTAATTCTCTAAAGCTCTAAACCTGAAAAGATCCTCAATGTGTAATCTTGTAATAACTCAATATTAAGTAAGTTTTAAGGATGAGGACTTATTGTTTGTATCAGAGGTCGGTTTAGATAACTTTATAGGTTAGTGTGTTGTTTACGAAAAAGTGACAAGTTGTGTATAACCACAATGGTTATTATATTAGATGGAGTCATCGTTTTTTTAAAGTTAGAATGAGTTTGAGATAACTTGGATAAGTATATCTTGGTGTTTACCTTCCTCCTTTTTATTTGATGATTTTACTAATATACTCACACAGACCTTTTTGGTTTTAGTAAATGGATGGATCTAGCAGGCACCAAAGTAACAGTGGATTTGAAAAAACTATGATGGTTTTATGAAAGAAAAACTGAATGATATGGGAGAAACAGTGAGAATTGTTGTGGTTATCCTCAACCAACTATATGGAGTCATGATTGACCACCTGAACATTACTGATTTTTATAAGGCATCGTATATGCCAGAAACAAATCCCTACGAAAGTTTAGGTAATAATCATAATGGTAATTATTTTCAAAAACCTATGTGTCAAATATGTGGAAAGAAACACATAGGAAAATGTTTCTTAGTTAAAGAAAGATTCTATAGATGTGGAAATGAAGGTAATAAAGAAAGAACCTGCCATGGAAAAAAGGAAGCATCTAGTTGACTCTAGAAAATGGAAAGAAGTTCTTTTTGAAGGATCAATTGAATGTTTTAAATGTGGTGTGCATGGTCATTATTCAAACACATGTACTACAAAGACGTTTTGGGAATGGGGTCACCTAGATCGTACAAATATTCATTTACCAATACCTAATGCCATTCCGATTGAGGATGAAGAAACTGATAATGAAGAATGAAAGGTATGAAATATTTATTAACATATGTTTTCCTATTATTTGAATCTTAGGATATGTTTCATGATTTTGTTTGTACGAAAGAAGTATTTCAGAATAACTTGAAAAGGAATGGCTAATGGATCATGAAGAAGTATGAATGAGTAAGAAGTCATCATATAAGGGATTCAAGAGTTATGGTAGATTTTAGGATGGTGAAATTCTTAGATGTATTAAGTCTCTTTTGATGATGGGGTTACATTAGAATACTTTTTATACAAACCCTATTGTTTGATATACAAAAATTTTATTCAAGGAATAATTATCCTTTCTTTTGTGGATATAGTTCTAAAGAACCACATGGGTTTATATGATCCTTGAATTTGAGGCAATTACTAGTTAATGAATTTTGGGTTGAAAAATGGAAGTTATCAGATAACCTTTGTGGTTAAAAAATTTTATGGTTATTTTTGATGAATTTATCTCTTTTTGAGGAATGTTATAAAATAATATAGTTTTTGAAAAGGGAAAACACACAGACCGTGTGACAACCCATCGCGTTAGACAAAGCTGCGAGAATCAAACCCACAACCAAATTGCAACTGGTATTTATCGCCTACCACTGGACTATGAAGTCCCTGGTTAGTTTGAATGATTATTTTTATTTAGATGATTTTATGAATTAAGATTAATTTGATTTTTTTGGTTATAAATGGAAATTATTAGACTATCATGGAGGATATGTGATTAGGTTTATTACTTTTCAGTGTCAGACTGTAAGAGTAACTGATGTTATTTTGGACAAAAATGATAAAATTTATCTTAGGAGACTATGTGATTAAATCCTTCAAGGAATTCGGTTTCAATCTTAGTTTGGTTTACATTGTATAATTTTATAGATATATGTTTATTGAATGGTCTTTATTGAACTTTGAGTTTTAGTTTTGGTTAAGGTCTAAAGACATGGCAAGTATATAGTTCTATTTTGTGGATTTGGTGATTCTCTAGAAGTTGATTATAGCTCTCTTAATGTGAACAAGTCATCCTAAATACTTGTATTTTGGAGAAAATATGAGTTCATGTAAGAAATCTAGTAAAAGTTGAAAGTCAATATGACAATTAAGAATGCTTCCTTATGTTTTAGTTAAGCTCATACATAAATTCCTCAATGAAAAGTAACTTAAAAAGAATTGTATTTTATTTTTTCCTAATGTGGAATCAAATACCGTTTAACCCATCACAAGTTTGTGATTTTATTGTTGTTAACTTTCTCCTAGGCATGTTGACTATCACTATCCATCAGAACATGAACCTTTTTTTCCTCCATATCCATATTTTCATACTTGTAATCCTAGTGTGGGTTAACTCGGGTGACATTAGTACTTCTCTCCCATTCCTTTAAAGTGATAGTTTTACTGACTCTTGTTCTGATGTGGGATTTTCAATGAAGCTTCCAAGCCCAATTTTAAAATTGAGAGGATTCAATTCCCATAATGGGGGAAGGATCTAACACCCTAGGGAAATAAAGAATATGAAATTTTCATATTTATCTATATTTTTGAATAAAATATTAATAAGGAATGCTATGCTCGAGGGCGTACCCAATACCCAACAACGAGTTTCTTTGAAATCTTACGTTGCTCTCTAATAATAAAATAATATTATTATAAAAGGTAGTTAACGCCTAGCCATTGTAATGGAGGAAATGAATGGAACTAACCACAAAATGATTATATATGTTTGTCAAATATTTTTACTTTTATCCAATAAATTTTGGAGGCTTAAAATTCAAATGAATCCAATTTTAAGCATAAATATTCTAATATTCTTTAAAATGTCGATTAACCGCCTTTTCATGGAGAACCCTTTTTAAATATACTTTTGAAAATTTTTTATGTTTTATTTGACAAATTAAAATCCTTATTTAGAATCAGGACATCATAATTTACTTTGTGTAAAATTTTGTTATTTTTCCGAAAAGATCATTTTTATTGAAAATGTCACATTTTAATTCAAAAACTCCTTTTAATCTGATTTATTTATATGGATAGATTATATTTTTAATTTAGATTATAGTTTATTTAGAATATATTTTTACCATTTAATCTAATGGTGGTCATTGGAATTAATTTCACTCTGAAATCGGACTTAAACTAGTGTCAATCTTTTAATAGATATTGTTTTATAAAAACGCGCTATTTGTTTTGACCTCGGGAATTAATTATTAAATTAATTAATGAAACATATATGTTTTGAATATTTTAAAATATAAATCATTTTTGTATTTGGAATATCAAAAATAGCTTAGGGTAAATTTTTGGTATTTTCCTGAAAAACTTCAATTTTGGATGAATAGTGAAACCACTAAGTGGGAGTTTAAAAACTGATTTTTCGTTTAAATGAAACTTTACCACTTCTATGATTTGAATTTCAAAAATCCTACATACAGGGTTTTCATTATGATGTAAAATGTGGTTTAGTGGGATTAAAATAATTTATTGGTGAATAGTAACTTTTATGTTTTTATTCACGATTAGAGGTAATTAGTGTAATTTAAGGTAAAAATAATGTTTTAATAATGTGAAATGACCAAGAAACATGTCCTGCTCTCATTGGATGTGTCATGTCCGACCAAGACAATCCATGGGTCAACTTGGGGACTCAATCGAGCCACTTTGGTTGGAAAATGGCAGAAATATCTTTTTATTTTATGTTAAAATAAAAATGTCACAACCATGAGTTGTTTTACTAAAACAATTTTTAAATTAGGTTATACAAGTAATATTTTTGACTATAAATATTAATTAGAAATCTAAAAATATTTCATACATCATTATATTTTTTTATATTTTTTAAAAATTATATAAATTAAATTATTTATGACATCATGATGATGCAACGATTACCTCGTTAATAAAGGATTTAAATAAAATGAAACGATAATGTTACAACTATAACATTAATTTGTAAAATACCTATGGGATGTGTATAATTTGAACCCTTACCACCTTATACTCAAAATAAATCAATTTTGGACCTTTGAAATCCGAAATTCATTTGAAAATAAAGTAACATTTGGTAACATTCCAAGAGTGCCCCTCCTCTCCTCTTATAAAAGGCCCCCACCTCTACCACCTTACCCACACCTCTAAATCCTTTGGCTCGGCCAAACCCTGCACATTTTGTCTTTCCACATCCCTCTCTTACTCCTAGAAGCCTCACTTTGGGAAGAAGCCTTCCCAAGGAAGCCTTTGAGCTCAAATCAATGAGAGATACCCGATTTTAAGGTAATGTCTTCACTTGTGTCCTTTTTTTTATTTTGTTTCTCTAACCCCCTAAACAATTTTTATTAATTTCTTTTGTAAAAACTAAATTATCTTCAATATAATAGGATGTTTTTATAATAAGGATTAGAGATAAACTTACACACACCTACATCTAATGGTTAATGAACATACTGTTTCTGTGGATGGTGAATTTCTGCCTCACGAAATGATGATTGTTCAATAATCGTTTAACACCCTCAAAAGTATCCATTAAGATGTCACTATATTTATATATGATATAAAATATGATTATTTTTTACTTAAGCTTATGAATTTTTCATTTATGTGATACCTTTATGGTTTACACTATGGTTAAACGCGATATCCTCATTTTAGGATGTGCGGACTACCGCCCCCTCAATGTGATTTGATTCGTTAATACCATATGTGGTACGTATAAAGGATATATTTAATGATAATATATATGATAACATACTGGAATTATAATACTATTATGTATCATTATGTTTTAATTCCATTAAATAAGAAATAGATATGGAAGTAGCGTTAATGCGTACGTACGACTTACCATCTCCATGAACGGTGCATTTCATTTCTTACCTTTAAATGTTATGTAATATTATAAATGCATGAATATAATGGATATATATGATATATATGATATCTACATAATGAATATAATTCTGGCTCTAGTATATATTTTACCACATGAACAACTTGTAATTATAAAGATTTTATTTTTGACTCAAGTAGCAATGATCTACAAAACGACCATTATTAACTTAAATAATAACATAGTGTTCATAGCATGGTATTAAGTGATATAAAAGGAATAATGAACTTGAAAAACTTTCTTAATCAATTATAAATTAACTCATGTTTATTATTCAAGAGGTTAAATAACGATCGAGTCAAGTCGGACCCGAGGTAAGGGATCCTACCTCTCTCTTTCTTTTTAAGTACACTCTTTTATGTCATTCCTTTTAAGATCATCTTTATTATGATTGGGATGTTATTTTATATTAATCATACTGTAAATTTTATGTTCATTTTATTAGAGACCCTATTTTCTATCATCAATCCATTTTGTAAGTTTTAATTGGTGCCATTAGGGTGCCGAAATTTCGTAAGGGGATTTTTATCTCACTTTGTGTTTTCGTGAGATTCATGGTACATTTTCCAATATTTTATTTTGAGTCGTGTATGTACTGTAAATTATTCTACTCTTTGTGTGACATACTTTCATTTATGAGTATTTACATCAATGTTGTATAGTCCTTCTTTCATGGGGTGTACGTTTTGAAAGTTACCCGAATCGGTAACGGAACCTTTCACCCTCCTCTTTTTAATAGACTTCATTTGTTATGTCCTTTAATTTTCATCTTATTATGTGGGGATATGTTCTTATATATCCTTATTTCCGTAAACTTTATGTCCATGAGATGAGATACCCTTTACCTCTCTCATCAACTCTTTTTTCTAAAATTTTATGTCATGCCGTTAGGCTGTCAAGGGAACTTCTTAACCCAATTTCGATTTCTTTGGGTTCTACATGTAGTTATTGAATATGTCATCTTTTGAATATGTGTTAATGTCCTTTGATTATTTTGCATTTAATATCTGCTTATGTTGGGTGTATTTATATTTTTCGCACATAATTTTGAGATTGATTTATCTTTAATTTAAGGATACCATCTTTATAATGGATTTCATCTCAATTTACATTTCCATTGAGACTTCGTTGTTGTTATGCACTAATTCACTATTATATGGTATATATACTATCCTTTGAAATATTATATCATGAATAACTTTATTCTCATGATATTATAAAGTTTTGATTAATTGTTATTCATAAATTATTGTATTCAAGTGTCTCTCATTTTGTTAAAAACCATTTTACTAAAATATCGTTTTAAATGTTTTAATGATTTAATCTTATAAATATTTCTCATTAATATCCATGTTTTCAAAATGGTTTTAAGGATTTATTTATATGGATATTAATGGTTTAAAATGTTAAAATCTTCAATGTGGTATGAGACACTTTTCTTTAAAAATCTCTTTATTAAATGTTTTAAATGTTTTTGAAAATGGTTTTCAGAATGGATTCATTATTTCAATCTCTTAAAATGTTATATTGTTATTGCAATGAGGGAATTTTATCTTTCCTTTATGCTTAAGTTATGTGCTATGATTATGTTATGGTTCATGGGCATTTTTATGAAGAAGGGTGGTTCCGGGATAATATAAGGGCGGGTGAGCCTGATATAGCTCTCCAATTCATTGGGTAACGCGAAGGAGTTAAACATTATGGTTTATCCGAAGTGATTTAGGGAATATACTGTGATGGGTATTCCAAAGGTAACCAAGAAGGTTACTCCCTATGTAATAATGTCATGAATGCCTCAAGTTACCTTTATGTCTTATAATTTCTATGATTTATTCATAGTTTAATGAGGCATGTTAATGTGCATATGTTTTATGGGTAATGTATGATTTCATTCTTATGTATATACGTACTCATGTTTCCTTTATATACTTTTATAACCCTTACTAAGATTTTTATACTCATTCCATGTTTTTGATATTTTTTTCATAGGTCAATGGAATAGTACAAGATATGATGATAGTGTCATGGAACTGTCAAGAAAGAATCCATGTTTTATTTTAAATATGTTTCCGTTGATGGGAAAAATGAATACTATCTTCTATGTAACCACTTTGTTTAAATGTGGAATATAATTCATGTTTTATGATCTAATTCCTTAAAACTCTAAACCTGAAAAGATCATCAATGTGTAATCTTGTAATAACTCAATATTAAGTAAGGTTTAAGGCTGGGACCTTATATTACATTCCAACCAATTTTTCCAAGTGCTATTTCTTTGGTGGACATTATTGTGCACATGGATGGTTCACAGTTTTACAAATCATGTTTTGTAATTGTGCAGTGGTCAACAGCCCTCTACATACCCCTATCTACCCTCCTACCCAAACTCAATCATGCGATTTAGACCTCGTTAAGACCCTAGGACAAGTGGGGTATGTCCAAAAATGGGGATGATTCACTTGGGAAGAAATAAAATCATCGGGATAACATAATTTTTGAGGGAGGAAGACCTTAGAACTCTTTTTAGGAATTTTTTGGAGTTTTTATTTTGTAATCATTTGTATTCTATTTTATACTTCGACTATAATGAATTATTCAGATGTTACCAATTTTATTTTCATCATTTTTTCCATTTGGAGATAAATTCTCTAATATGATGGGGTTTCAGAGGATTGTAGGATCATTAGTTGATCAATTTTCCTATTTTATTGTTGTTCATCTTCCTCACATAATTTCCACAATATTTTTGATTAATTTTGTTAGAAACCCCATATCAAACTATGAATGGAATTTCTAGGGATCCTCGGTGGAATTAAGACAAGTATAGTCATGATCATTAGGGTTACTTTTCATCTTGGAAGATTTTTTCTTAACTAATAATTTGCTGGAATAAAATTCTAGACCAACGAATTGATTTTTATTGATTTAACTGGAACACATCAGGCCAAGGAGGGTTCCAACATGTTCGAAACCCAGAAATGTGAGTTATCATGAACAACACAACACAATAAGAAAACTGATTCTCGATGGCCAACATAATTATTCACATCCCCGACACTTTTTTTTCATAATCATCAAAAAGAAAACCTATTTTAGTTTTTCATTTCATTTGAGCTTATTCATCATTAAACTAGAGGAATTTTATAAATTTTTATTTTTGGATAACTACCACAAACAACAAACAATTTTTTTTAAAATGTATTACCTCTAGTTAATTGATAAAAAATCAATAGACAAGAAGACCTTATTTCTCCTTGTAGATCAACCCCATTCTTGTACTATACTAGTAATAGGTTTGAGAATATCAATTTGGGTTTCCTAACATAATACTTAAGCTGGAACGACACCATATTATTGAACCAATTCTAGGAAGTAACGTTAATAGTGTTTTGTTAAACTGTGTTATATTAACTAAGTGAAAAAAATAAAAAATTTGAATTTTTTTTCGTAATCCAATTTCTGTTTTCTCATTCACTTTGTCCTTTAAATTTGTTGTGTGTTTTCTGTTGTGTAGCATCACAGGTGTATGAGTGGTTGGGTAACACGTTCAATGAGTTCCAAGTCATCATAAATACTTCTTCTAGATCCATAAATCGATTGAACCTTGTTTAGGCGACATAAGTCACTTATGGGAGACCACAAATCAAATTTCCCCATAGAGAAAATGGAAGAATAACACCAAGAAACTATCCAAAGAGTTGGATAGCCATTATCACCGGATGTAAACCCTAAATTGGATTCTAGGGATGAGAAAAACTAGAATCAATAGGTCAATTTTATGGATTTTGAGTCGCCGAACCATCAACGTCCACCATTTCATTTTATGCCATTATTTGGAAAGCCACACCCATGGAAATTTATTCCCCAAGATCCCAAACCATATATACCTCAGAATTAGTAGTGGTATTTTCCTCAGGAACAACAGTTTATACCCCAAATGGCTCAAGAAAAAATGCCTCAATGCCATACCCATATGTGTTATGGGCTGCCTTCCATCCATAGAGCGGACACCAGTAGTGTCATACCACTAGTGCAATCCCAAAACATTGAGATCATGTCAGCAATTATACAACTTATTCAAAGCACGCTTTACTTTGGATTCTTACCAGCAGAAGACTCGAATGCTCATCCATCAAATTTTATGGAAATTTCTAACACTTTCTGTAACGATGGTGTGTTCAAGGCTGCAATTCTATTTCAATTGTATTACTTCTCATTATGGGATAAATAAAAATTTTCGATTAAATAATTCCTCAATGGTCCATTCTCAACATAGAGGTTTTGGCCTAAACATTTTTACCAAAATATTTCCCACATTCAAAGTCGATGACATTTTGGAATGAAATCCACAATTTTTCATAACACAATCAGAGTCACAATATGATTCTTGGGGGAACTTCAAGGAAATGTTATGAATTTTTTTTCATAATGTCCTTCCGTTGTGGTTGAATGTTATAACATTTTATGGAGGTATTAATACCCACACCAAATTAGTGGAGGATGCATCTGTGGGATATACTATTATGAGGAAACCATCAGATAAACTTTATTATTTGTTGGAAGACATTTTCGCAAATAGATTCCAATGGAATTATGATAGGGTTACTCAAATGTGGGGAATGCACACCAATGATTCCACCACAATGCTTGCTTCCCAACTTTATGCTATGTCTAAGAATATTGATTCATTGAATATGAAGAAAACGTCTCAAGGTCAAGATGTAAATCACCTGGAATGCAATGAATGTGATGATAATCACACCATGGGTGAGCGCTCATGGACTTGTGATAGTCATTAAACAAGTGTGGTGAACTTATTTTCCTAGAATAGAGGATCAAACACGTATCCTCAGTACCAAAACCTAGCATGGAAATATATTCCGAATAAAAAATGATGGCACCAACATCAAAATCATATGCCCTGACCATTGAGACCACCCATTTACCATCAACAAAAATTTCAAAATCCTTATCATATCATGCAACAAGGATACTGGTATCAGCAGGTACCCTTCCAAAAATAAGTGTATCAACACCCTCATTCGGCACAACCATCAAGGAAACTACAACCTCAACAAGATACAAAAATCCTCAGTAGGAGACCACATTAATGCTGGAAGAACTGATGTCAAAATTAATAAAAACTATTGAGACAAGATTTCAGAATTAGAAGGCTTCTATCTAACCCCTTGATAATCAAATTGGAAAATTTTTCAATCTAATATCTTTATATAATCCCCATTAAAAAATGGTTAATACTAAAAATAACCCATAGGAGGAGGCCAATTATGTGATTTTACAAAGTGGGAAGGAGCTATCCTAGAATTTAACTACATGGAAAGGTGAGTCCAAACATCCACATCCACCTCCACCCTATTCAGGTAATGATGTTGAGTTCGAGGAGTCTCCCTCAACACAAAAACAATTCAAGGATAATGTTTCCACACATGGAAAGGTAAAACAGGTGGTCAAACCTTTTTAATCCACCTTAACATTTCCCACACGAATGATGTAGATAATTTTGTATCAATAGTGTTGAAAATTTTGTAAGTATTCCGGAAACAACATATCAAAATTCAATTTGATAAGGAATTTAATTAAATGCCAATATACACAAAGTTCTATAAGTAAATCCTCTCGAACTAGAGAAAGATAAATGATTTTTGAACTATTCCTATCACAAAGGAATGCCTTCTGATAGTTCAACAATCTCTTCCTCCAAGGATCCAAGATCCAGGTAGGTTTACAATCCCATTCACAATATGATGTTGTGAGTATATGAAGTCCAGTTGTGATTTCAGGGATAGTGTCAATCTCATGCCATTTGGAGTTATCATGAAACTAGGTATAAGCTATCTAAATACCACTCGAGTTGCCTTAATGGTAGAATATCGCTCCATTAAACATCCAGGAAGACTTATTGATGATGTTCTGATGAATGTGGAAATATTGATACTACATGCTAATTTAATCATTATTGTCATGGAGGAAGATCAAGAGGCATGTCTTATTCATGGAAGACCCTTCTTGGATACTAGGAAATTGTTGATTCATGTTCATCAAGGTGAGTTGATATTTAGAGTGTGGTTGAAAAGGTGTCATATGATGTCTTCAAAGTAGTTAAGCATGTATCATAGATGGAACTCATGGACGTTTATGCATTGACTACTTGGAACGATCACTTGTACCACATGAAAGATGTCATGGAATTTTTTTCTTTCACCGCTGAACCATTCATCAACCACATCCCACCTAATTATGAACCAGCTAAGTTGTAATTAATCGTCGACTAGGGCTGTCATTATTGGAATTTTGAAATTATTACAGATATTCACAAGAGGGATAAGCTGGAACCAAGGGTGGCATAAATTATAAAATACCGAAAATTTGAACTCAAACCCCTCCCATAATTATTGAAATATGGTTACATGGGAGATAAGAACACACATCCAGTAATACAAAATGCATATCTCTCACAATACCAAGAGCATGAACTTCTCCAATTCTTAAATGATGAAAACAAGATATTAGATGGACAATATCTGAACATAAATGGATTAGCCCAACCAATTTCATCCACAAGGTGCCACTTGAACAAGGATCAAATCCCCCTCATAATCCATCGTGACAGTTAAATCCTCCCATGAAGGAGGTATTAAAGAAATAGGTTATTAATATTTTGGATGAAAGAATCATCTACCCAATCCCCGATAGACCATGGATATGTCCTTTGCAAGTGTAACCTACAAAGGGGGTATCACCATGATCAATAATGTTAACATTGAAAATCTCACAGTATGAATATTCATGAGATAGATATTATGTGTGTATTATAGAAAACTAAATGATTACACATGGAAACATAACTTACCAATCCCATTCAAGGATCAAATGATGGAGTGATTAGGAGGGAATGCATTATATTTCATTCTATATGGTTATCCGAGATATAAATAAATTTCAATTTCTCTTGAATTCCAAAAGAAAAGAACCTTGACATTCCCATATAGAAATTTTAAATAAAAAATGATGTACTTTGAAATGTGAAACGATCTAGAAAACATTCAATGATGTATGTTGGAAATATTTTATGATATGGTCTACCATATTGTATAAGTCTTTCTGGATGATTTTTTTTTTCTAAGAGAAATCATTCAACACTTTGCTTAAGTAATTCTTAATTCTTCATGGAATGGTGTGATCACACCAATCTGGTTTTAAACTGATAGATGTGCCACTTTATGGTAATGAATGATATTGTTTTAGGCCACCCTATTTCTGTGAGGCGAATTGAAGTAGACCCATCGAATATTGAAGTCATCTAAGAACTTCATATCCCAACTTATTTCAAGGAAATCCGAAGCTCTCTTGGTCATACACGATTTTATAGAAGATTCATTTGTGACTTATCAAATATAGCTAAACCACTAACCACTCTTCAATCAAAAGATTCTATTGGTGAATATGAGGAAACCAACACCCCAACATTCCATCCTTTGAAGAAAAAGTTGGTAGAAGCCCCTCTCATGGTTTCCTCAAATTTGGAGGAATAATTAGAGATTATATGTGATGAAATTTACTATTCTGTGGGAGATGTTTTTGGGAAGTGGCAAATTCGAATCCTTATACCAATTTATTATGATAGAAGATTCCCCAATGAAGCTTAAATTAACTATACTATCACAAAGAAGGAAATTCTAGTAGTTGTTTTTTCATTTGATAGATTCCACTTATATTTACTGCTCTCCAAAATTATTTTCTATTCTAACCATTATACACATAAAAAAATTGGACAAGAAGGATGAAATCCAATGAATCATTCGTTGGGAGATTATCCTTTAAGAATGTGACATAGAGATCCATTATATGATGTGTGATATGAATATTGTAGTAGATAATCTCTCTAGATTCTAATATCCTCATTTGAAAAGATAAGATGATAGAAAAATCATGGAGGAATTTTTGGATGAGCATATTTTCTTTGATGGGGTTTCACCTCGTCTAGGGAATGCCAACATAGCCAATTACAAGGCTATAGGAGGTGTTCAACCTGATCTTTCATTCCAACAAATGAAAATATTTCTGTCAAAAGTAAAAATAAAATTTGAAGACCCATTTCATATATGATCATGTGGAGATGGTGTGATCCACTACTACATTGTGGAAGAATTAATTCAATGAATTATGGAGATTTGTCATTATTCTCGTGCTAGAGGACATCGCGGTCTAGACTGAACGATAGAAAAAATTCTACAATCAAGATTTTTCTAGACCACCAAGTAGAAGGACACTTATCGTTATGTATCAAGCTATGATATGTTCTAGTGAAATTATAACATGAGATGTCGAGGTGAAATACCATAGCACCCCATCCTTGAAGTAGAGTTCTTTGACATGTGGGGAATTGATTTATGGGGATATTTCCTACATCATATGGGAACTTATATATTCTAGTCAGTGTGTATTATGTTTCCAAATGGGTAGAAGCTACTTACACATCACAAAACAGGGTGATTGTCATCGTTTACTTCCTAAAGAAGTAAATTTTCAGCAGGTTCTTGGTTCCCCATATTTTGATAAGTTAATGAGGGACACATTTTGACAATGCCTTGATTATGATTGTGATTTTGATGTGTGGGATGGGGTATAACCAGGGGACACCATATCATCCCCAATCATGCAGTCATGTAGAGGTATCTAACCACAAATTAAATCTAATTCTAGATAAGATGGTGGGAGCCTCAAGGAAGGACTGGACCAAAAATCATGATGATGCCTTATGGGTATACCAATCCACCTTCAAGACACCTCTAGGTATGTCTCACTACTGAATAATCTACGGGAAACTATCCAAAATTCCAATGGAACTGGACAACAAAGCTTATTGGGCTTCTAATGACTTAAATTGTGATCTGAAGGATACTAAAGAGAAGTGCATGTTTCAACTGACAGAGCTCATGGAAATTCAGCGATAGTCGTAATAGAATTCCATGATGTATAATGAAATGACAAAGGAAGTCTATAACCACCTGATCTATAGGAAGTAATTCTAGCCTGTTGATGAGGTACTATTGATTAACTCACATTTGAGATTGTTTCTAGGAAAATTTACGTCTTGTTTCTCAAGACCATTTCGAGTTATCAAAGTCATCCACCATTTTATGGTGGAAGTTGATGGTTCTGAAGGTCATACTTTTGTGTTGAATGGACATTACCTCAAGCCCTATCATAACATGGATAAAATGGTGGGTAGGGTCTCCACCATTAAATTCCAGTTGCTAAATTCCTAGTTATGTCGAGCTCAAGACTACAAATGTAGCACAGACTGGGAGGTATCCCAGCATTTTGAAAAACATTCCTTGAAATTAATTTTTTGATTGAGCGTGCATTAGGATTCATGATAGTGTGTTTTTAATTGACTGTTTGTTTTAGTTTAGAATCATTACAATAAAAGAGATATATTATTGGATTTTCATAATGCAATTCTTAAATATATTAAAGATAATCAAAAATTATCTTTTTTAATTCATGGGAGAACAACAATATTAATTGTCAATGGGGTGTTTTGAGTTCAAAAGAGGGAAATGTTCAAAATGTTTTCAATCATAAACAGTCGCACAGTAGCTGCACAGTTTGTCAAACCATGTGCGAACTGTGCACCTTGAAGTCCAGATCTAGTGGACAACCAAATGAGTGGCACACATTTTTTCAAACTGTGCAGCTTAACTGTAAATCCAACTAAATCTCCCCAACATTCTTAATACCCTGAAAATAAATCTCCTCCAAATCGTGCAAACCTCCTCATCCATCATGTGTGCCTGGATCCTCCTCTCTATTTCTACATATCCTTCAAGATCTCTTCTCCATACAACCAGATTATCTACCAAGGTAATTTTATTCTTACTCTCCTCTTCCACTTCTTCTCTTCTTCTCCTCTTCTTTTTGTCTTTTTATTTTTCTCCATAGGGTTCGACCATCCCATTATCTTCCCCCAATTTATTTTCATTTTCATTTATTATTAGCTTCAATTTATCATCTCTTCTCCTTTTCTTTTCACTAATTTATTATATCACACTTGCGCTACAAATATTTTCACACTAGTCCTTAATTATGGTATTTCATTTTTTATATTTGTTATATTCCATAGGTTATTTATGTTACTGTATTTTATTTATTCAATTTGATATCTCTTCTTGTTATAAATTGTGCGATTATTTTTGTGTGCACTTTGCTACCTATATGTTCCTATAACCAAACCTCTAATGTCATCTTCTATGTGATCTCGTGCTTATTGTTCCACCTCCACCCATGGCCCCCATTTAAAATTAATTATAAAGGAAGAGTATTTGAAGTATAAGATAATGATAACCCATGATGTCAATACTCCTCACAAATTTTCACTAGAATACCTTGAGCCTTTGGGAATTTTAGAGGAATTTCAAATAAACCTAGCCCAATGAAACCATAACGGAGAAATAGAAGTTATCCAACCAACCATCAAGGAGCTAGTTATGGAATTCACAGCCACCATCCAAAGCCATGGTCGATACAACTATGACGATAAAGGATATTTGAGAGAGGATGAGGCAATGTCACATTCTGCCTCATGAACTAGAGATTTAGATTCCCTCTTACCGAGTTCGAATATTTCATTGAAATTTATAATAGCGCATATGTGAAAAGTGTATCCTATATTGAGGAAAATTTTCAATGGGATCCCATAGCTTCTTGAACATTCTGGGATACAATTTCCCAAATTGGAGAGTCATACATTCCTCAAAAAACCATTGAATCTCAATTACTTAATCGAATCATCTTGTTTTTCATGGTATAATTACAACCGATTTCACAGCTCGATGAGATGGTGAGGGAAATCTGAGTAATAATTATTTAGTCATCCAGTACACCATGATCACCATAAATAAATTTAATCATGTCTTCCTCTTCTCATAATATCTAAAGAAGATGTTTTCAATGTAGAAGGAGGACATCTTTTTCATCATGTTTATCACCCTCCTGATGGATTGATTTGACATTAAATATGATGAAATAGAATTTTTTGACCTAACACCAGCCCCGTTTTTTATATTACCCTTCTCCGGCGTATGAGGATTCTTGATAATGATGGTACCCGATTTTGGTTTTGTGGTCGGCCCATGGTCACCCGAGTTGAGCGCCAATATGAGGCCACTACAGAAGAGGCATCTGATATTGCACCTACCACTTCCAACCACTCCTCTCTCCAATACGAAACATTTACATCCCATGTATCCCCTCCATATATGATCTCACCACATTAACCTCCCTATCCTTCATAACCTGACCAACATGGCACCCTATATGCCAACACGGACCTCTTCTGGAAGTGGCAGCAGGACCAATACAAGATGTTCCACATGTAGTTATAGAAAATTGTGCTGGAGGTGTAAGGGCTTAGCATAGCCAATCTTCAACCTCCAACTCATTACGAGGTTGTGACCATCCATCCTCCCTCCTATTAGATGATTAGAAGTTTGCCATTCTAGTCTGATCCTACTTGAGGTTCCTCCTCAATAGGATCTCTCTCCACCACCTATAATCCCGCCAAAGCAATGGACAGACATCCGACTACTACAGATCTAACATGAGATTACATCACAATTAAAATGTTTTTGGATCCCTACGATCCCTCTATGGGATATAAGAAATTATTTTTTTCTCTACATTTTTTTCATTTATCTTTTGTGACATTGTGGTGCTCTCTTTTCCTCTATTGTGCTTATTATTTTTTGTGTGATTGTGTTTTTCCTTTTAGTCTCTCTTCTTCTTTCAATGATTTTATTTCATCACTTTTCAGGTTTTCTTATTTAGTCATAAGGCGACACACACTTTTCTTCTTGAATCCACTCTTCACCTTGGAGGTCTCTCACACACCGATTGATTCCCACTTATTACCAAAAATTTAGAGTAGTTTTTAAGTTCTAATCTTTTTCTTTCATTTGTTTTTCTCACCCCCCTTTCCTGCATACCATTTCCACCCTTATAAACCTTACTACCTTCATAGGGGGCCGTGATCAGTTTTAATTGTGCGAAAGGGGGCCCAGATATGGAACCCCATTTGGTTTTCTGCTAGAAAAATTTACTAGGATGACATGTTTTCTTATGATTTTTCTAAATGTCTATTATAGGTGGCATTGTAATATATCAATTGGATAAAAATTTATTTTAGGGAATTATTTCTAAATATTACTCATATGTCCACATTAAAAACCATGTTTATGATATGAATAAATATTGTAATGATTAAGACGGAACATTTAGTCATTCATTTAGAATGAATTATGTTTAAAAATAACTTTTGTGTTGGAGTAATTTAAATTAATGAACCCATTAAAATGGAATTAAAATAGTGCATAATGAGATGATAGGAATGGTAAAATTTTTTCGGAACTATTGGTTATCACATGGTCTTAATTTCATAAACATAGAAATTGCTCCAAATTTTCATCATATATTGTCATGAAAAATTGTTCCCAATTGAATGTGAGTGTCTCATCCCAATTTTTTTTTGAAATATGAAAAGGCATGAAAAATATTTTTGACGGCCCTTTATCATGTTTCAAAATATGAATGTCAATTAGGGTTTCTAACCAATGAAAGTTGTACCCCTCCAATTGGAGACGGTGAAAGCTATGCCTAACCAATCTAATTGTATTATGAGATTAAAATTGAGGTTGAAAAATTATTCGAATGATGATCTAAAAATTTAGTTTTAATAAATATGATTTTTGAATGAATCGTTCATTTTTTTACTATGTCTGCCTTATTAGATAACTTCACAAATTTGGGAGCCATGAGGTATTAATGCACTAATTTTTAATTATAATTCATTGAACATATATATATATATATATATATTATTGAAGTTAATCATGGAAGAATCTCACGTGGGAGCCTCCACCCTCGGGAGACCATGGATGAATCCCTAGCCTCGCTAAATAATCTAGGATCCATGATGCAAGGTCCTCAACGGATGTCATCACAGGTCATTTTCTTCACGTTGATGCAAAGACCTCCAAGAGAAATGATCCCCAAAAATATGGGCATCAAGGTTTGTTAGCAATTTCATTCTCAATAGAAGAAACACATCATCTCTCTATATATCTTTGTTTTGATCTGGTTGGTAAATTTACAAAACATAAACCCTCTTTATAATTCCTTCTCAAAACCCTCAACAACATAGGATTCACAAATTACCATATCGGATAATTGAAATATTTATATATTATTTTTCGGTTTTCCTCTGATAATGATTACTATTTACTCTAGACTCATTGTTCATGGCCTTTTGTGGGTTCTTACATGAATGTTTTTTAATGGTCTCTAGATTTTAATTTTGATGTTGAACTCTCTATAATTCCCATTTGGATTGGTTTCCCAGGATTACCTCTACATCTCTACAAGAAGAAAGATTTATTTTCCATTGCTGAGCACTTCGGTCATCCTATCATGCTTGACGCTGATACATTGAAACTGTTAGGACCCACAGTTGGTATGATATGCTCTAAAAAAGACATTCCTCAAGTGTTTCAATCACGGTTTTGGATTCAAAAAGCGGATAATGGATTTATAAAAGATATTCTCTTTGAATGTGGTCTAGCCTTTTGTAATAATTATCAACAAATTGATCATTATATAAAGGTATATTAGATGAAAAGGCATCCCCCTCGCACCCTACCACACTTCAAGTTGATTTTCATAGAAAAGGGATGTCCAAAAGTGACCACTACTGCCAAGGTTGATATTCATAATGATAACTCTAAAATTTTGATCTATAAGGATGCTTCCAAACACCAATCTAACAACTTCTGTAATGCTAGAATTCTGCCCAACCCCATGACCCCTAAGGAGAAAAAAATGACCCACATCCCTGAAGATCATGGGGAGAATGACTCTTTGAAATTTGATTATGATTAACCATTACATGATGACCTTGAAAACTCCTTTCAACTAGAATCGGTATTATTAAATTCAAGAGAGAAAAATGGATAAAAATTATAGATTGAACCTGATGGATTCATTAATCTGATTTCCAGAATAAACATTAAAATATAGAGACAATTCTAAATTTGAGAGGATAGTTTTCATGCACTCCTTAGAGTCCATGATGACTGAAAAAAATGATTTACCCACACATCCTGTCCCTAATGAAAATTTTCTTATGTCCTCTGATTCATCTGACTATTCTGACTCAGAAGCTTCCTCAAGTGACAATAATGAAAATGTTGCAAATTATATGGATTCTTATCAGATAGAGCAGATTTTAGACTTCCCAAAAGATATTGATTATTTGTTAGAGGATAAGCAAACAACTAACTTTCATAAATATAAAAATGGTGACATGACTGCTGATAATTATATTGATATCAGAAAAAGTATGTTTTTTAATGTTGACAAGGAATTTAAGAAGGACCCAAACATCAAATTCAAAAATATTATTTGGAAATGAGTTATGGATTTTGGTTTCCTTGAGCTCTATTGGGTCCTCTCTCCATCCATTTTGTAGAATTTTTCCCCACCTTCTTCAGAGGATGACTTTCTTCTCAGTTGATTGGTGTTGTTGTTGTTTTGGTTGGTTCTCCTCACTTACATGTTGGTGCTATTTTCCAAAAAGCTATTGGATCATTTTTTTATCCTTGAGATGTTACCCTCATAAAAAAAGGTAGGCCTGATGTAGTGTCTAGTTGATTTTATTTCTTAATTCAACTGTGTTTAGGATTCATGGGTGAAGGTTTGTCACTAAGTAATGCTCTCTACTGGATTTCTTCTGGATGTTCAGTTTAGAATTAGTATGGGCTTTTTTTAGTTTCCCATCCAATGTTATAACTCCCTAGAATGAATTCTCCCATGTCCGAACCCATTTTTCTCACACATTTTTCTAGTTTCACAGTGTTATGGATGTGTTTGGACTCTCTCTCGAGATATCTGTTCTATGTTTGTGATGGATTTTCCTGGTTGGATACTTCTCTTCGTTGATTGGAGCACATTGGCCTTCTAGTTTCAGACCCACATTTTCATTCATGAAATGAATGGATTATCAATGTAGTTACTACTTTCTAGACTACTTCGTATGATATTTTTTCCCACAAGGCTGAGTATGTTTGTTCAACTGCAGATTTTCATCAGTTTTGTTTCTTTTGAGTGTGTATTGTGTTTTTCAACCCCTGATTCTGGGTATGTTTCTCTTAGATTATTCATTTGAATCCCCATTAAATCCCAGTTTGGTGTAAATTCATATCACCTCGTACTTGTATTGTAACCTTTTTTATTTAATAAATTTCCCTGAGGAATGAGCTGGGTGAACAATTCAAAAAAATATACATTTTATTGATATAATCTCTGACCTTTCTATCTATTTCTTTCGTAATTCCTCTGAAATAATTTCCTAGGAATTTATTTGAGGGAAAACTATAAATCAAGTGTGGGGGAGTTTGATGCACTATTGTGCATATAGAATTTCAACTTATTTTAGTATCTTTAAAATGGTTGTGTGAATGTACATTCATGAATTTTACATGATAAATATAAATTGATTGGTCTTATAGTAATCAAGAATATAAAAGTAAATACATTTCATTATTGGGGTGATTCGAAAGGAAATCATAGGCATTTGATCCCTTTTTTCAATATGTATTCTGTTAATGTGTCACCCCGGCCGAGCAACCCAACCTAAAGGCATGATGACCACAGTTTTTTGAGACATAGACAATGTTCACAGTCTCCACAAGGTTAGTCAAATGATGCGGATTCCATGCAAATAGTGCGCGGTGTGCATTTTATGGAGATAGAAGACGCTGCTCAATCTCCAAAATGCTTCTAAACGATGCTGCCCAACCATGTAACTACGCGAGGTTTAGGAATTTCATTATAGATCCCATGTTCATGGGATTCATATGGTAATGAAAACCGTGTGGCCTAGAAATGTTTCCTATGCGCTATTTCTTTGGTGGACCGAACCATGTGTCGTACCCATGTGGTTGTCAACAGCCCTCTACCTACCCCTATCTACCCTCCTAGCAAACCTATAATCAGTTATTTGGACCCCTAACTACCCTAGGAGAAGTGGGGGATAGAAAATAAGGGATTCAATACATTTGGGATATAAGAGAATCATCAAGAGAATATATTTTTCTGGGGTAGAAAGAGTTTGGAACTCATTCTATGAATGTTTTGGAGATTTACATTTGTAATCATGGGTTTTCTATTTTCAACATATGCTATATTGAATTCCTCATGTATTACATGTTTGATTTTCTTAATTTAATCCATGAGTAGCTAAATTATCCCATGTGTTGGGGTTTTGGAGCAATGTAGGTTCATTGGTTGTTCAATTTTTCAATGTTAGTGTTATTCATCTTCCTCACATAATTCCATTGATAATTTTTTCTTAATTTCACAAGAAACCATGTGTCACACCAAGAATATAGATTCTATGGATCCTTAGGGGAGTTACGACAAGTACACTCATGATGATTAGGTGCACTAATCATCTCGAAATGTATTTTCAAAAATAAAAATTAGTATAAATCAAATTGTAGACCAATTAATTGATTTCTATTGATTTATTCGGAATTCATGGGCTAAGGGGGTTCCAACATGTTAAAATCCTAGAAATTTTAGTTATCATTAACAACACAACACAATAAGAAAATACATTCTCTATGAAAAACATATTTATTCCCAGTACGAAAACATTTTTATCATAAAACAACTAAAATAAAATCAGTTTGAGTTTTTCATTACTAATGAGTTATTCAACTTTGAAATGGTAGAATTTTACCATTTTTATTTTTATGATAATTACCAAAAACAACAAAAAATTATTTTTATAATCTAGTACCTTCACTGAATTGATCACAAATCAAGAGACACAAACACTTAATTATTTTTATGGGTAGATTCCATACATTCACAATACTAGTAATAAGTTTCAGAATAACAATTTGGGTTGCTGAACATAATACTTAGGTTGTAATGACACAAGCTAGAATGAGGCTCTACACTCTACCCCACAATTTATGGGTTAAAAAAAGGTATAGAGTTCTATTCCAATAATGGTTTCATTCGATGAGACCACATGGACCAAGGATTAATGGTGAGTGTATTAAATATGTGATGATGTGTTTATCCCTAGTGAGATAGGGAAATTGACATCTACCCTTATGCATTGAGATTTATTATTATTCCAACACAATTAAATGCACGATGGAATTGAACATTCTATTGAAGATGGTATATGAAATGAAACTAGGAATAATTCATGGAATGACATAATTGATCCTTGATAACTAATTACATAGAATATTTTTTTATGTATTTGTCATTTAGTTTTTTCCATGAATGAAATATATATTCGGACTTGATATTTTAAAGAAATTATTGGTGGTGTCTTACTGAGTTGTACTCAGACACTTCTCAGACCTCTATTGGTTACTCGAGAAAACATCATTCTTGTTAATCAGGACAAGGGAAATATTTTGTGGTTGGAGTGGAGTCTGTAATGGGGATTACACAGATGAGTACCCATACATATATCCATGATTGTTTTGGGGACTCCATTGTTTACCATTATTTTGGGGTTTTCCCACATGAAACTATTTTTCATGAAATAACAAATTTATTATGGGACATGTTTTCTACCTAGTTTCAGGAAATATTTATTATTCATGTTCTTTAGTTATATCATATTATTTTCAATTATTTATATTATTTTATTCTACGGATTACTCTGGTAAATATGGTTTATTCTATCATAATTACTTATTTAGACCCACACTGCTTGTCTGATACCTATGGAATATGGGGAGGTGTGCTTGAGGTCATGTGGTGACCCGATCAGGGGCAACGTTTAGTGGTTCTCAGTTTTTGGATGTTACACCCATTTTAAATAAGGGTGGAGTAGGTATCTCTAGAATGTTAGCAGGCTCCACAATGCAATGTAGGATGTTAATTTTTTGAGGTGTAAAGTATCCATCGCCATGAAATAATAGAACTTGACACAGTTTTAATGTTCATTGGATGAAACCACCATAATACAAGATGTAACACCACAACAAAAGGGTGTGTTATATGGAATGAAATACAATATAAGTTTTATGTATGTGGTGAAAGGATCATCACAATAGTGTGGACCCTCAGTACGAAATGAAATGTTTTGGCATGTGGATGGGAATTGTGACATCGAGTTAGTCCAATAACCATCTTTTATTCTCGAACAGTGTCATATGAAGATGTAGGAACATATATAAAACGATGGTCAAAAAATTTTTCATTCTATTTGAAAAAAAATTATATAGCCTAATCTAAACTTCCACCCTAATTCTAGAATTTATTTACTAAATTTATTCATTGCAAAACATTCAAGGATTTAAATTTCCAAATAACAATAGGGAGGATGTATTATCTTTAACTAATGTGGAGAAGATCTTGAACATAGTACATCCAACCATGATGTATCCCTCACCTTTTTAGAGAATACCTCACTTCATCATTCACTAGAAAAAAACACCACAATGTATCTCATTTCCTTGAAGCATGGCCTATAACACTGTACGATTCTATGGTGTAGTAATACCTTCCACAATGCAGCATACTCATCTGTGGCATCGTCATATGAGATATGGAGTGAAACCTCCTATTTTTGAAATATTACTTCCCAAAAAATAAATTATCATCTAAAAATATCCACAAAACCAGTGACCATTATAGGAACATGAGATCAACTCAAATAAAGTAGTAATAATTGTTTTCATTAAAAAATAATAGATTCTAGGGATTTGCAATATGTCTCCATGATGATATTATACTATAGTTAGAACTAATTGTTTTTTGTATTTAAAAAAACAAAAGTTATATATATTTATATATTTTTTTATTCAAATTTTTACATATTGGTGATAAAATAATTTTTATAAAAAACCATTTGTTGTTATGTATTGATTTATACGTGATTATGTAACATATATTTGGACATCCATTAGGAAAATCATCTTTTATAATATTCCATAAACATTTATTAATTTTATTATTGTGAAGATAGATTCATTTTTTAATTTAAATAATAACTACTGTTAATTTTATATGTTTGGTTCATATATATTATTATAGTTTATTATCGATACTCTATGATAATTTTTTTTCTAATTCCTGTCTTTGATTCAAACATATTTGATTAATTTTGAACATCTCTTAGGGATTTTACATTGATATTTTCTTATATTAAAATACATTGTTTCATTACTATCATATTGTCATCACTATGTTATTATATATATTCTATACTTATTCTTTTAAATAGTATTATTCTATATAATGGTCAAACTACTAAACATGAAAATTCTTTTTAGATTTCATAATGATTTAAAAATTATGATATATGACTTGTTTGACCATTTGTTATTATATATGTTTTGATTGGATGCTTTATATTTCTACTTCATATATTGTTAAATATTAAATGAAAAAACATTCCAATTATCTTAGGTCGGCCATGTGTGAGGGATAAATATTTCATATGGTTTGAAAATATGAATAATGCATTACCATCTTAATTCATAATAGAATTCATTAGATATATTTTTTATATATTTGATTAATTAAAATAATATAAATGATTTTTAAATAGTGTTATATTTTATAATGAGAATTATGTTTCATTTTAAAAAATTATTCAATATATTTTAATTAATTTTTTTAACGAAATCATATTGCTTCAGTTAAATGTATTTAAAACACAATTATTTTTTCAATGAAATAATCAATTTTATAAATATTTATTATGAATATAACTTCTACATATAAAAAATATTTCTATAAA
Source organism: Viscum album (assembly GCA_963277665.1). Classification (NCBI taxonomy): domain Eukaryota; kingdom Viridiplantae; phylum Streptophyta; class Magnoliopsida; order Santalales; family Viscaceae; genus Viscum; species Viscum album. Next base: position 810,947,203 of record OY728161.1, on the reverse strand, counting down.
AATAATGGAATTTTTCATTTATATGATCTATAAATTATTTAGTCAAAGAATATAAGATCTTTTATTATTTAAAAACATGGGATGTTCGATTAATTTTTCATGAAAATTGTGTTTTGTAATTGTGTGGTTGACAAATGTATATAATTTTTAGAATTTAAATATGTAACACCCCAGGTAAATAAAGAATATGACATTTCATATTTATCCATATTTGTGAATAAAATATTTAAATGACTTTAAAGGGGACGCTATGCTCGATGGCGTACCCAACACGCAACAACGAGTTTCTTGGGAATCTTACGTTGCACTCTAATAATAAAATAATATTATTTTAAATGGTAATTAACATGTAGCCATTCTAATGGCAGGAATGGATGGAAATAACTAAAATATGATTATATATGTTTTTAAATGTTTTTACATTTATCCAATAAAGGATATAGGCTTAAAATACGGAAAGAATTCAATTTTAGGCATATATGCCGTAGTTTTCACTAAAGGTTCACTTATCACCTTTTGATGGCGAACCATCATTAAATATAGTTTTGTTCACTCTTATACATTCTATTGGACCAAATAAATCTCTTCTTACGAATCGGGACATCAAAATTTACTTTGTGTAAATATTTGGTATCTTTCCGAAAAAGTTCATTTTTTTAATAGTGTAAAATGTTTTATTTTAATTCAAAACCTCTTTTTAATCTAATTTATTTATATGATTAGATTATCTTTTGAATTGGTTTTAAAGTGAAATTATAAAATATTTTTACCATTAAATCCAATAGTGGTCGTTGGAATCAATTTCACTTTGAAATCGGACTTAAACTAGTGTCAATCTTTTGATACTTATTGTTTCATAAAAACACGCTATTTGTCATGACAGCGAGAATTAATTATTAAATTAATTAATGTGACTTATATGTTTTGAATTTTGTAAAACGGACTTCATTTTTGAATTCAGAATATCAAATATAACATAGGGTGAATTTTTGGGATTTTTCTGAAAAACTTCAATTTTTGATGAATAGTGAAACCACTAAGGGGTACTTATAAAAACTGATTTTCCATTTAAATGAAATTTTGCCATCATTGTGTTTTGATTTTTAAAAATCCGACATACATGGTTGTCATTAAGAAGTAAAATTTGGTTCAATGAGATTATAATAATTTTTTGTGAATAGTAACTTATTCAGTTCTTAATCGCGATTTGTGGTAATTAGTGTAGTTTAGGGTATAAATAATGCTTTCATAATATGAAATAACCTAGACACATGTCCCAAACTTATTGGTTGTGTCATGGACGACCAAGAAAAGCCATGGGTCAACTTGGGGACCCCATGGAGACATTTTGGTTGGGAAATGACATAAATAACTTTTTATTTAATGTAAAAGTAAAATTGACAGAAACATGATATGTTTTACTAAAACAATTTTTAAGTGGAGTTATACAAGTCATATTTTTGATTATAAATATTAATTGGAAAGATAAAAATATTTCCTACATAACAGTATTTTTTTTATAATTTTTAGACATTATATAAATTAAATTATTTATGACATAATAATGATGCAGCGATGATATCATTATTTGATGATTTAAATAAAATGGAAAGATAATGTAAATTCTATGCACTAAACATGTAGAAAACTTATTGGATGAGTGGATTTCGAAGCCTTATCACCTTATACACGAATTATATCAATGTGGGACCTTTTAAAACCGAAACACATTTTCAAATAAATTAATATTTCTTTACTTTCCAAAAGTACCCCTCCTCTCCTCTTATAAAAGGCCCCCACCTCTACCTCATTTAAGACACTCCTCAAGCCTTTGGCTCGGACAACCCCTGCCCATTCACTCTCTCCACATCCCTCTACTCATCCTAGAGGACTCCCTTTTGGCAGAATTCTTTCAAAGGAAGCCTTTAGGCTTAAATCAAAAGGAGTTGCACTTTTAAAGGTAATTCATTCTCTCATGTTTATTAGTTTTATTTTGCTTCTCCAACCCCCTAAACACTTTTTATTTACTTCTTTTGTAACAAAACCAGTATCCTAAAAATACTAGGATGTTTTTATAAGATTTATTCCAGCTACAATCTCACACAACTACATCAAATGGTTAAAGAACATACGGTTTCCGTGGATGGTGAAATTCTGCCTCCCGAAACGATGATTGTTCAATACTCATTTAACACCTTCAAAGGTGGCCATTATGATGTCACAATTTTTATATATGATATATAATATGTTTATGTTTTATTTATGATACTGTATTTTTAATTTCTGTCTTACCTTTATGGCTTCCATTATGGGTATACGCGATATCTTCATTTAAGGAAGTGCGGACTACCGCCCCCTCAAAGTGATTTGATTCGTTAAATACCATATGTGTGATGTATAAAGGATGGAAATATGATATTATATATGATATTATACTGGAATTATAATATACATTTATATCATTATTATTCCATTCTATAAAATACGAAATAGAAATGAAAGTAGCGTTCATGTGTACGTACGTCTTACCGTCTCCATGAACGGTGCATTTCATTTCCTACCTCTAAATGATTATGTAATGTTATAAATGCATGAATGTACTGGATATATATGACATATATGATATCTACATAATGAATAAAATTATGGATATAATAAACATCTGGCCACACTATCAACATGTAATTGTAAGAAGACCACTTTCGACTTAAGAACCAAATATCGGCAAAACAAATATTATTAACTTAAATGATTACATAATGTTTGTGAAATGGTAATAAGTGGTATAAAAGTAATAATGAACTTGAAAAAGGGTTCTTAAGGAATTATAAATTAACTCAAGTTTATTATTCAGGAGATTAAAGAACGATCGAGTCAAGTCGGACCCGTGGTAAGGGATCCTACTCCTCTCTTTCTTTTTAAGTATACAGTTTTATGTCATTCCTTTTAAATCTCATCTTTCTTGTTATTGGGATGATCTTTTATATTAAATTTACTGTAATTTTTTTGTTCATGTGATGAGAGACCCTGTTCTCTCTCATCAATCCATTTTGGGAGTTTTGAGTGGCGCCGTTAGGCTGCCGAACTTTCGTAAGAGATCTAACCTCTCTCTTTCTTTTTAAGTACTCTCCTTTGTGTCACTTCTTCTAAGATCCTATTTGTTATGTTGGGGGATTTTCCTTTATATTACTCTTGCTGTAAATTCTATTGTAATATGATGGGATACTCTATTTGATCTCATCAATCCATTTTGGAAGTTTTAAGTGGCACCGTTAGGCTGCTGAGTTTTCGTAAGGGATTTTTCATCTCACTTTTATTCTCATGAGATTTATGCTACATTTGCCACAAATTCCATTGAGTGGTGTATTTACTGCCCATTATTCTACTCTTTGTGTAATATTCATTCATTTATGAGTATTTACATCAATGATCTATTGTCCTTCTTTCATGGGTTGTATGTTTTGAAAGATACCCAAGTCGGTAAGGGAACCTTTCACCCTCCTCTTTTTTAAATGACTTCTTTTGTTGTGTCTTTTAATTTACATATTGTTATGTTGGGATATGTTCTCATATATCCTTATTTATGTAAATTTGATGTCCAAGTGATGAGATACACTTTTTATCTCTCATCAACTCATGTTGATGTGATGCCGTTAAGCTGTCACGGGAACTTTTTAACCCAATTTCGATTTCTTTGGGTTCAACATGTAGTCATTGAATATGTAATCCATTGAATATGTGTGACTGAAATTTTATTGTTTTACACTTAATATCAACTTATATTGGGTGTATATATATTTGTCACACATATTTTTGAGATTTATTTGTCCTTAATTTAAGGATACCTTCTTTATAAGGGATTTCATCACATTTGACATTTCTATTGAGGGTTCATTGTTGTTATGCACCAATTCACTCTTATATGGTGTATATACTGTCCTTTGGAGTATTATATCATGAATCCTTTTATTCTCATGATATTATAAAGTTCTGACTAAATTTTATTCTTCTATTATTGTATTCAAGTGTCTCTAATTTTGGTAAAACCCCTTTAACCAAAATATCATTTTAAATGTTTTAATTATTTGTTCTTATTAATATCCATGTTTTCAAAATAGTTTTAAGGATTTATTTATATGGATATTAATGGTTTAAAATTTTAAGCTTCAAGGTGGTATGGGACACTTTGATTCAAAAATCTCTTTATCAAATGTTTTAAATGGTTTTGGAAATGGTTTCTTTTTGAATGGATTCATTATTTCAATATACTAAAATGTTATATTGTGATTGAAATGTGGAAATGTTATGTTTCCTTTATGCATGTTTTATGTGATACAATTATGTTATGGTTCTTGGGCAATGTTATGAAAACGGGTGGTTCCGTGATAAACTAAGGGCGGGTGAGCCCGATATAGCTGTCCAATGCATTGGGTAACGCGAAGGAGTGAAACATTAAGGTTTTCCGAAGAGATTTAGGGAATATACTGTGATGGGTATTCCAAACGTAACCAAGAGGGTTACTCCCTACGTAAGAATGTTATGAATGCCTCAAGTTACCTTTATGTCTTATGATTTCTATGATTTATTCATGGTTTGATGAGGTATGATAAAGTGCCTTTGTTTTATGGGTAAAGTATGATTTCATTCTTATGTATATATGAACTCATGTTTCCTTTCCATATTTTTATAACTCTTACTGAGCTTTTTGTGCTCATCCCAATTTTTTGAAATGTTTTTCACAGGTCAAGGGAAAGGTACATGATGTGATGATAGTGTCAAGGATGTGTCAAGAAAGAATCTGTGTTATATTTTAAATATGTTCCCGTTGATTGGAAGAATGAATACTGTCTTTTATGTAACCACTTTGTTTAAATGTGGAATGTAATGCAAGTTTCATGATCTAATTCTCTAGAACTCTAAACCTGAAAAGATCCTCAATGTGTAATCTTGTAATAACTCAAGATTAAGTATGGTTTAAGGCTGGGGCCTTATAGTTGGTATCAAAGGAAGGTTTAGACAACTTTAGAGGTTAGTGTATTCTTTAAGCATAAGTGACATTACCATACTGGTTAGGATTTCAGAAAGAGTCCTACTTTTAGATAAAGTGAATGAGTAAGTGTATCTTAGTGTTTACCTTCCACATTAGTACATGATGGTTTTGTTGATATACTCACACTGACATTTCTATTTTTAGTGAATGGATGGATCTAGCAGGCACCAAAGAGGCAACAGGTTTGAAGGAAACTGTGGTGGTTCTCTGATTAAGATACTAGATAAAATGGAGGATTCAATGAGGAAACTTGTGGTTGTTCTAAACCAAATATCAAGGAGTCATGATCAACCACTTCAACCTTGGTTAGTTCTCTAATGCATCAAGTACGAGATGGCCAATTCGATGTGGAAATTCAGGTAATAATTATTAAGGTAACCATTAGGGTTTATATGATACTTAATTTTTAGGCAATTATGGGTTACTCTATGATATGATGGAAAATGAAAGGAATGAGATAAACTTGAGGTTAAAATATGTTATGATTATTCTTGAAGATTTTATCTCATTTTGGGGAAAGTTTTAAGAATTATATAGTTTTGGAAAAAGGACAACACGCAGACCGTGTGACATCCCGTCGCGTCGGACAAAGCTGCGGGAATCGAACCCACAACCAATGTGCGACTGGTATTTATCACCTACCACTGGACTACGTGAAGTCCCTGGTTAGTTTGACTGATTCATTCTAGTTATATGATTTTATGAATTAAGAGTAAGTTGATTTTGAGTTATTTTTGAAAATGATTAACCTATCATGGAGGATATGTGATTAGGTTAATTACTTTTCAAAACGAGACTTTAGGAGCAACTGATATTGTTTGGAGATAAATGTTACGATTTATCTTGGAAGACTATGTGACTAAATCCTTCAAATATTTGGGTTTCAATCTTATATTGGTTTACTTTGAAGAATTTTATGGACAAATTTGTTTATCGGATTATCCTCGTTGAACTTTGGTTTTTGTTGGACAAATTTTGGAGATTAAGAATAGATTTTCTTTTTATAAATGGTTATCCTTTTATGGATTATCTGATCTTGTACTAGCCTTTTTGGTTTTGGATTTGGTTAAAGTCTAAAGACATGGGAAGTATATAGTTTTATTTTGTGGATTAGGTGATTCTCTAAAAGTTGATTATAGTACTCTTAATGTGAACAAGTCTTCATAAATACTCGTCTTTTGGAGAAAATATGAGTTTGTGTAAGGAATCTAATAAAGGTTGAAAGTCAATATGATAAGTGATTATGTTTACTTATGAATAAATTCCTCAATAAAAAGTAACTTAAAACAAAAATGTTGTCTATTAACTTTTCCTACTGGGGAATCGAAGACCGTTTAACCCATCACAAGTTTGTGATTTTCTCGTTGTTAACTTTCTCCTAAACATGTTTTCTATCACTCTCCATCAGAACATGACCCTTTGTTTTTTCCTCCATGTCCATATTTTCTTAATTGGAATCCTAGTATGGGTTAACTCGGGTGACCTTTGTACTTATCTCTCTTTATTTTAAAGTGTTTGTTTTACCGACTTTTGTTCCGATGTGGGACTTCCAAGGATGTTTCCAAGCGCAATTTTAAAATTTCGAGGACGCAATTCCCAAAAGGGGGGAAGGATGTAACACCCCAGGTAAATAAAGAATATGAAATTTCATATTTATCCATATTTGTGAATAAAATATTTAAATGACTTTAAAGGGGACGCTATGCTCGATGGCGTACCCAACACGCAACAACGAGTTTCTTGGGAATCTTACGTTGCACTCTAATAATAAAATAGTATTATTTTAAATGGTAGTTAACATGTAGCCGTTGTAATGGAGGTAATGGATAGAAATAACTAAAATATGATTATATATGTTTTTAAATGTTTTTACATTTATCCAATAAAGGATAGAGGCTTAAAATACGGAAAGAATTCAATTTTAGGCATATATGCCCTAGTTTTCACTAAAGGTTCACTTATCACCTTTTGATGGCGAACCATCAATAAATATAGTTTTGTTCACTCTTATACATTCTATTAGACCAAATAAAGCTCTTCTTATGAATCGGGACATCAAAATTTACTTTGTGTAAATATTTGGTATCTTTCCGAAAAAGTTCATTTTTTTTTGAATAGTGTAAAATGTTGTATTTTAATTCAAAACCTCTTTTTAATATAATTTATTTATATGATTAGATTATCTTTTGAATTGGTTTTAAAGTGAAATTAGAAAATATTTTTACCATTAAATCCAATAGTGGTGGTTGGAATCAATTTCACTTTGAAATCAGACTTAAACTAGTGTCAATCTTTTGATACTTATTGTTTCATAAAAACACGCTATTTGTCATGACAGCGGGAATTAATTATTAAATTAATTAATGTGACTTATATGTTTTTAATTTTGTAAAACGGACTTCATTTTTTAATTCAGAATATCAAATATATCTTAGGGTGAATTTTTGGGATTTTTCTGAAAAACTTCAATTTTTGTTGAATAGTGAAACCACTAAGTGGTACTTATAAAAACTGATTTTTCGTTTAAATGAAATTTTGCCATCATTGTGTTTTGATTTTTAAAAATCCGACATACATGTTTGTCATTAAGAAGTAAAATGTGGTTCAATGAGATTATAATAATTTTTTTTGTGAATAGTGACTTATTAAGTTCTTAATCGCGATTAGTGGTAATTAGTGTAGTTTAGGGTATAAATAATGCTTTAATAATATGAAATTACCTAGACACATGTCCCAACCTTATTGGTTGTGTCATGGCCGACCAAGACAAGCCATGGGTCAACTTGGGGACCCCATGGAGACATTTTGGTTGGGAAATGACATAAATAACTTTTTATTTAATGTAAAAGTAAAATTGACACAAACATAATATGTTTTACTAAAACAATTTTTAAGTGAGGTTATACAAGTCATATTTTTTATTATAAATATTAATTGGAAAGATAAAAAGATTTCCTACATAATAGTATTTTTTTTATAATTTTTAGACATTAAATAAAGTAAATTATTTATGACATAATAATGATGCAGCGATGATATCATTATTTGACGATTTAAATAAAATGGAATGATAATGTAACATCTATGAACTACACATGTACAAAACTTATTGGATGAGTGGATTTCGAAGACTTATCACCTTATACACGAATTCTATCAATGTGGGACCTTTTAAAACCGAAACACATTTTCAAATAAAGTAATATTTCTTTACTTTCCAAAAGTACCCCTCCTCTCCTCTTATAAAAGGCCCCCACCTCTACCTCATTTAAGACACTCCTCAATCCTTTGGCTCGGACAAACCCTGCCCATTTACTTTCTCCACATCCCTATCCTCATTGTAGAGGACTCCCTTTGGGAATAATCTATTCAAAGGAATCCTTTAGGCTTAAATCAAAAGGAGTGACACTTTTAAAGGTAATTCATTCTCTCATGTTCATTTGTTTTATTTTGCTTCTCCAACCCCTTAAACTCTTTTTATTTACTTCTTTTGTAACAACACCAGTATACGCAATATACTAGGATGTTGTTATAAGATTTATTTGAGCTACACTCTCACACAACTACATCAAATGGTTAAAGAACATACTGTTTCCGTGGATGGTGAAATTCTGCCTCCCGAAACGATGATTGTTCAATACTCATTTAACACCTTCAAAGGTGGCCATTATGATGTCACTATTTTTATATATGATATATAATATGTTTATGTTTTATTTATGCTGCGGTATTTTTCATTTTTGTCTTACCTTTATTGCTTCCATTATGGGTATACGCGATATCTTCATTTATGGAAGTGCGGACTACCGCCCCCTCAAAGTGATTTGATTCGTTAAATACCATATGTGGGATGTATAAAGGATGGAAATATGATATTATATATGATATTATACTGGAATTATAATATACCTTTATATCATTATTATTCCATTCTATAAAATACGAAATAGAAATGAAAGTAGCGTTCATGCGTACGTACGGCTTACCGTCTCCATGAACGGTGCATTTCATTTCCTACCTCTAAATGATTATGTAATGTTATAAATGCATGCATGTACTGGATATATATGACATATATGATATCTACATAATGAATAAAATTCTGGATATAATAAACATTTGGCCACACGATCAACATGTAATTTTAAGAAGACCACTTTCGACTTAAGAACCAAATATCAGCAAAACAAATATTATTAACTTAAATGATTACATAATGTTTGTGACATGGTAATAAGTGGTATAAAAGTAATAATGAACTTGAAAAAGGGTTCTTAAGGAATTATAAATTAACTCAAGTTTATTATTCAGGAGATTAAATAACGATCGAGTCAAGTCAGACCTGAGGTAAGGGATCCTACTCCTCTCATTCTTTTTAAGTATACACTTTTATGTCATTTCTTTTAAAGCTCATCTTTCTTGTTATTGGGATGATCTTTTATATTACATTTACTGTAATTTTTATGTTCATGTGATGAGAGACCCTATTCTATCTCATCAATCCATTTTGGGAGTTTTGAGTGGCACCGTTAGGCTGCCGAACTTTCGTAAGAGATCTAACCTCTCTCTTTCTTTTTAAGTACTCTCCTTTGTGTCACTTCTTCTAAGCTCCTATTTGTTATGTTGGGGGATTTTATTTTATATTCCTCTTGATGTAAATTCTATTGTAATATTATGGGATACTCTATTTTATCTCATCAATCCATTTTGGATGTTTTAAGTGGCGTCGTTAGGCTGCTGAGTTTTCGTAAGGGATTTTTCATCTCACTTTTATTCTCGTGAGATTTATGCTACATTTGCCACAAATTCCATTGAGTGGTGTATGTACTACCCATTATTCTACTCTTTGTGTAATATTCATTAATTTATGAGTATTTACATCAATGATCTATTGTCCTTCTTTCATGGGGTGTATGTTTTGAAAGATACCCAAGTCGGTAAGGGAACCTTTCACCCTCCTCTTTTTTAAAAGACTTCTTTTGTTGGGTCTTTTAATTTACATGTTGTTCTGTTGGGATATGTTCTAATATATCCTTATTGATGTAAATTTGATGTCCAAGTGATGAGATAAACTTTTTATCTCTAATCAACTCATGTTGATGTGATGCCGTTAGGCTGTCAAGGGAACTTTTTAACCCAATTTTGATTTCTTTGGGTTCAACATGTAGTCATTGAATATGTCATCCATTGAATATGTGTGACTGAAAATTTATTGTTTTACACTTAATATCCACTTATATTGGGTGTATATATATTTGTCACACATATGTTTGAGATTTATTTGTCCTTAATTTAAGGATACCTTCTTTATAAGGGATTTCATCACATTTGACATTTCTACTGAGGGTTCATTGTTGTTATGCACCAATTCACTCTTATATGGTGTATATACTGTCCTTTGGAGTATTATATCATGAATCCTTTTATTCTCATGATATTATAAAGTTCTGACTAAATGTTATTCCTCGATTATTGTATTCAAGTGTCTCTAATTTTGGTAAAACCCCTTTAACCAAAATATCGTTTTAAATGTTTCAATTATTTGTTCTTATTAATATCCATGTTTTCAAAATAGTTTTAAGGATTTATTTATATGGATATTAATGGTTTAAAATTTTAAGCTTCAAGGTGGTATGGGACACTTTGATTCAAAAATCTCTTTATCAAATTATTTAAATGGTTTTGGAAATGGTTTCTTTTTGAATGGATTCATTATTTCAATATAATAAAATGTTATATTGTGATTGAAATGTGGAAATGTTATGTTTCCTTTATGCATGTTTTATGTGATACAATTATGTTATGGTTCATGGGCATTGTTATGAAAACGGGTGGTTCCGTGATAAACTAAGGGTGGGTGAGCCCGATATAGCTCTCCAATGCATTGGGTAATGCGAAGGAGTGAAACGTTAAGGTTTCTCCGAAGAGATTTAGGGAATATACTGTGATGGGTATTCCAAACGTAACCAAGAGGGTTACTCCCTACGTAAGAATGTTATGAATGCCTCAAGTTACCTTTATGTCTTATGATTTCTATGATTTATTCATGGTTTGATGAGGTATGTTAAAGTGACTTTGTTTTATGGGTAAAGTATGATTTCATTCTTATGTATATATGAACTCATGTTTCCTTTCCATATTTTTATAACTCTTACTGAGCTTTTTGTGCTCATCCCAAGTTTTTGAAATGTTTTTCACAGGTCAAGGGAAAGGTAAATAATGTGATGATAGTGTCAAGGATGTGTCAAGAAAGAATCCGTGTTATTTTTTAATTATGTTCCCGTTGATGGGAAGAATGAATACTGTCTTTTATGTAAACACTTTGTTTAAATGTGGAATGTAATGCAAGTTTCCTGATCTAATTCTCTAAAACTCTAGACCTGAAAAGATCCTCAATGTGTAATCTTGTAATAACTCAAGATTAAGTAAGGTTTAAGGCTGGGGCCTTATAAAATATTTATTATATTTTTAAATTGAAAAAGGTTTTATAATATAGTTTAATGAAATATAACTCTTTCACTCATATAAATTGAAATGGTTGGTTAGGAATATATAGTTTATTATAATGCTATTTTTTGGAATTCCAATAGAATTAGGTTGGATGGTTGATTGTATTTAGAGGGTAATAATGTTAATGATAATTAATATTGTATTTTTGTTAAATATCTTTTTACTTCATTATTTTGATATTAAGAGAATCAATTCAAAATCAGAGGATTTAGGGTTGAAGTAATATATTTGAGGTTTGTTTCATTTAGCTATTGATTTTTTTCTGATGGTTATGGATATAGATTCTTGTTTTTTATTTTATTTTTTTATTGAGGTGTTTGAATTAAAAAAAGATCACATTATTTGGGTTGTTATTTGATGTTCATTTGTGATAATTTTGGGGATGGGGTTAAATAAAATAAAAATATTTCTTAATAATGGTTATATTTTCTTATATAATGAGAAATTGGATGTTGTGAATTATGGGTTTTTTATGCATTGGTTTATAAACATGAGACATATGTGCAGGGACCAATTTCCATGATATTAATTATCAGATAAATAGAAATATTTTAATTACTATTGGTGTCAACGTTTCATTAGTATATTATTTCAGCTATGATTATTTCCTTAGCCAAAACCATCATTGATTGGGATATCTTGTCCATGGTACACATCCATTAGTAAATAAAATCCTAAAATTGTTATTTATTTTTCAAAAATGGTTTACAAGATGAGTTTTAGTTCAATTAATTGCATCGATGAAATGATAGAGATGTATCATAGATTGGGACATTGAGGCCTAGTTTAGTAGGTTTGTGTAAGTTATTTCACAAACAATGAATTGTGGTTTTTATTAAGTACATAATACCATTATATGGTAATTTATATGATTTTATATTTATTAAAATAATGGGTTTTCCATATACAAAAAATTGATTGGAAAAGTATTGTTTTTAAAATAATCAATTTTACAGATTATCTCATTTACATCCATAATCATCCGCTTAAATGTTTTTTTAAATATGCCTTGAATTATTAAATATATTCTATAATTGAAAATTGATTTTGAAATTTTGTTTATACCAGGATTTTTTTTAAGTCCATAAATATCGGTAAGATTTTAATTGGGGAACATGAACCTCTTTCTGAAAAATTATGGATATTATATAGTATTACAGCCCTAGAAATATGTTATTAGATATTGGTGTTATTAAAATATCTACAACCCATACTAAATAGACTAAAAAGTAATTTTGTTCATTTTAATTTGGATAGAATAATTATCAGCAAATTTCATCTTCTATAATTGGTTCCCTCAAAGTATTTCATAGATATTGAGTGGGAAAACATATTTGGTTCTATATGATTATAATAAACATGTTTCATTGAATAATTTTTGTATTTAGATATTTTATATTTATACTGATTAAAGTATTTCATGTATTCAATGGTTGTTTATATTATAGATTGTATTTTATTTTTTATTTTTTATTTTCATGACAAGAAATACTATTTCAATAGATTTTAGTCTTATGATATAGTGTTCAAATATTCTCTATGATTGACGATTCAAGATTTATATTTATTGAGGTGCATGATCATTTCCATGACTATTGTAATATAAATATATTCATATATTATATTATTATAAACTATTTTTTTAATATTAATCAATTATTTTCGAAAAATTACATCTCATGGGATTGGTTATTGAGCCCATTATATGTATTCGTATTCCAAAATTCCATATGCAATGGAAAGGGAGAGAATCTTATATACATATTTCCCTATCTATGCAATGGTATTATGTCTTGGATATAGAAATTCAATACCAATCCTAAATGATCTAGACGATTTCCCTTCCATTATTTTTACAAAGATAATTAGATTTAAGAATATAGATGAGATTGGGTAATAAACCACTTTGAAAAAATAACAAAATAATTGTGTTATATTATTAGTTTTGGTTTTTATATTTTCTCAATTACTAGTAAACTTATTTCTCATGATTTATTATTTTGACAGATTAATTAATATTTAAAAAAATTTGACATGTTATTGAACACACACATTTTCAAATTCTTATCAAGTCAATGTTTTTGTTTCTATAATATGTATTCTATTCTCAAAACTTACAAAGATATCAAAATTGATGTGATATAATTAGCTTGATTATTTCATGCTACTCAACTGAACACTAGATTCTATAAAATACCTTGGTCATGTTCCTCATCATTCTCATGTGTGATGGATTGACTCAAACCTAATAAATAGATATTTCAGTGGTGTTAAATAGTTATTGAAGTCTCAATTTCTAGTATTCATTTGATGGAACATGTCTAGCATTAGGATTGTATATCACTATTATCATAGGATTTTGAGAATGAGATATCACAAAAAATGAGTTGATTTTTATGCATGAATACAATGGATTATTATTTATTACCATTATTGATGAGCATTTTTTACCAATTTAGTTTATTATTTATTAGAATGTTTGACCATATGGAAATATCATGAATGATTTTTAAGATAATGTAATTATGAATTATGTTAAAAAATATTATATTAAATCCACCCCAATGTTTTATACAAAGAACCATGGGAATAATTATATATCAATTGTATGAGGGATAAATCCTAGTGAAATATATCATGTGGTCCAGGTTCTATTATACAATTTGAGTCTTGAAAATTTCTTTGGAATGGTGGGGTGGGGGTTAGTGTATAAATTTTTTTTAAAAAAAACTTTTTAAATAAAATATTCTTAATTGTTAGAATAATCATAAATTTTTCACATATCATCCATACATTTCATGTTGATCATTAAAAAAATATAATAGAAATCATAAATAACACAGAAGATAATCATGGTTTAATCAAATATAATATATCCAAGAAGCATTCACACAAGATGTTTTTTCTGCCCAAATTATTCACAATATAACTGTCTTTTCAATTATTAAAAAAATTAAAGATTAATCAAATATAATTACTTTTCCTATTTTTCTATAGTGTTTTTAATTATGAATCATATATACTCTCTATCTCCCTCTTTCCACGATCTATTTTATCAATAATATCAAAATTTCATCACGGCCCATAAAAATATATTCCATTTCAGAATCATCATTAATCTATAATGATTTCTTTTTTATTAAAAAATTGATAAAAATTAATATCATCTGAATATATATAAATATTCTTGAATAATATATGATTAAAAAATATGGGACAAAACATCTCTCTTCTTCTAGTTTATTATTTTAAATTATCTCAATATCACATAATCTTTATTACTAATCATTAATGATTTTTATGTATTTAATTATGAAGAATAGTTTAATGAAAATTTTAAAAAATAAACACCAAGACTGTTTCATATATCCTATCTAAACTATTGCAATAAATATCAAAAAATAAATCTCAATATTTAAAAAATCATGTGCTCCAATAATCATTAAATTTCATTAACTTCCCTATCATATCATAATTGAGTTTTCCCATTTATATTTCCTATAAAAAATCATATAAATATTTTAATTTTTTCATGGAATTAAAATAAATAACATTCTATAGTAATATTTTTCCTATTAATTTGAATAATATTTCTCTTATGAAAGAATTGAAAATATCAGCTGGCCATAATAAAAAATAAAGGTTCCAATTTTTGAAAATTTTAAAAATATTTATCTAGTATTATGAAGTATTTGAAATATAATATTTACTATTATGAAATAATTGTTCTATATCACTAACACATACAAATCATGTTTAAATAAGTTTTCATTCATACCCCCACTGATTTTTCCATGTATATAGTATTTTTCCTCAATTAATAGTTTACCAAAAAACATAAAATATCATACATATCTAGTATATTTATATTCAATATATCAATGATACTTCATCATTCATTGTAATGTATTCATACATATAAAAAACTCCCAAAATATTCACAACTATTTAACCCACTAAAACATAATATATGATATAAATAAAATAAAAAAACCCAATTAACTCTATTTATTCAAAAAATTTATTCGTATTTGTTCTTAATAGATTCACAATTATTTATTAACAATAAATAAAAAATAATAGAATATGTTAGGTTTTATTGAATCCATAAATATATTATTATAATTTCCATATGACAAAATCATTCATTTAATCTTAAATTTATTTTTTCATAATGTATCTATTCCTTAATAAAATTGTAAAAAGAAAAAAAAATCAATTAAAATTAACATAACAAATTATTATGAAATCAATATTTGGAATAGATATATTGTATTCATTATTTCATATCTCTTATATAATTATATATAAATTAAGTATTTGAAATTATATAAAATTATAAAATTGGTTTTGTAACATGCTATGATTTTTAATAACACCTTGTTCAATAGAATATCAAACATGAAACACTGTGTTTAAATGAACCATGACATAGTATTAAAAAAAATTAATTAAACATGACCAATATAACCTTTCAAATTAATTATCAAGTAATAAAAGTATTAAATAATTAGTGAAATATATATCATGGATGTTTCACCCCCGATTTGAGGTATTTAGACTTTGTTTATAAATTTATAAGTTTCTAAAGTGCATGGGATTAGTTGGGATGAGGTTGGGAGAGTTTGGAAAGGTTCTCAGTAATTTTAGAGACTTTTATAAGGGCGCATGATTTGGGCATGGTTAGGGGAAACCATATGGATTCTCCCAGAGGCCATGTAGGGGGTGACATTAACCATCACACGTCCTACACACGGTTTGTCAAATGGTGGAATGAAACTATGCAGAACCCATTTTTAAATGTAGTGGATTATGCACGGCTAGCGCACTTTTTTCCAAACAGTGCAGGATAACTGTGTGGACACATAGAGGAAGATTTTTAAAATGTGGGATCCCATAGGCTTCATTTATTTCACTCAAATACCTATCCCACTCAATCCTTACTTGGTATTTTTGGTTCTCAAAGAATGAAGGTATATCCCACTCGTTTTGGAAGAAAATTGAAGGGGTTTTCTGGTGTAATGAAGGCAGTTCCTCTCGATTAAGTCATCTGTCGTTGTTCATTGTGGGGTCCCCTAGATCCACATATCCCTCTATCTTAGGGTTTTAGATCTACATCAGTTGAATGTAGATCAAGGTTTATGGTTGCCTTTGGTGTATATTTTATGGCATGGGTCTGTTTTGGAAGGGAATCTAGAGATGTTTTAGGAGTGTGTTTCTACATTTGAGGTGTCATTGCTTGTTGGTCGATTTCGCCTGAAACCTAAATGTAGGTGGATTCTCTCTCGACACTTATTTGATAGAACATGAATCTTGTTTGTAATTAATTTGTGTTTTATAAAATTAATTGTGTTGTTGATGTGTGAAATTGGTTGGAAATCCCTTGGTGATGGATTGGGGATTTTTGGGAAAAGGGGTCCTGTGGTGAAATACTTTGGTTGTGATTTTAAAATGGTATTTTAAAATGATTTTCATAGATGTTTTTATTAAGATGATTTGAGAAAATGGGGTTGCAGTAGAAATCGATAAATTTATTCAAATGGGAATTGGCGTGTAAATTGGTTAAAGTGTGTTTTCAATAAATGTTTTATTTATTGAATTGGATTTACATGTAATAAAAATGGGGAATTGCATAATGGTCTGGCCTTGGTGGGTCATATAATTTGTTATGGATTGTTTAAAACATTGTTTGAAAGTTGGTGGGATGTTCCACATTAATATGGGGATTCTTAGTGGATGGAAAGGCCACCATCGAATGATAAGTGGGTGGGGAGTACCACTAGTAGAAATGGGTGAACAGGTTGGACGAAAGCTCAACTATTTTGGTTTCCTTATTGTGCATTGAATTTCAATATGGAAGTTATTGTGCTAATTTTTAATTGATGAAATGTGTTCTGGCATGATTTTTTGGTTTTCCCTTAGTTTCTTTGTTTGGGTGGGTTAGCATGGGATGAGTCTTTTTTCTTATGATAATGGTTTCACTTGTGATTATTTTATATAAAATGCTTTATATAAATTTTCTAATGGTATTATCCTAGTGACGTGTATAGGGAAGTGATTTGGGGAAATCCTATTGAGTATTAGTACTCACCCATTGCATTTTCACATGGGTGCTTTTGCAGATTTCATATTCTGGGACACAGGTAAAATTAAATCATCTCATTGCTAGTGTTTTATGGTGATTCTTGGGAGATGTGTTGGTGCTTGGAGCATGGAGCTTGGTGTGGACTTCTGGACCGTGTCTTGGTTTTTTTGGGGTCTCTTGTTTTGTCTTCCACATAATACTCTGATTTTGTGTTGGGTTATTTTGGTCTCGTTTTTTATTATGGAACAACGAGGTTTTATTTTGGTAATACATTCTAGACTGTTTTATTGAAATGCATCATTTTTTCCTTGTGAGTGGATGGTTTGGTTTGTTTTGTCTTAAGGGAAAATTGTTCCCTAATTTGTTCTCAAAGCCCTCGTCATTTATTACTAGCCTTTGGGGGCATTGGGAATGTCACATAAGTCCAAGTAGCATTCCACCCCCCCCCCTCAAGCTAATGGGATGGTTCGGGATGTTACAAGTTGTATAATTTTGTTCGATCCATGGATTTGAAGTGAGAGCAGTTATTCGATCCTTGGTGATGATCATTAGTCTTGGTGTTGACATTCGTTCTTGGTATATACCTTTAGTCGGGATGGTAGCATGGTGTAGGATTATTGGAACATAGAATATATATCATAAAAGGACATATCTAACCATTTTATGTAAAAAATAATTCTTCCAGGGAGTTGGGTACAAAAGTGTTTAGAGATAATTATAGGCATAGGATATCTCCTTGTCATGGGTGTATCCAATGACCTAAGCATGACATGCATAGTAGAAATCACATCCCACTAGGATGAATATTTCATTAGGTTATAATGAATAATGGTGTGATATAAATGTGTTGTTTTTGAAAATATGTATTGGGTTTAAAAACAGAAGGATTTGAATCACCGAAACTTGTGGTATTCTGAAAATGGGTTGATTTTCAGAACATGGTATATTTTTCAAAATAGTGAAACATGGGAAATGTGAACTTGTGTAAATACTTGTTGTAATAGATATAGTGTAATTGAATTGGATGTTATGAATCATGTTATGATAACATATATGAAATCATGGTTGCTTTTATGTTGTTAGAAATGGCACCAATTAAGCGTTGTGGAGACCAACCAGATAAAGATGTTGTAAATCTAGTTGAACCTGAGACTATGTTGAACCAGCAGCCTGTGTAGAGTATAGTGAATTCATTCCAAGACGTAGGATGTATGAATAAAGTGGATGAACCAAGGATTGAGGATCCTACATTTCATTTTCATAGTAATAATACACCCATCTTTTGGGGTGTTTCAAAGCCAAAGATGGTAGATGAATGGTTCAATAGAATAAACAATATCTTCAGATTCATGGGAACACTGGAAGATTAGAAAGTGATGTTTTCCATGTATATGTTGGAAGATCTTTCTCTTCAGTGGTGGGAGTTGGTAGTCGAAGATGGAACTAGCCAAGGTATGTCATGGGATGGTTTTGAGGAATTGTATGACAAACAATTATTCCGACGTATATTTTTAAATCAGCCCACAATGGATTTATTATGT
The DNA here is from genome assembly GCA_963277665.1 of Viscum album. NCBI lineage: Eukaryota > Viridiplantae > Streptophyta > Magnoliopsida > Santalales > Viscaceae > Viscum > Viscum album. The sequence continues at coordinate 810,928,017 of OY728161.1, read as the reverse complement.
TTAGAATATGAGAACCTCTTAGTAACGGCATATCTTGATATGTTTATGAATTTATTGAGGTTTTCACCTAAGGTGGTGGGTTGAACATCGTTGAAATCTTGTATCATCGAAGTTGGTTTGGGGAAGTACATTTGGTCGAAGATATCAGTTCTATGTATAGATGATTATAGGGAGATTGTAAATAAATCCTTGGTGGTTGAAAGGGATCTTTTTGCTGCTATGAGCAGAGGAAGTGTATTAGTACCTAAGGGGAAAAGTAGGAACTTGAACACTGCGTTCAAGAGAATGCAGGAGACTTATTTCTACAGTGAGAGTATGGCTCAGAATCCAACTATAGTATTAGATAATCTTCTTCCAAAGCCTCAAAGTATGTCGGGATATTTTCAGTGTGGTTCTACGATCCACTTCAAGAGGAATTTTACGGCCCAACCTGAAGCATTTCATAATTGTAAGAAGATGGGGCATCTATATAGTTATTTCCTGAATTCTCAATGGTCGGGTTTCCATGAAACACTTCAAGGGTCGCATGGGTCTTATACCTTAATGGGACGGGGGCAGTAGCATACCCCTCGGCAGCAGAGTGTAGTGGGATATGTTGATTCTCGAAATACCACGACACCTCAAAAAGGCAATAAAGTGGAGAGAATTGGAAGAAAACAGTTGTTTGTAGATGAGAAGGTTCTGGTGGATGATCAGTCGGGACCATCCACGGTGCGAGGTACAGTTATTTTAAATTCCACGTTGATTCATGATTTGATTGATATGTGTGCTTCACATTCTTTTAATTCTTCTCGCACTGTCTATTTTTTGGGATTACATTTGGAAATGATTCATTATCTTTTGAAACTAAAAAATCATCTGGGTCAAAGAGATTGCCGAGCCATCCATGTCGAGGTTTCTATTTAGTTGTGGTGGGAATTGAATTGATGTGGGACTTTTCAGTTCTTGAGATGGATGTGTGTGATATAATTCTTATAATGGATTGGTTGAAAATGTATTATTAATTCCTTGACTGTTATGCATGAAAGATTAGTTTTGTGATGGGGGATGGCATGAGAAATGTCTTCAGGGGAAAGAAGAATGAGATGCAGGGTGCAAAAGGCATGTTGGTACCAGTGGTTGGAAAGATATCATACCGGTTAGCAGATATTTAATTCTCAGCAGTGTATGGTATTTAAAAGAGTGTTCTTCCAGTAGATGTGGATTAGTTTATGGACGAATTTTCCAAAAAAAATCTCAGGATTTCCACCCGTGAGGGATGTGGAGTTTATGATTGATCTCATTTTGGTTACTAGTCCTTTCTCATTTCTATCTTACCGAATGACACCAGTAGAATTGTGGGAATTAAAGGTGTTGTAGGAAGAGTTAGAAAAATAAGGGTTCATCCCACCTAGAATGCCTCCTTGGGAAGAACTATGATTGATAGATTGATAAAAAGGCATTTGGAAACTGGCTACAATGTGTTCATTATCGTAGACATAATCAGGTTACGATAATAAACTGATGTCCACTTGCAGACATTTATGAATTGTTTTACCAGTTGTGGGGTGCTCAGTGGATATCTAAGATTGACTTATAATCATAGAATTATCAAATGCAGGTGCCGAAGGAGGATATTCCTACATAAACTTTCATAAGTACATAACCCCAGTATGAGTATGTAGTTAATTCCATTGGTCTAACAAATACACCAGTGGTGTTCATAAAATTAATTAATCAGATATTATAGAGATATATGGATGGTTTTGTGGAGGTATTTATTGATGACATACTGTTTTGTTCGAGGAAAAGGGTAGAGTATGAGTAGCACTTGTCGATCGTATTGGTGATCTTGAGGGATCATCAGTTGTATGCCAAATAGTCAAAGTGTGACATTGGGATATAGGAGGTTCATTTCCATGGCCATCTTATTTCTGATAGGGGTGTTTTTTTGATTCAGAAAATATAGAGGAATTTATCTCTAGCCGACCACCAAATAAAATTTTCAAGATACAGAGATTCCTTGGTATATTTTGGTTTTATCAACGTTTTGTTCGTGATTTCTCATGATTGGATTCACCGATGACCACCGTGATAGGGAATAATGTTCCATTTAAATATGATGAGAAATGTTAGAAATGTTTTGAAGAGCTGAAGGGTCACCTTAGATCAGCACCGATATTGGATTTTCTAGATCTAGGGAAAGAGTACATGGTGTATTGTGATGCAACGAGATCAGGGGTGGGGTTTGTTCTAGTCCCATGGGATCATGTGGTTTCATGTGGATCACTGAAGTTGAGGTTTCATGATAGTTACTTCCCAACACATGATTTTGAGTTTCCAAAATTGGGTAATTCCTTAAAAATGTGGCGTCATTATCTCCACGGTGAAAAATTTACTATGTTTACCGACAATAAGAGATTAAAGAATATCGTCTCACAAAGTTATTTGAACATGAGAAAAAATAGATAGATGGAATATCTCTAGATGTTTTCTTTCGACTTAATTTACACACCAAGTAATTGAAATTTTTTAGTGGATGCATTAAGTAGGAAATCATATGCTCAAGTGGTGAAGCCGGAATCAAAGCAATGGTAGTAGATGTTGGTCATAGCCGACATGCGGTTGGAATGTGAGGACTAGGGTGACAGAGCAATCTTCTTTCTAGTTTAGTTGGTTCCTAAAATATCTTGTTTGGTTAAAGAGGTAGAGGCATATAATTACAAGTGTATGGTGATGAGGTCGAAACTCAAAGGTGGAGAGACACTTGGGAACTGGGAACTTAATGGGAAATTAGTTTTGTGTTTTCAGAATAAAATGCAATAACCAGTGGATTATCGGGAAGAACTTCTCGGGGAATATTGTCATTACAAGTGGGCTATAAATACTAAAATTTAGAAAATAAATAAGTAATTTAAGTCTCATATTTGGTGGTTAGGTATTAAAAGGGATGTGTTCGAGTTTGTTTCAAGATGCTGGATTTATCGACAGTCAAGGAAGATCATCAGCGGCTAGCATGCATGTTGAGTCATTACCTATCCCATTGTGGAAATGGGAGTAGATTGCAATTGATTTTTTGATGGGTCTCTGAAGAATGGTCAGGAAGCACGATGCCATATGGATGACAGTGGATCAGCATAGAAATTCTTCCCATTTTATCTCGATTCGTGAATCTCATACAGTGGAGGATATGTCTAAAATCTATAGTCGGGAGGTTTTAAAGAAGAATGGGGTTCTAGTTTTGATTTAATTAGATAGAGATATATGGTTCACATCTCTTTATTGTAAATTTTTGTTGAACGACCTTGGGATAGAGCTGACTATGAGAATGATATATCATCCTCAGAAGGATGAAAAATCCAAGAGGACGGTACAAAAATTGGAGGATATGTTAAGGGATTGTGTGACAGAGATTGCTGCTTTATGAGAGGATCCCTTACCATTGGTGGAGTTATTATATAATAATAATTATCAGGATTCGATACATATAGATATTTTTTAGGAATTAAATGGGCATTTGTGTCATTCTCCACTATGTTTGGTGGAAACAGGCAAGACATCAATGATCAGACTGAGCCTTGTCCAAGTTATTACGGAGAAGATATAGTTCATTGGAATGGGGATGGGTATGGATAAATGTCATTAGAAATATTATTCATATCATCATCGATGACGATTGTCATTTGAGGTTGTTGATCATTTTTTTCCAAGAGTCTCTCTAAGGTTGGGACATTGTCAGTTTAATAAGCTGGATAAGTTACCCTTGTGGTATATTAGGCTTTTTGAGGTACATCATAGGATTGGAGAGGTGTCTTATCATTTTTTTCCACAACTATTTAGTGTCGTGCACAATGTGTTTCATGTGTTGCAGTTGAAAAAGTATCAAACATATCATGACCATGTGATTCATTAGAATCCTAATGATCTACAACCGGATGCTTCCTTGGTGCATGTGCCCGTGCAGATTTTAGATGGGAAATAGAAAGAATTTTAGGTAAAATATTCAACTTATTTTGTGTTTTTTGGAAGAATGGTCATATTAAATAGGAGACTTTGGAGTGGTAGAAAGAGATGGTCAAGCAATGTATCAAGCTCTTTCAGCAAATAAATGGTTTCTGACTTTATAAGGATGAGATGTTCAATTATGGGGAGAATTTAGAATCCCTGGATTGAGTTATATAGCCTTTTTGGGCCTTTTTATGTGCTTAATGTGCATGGTATGATTTGGGATGAAGTTAGGAGTGTTTGTAATGGTTTTTAATAAGTTTTGAGGCTTTTCTAAGGGTGCACAGTTTGAGCATGGTTAGGGGAAACCGTGTATATTCTCTAGGAAACCATGTAGGGGGAGATAGTAGCCTTTGCAAGGACATCACACAATTTTTCAAAACGTGTGAGGAAACTATCTAGACCCCCTATCTCAACACAGTGTCTTGCACACGATTAGTGCACGATTTTAAAACCATGGGGGATAACCATGCATCCACTTAAAGAAATCATTTTTAAATTCTCAAATTACCTATTTCACTTGAGTTCCTCTCCCAATAGATCCTCACTCATAATTTGGGGTTCTCAAATGTTGTAGGTTCTCTACAACTCATTTTGGAAGAAAAAAAGTTGTTTCTTTGTTTATTGAAGGTAGTTCTTCTCGAGTAAGTCTTATCTCGTGGTTCATTGTTGTTTCATATAGATCCACATCTCCCTCCCTCCCTCTCTCTCTCTCTCTAGATATAAATATGTTTCATGTATATATAGGGTTGGGATTCCATTGGGTGTTGATTTTAAGTCTTTTGGATGACAGGGAAGGGGATATAGAGCAGTTTTGGTGGAGCGTTCGTAGGATTTGAGGTGTGATTGATTGTGGGTCGATTTCACCGGAACCCTAAATTTAGGTTGTTTCTCTCTCGACTCCACTTTGATAGAACTTGATGCTTGGTTAAAAATAGTTTGTGTTTAATAAAATTAATTGTTTTGTTTAGTTAATAAATAGGTTGGAAATCCCTTGGTGATGGTTTGGGGGGTTTCAGGAAAAGAGGTTTAGTGGTGAAATGTTGTTGTTGTGATTTTAAAATTTGATTTTAAAATTTGAAGATTTGTTGGTTTGATTAATATGGTTTGAGAAAATGTGTTTAAAATAGAAATGTTTTTTTCATTGAGATGAGAATTGTCATATGAAATGGTTAAAGCGTTTTTCTAAATAATTTTTGATTTATTGAATTGGATTTCCCTATAATGGAAATGGTGAAATGCATATTGTTATTCCTTGGTAGGTCATATACATGGTTATGGATTGTTTGAAATGTTGTGTGGAAGTCGGTGGTTTTTACCAATATACTAAGGGGATGGTTAGTGATTGGAGGGGCCTCCAACAAAAGATAAGTGGGCAGGGAGTACCACTAGTAGGAATGATTGAATGAGTAGGATGGAATCTCTACCATTTTGGATTCCTTGTTGTGCATTTCATTGCAAGATGGAAATTGTTGTGATAATGTGTAAATGATGAAATGGATTCTAGCATGATTGTTTGGTTTTCTCTTACTTGTATGATTTGGGTGAGTTGTCTTGGTAAGAGTGTATTTGGATTATGGTAATAGATTCACCTTTGTTTAATTTATATAAACTGCTTTATATAAACTTTCTAAAGGTTTTATCCTAGTGGAGTGTATAGGGATGTCAATGGGGGGAAAATACTTAGTATTAGTACTGACCCCCATCTTTGGCACATGGGTGCTTTTAAAGATGTCATATTACGAGACATAGGTAACGGTAAAGCATCTCATTGATAGTAGACTTTGGTGATGCTTGGGAGATGTGTTGGTGCTTGGATCATGGAGCATTGTGTGGAGCTGTGGAGTGTATCTTGGTTTATTTTGGGGTCTCATGGTTTGTCTTCTTCATTGTACTCTGATTTTGTGTTGGGTTGTATTGGGTTTGGGTTTTATTGTGAAACAACATGGTTTTAATTTGGTAATACATGCTTGAATGTTTTATTGACATGTATCATATAGTACTTGTGATTGGATGGTTTGGTTGGTTTTGTCTTCAAGGAAAATCTTTCCCCAATTTTTTCTCGAAGCCCTCGACATTTATTGTCGTCTGTTAGCACCTTAGGAAAATCTATTAAGGCCAAGTAGCATTACACTTCCCTTTAAATCCAATGGGATGGGGTGGGATGGTACAATGGTCCTATACAATATATATATGATTTCTAATTCTTAATAAGAAAACCAGCAACAAGAAAAATGTTGTTTTAGAAGATATTTATATTTTAGTGAATAAGGACAAATAATGATTTTAGCGAAAACATGAATTGAATTTTTTAAAAATTAATTAGTTTAAAATAAGAACTATATATATAATTTAATTTAAAAATATAACTATATATAATTATTCCTATTTGGTAAATTTGAATCATATTTAAAATATATATTGATATCATCTTATGCTTCGAAATTTCATTTCATGAAAACCCATTCTTTTGACTCATATGCATGTTCAATTATAAATTATATCATACAAATTATGTGTATTATATTTGATAAAATGGGTTATATTTTTTTAATAATATTAATATATATTAGATAATAAATTCAACATATTTTTTAATATTGAATTTAAAATAAATGTATCGTGGACCAAGAGTAGAAAAAGTAAATGTTTGTAACCTTAGAGATAAAGGTGATAACATGTTTAAAAAAGGATATATTATTGTTATATTTATGTTTCTTTGATACATCACTCCTTCATACATTTAGTTGTAAATTTTTGGGGGAACATGGATCGAGGCTAACTTCTAGTTGTAGAATCGATTTGAGTATTTTTAAAATGTCCACTTGACATCAATTATAAACTAGATGTAACATCCCAAGTAAGTAATGAATAATAGATATTTCTATCTATGTCTATTAATGATTAAGATAGTGTTATAGAGGCTTAAAATGAAAATAAATACAATCTTATGCATGGAATACACTAATATTCTTAAAAGATTGTTTTAGTGCCTTTTGATGGCAAACAATTTTTGAATCTATATTTTGACAATTTTATAAACTATGTTTGTCAAAATAAACTTATTCTTTATGATTGGGACATCAAAATTTACCTTGTGTGAATTTTTGGTATTTTTCTGACAATATTCATTTTTTTAATGAATAGTGAAAAATACTGCATTTTACATCAAAACTGCTTTTTAACCTAATTTATTTATATGATTAGATTATATTTTGAATTGGTTTTGAAGTGAAATTAGAATATATTTTTACCATTTTATCTAATGGTGGTCATTGGAATCAATTTCACTTTGAAATTAGACTTAAACTGGTGTCAATATTTTGATACTTATTGTTTTGTAAAAACACGCTATTTGCTCTGGCAGTGGGAATTAATTATTTAATTAATTAATGTGACTTATATGATTTGAATTTTGTAAAATGGACTTCATTTTTGAATTCGGAATATCAAATATATCTTAGGGTGAATTTTTGGTAATTTTCTGAAAAACATCAATTTTTGATGAATAGTGAAACCACTAAGTGGTAATCAAGCAAACTGATTTTTCAGTTAAATGAAAGTTTACCACTAATGTGTATTGAATTTTGAAAATCCGACATATGTGGTTGACATTAAGAAGTAAAATGTGGTTCAATGAGATTATAATAATTTTTTGGTGAATAGTAACTTATTAAATTCTTAATCGCGATTAGTGGTAATTAGGGTAGTTTAAGGTATAAATAATGCTTTAATAATAGGAAATGACCTAGAAACATGTCCCAACATTATTGGTTGTGTCATGGCCGACCCAGAAAAGCCATGTGTCAACTTGGGGACCCCATGGAGACACTTTGGTTTGGAAATGACATAAATAACTTTTTATTAAATGTTAAAGTAAAAATGACACAAACATAATATGTTTTACGAAAACAATTTTTACATGGGGTTATTAAGATCAGATATTTGATTATAAATAGTAATTGGAAATATAAAAAGATTTCCTACATCATAGTATTTTTTCTATGATTTTTAGACATTAAATAAAATAAATTATTTATGACATAATAATGATGCAGCGATGACATCATTATTTGACGATTTAAATAAAATGGAAAGATAATGTAAAATACATGAACTACACATGTCCAAAACTTATTGGATGAGTGTATTTCGAAGCCTTATCACCTTATCCACGAATTATAACAATGTGGGACCTTTTTAAACCGAAACACAATTTCAAATAAATTAATATTTCTTTACTTTCCAAAAGTGCCCCTCCTCCCCTCTTATAAAAGGCCCCCACCTCTACCTCATTTCACAAACTACTAAAGCCTTTGGCTCTCCTCCAACCCCTGCCCATTTACTATCTCCACATCCCTCTCCTCATCCTAGAGGATTCCCTTAGGGCAGAATCCTTTCAAAGGAAGCCTTGAGACTCAAATCAATAGGAGATACACTTTTAAAGGTAATTCATTCTCTCATGTTCATTTGTTTTATTTTGCTTCTCCAACCCCCTAAACTCTTTTTATTTACTTATTTTGTAACAACAACAGTATCTTATATATACAAGTATGTTGTTATAATATTTATTTGAGCTACACTCTCACACAACTACATCAAATGGTAAAGAACATACGGTTTCCGTGGATGGCGAAATTCTGCCTCCCGAAACGATGATTGTTCAACACTCATTTAACACCTTCAAAGGTGGCCATTATGATGTCACTATTTTTATATATGATATATAATATGTTTATGTTTTCCTTAAGCTTCTGTTTTTTTCATTTTGGGCATACCTTTATGGTTTCCATAATGGGTAAACACGATATCTTCATTTTAGGAAGTGCGGACTACCGCCCCCTCAAAGTGATTTGATTCGTTAAATGCCATATGTGGGACATATAAAGGATGGAACTATAATATTATATATGATATTATACTGGAATTATAATATACCTTTATATAATTATGATTCCATTCTATAAAATACTAAATAGAAATGAAAGTAGTGTTCATGCGTACGTACGGCTTACCGTCTCCATGAACGGTGCATTTTATTTCCTACCTATAAATGATTATGTAATATTATAAATGCAAGTATGTACTGGATATATATGAAATATATGATATCTACATCATGAATACCATTCTGGATATAATGAACCTATGACCAAATTAACAACATGTAAGTGTAAGAAGTCTATTTTTGACTTAAGAACCAAATACCGACAAAATGAACATTATTAACTTAACTGATTACAAGATGTTCATAACATGGTATAAAAGGAATAATGAACTTGAAAAAGATTCATAATCAAGTAGATATTAACTCAAGTTTATTATTCAGGAGATTAAATAACGGTCGGGTCAAGTCGGATACGAGGTATGGGACTTCGTCTCAATCTCCTTTTATTGAGGCATATTTTATTTTATACACAACTTTCTTTTATACGGTGTATAAACCCCTTTGATTTTTACGTTTATTCAAAAGGAATCTGTTTTATACGATGCGTTTACTAAACGACAAAAGGGAATGTTTTTGTCGTACGTATGCGGCGACAATGACTTCTCCGCCGTCGTAACCGTTATTTGAGTTTCAGCTTCCTCTACAAGCCATACCTTCTTTTTAAAAGAAAAATAAATACCATGTTTTACTTTTCTTTTACTTTGGTATTGAAAATGTTTTTCATAATGTTTTTATTATATCAATGTGTTGTGTTGATATCTCATGATTGAAATATGGAAATGTTTCCTTCATGCATGTTTTATGTGATATGATTATGTTATGGTTCTTGGGCATTATTATGAAGACGGGTTGTTCCGTGATAAACTAAGGGCGGGTGAGCCCGTTATATCTCTCCAATGCATTGGGTAACGCGAAGGAGTGAAACGTTAAGGTTTCTCCGAAGAGATTTTAGGTAATATAATGTGATGGGTATTCAAAACGTAACCAAGAGGGTTACTCCCTACGTAAGAATGTTATGAATGCCTCAAGTTACCTTTATATCTTATGATTTCTATGATTTATTCATGATTTTATGAGGTATGTTAAAGTGCCTATGTTTTATGGGTAAAGTATGATTTCATTCTTATGTATATATGAACTCATGTTTCCTTTCCATGTTTTTTTTATAACTCATACTGAGTTTTTATGCTCATCCCATGTTTTTGAAATGTTTTTCACAGGTCAAGGGAAAGGTACATGATAAGATGATAGAGTCAAGGATGTGTTAAGAAATAATCCATGTTTTATTTTAAATGTGTTTCCACTGATGGGAATGAAGAATACTATCTTTATGTAACCACTTTGTTTATATGTGGAATGTAATGCATGTTTTATGATCTAATTCTCTAAAACTCTAAACCCGAAAAGATCCTCAATGTGTAATCTTGTAATAACTCAAGATTAAGAATGGTTTAAGGCTGGGGCATTATACTAGAACCACCTGAATTAACTTCTTCACATCTATGAAGCCTTCAATATTCAGAAAAAAATGAAAATATCAATCCCCAACATACTAAACCACATTATATTTCCTCTATACTTCCCAAAAGACCATCCACATCGTCCTTAATAAGTGATCCAAATGAGGATCTTCTTAGTGATTGTTACCATCTTCACTAAGATCCTTCTATTTTTTCTTATTGTTTTAACTGCCTTAATTATGTCTTAATAAATACATTATAATCAAAATTTTATAAACTATATAATTATATTATATTATGATCATATAATCATCTTCATTCATCCCCTATTAAAATAAATGGGAATCCAATGAATTTTTTATGTGTATGGGGGACTACCTCCTTGTGAAGAGAAGTAATTTATTTTCCATCATCAAATATAATGTATATTATTTATTATAGATCTAAGTATTATATGTGATATTAAATATATATTAATAATTCTAGAAAACTATAAATTTTATACCTTATATAATTTCCATCAATTGAAAAATGATATCATTATTCATGTGTACATTGGAAAACTGCCTCATAGAGTTACGTGATTCTTTAATTATTACTGCATAACATGGATGGTATATATATATATATTTATTTTAAAAAAATATATAGTATCTATGATATTAGGATCATTATATAAGTTGATAAAAATACTCCCCATATTTTGATTATGATTATTGAATAACGGAAATATTACACATGCGTAAGTACGATATACCATCTCTAGGATTGAAATATAACTCATTTTTTCTAGCCATATTTTAGGGTTATTTTTAAAAAATTTTGTTTTTAAAAAATTATATTCATTTCAAGAATATTATTGTTAATATATGACAAAAATTATATATTTGAACACAATCAACAAACTGATTCCACTTAAAAAACATGACTTGATCATCCTCTAAACAACTGCTATAAACATAAAAAATTATGTAGTAAATTATGTTAGTAAAAGAATATGTAAATATTCAAAGTATAAGTGATTAATCATATAAAATATTCTATTAAAACAATTTATTGAATCAATATTTTTATAAATTATAATGAAATACATACACGATTATATATGTACTTGAGGTAAGGGTTTCTTCAGAAAACAACCTTCTTTAAGAGACATATTATTCAATGCATCAAATTTATTATAAATTGGGTATATACATACCCATTAAATTTTAACTAATGAATCATTAATGTTTCATGTTATCATATTTTTAAATTCTCTTACTTCATTTATGGTTTTTTATGTTTATATGCTACTAAAGAGGTGAGGGTTTATGTTTCAATGTCATTTTTATTAGGATTATTTATTATTGAATTTCCACTCTAGGAAATTATATTATCATTTTATAATAAAACTAATTCACTTTCTTGTGAAATGGTAATTCCTAAAATTTTTCTAAAAAATAAAATTTACTTTTATTATTTATGTTTTTTAAGAAAGACACACTTGAAAAATTTCTTCTTTCAAAAATCATTTTCTTCCATATTGATTTATTTATAATATTTTTAAAAAAAATTTCAAATTAATATTCAATAAAAATTGATTTACATGTTTGACTTTTTATCTGGATGATTTTTATGTAATATTATTGTTATTTTCAGAATGAGGCTATTTTTCCCACTAGAAAATTATGAAATAATGTGACATTTATCATATACATATTGCCAAGAACTACCCACCACCATGAAAATTATTTTCTTCGATGTATCCATTATATGTTTCAAAATAAAATTCAATGAAAAGGATTTCCACAACATTTTTTGAATTCATAGATTATAAAAAGTTATTCTCCAAGTGGAATTGCTATTTTTCATAGTAAACCTTTTAATATTCTTAATGTATGTTAACTCATCATCGATCAAAAACATTAATGTAATATAATTAATAGAAATATATATACATGTATCTTACATATATTCTTATCTTAATCTCATTAAATTTCATGGGGTAATTTTTTTCTTATTTTCATCTCTTGAATTACTTCATTATAAAAAAACATTTGATTAAAATATACAATAATATTATGAATCCAATTTCTTTAAAAGGGTATTTCTTATGAAAATACCTTTTGATTATTTTTCTTCTGTAGAATAGATATTTATGTATACAAATGGAATGAAATAGGTGAATAAAGAATTATATTTCCCCCAATGAGTTGTGTAATGTTTTAGTTTCATGTAAAATCTTGCATCAGATTAAGAAGTAAAACTAATCCATTATTGGACTCTATATAGTATGTGATATTGGTTATTTTGTAATGCTTGAATCATATATTTTTCATGTTTTATATTTCTACAACATTTCATATTTTTCAATACTCATGTGAATTATCATTTATGATATCATGTTATACATTTGAATGACATGTAATTTTTCTTTCTAATATTTATATGTTATTAATTCTTGGTAATTAAGTTCACCCTTTGGTTTTTCAATACACACCCATATTATTTCTTTTATTCCTTTTATTTAATGATAGAAAATAGAAGAAATCATGACAATTACCAGTGTGATGAGAAAATTAATATTCTTTCTTATATGATTCATACCCTAATGGGAAGAGTAGTTTTACTTATTTTATAATGCTAAATAAACTATAATAAATTACGATTATAATGTCAAATTTATTATAATTTAAAAACAAATTAATGATGATAAGGATGGAGTATCATGAAATCTTTGGTGTTAATAGAGACAATGTAAATATGATTAAAATTTATACATGTCAAAAATCATAGAAGCGAAAATATATAAATTAACATAATGGAAATGGATGATGCTTTGTGTTTTAAAAAGGAGACCAAAAATCCACTATTAAACAAAAAATGATGACCCCATTTTAAAAGACACTGGGAAATTACGTTCAACATAATGCACAACTAACATATCAATGTCCTAGATGCGGTGAAAAAGATAATTATCAAAGTAAAATCCATAATCCAAAAAATAATTATAGAGGGGATACATTATGAAATCCATTGAAGTGGAATGATTGAATTGTATAAGAATTGAAATTCAAGAGGTATGTTGTTGAATATATATTTATTAATGGCCTTCTATTGATGTGAATTATTAAACTTCTATGGATCATTATTCATTTGTTTTATTTGAATATTTTTAATGCAATACTAATAGACATGAGTGTTGATTTGATTTTAAGGTGAAATACTTTGGAAAACACATAATTAAAGAAAATAAAAAATTTGATATGTTCTTGATGTTATGGTAATAATATTCAATTTGGATTTTTATGAAATAATAATTTTAAAAAAATATAGTATTAACAAGTTGATTTGAATATTAATGTTATTTTGAGGATTTTTTGTCATATTTTTTATAAGGATATTGGAATTATATTAATTTAGTTTTATAAAAATTAAAACACACTTGCTCGGTGAAAAGTCATCGTATTGAATAAGACTGCAAGACTTGAACCAATAATATTTTGTAAATAAGGGTGAAGCTCATACCACTATCCAATGAGATATACAAGTTTGTATGAAATATATTTACATGAATGATTTGGTGTATAATTATCATGTTGGTTTTTGAGAATCTTGTTAAAGGATCATATCATTTATTAATTTTTATTTATTTTTGAGGTTAATAATTATATTTTCAAAAGTGTATTTTTTGGTTTAGAGATATATATATATATATATATATATTACTAAAAACATTAACATAATGTAATCTAATGGGAGAATTAAATTTTGTTTTTAAATAATTAAATTCATGCATTTAAGGAATCCTTTTAGGTTAATACATTCATTCATGTATATGTAATTTTGGTTATTTAGTAAATATTATTACTTATTTACGGAATGATCCATCTCAATCAGTTGGATTTATTGAGCAATTTTGGAGATTAATATATTCAAATTTATTTTGAGTTCTATGTTACTTTTTCATACCAATTTTCATTTTATTTAATATAGTATTAATAAATATTAATTATTTTATGGATCATATGATCCATTAAATGTTATTTTTGGTTCTTCAAGAATAAAAAAATTGTTATCAATATTCATTGCTTATAGTTATAGGAAAAGTTTAAATTAATTGAAGAACATAAAAAGGATAAAATTATATTTTTTATATAGAAATATATAAATTAATTATATTTTATAGTGTAATATATCATGATATTAAATAAATTCCTCTGATCTAGTAAAAGGAACTAGAAAAAAATTAAACATATTTAATTCATATCTTATGAATCAGTGGTCTGTTAATTAATGACGCATAATGGTTTTATGTTTTCTAAATAACTTTTGGTCATTCACATTAATGTGATCAATTATCTCTTTTACTCAATATAATTCTTTTAACATTTAGTCATTTTCAATTCTTTCACACCCCACCACTATTTTACTATGTAGAAACCAAGTGGTGTATTATTTAAAATGACATTAATATTTTATTTCAGATTTTTTAAGTTGTTTTCTCAGTAAAGATTTTTATGATGTTTATTTTTGACAAAGTAATTATCCAATCTCACACCATTGATTATAGAGCATGACATTAAATTGAGATGAAAATTTATTTAATAGGGTATAATGTAACACATTGAAATTTTTGAAGAAAACTATGATTGATTATGTATTAAACCTGTGACATTTCATTTTAAGGAATATAAATATAATATTGAAATAGTATTATTTAAAGATGAAAGATATAAAAAAATGTTAAATTGGGCCATTTAAACAGTATTAAATTATTTATGAAATTTATAACCAGTTCATAAATATATAAATTTATTTTTATACTCATAAATAAAAAACTCAACTTTAATAATGATATTAGGTTCTATTTAAAATATGTTTCATTAAAAAATGATTTTAATTACTTTTGACATAATGTTTTATGATTAATATTTGGAACATTAAGAATGTAATTTTATATAATTAAAAAAATTTCAAATCATGAATCTATTGTAACTATTAGTAATATTTTTAGTTTTTTCATAATTTTTTTTTTCTAATGATTACTTAAAAATAATTTTTTTAATTAGACTATCATTTAATTTAAATAAATTATGATATATGAACTTAAAATTATTCATTTAATATGATTTTAAAATAAAAATATTCATTTTATAACAAGTAAATAACATTTAAATAATCCTTATATATGATTATTATATAATTGTATTATAATTTTTTTAAAACCCACTAATCTATAAAATATTTTAAAGTGAACAGTGTTTCCCCATTTTTTCAAATGAAAATAAACTATAATTATGAATTAATAAAATGATAATTATATATACATATATATATATATTATAAAAAAATATTTAATTTTCTTTATTTATTATTACATTTAATAGAGTTACTAGATGATAATCTTTTTCATGGAAAAATATATTTCAATAAAATCTGTTTTTACATGTCAATGGGATTAATATTAAAATATATTCTACCACAAATTTGAATTTAATATAAAAAATTCTTTCACTTATTTATTTAAAATACATTATATTATATAATATGGTCAATATAATTTTTGGTCAAAAGTATTGGTAATAATAGTTAAAAATTTTATATTCTGTTAAAAAATTAAAATACTGAAAGTTAGTAACCCTAATTGTATAGGGGATAATATTATTAAAACATTATTTTTTTAGTTTAACAGTTACTTCTTATCATTATCTCTCATAATGTCCTTTATTTATATAACATTTTTTTACATTTCATATGGTTGACTTCGATTATTATATATTTTTCCATATTTAAAAAAAATTACTATCATCCTCAATTATAAAACGGAATATTATCCCCTCAGATAATCAAACAAATCATGTAATATTGATTAAACAATTCTAACAAAAATGGATCCAAAATAAAATTATACACATTCTAGATCTCCCTTTATTCCCAAAATTATATGCTTATGCTCAATAATATTAGATCGAACAAAAGATCTTCTTAGAGAAGTTAATTATCTTCACCAGGATCCTTCATTTTTCCCTTTTTTCACAATAAATTATTTCAAAAAAACAAAAATAATAACACCAGTATATTTAATATACATATATGTTATTATATTGATATCATAATATTCATCCATCTCATTTTCCATCAAATGGGAAACCAAAACATCATTTGTGTTTATGGTGGACCATCACCTCAAGAAGAGATGTAATTTATTTCCCATAATCACCTATCATTGTTGTTAACAATGATTTATTTAATGATTAATTATTATATTAATATCATATAATCCCTTCAGTAATATAACTGGTCATATTCCTTTTTACCGTACATTAAACTGGGAAATGATAACATCATTATTCTGTACAGTGGACAACCACCACACAAAACGACGTGATTTGATTTTCATTACAGTATCAATTGGTTTATATAAGTACGTTTATTTAAGGATATTATATAATATGTATGATATTATATTAATTCTCAAAATAGAAAATAACACCTAACATATTTCCATCATGAATGTTTAGAAATAGTAACATTACAAATGTATACTTACAACCTTTGATCTTCATCATTGAAACATATTTAATTTTTCAATACCATAATTAATGATTATTTTGAAAAGTATAATTTCTATATAAAAATTATTATTATTTAATTATTATAGTGTTTTTGTCGATGTACCATTGAACCCTTTAACAATGTTAATCACATCGATTCATTTTTTTAATTATGAATATATTATCCTCATAAATAAAAACATGGAGATAACTGAATAAGATAATCATTACATATTTATTGTAAAGGAATTGAATATTTATAGAATAATTCATTAAGACGGGAAAAGGGTCTTGATAAAAAAAATAATTGATATTTTTTCAATATTAATTTTATAAAAGATATAGATGTCAATTTTCACGATCAAGGTAATGGTTTCATATCAACACATCATTATTTTATACACATGTTCTTTTATAAACAAAATTTCTATATAGTTTTTTACATAATGATCTGTTAAATATTATGTAATTAATACCTTAAGAAAAAATGTATTCCAATTTTTCTTTCACATAGTCAATTCATGGTGGTTATGACATAAAATTAATTAAAATTTTAATAGATTATACCACAATATCATTTTAATAGAGATGGAACATGCTTTAATTATAGTTTTTGGAAATTATATGAACATTCAATCATAAAAAATTTTAAATTTATGAAAATATGTTAATAAAGAATATTTTCATGGAATAAATTCATTTTAATATTTTAGTTACACAAAAATATTCTGAATATATATTTTTAATAAAATTTGACTATATTGGTGTCTTCAGTTGAAAATGATTTTTGCTTACATATATCTATTTTATACAAACATTTAAAGTTATTTTTTTACATAATATAAATGATATATAAGAAATTACCAGTTTTGGTTATTTTGAAAAACTTTTTATAACAAATCTTCTTTTCATTTTCCAACCGGGATAATTTTAACATTTTTACAAAAGTGTGAATAGAATGTTTCTTTTTGCTGGTTATGAATGTATTAAAATAATCACTATAGAGTCCATTATTCTCAATTGATTATTAAATTATATGTTTTTAATGATATTATAATTGAAAATTATTTCCATAATATCATTAAAATCAAATAATTTCTCATTATTTTCCAAGTTGAAAGGTAATTTTCAGAAATATTTTTTTCATATTCTTAAACATGTTTTTATTCATCATTTAAATAAATTATTTATATAATTAAATACATATAAATTATATATATATTTATGTTAAAAATATAACATAGTGGAACTCCCTTACACTGGTGGGGTAATACATGACTTATAATAGTCCCCCAAATTCATTCATTATGGATTTTTTTTATTATACCGTGAGACTAGATTTAGAAAACTATTTTAATCCCTATGAAATTCTTATTTTTATGCCTAAAAACTAGTTTCATTTTGTTATGGAATAATACTTTTAAATTAAATGAATAAAATTTGTGATCATATAATTGACTATAATTATAAGGCATTGAAAATATTTTTTGTCCCACGAGACATCATTTATGTTTTTAGGTAGTAATTAAAATTCATTATAGAACTCCATACACTATTTTACAATATCTGGGTAGTTTTCCATGACTCTTGTTTAGGTAATTTTTATATTTATTCCACATTAAATATGTTATTTTTTTATTACAATACCATTATCATTATGTTATTCTCTTATTTTAATATACATGTCCAGTTTCTTCTTTTATATCATATTATACATTAGCTCATATGTTATGATACCTTATCATGATTACCCCCCTACTAGGCTTTTTAGATAACCACATTATTCCATGTATTCCCCATGATACCCTATAATGTTTTATGGTAACAAATGGATTTTAGGAACTCAGTGTGGAGATTAAAATAAATATTCCCTTATTAATTTAATTTGATGTATATTGAACACAACATTCTAAAGACAATACTCCTCGCGATATTTAGGATTGGGATCAATATCTATTCTAAAAATAATATAATAATATGTGTCAAAATCTCCGCATTCAAAATATTAATAATAATAACCTAGATGGGAGTGAAAAATTTATAAATTAACTTTTAATGATTTTACCAGGTTTTTCATGTGAAATAATTAATTCACTAATCAAGTGTAAATATAAATGATCATTTTCTATTTCAAATTTCTGTTCCACACTCCAAAAAATAGAATAAATTAGTTTATATGGATATAATATTTATTTAAATATTCACTAATTATTTTGAATAGGCATTCTGTGAAATGTATTGAAATTAAATAATAAAAAACATATTATTCCTATTATTAAATATCATTGATGAAAATATAAAAATGTGAATAATATTAGAATACTCTTTAACAGTTTCTCTATAAAATTTACCCATAAAATAAATTTTTTCATATTATATAAATTCATAATTATAATAATAAAAAAAGGTAGAAAAATATGATTATAAATTTAAAAAATTATAATTTAACATTTATATATACATGAACATCTACTTTAATCAATAGATAAAATAAATCATAATAAAATATTCCTCATATTCTCATATGTTTTTAAACTATCTCAAAAGATATTTTGTATGTTAAAAATGTCAATTTATAAAAATATATATAAATTTATTATTTTAAGGGTCTATAAAAACCATCTATGATAAAAGATGATGTCATAATTTTTATTTAAATGGAGGAGGTCATTGACTATTACAAATGAATACAACTCCTTATAAAAAATGAATAATCACTTTTTTTATAATTTATAAATATATATGGATAATGATATTGATATCATTAACAAAATATGTTTCCTCATGATTATGAAAATATCAATAATAAAAAAAATTAGTTAATTTTTTAGAAATATTTTCCAAATTTTATATGTTTCAGTAAAAATTAGATTTTATTACATATACAGAAATATCTAAAAATTCTATGGAAGATCTATTTTAATTTAAATATAATTTCTTCAAAAACTAACTATGTAAATATAGTGATATTATTAAAAATAATGTTTTTATAAAATTATTTTTTAAAAAATACAAATAAATTTTAATTATTTAATAGTCTATATGATCCAATAAATGGCATCTCAGTGTAAATTAATCATAAATTGAGGAATTTTATATATAAAATTCATTTACCATAGATTTAACTCAAACATAAAAACATCATTTAATTTATAAGAAATTAATTTTTGTGTCCCAGATAGAATGATAATAATTGACCATCCATTCTATATAATTCAATAATGAAAAATTATTAAAATAAAAACATAGTATTTAAAAATTTTTCTGATAAATTAAAATTTGGGGGACTATGTATCTCACATGTAACCATTAATTATTACAAATTATATTTATAGTATCATCCAATAGATTATGTTATACCTAATGATTTTATTCTACCAGAACAAAAAATTTATTCTACGAATAAGTTTAATTTTTAGGTATATATAATTTAATGTGTCCAGTGGGAATATCTAGATCAAATCGGTTCCCTAAAAAGAATTATTATCCATATATCCATTCATTTTAATTTATTCACTAAAAAAATTATTCATTTATTAGTTAGGTCTGACAATATATTACTCTAATAATATCAAAAAAATCTACAAGCTTTAATAAATATTTTATTATATTGAATAAATATAAAAAATAATGACTTCCAATTATATTATTAGAATATATCATAATTATGAAGGAAATTTAGTGAACATAGTATCTTTTTTATCATCATATATATGATGAATTAAACTAATTTTCTTATAGATAATATATATATCGAATTCATAGTATTGAAACTCATCTCTTTAATAAATACATTGGATTGAATCCCTAACATCTCAATAGGAATTTAGAACCAATTTAATCTTCACAAAAAATAGAAAATATTTCTATGAAAACATTCATCACGAGATATATAGATATTTAAACAAATAATGTAGATCATATGACTACTTTTGATTCCCTTAATATCAATAAATATAGTCATATCTAAAATTAAAATATAACTAATTTATATCCATGAATAATATTTTAATCACAATATATTCAAGGATACGTTGTATACCTCTAATGAAATTCTATTTAAAAATAGATTCACATATGATAAAAATAATTTTCATACATTGAATAATTAACATATATAATTCCTTCAGGTCAAATTATTTTTATAGATTTTAGATATCAAATACTCTTATAAATGGTATTTCCCCACAAAACTATATACGGTGATCTGTCAATGAAAAAAATCCCTCATAAAAAGCGTTATCATTTCTATAGTGTCTACTCATTCTCCTTCATTATGAAATTTTATTCAACTTCACCTATAAATAATAATAATTAGTAAATTTTTGATGAAATTAAATTTCATCATAACATCATTATCAAATAATATGATCAATAAAATAATCATAAACAATTATTCTTTTTTTGTGATGCATTATAAATACAAATATCTTGGTATCTTAAATATCTCCCACTCGATTTTTTTAATATTCCACATATATCATAAATCGCTATTGTGGTATTATAGTGTTGTAACGATATATAAATATATAGATTCACGAAATATTCTTATATCCATTAATATACAATTCAATATAAATAAGAATATAGGAACAAAATTAACAACATTTTTATTGAAACACAATTTTATGAAATATTTTAATGCATTTATTTATTATTTTCCATTTATAAAGTGACCTATTAATCTAATTAGTGTAAAAAATATTTTAGTATAAATACTAATTAATGAGAAGAAGAACATGATATCAATATAATTACCATAATTGTGACCTAGGATTTTTTATAGTCTGCTAAAATTCTATTAATGTTCCACTACTGTTCTAAATGAGTTTCATAAATAATGGAAATCCACTTATACATCCCCGTAATTTTTCCCCACACACCCCATTTTATCATATCTTATGCTCTTCCCACCCATAAGTCACATTTCATCATATTAATATGTATCTTAGCTATATTTCATCCCATGCATCGTAATATCTCATCATCATAATATGCTAGTTGTAACCTTGTTAATGGTTAGAAGAAACTACATCCCACATAAATTCATTATATATGAACTCAGAAAATCCCATTCAGACATACATGTGGAAACCCAAAACCACTATGTCTTAAAATGATTATTCAAAATAACCTCATTCATTTATAACCTCCACATTAAATTTATTATGAAACATATAGAAATAATTTTATTGTACGAAATAAACTTATTCAATAAGATATTATATAATGGGATAAACCTAAACCATCCACATCATATGGTTGGCCTAATGATAGGGAGAATTTTGGAGTATATACATTCTCCATGTTGGCAATTTCATACAATACCCCCAGATTATTTGGGTGTGAACTTCTCGACTAACATAACTGTTGATTCATATTAAATCAGAAAATAAAATAATTTCCACTCATAAAACCAATAAGGGATAATACATATCTATATACCCATAATCCAGAATCATCACACAAGGCCCCCAACCATCAAAATGGTTGGGATCATAAAAAATAATAAAAATAAAAATTCATCATTTTTTAATTTATTATCTACAAAATAAAATCTTTATATTTTAAATTTGAATATTGAAACATTTTGCCCCTATATCAGTTTCATTAGAAATATTATATCATCTTACATTATGAATCATTTTACCATTATTTAAAATATTATAAAACCCAAAAATTTTATTAAATTAATTTACATTTTTTTATATTGTGTTAGTACACTAGGACTAACACTAATCTAACACATTAAGATGTACTGATCGTTTATATATTTATAATTAATCATGGTTATTTTATATAAATAATATTAAAAATATGGATATATGGACATAAAATTAAAAATATTAAATATAACAATAATAAATACCCACACTGATCTAATTATTCACTATATGATGTCATTCTAACACCATTATGCATTGTAAAAAATGTTCCACTATCATCGATATTATATGTCTCTTTTGTTTTTAGGTCTCATAACATTTATTTTCATATTATCCCAACCATATAGATATTATAAACAATCTCATAATTTAAAAAGTAGGATGTAATCATCATATGGAAACAAATATTAAATTTATTTTTCCAAAAATAATTCAGCAAAAATACATAGCCATGAGTTGAGGAATACAAGAATCCTGAAAAACTTAATTCACTTATGTTTCCAAAAAATATTTTATTTAGAACAACAATATGTTAACTCCAATATAGAATTAAAAAATTAATTATTCATATGGGTTCCTCGGTAATACATCCATTTGGAGGTTTCTATCATTTCTTATCAATCATTAAAAAGATATCTAATCATTATATCCAATAGAAATGGAATCAATAATAATGTGTAATTTATTATAACCACATCCACTAATCACATTTGTATTATATTTTTCATTTTTTATTTGATTTAATAATTTAAACCATTACAATAATTATGAAAAAAATTCCAATTATGTAAAACATTAGGCAAAATCAAGAAATAATATTATTCTCATGTGACCACAAATTATAAAATTTATTTAAAATCGAATACATCAAATATCTACTATATTTAATATTTCATAAATACCATTTAAATTGATAACTATAAAAATTAAAAAATAATTAATGAAAACATGAAAAATTAAAATCACACTATGCATTTATTAATATTAATATTATTTATTTATTTTTTAAAAATAAAATTATTATATTTTATGTTGTTTTCCACTTATGATATGTTTTATTAATATATTACATGTCCTTTCCCACTATTCCATGTACTAAATTACTAACAGTAATATTTAACATATTTCTCATTCTATGATATCAATTATATTTCAACTCATAAAATATCAAAATAATATATTACTAATATCATATAAAATGTGAATATATCATATCCTTCTTCAAGTAATTTTATGATATTATTGTATAATCAATGTTAATAAGATTAGAAAATAAGTATCCTTTTTCATAGTTAAATAAAATAAACAGTGATTATGGAAAAATGGTTTGATCATAGCTTGAAATAAATTATCAGAGAATTAATGAATCCCGTATTGGATGACAATAAATAATTATTGTTTTAAAACCACAAAAAACTGTGTTTTGAAAAATTCTTCTCATATAAATTAATATAAAAATGAAAATGGTTAATAAGTCTCTACAAAAAATTGAATGAATGCCCAAAATTGAGAAAAAACGATTGAAAAAATAATTAAAATGATTAATTATTATTGTATAGATAATGATAAGGTTTTGTAATTTTGTTCCAAAACCACCCAACAAACATTCTTTTTAATATCATTATTAATTTTATTTCATTAATATTGCCTTGGAATGAGGACTTTGAAACCCAAAAAAAATTATCAAAATTAATTGGTGATTAATTTTAAATTATATTTGGTTTAAAACAATAATTTTCAATTTATTATACATTATTTTGTGTCAAAATTTATTAAAAATGACAATAATATATTTTTAAAATCCTAATGTGAAAAAACTTTGTGAATCAGATTTCTTAAAATTTTTTATCACATAAAATATCCACACACATAAAATCAAATAGTGATATACCGAATGGATGATCAAAATAACTAAAGATATGGGATTAACCAAATGTCAAGAACAAATAACAATAGTGTAATAATCAGATAACTATAATTACAAACCAAAAATGTCCCACCCGAATTCGAAAAAGTCATTCCGTGAAGATCCAACCTTATTTCCAAGATGGAAAACCATAATGGGATGACAATATGACCAAAATAATTGACTACAATTGAATAGTTCCCTGTAAAAAATGGATAACTAGAGTTTAATAATTTAAATATACAATATAAAATACAATGAGGACCCTTATGTTACATCTATAAAAAAAAGATTTTAGGAATTTTCGACATTAGATTACTTACCTAAAAATCAATACACACCCATGAGATTTTATAATAAAACAATAAATAAAACTGTGAATCGAATAAGAAAAATTTGTGAAACAACTCATGGTTCATGATAAAGTAATTAAATATCAATTTTAATAGGTAAACAATACACAATACCATGATGTTTTAATAAGGACCATAAAAAACACATTAGTTATCCCCACCTAAAAAAGGGAATGTTCAAAAACAATAATTACATTGATGAATGAATAAGATATCATAAAACAATATATTCATAAAAATAATCTCAACTGAGTAACAAAAGTGTATCAATATTACCCAGGTTATTGTGTGTACAGCCATGAATATTACTCCCATGTTATATCATAATAGAAATAGTTTAACCTATTGACATTAAAAATGGAATAATCATTACATGCATAACCTGCTCCTCATGACCACAAATAAACACAAGATAATCCAAAAAATATTACACAATCCTCAATATAGATCATTCCCCAATAGATAAAATGAGAATTATCATGGAAATTTAAATGATTGTGTGAAACATGTAAAATTTCATGAATCCAAATCATCAGTGGAGTGTACTGCTAACATATCTGCAACAAACCCATCCAAATCCGAAATCTCAAAATTCTAAATCATATTATTAGGAATATTACTACCATGAACAAAAAAATTAATTTTAAATTGTGGGTACTCATTTAATAATAAATTATATTCAAAATCATACTCTAATTTCCTCACATAATGATCAAAACATGTCATCTAATGATAATTCATTCCCTTTTTCATCTTAGGGATCACATTTTTCTTTTCTCTCACACAATATATATATACTCTGATTTAAGAATAAACGATACTTTTAAAATAGTAAAACACACTAGATATTTTCAATTTCAGTAACAAAGTTCATCAAATAGCTCCATAAAAATATTGTAATGAAAACTCTTGTTCTATAAAAACTCCAACAAGGTTGTTTGCACAACCATAATCCTCCATGATCTAGAATGGATGAATTCAACAAATCCCCAAAAGTATTGATTTTATTAACTTTCTAAACGGCCATCTATGGATAAAAATTATTTTTAATTAATAACTATAAAAAATTATAGTGAATAACACTCTTAACTATTAAGTGGAAATGATTATCAAAATAAGACATGAACCTCATCAGAACCCCTTAAATCCTCACTATACCATCCATATAATGGTTGTATGAAACCTCCACTACAAATATGTAATTAAAAACTAAAAAATGATTTGATTTATAATTTATTTCCTCAATCATTCAATTTTTATCATAACCACCATTAAAACATGGTAAACTAGTGATAATGAAAATTATTATTTCCTCCCACTTCCCCTTGAGATTTTTAAGCATCATAAAATAACTACAATGAACATGATACCCATCCATTACTCTATGAAAAACTAAAGATATATAGGGATAATATTTCACTTATTGCTTCATAATAAACCAACATATCTATCCTCTCAAAAACAAGACATCTTTTCCACATTAGGATATTTTTTTGGGAACAATATATAATATATAGATTTCTACATCAGAAATTTATTTGGAGGATAAAAGAATTATTGAAGACAACACAAAACGTGGTTCATACATAGATCATCCATCATGAGAAACACTAATAAAAACACACATATGGTAAAAATCTACCTCATAATACCACAAATAATACACTTACACTAGATAGACTAATCATTACATTACTTCCATTTGAGGAAGGAAAACTCTACCATCAACTACTCATATTTCAGAGTGAATCAAAATAACATGTTCTATTATTATTTATTAGTTTTCAAACACATCTATAATATCACCCATGACATACCTAATAATGGAATCCACCATAAATTTTCCTTCTATATTATTAAAGGAAATAAATATGATGTGTTCATATAATAACTACATCCACCAATGCTACCGAAAATTCTAATTTTTTTAGAGAAGACGTATTTCAGGCTATTTTAATTTAGGGAGACAACATAACATTAATTGTTAATACAACTAATCTATAATATTATGCATAAAATAATGTAAAAATAATTAAAATCATGAGTTTTATATTAATATTCATGAGTTTATAACTAGGGAGAACAGTAATATAAAATATCCCTTTATTTAATTTTTGAAATATTTCTACAAAAGTAGATAAAACTCTGAAAAAACCTAAAATTAAATTCTTTCATATGGTAAATAATGAAATCATTATCTATCAATCATCATATTTAAATAATTGAATTAATCCTAGTTTTGGTCAATCAACATGAACAGTTGTGCCTTATTAGTAAATGACTGCAGAGTAATACTAATCTATTTGAAGTCTAAAATGAATGTACAAGAATATATTTATTGAGTATAAAATCATGGTATATATAAAAAATTCATCATTAATAGATAATAAATGTCTACTCTAATAATATTTTTATTTAAAACTATTGTACAATAATATATGAAATTCCTAAAGAAACAGACAACAAATGACCAGAACACAAACTTCCACATTATATCAAATAACAATGGAAACTATAGTTCTCCTATAATTATTCATAATTGACCATCTTCTGATGATGAAAACATTTTATTGTTACCAATTAATAATAACAAGAACTAGTCGAGAAATTCATGGAACACTGCATTAATCTGTCTGATCAGCCCAAAATAAGATTTCATGTCATTAAAGGATTTGAAGAAACATGTAATTCCCAAATTGAAAACCTCAAGAAATATTCATATTATTATTTAACGTGCCTACGACCATAAAAAATTATATGGTACTAAAATACCATTATATAAAAAATTCATTTATATAATGTCATATTAATCTATCATTTTTATAAATATTTTATAATATAATATTCAAGTTTTATAAATAAAAAATCATAAATTTTTGGTCTATATTCTTTGATAATTGACTACAAAATTAAAATATATTATAAAAAGTTTATTCATGTCACTATAATGAAAAATAAACTTATAAGGCCCCAGTCTTAAAAATTACTTAATCTTGAGTTATTACAAGATTACACATTGAGAATATTTTCTGGATTAGATTTTTAGAGTATAAGATCATAAAACATGCATTACATTCCACATTTAATCAAAGTGGTTACATAAAAGATAATATTCATTTTTTCACATCAACGGAAACATACTTAAAATAAAACATGGATTCTTTCTTGACAATTCCTTGACACTATCATCATATCGTGTACCCTTCCCTTGACCTGTGAAAAAAATTTCAAAAACATGGGATGAGCATAAAATGATCAGTTAGGGACATAAAAATATGGAAAGGAAACATGAGTACATGTATACATAAGAATCAATGAAATCATACTCTGCTCATAAAACATATTCACTTTAACATACCTAATCAAATCATGATTAAATAGTAGATATCATAAGACATAAAGAAAACGTGAGGCATTCATAAAATTCTTACGTAGGGAGTAACCCTATTGGTTACGTTTGGAATACCCATCATAGTATATTCCATAAATATCTTTGGAGAAACTTTAAATTTTTACTCCTTCACGTTACCCAATGCATTGGAGAGCTATATCGGGCTCATCCACCCTTAGTTTATCACAGAACCACCCGTCATCATAACAATCCCAAGACCAATAACATAATCGTATCACATAAAACATGCCTAAAGGAAACATAACATTTCCATATTTCAATCACATGATATCAATACAACACATTGATATAATAAAAACATTATGAAATACCTTTTCAAGACCAAAATAAAATAAAAGTAAAAAATGATATTTATTTTTCATTTAAAAAAAGGTATGGCTTGTAGAGGAATCCAAAACTCAAATAATGGTCACAGCGCTGGAGAGGTCATTGTCGCCGCATACGTACGACAAAAACATTCCCTTTTTTCGTTTAGTAAAATGATTTTTATAAAATAGATTCATTTTGGATAAATGTAAAAGTCAAAGGAGTTTATACACCGTATAAAAGAAAGTTGTGTATAAAACAAAATATGCCCCAATGAATGGAGATTGAGAAAAAGTCCCTTACAAAGATCATTTTATAAATAAAATAGATCTATTATGTGTATTCACTATAAGTAAACATAAATAAAGTACAAATAAAATATAGGACATAATAATATCATGAAATAATTTTAAAGTAGGAGATTAACCCAAAGAACGGAAATTGGGTTAAGAAGTTCCCTTACCTCGGGTCCGACTTGACTCGATCGTTATTTAACGTCTTGAATAATAAACTTGATTTAACCTCTACTTGATTAAGAACCTTCTTCAAATTCATTATTCTTTTTATATCACTTATTACCATGTTATGAAAATTATTTATGCATTTAAGTTAATAACGGTTGTTTTGTCGATATTTGGTACTTGAGTCAAAAGTGAACTTCTTATATATACAAGGTGTTCACATATTCAAATATCCATTATCTCAAGAATGATATTCATGATGTAGATTCCATATATTTCATATATATAAAGTATATACATGCATTTATAATATTACATAATCATTTAGAGGTAGGAAATGAAATGCACCGTTCATGGAGACGGTAAGCTGTACGTACACATGAACGCTACTTTCATTTCTATGTCATATTAATGGAATTAAAACTAAAAGAGAGATATGTATATTTTAATTACAGAATTATATTCATCATTTAGATGTAACATAAATGATATATATCCATTATATATATTTACTTATAATAATACATTACATTTGGGGATAAGAAATGAAATGCAATGTTCTGGGAAACGGTAAGTCGTACGTACGCATGAGCGCTACTTTCATTTCTCTTTCGTATTTTATGGAATGGAATCATAATGATATAAAGGTATATTATATTTCCCGTATAATATCATATATAAAATCCTTAATTAAATCCTTTATATGTCCCACATATGGAATTAACGAATCAAATCACTTTGAGGGGGCGGTAGTCCGCACTTCCTAAAATGAAGATATCGTGTTTACCCATAATGGAAACCATAAAGGTTTTCCCTAAATGAAAAATACGGAAGCATAAGTAAAACAAAAACATATTATATATCATACATAAATATAGTGACATCTTAATGGCCACCTTTGAAGGTGTTATATGAGTGTTGAACAATCATCGTTTCATGAGGCAGAAATTCTCCATCCACAGAAACAGTATGTTCTTTAACCATTAGATGTAGGGGTGTGTAAGTGTAGATCGAATCCTTCTTATAAAAAAATCCTTGCATATTGAAGATACTAGTGTTGTTACAAAAGAAATGAATAAAAAGAGTTTAGGGGGTTGGAGTAGAAAAATAAAACATAAGAACACAAGAGAAGACGCTACCTTTAAATCGGGTAACTCTTTTTGATTTGTGCTCAAAGGCTTCCTTGGGAAGACTTCTGCACAATGTGAGGCTTCAAGGAGTAAGAGAGGGATGTGGAGAGGCAAAATGAGCAGGGGATGGCCGAGCCAAAGGCTTTGGAAGTGTGGGTATGGTGGTAGAGGTGGGGGCCTTTTATAAGAGAAGAGGATGTTCACTATTGGAAAGTTACAAAATGTTACTTTAATTTCTAATGTGTTTCGTATTTTAAAGGTACCAAATAGATGTATTTCGAGGATATGGTGATAAGGGTTAGAAATATACTAATCCAATAGGTCTTTTACAGGTGTATGTTATAGTTTTAGCATTATATTTTCATTTTATTTAAATCCATTTTTAATGAAGTAATCGTTCCATAATCATGATGTCATAAATAATTTAATTTATTTAATGTCTAAAAATTATGAAACAAATACTATGATTTAGTAAATCGTTTTAGCTTTCCAATTTATATTTATAGTCCATAATATCATCTATGTAGACAAAATTAAACATGTTTTACTCAGGTGATACATTATTTGTTATATTTACTTCCATTAAAAAATAAAAAGATAAAAAGTCACTTTCCCACAAAAGTGATTCCATGGGGTCCCCAAGTTTGCCACAAGGCATCCTATGGTTGGCCATGAGACAACCAGTAACATTAGGACAAATTTTGTGGTAATTTGTTATTATTATGTTATTATTTTATTATCCTTAACTACCCAATTACTCATTAATCAAGATAATTAAAGATTATTACCATCGTTATTATTCATAATGTCCAAAAACAAGAGTCATAATTACATAATTTGGACCTTCTAATTCCAAATATGGAATCCATTTTACCAAATTACAAACATATAAATTGCAATAATTAATTTAAAAATAATTCCCGTTGTCAAAACAAATATCGGGTTTTTTTGAAACAATAAGTATCAAAAGATTGACACTAGTTTAAGTCCAATTTCAAAGTGAAATTAATTCCAATGACCACAATTGGATTAAATGGTAAAAATATATTCTAATTTCACTTTTAAACAAATTAAAAAGATAATATAATCATATAAAAAATTATATTAAAAAGAGGTTTGGAATTAACATACAACATCTTTCACTATTCATTAAAAAAGAACATTATCAGAAAAATACCAAAAATTTAACCAAAGTAAATTTAAATGTCCCAATAGTAAAGAATAAGTTTATTTTGACAAATATATATTATAAAGTTGTCAAAAGATCGATTTAAAAATGGGTTTCCATCAAAAGGCAGTAAAACAATCTTTTAAAAGTATTAGTGTATTCCATGCTTAAGATTGGATTTATTCTAATTTTAAGCCTCTAAAACACTATCTAATTCATTAATAGACATAGATAAAAATATCTATTTTTCATTAATTACTTGGGATGTTACATCCTTCCCACCATTACAAAATTGTGTCCCCGTAATTTATTTACTTATCAAATAAGTGGGGGTATTTAGCCCTCATTGCATTTTCCGATTCCCATGTTTCCTCTTCAATCATGTGGTTTTTCCACAAAACCTTTACCTGACGAATCACCTTATTCCATAACACTTTCTCCCTATGGTCAAGAATATATACCGGTTGTTCCTTATAAGATAGGTTCCCTTCCAACTGAACTACCTATGGACTCAAAACATGAGATGGTTCTGGCATATACTTTCTCAACATCGAAACATGAAAAACATTGTGTGACTGAGATAAACTCGGAGTTAAAGACACTCGGTAAGCAACTGATCCAACTCTCTCCAGAATTTCATATGGTCTAATGAACTTTGGACTCAGCTTTCCTTTCTTACCAAATAGCATCACACTTTTCCATGGTGAGACTTTGAGAAAAACCTGATCACCTACCTCAAAAGATAGATCCTTCATCCGGTTATCTGCATAACTCTTCTTCTTGCTCTGAGATGTTCTCATGTGTTTCTCTATCAGCGTAACATTTTCTGCCAAATCTTCTACCAATTTTGGTCCCATCATCTTCCTTTCACCCACTTCATCCCAGAAAGCTGGAGTTCGAAACCGCTTCCCATATAACGCCTCAAATGGTGCCATCTGTATACTGGAATGAAAACTATTATTATATGAAAACTCAACCAAAGAAAGATGTTGGTCCAAACCTCCCTGAAAATCCATCGAACAAGAACGTAGCACATCCTCCAAAGTCTGAATTGTTCATTCTGACATCCCATCTGATTGAGGATGAAAAGCTGTACTAAAATTTAATTCAGTACCCAACGACTTCTGAAGGCCTTTCCAAAAGATAGAAGTAAACCTGGGATCACGATCAGATACAATGGGGAGAGGAACTCCATGTAACCTGACTATCTATTTAAGATACAAATGGGAATGTTTATCTAGGGAAAAAGTATCTTGTATAGCAAGGAAATGAGCAGATTTAGTCAAGCGATCAAAAATAACCCAGATTGCATTATTAGCTCGAGGTGTCTTTGGAAATCCCACAACGATGTCCATGGATATGTTTTCCCATTTCCATTCTGGTACTGGTAAAGGCTGAAGAATCCCTTTCGGTAACTGCCTCTCTACTTTAACCTATGGAAAAGTCAAACACTTCATAGTAAAATCAGCTATATCCCTTTTCATTCCATCCCACCAATAATACTCCTGAAGATCTCTATACATCATAGTACTTCGAGGATGAACTGAAAACAGAGAACTATGAGATTCACATAACAACTCTCTCTTCAACTGTGAATCACAAGGCACACACAATATCTTCACAAATCTCAAAACACAATCATTACCAATATTGAATTTAGGCAACTTACCCTTCTGAACCAGCTCTACCTTTTTCTGCAACTCACTGTCTTGCTTATGTGCTTGATGGATTCTGTCTGATAGAGAAGATTTCACTTATACATAAAACAAAACAGAAGATCATCTTGAACCAAAAACTTCTATGCCAAATTTCATCAAATCTATAACCAAAGGATCACTTTCCAAATGCAACATTGTTAATGAAGCATTACCTTTTCTACTGAAAGCATCAGCCACTTTATTTTCTTTTCCTTGATGGTAATGAATTGTTCAATCATAATGCTTGATTAATTCCAGCCATCTCCTCTGTCTCATGTTCAATTATTTCTGAGTGAATATATACTTTCAACTTTTGTAATCGGTATATATTTCACACTTTACTCCATACAAATGATGCCTCCAAATTTTTAAAGCAAAAACAACACCAGCTAATTCCAAATCATGTGTAGGGTAATTTACCTCATGATTTGTCAACTGTCGTGAAGAATAAGCAATTACCTGATCATTCTGCATTAGGACACAACCTAGTCCTTTCAATGAAGCATCATTGTAGATAACAAACTCACAATTCATGGAAGGTATTTCCAAAACTGGAGCACTCACTAATAATCTTTTCAGTTCCTGAAAATAATCATCACATTCTTTTGTCCAGATAAACGTAACACCCTTCCCAGTTAGCTCAGTCATTAGACTAGATAACCGTGAACAATTTCTTAAAATCCTTTGGTAATAGCCTTCCAAACGAAGGAAGCTATGAATCTTAGTTACATTTGTGGATCTTGGCCATTCTTCACCAACCTTTATTTTTGCAGGATCAACGGTTATCCCATCTTTAGAAACAATGTTACCAAGGAAAGAAATTTGTTGCAACCAAAACTCATACTTGCTGAATTAACCATACAATTTCTTTTCTTTTAAGGATTTCAAAATAACCCTTAAATGTATTTCATGCTCCACTTTACTTTTATAAAGCACAAAAATATCATCAATAAAAACCACCTCAAAATTATCCAAGAATTCATGGAAAATTATATTCATTAAGTCCATGAATACAGCAGGTGCATTGGTTAGCCCAAAAGGCATTACTACAAATTCATAATGGTCATATCTTGTACAAAACCCATTCTTTGGAACATCTGCTTCCTTTACCTTCAACTGATGGTACCCCGATCTCAAGTCAATCTTTGAAAAATACTGAGCTCCATAGAGCTGATCAAACAAATCATCGATATGAGGAAAAGGATATTTGTTCTTAACAGTGATGTTATTCAAGGATCTATAATCAATTCAATGTCTCATAGAACCATCTTTCTTTTTAAGAAATAAAACAGGAGCACCCCATAGTGATGTGCTAGGTCTAATGAAATCGTTTTCTAATAAATCTTGCAATTGCTCCTTCAACTGTAAATGTTCAATTTGAGCCATTCGATAAGGGGGTTTTGAAATTGGCTTAGCATCAGGAACTAAGTTAATAGTAAACTCAACTTCCCGATCTGGTATTATTCCAGGCAACTCATCAGGAAAAACATCAAGACACTCATTTACCACTGGCACATCATTAATCTGAACAGTTCCCTTGTTTTCAATGATGTTTGTAAGGTAACATTCATTTCCATCTTTTACAAGTTTCTCGGCCTCTTGATATGTTATCAATAGTAAGGGTTCATTCCTGTACAAAAAATGAAAGTATTTCTGAAAAGAAACTTCTTTAGATCTATAGTCAATCTTAGAATGGTATATAGAGAGCCAATCTATACATAGGATAACATCAAACTCTACTAGATGTAGAAAAATTATGTTTGCAAGTAGGTTCTTTCCATGGATAAGGATAGGAAGATTATTATAAATTCTTTTTGCCTCAACATTTCCCCCAGGTGTTTTTACCACAAGTTTAGGAGTCATTTCTTGAGATGGTATTCCCATTTTACTAGAAATGTTTTCAAATATGAAAGAATGTGTAGACCCCGAATCAAACAACACACTGTCATAATCTGAAAAAACAAACAAAGTTCCTAATACAAATTCATTTGATGGCCCGACATATGCTGATGTAGTTGCAAAGGATTTCACCACCTCTTTCTGCTTGTAGTCTAACTACTTCCCATCACTCATGCTTTTTGTCGGACACTCATTTGTATAGTGACCCATCTCATTGAACTTATAACATTTCACTAACTGTAAATCAAATTTGGACTTACCATCACCTTGATCTTTTTCAGTGCAATAATGAGCCTTATGTCCCATCTTACCAAATTAGTAGCACTTTACAGAATTCATAAGACATTCCCAAGCATGCCTTTTACCACATTTATCACAAACTGGAAATATAGTTTTCTTACCGTCAACCCTTTTTGAAGAATTCATTCCATTCTCCTGCCACCTCGGTCACTTCTTCTGTTGGTTGTTATAAAACACTTGATCATCGGAAAACTCCATTTCCACCTTTTCAGCACATCGAACAAGCTTTTCATAACTTTTTAACTCACAAGAAGCTAATGCCCTTCGATATTTTGGCTTTAATCTTGAGTAAAAACGATGGATTTTACTATCAAGGTCTCGGATAAAAATTGGAGCATACCTTGCCAATCGAGTGAACCTTTCTTCATAGGCAGCCACTGAGTCATCCTCTTACCTCAATTCCAAGAATTGTTTTTCCATCCTAAGTCGAAGAGTCTTAGTAAAATACTTCTCAAGAAACATTCCTTTGAATTCATCCTAGTCGAGAGAATCAATCTCATTAGTGTCCCTGATATTTTTAACCATCGACCACCACTGATCTGCTTCACCCTCCAAACGGTAAATATAAAGACTATCCTTTTTATTGTCGGAACACCCCATGACATCAAAAATCTTCTCCAGTGCATTAATCCACCCTTCAGGTAGCACATGGTCAGATGATCCTCTGAAAGATGGGGGATGTAGCCTCATTAAATTTTCCACCACTGACATGTTACTCTGTGGTTGATCTGGCTGATCTCGTGCATGGATACCGCCACCATTTATCGCTTGAGTCAACTGTGCCATTACGGCAACAAACTGTTCAGTTCCAATTCCGACCATCTCAGGATGCTGATTCAGAAGGTTATTTCCTTATGTATGCCTTCTTAGCACTGCTTCCCAGTTTCCTAGGCGGAAAACCATTCTGAACAAACATTTCTTAGATGAAGCAACATGGTAATCTTCAAATTCTATATCATTTCAATTTGAACATAAAAAAAATATTTTTGGATAATCATTTAATAGAATTGTACCTCCTAACGTTATCTAAACCGACCTCTGATATGAACTATAAGGCCCCAACATTATACATTACTTAATCTTGAGTTATTACAAGATTACATAGTGAGGATCTTTTCAGGTTTAGAGTTTTAGAGAATTAGATCATAAAACATGCATTACATTCCACATTTGAACAAAGTGGTTACATAAAAGATAGTATACATTTTTTCCCATCGATGGAAACATATTTAAAATAAAACGTGGATTCTTTCTTGACACTTCCTTGACACTATCATCATATCGTGTGCCCTTCCCTTGACCTGTGAAAAACATTTCAAAAATGTGGGATGAGCATAACAAGCTCAGTAAGGGACATAAAAATATGGAAAGGAAACATGAGTACATGTATACATATAAATCAATGAAATCATACTCTACTCATAAAACATAAGCACTCTAACATACCTAATCAAATCATGAATAAATCATAGAAATCGTAAGACATAAAGGTAACTTGAGGCATTCATAACATTCTTACGTAGGGAGTAACCCTCTTGGTTACGTTTGGAATACCCATCATAGTATATTCCCTAAATCTATTCGTAGAAACCTTAATGTTTAAATCCTTTGCATTACCAAATTCATTGGAGAGCTATATCGGGCTCACCCGCCCTTATTTTATCATGGAACCACCCTTCTTCATAACAATGCCCAAGAACCATAACATAATCGTATCACATAAAACATGTATAAAGGAAACATAACATTTCCACATTTCAATCACAAGATATCAATACAGCACATTTATATAATAAAAACATTATGAAAACCCTTTTCAATACCAAAATAAAATAAAATTAAAACATTGTATTTATTTTTCATTTAAAAAATGGTATGGATTGTAGAGGAAGCCGAAACTGAAATAATGGTCACAGCGGCAGAGAAGTTGTTTTCACCTCATACGTACGACAAAAACATTCTCTTATTTTATTTAGTGAAACGCTTTGTATAGAAAATATTCCTTTAGGAGAAATGTAAAAGTCAAAGGGGTTTATACACTGTATAAAATAAAGTAGTGTATAAAACAAAATAAGTCCCAATGAATGGAGATTGAGACGAAGTCCCTTACAAAGATCATTTTTTAAATAAAATAGATCTATTATATGTATTCACTATAAGAAAACATAAAGAAATCACAAATACAAGATAGGACATAATAATATCATGCCATAATTTTAATGTAGGATATTAACCCAAAGAACGGAAATTCGGTTAAGAAGTTCCCTTACCTCGGGTCTGACTTGACTCGATCGTTCTTTAACGTCCTGAATAATAAACTTGAGTTAATTTCTACATTCTTAAGAACATTTTTCAGGTTCATTATTCCTTTTATATCACTTATTACCATCTTATGAACATTATGTAATCATTTAAGATAATAACAGTCGTTTTGTCAATATTTGGTACTTGAGTCAAAAGTGAACTTCTTATATTTACAAGTTGTTCACGTAGTCAAATATCCATTATCTCAAGAATTATATTCATGATGTAGATTCCATATATATCATATATATCTATTATATACATGAATTTATAATATTACATAATCATTTAGTGGTAAGTAATGAAATGCACCGTTCATTTCAATTTGACCATAAAAAAAATATTTTTGAATAATCATTTAATAGAATTCTAACTCCTAATGTTATCTAAACCGACCTTTGATACCAACTATAATTCCCCATCATTAA
Source organism: Viscum album (assembly GCA_963277665.1). NCBI lineage: Eukaryota > Viridiplantae > Streptophyta > Magnoliopsida > Santalales > Viscaceae > Viscum > Viscum album. Next base: position 810,890,056 of record OY728161.1, on the reverse strand, counting down.
ACATTACATAATCTTGAGTTATTAAAATATTACACATTGAGTATATTTTCAGGTTTAGAGTTTTATAGAATTAGATCATAAAACTTGCATTACATTCCACATTTAAACAAATTGGTTACATAAAAGATAGTATTCATTTTTTCCCATCAAGAGAAAAATATGTAAAATAAAACATGGATTCTTTCTTGACACTTCCTTGACACTATCATCATATCATGTACCCTTCCCTTGACCTGTGAAAAACATTTCAAAAACTTGGGATGAGCATAAAAAGCTCAGTAAGGGACATAAAAATATGGATAGGAAACATGAGTACATGTATACATAAGAATAAATGAAATCATACCCTACTCATAAAACATAAGAACATTAACATACCTATTCAAATCATTAATAAATCATAGAAATAATAATACATAAAGGTAAGTTGAGGCATTCATAACATTCTTACATAGGGACTGACCCTCTTGCTTTGGTTTGGAATACCCATCACAGTATATTCCCTAAATCTCTACAGACAAACCTTAATGTTTAACTCCTTCGCGTTACCCAATGCATTGGAGAGATATATCTGGCTCACCTGCCCTTAGTTTATCATGGATCCACCCATCTTCATAACAATTCCCAAGAACCATAACATAATCGTATCACATAAAACATGCATAAAGGAAACATAACATTTCCACATTTCAATCACAAGATATCAATACAACAAATTGATATAATAAAAATATTATGAAAACCCTTTTCAATACCAAAATAAGAGAAAAGTAAAACATGGTGTTTATTATTCATTTAAAAAAGGTATGGCTTGTAGAGGAATCTGAAACTCAAATAATTGTAACAGCGGCAGAGAAGTCATTGTCGCCGTATATGTACGACAAAAAAATTCCCTTTTTTCATTTAGTAAAATGCTTTGTTTAAAAAATATTCCTTTTTGATAAATGTAAAAGTCAAAGGGGTTTATAGACAATATAAAAGAAAGTTATGTATAAAACAAAATATGCCCCAATGAATGGAGATTGAGACGAAGTCCCTTACAAAGATCATTTTTTAAATAAAATAGATCTATTATGTGTATTCACTATAAGTAAACATAAATAAAGTACAAATACAATATTGGACATAATAATATAATTTCATAGTTTTAAAGTATGAGATTAACCCAAATAATGGAAATTGGGTTAAGAAGTTCCCTTACCTCGGGTCCGACTTGACTCGATCGTTCTTTAACGTCCTAAATAATAAACATAAGTTAATTTCTACTTTCCTAAGATACATTTTCAAGTTCATTATTTATTTTATATCACTTATTACCATGATATGAACATTATGTTAGCATTTATGTTAATAACGGTCATTTTGTTGATATTTGGTACTTGAGTCAAAAGTAAACTTTTTATATTTACAACTTGTTCACGTAGTCAAATATCCATTATCTCAAGAACGATATTCATGTTATAGATTCCATATATATCATATATATCCAGTATATAAATGAATTTATAATATTACATAATCATTTAGAGCTACGAAATGAAATGCACCGTTCATGGAGACGGTAATCCGTACGTACGCATGAACGTTACATTCATTTCTATGTCATATTAATGGAATTAAAACTAAATGAGAGATATGTATATTTTAATTCCATAATTATATTAATCATTTAGATGTAACATAAATCATATATATCCATTATATATATGTACTTATAATAGTACATTACATTTGGGGATAAGAAATGAAATGCACCGTTCATGGAGACGGTAAGCCGTACGTATGCATGAACGCTACTTTCATTTCTATTTCATATTTTATGGAATGTAATCATAATGATTTAAAGGTATATTATAATTAAATTATAATATCATATATAAAATCATTAATTACATCCTTTATACGTCCCACATATGGAATTTACGAATCAAATCACTTTGAGGGGGCGGTAGTCCGCATTTCCTAAAATGAAGATATCACATTTACCCATAATGGAAACCATAAAGGTATGCCATAAATGAAAAATAAATAAGCTTAAGTAAAAAATAAAAATATTATATATCATATATAAATATAGTGACATCTTAATGTCCACCTTTGAAAGTGTTATATGAGTGTTGAACAATCATCGTTTCGTGAGGCAGAAATTCTCCATCCACAGAAACAGTATGTTCTTTAACCATTAGATGTAGGTGTGTGTAAGTGTAGCTCGAATCCTTCTTATAAAAAAATCATAGTATATGGAAGATACTGGTTTTTTTACAAAATAAATGAATAAAAAGAGTTTAGGGGGTTGGAGAAGAAAAATAAAACATAAGAACACAAGAGAAGACATTACCTTTAAATCTGTTAACTCTTTTTGATTTGAGCTCAAAGGCTTCCTTGGGAAGACTTCATCCCAATGTGTGGCTTCAAGGAGTAATATAGGGATGTGGAGAGACAAAATGAGAAGGGTTTGGCTGATCCCAAGGCTTTATAAGTGTGGGTATGGTGGTAGAGGTGGGGGCATTTTATAAGAGGAGAGGAGGGGCATGCTTGGAAAGTTACTAAATGTTACTTTATTTTCAAATGAGTTTCGGATTTTAAAGGTCCCAAATTGATGTATTTCGAGGATAAGGAGATAAGGGTTCGAAATATACTCATCCATTAAGTCTTTTAAAAGTGTAATTTATAGTTTTAACATTAAATTTTCATTTTATTTAAATCCTTTATTAATGAGGTAATCGTTGCATCATCATGATGTCATAAATAATTTATTTTATTTAATGTATAAAAATAATGAAACAAATACTATGATGTAGGAAGTCATTTTATCCTTCCAATTAATATTTATAGTCCATAATATCATCTATGTAGACAATATTAAAAAATATATACTCAGGTGATACATTCTTTGTTATATTTACTTCCTTTAAAAAATTTAAAGATAAAAGTCACTTTCCCAAAAAAGTGATTCCATGGGGTCCCCAAGTTTGGCACAAGGCATCATATGGTCGGCCATGAGACAACCAGTAGCATTAGGACACATTTTGTGGTAATTTTTTATTATTATTATATTATTTTATTATCCTTAACTACCCAATTAGTCATTAATCAAGATAATTAAAGATAATTACCGTCATTACTATTCATAATGTCAAAAAATGAAAGAGTCATAATTACATATTTTGGACCATATGATTCCAAATATAGAATCCATTTTACCAAATTCCAATAAAATAAATTTCAATAATTAATTTAAAAATAATTCCCGTTTTCAAAACAAATAGCCGGTATTTTTGAAACAATATGTTTCAAAAGATTGACACTAGTTTAAGTCCAATTTCAATGTGAAATTAATTCAATTGACCACCATTGGATTAAATGGTAATAATATATTCTAATTTCACTTTAAAACCAATTAAAAAGATAATATAATCATATAAAAAAAATAGAATAAAAATAGGTTTTGAATTAAAATACAACATTTTTCACTATTCATTAAAAAAGAACATTATCAGAAAAATACCAGAAATTTATCCAAAGTAAATTTAAATGTCCCAATCATAAAGAATAAGTTTATTTTGAAAAATATTGCTTATAAAATTGTCAAAAAATAGATTTAAAAATGGTTTTCCATCAAAAGGTAGTAAAACAATCTTTTAAAAGTATTAGTGTATTCCATGCTTAAGATTGGATTTATTCTTATTTTAATCGTGTAAAACTCTATCTAATTAATTGATAGACATAGATAAAAATATCTATTATTAATTACATTCTTGGGATGTTACAAAACTAGACTACATTTTTGACTTAATTTATGTAACAATAGTCTTCATATCCAATTGAAGGTAATAATTGAAAATGTGTGATCTGAAATTCCTAGTCACGAAAAAAATTCATTATCATATAATCATGTTATAAATCAAAAAAATATATTAAATAATGATCTGGGGAGAAATATTTTATTAAAAATTATATTTAAAAATATAGTTTTTTACTTAAGTCATGATATATAAAGATTTAATCATAGATCAACTGACAGAAAACAGTGGATAAATTCAATATAATAATAAATAATAAACATTATCCATGGATCAATACCATAATAAAAAATATATGGTATTTTGTTGAAATATTGTACACCATGAAAGAAGGGAACTACATTGAAATCATGAAATTATTTGAATGTTCCATAGGAATAACAAGCCTATGTCCCATTATTAACTACGGTTTCATAAAATTTTATTCTATAAGAAAATTTATTTTCACAAAAAATATGTTATATAAGTGACATAAGGATAAAACAAACTAGGGTATTTGAGATTCATGAGTTTCATAACCCTATGGTATACATGTTACAATGGATTCAAAAAACTTATTTTTTAAATGTGATGTTAGTTTCACAAACCTATCATCTATAAGATACATAGTTATCTAGATCTTATAATCCATAAATATCATAGCTTTCACATTCCTGTATTCTCTTTGTGAATTTTGATATATAAAAATAATATCTACAAGTTACATATATTTCACTAACACACGATCTATAAGAGAATTTGGTTTCACAAACCAATAGTCTATATGTGACATGGGATTGAAAAATACATTATCATTATATAACATAAGAGAAATTGGACCCTAAAAAGAATTGGAGGGAGATATTGGTCATCATACATTGAAAATCCTTGTATATGTGTTCTAAATGAAAATAATCATTCATCACATCACAATGAACCAGTACAAATAAAATAGAATTTATATTATTTCAAAACGGTATCTCCCTCATTGCATCTGAAATTTAATCAATTGATACCAAAAATTAAATCAAACAAAAATATATTAATATATTATAATTTAAAATGAGATTAAAAAAAATTCATTAAAAATAATTTTTTTAGTGATGGAGTGGAAATTATAGTTAAATCATAAAAAGTGTTTTTAGAAACATTATTATTGTTTATCATTAAATATAATGTTATATTCGCATTGAAAATTCATTTTATAAATGATGTTTTCAAAAATCTAAAAAGCTGAAATTCTCAAAATCAATATTTAGAATCAATCCTCTAATTTATTTGATTGTATCAAATTGGTTATGTGAAAACATCATCAAAAAATATATTGTTTTGAAACAATATTCATTAATAGAGCCTTAAAAATGTAAACTGGTCTCAAATAGATGATTCTAAGTCATTAGAAAATATTTTCATTTTAAATGGTACACTAATTATATATCTTTAAAATTTTATATGAGATACAAAAAAGAAATTTTGAGTGGAAGATAAATCATTTTTTATAATCCTTGTAATTTTTTAATATATTTAAAAACCATTACATAAAAAAAACATTGTAAAAATAATATAAAATAATCATTTGAAAAATATATGAAATATAATATCAGGTTATATTGAAAAAAAAATTCATTCAAAATTTAAAGGATGACATTGTTCAAAAATATAAATAATGATATGTATAGGATATCATCATTCACATGGATGATTAATTTCCCAATAGTGAGAAACATTATATTATGAATAAATTATTTTACGTTTTATATATGAATAAGATGATTCACTTTACCTAGATAGAATGATAAATTTTTTTGATATAAAATATAATGGTGGAAAAAATTAATAATTTAATAAACAAGTTTAATAAGAGTAATGGTATTTTAGTGAATTAGTAAAGGTGACAAAAATCCATAAAATTCTAATATTTTTTAGTTAAAATATTCATAAGTAAATAACACAACATGGAATTTATATTCTAATTTTTTTAATGCATATAGATAAATACATTAATTAGGATGTAATCCCAATATATTTAACAAGTCATTGTTCAATATAAGATATATTTCTCAATGGAGTAAATTTTAGACAATGAACCCCTTTACTTATAAATAGAATTATATAAGAATATCATAAACAATTATATAAATACCAAACTATAATAATTAGTTATTCGCATATATTCTAATTTATATATTATATTTATGAAAATTTATTGATCATGAATTTTTTGTTAATGAGTTATATTAATCCTTAGATTTGAGAAACTATGATATCATATTCCATTTAAATATTATAATTTAGTAGTTGATTAATATTTTATAACAAAAATATAATAATTCCATTATATTTCATGAAATTATAATCAAGGATTTCAAATTATTTATCCTATACCATTTTAATTTTGTGAACGATAATTTTATGGTTTGTGAAAACCAAAGTTTTTATGAACTATATTCTGTGTTGTTTATGTTTGAAACATAAGATAATAATAAATATATTAAATATCAATAATAAATTCTCAATTCCAATAAATATATTAAATAATATTCAAAAATATTATAGTATAACATTATAAATTACATTAATCAATCATGATATATGTATTGTAACATCATTCATTTAAGAGGAAATATCGACACAAAAAAAAGAAAATTTTATATTTATTTAATGGAAGAGGACATGAATCTATATAATTTTAATATTACAATTATATAATACTATACATATCATAAATATCCATTATATTAATTAAATTCATTCATTGAGTCATCCATTTACTATTATTACTATTGTTGTTATTTTAGCCCGATAATTTAATGATGGTAAAAACCATAATCATAGTAAACATATTTCTATTCAATAAAATTAAATTTAATACATTAAATATTAATATAATATTGATATATATTAAAAAATATTTATTCATTGATTTTATTTCTTCAATTGATGAAAAATACATTCTTATATATGGGAAAAATATTTTGTATTTCAAAATAATAAATAATATTCATTAATGTTAAGAATGGGTTTTGTGAAGAACTAGAACTTACTGGAGTTTACATTGTATTATCAAAATGGTGTGTGGTGTTAATTTGGATATTTATGGTGTTATATGGGATATGGAATGGTCATGGACTTTTTAAAACCATCATTCCTTAGAGGTGATTATGGGGTTGTTTTTTTGGTGATCGATTATTTTCCTTTTACTTTATTGTGCACCAAATCCACTAAAACATCCTATCTATCCATTTTAGATGCAATTTTGAAAAATATTTTCCTTTCCTAAAATGATAAATCTGAAATTTTTAGGAGATATTGTGAAAAACATTTATTTTCATTGGAGTACTTCTTAAAAAAATTTAAAATAATATATCACCATTCACATGTTATTGGGTCTGGTGAGTGAAAAATCATTGGTTTTGGGAAATAATCCCTATTTAATACTGTTACTTTTGAGGCATGATAAAAACCATGATCATGCCTAGGCCATGAATTAATCAAGGTAGTGTCCAAAATTTATTGAAATGTCCAAAAAAACAAACCTTCTTCCTCCCATATCAACCATTTCAAAGGGGTAAACATGTTAATCTATATGGGGTATTAAATGTGAATTTATGCCATTTCATCATCTATTAATTGATCGATTCACCATCATGAGTCATTATATCACTGTTCAGACACTTTTGATGAAGCACAATAATTTTTTGGTTATTCTGTCAAATTGAGTATTAGTTGGTGGTTTCTGTTCACATGTACTATTTCTACTACGTCCCTTGGATTACAGAAATTGTTTTATTTTTTTATTAAAGCTTATGGTTCAAATAGATTCCATTTTTTTGGATCAATGTAACTTTTTCCTACTTTTATCCCTTTATTTATTTTTCATCCATTTTTTTGGATGTTCACTATGGAAGGCCTTAATGTTTTTGTATGAATCCAAATTGTAGTTTTTTGTGGAAAAGGATTGGTTATGGTGAATATTTCATCTATTTTGATCATGGTTGAATGTTGATAATCCATTATTATGATAATAACATTTACCATCAAATCATCTAAAGGGGTTCAATTGTTATATTATTACATTATAAGAACATTAATTCATTTTTTTATTGATTTTTAAGCAGGCCACAGTGGGTTGACTGGGGACTAGAAACATGAAATCACAGAAAACATAAGCACAACCATAGAAAGAAATACACTTATGAAATATCTAGTCTCTAACACGAGGGTGGGCATCGATATTTCCAAGCCAGATCAGTATGGATAAGTTTATTCTTCATCTACTCAGAAAAATGAGAGGGGAATGCGAAGTGGCTTAGATCCAGTTTGTCAAGAGCAATCAGATCCTGTTTGTCTATTGGGTCTGGTGGCATGGGAATAACTGTAGGATCAGGGTCCAGACCATCAATCTCAGTGTGTTGTGTCAGGCCATACATGCATTGATTCAAAGAAGATACATGTGCTTCAACAAGATCATAATTTTCACCATTAGCGGACTGATGCACTTCTTGCATCCCTTCTGTTTTAGGGGATCCTTCACAAGTCTTGGCTTATAATTCACTCCTCGAAGATCTAGTGGTCATCGACTTGGGAAAATATGAGTAGTCTTTTTGACGCATAAATTTCTTCTTAGGAGACACTGAGAAATACCCTAATTCATAGAGTCCCTTCTTGCCTCTGCCTGCACCTGTTCTAAGGTAATAATCAGCTGCATGAAGAACATAAAGACCTGGCGAAATCTGGGTATTCCCCCTTCCACTTTATCAGATGATGTAGGACTGCCAGAGCTCTGAACAATCAGCATATTTGATTCTGCTCCTTCTAAAGAGGCCAATGGTGATTCCATCATTGTTTTCTCACTATTATTCCTCCTATCAAAAGCTTTATCAAAATTTCTTTTTTTCATAGGCCCTACTATCCTCCACCCTACCTTCAAGGGGATGTTGGAGATATCACCCAAACAGGCAAACTGATTCTACAAAGGTAAGGCCTCCCTTCTTTTCAGGTTAACGCTACCCTGCATTAGCTCACCGTAGACCTATTTGGAGCTAGATAAATCTAACAGCCGATCGGTTGGAGGCTTTTCAGGCCCTGCCAGAAGCTTCACATTGGCCTCTACAACTGCCTGATTCACTGGTTGAAGATAAGTAACATACACACCTTTAGTAGGCACTGTAATGTCTACCTTTTACTTAGATTCCTACACCGGATTGGGTTTAGTAACTCAAACACCCATTAGCCGGTTACAATCTACATCCTGGTCTGCCTCATTATCCTCAGTAGATGCAATCGTAGGATAGGAAACCGGAAGTTCCCATGAAATTTGAATGTGGTCATTATTTATTTATTTATATATTTTTGTAAGGTTTTAAATAACAACATGGAATATTATAATAGAATGGATAAAATGATATGGGTTATGGTCATAGTAATCACATGTGTTTAGAACATGTTTAAAAATATCTTCTTATTTTACATGATAATGTGCTATTAATTTTATTATGATTTCTTATAGAATATATTTTATTTTATTTATTGGAGTGTTTACTATTATAGAAAAAATTAGTTAATGAAAATCATTTACTGTTTTAATGGATAATAACAAGAGGAATTTTTAACATGAAATCACTAATATTTAAAATTTTATAGTAATTAAAATAATTAATAACACATATTTAGTAATATATTTTTATTAATTTTTATTGAAATTTAATTTTTTAAGTGAGGAAAATTATTATTATTCATATATTTTGATATTCTTTCAAAATGTTAAATGTGATTGGAATATGTGATTAATGGATTAATTATTTCAAGGCAGTAATAGAATGTTTTTTTGAAGAAGTTAAATTGTGGGGGCCACTCTAGAATTTTTTCTTATGCATTCAAGTTTTCATGGTTTTTATGGACTGGATGAAATTTTACTATTTGGTGTTTTCCATTTATCCATATGAATTTTATTTATCTAATAGAATGTACTGGTGACTAGATTTGAGACTTTGAAATGTTGTGGTTTGGTGAGACATGGGTGAGGGTTTCCAGGTTTTCCAGTAGTAGTTGCATTTTATGATATTGGGATGGAAGATTGTATTCATGGTAGTGTCGGGGATGGAACCAATATTTGAGGTACAAGATTATTATGGTCATTCTAGTTGTTTTGATTAATTTATTAATCCATTATTCATTATTAATATACTATAATTGTTTAATTATTGAGTTTCATGTTATTAAACTTCATTCTCTACTGCAAGAGGGAAGTATTTATTCATGGTTAATGATTCTTATTTATGGTAGCTTTGGTAGTGTCCTATATTACCTCGAATTTGGGAGTGGCAATCAATATTATACATTTTAACACATGATAACAACCGATTAAATGAAATAAAATGATAATATCGTTTGAAAGCATGGTATTAGTTTGTTTTTTTACTAGAGGGAATAAGAGTTAGATGGTGTTCATGTCAATGTAATGTGCAACGTTTAAGGACATGATTTATCTAAATGTGAAATTTTAATTGAATGACTAAATTAAATGATGTTCTTCGGGAATATTACTATACTTATATGATATCTAGTATAATGAAGTGGTGGTTTTGTGTTCATATGATGATAGATGTAGTTGATCCTAAGAATTATTTGATTCTAATAGTGTGGTTATGTGATATATATATATATATATTATGTTTTGTTATTTCATATGATTCCCCACCATTTTTAGTATACTTATAGCACCTAGTTCACTCTATGAGGGGTTATCCCCAACAACTAAATTAGTGAAAAATGAATGGATTACTATCCCCTCTTTCCTCGCTCCCTTCTTAGGGCATTATTATATGGTGGTATTCATTGTTGTTAACATTCCGACAGTTCCGAGTATATGTAGGTAAAATATTCTTGTTAATTACACATATCAGTCTTTTCATAAAGAATCATATGCATAATTACAGGTTTTTTATTTATATGATATGGTCAGATGATGATACTATGTTGCGGTAGAGACCCTGTTTCTCTTTTTTAATACTTTGTAATATTTCTAATTATATTTCCAGATCACGGACCTAAAATATAGTGCAATTAGTAGTTCTGTTGTTTCCATATTTAATTTTATAAAAATATTCTGTATATTTTATGTTGTGTATGTGTAGCTTCTTAAATAAAATTTGATAACTACTCTATAGAATCTCATATCGAAAATATGAGTTCATGGTTGAGTTTGGAAGGTGGGTTTTACCCTAGACATGACCCAAAATGGGTTTCCATGGGGTGTTCAGACTCCCCTCTCATTGGTAGAATGTATAGTGAAATAATTAACGAGTTAAATAATTAGTTGTTTCATTTCAATGAAGAAAAATTTCTTATAAGATTATTTCATTGGAGAGTTCTCCAGGATTATCCACACAATCTATACGATAATTCCAAAGCTCTATCTTCCTTCTATATTATGGAATCACACTACATGACGATGAAACACCAGATCAGATCAGACCAATATGCAACGAACCCAACGACTTCTCTCGATAATTGGTGAGTGAATTATTTATCAATGAAAAATCCAAAAATCATGGTGTTGTTTTAATTTGGTGGTTTTATTAGTTTTATTAAATTAATTGTGAAGATCCATCCTTCATTTCCATCCAACATTATGTTTTTTAATGGGGGAGTCAAGGAAACAAGAATCAAGGAACAACAAAAAAACAAGGAACACACCTGACCAACCAGAAGTGTAAGAGCATCAAAAGTTCACAGGACCTAGAGAGGCCGGAAGTAATGTAATTCTAGAGCATCCCGACTAATTAAAATATCCCCCTCAGGCTTCAAAAAATTGAATGACAGAAGGAAAGTGATGTTTGAGCCCGAATGCTCCATGGAAGAAAGGTGATCCTCAAATCTGTTCTCCTCATGCCAAGTATGCATCACATTAACATTCTCAAGAAGGGTGAAAAAGTTTCTAACAGTGTAGTAAATTGACCAAGGGACACAACCTTTACCTTGTAAAGAATCATGAGGAATCATAAAAACAGTATTGGCCTCACAAATATCAATATTACTCAGCTGTAAAAGCAATAATCCAGTAAACATAGCCCTAGATTTATCCTGAAGTGATTTACTATATCCAATAAATGTTTTAAAGGCCGGCACCACACTTCCACACTAGTCCCAACCCCCCCCCCCTCCTCTCATTTCTCCTGTCACACAGGATCTGTCTGATTTAATCTTATAAATGGAGATTGGGGTCACTAACAAATCCAATTCCCCTATGTTCTAGTACAAAGATATGAAACAGGAGGGCTCGTGACCTACAGTAGCTGAAGCGAGGGGGCCTCACGCTGGTTGGGGATTATCATGACCCGATCCAACCACAAATTCTCCATTAACACCAGAATGGACCTCAGTTTAGACCTCACCCCTTCAAACAAGGCCCGATTCCTATCCTTACACATTCTCCAACACCCTGCATTAAGGATAATAGGCCTCTCCTTCCTCTCCATGCTCATTCTTCCTATCTCGTAGAACCACTTATCAAGGAATGATTCATCCCAGTGTGCCTCAGATGAGAATGTTGTAGAGCCCTGGAAGAAGGACCATAATTTATGGGCCATGTTTCTCTCAAAGAACCTGTGAACAATGCTCTCTGCCAGATGACGACCACAGCAATGGCATTGGGATGGAAAACTAATACCCATCTTCTTTACATTTTCATCCAAGTACACTAAATTAATCCTAATTCTACAGGTCAAAAAATTATATATTGATGGGATTTTGTTACACCAATCCATGAAATCCCAGGTATCACGAGGTTCTTACAGATATAGGAGCCTTTGATAATCCTTTGTAGAGAAATTACCTGAAGAGGAAGTTGTGGTTGTCTATTAAAATCATAATTTATTTCATTGGTTTTTAAACCCGAATCACCTTTCTTATTCATTGGCCAAGAAATATTTGGAAAATATTGTCTAAACCTTTGTTTTTTAGATTTTCCCACTCATTTTCTTCTCTTTAATCTCTTATGGAACTCTTTGAACAAATTAAAATTTGACTAGAAATACGAAGCTTGAATGGACCCTTGGAACCATAATGAAATCCCATGTAGAAAGACGACCAATGAACTGATACCATGTCAATTATTTTTTTTGGGGAGAGGTTGATTTTTATAAAAATTATAGGATGGATCAATTATAGAAAAATGATTTTTGGTGAACTGAATGTACGGTGAAAACCTCATGCATGAACGAAGTTTGATTCACATTAACAATGACTAGAAATTGTGATTTTTATCTAGATCCATCATTTTCAGTATGATATAATGTCAATATAAAAAAAATATAAATTAATTTAGGGATCAGATAGTGGATGTGTATTTTTACTGAAACCCTAACCACACACTGTTTATAAGTCTAAACACATGGTGTGTAGCCCCCTTATCAGAGACAACTACGGTTTTGAAAAAATTAATGATGATAGAGCATGTATACTTACTACACATCGTGAACTCCTTCCCTAGTTTGAAAACACTTTTGTATGATCAAACAATATAGAACCCTTATGGATGTATATAGCTAGGTATACATCAATGTACTCGAGTATAGGGCCACGAGGTCTGGTACATGGACATGAGGTACCAAACATGGTCACATCCAACAATGCATTGACTTGTCCTATTTTTCATGTACATTCACTATTGTCCACCTACATGGATTATACTACTACATGGGATGGGGGTTGTTTTTTTCCAATGGACATGTCTAAGCAGTTCATTAAGACAACAAACTATGTGGGTCCCCTCACAAAATGTCTACCATTGAGCCTCTTTTAAGGAAACATCAATCGTCCATATCTCTATCATTTTAACTCTTATTTTGGCCCTCCAGTATCCTATACTGTGTTTTTATCTATGTAGAACATAATTTTTATCCTTTTTGGGTATTTGGATATATGATGTTATTTTTTTTACTTTCCTTGTTGTGGGGACACTCGATGATGGTAGTGATCTTGTAGGATCACTAGAGCCTACTGAGTCGTACGCTTACTACACATGGGAAATGGAGTCCTGGACCATTATGGTGGACCACCCTTATCATATTGGGAGGAGGTCCCTAATGAGAAAAGTGGAACCACTTGTTATATAGGGGCATGACAAACAACATTGGAGTGGGAACCCCAATTGTAAATGGAACTTGTCATAAATGACCAGAGTTGACACCCTACTATAAAAGGGTTTTGTTCCATGACTTATGATTAGAAGCCCCTGTCAAACTGGGATAGTTTCCTCAATTAAAATACTCAAACACCCTATTTTACAAGGGGGTTGGCCCTCAACTCCCAAGTGAAACCCCTTACATTGGATAGAATTGGGGCCTCGATGTCCAAACTATAATCTCATATTTTTCATTTTCATCAGTCCTCGCCATAATAAAGAAACCCCCACTATAAGATACGGTGTGGGTCATTGATGACTAGATTAAAACCCCCTATCATCATAGGGTGTGGGACCTCATGACACAAGAGTGGAATTGCACATCGGCATGGGATCGGGTCCTCTACCATTCCTATTAAAACCCCCTATCAGCATAGTTTTGGTCATCATGATGCCAGAGTGGAACTCCCCAAATGTACTAGGGAGTGGGTGACATATGATGAGATTGTGACCCCTTTACACCGTGGAAAAATGAAAATCAGTGATTTGAATTGGATGGTATCTTCTTGGAAGTCCTGTGATAAGTAGGCCATTGTTGATGGAATTTTGGAACTATTAGATATTATACTTTGTAAGTTGAGTTGTGATACTGAGAACACCCTACTCTCTCATTTGGAATTATTAATTAAGAATTTATATATACCCTTCTTTATTCTATCCTTTGTTTTGGTTACTCTTTTTCCTATATAGGTGAAGACACATGGGAATTTGCAAATTCATTTTGTGTATAAATTCTCATGGTTGGATGAGTCTTATATCCATCTACTTGAGGACAAGACTCGACTGGTAGATCATCTACTTATTATGTTGATCCCCTTGTTCTTGGATTTGGTAAAATTCACACTTGGTTTGGGTTGAGTTCTTCTCTTTGATTGTATATTACATCTACAATGTTTCCTTTCCAATTTTATATCATACTTATCCCCATTCATCATTAGAGTTTTCCTAAAATGTATGTATATACTCACCCTTTCCTAGGTTATTCCCACACATCTTGTGTCTTATGAAGATAATATATAGTTCAGTGAGTAATTTTGAGGAGCTCAAAGATTCTCTATACTGTGGACCACGTACAGCGGTTAAAGCATGGAGATCTAGAGCAGATCTCTCTCAGTAGTTTACATTTCTTGTTTATTTAGTAAAGGAAATATTTATTCTTGGTAGTGTATTTTATACACATTATTCTTAGTTTTTACTCTCATATTCTTGTACACACTAGAGGTTATGCATGTGTAGTTTTCTTTATAGCTTTGTTGAATCTTTTACTCTTTCCATCTGCACTATTGAATCGACATGGATGTTTTTGTTCATACTAGTAGTTATAAAAAGGCCTCCTTATGTTTTTTATGCCTTTGGTTCTCATCTCCAACCCTTGGTCTATGGAGGTGGGATTCAGGTTGTTTCAACTTGAGACCCATCTTCATTCAGGTCTTGATAGATTGGTATCTATGTTGGATCATTCCTTGGGAAATTATTAAAATTAGTATATATAGAAGGATATTGGTAGGGATTAAGAAATAATCAAGTTGTCATTAGTGAGTCTATCAGTCTAGGGAGTCGAGTAATGGTGTAAGTGTCCAACATATGCATTCATCCAGATTATAAATAACTTCTTGTTGTTTCAACATTTCAATATATTGACTACAAGGATCAATGTTACATGAATTATATTGGATTGAGTATTTGACTATTCTTCTTGATTAAGCTCTCCACTTTTTGTTGATATATATATATACAAGTGTGTGTGTATGTGTGTGTTTGTATGTGTGTTATCACCAAACCACAATACATCATGATAAATCTCAAGATACCTCCAATGTGAAAACTAGTTAGGATACTAGTTCTAGATCTATAAGATGATATGATGAGAGATGAGGCATCACTTAAGGGTTTATCCTACGATCCCTTTCCAGAAATTGTGTAGGTAACATCACCTCCAACATTCAAGCATTAAATGATTCAAGAAGCACATACTAAGTATGCACGTAGCATTATCAAACTCCCCAAGTTATAGTTTCAATGGACATTGAGGTTTTGTGTAGAGACATATCCTCAGGTAGTAGGGGACTGTCTAGGGTTGGAGGTATGTGCCTTCAGGCTCATCCGATGTTTGACGGATTTTTTTCTTTCATTGAAGCTATCTATTTCCATAGAGTTTTGGTACGCTGATAGAGACTTGTAACAGAGATTCTTGGTGAGCCAACACATATGTGTATTGACATTCAACAGCTATTTTTTAAGAGTACTGCCCCTCATGTGTGCACTCAGTATAGATCCATGAGAATCCAATAGTATAGTGGGGATGGATGAAGGTTGTTGATTACGCAAGTATATTCACAAAAATTACCTTCGACTCCCTTGAGATGGTCTAGGACACATATTTACGAGCACATAATCATGAGAAGTAAGTCCACATAGAGATCCAAGGAAATATTTAATCTTGTTCATCCCCACATTTTCTGTGGTGTTGGATGGGGAACTAGGGATAAACAAACATTCTATTATAAGGAATATATATGTCTGATGCTAGAAGTGGATTCCATAGAGTTGGGTCATCTGTAGAAGCTAACAAACTCCTAGTTCTAGGTTCTTAGAATCGGAGACCTATGTGTGATCAAACTCATGTATGTGGTCATTAGTTGCACAAAGAACCATCAAATCTAAGAGATGTTTGACTCTTTACTTGTGATGGTTGAGATCACATCGGAAAAGACAACGCACCTATATGTGATGAGTAGAACATGCAGATAGCTAATGGATCGGCACAGAAAAGGGAGTGTGATCCGGGATCTCCGAGGTGAATATAGGGTGGTCCACAGGGATGCAGAGATTCCCTGGTAGAATTATGAACTATGTGTTTTTGTCTAGGTTATGATATCCTTCAACCACTACCACTAGGCAACCCAAGTAACTCTTAGGGTGTTTGCAAATGGGGCTGTAGAAAGATGTAGGCTTTAGAGGTTTCTTATCTATTAGAGCACCTGATGGTTAAAGGTATGATCTATTAGTATTATGATCATGATATTTTATTGGTATACATGGGTTCAATTTATTTCTTAATTTCTATACTCTTAGTGAAAGTGTTGGAGATCCCTATTGAGGTGGTAGCCCCTCATCTTCCTCTTGAGGTTTGTAAAGGAAATGCCTCTTCTATATCATTCATCTAACAGAAGTGGGAGATATCTCTTGGTGAAGAGAGGATCATATGGGCCCAATTTTTCATCATATTGGAACCCTTCGAAATCATATTGGTTATGGATTTTCATTCCATGATCCGAGCATAGATTGACTATTGTCACACACAAGTCATGTGCTTACACACTTAGGGAACATTATTCTCTTTTTATGGAAATAGATATGTCTTCGATGGGGATGTAGGATATGCCAGAATGAGGCTGCATCCAAACAAACATTGGTTCGAGAGTTTATCCCTTGATACATCAGGCTCATCATGTATAAGTATTCCTTCATTCCTAGGGGATTACATGGAATCCTTTCCAAACGAAATTCTAGGACTACCACTATAGTGGGAGATGGAATTTTTCACCGACTTGCATCTATAGACGTCTTTGATATATTTTTTCATATAATATGTCCCCTACAGATCTTCTAGAGTTGTGTCTATAGTTGGGGGTCCTTTGAGAGTATGGTTTCATCGGACCCAGTGTGTCCCTATGGGAAATTCCCATGTTGTTTTTGAAACATTTGGATGAGAAACTTTGTATTTTTGTTGATTATGTTCAACTATCAAAGGACATAAACATTCTAACAATTAATGACCACTCTGACCAATTTTGAGGAGTGAGTATTTTCTAGAATATTGATCACTATTTTGTATACAACCTTTTGAGGGTTCATGAGGGTGATATTCCAATGGGGGGATTCTATTTTCTCTATAAAAAATGAGTTCCGAGTGATTCCCTTTGGTGTGATGAATACCCCATCCATGTTTGTATATTTGATAAACGATGTCTTCCAACCATACTTGTAGGGATTTTTTCCTCTTTGTCAATGACACACTTATCTACTCAATTTTAGAGGAGGAATATTTAGATATCATGAGGGTGGTCCAAGATCTGCATCGAGAGTGAAAACCTCCGGGAAAGGTCTCAATGTTCTAGTTATGGATTCATGACGTTCACTATTGGGGGAATGTAATTTATGAGAATGTTTTAGCTATGGGCCTTACAATGATCAAAGAAGTTCTTTATTGGGAGCCATGGATTAGTGTGTAAGAGGTGTGGATTATTATTGTCATAGTGAGGCAGTAGAACATATTTTTGACTGACATATCAAGATTTGAAACCCCATTGACCACCCTAATGCAGAAACAGATTTCATTTATTGGTCTATGAAATACCATAGGTCTGTTGAGGAGATGATGATAAAGATAAAGAGTCCTCTCCTATTGAGACTACCAGAGGAGGCATGGAGTTAATAGTGTATTGTGATTACAATAGAGTTAATCTCGAATGCATATGAATGCACTAAAAGGTAGTTTTCGCATATGGGTTGAGGAATTTGATACCCCACAAGCATAAATACACAACACACAACCTATATCTTTTAGATTTACTCTTTTCCCTTATGATGTGATGACACTTCCTTCCAGGGGAGAGCTTTATGTTTTACTCATACCACAAGAATCTTATGCATGACTTAATTAAAAGATACCTGAACTCGAGATTGTTTCAGTGGTTGTAGTTCTAGAATGACTATGACATTGATATAGTATGTATTCAAGGGATGTGAAATGTAGTATCATGTGTAGTTATCATGAATTCCAGCACTCAACTGGTGAAGAATCTTCAGAGCAGTTTGCTTCCTTGTAGCTAACCCTCGTAAAGACAGAGGGTATAGGATATCTGCAATTGAGGGTGTTGACTATTATGCTTCTTGAGGGAGTGAGAGAGTCCTTGTTGGGAGACATTGGATGTGTGGCCTTATGTGATTAGATATCCATAGTCGACTCATCATATGGATATTTTGGAGGGAATAGCATAAAACCTTTTTAGGGACGGTAACTGGTCCTACTCATGTTGATGGAAGAGATAATATTAGAGTTCTATACTTCTCCCCTAACTATACATCCTAATATGGGGAAATTTTATAGAGACCTTTAGTGACAGTTATGGTGGTCCAACATGATATGGAGTGTTGCTGAGTTCATCTCTCGGTGCCTCACTTTTATAGAGATGAAATCATAGCACCATATTCTTCCATGATTATTGAAAACCATTGAGACCCCAGGGTGAAAATATGATTGAAAATGAATGGAATTTCTGATAGGGATTCCATCAATATTGATGGGCCACAACTCCATCCCAGTAATAGTTGACCAACTCACAACGTCGAAACACATCCTCATGAGGGAGCTTAATTTGGGAGAGAGTTTTGGAAATACATACATACGAGAGATCATTTTCCTTAATGGGGTGACCTCAACAATTGTCTCTAATCTTGATGTGTGGTTATTTTATTAGTTTAGATTGTCCAATAGGCGGTATTCATGACCCAAATGATGATCAATAAAACATTTCAACCACATAAATATGGATAAAATGAATGAAGTATCCTGTTGTTAGAGGATATAGTGATGAATTTCGTGTTAGAAATTAGATGGATATGGGATGATCATTATCCAATGGTATAGTTTTCATACAATAACATCGAACACTATATCATCCGCATGTAACCCTTTGAGGCCCAGTACATGAGACACTTTAGGTCACCCTTTTGTGGAATAGAGAACAGTGAGACATATCTTGGGGGCCCAAGGATGGTGATGGTCATGATGGGGAACATATTGTAGATCCTTGAGGAGACGAGGAAGGCCAGTATCTAATAGAAATCCTACAACAATCACCTACATTGGCCCTTTCTGTTTGAGTAGGGGGCTATTTTTTCTAGATAGTCTCCCCATGATGAGGATTAAAATGCTTCATCTATGGAGGAAAGCTATCTTCGAGGCTCATCAATCCAATTTTTATCAAGTAGAGTGTTCTCGAGGTAGTCTACCACCTCTCCCTACCCACACAACTGGAGCGGTTACACAACGACTTCCACGTGTCATATCTGAGGTGATATGTGTATGACACCGAACAAATTATCAACTTGGCCAAGCTGTCATTGAGGATGGATCTACCATTACAAATCACACGATGATGATTGATGAACAACAGGAGAGGATCCTACATGGAATTAAAATACCCTTGGTCCCTATGTTGTTGAAGCATGGGAACATTCAAGATGGTGCCTTGGAGTAGGAGGCCCATGTGCGAGATCTGTATTGCATGTTTTTTTCTTTGGATTCTCTTTGTGGCGATGAATATTTTCATGTATGTAATGATTTAGAGACCTAGTAATTTTCTTGTAAGTCATTGAAATATTTATATATGTCTATTTCTATATCTAGGCGCAAATACAACGTGTGATTCTGAGGTCTGTTGTGTCTGAAATTAATTTTATAAATATAATTAAAATATTTTATATTCGTCATGAAAATCTTATTAAATAAAATTTGATATCTATTAAAGGGAAGATCATCTTAAAATTATAACACCATGATTGAGTGTGGAAAATATTTTTCACACTAATAATAACCCATAATGGTTTGGAAAAGGCCATTCTACTCCACCCTCATTGGCCGTATGTTATGTGAAATATATAAATAAATAAATAATTGTTTCATTTAAATATAGAAAATATATTGATAAGATTACATATAGGGAGTATTATCCTATGATATCCATATAAACCCTGGGAGGATTCAAGACCTCTACCTCCCTTCATCATTGTAATATCACATTGAATGATATCGAAACATCATTTCAGATCAAATGAGGGCATGAAACACATAATGGACTATATCGATTGTTAGTGAGTCTGTTCTACAAAAAAAAACTTATCCAAAATCATATTAGTAATCAACAATTTTTATATATTTTTTTATTAAATTTACTGAGAAGATCCATCCTTGATCTTGGATCTATTATAATTTTGAATAATTGCATGTGCCTATAACAAAATCTTAATTTATTTCATTGGTTTCGTACCCCATATCTTCATTCATGGTTGATTTCCATTAATGCATGACAAATTATTTTAAAATCATTTGATTTGGTCATTTTCCCATCATTTGCATCGCATTATTCATCAATATAATCCTTCCATCTTGGTTCAGCTTTTTCAGGCTGTACCGAGCCCAATCGGACCCCCGAAACAACAATAAAATCACGTGTGAGGAGGAGATTGACGATCAAAGGCTATATGAATGATTTTTTTGAGTTGAGAATGCTTTTTGGATAATCAGAGGCCATATCAAAGATGAGGGAAGGATCCAAAGTTAACCAAGTCTATATATCAACACTTGTGGATTGTTGGGGGATGATTCTCGATTAAAAATTTTCGAAAAAGTGATTTTTTTTCTAGGTCTATCATTTTCATCTAGAAAGAGGTCTTAAATTGATGCATACTGAACATATTCAATGATGGGATTTTGTATATGCATTTATGGTTAATTCCCAACTACACTACATGCATAAAGATAAAAACATGGTGTGTATCCCCCGTAATGGAGTCAGATAGGGTTTAGGAATGTTAATGGTGAAAGAACATGTTCTCCTATTATGTGTTGGGTAACCCTTCCCCGATTGGAAATCCCATGTGTATGATCATAGGGGAGGGAATCCATATTGATGTACATGTCTAGTTACATATATTTGTACCAGGGAATATGGTCATTGGGTATGGAATGAGGACCCAAGGTTTAGTACACAAACATGGCCAATAAGACATGACCCAGTCCTAGTTTTCATGTACAAGCCTTATTGTCCACTTACATGGAGTGTACAACTACAAGGGATGGGATCTGTGTGCCGACTAGGTACATGGCTAGGTGGTGGAGTCATACCACTTTCCATGTGTGTCCCCTCACATGTTATGTACCCCATAATATGTTCTCATGAGATATCAATTGTATATTTCTCCTTCATTTGAACATGGATTTTAGATTTTGAGAATCATATACTTGGATTTTTTCCACATAGAATGTTATGGTTTCCCCATTTGTAACTTTGAAGATATGACGTGAAAGGATCCAAGAACAATACTTTTTGAGGCGATATTCAATGATAGTATTGTTCATGTAGGATCGCATGATACCATTGAGTTCTACCCCCCATTAAAGATGGATATTGGATTCCTCAACATTTATAGTGGAACACCCCATCATCATGGTCCTCGTGACCATGTGTCTCACCCCCCCTCGTTTTCTTCCTCATCTCTGAAGCTTCCTTCAAATGTCGCCACCTCCCCTCCCCCGATCCACTATTTTAGTTTGGGTTATGCCTTGATTTCACCTGCATAGTAATCCAAAATCCGGCTAGGAAGATGGAGACCACATGAGTGTGAAGCAGCCAATGGCTAATACTAAGGAGGATAGACATACTCTTCACTAGATTTGAATTCATCCTTCCACACCAAATTTTTGAAATGAGTCTTTACTAATCTCCCAGCTACTAGTCATGGTGATGATGCCTCCTCTTCTACCAGAACAGTCATCTTCAACACCCATCTGTCCTGCTACCACACTATCAACAGCTATCGAGGGAACCAGTACATCGGATCCCACATACAATGTGTCCCATTAAGATCCATCTATTCTTTTGGTGGACCCTAATATGCCCACACCTCCATCCACAGCTGGATCTACCATATATCCTACTCCATCACCTTCTACTGCTCCATCCACCCCCACCACCACTAGACTCTCTAACTCAGCTGTTCCAGCCCCACCTCAGCCAGCACCAGATGATATCTAACCTTCACTACACCTTATCTTGATCATTGTTGAGGGAAATCCTATGGAAAATCAATTTCGGTGTGAGTCATAGTTTATAATCTAGTTGAGTTTCCATTTCTTGGATATCATAGTGCCCCAATGTATCAGAGTTTAGGAGGAGATAGTGGATCTTCTGGGCCACACTCACCTGCTCAACAAATTCCATCATTATTCACCCATTATATCAATAATCACATGTACTATGGAGTGACATGGGAATCTCCTTTTGATTACTTCCCATCATCTAGAGAACATCACAAGGGGGTATTATATTAGAATTTTAGTTCATTATTATTTTTTATTATTTATTTCTTTGATTACCCTTACCTATCCCAATTGTCTTTAACCACATCCTCTTATTCTCCTTAGTGTTTAACATAGGGGACCAGGTGGAATATTAAGTGTTGGGGACAGTGTCTGGATATTGTTGTCTTTTCCCATAAAATGATCTATGAGGCATCATTAATAGATGAAATATTTTAATCTATTGAAAATATTTGATTAATTATAGAGATTAATTGTAATGACATGAAAGGTAATTTTAGAAGATACCTACTTAATTTAAATTTTAAATAACATTAAAATGATTGCTGATATATTTTTATTTTTTTGATTGAAATTCATGGCCATATACATTTAATTGAATAATAATTTTTAATGTCATGAAATGATTGACACATTTTTATCCTTATTATAGATAGGTATTATGATCCTTTTAAACTATTTTTTATAATACCCTATTTCTTGAGAGATTCTTGGGATATAAATACCTATTAGAATGTGAGAGTTTTCTCTTCAAAAAATAAATATTTTTAATAAAATTAAAATGATTTATAAATTTGATTACCCCCCCCCCCCATTGACCTAGAGAACTACCTAACATATGATCTTCATAAAACCCTTAGAAACCATGAACTTCCATAATAGGTATCCCATTTACACGACTATTTATCCTTCCAACCCTAATTGTTTTATAAAAGTTCATAATTATTTATGTGTGCTTATAAGAGGGAATTTCTCTATTCATGTTGCATTTTTTTATTTCATCATGAAGATAAGGGTTGGGGAGACTGTTTTTGTTCATTTTGGAATATGGGTTCCGAACCATTATTTAGATTATTCGTAGTGGTCCCTTTATAAAAAAAGGTGATTGAAAAAGACCAAAAAAAGGACCATATTCACTCACTGAAAATTATTTATGGTTTATAGACCCATGTTGAAAAGGGAATATCATTGTGATGATACCAATTAATAGGTATGCATTGGGGATGAAATTTTCATCAAAATTTATTATTGAATATCATGCATTGTAATTTGAGAATTCAGCCTTCTAATTCAATCCTCTGAGATTATTTTCCACATCATTACCCACCTACCTGAACCCTCAGAATCATTAAACCATGTTGAAATACCTAATTATTTTTTTGATTTGATTTCTAATATAGAGAATGAGAATACATGAATTATTGTGAATAGAGTGCATATACTTGAGATTGGGCATAACTCTGATTAAATAATCTATGCGATGAGTGTGGTACATTTGGTGAGGAAAATCATCATGTGGCATTTGTATTTATGAAAAGATGAACAATGTGACTATAAGGGGATGAAAATATTTAACTAAATTATATTGGGGTCGTGATTAGAATATATCTGAAATCAAAATATGTTATGTTCCATTTAAAATCCTCTTCTATGACTATATTTTTTATAGGTGTAATTAGTTGACGGCTTCTCATTATATATTTTGGAGAGTTTTAATTAGTTGGTGATATTTTTATTTAGGGAATGAAAATGATTAAGTGTGGGGTAGTTTGATGTTCCCTATTTTTGTATACATTTTTATACAATCTATTGATTATAAAAACATTCTTTCAATGGATACGATTTTTTTGATAAAATGATTTTTTCGGTGTTCATGGCACTCTTCCTGTATTTTATAGATAATGTAACAAATTGGATGTGACCAAAAGTGTAATTAAACTATAAACGATGTGTACTTTATAAAAAATCATGGTATACCTTTTTCCAGACATAGATCGACCACACTGAGGACATGCCCAAGTAATCTGCTAGATATTACACACAATGTATGACCAATTCAGACCATGTGTCAGCCTTTCTAGATGAAGTTGGTGGATGGAGTCCATATAACACAACATGTAGTTTTAAAATCTCAAAATAATGGAATGTCCCTCCATGTTTGAGGTTGTATAACAACCCTTATTTTTATTACACACTTTAACATGATTTATTACATAAAATATTCAATTTATAGAATATAGAATATTATGTTGTCTATTTTATTTGGGTCCTAATAACATTACATAAAGACTTAAAACATGAAATAGAACATCTATATTGAAAACATCCTTTACCTGACAATTACATTCCCTCGTACTTAACATTATATGGGATAAATTGAAGATATTCACAAGAAAAGGGTGAGCTATATAGCACAATAAGGGATTAAACAAGGAATAACATGAATATTAAAATACATGTTAGGTAATAGGCATATCAACGGAGCATAAAATAAACATGAACATAAAGGCATGATATAGAATGGTTATCATAACATGGAAATGTTGCAACAACACTTATCATGGTATTAGCATGAGCCAAGGATCAATGAACATAAATCATTAGTAAAACCACATTTCACTTGAATTAGCATGAGTAAACCATCATTACACCTCACTTATAATGATAATAATCTTTATCCAATGTATTAGATCACTATAGAGGAGAACCCTTCTTAATCATTTCATTTCATGCATAAATGTGCCACATAGATCATACAACATGGATTCATTAAACATTTTCAATTATTACAAGATAAAAAATACAGTATTAATACATAAAACTCTATAATCAATAATTAATTTCTCATAAATGTGAATACCCATGATAGAGAATTGGGCATGGTATTCAGTACACAATGAAATTGGCTTCGAAAATTGTTGTGCAATTTTGGAAGCATAACGGCCTGACAAAAGTGTTCATAAAAATGGATAATGAGAGAGAAAGGGGTGTATCATCATATGTACATGAAATAGACAGTAATGGGGTCATATAGATACATGTCCCAACATATTTAATGTAATTTAGATTCACAATTCCAAATAATTTCATGAATGTAAATGTGGAGAGAGAAACCCCTTAGGGAATTTCGGCATGGTAACAGGTTTACATGAGAGGAACTAATGATACAGAAAAAGGTCTCTCGTAATTAAAATATAAGGAGGGATGTATGGTGGATGATATAATTCATACCCCAACATGTGAAATTTAATATTAAAGTGTATAACAACATTATGAAATTTGGACAAAAAGAGAGTGGAATAAATCCCTTACTTGGATGTGTGATACCAAAGGCATGGGAGGGGCATGAGAGAGGCTTCATGGGAGATTGGAGTACCTTGAGAGAATTATAGAGATAGGACAAAAGAGGTTGGTGGATCTTCCAAATCTTTTAGTGAAGAGTAATTTTGTTCTTGGGTGGATTTAAATAGGAAGATAGAGGGAATTTATTATTATTTAGGTTTTGGACACCACACATTAAAGTAATCAAAACCACAAAACAACCCATGGTTTTTGCACATGGTTTTTTCCAAAATGGAGTGGAAACCATTATTTTATAAGGGAAATGGAATTTTTTTAACTATTAGGCTTGATTATGTGGAGATGAGTAACACTCTGAAGGAAATAATTTTAAAAATATAAAATGTTTTATAAGTCATGGAGGGTCCACTAAGGATTTTACAAATAAATCAAATAAACCTAAAATCACATTATTTTAATGGTAAAACATATATTGAACTATCATACCATTTATAGTATTTTATGAAATCACTATTGGGTCATTATGATGTTAGAAAACACATTATATACTTAAACAGTATTTAATTATAACCCAAAAATTTGAGTATCTCAGAAAATTATGAAAAATACACCATTGGATAATTTTCACATCCTGATTCCAAAAATAACATTTATTTTTTATAAATAATTTTATAAATATGGTAATTTTTACTTTTAAAATAAAAACCAACAATTATAAATAACTCATGTGTTTTGACAAAAACGGCTTTCAAACCATAATAAAAAACACGATTGTACTCATAAAAATTATTCGATAATTAATATTTAATAAAAATTACTTTAGTAAATATATTTTATTAAAATTTTATTAAATTAATAAATCCATTTATTTCATCAAAATAGATTTCTTAACATCAAATAATATTTTTCTTTTAACAACTATTTACAACGTAACAATAATAAAATGAATATATATTCACTATACAAAACTAATGCACATTATCATAGTGCTAGGGTCTTGTAAAAGGACCCCTTATAGCTCCCACATATGACCTAAGGGTAAGGTGTGCGATGGTGACAGAATATTGGGGTGCCTCTGATAACATCGCTCAGGTGATATTCTCTATCAACATCCACTTCTACTATAGGCGGGGTTTTTCCAGCATTACGTGTTGAGTCTCTTCTTGGGATTGGTCAAGAGTGAATCCCAATAATGCCACCTCATTTCCAACCATTGAAAAATGAGCTTCGAATGGAGAAATTCTACCAAATGAGGATATCTTTTCCTTTGTCTATGTAAATTGGATTTGTTAAATCCCTATATTTATACTAATCATGTGAACACTGTTCAAAAATTATATTAACAATGGTAACATTTATTAATAGTATTTTGAAATCTAAAAACATAAAAATAATGAATTGTGTATGTATTATATAACCGTTTTACATTATAAGAAATTTAATTAGATCAAGTGGAGTTTATATTTATAAAAAGATTGGGTTGCTACAATCTTCCCCCCTTAAGAAATTTCACCCTCGAAATTTCATTTTCCTACACTAAAACAGATGCATGTAACTCTGGTTCATCATTTCCATTAATTCTCACATTGCCTCTTCAAGCTTGTGGTTTCTCCACAGCACCTCGAGGAGGGGCATTGTCTTATTTCGTTGACTTTTTTCCCTACTATCTAATATCTTCATAGACTTCTAATCATATGAGAGGTCATTATCCAATGATACCACCTCTAGATTGAGTACATGCGATGTGTTAGGTATGTGCTTCCTCAAGAGTGATACATTGAATACATCATGTACTTCAGATAGGTTTGGTGGGAGTTCTAGTTGATTGGCCACTACTCCAATGCCATCAAGGATCGCAAAAGATCTGATGTACCTTGGACTAATCTTTTCATTCATCCCAAACCTCATAACACTCTTCCACCGTGATATGCAGAGGAAAACCCTGTCTCCCACATCAAACTCTAGGTCTCGTTGACGATTGTCTGTATAGCTATTTTGTTTACTGTTGGCAACATTAATGTGTTGTAGGATGGTCTTAACCTTCTCCATCATTTCTTAGACCATTTCTGGACATTGGATTTTTCTCTCCCCATCTTCTTCCAAAAAATCCAATGTTCTTTAACCCTTCCCATACAAGTATACAAAAGAATCCATTTGGATTCAGGAGGGTAAACTATTGTTATAAGAGAACACAACTAGGGGATGATGTTGATCCAATCCTCATTTCAAGTCCATTGAAAATGCTCCATACTTTTCCTCTAGTGTCTGGATAGTCGGCTTAGATTTTCTATTAGTTTGAGGATGATAAGTCATTATGAATTTCAGCTCAGTATCCAGAGAATATTGAAGACTCTTTCAAAACATAGTGCTGAATCTTGGATCTCTATCAGATACAATAGATAGTCGTAATCCATGTAGCCTTACCACTTATCTGATGTATATCTGTGCCATTTTATCCAATGAGAAATCATCTCGAATTTCAATGAATTATGTTGTCATTGTTAAATGATCCACAACAACCCATATAGCATTGTTTTCATTGGATGTCATTAGAATATTGGTGATAAAGTCCATGGTGATGTTATTCCATTTCTATGATAGCATGGTTAATGGTTGCATCATCCCCTTATACATCATCTTCTCAACCTTCATCTACTAACATACCATGCACTTTAATATAGACTCAGCGATCTATTTCATCATTTTATCCCACCAATAATTCTCTCGTAGATCTCGATACATCTATTTGTCTCTAATGTGAATGGAGATATTCAAACTATGTGCATCATCCAAAATTTATTTCTTTAACTCTGTATTTGATGGAACACATATTCTAGACCCAAATATGAAAATTCCTTCTTCATTGACATTTAACTCCGAGGATTTCCATTTTTTGATAGCCTTCTTATAAATTCCCACATCATCCTTTTAAGCATATTTTAACCTTTATAAAAGATATGGCTGAGCAACCATTTGTGAATGGATTGATGATTTTCCATTTTTATAATTCTCATGTCCATCTTAATCAAATCTATGAAGATTGGATACTTTTCAATTCTCATCAATGATAGAATCATTGGATTCGTTCTACATAGAGCATCTAACACCTTATTCACATTCACCGGGTGGTAATGTATTTAGAATTCATATTCTTTGATCATCTCTAACCATCTTCATTGGCACATATTAAATACTTTATATTTGAATATATACTTAGGGCTTTTGTGATCTGTGTATATTTCACACTTCTCTCCAAAGAGGTATTTCCACAAAATTTTTAAAGTGAATATCACTGTAGCCAACTCCAAATCATGTGTTGGATAGTTTTCTTCTGAACATTCAATTTCCTTGAAGCATATGCAATGGAATTGTCATTTTTCATCAACACACAACCAATTAAATTATTCTAAGCATTACAAAATTCAACAAAACGTTATCCACTTATAGGTTGTGTGAGCACATGAGTAGTGCTAAGCCTTCTTTTCAACTCCTTGAAACTCTCTTCACATTCGTCTCTCCAAGCATACATGATTCCATTATGAGTTGCATTGGTAAGAGGTTTCTACATTCATGAGAAATTTCCCACCAATCGGTGATAATATCTAGATAAACAAAAGAAGATATAGATATTTGTTACCATTATTGGCCTCGGTCATTCATCTATTGTAGCTATCCTGGAGGGATCCACAAATATCTATTTTTTGTGATGATATGACCCAAGAATGATACCCCCTTCAACTAGAACTCAAACTTTTTGTACATTGAATAAATCTTATCCTTTCTCATGGTCTATATTATAGTGATTAGATGCTCCCCATGCTTCTACTTGTGTTTGGAGTATATTAGAATATCGTCTATAAATACTACCACAAATTTGATGAGAAAATTTCTAAATACTCTATTCATCATGACCATAAAGATTGTTGGTGCATTAATGAGGTCACAAAGAATTACTATGAATTCATAGTGTATATACCTTGTACAAAAAGTAGTCTTGGAGATATACTCTTTCTTCACCCATAGATGCTAATATTCTGACCACAAATCCAACTTTGAGAAGTATTGTGATCAATGTAACTGATCGAAAAAGTAATTATGTCAGGTAAAAGGATTCTTTTTCTTTATCATAATTTTTTTGAGCACACTTTAATCAATGAAAAGGTGCATTGACCAATCATTATTCTTGACAAAGAAGACTGGATCACCCCATGGTGAAACACTTTGGTGTATAAACCCTATATCAAAGATCCCCTTTAGATGTTTCTTCAGCTCATCAAGATCCACAAGAACCATTCTATATAGAGTCTTGGATATTGGAAACTCCCTAGGTATAAGATCAATTGAAAATTTATCATATCTTATAGAAGGAAGACTAGGAAATTCCTCAGGAAACACTTCAGCATATTCCCTCACAATAGTCATGTCATCAAGGATGGTTTCGTCCTTATACTCAATCATCTGTTTCATATACGCATGCTTATAGGGAAGCAATATCCATGCGAAAGATGATGGTTCAAAACAAGATTCATCTTCCTCCTTACTCGTTTATAAATTCTAGGGTCGATTCTCTATTTGGAGAGTGATTTCCCTCTCACGGTAATTTATTTTGGCTCTTTATAAATAAATCAAATCCATGCCATGACCTACATCAAATTACACTAGAGGGAGTATGAAGATGTTTCTCAAGACGTTCAATCCACAAATTATGATATGGGGTGTTATATTCTTGGGATATGATGATTTCCGCATTTTCTGTACTCACTAACATCTTTAGTTCCATGATTTGTGATGGTTTTGGGATTTTTCTACTAAACATTCAGGATACAAAAGGATGTGTATAACCATAATCAAAAAGTAAATTTTCTATTATTGTATTAATTACTATCATACCTGTCACCACCTCATTGTCGGGGTTCACATCGATGCTACGGATGAAAAAATCCCACCCAAGCTTCCTTGGAGGTTTTTGGTTTCCTTCCAAATCCATTGGATTGAGACTCTGATTTTCATGGTGCCCTGGTACTTTGTAGTTAAATAAATAATAAACACATTGAGGTTTGAACATAGAATTCCTCTACTTTATCGAAGCTTCTAGTTTTTCTTGTTGGAATTCAATGGCTAGGTGCATTATCTTCCACACCTAAATTAGTTCCTCATCCACTATAGGCAATTTCTACAGTACTTCTTTCTGCACCTTTGGAATGTGGGGTGCTGGATTTTATTAGCACCAATGGATTTATACATAGGATCTCTATAATTAAATTTCACCTTACATTTCTTTTCCCAATGAGACCCTTGAGATTCTCTGATCTACATTTTGACCTTGAGGGCACATTAGTCAATTTCCTCATAGCTATCGAAGTCACGGATCGCCAAGGCATTTAATAGGCTAGGTTTTATACCACCAATGAAGAGGTAAACCATGTATTCCGGGGTAACGACAATGTTAGAGGAATATTGTGCATGACTTTTGAAGTTTGTATCATGTGCTGTGACGGATTCATCATCTTTTTTAATGAGGGAAAGGATGTCCCTTTCTATCTTATGTAAGAGGGTGCACATAAAATATTTTCCAAAAAATATTTTCCTGAAATCCTTCTATTCTAACGCCTCGATATACTCTAGATGATATATATTCTTTATCAGTGTCTACCATTGATCAGATTCACCCTCCATATGATAATCATCCAGATGAACCATCTCGTGTTCAAAACATTGAAGGATGGAGAATATCTTATCAGTGGACAAGATCTACTGTTCAGAAAATGAGGGATCTGATGATGCATTAAAAGTAAGAGGCCTTTGTCACATTAAGCTCTTGATTATGACGTTTTCTTTACAAGGGGGTGGAGGGTTGAATGTTCTTCTTGAACCATGTTTCTATTCAAATCTTTTGTTAACTGAGATAGTTTTGTGACAAAGTTCATGATTCACACACACATTTGATTGGGAATCTCATTTGAACAGTCATCACATTGATCATCGCATTGGTTGTTAGCATGAGTCCTCTTATTACTGGTGATTAGCTAGAATAAAATAAAATTTAGGGGTTACACATAAATATAAATCAATTGAAAAAAACTGATGACATGTAAATAAGTGTTATTTCCTTAAATAATAAATCTATAGGCTTTAATATATGTCATATGTTATCTAATTCCCAACATATATTCTTAGGGACATTATATATTCCCTTAACAATGGTTCATACTATGATTTAGAATTTACCAAAGCATATCCCCCAGGAGTTTCATAATAAAGAGTGGAGCAAGGACCATTTTCGTGTACCAGGATATCATGGGTAATTCCCAAAACTCTTTGTCGGAGCATTCACTCCTAGGTACATTTGATCCAGAGCCACCTCTACCTACTCATATCCTGATAGAGATGTATTTTCTTCAAAACCAAATAATCAATACTCACAAAAACTTAGGGATATTTTTTATTCTTAGTCTTATCCCTATGGCTTTCAATGTGGTTTCCTATTCCAAATCTGAAAAATAATTAAACCTATCCTCTGATACCAACTATAAAAACTCTCATTTTATTACACACTCAATCACGATTTATTACATAAACTATTAACATGGTAAAAAATATAATATTGAGAGTTTGAGTGTCATTTGGAATTACAAACATTA
Organism: Viscum album; assembly: GCA_963277665.1. Taxonomy (NCBI): domain Eukaryota; kingdom Viridiplantae; phylum Streptophyta; class Magnoliopsida; order Santalales; family Viscaceae; genus Viscum; species Viscum album. Next base: position 810,857,260 of record OY728161.1, on the reverse strand, counting down.
CATAATGACTTAAAACATGAAACACAACATCTTTATTAAAAAATTCCTTTACAAGATCACTACATTACTTCGTACATTTCATTGCGTAGGATAACCTGAGGACATGAATAATAATTGGTTGAGCTATAAATCCCAATGAGGGAGTAAAAAAGACTTAACATGAGGATTACAATACATGATAGGAAATAGTAATAGAAATGGAGTATAAAATAAAGATGAAGATAAAGGCATGATATAGCATGATCATCATAACATGGAAATTTGGGAACAACACATAACATTGTATTAGCAGGATACAAGGATTATTGCACATGGAGATATAGTAAAAGCTAATTTCACTTGAATTATCATGAGTAAACCCTCTTTTCACATTACGTATCATGATAATAATCCTCACTCAGTGCATTAGATCACTATCAGGGAAAAACCTTCTTAATCATTTCATTTCATGCAAAATGGGCCACATAGATCATACAACATGGATTCATTAAAAGCCATAATTTATTCCATGATAAAGTACTGTAGAATTAATACATGATACTATATAATCAATAAGTAAATGTGCATAAAGGTGAATACCCTTGATTGGTAAATGGTCATTCTATTCACTACACAATGACATTGGCTTGGAAAACCACGGTCCTATTTTGGCATCATAACAGCATGACATGAGAGTTCATAAAAATGGTTGATGAGAGAGAAAGGTGTGTCAAATCATATGTACATGAAATGGACTGTAAGGAAGTCATATAGATACATTTCCGAACATATGTAATGGAATTTAGATTCAAAATACAAATGAATTGCATAAATTAAAATGAGGAGAGAGAAATCTCTTGTATAATTTTAGCTTGATAATTGGTGTACATGGGAGGAAATAATGAGAGAGAAAAAGGTATTTAGTTATTAAAAAATAAGGAGGGAAGTATATGGGAGCTTTGAAATCATACCCCAAAATATTTAAGTGAAAATAAAAGGGTATAATAATATAAAGAAATTTGACAAAAAAGATAAAGGAAGAAATCCCTTACTTAGAAGTGTGATCCCAAAGGCTTGAGAGGGGCATGGGAGAGGCTTTATGGGATATTGGGGAGACTTGGGAGGATTATATAGATAGGTGGGTAGTGTCTAGTCGAGCCCCAAAGGCATTGAGTGAAATGGAAGATGGTTTCGGGGTGGGATTATATGAGAAAGTGGAAGGAATTGTTTATTATTTAGTTTTTGGACACCACACATTAAACTAATATTAACCACAAACCTACCCATGGTTTTTGCCCGTGGTTTTTTCCAAAGGGGAGTGGATTTTTTTTTATAATTCCAATGGCTGAATATATTAAAATATTAGGTCTGATTATTTGGAGGTGAGTCAGACTCTCAAGGAAATCATTTTAAAAATATATAATGTTTTATAAGTCATAGAGAGATCACTAAGGCTTTGAAAAATAAATCAAATAAACCTAAAATCAAATTATTTTAATTTTAAAACATATATTATCCTACCATCGCATTTATTGTATTTTATTACCCCACTATTGGTTTATTATTATCTCATAAATAACCTTATATAATTAAACGGTATTTAATTTTTACCAAAAAAATTGATTGTCTCAGAAAATTATGAAAAATTCACGATTGGATAATTTCGATGTGCTGATTCCAAAAAAGATAATCATTTTCTCTGAATAATTTTATATATTTTTAATTTTTTACTTTTGAAATAAAAACATACATTTATCGAAAATTCAGGGGTTTTGAAAAAAAAGGCTTTAAATCTTTAATAAAAATCGCTATTATATTCATAAAATTTATATGATAATTTATATATAAAAAATATTAATTTATTAATCATATTTTATTAATAAAATATTTAACTAAAATATCCAATAATTTTATCAAAATATATTTCTTTACTAAAAAAAATATTTGTGCTTTAAAAATCATTTCCAAGGTGAAAAAAAAATAAATTGAATATATATTCTCAATAAAAAAATATGGAACATAAACATATTGATAGGGTCATGTAACATAACCACAAATAACACTGAAATATGACCTATGGGTAAGTTGTGTGATGGTGATAGACTCTTGGGGTGGATCGGTTAACATCGCTCGAGTGATAATCTCTTTCAACTTCCACTTCTGCTATATGAAGTTCTGTTCAAGCTTAACATGTTGAAACTCAGCTTGGGATTTGTCAAGAGTGAATCCGAAAGATTCCACATTCATTATAAGAACCGAAAAATGGGATACAAATGGAGAAATTATATTAGATGAGTCCATCACTTCATTTGTTTGAGTACTTTGGATTTGTTAAAGCCCAATATTTATACTAATAATGTGTTCACTATTCAATAACTATATTATCAACGATTTCATTTAATAATGGTATTTTGAAATCAAAAAACATAAAAACAAAGAAGTCTGTATATATTATAAAACCATTTTACATAATAAGGAATTTAATTATATCAGGAGGAATTTTTATTAATAAAATAATTGGGTCGCTGCATGTTGGACATCAAGGGAGAGGTGTTTCTTTTTATCATTCGGACCTCCCTTAGGTCCAAATTATTTTTTGCATTTTTTTTTTCAAATTTATTCTAGTATAATTATTCTCTTCCCTATATTCCACTATTATCCAAGGTAGGGAATGAGTTTTGGCTCAATCCGTACACCATGACCATGGTCCAAAGGAAATTTTTTTCCCATGATGTGTTATTTTTAATGAATGTTCCTTATTTGTAATCGAAATCACAAAGTGATGTTTTCATTAATATTTTTTATTATAAAATCATAAATAAATCTAATTCCTTATTTACACATGGGGTCGTATTAGACCACGAATTGCTCCGATGGGGAAATATGAAGGAGTTTCAATGAGCGAACCCATGACCAATGGATGAGCCTCATGATGCTTATTTTATGGGTAATGATCCTAAACATCTTTAAGTAGTTAATTACTAGAACAACGAATTAAGATTTAAATATGTAATTTTTTGTTTTTAGACCAATAAACAATGATTTTATTGAATCCCACTTGTTAATAAATGTCATTAATATATGAAATTCTAAATAATTATGATTTCAATAAAGCATGAATAGGGTTACAACCCCAATAGGGTTTTTTGTGATCATTCAATCATTTATTTTTTTTGATATTAATTGAAAAAAAAAATTCACATAATAGTTTTATTCCCTTCACTTGTTGTGTCAATAAAACCAAATAATACTCTCTTGATTTTTACTGGTTCATTTCATTTCACTCATCCCCATGGGATCGACCCCAAATACCACTAGCTACCTGTTAGTTGGTTAAAATGGGAAAAATAACTTCTAATTTTGAACTCTCATTGTGACGGGAGTGGTGCCAAAAAATACCACTTCCGAACTAGTTCACATATCTTCCCCAATGAATTAAGTATTGTGAGATCTCTCCAATAAATAATTCAAACATATAAACACCTGAGATATTGTATGAAAACATAAATATTTTGCATCACATCATCTCATCAACCCATACCACATGTCCATAGAGTGAATGAGATGTTTCCCAGATCCAACCCAGCATATGTGCCATTTATTATAGCTCATTCCCTAACTATAAATACTTATTATGTCCATATTGATCCATAAGATAATAGATCCTAACATACATGGTTGTGAAATATCAACAAGACTTTACACCCCTCTGAACATATAAATAGAGAGGTAGTACAACTATAAAAACCATCACATAATACTATCAGTTGAAGATAGAATAGCCATAGAGTGTATTTAACCATCTATTACACACCATATTATATGTCTGTAAATGAACCCTCACATAGTCATCTACGTTACAATTGACCTACCACTAGGGGTGGGGTGGAATTTGAAACCACGAGGGAAATGGGATATAATATTTCTCAAAACCCACAGAAATTGTATTAAGCTAGTTTTCATCACAAATACATATATCATCTATGAGACATGTCAATACTGATACTAATGACTTTGTACACTATAATAAAACATTAATTTTAGGTTTATCATCTAACTATGTATTTTTTGTTATTCATTTTATGTAAATTATTTCATTACCCATTAATAATCCTTATCCCATTTAAATTTTTGTATCATCAATGTGATTTACGTGTATTCTAGACACAATAAAATTGATTCTAAATCTCCATAGGATTATAAATGTTTCTATTCCATCATGAAACAATCCCATTTTTTGAACAACCCACAATTCATTATCATTATCAAATTGTAGTTTTACTTAGAATCATTCTACGAAATCATAAAATTCATGGATTACAAAGAATATCTAACTATGAAAAGTGGTTGGAAATGGAACAAAGGTGAATACTAATACCATATATATAGTAATTAGTTCATATCCTTAGCAACAAGGAATTTTGTCTTCCATAAAATAACGATCAATACCATCTTTCTCATATTCCATCATGTCTGGTGTCATCCTTGACACAAGCATGCATATAACTATTTATCACAATGTCATATGCATCTAATTATACCATGAAACTAGTAAAACATAACCATATCTATCCAAAAATATTAGTCGTGTTGAGGATCACATCTTTTCTTCTAATAAATATCACATATATAGAAATCCAAAAAGGTAGAAAACAAATAATAGGTTATATAGGGAATATCAAAAAAAATATCTTGTAATTTTTCTTTCACATGCTTCTATATATGATCATCGCATGTGAAAAATATTTATCAAAAAACAGATTCAATTATATATAAATAAATTGATTTTTTTCTCAATGGATTCAAGAATAGGAATCCTGAATCATCTTTTATTAAATGTTATAATTTATTAAAAAATTATTTTAGGAAATACATAGAGTTTCAATAGAATATATGGATTATCAATTCTTTTATAATGCATATTTTTTATCATAAAAAATTTATAGATAAATGTCATATATTTAATTCCATTAGTTTATGGAAGAAATAACTCAAAAAAAATTCAACGAGATTTATTCTATTTCAATAAATTTATAAGAAACAAAGGGTTCAATAAAGAGATCTCATTAGCTAATTTTCATATAATGTTACCAGATTTACATTCCTAACTATTTGAATTAAATTTAAAATATTTTCCTGGTTTTATCCTACAATATAATCAATAAGCATACAAAAAAACTATCATGAATGGTAAGAAAATATGTGATCTTAAGAACCCGAAACAATATCATTTTATTATTACAGTAATTATGGTTTATTCAACAGTCATGGACAGATTATAACTGATTAATTTTTATTAGAAATAAAATTATAGATGAATACATGAATGTAATTTGTCAAGAAATCTAATGTTCATTATTGAGAGTGAAAAAAAATCTGAAACATATAATAACCTCTTAAGTAAGGAAACTACATCCCTCTATGAAAAACACACATTAAACAAAATAATAAATTTACTGTAAAATATAAAAATAGATCATCATACATATATATTTGTCAGTAAACATGATGTTATAATACCAACTAATGAAGAACCCGTAATGGAATGAGTTAATACCCACATTATAGCACTATATTTTAATCACAAGATTCCTATGATCCATCCATTTTGAAGTGGATTGAAAACACCCTAATAAAGATCCATCAATATTTGGATATTGGTAGAGGACCATATAGTTTTGAGTGGATCTTAGGGACCGGCATGCTTCATAGGATAAATATCATGGTGTGACAAGGTAATTGATATCATGAATGGTTTGAGTATAAGGAGTCACTTAAAATAGTTTCACATTAATCCAATAAATATAGATTAATTCACATCATAAACATCATTTCACATCATGAGATTTGAAATAGTAATTTTCTAAAAATGATCTGTCACATTATCATGTCATTAATTAAAATTAACTGCTATGAACACACCCTTTAAACAACTCATCTACATGAGGTTAATGGCCACTTCAGGCTATGAAATGACTACTCACATCATCAACTATGTTTCACATAGTGAACTCATGTTTTTATTAGACTACAACTCCCAATATCTAATATACTATTCTGGGATACCTACTTATACCATTGTCCTTAGAAACTTGTAATGTAATTTTCCTAAATGTTTCATGCCCTTACCTTTAACCTAATTTATCATTTGAGATCACCCTTTATTATATTTCATTTTTCTATCGGTATGAATTATTATTTTATTTTTGATATTTATAAGAATTGTTCTATAGATAAATAATATTTTTTGATATGATGTATTTATTTTATGTATTAGTTTTTTAAGTGTCAATGATATAAAAGACCCTAAACCATTATAGTTTTGTAAGGGATAATAGTTTCAGGTAATGTATGTTCATCTAGTAATATATAATAAATATTTATGATTTTTCTGACTCTTTATTTGGTATCATATAAATTTTATGTTATGATGAACACTAAAATGAGAAATAATTACTGTGAACCCTCATAAATATCTTATTTATTGTGAAAAATTATATATTATAGTTAAAGGATGGAGTGTTATATCCCTTCAAAAAACATATATGTCTGGAATCCATAAAGTGGTTGTATCTATAGAAAAAATGAACCTATGAGTAATAATTTAATTTGTGTGTATTAGCTATTAAGAAAATCATTATCTATGCATGATGAGTTAGAATAAGATTACACACATTATAATTCACCATCACAGGATATTATTTTTTAAATTCACATTTTCATTATCAACTACTATGAAATAGATTAATTGATAATTACAATTGATGACTCAAATGTAACTAATGGTTTCAGTGACTGAAAAGAACGTTTAATGATTTTGATGTCCTATGAATGATTCCATCAAATTATATGATTTAACACTATGATTAATGTTTCTAATAAAGTAATTTTTATCTTTAAATAATGGAAATAACAAAAATGAATTGTGTTTACATTGAATTTGATGGACAATACAATGATATTATTAATTAGAATGTCGATGAAATGAAATATAGGACTAAAATTCAATTGATTTTCAAAAAATACCTATTTAGATTTATAATTAACAACTTTAGTATTTTAGAGTTTCCTAAAATGTATAATAACATAAATATTGATTTTATGAAATACCATAGGATAAATTTCATAAAGGAATGAAGTTTCAATTTTCATTATGTCTGAAATATACAAACAATCATTCTGAATAAATTTTCATATGATTGAGATTGTATTTAATTTGGGGAAAATAGGGGCATATATAATGTAATATCTAGGAGAAAGTAGTGTTTACAGTTATGGGAAATATTATACATCATAGTTTCTATTTAACATATAATATATAATGTGTGTTGAACATGCTCAATATTTATGTAAATGTCATAATCCATGGGTTGACCCTTTCCTATGGATGGTAATATTTATTTCTACTCAATTAGGATTAATTAAAAAAATGTTTCAATATTTGGATTCATGAATTATGTGTTTTATTTGTTTTATTAATGTTAATTTTCTATAATAATCATGAATCATCTGATGATTTTTAATAGTATTTTTACATTATAGTGTCACTAAAATGTGAAAAATGGTACTGATAACAAAAAAAATATATTTATCAGTAGTATTATTATTATGAACAACACAAGACTATGGGGTATCAAACCCTTAATATATTCTTTATATTCAGATAATAATTATTATAGGGGATATATATTTGATTTTTATTAATAATATAAACTGGATAATGTTGGTGACCTAAAAATTAACTTCTTATTTGATGGAAGATTTATGTATGTAATCATTAATGATGTTTATTACATTTTTATTTTTATGAAATATATTTAGGAGTATGTGAATTTTTTGGAGCTTAACTGATAGAGTTTCATTATTAAATCATATATGCTTTCATTTAGGTTTTATTGTGATCTAGGTTATTAGAATATTCAGGATAAAAAATGATTATGTTAATCAAACATTTCATTTGAGTCATTAAAGGACACTTTATAATTTTTGGGGAATATGGATATGTTGATATTGGAAATTTAGTTACCATTTTACAAATTTAAAAAAAATTAGTATTTTTTATTGAGGATTTGATGATTTCTTGAATTTATCTAGTTATGGAATCAATTTCATAGATAAAAATGTATTAAATTTAAATAATTGTGACTAAACATCCATATGGTATTTTAGTCATATTAATTATCATAGAATACAATAATAAATTTTGGTTTTTATAATTATATATTGAAATGGTAATATATTTTCATTCTTTAAGATAAATTATGAAATATTTTGTATTTATTATTTTCATAGTCATGAAAAAAGTATTTTTAATTCATCATTATAATATGGTACAAAATGTGGTGAAAATTAATTAAAACACACAAGAAAAGGATGATATTAAATTTATTTATTTAGTGATATGATGTAAATATTTTTTCTAATGTTCAATGAAGAATAATTCTTCACAACTATGAATATAAAAATTAAAATTAATTTTTTTAATGTTACTATTTTTTGATGAACGGAGGGACTTTTAGCCACTAACAGAATTTTGGATTTATAGTCCTTATCATTTTCATCATAATGATATATATTAATATATATGAGTTCATTTCTGTTATTTTTCATCTACATGTTAATAGCTTATATTATTAATAATATTTTCATTATCTGGAAATCCACTTATGTGTTATTTAAGGTATCATTTATGATTATCATTTTACTATTTCAATAAATGTTTTGTTATCCCATTGTATAATGTCATATTAAAACAAATCCATTTTCAAATAATGATAATTTGATGAGAAATAAAAAATTGAGAGTATAAATCATATTTCTAAGAGGTAATTTAAATCCTTGAGAATTTATTTTAAAATTATTATAATCTTGAATTGTATTTTAACATGAAACACTTATCATTAAGAGAAATACAATGCACAGTAAAATTATTATTATTAAATATGAATTATAAAACCAAGACATTGAATTAGTTAGTCTAAATTGTGGTAATTTAATATGTATAATTCTCATCCAAAATTAAAATTTATTTATTAATATTTTTTACATAAGAAGTCAATATTTATTTAATTAATGTTAGGGTGGAAATTTAAATTTTCTTCAAAAATTATTTTTATTGTTTTTTAAAATAATATTATAATTAATTTCTACAAAATCATAAATTAAATTATAGTAAAAATAATATAAGTTTGGAAAAAAATATTATAATTAGATGACGTTTACATTTTTTGTATTTTACTAAATGGAGTATTTTTTTTGAATTGTGAAAAAATACCAATTTTAGATAAGGTAGTCATTTCAATTAATTATTTAAAAAGTTTAATTTTTTAAAATATATTGTAATTTAAAATTATTTATATTTATTGAAAAAAAAAACCTATTAATTTCATAAGAAATGACATGTTTCTTAGTTCATTTATGAATCATTTTATACAAAATTTTTTTTTTCTAGAATACTTATTTTTCATGGAATGATGCATCTTTATTAAACAATTTTGATATGTGAAACATAGTGAATAAAATTGAAATTATAGATTCATAATTTTGATACTAAATTTATAAATTTTTTATATAGATCATCATTTTTTGGACTATAATGAATATTATACGAGATTAATTGTTGTGACCACAGTAAAAATAAATCTGGTAATAATGGTTAAAATAAATTTATAATTCAGTAAAATTATAAATAAAACCTACCATATATGTATATGATGAGTTTAGTCCTAACATCCTCATAAAATTTTCTATGATAGGGAAATTTGTTTCCATTTTCATTTGATACACATTTTTATATTTTTATGGATATAATAAATATAATATATCACCATTTGTGTATAAATATTTTTAGTTTGTTCATAAAGATTTTAGAGGATATGCTCGGTTTTAAATGGTTCATCGAAATGTGAATAATTTTTTATAATTTATGTTTTATAATAATTTATATTCATTAAACAATTATATTAAATGCTTATGTAATCTAGACACAATACATGTCGGTGTAGTAAAAAATCATGAATATAATATAAAAAATTCCCCAAGTATTTATTTTTCTGAGAGAGGTATTGTTTTAGATAAATTTATGTATAAATTTAACCTAAAGTGGATTAAATAAATATTATTAATTTTAAAATATATCTTTTCAATGTTTTAGGTCAACTATATGATTTTTATATATATTTTCAAATGCTATATTATGTTAAATAATATTTTATAAAGGGAATTAAATTTTCAAAAAACCATATCCTAGGCCAAGTGAATGTTATATATTCTATAATATCATAAATTGGTGACATATGGTCCTTGTGTTCATTTATAGTCATATAATTGAACACTAATGTATAAAAATATATATATTATTTTAATCATTAAAATAATTAACGTTGGTTAAAACAATGGGACAAGGTGTAATGCATCACAAAAAACGTGGCAAGTTATTTTTTCATAAGATTTTCCTGAAATATAATCATCATTGATTATAAGTATATCAATATATATCAACAATAATATTTAATCAAATTTATATTATTCTAATTATATATATAATTCTAATAGAAACCCTCCACTATAGTATTGGGACACTGCCCCAACAGTAATCCTCACACAACATGAGCAACATATCCTACCCAATACCCAATAATACACAAATTATTAGGCTTAAAATATACTAGATGATCTAGTCTCTTAAAAGACCATCCCGCATAAACATAATGATAGATCCAAAGGAGTTTAATGAAAGAGGATGAAATCACCTTAACTAAGTGTTTTCATTATACATTTTCTTTTAAATCCTAAAATTTTGCACCAACCTTTTTAATATAATAAAATCATTATCAAAAGTGAAATTAACATATAGCTCATTAATACATGTGGACTACATCCTCTATAATGTGAAATGATTTTTTATATCACCAACCTAAATAGTAATTTATAATGATGTATAATATTTATATAAATAATATTGATGAAATTATTATGGTTATAAAATAATGAATTATTATTGTTATTTAGTTCATTACATTCATTTATAAATGGAATCATCAGACATCCTTACCTACAAACGACCATCTCCATGATATGAGGAAATTTTTCTCATCACCACTTTTATTAAATAATTATATAAGGGTATATAATTATAAAATATTATAGTAATCAAATGAATAAATGTAGATATATTATGGATTTGGGATAATTGTACATGTAAGGGTACTTTCATATAGTAACATACAATAAAAAACCCAACTAACACCTAGAAAAGAATATTTTGATATTTAAATATTTAAAAAAATTCACATTGAAATGTAATAATTGGAACATATATTACATTATAAGTATTTATGTGGTTCTTTTATAGAATTAAATGAAAAAAAATTATTATATACAAGGTATATCTTTTTATGAAGTTATTTTTACATGAGGTATATGGTTCTCATCTCTCTATTATTTCTATGAGATAAATCCCATATTCACCACTTATTTCCATTTATGTGATGTGTAAACATACCATGAATACCACTTAGGATTTATATAATTAAAATTTCATAGATATTTGAATTTATAAAATATTAATCTATTTAATGAGGTTTTAACTCATAAATTAGTAATTTTTTCGGGGATCTTCTTCTCATTATGGTTTCACTAAGAAAAATTTGATATAATTCGAAAAATTATGTTTATGTGATGTATCTACTACCACAATTATATTATAAACCATGATTTATTTTATATACATTTAATTTAATGTTTCATTATAATTATTTTAATTATGGGTGGTAATATTAGATGGTACCAATGTGATAATGGATCCATTTTACAATGTGAATTTTTAGGATTTTATACGTTAAGTTATAATACCGAGAACTTATATATATATAATACATTAGAAAAAATATATTTTATTCCCCAATATTTATTTCTAGAGAATAATTAGTTTTATTTAATTTTCCCCATTTAATTACAAAAGATAACAAGTGAGGATTTTAATGATCGTCGGTATTGTTTTACTATTACATTGATATTTCTTTCATAAATGATAATATCTCCAATAAAAATTTAAGACCATTTTTTGTTATTATTATCAAATTATTTTTAAATTCATTTTCCAAATTTTTCATATTCTATAAAATGTAAAAATGGGATTCTCCTATATTGTAGTTATTGTGGTAATTTTTACTTTATAACAAAACTATTAAAGGAACCTTATTTTTAAATTAAATGACATGATTAGAATTACCAATTGTCATTACAATTGAATTACATATATATTCATCATAATATTTCCACGGTTCTTTTTAAAAAACTTATTCCATTACTACTGGGAAATTTTTATATTTTAATTATGTGATTTCAAAATAAAAATATTATTTTCCTCAGAAAATGTTTCCATGATATTTAGAAAAACAATTTTATCTATGTCAACATAATTTAATATTATTTATTTATCAAAATGAATGTGATTATTTTATTTAATCTATATTGTTTATTTCTATGGTTTATGTTTATAATGGTGAAATATTGAGGAATCTTATTTTCATTTCAACATCATTTATTATTATATACTAATTAATATTCTCATGATAATTTTTTATATATATAAATGAGTTAGGATTATGTGATAGGTGGGTTTGTAATTGTTTTTTAATGAATAAAGTAGATATTTATGTTTTAGAAGATAAAATATTACAGAAGAGGATACTATAAGGATATAATAAATCACATGAGACGTAATAACAATCCTAAAAGAGGGTACATCAGTGTTTCTCACAAATCCAATAGAGGGAACATGTGTGTTTATCCCAATGTGATAGCATGTATAGATTGGTAATCCCAATACTAATATGTTATGAATTTAGTTTTCGCTAGACTTGTTAGATAATTTTTATTATTATTAATATTCCACTCTTAATTAGAATATATTTAGACATGCTTTAATGATTTTTTTCCTTATTGTCTTGTGTTATCAGATTTGTTTTTCATTTATATATTCTTATTATCAATCATTTAGGCCATGAGTCATGAAGATTATCTATTAATTGGTTTGTAGTATTTTCAAATTTTAATATCATGTTCTCATACCAATTTTCATATGTTATCGCTGTTATATAATCATATACTACTTTGACACTCACCTATTATTATGTTTCATTTTCCTCCTGTTTAGAAAAATCGATATAGGTATGATATTTTAATGAAATGTTCTAGTTGTAAAGACTAATTTGGTAACTTATTTAGATCCATTATTTTAAATTTTTTATGTATCCTTCTTTTATTGTACAGTAAGCCATTAAGATTGTAGAGGGTATTTTAATATTATGTAATTGAAATTATTCTAAAAGAATTAAATATTTATTTAAAAAATGATTGGGTTATAACCTTAGGGATCATTGTATACTCTTGATTGCATTAATTTATACTAGTGTTGTTATATCTTCATTATCATTTTTTCATAGTGACCTCATGTGTGTCTAGTGTGTTATAAAGTAAGTGACACTTGATAATATTATATTACTAGTTTACATTTCAAAGTAATGTTTAATGATTGTTCACAAGTTTATGTATGTTATTATCAATTCCCTGGTTTACTTTCTAAAAATTGTTCCTTTATATTCAATACCATTTTATATAATTTACATTCTGTGGGAGGTATTACATTATTAATTAGCACATGTGGACCATTGTTAAATGATTATCTCTTAGAAGGGGGGTGTTCATGACATGTGATAATAATGATGATACTCCCAAACATGGGGTCGGGGCTTGAAAACCATGAGTCTATTATAGGGGTTTAGGCATTATAAATATCATTTCCTTATGGATAAAACCAATTCATAGTCCGAATATAATAACCTTGAGTCATGTATTAATAATGATATGGGGTTTTTCAATCAGGAGGCCTAACACATGATTTAGAATAATTTTGAGGAACATATATTCTAATCTGATTCAATTCATTGTGACTAATTAGTGACAAATATACTATCATTATTAGTGGATCACAATTACTCACAGTCTTAGTTATGTATTTCGATTCGATAAGGATATGTGGAATATTTCAATAGAGATCATGGTAACTTATTAAGTATATGGGTTCTAGATTGGTGATTTTTACATTTTTCTTTCATATTTATTGTTATCATATAGTATACCTATTATAAATGGTCACCCATGTTAATGATTAATTAGTTTTTTCATTATAGGTTTTATTACTCTGACCTTACCTGGGCATATTGACACACCTATAGAATTTATAAAAATGGATCTATTTAAGTTATAGGGTCCAATAATATGGGGTGGATTTCATGATTATAAACTATAAAATGGAATGAAGAATGACACTAGATGATTCTATATATTTTTTCATTTTATATAAAAGAATTAAAAAAATATTTCCATACATATCCTAGTTTATTTATATATATTTCCTGGCAGGCATTTCTTTTTAAATTGTATATTCTTATCTTATTGTTGATATTTTTTATGGTTTAACATATTTATGATTACAGTGTAAAATAATTCTTATTGGAGTTATGGTCTTCCCACTTCTTTCTGGGATCCACTTCAAAAATTGTTGTATAGATTTATTTGGGATGGAACATATGAGGTATTTTTGAGTAATTAATTCGATTCCATTTTGGAATATCTTGGATAAGGTATTAATTGTTTATCAAATAATGAGTTTCAATTAGGGTATTCTTTCCCATTTTGGGACATCATAGAGTGGAAATTTTCTTTATGGAACTCATATATGATACTTTCAGTGTGTTTGGATAACTCATGTTTAATAGATCATTTAGTTTCCATTAATTGGATTTTCAATACTTTCATAAGGGATTTGGGTGTTCCTATACATCATGAGTATGCATGTTGGATAACATGTCATATATATACTTATTATATAATCGTATGTTAATTAAATTCCTTGATTTGTGAAATTTATTATGCATAGACATGTGTTCCCTTTTATGCGATTTAATTTTATATCTGTTTTTGTGATATATATGTGCATGAATTTCATAGTTGAGCCTGAAGATGTTGTGGATTTTGTATATAATGATTATAAAAATGTGTAAGTATAGAGGAATATTATTGATCTTTGGGAATAACTATGAGTGCTATAAATTTACTATGTTTATCTCCTAGGATGTTTCATCTGATTGAAATTCATGTTACATATATCTAATTATTTATGTTCTTTAATAAATATGAACGGGGACTTGTAATTTTTTTCAAACATTTATGAAAAAATATTCCCCCGAGACTACTGAAATTTTCTTTTATAGAGGATATTCATGTTCCACCACATGATATTTAAGAGTATTAAAATGAGGATGATCCTTGACATTCCCCGCTAATTATGGATTTAGATCCAATATAGCCTTATAAGATACCAATCATTCTAGAGATGCATCATGTTTCGTTTCTCATACACTTTTAAATATAAAATTTTTATTCGTTGTTTCAGTTTTAATTTTTTTAGGTTTTAGAATAAATTAACAAAATATGGATGCTTAGTGGGATATGAATGGTTGGAGAATTGTTATGGAAAAGTAAGTGGTTTACCCTTTGGAAAATATGCCCCCTATTTTGGAGGAATAAGTGCTCGCTAATGGTTGGTGAATTGTTCAATCAAATCATCAAAACTCTTTACCCGTACATTTCACCATCAATCATAGGGTATTTTCACTATGGCCACAATGTTTTTTAAACCATTTTCCATCATTAATAAACAATGAAACCCATGAGCAGGGGTGCATAATTAAGGTGCATAGTTTGAAAAATAATTAATCCAAGCCTAGGAAACCGGCATTCAGTTTCTATACCCCCTAGATAAATTTACTAAAAATCATTAACCCCCTGGTTTTTACCCAAAATCACCTCGGATTGGACCGAAATGAATTTCATCTATTCTAGAAAATCCTTAGAGGATTTTAGTTCCCTCAGAACCCATTTATTTCAAATCAAAGATCTCATGTAATGATTTGAACTCTCTTTATAAATGTAATATTCTATTATTGGTTTCATATATCTCTCTAATCACTATTTCTCAATGAAGATGTCTTATTTTTTTTATCTTTATTACATGGTTTAATCTTTTTTTAATGGATGTTCTTATATTGGATCATGATCTTATATATTTTTCAAAGATCATCTGTGTTAGTGAGATATCAATATTTCTGCGTCTTATTAGGTAATGAAGGAGTTTGTTATTGATCTTGAGGTAGGTGGTGTAATTTTCAATTCCCATACTCTTCATTTTTAGTGTGTAATTAATATCACAATTTCAATTTCCTTGTTGGGAAATAAAATTTTGAATTTAGATAATTATTTTTTTTATTAATGGGATTATAAAATTCAAGGATCAATGGGATTATAAAATTAGTTAATTAAAGGGACTATAAAATTTATGGAAATACACTACGTGTGATGTTATGATTGAAATTTTTATTTTAAATTAATCATCATTCATTAAAAAATTTTATAAATGGGATTAATATTAAATTATAGAATTTCTAGATAAATTGGTTGAGAATGTTGAACCATAATATGTGATATTTTTTATTGAGTAATGGGATAGGGAATATTGATCCAAATAAAAATAATGTTTGAGAATACTTCTTCAGGATCCCAAAGATATATATATATATATATATATATATATATATCTGTGTGTGTGTTTTTGTTTGTGTGTTTGCATATTCCATGTGATAACAATGTTGTTGGACAGGGAACCGTTCTCCAAAAATCCTATAGGGTTCTAGACAGATTCTCTAGGTCCCAATTTAATAAATGTGATTTGAATGTTAATTGATTAATGAATATTTTTATTGAATGACGTGTAATATACATTTAGTGTATGATTCGGACTCTAGAATGGTCTAAAGAAAATATTTTTTGGATTGAGCATTATCAAGAACCCAATGAACTATCTGCATTATTAATGAATAATTTATGGGAAATTTATTTTCCTTGTCTTTGGTACATTTTTTCATTATATGAAAATATACATTTCTATTTATTAGATATTGTTTTAGATATTGTTGGGGGTATCCTAAAGAGTCTTACCATAACCATGGTTGACGATCGGTACAAAAATAGACTTCTTGTTTCTTGTGATGGATAAGGATACACACCCTATGTTAGATTCCATAGTTGGGTTGCATGATAGATCATAGATTAGGGAACTTGAAACGATGTTGGGAAACCATTGTGAGGTTGTCAATGAATATTTATTTTTTCTTTTCATTTTTCACATTAAACTTATATGGCATGAAAAGTCTACATATTTTGTTTATAATAATTTATCTATGTTTTTGGATTGTCATGTAATGTTAGATTTCATTTGTCATGTATTATTCTGGTTATTTTTTTTATCATTTGTCAATCATCTATTTATTTTGTCAATTGTGCTACTTCAATATAGAGGGTATTTTCTACCCATGATATATATCATACCCTTGATTCTATTCTGTGGCCTCTAGCATACCGGAAGGCGTGCATAAAGACATGTAACTTACCATCATTGGGAACTGACATGAGAAACCTTTTGTATGGATATTAAAATTTTGTATCAAAGTGGTTTTCATTAATTTTTTAGTTTTCTTGCAATTTTGGATATGTGGAAAAGACAATATGATTATTCAGGACTTGGTCAAGAGCTCGTGAATAGGTGTTTCTAACCCATGCATGTGGAAAAACTAAGGACCCCGTGTGAGATTGTTGTAATTTTTATTTGATTTTATAATTGGAATTTATTTCACATTGGTTGATGAACATATTGTGTTATATTATTTTTATCTAATATTTTACTCATGTCCTAGTATAGAATGGATTTTTAGTATGCATGCCTCATTCTAAGAACACATAATTTGTATCTAAGAAGAAAAATTTTAATAATGGATGGGAGGTAATGATTGTAGTATGTTTTTTAATATAAATGATTATCCATCATTAAGTATTATAAAAGTAAAATGGTGCAACATTATAAATTGATATTTATAGTAGATGCTAACTATATTAAATTAAAATGGATAAAATGGGTGTTCAATAAGAAATATGAATTATAAATGGGTTATATCTATGTATCCATGACCAAGTTGAGGGATGGATGAGTGTAGTGATAGTGCATCAGTTTAGATAGTGAGGTGTTGTGTTAGGGAAAACATAATATATGATTATGTGAATCACTCTATTTAAAATTATTTAATTATGTGTATGTTTCCAATTACATGTATTTGGGGTTTTAGAGATATTCCTCCACAATAATTCCTATAGATATGTTGAAAGGAGGACATTTCCAGGAATGTTATTTTAGTAGCAGAACTAGATACGTTGAAAGTCTTGGGTGATTTTTGCTAATAATAGTTGCATGATATGTTTTCTCACATTATTTAGGTTTTGAATAGAGACCTATCACTGGTTGTAATGAATATACCAAATCTACCATATGAGTTCAAGTTGCAACACCATCCATCATTCATTGGAGAGGGCGGACCTGAGGTAACATTGTTTTGGAATAATTCTATCTAGATGATTGCGACCATTTACAGACATTGGGTTATAAGAGTTTATTGTTGGCTATTTATATGCTTTGTGGTTAAGAGAAGCATAGGTTTAACATTCAAACATAGGATTAGAATCTTTAGAATATTGTAATGAAGGAATTTTAAGGGAAGTTATAGTAGCGATTTTACCTAGATATTCTCATGTAGAAGAAATCATTAGACATTATCCAAATGACCAAGTTAATTATGTCGCTAATAGACTATGCTAATCACTTTATTATTTTTATAGTTCATTATTCTTGTATTGGAAAGAGATAAGGCTTTTGCAGTTATGAATTTTCACAATGATCATGAATGTTACACGAATTCCTAGGATTAAATCATTTGATATAATATGTTTTCCAAGGTGGTGAATCATGTTAACATTTGAGAAAAGAACCTGAAATAGTATTAAAATGAGAATATATGAAGAGGTATATCTTCTGAGTGTAGGTTTTGTCTCTATGAAACTATCAATCTAGGGAATTGAAAATAATTTGGTCATGGAGTAGGATGAGTTACTTAGATCAGTAACCAAATTTATTTCCACCATTATGGTATGTTGGTTCGCATTTATATCTAGTTTCCATAACCGTTGGTGGAGTGTCTAGCCTTCATTGATAGGTTTCACATATAGAGTTATTATAGAAACCCTCAAAAAATGGGTTCTGATGGAGGATCTTGGTTGAGTCAGAGTATATGACGGGGGTCTTATACCCCATATCATCCATGGAATTAATGTTTTTCTCAACATGGAATTTTAGGCAGTGGACATGGTATATCATTGAAATAGAGTGTGTTTCAACAATGTGTTTAAGATCATGTTACTCATACTACATTATAGTGTTTTGGGGCATGTGTTTTTCATATATTTCGACCATCACTTAAGGATAGTGAGTCTAGTCAACAACCAGTATTATTTAAATTTCATGGACCATTGAGGCTTCCTAGTTCCTTTTTTAATACAAGATCCTCTAATTAGTTTATAAATTATCAACATGTGATTAGTTTGAGTATAATGGTGTTTTTGAGGTTCTGATGATTGATAAATTATAGGGAGTGTGATCAAGGGACATCAATTTATGAAAGGGGTTTTTTCTCAAGGTTACTAAGTACCATTTATCTTAATATCATTACATAATTAACATATCATTATTTAATTTTATTTTTATTATAGAATGGATAATATCACACTTAAACTATATAAATTGTTACCAGAGTAGATTGATCATTATGTCTCCTAAGGGTAAGAGTTATATTCATCGGGGGATAGTTGGATATCATGGAAGGGAAAGCATCGATATTACGTCAACATCTGGGAGGGTTCACAGCATAGGTTTCATGTATTTTTCTAGATGATGATGGTGTGACACATAATATCATTCCACATAGAGTGGGGTAGTTCTAGTATGTGTTTCCTGAGGACATAATTGGGATACCAAATGAGAGGGATGTTGAATTTACCATTATTATTTTCTGCGGAGTTGAACTAGTTTCTATTACACCTTATAATATTACTCCAAAAGAGGTTCATCAGCTTAAAACTTAGTTAGATTTATTGATGGATAAGGGATGTATCAACCTGAATACATCATCATAGGGTTTCCCATTTTTTATTTCTAATAAGGATCATGGTACATTGATTTTTTTGATTACTATTAGATGATGAACTTGATGATATTGAAGAATATGAATCCTCTTTCACATATTGATGATATTTGTGACCCGATAAGGGATTATGTATTTATTATAAAATCAACATAAGTTAATTGTATCATTAGTTGATAATTAGACTATCTGATATATCATGATATTATGTTGATGTTTTTATATCCTATATATGTCCATTGAAATTCCCTTCAGGACTGATAGTGCTACAACTGTGACTATGGACATGATGAACCACATCATTCACCTGTACATAGCTTTCTTTGTCTGACTTTGTGGATGAAATCATAGTGTAGTCATATAATCATAACGATCATTCCAAACATCATGTTGTCATCCTTAGTACACTGAGAGATTTTATTTTATATTAGATTCTACTTGTGATTCAATCATGGATCAATTGGGTATATTTCATTTGTCACATCATCATTGATGAGGGTTTATTAGTAGAAATATTTATGTTACATGGAGTGGTTTAATGGTATTGGGTAAAGAATGTTTTTAAGTCCATATATTCCTTGGTTTTGTAGGTTATTTTCATAGGTTTATCAATGGTTTTCCCATTTTCATCACCACATACAATCCTGACCATGTAATGAAATAATTTTTATGGGTTAGGGTTTCATATAATTCATTTTTATTGTGTAATAATTATTTGAGTAATGAACCAATTCTGATCATACCTTGGTCTAGGGAGGTGTTTAATGTGCTTTTTAGAGGTTTATAATCGAACGGGGATTAGTGTTGATGCATAGTGATTGAGATGTGGAATATGGGTTGTTTTATTTGAGGCCATAGAAATTAAATTACCCTATGTATGATCTTATGTTTGATGGGGAAGTTCATTCCTCGATGTGTTGGCTCCATTATTTATATTTGGAATTTTTATTATGCATTCCATCAAAAAAATCATAAATTATGACATTTCTTATATATATATGAATCACCAAAAGAAGATATATTTTGTGTTTATGAAACATTTTAATTGTTTTAATCATATATATATTGGATGGTAAATATTCTACTTGATTCTTTGAGATGGAAAATAGTGACTCAATATTTTATGGAGTCTAGTTCTAAGTGAAAGATGATGACCATGACGGATGGGATGTATATTGATATCTAAGTGGGTTGAGATCAGATGACCCTTATTTCCTTATTTATTGATAACACACATATGAGATATATTATGGACAAAAATTATGAGGATCCAAAGTTTTTTGAATTGAGGGAAATCCTTGATTGTGGGGAGTCACCTTCAGGTTGGGCTATATACAATGATGAGATTATCTATGCCTAAATCCATGTTTTTGTGCCTACGTATATGCATGAAGAGATAATTTCTATGTTTCATACCCTGATTTATGTGCTACATCCTATTAACAATAAATTTATCATGACCAATGTTGATAGTATTAGTGGATTATAATGTAAAAGTAGATATTAGGTTTTGTGACCTAATGATTCATCTGTTAGTATATGATGTTCTAGCATCAATGAAATAGTGGTTTACTAATGTCTTTAACCATTCCATAACGTAGTAAGATTATGTTACCATGGAATTCATGGTAGGTCTTCGATGGAGGCCTAAGAATAATGACACTATATCGGTAATTGTGGATTGATTGATGAAATTAACTCATTTCTTGTCAATCTTGGAGACATTTACAGTGGATTATTTTGGGAATATGTTTTTTAATGAGATATTTATTTACATTGGTTATGAAGGGGTACTGTTTCATATGATCATCTGTAAGACACTTTACACATCTGGGGAGGGTTATAGATGGTGATGGATACCCTAGTATATATATATATATGGATTTACACCTATCGAAATATGTGATGTCAAAAAATTCTATATTGGTACTTGAACAAATGCTTTGGTGTTTATTTCTAGATTTTGGTGGGTCATGGGGGAAACACTTAGTGCTCATTGTTTTCACCTATAACAATAGTTATCAGGATACTATTCATATGGAACCGTATAAGGAACTTTATTGAATGTCATGTAGATCACCTCTATGATGGATGGAGACAGGTCAGTCTATGTTTATGGGACTATGTCTTATGAAATAGATATAATATTAGGTCTATATGGTCAAAAGATGAATGTGGGATATCCATTTTCTATAACTATACTAATATAAATTTTCATTCCAAAAATATTGTACTATCACCACCAAAAATAACATTAATCCCCAAATAAATTTTAAATCACAATGTTTTTCAATAAAAGTAATTTTTTCCACAAAATCAAATCATATTAATTAAATATTATTATATTAACTTTAATTATCATATTAAACATATAGGATGTCAATAACATTAAAATTTTACCCAAAAAAATCTTTCGTCCCAAAAATAACTATTACATTAAATAATATATTGAACAAAATTTTGTGCTCTTTAAAAGAATCAAAAAGATATCCATAATCATCATACTCAAACACCACCAAAATACTCAAAGGATGTATCAATACGTTTAATAATTTGATAATCCATAGAGTTATCAACACAATAACCTTTAGGTTAACCCATGGACATTCACGGTCATTATATATGAAAATATGTCATCATTGTTTGTAATAAAATATGAATTAACATAACAATATCCATCAAGAGTTTCAAAACTAATTCACAGAAAGGTAACACCCACCAACTGCTATACATATGGTAATTATATACATGTATAATTCCTTTTGTGGTCATCACCAAAATATGATTTTTTGTGAAAAACACATCCACTTTTAATGTGTAGATAATTATGTATTTCTAGGAGACCCATATAATTGCTAACTTACCCAAATATTAAGATATTGTCAAGTAAATATAATTATCTACAATTTTATTCATAGGGATATGCTCCCTAATCCGGGTCTTTCATAATCTATTTTTAAGGATTCTACTAAACCTTAACCAATAACAATTATAAGATACCAACCCTAATATCCCAAATATAGGGGTTCCATTTTTCACATTAGCTTAAGATAAAATTTATCACATCCGAATGGACCAAATAAATTATTAATCGATGTAAAATATATACAGACATGAACATCACATTATATTTTAAAATATATAATAAAATTTATTAGAGTAGTTATTCTTCTTCTTTACCCATATTCAAAGATTCATTCTTAATATCATGTGGAAAAGAAACCAAAAAAAATGTTGATCTTGGATAATTAGTATGGGTATGCACATAGTATACTATATTATGAGTAAATATGGAATAATAAATATCCCAAGGTAAAGAGAGGAAAACATATTACTTTTTAACAAAAACATTTGTAAGAATGATAAAATGGATAGAAAAATTAATGAACAAATAATGTAATATAAAAATTCACATGGGAGTGAAACATATTCTTGTATACTATAACTATTCAAATAATAATGTTGACAAATAACTAGTTTCATATGGTTGGAAATTAGAAAGAAATACATTAAAAATTTTCATCTAGTCCATGGGCCAAGACCTCTTACATAAACGAGTATAGAATGATCGAAACGCCAAAACTAGTATTTATCGTGAAAACAACATATGAATAAAGAGGAAATATAGTTCAATAAGCCATCCATTACTTCATAAGTCCAAACAAATCATCAAATTAATATGAAATACATATTAATCAACATACATTATTAAAAAATAAATTTATAGGAAGGAAAAGTAGACATAATGTTAATAATTTCCCTATTAAAATTGATTAGAAACCATACAGGGAAATCATAAAGATGGAATCATTATAAAATATCACCACTTTATAATATATAGGTATTATTAAATGTTTAGTAAAAATATATATAATATCACTAAATGAATTCTTGAAGAGAATGACATTTTCACAATGAAAATGAATTTTAAAAGATAAGTCTTTCTATAATTTGATGAAATAAATTTCATTGAAAACTATTATCCAAATATTTAATGAATTTTTAAAATAATTAAGTTTACATGATGGTGGGATATTTAATTATTTAAGAGTAATTAAAACCAAACTTTTCTTTCCCATTTTTGTTATAAATTTGAACATTACTTTATTCAAAAAATGAAATATATATTATGTTTAAAGCATTTCATTAAAAAATAAAAAACATATAAAATTTTCCAAAACAAATTATTCTATAAATGTATAATAATTAAATAAATCAATATAATATAAAATATATAGATATAAGAAAAGGATTCTTGACCACATATAAATGTATTTCTGGTGTTCCTCAAATTTTATTTTTGTCTATTAAAAATTTTAAAAAATAAGATGAAAGGAAAATATAGAATATTCATAATTGACCAGAGGAGATCAAAATATATTGGGATTATAATTTAAATATCAAATAATTCTCCAAGATGATACCTATACATAAATATAGATGAATAATAATGATACCTTAAAATAAAACCTTACCAATTTAGTAACTTTTTAATCTTAAACATTATGAATAAATATTATTAAAATGAAATATTTACTATCATTTACATATGTGGAATCATGATATATAATGTCAAAGGGTTAGTATAAATATGATACAAAATAATTATGTTTTTTAATTATAAAGTATGCCTTAATAATGAATAAATTAGATGAAATGGCTTAAAATATCATAACATCGATGTGATAATTAATCAATGATGTGATTATGTGTAAAAAATATAAATCCCAATAAACAAATTAAAATAAAAAATTAAAAGTTCCTAGTTGATTACAAAAATAATATCAATATTACGTAGTCAATAGATAATTAATACATCCCATTGAATAGAAATTAAGTTATATACCCCCTTACCTATAGTCTATCTCACCAAGAATGATCTAAATATTCATAAATAATATAAATATTTTAAATAGTTAAATTCATAATAAAATATATTACATTTATTATTAAATTTATTAAATTTATTTAAATTTTATAATTAATTAATTTCACATCATTTGTTTTGATGATACATTGTTCAGTTGTTAAAAATAATTTTTGTTGGTTGAATATAATGAAAGTGTTCAACTTTCAATCATAACCAAAATAAAAAACATCATATAATTTTCATTTATATAAATAAAATATTTTATTTAAATCAACCATGATATTTGGTTATGAAAAATGATCTATGATACAATTATGGAGATGGTTGGTCATATGTACAAATGAGTAACATTTCTAGTTTTCAAGGATAATGATGGAATGAATTTAGCTATTAATTTATATTAAAAAATGATCACTATATAAAAAAATATCATATTTTTTTTAAAATATATATACATATACTTCCCTGTGATTTGTTAATGAAAAGTAAATTACATCACTATTTAGAGGTGGTAATCCACATGTAAACACATGGGATATCATAATATTTCAATAAATTGAAACGTAAGAAAATATATGATAAAATAATTTAATAAAAAAGAAAAAATTTAATTAATAATATATATATATGTACATTAAATCCATTATCATAAATATCTATGGAATGTTATGATGGATAAACAATTACATCAATTTATGGGGTGTAAGTATTCCGTACAAATAATTTATTGGTATGTTTACCATTTTATAGAAGAAGATATGAATTTAAATGATTTAATTAACATAATAACATCATAGTATTTATAAGATAATGATTTTTTTATATCAGTAATGTGGAAAAATATTTTAAGATGGTTGGAGAAGAAACAAAATATGAATTCCAGGTTAATGATTTGAATATGCTGATTTCAATAATCAAATTATTTTTATTAAATACAGTTTCAAAAAAATTTATAAAAAATAATTATATTTTTTCAAAATAACAGTAAAAAAATTTCTTCATGAAATGACATTTTTGAAGTATAAAATGACATTACTAATAGTCTTTTTATATTTTATAGGAATTAATTTATAAATTTTTTTTGAGTTGGAACACTACATATTTTCCAAATTTTGGTTAATCATATTCATACACACTAGTAAAACAACTAGGTTATAAATGATACATTTTACTATTTAATATTTCATCATATGTTTAATGTCATTTTTTTAGGTTTTATAGGATATAGAACATAATTTTATTTTCAAAATGTCATGGTAATTAAAATAATGCATACTGCATTTCAATAATTATTTTGGGGTATTGAGAAAAATACTCTTAGATATAGATTTCCTACAATTCCCATGTTTGTAATGTATTTCAATTTTTATAAAAATCAATCATGATTTATTTAAAATGTATAATTGACTTATGAAATAGAAATTTTTTTCTTGATTAATATTCTGGAGATAAATGAATAATAAAATTAATTCCTTAGTCAACTTGATCATTTCAGTTTTTTAAAATGAGACAAATATCATAAAAACATCTTACAAGACTATAATTGATTCTGTAATTAAAAATAAATAGTGACAAAAAAACAAAATGAATAATTTCTATGAAATATTATAATATAAAAGTAAATAATTAATATATATTTATTATTCAAGATGATAAGGGATATTCAACAACTGTATAACTTGAGTTATAGAAAAATTTCCCTTAAAACACTATATTAAATATATTAAGGATTTATTTTTTAAATATTTTTGTACTATTTCAATATTATTTAAAAAATAATATATTTTTTATATTTAACTCAAAAAATTATAAAGTAAACTTTACATCTCTTTTTAACTTTCATTTAATTGTTATAATAAGGAATATATTTGAAATATATTTAATGATACATTTTTACATTCCTATAAAACGAAAAAAACATATTTTAATATATATGGTATTATCAATTTTTTATTCAATCCTAACTATTATTTTATATTAGGCATCAATAATAAGATTCCATGTTTTTTCAATGAAAAAATGTTCATCGCCATTTCTGGTTATTTTTGTTTTATATATGTTTTTTAATGGAGAGGTTATTTAAATATAAAATATTATTTATCAGAAATGTTTAAAAGAGTTTTTCTAGCGTTTTACTCATGACAGAGACCTTGTAAATTGTTTATGATAATAGATGTTCCTGATATAGCTCAGATTATGGGTGAGCCAAATAAATCTCTCTAATGTATTGGATAATGATTTTTTATTTGGATAATTATATTACAATTAAACAATATTATTATTCAAATTTTAATGTTTCTTATAAAGATTCCCTATATATGATGCATCGAGGAACTTACATATATTTATTAAAATTTCTTATGATTTTTCATCGAAATCATATTATTAGAAAAGGAAATATAATTTTTTTTAGATCAATGATTACTCTATTCTGGGTAAAATTTATCTTTTTTATGATATCTTTTTGATAGGTTCTCATGTATTCTATGAAATCATCAGGTTTAGGATTTTTCATTTTCCATTTCTCATAATTCTTTTTTTGAACAATATTGAGTATAAATGATAAATTCATGTGTATATTAATGATTATATTTGAGAATAATTTTTATTATGTTAAATAAAAATCCTTTTTTGATTTCATTCTTTACAAATGATCTAACATTGTTCTCCCCTTAATTTTTTGTCCCTTACCGTGATTTTGTAAGTCATCCCTTAGTTTTAAATTTTTTCACAAGGTTTGAGGATTTTTTTAAATGTTAATTAATTAAATGTTCGAGATATTATAGTTACAATGTCCAAAGCATGCATTTATTAAATTTTAAAATATTTTTTATGGATAATGTATAATGTATCAAATTATAAAGAGTTTTCCTTATTCTAAAAAAATAAAACTAAAAATTTCAATGGGTGTGAATGTGATCCAATATTTCCATTTAATGTTGTCAGTTTGAATGGATAGAATTAGGACACATTTTTTAGTTTCAAATTCAGGAATATAAATATTATCTTTTTCGCACCGGATCTGGATGTTGGTTTTGGTATGTTTATATAGTATCATATTAGGGTTTATAGAACGTTCTATATTTCGATTAATTAATAAGTTTTTATCTTAAGAGTTATGTAAACCATCATTATTTTATAATTATAAAACTGATATTCAGTTCCATTCATAGAAATCCATTTTTATATAATATCTTTTAGGATACTATAAGAATTAATGAATTTTTAAGGAGATGTCTTATTAGGATGAGGTATTTATACCAATAGTATTAACATGATGTATTTTTTTGGGATGTTTTATTTTACATTGTATACATGATTTTAAAAGAATCGATAAACTTAGGGATTATATGAGCTTTGAATTTTAGGTAATTGTGGGTTATTACATTTCAAATCATAATTTTTATAGTATTATTAACAATGTATTGAAAGTTATTTTGTGATTTGGTGATTAATGTGTTTTTTGAATAAAATCACAATAATTTTTGGAATATTATATGATAATGTTAAATGGAATATTATTGGATTTTATTTTAGAAACAAATTAAGAATTATATTTTTTCAGAGAATATATGATGTTAATTAGGTTTTATGATGATCTGAGTTTTTTATGGAAATGAATTGGATTTTTAGAATTTATGTGATTTGGAAATGTATTTTTTATGTCTTTATGAGTTAGTAATTTTAGTTGGAGATAAATTTTAAATTAATTTCAGATGAATTATTGATCAAATATTTATATTATTTGGGATTTAAACTAGGTTACAAATATTTTTAAGAATTTTAGGGTTAGTTATTTCCCAAATTATCTTGGTTTAACATTTGGGGTTCTTGTTGAGGATTTGTTGATTACTGTTGTATTTATTCCTATGAATGTTTATCAATTTTCACAGATTTCATATCTTATGATAAAGAGATTAGTTTTTTTATTTCAATGGATGAAAAAAATAAAATTTATCATTTTATGGTTATGAGATCCATTAGTAAAAGATATTTGTTCACAAAAAATGATAAAGTCATCTAAAAAACTCATAGTTTTGAGAACATGTGTGATTTTAGTAGAAATTTATATAAGGATGAAATTCAACTTTTCATGTAACTATATTTCCTTAAGTTCTTATTCAATATGTAAAATGAATTCATCAACTCAAGGAAAAGAATCTTGGAATAAAAATTTTATCCAATTTACATCATTTATGATGAATCAATTTCCTATTTCACAAATCTTTAGTTTAAGATTCTGTAGCCATTAACAATATTAGGATCGTTCACTTAATTGTGATAAATGATCACTATCACACTCTTTAATTTTTTATTCAATACTATTTTACTCAATGTCTATATTATCAATTTCCACTCATTTTTTCCTATTTTCATACTATTCTATGTTAATCATGATGACCTTCATACTTCTATTTATCTCTTTTTTGATTTGTTGCTTTGTTATTTCTATTTATGACATTAGATTTCAACAATCTTTATTTTTCATATTTAGAACATTTAATATTTCTGTTTATGTAATAATTTTTAGTATTAATTTTAAAATTTCAGGATGGTAACAATGAAATTTTTTAAAAATATTAATATGTTCAATAGCATATATGACACGAGACACTAAGCATAAACAAACAATAAAATATTATTATTTAATCCTGTTAAATATAACCAAGAATTATAGTTTTTGGGTATGAAATAGGTTGAATAAATTATGTAATTTACATAAAGATAATACTGAATACCTATTGTTTCTTAAATTCTTTGTAAATTGTCACTAGATTTTTAGTCATGATGTTTTATGCCTCAAAACTAAAATTTCATCAAAAATGATTCTTATTTCCATCTTTAAAGAGAATATTAAAACTTATATTTGTTTATTTTATAAATATTTTTTTAATATGATATTAATTTTTTAATAATCATGTATACATTTCTCAGAATTTTTCGGATAATTTCCTGAAATATAATATTTTTCAATAAATAGTTAAAATACTAATTATTAATGGAAAATGTATTTTTTATTCAAGTATTTAAATTTTAATATAATATATTGGATTTTTTATAAAATTTATATGGTTATTTTCTATTGAAAAATATTAAATTACTTTTTTATGAATGAATTTTATGTTTGACTTTGGTTTAGTAACATTTTTATAATTAAAATGGAATATATCGCTAAAACTGTTCTTGTCTATTTATGTGGGATTAATTTTAAATTCAACCCTTACACTTCTATAGATTGTGTCTTCAAAAATGGATTTAATTTTTTAAATCCAGAGGTCCATAATTTTAAAATATTTCATTTCCTTATAGTAATTATTAATAGTTTTCATAGTAAATTTTTTTATCACAGTAAGGGTAAAAAATGATAACTAAGGGGAATGATATCGTGATGAGAACAATAAAATAATCCTAAGTGATAGTTTAGTTTTATAGGATGATTATAATTCATCTTAATAATCAATAAATCATATATATTAAC
Source organism: Viscum album (assembly GCA_963277665.1). NCBI lineage: Eukaryota > Viridiplantae > Streptophyta > Magnoliopsida > Santalales > Viscaceae > Viscum > Viscum album. The sequence continues at coordinate 810,826,785 of OY728161.1, read as the reverse complement.
TTTTTATTTCATTTGAACATGATTTCGAACATTATAATATTTTATGGAAATAAAAGTCAAAAAAGAATTTCCCTTTGATTTATTATCATTAATTTTTTGAAATAGAAATAAAAAAGAATGTATATTAAGTTAGAAATGAATATATGAAAGATAAATTATTTTTCTTCTTGTAAATTTATATCTATTTTTTATTTTTGAAATATTTATATTAAATTCATATGCATGAAAGACTGGGTATTCATTAAATTAATAGAAAGTTAACATAAATGTTTTTTAAAAATTAAATGTAGTAAAGTTAATTGAGTTGTAGTATTCCCTGGATTTTAAATATACATAAAAAATTTTCTTACTATGTTAATTTTGGTCTATTTATGGTTCAATTCTCCTTTTATAATAACTATCTATTCCCCTAGATTGTAAAAAACATTATTACCATAGTAATCATCAAAAGTTTTACCAAGGGCTAATGTAATGACCTAATTGTTAAATTTAGAAATATTTATCTATAAATTAAATTCTTTTAGTCATTTTTATACTCAATTTCATATAATATTTATGAATGGTACACTTTGGATCCATTTTACCACAAATACTAATTTATAATAATTTAATATTTTATGAAATTAAGAGAGTGTGCTCTCTACTCTTGTAAAAGAAAACATATTCTCCTCTTCTCTAGACACATATAAATCCAATGGTATTGGTTAATTTCTTCCAAAATACCTTATAAAATCTATACCAAAGTTCTATTGGTTATAGTTTTTTCATAATTTATACTTTAGATGGTTAATTTTGAATGTAATGGACGTTTGTTGAAGAAGATGTATAGGTTTTAACCAAAAGCTTTTATTTTTTTTATTTTTTTTACTTTATCATATATTATCAAACATGATGAAATAGTAAACCCATTATATTAAATATCCTGATAGGTTTTTCTACTCATGTTTGACCCTAGATCCATCTCCTCTACTCTCAAATTTGAAACGAACCTATTGTTCATGTGAATGGAGGACTACCTCCCTATGAATCGGTGTAATTTATTTCCATCGACTCCTCTCATGGATGGTTATATTCGTATATTTATTTTATGGGTATTATATTAATGACGTAATTAGAAATTAATGAGATGTAATATATTATTTATATTCTTAACATTTCATTAACTAAAAAATTATAATGTCGTTCGTCTGTATGTGGGAGAATTCACCTCTATGATGCGATGTCAGCTATTTTTCATCCCCAGATAGCATATATGATATACATTTTAATGTTTAAATAAAAAATATGTTATTAATTAAATGATTATATTTCTATAAATATAGAATAAAATATTCAACATTTCAATAATGATCATTGAAAAATGAACATGTTACGCATGTGTATGTAAAACCTATCAGATATATGATAACAACACAACTCATTAATCATAACCATACATCATATTTGGTTATAAAATTATATTTGATGTATAATAAAGATAACTATTTAATTATTATTACTGTAGATATTGTGGAATAGTAACCTATTTTAAAATTGTAAAATTTCATATGTTATTTTTCACATATGAGCGAAATATCGCCAAATGTATTATGTAAATTCAATTTTTTAAGTATTAAAGTATAAACTGGTAAAAAAACTAAATGAATAATAAACATGAAAAATTATCTTTATCATGTAAATAATTACCATAATTGCGATATTATTTTTGATAAATAATGTCTGTGATGAGTCTAACTTGATGACATGGAATCTTTAAACTGGAACCTATTTATACTTTTTTTGATTTGATTTATAAATATTTTTTTATTTTACCTATTATTAAAATGGTTTATATATTTATTTATATAGAATGAAAATTATTTAAATGGTACTGTTTATATATTTTTGCTTTTTTTAATGCTTTGAGGAATAATCTTTTTAGTTACATTACATGGAATGAATAGTCATTCTTTAAAAAAAATTAAAAGATTATTTTATTTAAACATATAAGGCTTTAACAAATTTTCCAACCACCAAAACCATTATTTTATATTTGAATTATATTATATGATTCCATGTTATTTTTCATTGAAAACCCATCTTCCCTTATTATGGGTATTTCTGTTTTGAACATGGGGTTTTAAATGGAAGGGGTACCTTTTTATCAAAAAGTGTTATACATACATGTATAAAAGTGTTTTCAAGTGTTTTATTTATGATATTATTAATGATAATGGGGGTTACAGATATATTTCAAATGTTTTGTGAGACGGATATAACACTCAATGTATTGGGTAATGATAATGTTTTCTAAAGAGGTATATTGAAGTCAATCTTATTGTTATTCCAATTGTATGTGTTCATATAAGGGTTATTGTAATTGTTGTATATAGATGATATCCCAAGTAATATATATGATAATTATGTGTTATGTTATGATATTTCGTTGAAATAATTTTATTTTTAAAGGTATGAAAATGAATATGATTTATTAAAAAGCATATTATGAAAAACATTGTAGAAAAATTTTTATTTCATGAGAATACAAATGACTATTATTCATATTATGGTTTATTATGTTAAATGAAAAGTATTTTTATGAAATCATCATTAAAAAATTGACAACTGACTTGATCTATTTCATTTTATATCTCTTATTATGACTTTTTTAATCACCAATGTTTTCCAATGCATTCACAATGTTAGTGGATGTGTTAAAAAGTTAACCATTTCAGACTTCTAGATATAGATGTTACCTTGAGTGAAAATGCATGTTTTTATAAGTAACTGATTGTTTATAAATAAATAGATATTTTTTCAACATTAAAATAGATTATACTCACAAAATAAAAATCATAACATAAAACATTATTAGTGTATATTTATGATCAAAATTTTCATTTTTATGTTGTTTGTTTCGATGTCTACAATTGGGTTACATTTATTGAATTTGACAAAAGAAATGTAATGATTAGGTTTTTATCATAGTATCTAGATTTAAAGGTTAGAGGTTGTTATATTGTATTGTCACTCATTTTACTGGTATCAAATTATGTTAGCTAGGGAAAAATAGTGAATTATTTTACTATTCTAGGCAGAGAAATTTCTTATTTTTGAATATCTTGAAAAAGATCCTGAAAGAGGATCTCAGTGAAGAGAACTCCAATAATAGTCTAGTAGTTCAAATGATGAAAATTTATTAGGATAGTCACCCATGAGAAGAGTTGGAATGAAAATAAAAATTTATTAGAATCATGAAAAAGATTAAATAATTTAATTCTTTTCTTTATCCCACATTTTTTATTAAACTATTTTGATAAAACATGTCAAACATCAAATTTTAAAATATAATATTCCCTTATTACTATAGTATGAATAAATTTAATTTTTTCATTGTTTAAATATTATAGTTGAATAATATATGGTTGATTCTACAATATCGTTTCATTCAATGGTATAACATGGATTCATGATGAATTTTATATCTGCATGTTTTAGAGAATATTATCTAATTGATAAATGGTTCATCGAATGACATAGGGATTTTTTATGTATATATATTGATAAATAATGATATGATCTTATGAATGAAGGGATTCATGCATATCTTAGGGCTGAGGGAGAACCATTTTTCAAATTAAGGATTATGAGGAAGGATATCAATTTTTATTCAAATGGAGTCTTGAAAATATCTCTAGGATCAATAGTGAATTGATGATGAGTAATGGATGAGGAATTGTATTTTACAAGAAGAAAATATTGTATTATAGTAGACCAAACTATGAAATTTTATGATATAAATACTAAGAATTTCATTATTAGTTGTATTATTGAATATTACTTCATATTAATAATAGTTAAATTCAATGTAATGTTAAATTTTAAATAAAAAATAATCACTGCAAGTTTTTTCGATGGGGATATAGATAAATGTTTCCATTACTTTAGCTGTAATGAATCCAAGATCATGTAAGTTAAAACTGGTTCTCTTGAATATTTGGGAACCTACCCCTATCATGATATTTTATTTTATCTTTACATTGTGTCCTCTTTTGATGAATCTACAACAAGGTTATGGGTTATCTTCTTGAATTATATGTTTTTTGTTTTAGTATTTCATTCAATGTAAATCCATAGTGTTAGTAGAATGTGTATGAATGAACAAATTTAATTAATACTATAATGGAAGTCAATAAACCAGATAAAACACCAAATGATTTTTCCAACATAAAGGAATAAATATTTATAGTATAGTTCAAAAAACACCAAATTATAATTTTGAAGCTGAATGTATGAATCACATATTGAATTATAAGGTTCATAGTTTGTCTCTATACTATATAATGGCTAATTTAATTTTTGCATTGTAAGTAAACAATGTAACATACCTGACCAATATGAGTCAGATAGAAATAGTTGGGTATGGAATTATATTTGAGCAATTTTCTAATATGAATCTATTTTATATCTATCATACAAGATTTTGAATATTGAAAAATGTTCATGTCGACTCTACAGATCGACAAAAGAACAAGGAAGAATACTGAGTGTTTTTTATTGAGTTTAGACATAAAAATTTTGGATTTTTTACTCTTAGTAAATTATAAGAAAGAATATATCATTGATTTAATGAATTATTTTCAATTAGGATATTTTTAGAATAGCAAAAGAAGCATTAATATGAAGAATTTTGGAGAAAATAATCATCAAAAGATGTCAAAATGATGTGAATATGAATATTTAACCAATAAATGTTCTCGATATATGAGATGGACTCCTTTAATATATAAAGGTGCGTGTACTAGATGGTATGAGAGAATGTTAAAGTAATCTTGATGACTAAGTGGTGTAATTCGATGATTAGACTCTAGATTATATTATAGGTTCATTTAGCATAGTTTAACAAATTTATTTGGGGATATTAACCAAATTTAGAATATATGTCCAATAATTTTGATATAAGATCAAAATTATACTTTTAATAGTTGTAGTAGAACCTAATATCACATAAATAAGAAGGGATAATACATGAAAAAAAATTTATGCATATCTTTAAAGGATGAATGGGTCTATATATTAAAGTCCCAATAAACATGGTAATTAATAGATTTACCATAAGGAGAACAATAACTTCAGTATAAGTGTGGACTCAATTTGAAGGATGTGGTTGATGGAAAGAAACATTTCAAGGATTAGGTTGTGGTATGTGGATCAAAATTATAAAAACAATATGTTTTTAAAAAATATTTTCATTATTAATCAAACATGAAACTATCTTAATAGTTTTAAACAAGGTAAAATCAAAATCTATATATGTAGAGTAGTTATATATAAAGGAAACACCCTTCAAGATGAGTTTAATATTGAAATTCTTATGATTCATCCCATATGATTCATAAAATACCAAAATTTGTATTTACTTTTAATGTTAAAAATATTATTTCTCAGATAATGATTGTGTAATGAAAGATGAAGTAGATGTTATGTTCATTAATATTATAATAAATATTCCAATGGTTCGCAATTGATCATTGTTGTTACTAGAAGAAAATGAATAAAGGGAAATTCATTACATTATTCTTTTATGTGTGTGCAATGTTCTTAGTTTCTAATTTTGATTCATGGATTCAAGAGTTAAAAACTAATATATATGTATTATTTGAGCTTATGGATGTCAAACATACCAATAAAATCCTGGTAATAGTGATTGATTGGTATATGTTACCACTAATTTTGTTTTATCCCAAAAATAATACGTCTAGAAGATCATTGAAAATTATTTAATGAATAAATATAATATCATCTCAAAGCCACTTATTGGATACATCAAATTATCCAAGGAACAAACACTATCAATATATAAAGGGATAGAAAATATGGAGAAATTGGTGATTGAATTAAATATGGAATTCTTAATATAGAAAATCATATTCATTATGTCTGATATTGATTTATCAGTTGGTGTTTTATGTCACATTATATTGAAAACCATAAGGGGTAACTGATTTGTCGTTTTGTGGATAATTTGAAACTGAAATGGATAAAAAAATGATCCGTTATGAGGTGGGAGGAATATATGACTTCACAAACAAAACTATAACTTAAAATTAATCATTTATATAATATATTTAATCACATATATCTTGGAAACATTAATTGGTATAGATATTTGTATTATAAGTAAATCTATGAAATTAAAAATTCAAAACATCTAAAAAATTCCAATTTTCCTGAAGAGAATCCATATGAAGACACACTTTTTATAATCAGGATAACTTCAATTACTCAATCTACTATAGTATTAACATTTGTATTTATCTTTACGTATAATTAATGTCATTTTAAAAATATTTATAAGAAATACCAAACTCAATAAGGGACATAAAATTTAATGGTTACCACATGAGTGCTCGATACATGACTGTTTAGGCTTGCTTTATGATTTTTTATTTTCAATAAATACACTAGTTATACATGTGAATACTTGTTAAGGAGATATATGTGGCTTCATAAAAATTTCTCAACTCACACCATACAATGGATTCTAATTGTATAAGTATACATCATGAATCTTGATGCAGGTAAGTTCAAGGGGTTGATGTAAGATATTTGAGTAGTGGAGTATAGAGTAGGTAGCTTTACTAGGATACTCTCTAGACGATTCCATAGTGTCCCATAATTTTTTAGGCATATAAATATTAATAATATGGTTTAGATTTCAACATTTGGAGATTGTTATATATATATATATGTATAAAATGGGTTATATTTGTTATTACATTATGTTTACATATAATACTCATGATACTTTTTGTTGTTATAATTTATTTTTTTATGGTTTATTAATTTAGTTTCTAAAGGTATATTTTCCCATTTCATACTTAACCACTAACTACTAGTTGACATATTCTTTTTTATGGATGGGAACACAGGAAGTTACACAGAATATCTACTCAAGTGTTTTTTATCCCAATCAAATATGATTTGTTACATTTTTCAAGTTAAATTATAATAAAAATACATTTATTTAATTTTTATAAGAAGAATGAAATATATTACATATATTATATAGAAATATATAATTCATCATTATCAAATAAACGACACAAACTCTACAATTAAATAAACCCATATGTACGATAATTAAAGAGAGGAACATTTCTTATGGCGTGGAACAATCTATTTTAGACCTGAAATATTCTTATAAAAACCCATAAATTTTCCATAATGACCCTGTATTCATTATATAGTATCTATTTTCACTCATAATATTTCTTATTCTCATATCATATATTCATTTGTGGTACGTAACACTATTAAAATGAAGAACATATATCCACTCACTTTTTTTCATTTCAATATTTATAAAATCTTGACATTATCCATTCAATATTAATTAATTATTAAAAAATGTATACATACATTGATATTATTTTCAATAGCTCAGATCATAATGGATTAATCCAATATGAATAGTTAGATCATTGAATCAACTATATCCGTATCATTTATAATACCAATGGTGTTTCAATTTCATTACCTAGTAAATCATCAACATTATCTTCTTATCATTATCCCATTTAAAAATTTCTCAAAAATGGTTATAATCATAGATTAACTATTCTTATTTATTTTTAAACAATAATATTTTATTTTTCATCATTTTATTATTTTTTCAATTATCCCATTAATTCTATAAAATAGAAATTAAATTCATTATGATGACTCCCAAATTATATCATACATTGATGTTATTATCCATGAACATTAGGATTATCCTATCAATATTCGTTGTCTGGAATAACATTTATTTTCGACATCAGATAATTAATTTGAAAATATTCTATATTTCACAGATCATTTATTGAATAAATTCATAATTTACACCAAGTACGTCGTCTTTTTTATCAACAATATATACAGTGTAGTAGAATCTCATTTCCTATGACATTAAATTCATCTTATGTCACATAGTCATGAATGATTTTTCAAAATACATATCATTTTTAGAATATTATTTTTCATAATACATTGATGTTTTATAAATCAACCATCTTTATTTTTTAATTCACTGAATGTGTAATAGAAACATTGAGAATAAAGAAAAAATAATTAAAAACTTATGAAATGCAATAAAGTATTATAAAATTTCATGATTTCATTTAATTTCATTACAGACTAATGTGGAAGTCATATTCCCATTTGGTAATGTAATATAGTTTATTATTTCCATTTTTTTAGAATAGTCTCCAAACATATATACTTTGCTGAGTAGATTTTGGGATTCATAAAATTGTATTCTGCCTTCATAAACACATTATACATGTAATGGTTGTTCAGTAATTAAGTTTCCAAAAATCCCAAATTACTTTTTAATGGATCCTCAATAATTCCACACATCAATATTATATTTTCGAAAATATTTTTCTTCCTTGAAAATTATCTAACATGTAGTAAAATACTTCCAACATCAAATACATTTAAAATTTTTATTGATAGAATTTCCCCATAATTGGTAATTATATTTGACATGAGGATCATCTCTAGGATCATCAAATATTTTTATGTTCTTCTTAAAATAAATCTAGATATTAATATTTTTATCCAAAATAATATAAATATATTTTTCGTGAAATTGATATCCAATAACAAACCTCATTCATTATTATTACAGATTAATTTTCCATTACATTGAATGAAAATTGAAAAAAAATGAAACTTTATAATGACATGTCCATGTGAAACATCAATGAAGCCTCATGGATTTTAGGACAATTACAAATTTCTCTTCGTAATTAAATGTGTCTTTCCTCACATAATTTGATAACAATTGTAAAGGATTGAAAATTTACCCCACCTTAATGACTTTATCGAGAATGTTTTCTCAATATAGTCCAAAATAAACACCTATTCCCCCCAATATTCTCTCAAATTCCATGTTTTAAAAAATTATCATTTTATAAGGGATGAATCACAATTTATTGGTAATGTTTCATCAACTAAATAACTCTATGTAGACATACTCTAACCTAATATAGAAAAAAAAATTATAATATTAAAATACAAGGTTTTCTATAAATAAACCATCATTTGATACTGCCTATATATATATATAAATAGGGGGGAAACACATATATTTTCATTAATTTTAATAAAAATTAAACTCCAGTTATAGTATAGTTGTTAAAAACTACAAATTCATGTGAAAAGAGTAAATTTAAAAATTTTAGTGTTTTATGATCCATTATATGGATTCTTTTGAATTAATTTTATTAGAAACTGATCTTTAAGAATATATGATACTTTTAGACATGAATGAAATAGACTGTAAGATACAATCCATTTGACATTTTCTATTATGGAAATTTTTTAATTCATTCCCCACCTTCAATCCCATCATCTTTGATTCTTGTCCAAAATAATATTTAAATATGGGGGATCGTCTCCAATACATCAATGTGATCCATAATAATGATAATAAATTCAAAACCAAGGTAATCCCTTATTTGAAGGAATTTTGCATCTATAAAACTTCATATAGTATTAATCATTAATTTTCATGGTCTATATACTTTTGGGATGTATTTCTATTTCATTAAACATTTCTTCATAGCTAAATTGGGCTTACTCACCAAGGAAGCAAGATGCATTTTTTATTTTTCTATTTCCCCATATTATATGCCAATTTATATAGTCTATCCATATTAGAAAAAAAAAATTATTCTAATTCAAACACTTCATCTCGACTGTATATCATTTTCTATCATAAACCCATTTTAATGTAGTGGAAATATATTATTTCACCATATTCTTCCTATATCAATGGAAAAAAATTATACTAATGACTACCACATGTGTTGAATGATTAAAACTTCCACACACATCTTTAATAGCCTTTAGAGTACTATTTTTGGTAATCTATTCAATCTCTATACAAGGTGTATGAAACACCATTGTAATATTGTAATATCTTTCTTGGATTGACTCTATTTTTATGTATTATAACATTCCTTAAATCAATATAATGTGGGTTTAAATTTTAAAATTGTCCAAGATATGTCCTATATTACAAAAAAAATAAACTCAATTTCTAACAACATGTGTGACATACTAAAATTATTTATTTTATGACATCTTGATGGGATTTTATTTTGATTTATTTTATGGATTATATCACAAGTAAAACATTATATGCATAATTTCATAGATTTAATACAATTATATCCATTCTGACACTTCATAATGACTGTTTTTTGGGTTTTCATATATTAAATGACCTTATAATAGAATCCATTCATGTTATGGAAGTCACAGATGATACACATTACATTAAAGCATTTTTTAAAAATATTTTATTATTATTTTTATATATATTTATTTTTAGTAGGTTTTATTTTACTATTAACACTAAACACCCTTGTATTAGGTATTTTACCACTTTTATGCACTAGCATTTTATTCAAGATTTACATTTCCCAAATTTTTTAAGTATTTAAACTAAAAAACATCACATAATTAGCTTTTTATTTTTATTATAACTCTAATTTTTCGATTTTACATATCTCACACCATTGGGAAGGAAGAAAAATATTTTATGAAATTTTTAGTAATAAAATTTAATTATAATTAACTATTTCCATATTTAATATATATGGTTGTTGCGTTATTAATTTTATATTGTGTATTTTATTATTTTTAAATTTTCTCCTACACTTATCACAAAATCAAATTATGGTAAAACCGAATTTATTTGATAGTGGGTTTCCTCAATGTATGAGCATGTTGATAATTTATTCTGAGAACTTTTATATAAAAGAAATCAACCATTGATAGAAATTAATAATTTTGGACTATAATATCATGTTTCTATTTAAGTATTTATTATCTCAATTTTATAGGTAGTTCTAGATTATATGAATTCTATATTGCTATTATTTTACTTATTTATTCACGCATTCGTTCTTTAATATATAATTCTTTTCATAAAAACTCAATATACCCTACCATTAATTTTTATACTTTTTATTTTCTTCCTCATGAATTATCCTTTCCATTAATAATGAGTTATCCATCTCCAGTACTATTTTTTTAATTCATATTATGTTTTTTGGTTTAAAAATAAATGAATGAATTAAGTGATTTATATTATTCATGGAACACTTAGTTAACAAAAATTATAAAAAAATAAATTCAAATATAATTCTCTTCAAAATTAATTATCAAATATTGAAATTATTTCCCTCAAATGAGCTATTTCTTCCTCTAGAATTTCAATATTCTTTAAAGCGTGGCTTTTAATCACCATTTCATATTCTATATAGTCCACTTTAATGTAAAACTATGTTTTTTCATCTTGTAATCACAAAATGAATATATATATATATATATGTAAAGAAATATTTTGGGATATTATTAAAATAATACATATCCTCCTCATATAGTTTTTACTAGATTTTTCAAAGACATCCATATCATAACTTCTTCTTATATAAAATTAACTAGGGGGATAGTAGGAAACATATTTAAATGGATATTTACTATTAAAAATACTATCAGTTAATATGTGTTCCACCATATTATTTAAAAAACATCTTTTTAACTATTCCTATTTTATGTTATTTATTCTCATGTTCTTCATTAAGACCTCTAAATATATCTTTAAGGTGGTAAAGATAGATTTTTCTATCTTAGGTTCTTCTAAACTCTCTTACAATATGACTTCAATTTCTATATCATATATATCAAAATATAAACAATAATAAAAAATATTTATTAATAGTGAGAGCTAATATATTTTCATTGAATTTAATTATTTTCAAAATACTAGTCTAATCCATGGAAACCTATCATGTTATTCAAATAGAGATTTGCAGTGGATCTATATAGATTCACCTAATTATGGGAATAAAAACCATTCTATCTATTACACACTTGACCATAATTTATTACATTAAAAACATAACTTGATAAACATAGAAGATCGAGAGCTCTAGTGTCATTGGTGAATTGGAACAATACATAATAACTTAGAACATACAACATAACATCTTTAATGAAAACTTCTATTACATGACCATAACATTCCTTCGTAATTAGCATTGAATGGGAAAACCTGAGGACATGCATAAGAAAAGGGTGATATATATATCACTGTAAGAGATTAAAAAGTAATAACATGAAGAATATAGTACATGTTTGGAAATAGGCATATTAATGGATCCCAATAGAAAAATGAACATAAAGGCATGATATAGCATGATAAATATAACATTGTAATGTGGAAAAAATATTAAACATGATATTAGCATGATCCAAGGCTCATTGAACATGGAGAATTAGTAAAACCTCATTTCACTTTCATAATCATGAGTAAACCATAATTGAACTTCATGTATCATGATACAAATCATTACCCAATGCATTAGAGCGCTATTAGGGCGCACCCTTCTTAATCATTTCATTTCAAGCATAAGTGTTCCACATAGATCATACAACTTGGATTCATTAAAAATCATCATTTATCCACGATAAAGGAATATTTAATTCATAGATTAAAATATATAATCAATAAGTAATTTTTCATAAAGTTAAATACCCTTCATAGAGAAATTGGCATGGTATTTAATACGCAATGACTTTGTCTTGGAAAATCGTGGTGAAATTTCGGCAGCATAACAGTGTGACATAAGAATTCATAAAAATATATTATGAGAGATAAAGTGGAATATCGTCATATTTATATGAAATGGATAGTAAGGGGTTCATATAGATACATGACCCTATATATTTAATGGAATTTAGATTCGTAAAATAAAATAATTTCATGAATGTAAATAAGGAGAGGGAAATCCCTTAAGGAAATTAAGTATAATAAAGGGTGTACATTGGATTCATTAGTGAGAGAGAACATGGTCTCTAATCAATTAAACATAAGGAGGGAAGTATCTGTGAGGTTCGAAAACATACCCCAATATTTTTAATTTAAAATAAAAGGGCATAACAGCATAATGAAATTTGGACAAAATGAGAAAGGAAGAAATCCATTACTTGGATGCATGATCCAAAAGGCTTATAAGATACTTGAGAGAGGCTTATTGGGAGATTTTTGAACCTTGAAAGGATTATAGAGAGAGGTGGGCAGAGGATTTCTGAGCTATAATGCTTTTGAGTGAATAGTAAGTGGGATCTTGGGAGGGTTTATATAAGAAAAGAGAGGGAATTATTTGTTATTTAGGTTTTGGACAACACTCATTAAACTAATCAAACCCACAAGCCAACCTATGGTTTTTCGCATGGTTTTTTTCCAAATGGGAGTGAAAAAATTATTTTATATGGTCAATCGCCTAACATCTTAAAATATTAGGCTTTCTTATTGGGAGGAGAGTCACACTCTCATCGAAATCATATTAAAAGGTTAAAATATTTTATAAGCCTTTGAGGGTCCAATAATGCTATGTAAAATAAATAAAATAAATCTAAAATCACATTATTTTATTCCTAAAACATATATTGGACGATAAAACCATTTATTTTATATTTTTACTTCACTATTTGGTCACTAAGATGTCATAAAACATATTATATAATTAAACGGTATTTAACTTTTATCCAAAAATTTGATTGTGTCAGAAATTTAGGAAAAATTCACCGTCGGATAATTTTGAAATAATGATTCCAAAAATAAAATTAATTTTATCTAAATAATTTTCTAAATATGTTAATTTTTACATTTAAAATAAAAAACGATATTTATAAAAAATTTATGGTTTTTGAAAAAAAATAGATTTCAAACCTTAATATAAAATATAGTTGGATTCATAAAAATTATACGATCACTTATATTTAATAAAAATTAATTTGTTAATAATATTTTATTAAAATATTATTTATTTCAAAAATCCATTAATTTATCAAATTTGATTTATTAATTGAATATTAACCAAAAAAATTGTTTGGGCTTTAAAACCCATTTACAAAGAAAAAATAATTAAATGAATGTATATTATTTTAAAAAAACAGTGTACATAATTACAGTGCTAGGGTCTTGTTACATAAACCCTTATAACACCCTCATAAGATCTTAGGGTAAGGTGTGCGATGGTGCAGACTTTTGGGGTGGCTTGAATAACATTGATCAGGTGGTAATTTCTTTTAAGTTACACTTCTACCGTATGAGGGTACTTTCGATCTTAACGTGTTCAATATCAGCTTGGTCTTGGTCAAGAGAAAAGCCCAGTGACCCCACCTCCTATCCATGCTTTAACGTGTTCAGTATCTTTTTATTCATCCATTATTCATATTTCATCCTAAACTATATAAATCAGGATGTGATACTGGACGATCTGTGTAATACCGAGATGAGGAAAGGTGGCCAATACTTTCTTGAGGATTTTCGAGTTCTTTTCGAGAATTCATCCTCTTCTCTATCAGTCGTACAATCTAGTGAATCCTTATTTTTGGGAAAGCTACATGTAATAGTTGTGTTCATACATAGTGAGGATACTCTTGGGATTTTTTTAGTTGTTTTGGAACCCATTTCATGATCCATTGTTACCCAAGGGGTGCGCCTTAAGGCATTAACATTTTTATGCATATTTAAACCACCCAAGGGTGTGTGTTTGTGCATTCTTGTTAAAGGATTCCCATATACATCTTTAAGGTTCAAAATAACTATTTAGGAGGTGTACTTCTTCTTTGTGTATTGATATCTTGTGACACCATACCTAGTGGGATAATTTGGATTAAACGTATTTGATGATATATGATGTTATGCCAATATAAATATATGAAATAGATTGTATGGGTGGGTACACCTATATGAAATATTTAATTTTCTTTTAAATTCATAATATGGGAGGGTGGACCATATTCTATGTAAATGATAATGGAATTAATTAGTGGGATTACCCATGGATTTTTCATGTTGATGTTAGTAGGTATTCTTAAATGGAATGAGTTTTTTAAATTTAATGAATTGATTGATTTGAATGAATTGCTTTATAGATTCCATGGACTGCACTCCTTATATCTATAACATAGTATTGGACACTTGGGTTTGACTCTACCCCTTAGGTCTAGATTCTGTGGGATGCATCATGCCTTTATACCCCGTAAAACTGTCATGCATGGGCTGATGTAAGACATGCCATTTCCATGCTCATAGGATCACAATCAGTTCCTAACCGAGTTTCCACTAGGATGCCTATCATAATCAATGGGATTACTTGGACAACCTCTATAGATACAGACATTTGTGATCTAGATTTGTTACATGGATTCCCATGTATGTGTCACCTTGGATTTGATCCATAGGGTATTCTTTTCACCATACAATGTGGCTTTGGGACTCTATTTTTCCCTATTCGGCATGGTCGTGGGATTTATTACTTCTTTATACAACATGGTTATGGTTTTCATGATATGAATGTTTGTATAGTCTGACTATGTGACTTGTTTACTATTATTATAGCTACCTTGTTTGGTTTTACTTTTTTTCAGGTATCCTTGAGGGGATATTTAGTATTCCTTATTACATTAGATGTATGCCATGGGAATTCACATTACATTATTGATTTCATTACACTAGCTAGAACTTTTATAGAATTGTTGTTAGAACTATGTAGACCTAGGTAGTTCCCTAATGGAATGTTTATCTCACACCCTATTTGGGCCTCCACAGGGAACCAAAAAGTTTATATGGTTGCAGATGATGATAGGGGAAGTTCCCTGATAGATGTCTTTGACTATGGCTTGGATTAGGGGAGCATACGACCAAGCTATTGCTTGCGATGATGGGATTCATTTTTTTTTTGTATTTTGTTTTTTTGGTTAATTGTATATTATTACATTCCCATGTATTATTCTGGATAATTTCTAGATACTTGTACCATATGAACCATTTTTAATATGAGACACTGCTGGTTATTGATAGGTATTCATGTCTTAACTTACCTTGAGTTGACTGCTATTTGTTTAGCATCTGATATATATTGAATGTTTAAATTCCACTAAGATTCTCTACTAATAAGGTAATCCTTTCTCTCATGACTTGACAAGGCCCTCGATGCTAGTCAGCAGCCTCTGGAGTTGCGGGATATGTGCCTGAGGCCATGTGTCCAACTGGGTTTGGGGCAGGATAGGGTGGCTTCTAGGCCCAAGACGTTACAATGTAGTAGTATTGGGGATATATGTTTTGGTTTTCCTTACTATTAGGTTACAATGTATAGGGATAAAAAATAAATGCAATTTGGTAATAAACTATGCCCAGGATCAGTTACCCTGCATATAGGGAAAATCCAAATTTCTTTAAATATATTTCTATTTTTCTAGATTTTGATGGTTACAGTTGTTTTAATATATCCCTTGGGTGACACAATTTATTTATGATATTACAATTTATATAATTGAGGGTTCTATTTCTATTTCAACATAATGATATGATGGTATTCCATCCGAATAATCATATATACACGTATTAGAATCACATGATGTGCATTATATCATTCCATCTAGGATACATTAGATATTGCATGTTATTGTGATAGATGATGTGATTTTTCTGCCTATTGTGTTATTCATTTGGGTGAAGTATACATAATGGAGTGATGTCATATTTATATTACTAATGTGTATGGGCCCTTATGTAATTGTAAATTATGAATTAATATAATGAAAGTGAAAAAATGGAATCTGATATGAACAGAATATGTGATCATCAATCATTGGTTCATGAGGTGTTATGGGCCCTCGTGGATCAGAAATTGATGGAAAATTAGTTTAATAATTTGATCATGTTGATGTTAAATTAAATGTAATGGAACATGGAATGTTGGATAAATACATGACCTAGACCCGACTATTGAGTGGGTAAGGGGTATAGTTTCTAGTTGTTCGATGCCTGTTTATTATACAATCCATGCACTAGGAGAAGCTTGTGTGTTTGACTTGGTTTCTAGTATGGTTTTTACCTACCATATGCTTTGAGATATGTGATTTTATATTTTACTTTCTTTAGGAATGAATTTTTAATTTATGTGACATGCCACCATGGTGATCTCCAGTGGTATACTATGAGGGAGGTGATGACCAAATATTAGAGATGGTGGCCCACGAGCTACAGATTGATCCACCTATAGAGCCAGATGTGACACATAAGGTTTTTCTGAACATAGGTGATGAGGCATAAAGATTCTAGGATTGAGAGAAAGGAGTTCTAGAATGAATAGACTGAGTGGAACATCCAAACACATGACTTTAATCTGGGCACAATCTGTCTCACAGCATGTACCCCTGGTCATGACATGAAGGCCACGTTGGATAAGTTTACAGAAAACATATCACCTCAGGTTAAAAAAAATTTAAACATTATAGGATGTGTACCTAAGGTACCCGACGTATAAATGATCATGGTGTGACCCCTAATTCATGCCAGTAATCCTTCCCCAAGTAAACGATGTGTACTTTAGGTATAGCACGTGTACCTTAGTTACATGGCCTAAAACATACAGTAGAACCCCGAAAACTATTATTAAGGATTTTGAACTGAAGTGGTACTATGAAAAGTGGGAAAACATACTCAATCAAGGTAATAGAATTTCACAACCTAGAAATCAGGGGTCCTAAAAATATAAATACATCAATGGGTAATAATAAACTCAACGTAATCGTGAATAAATTAGAATTGAAAAATACGTCTCAATGAAATGGAAAGTGAGATGAAATTCCTTACCTCGTTCTTTTTATTAGATGAACATAAATTAACATCCTATAAAAAATCTTATTTAATTTTATTAATTTATACAAGAAACACATTAATATATATAATATCATTTATGTTCTAATTATAACAATTTACCACACTTTTGTTTATAATATTTCATCACTTTAATTGTGTTGGGTGTTAATTCATTGTTTTTCGTGCATGTTTTTTTCATGAAGGTTCCATTTCTTTTACATAGGATATATTTCCATAATATGAAAAATTATTTTAATGTTATACTTTTTTAGATACCTATTTAGAACCATTCTTCATAATTGTGAATAGAAAATGAATGTCATCGCCAAAAAGAGACAGTAGACCGTATGTACGCACAATTGATGATATCATTACCTTACATGGTGAAAGAGTAAGTGTACAACAAATTAATTTTATAAAATTGATATAATTAAAAATATATCACATATATTTATTTAAAATATATTCCTTTCCTTTATTGTAAATCAAAATTGAAAAATGAATCACATCACTTCATAGGAAAGTAGTTGTCCATACGTACAAAAGACATTATTATATTTTTAACAGAATGTAAGGTAATAATATGTATATGACTTTTATATTAATAATGTATAAATATATCATTAATATTTTAAGTATTTATTAAATACATAATTATATTCATTTTTTAGAAGTTTTGGTTGAAAATTATTTATATTAGTTTGTGTGGTGGTAGTCCGCAGTACACCCGACCCGCTATTAGGTTTCCCATTTGATGGTGGTGGAGAAGTATATTTTTTATAAAATGAACATAATTAATGTAACATACCAAGTAAGTAATGAATAATAGATATTTTTATCTATGTCTATTAATGAATTAGATAGTGTCTTAGAGGCTTAAAATGAGAATAAATCCAATCTTAAGCATGGAATACACTAATATTTTTAAAAGATTGTTTTACTGCCTTTTAATGGCAAACTATTTTTAAATCTATATTTTGACAATTTTATAAGCTATTTTTGTCAAAATAAACTTATTATTTATGTTTGGGACATTAAAATATACTTTGTGTAAATTTTTTGTATTTTTCCGATAAACTTCATTTATTAATGAATATTGAAAAATGTTGTATTTTAATTCAAAACCACTTTTTAATATAATTTATTTATACGATTATATTATATTTTGAATTTTTTTAGAGTTGAATTAGAATATATTTTTACCATTTAATCCAATAGTGTTTGTTGGAATTAATTTCACTTAGAAATTGGACTTAAACTAGTGTCAATCTTTTGATACTTATTGTTTCATAAAAACACGCTATTTGCTCTGACAGTGGGAATTAATTATTAAATTAATTAATACAAATTATATGTTTCAAATTTTTTAAAATTGAAATAATTTTTGAATTCGGAATATCAAATATAGCATAGGGTGATGTTTTGGTATTTTTTGGAAAAACTTCAATTTTGATGAATAGTGAAACCACTAAGTGGTACTTAAAAAAACTGATTTTTCATTTAAATGAAAATTTACCACCTCTGTGTTTTGAATATCAAAAATACAACATACATGGTTGTTATTAAGAAGTAAAATTTGGTTCAATGAGATTAAAATAATTTTTTGGTGAATAGTAACTTTTATGTTTTAATCGCAATTAAAGGTAATTAGTGTAATTTAAGGTAAGAATAATGTTTTAATAATATTAAATGAACTTGAAACATGTCCTACCCTTAATGGATGTGTCATGGCCGACCAAAAAAATCCATGGGTCAACTTGGGGACCCCATGGAGCCACTTTGTAAGGAAAATGACATTAATATCATTTTATTTAATGTTAAAGTAAAAATGTCACAAACATGAGTTGATTTACTAAAACAATTTTTAAGTGGGGTTATACAAGTCATATTTTTTAATATAAATATTAATTGGAAAGATAAAAAGATTTCCTACATCATAGTAGTTTTTATATAATTTATAGATATTAAATAAATTAAATTATTTATGACACCATGATGATGCAGCGATTACCTCATTATTAAACGATTAAAATAATATGAAAAGATAATGTAAAATCTAAGACCTAAACTTGTCAAAAACCTATTGGATGGGTATATTTAGAACCCTTATCACCTTATACTATAATTATATCAAATTGGGACCTTTTAAATCCGAAACTCATTTTAAATTAAAGTAACATTTCTTTACTTTCCAAGAGTGCCCCTCCTCTTCTCTTATAAAAGGCCCCCACCTCTACCACATTACCCACACTTCCAAAGCCTTTTTCTCGGCTAAACCCTGGATATTTTGACTCTAAAAATACCTCTCTTACTCCTAGAAGCCTCACTTTGGGCAGAAGTCTTCCCAGGGAAGCCTTTGAGCTGAAATAAAATATAGTTACCCTATTTAAAGGTAGTGTTTTCTCTTATGTGATTTTGTTTTATTTTGCTTCTCCAACCCCCTAAACTCTTTTTATTAATTTCTTTTGTAACAACTATAGTATCTTCAATATACTATGATGTTTTTATAAGATGAATTATAGCTAAACTTACACAGACCTACATCTAATGGTTAAAGAACATACTGTTTCTCTGGATGGCGAATTTCTGCCTCACGAAACGATGATTGTTCAATATTCTTCCAACAGCTTCAAAGGTGGCCATTAAGATGTCACTATATTTATATATGATATATAATATGTTTATTTATTCCTTTAACTTATTTATTTTTCATTTATGGAACACCATTACGGATTCCATTATGGGTATATGTGATATCGTCATTTTAGGAAGTGCGGACTACCGCCCCCACAAAGTGATTTGATTCACTAATGCCATATGTGGGACATATAGAGGATGGATTTAATGTTATTATATATTATGTATGTTAAATATAAATGATGAATATAATTCTATAATTAAAATATACAAACCTCTCATTTAGTTTTAATTCCATTAATATGACATAGAAATGAAAGTAGCGTACATGCGTACGTACGACTTACCCTCTCCATGAATGGTGCACTTCATTTCTTACCTCTAAATGATTATGTAATATTATAAATACATTTATATGCTGGATATATATGATATATATGATATCCAAATCTAGAATATCATTCTGGATATAATGAACCTTTGACCACACAAACAACATGTAATTGTAAGGAGTCCACTTTCGACATAAGAACCAAATATCAACAAAACAAACATTATTAACTTAAATGATTACATAATGTTTATAACATGGTAATAAGTGATATAAATGTAATAATGAACTTGCAGAAGGTTCTTAAGAATGTATACATTAACTCAAGTTTATTATTTAGGACGATAAAGAACGATCGAGTCAAGTCGGACCTGAGGTAGGGGACTTCGTCTCAATATCCATTCATTGAGGCATATTTTCTTTTATACAGAACCTTCTTTTATACAGTGTATAAAACCCTTTGACTTTAACTTTTATAAAAAGGAATCTTTTTCTATGAAGCATTTTAAAAAACGAAAAAAAGGAATGTTTTTTTTAACATAGGCAGTGACACCGACCATTTCCGATGCCGTGAGTATTATTTGGTCTTTGGTTTCCTCAACAAGCCGTAATGTTTTTTTTAAATTAAATAAATACCATATACTTTTTTATGTATTTTGGTATTGAAATTATTTTTCTTATAATGGATTTGTTATGTTAATATATTTAAGTGATATATTGTGATCAAAGTGTGGAAGTGTTTTCTTTACATTATATTTGTTTTATGTCTTATGATTTTATAATGTTACTTGGACATTTGATGGGTGGTTACATGATAAACCATATGACGGGTGGTGCCGCGAATACAAGGATGGGTGGTTACGTTATAACCACCAATGCATTGGGTATGGAAGTCGGCCGTATGGCTATTCCATTAAGTGATATGTGTGGAAAACGACCGGATGGTTATTCCACTTAAGTATGTTTATGTCCCAAGTGACCTTTATATGTTATGTGATCTTTATATGGGTTTTATGGTAATCCTTTTATTACAAAAAGGTAAGTAATTATCTTTTATTCTGTGAAGAGTTTTTACTACTTCATAAACGTAAAAAAGTATTACTTTGATAAAGTATACATGGTTTACTTGTTGTTTTGATAAACTAACAGTTTTCATTCTTTGTGTATCCCGTACTGATCATTTTATGCTCACCCCAAGTTTTTTTTGAAATTTTTTTCACAGGACATAATGTGGAATATGTTCAAGGATGGGATCAAGGGAAAGTCATGCTATATAAAACATAGAACTAGACATCTTTCTTTTTAAGAGTTTTTTTATGGAAACATAGTAGAAGTGTCTACTTTGTAATCTTTTGAGATGTAATAGTTATGTCCTAATTCTCTAAAACTCTAAACCTGAAAAGATCCTGAATGTGAAGTATTCATTTAATTAAATATTGAGTAAGGTTTAAGGACGGGGTCTTATAGTTGGTATCAGAGGTCAGATTAGATAACTTTAGGAGTTTTAATTCTATTAAATGATTATCCAAAAATATATTTTTTTATGATAAAATTGAAATGATATAGTAGGTGAAGATTAAAATGTTGCTTCATCTAAGACATGTTTGTTCAGAATGGTTTTCCGCAGAGGAAACAGGGATGAAGTGCTAAGAGGGCATACATAAGGAAATAACCTTCCGAATCAGCATCCTGAGATGGTCAGAATCAGAACTAAACAGTTTGCTGCAGTGATGGCTCTGTTGAATCAAGTGAAAAACGTTGGTTGTTTTCATTGATGATATTATGATGTTTTCTAAAAGTAAATATGAGAATGAAAGAAATTTAAGGGTTATTTTAAAAACCATAAAAGAAAAAAAAATGTATGGAAAATTTAGCGAGTGTGAGTTTTCGTTGCAACAAATTTCATTTCCTTGGTTACATTGTTTCTAAATATGGAATAACTGTTGATCCTACTAAAACAAAAGTTGTCGAAGAATGGACAAGACCCACAAATGTAACCAAGATCCGTAGTTTTCTTGGTTTGGCAGGTTACTATAGAAGGTTTGTGGGAAATTTTTCACGGTTATCTAGTCCAATGACTAAGCTATCTCAGAAAGGTGTTGTGTATATCTGGACAAAAGAATGTGATGATTGTTTTTAGGAGTTGAAAATAATATTGGTGATTGCTCCAGTTTTGGCACTTCCTTCTAGGAATGGTGAGTTTGTTATCTACAGTGCTGCTTTATTGAAAGGACTTGGTTGCGTCCTAATGCAGAATGGTCAGGTAATTGCTTATGCTTCACGACAGTTGAAAACTCATGAGGTAAATTACCCTACACTTGATTTATAATTAACTTCTGTTGTTTTCACTTTAAAAATTTGGAGGCATCATTTGTATGGAGTATAGAGTGAAATATATACTGATCACAAAAGATTAAAGTATATATTCACATAGAAATAATTGAACATGAGACAGAGGAGATGGATATAATTAATCAAGGATTATAATTGTACAATTCATTACCATCTGGGAAAATCAAATAAAGTGGCTGATGCTTTGAGTCGAAAAACCAATACTTCATTAACCATGCTACATTTGGAACAATATCCTTTGGTTTTTGATTTGATGAACCTTGGAATAGAAGTTGTTGGTAGTGGAAGTTCTTTTGTTTTTTTTTCAGGTATCATTGAGATCATCCCTATCAGACAGAATTAAGCAAAGACAGAAGCAAGACAGTGGGTTGTAGAAAAAGGTAGAACTGGTTCAGAAGGGTAAGTTGCCTGAATTTAATATTGATAATGATTGTGTTTTGAGTTTTGGTAAGATATTGTGTGTGCCTTGTGATTCACAGTTGAAGAGAGAGTTCTAATGTGAAGCTCATAGTTCTCTATTTTCAGTTCATCCAGGAAGTACTAAGATGTATAGAGATCTTCAGGAGTATTTCTGGTGGGATGAAATTAAAAGGAATATTTCTAATTTTACTGTGAAGTGTTTGACTTGTTAGCATCTTAAAGCAGAGAGGCAGTTACCGAAAGGGATGCTTCAACCTTTAGCGGTGCCAGAGAGGAAATGGGAAAATGTATCCATGGACATTGTTGTGGGATTACCGAGGACATCTCGAGGTAATAATACAATCTGGGTTATTGTTGATCAATTGACTCAATCTACTCTTTTCCTTCCTATTTGAGATAAATTCTCTCTAGATCAACTTTCTCGATTGTATCTTAAAGAGATAGTCAGGTTTCATTGATTTCCCCTCTCCATTGTATCTGATCGTGATCCTAGGTTTACTTATAACTTTTGTAAAGTCCTTCAGAAGTCATTGGGTACTGAATTAAATTTTATTACATCTTTTCATCTCCAATCAGATGGGCAGTCAGAATGAACAATTCAGACCTTAGAGGATATTCTACAATCATGCTCTATGGATTATCAGGGAAGTTGGGACCAACATCTTTCTTTGGTTAAGGTTTCTTATAATAACAGTTTTCATTATAGTATACAGATGGCACCATTTGAAGCATTATATGGGAAGTGGTGTCAAACTCCAGCTTTCTGGGATGAAGTCGGTGAAAGGAAGTTGATGGGACCAGAATTGGTAGA
The DNA here is from genome assembly GCA_963277665.1 of Viscum album. Taxonomy (NCBI): domain Eukaryota; kingdom Viridiplantae; phylum Streptophyta; class Magnoliopsida; order Santalales; family Viscaceae; genus Viscum; species Viscum album. Next base: position 810,802,521 of record OY728161.1, on the reverse strand, counting down.
AGATATGGAAGAAAAAGGTCAGTTGATTGAGAAACACATGAGAACAGCTCAGAGCAGACAGAAATGTAATGAGGATAACCGGAGGAAGGATCTATCTTTTGAGGTAGGTGATCATGTTTTTCTCAAAGTCTCAACATGGAAAAGTGTGATGCGATTTGGTAAGAAAGGGAAGTTGAGTACAAGTTTCATTGGACCATATGAAAATCTGGAGAGAGTTGGATCAGTTGCTTACCATGTGGCTTTACATCCGAGTTTATCTCAGGTACACAATGATTTTCATGTTTCAATGCTGAGAAAGTATATGCTGGATCCATCTCATGTTTTGAGACCAGAGGTAGTTCAGTTGGAAGAGAACCTATCTTATGAGGAACAACCGGTCCAGATTCTTGACCACAGAGGGAAAGTGTTATGGAATAAGGTTATTCATCAGGTAATGGTTTTGTGGAAAACCCACATGATTGAAGAGGAAACATGGTAATTTGAAAATGTAATGAGGGATAAATACCCCCACTTATTCGATAAGTAAATGAATTGCGGGGACGCAATTTTATAATGGGGGGAAGGATGTAACATCCCAAGTAAGTAATGAATAATAGATATTTTTATCTATGGCTATTAAATAATTAGATAGTGTTTTAGATGCTTAAAATGGGAATAAATCCAATCTTAAGCATGAAATACAATAATATTTTTAAAAGATTGTTTTACTTACTTTTGATGGAAAACCATTTTTAAATCTATCTTTTGAAAATTTTATAAGCTCTGTTTGTCAAAATAAACTTATTCTTTTATTATTGGGACATAAAAATTTACTTTGTGTTAATTTTTGGTATTTTTCCAATAAAGTTCATTTTTTAATGAATAGTGAAAAATGTTGTATTTTAATTCAAAACCTATTTTTAATCTAATTTATTTGTATGATTAGATTATATTTTGAATTGATTTTAGAGTTGAATTAGAATATATTTTTACCATTTAATCCAATAGTGGTCGTTGGAATTAATTTTACTTTGAAATTGGAATTAAACTAGTGTCAATCTTTTGATACTTATTGTTTCATAAAAACACAATATTTGCTCTGACAATGGGAATTAATTATTAAATTAATTAATACAACTTATATGTTTTGAATTTTCTAAAACAGACATCATTTTTGAATTCGGAATATCAAATATAGCTTAGGGTGATGTTTTGGTATTTTTCTGAAAAACTTCAATTTTTGATGAATAGTGAAACCACTAAGTGGTACTTAGAAAAACTGATTTTTCGTTTAAATTAAAATTTACCACCTATGTGTTTTTAATTTCAAAAATCTACATACATGGTTGTCATTAAGAAGTAAAATGTGGTTCAATGGGATTAAAATAATTTTTTTGGGGAATAGTAGCTTATATGTTTTAATCGCGATTAGATGTAATTAGTGTAATTTAAGGATAGAATAATGTTATAATAATATGAAATGTACTTGAAACATGTCCTAACCTTATTGGATGTGTCATGGCCGACCAATACAATCCATGGGTCATCTTGGGGACCCCATGGAGACACTTTGGAAGGAAAATGTCATTAATATCTTTTTATTTAATGTTAAAGTAAAAATGTAACAAACAGGAGTTGATTTAATAAAACAATTTTTAAATGGGGGTATACAAGTCATATTTTTTACTATAAATATTAATTGGAAAGATAAAAAGATTTCCTACATCATATTTTTTTTTTAATTTTTTAGACATTAAATAAATTAAATTATTTATGACACCATGATGATGCAGTGATTACATCATTATTAAACAATTTAAATAAAATGAAAAGATAATGTAATATCTAAGACCTACACTAATAAAAAACCTATATATGGGTATATTTCGAACCCTTATCACTTTATACTTTAATTATATCAATTTTTGACCTTTTAAATTCGAAACTCATTTTAAAATAAAGTAACATTTCTTTACTTTCCAAGAGTGCCCCTCCTCTCCTCTTATAAAAGGCCCCCACCTCTACTACATTACCAACACTTCCAAAGCCTTTGTCTAGGCCAAAACCTGCCCATTTTGTCTCTACACATCCCTCTCTTACTCCTAGAAGCCTCAATTTGGATATAAGTCTTCCCAAGGAAGCTTTTGAGATCAAATTAAAAAGAGTTACCCGATTTAAAGGTAGTGTTTTCTCTTCTGTTATTTTTTTTTATTTTGCTTCTCCAACCCCCTAAACTCTTTTTATTCATTTATTTTGTAACAAACACAGTATCTTAAATATACTAGGATGTTTTTATAATAATAATTCGAGCTAAACTTATACACACCTACATTTAATGGTTAATGAAAATATTGTTTCTGTGGATGGCGAATTTCTGCCTCACGAAACGATGATTGTTCAATATTCTTCCAACACCTTCAAAGGTGGCCATTAAGATGTCACTATATTTATATATGATATATAATATTTTTATGTCTTCCTTAAGCTTCTATATTTTTCATTTATGGCACACCTTTATTTCTTCCATTATGGGTATACGCGATATCTTCATTTTAGGAAGTGCGGACTACCGCCCCCTCAAGGTGATTTGATTCGTTAATTCCATAAGTGGGACATATAAAGGATGGATTTAAAGTTATTATATGTGATTTATGATACATCTAAATGATTAATATAATTCTGGAATTAAAATATGCATACCTCTCATTTAGTTTTATTTCCATTAATATGACATAGATAGGAAAATAGCGTTCATGCATACGTACGGCTTACCATCTCCATGAATGGTGAATTTCATTTCTTACCTCTAAATGATTATGTTATATTATAAATACATGTATATTCTAGATATATATGATATATATGGTATCCAAATCATGAATATCATTCTTGGATATAATGAACCTTTGACGACACGACCAACATGTAATTGTAGGGAGTCCACTTTTGACTTAAGAACAAAATATCAACAAAAAAACATTATTAACTTAAATGATTACACAATGTTTATAACATGGTAATAAGTAAAATAAAATTAATAATGAACTTGAAGAAGGTTCTTAAGAAAGTATAAATTAATGCAAGTTTATTATTCAGGACGATAAAGAACGATCGAGTCAAGTTAGACCCAAGGTAAGGGACTTCGTCTCAATCTCCTTTCATTCAGGCATATTTCATTTTATACACAACATTCTTTTGTAAGGTATATAAACCCATTTGACTTTCACTTTTATACAAAAGCAATATTTTTCTATGAAGCGTTGTACCAAACGACAAAAAGGAAGGTTTTTTTAATGTATGCAGTGACAACGACCATTTCCGCCGCCGCGAGTATTATTTGGTCATTGGTTTCCTCAAAAAAACATAATGTTTTTTTAAAAATTAAATAAATACCATATACTATTTTATGTATTTTGGTATTGAAAAGGTTTTTTATAATGGATTTTTATGTCAATATATTTAAGTGATATATTGTGATAAAGTGTGGAAATATTTTCTTTCCATTATATTTGTTTTATGTCTTATGATTTTTCTAATGGTACTTGGACATTTGATGGGTGGTTACATGATAAAACATATGACGGGTGGTGTCGTGAATACCAGGATGAGTGGTTACGTTATAACACCAATGCATTTGGTATGGAAGTCGGCCATATGGCTATTCCATTAAGTGATATGTGTGGAAGTCGAACGGATGGTTATTCCACTTAAGTATGTTTATGTCCCAAGTTACCTTTATATGTTATGTGATCTTTATATGGGTTTTATGGTAATATATTGGTTACAAAAGGGTAAGTAATGATCTTTTATTTAGTGAAGAGTTTTTACTACTTCATAAATTTGAAAAGTATTACTTTGATAAAGTATACATGGTTTACTTGTTGTTTTGATAAAATATCAGTTTTCATTCTTTGTGTATTCCTTACTGAGCTTTTTATGATCATCCCATGTTTTTTTTGAAATGTTTTTCACAGGACTCAATGTGGAATAGGGTCAAGGATGGGATCAAGGGAATGTCATGCTATATAAAACATGGAACTAGACATTTTTCTTTTTAAGAGTTTTTATTCTATGGAAACTTAGTATAAGTGTCTACTTTGTAATCTTTTGAGATGTAATAGTTATGTCGTAATTCTCTAAAACTCTAAACCTGAAAAGATCCTCAATGTGAATTATTCATTTAATTCAATATTAAGTAAGGTTTAAGGTCGGGCCTTATAATTACATATTAGTACATTTAAAATTACCGTTTATTATCTATCCTTATTAAATAATTTTGTAAGATATTGTAATAAGAAATAAAATAAAAACTATTGTTTAAGAATTTTACATCCTTTTTCATACAGAATCTTCAAGGTTCCACTCATATCATTCATATGGTAACATTATGATTATAGTAATACATATAGAAGGTTTCGAGGTAATTCTATAAGTTATTTGGGAATTTATTTTTAGTATAAAATTTATTTTTATGTGTGAATAGGGGGAGATGGTGTATCATTTTACAATTGGGGGAGAGGACACACATGAAATTTTTTCAAAAAATAAAGTGTTCCCTCATTTTTCACTACACACAAGGCTCTGATATGGGTCATTTTCAAACCATATAGGTGATATAGACTGTAAAAAGCCATTATATTGTAGTTATTTAAGGATTATTTCATTTTAACTAGAATCTACTTATTTTAACACCCCTATAAAACTATGATTACCATAACTACGGAAATACCATTAACAATTTATGAAATTCATTATGAAAAATTATTAGGTTTACATTATTATATAATATAAATTATTATTATTAAAAATATGATGTCCATTTATACAAATTCATATCATAATACTGATATAATCCAATTTGAAATTAAACCCATAGTGGTGTTGATAAATCTATTTTCCAAAATAGAAACTATCAAAAATTTAGAAACATTTATACGATAATTTGATATGATATTTATGACAATAAATTAAATTTGTATAATTTTAATATAATTGAAAATCCTTTAATTTGAATCAAATTTTTAATATTTTTTATGTTTGTAAATAATATTAATGAACGGAATAATTTCAATAAAAATCATAATTTTTCACCATTCATAGAAAAATAAAACATTTCATAAAATTCCTAAAACTAATACATTACCAATTTTTGATATTATTATTTAAAAAATTATGTTAGTCTTATATAATGAATTTTTTAAAAGTTTCAAAAATTTAATTAATAATATGATTAGATGATGCGACCAAATTACATTTTAGAAAAAATATAGCTTTAAGAAAACATTTCTTTTTCACTAAAATATGGACAACCAAAAAATCATGGAAAATCTGAAATATCCATCAGTCTAGGGGTTCCCCTTTCCAAGATAGAAGAAATATGTGCATCTACAAGAATCGATATGGTTGAAAAACACCAAAACTATCTTGGGATACCCACCATAATTGGCCCGTCCAAAAAATAAATCTTCGCCTCTCTAGTGGGCAGGATTGAAATAATATTCAAGGCCGGACCCCAAAAAGAATTGTTAAAGGTGGAAAAGATACCATAACTAAAGTGGTCATATAGTTTATCCCTAGCTATTTTATGTCCCTATTTAAGCTCCCAGAGGCCATCGTCGACCAGATCCATTCACGCACTACCATATTCTATTGGGGGAAGACCGATGGAAGGAATAGACCTAACTGGATGGCCTTGGAGAAACTCTGCAAACATAAAACAGAGGGAGGAAAGGGTTTCTAGAACCTTATTCTTTTCAATGATGCACTGTTGGCCAAGAAAGGATGGTACCTTATTAACTGTCCATCATCCCTCTATGTGTGGGTTCTTCGTGCCATGTACATTCCCTATACGGACTTCCTTGTTTCCTCTCTTGGCCCTTGCTCTAGATTCCTATGGGGAAGCATTTGGGGGGCTCGAAATATCATGTAAAAAAGGCTAGGCTAGAGGATTATGACTGGATCATCTGTCAATATCTTGAATAATCCTTGGTTGATCGATAAGAAAGGCATTCGGGCTACATCCCACGCCCAACCAGGTCTTGAAGACACCACTATCAGCTGTCTCCTTTCTAACTGGGGACTGAGGTGGTGCCTGTAATAGATCCATGAATGGTTTAATTAAAGAGACTAAAGAATTATCCTAAGCATTCCATGGGTTCCAAACACAGGCACAAACCATCTATTCCAGATCAATTACATATCATGAGAGTATTTGGTGAGAATCGGGTATAGATTCGCTCTTGGAAACCACTCAGTCAGACGGGTGGAGGGACCATGGAAATCGATTTAGACGCTCAACGTCCCCCAAAAATATGCCAATTTTGGTGGCAGGTGTGTACGGGTACCCTCCAAACCATAAGCCTTCTCATTTACTGACATTTTCTCAGTGCCATTTTCAGCCCTTTCTGCCTACATATTTCGGAAACCCCTTTCCACGCCATCATTCACTGCTTGGGAGCTTGGTAAATTTAGAATAAATGTGGTCCAGGTCCAGATGCACCACTGCCCACGGCCTCTGAACTGCCCAATCCTCTGAGGTGTTGGTGCTCTTCTCTCTCACCAGCTAACGCAGGCTAACATTACACCCTGGACTGGATCATTTGGGTCCAGCGTAATGATGCTATTTTTCCTCACGTTCGTAAACCTCCCAATTTTTGGATGGAAAGGGCCAACTCATGGATTGAGGGCTAAAAAGACCACAATGGACATTATACACCAGGTGTTACCCCCTCCATCCCCTCTCATTGGAATCCACCAACAGAAAGTTTTCATAAGATTAACGTGGATGCATCTCTCCACAAGGATAGGCATGTTGCCCATGGTCTCCTATACCGAAAACATATGTAGAAAATCATTACAGCCAAATACGAACCACATCATGCATACTGGGAACCTGCAGTAGCTGAGGTCACTTCAATCCTTACGGGTATGATGCTCTCTATGGACCAAGGTTGGGTTGATATCATCATTGATTCTAATTGCCTCACCACAATCATTGCTATTAATCATCACGACGGCAGACTCCAGTCATTTGGCCTCATCCTCAAGAGAATTATCTCACTTATCAAATGCTTCTCATTATGCACCTTCTCTTTCACCAAATGTAAAGGAAACAATGTGGCCCATCAAGTTGCAGCCTCAGGCTCATTCAATACCAACCAGCATTGGGTGGACAATTTTCCTTCTTGGATTTGCACTTGTACGTCTGTTGACCTTTTTCATTAATGATATCCATCCTTATTCACACAAAAAACAATCAAAGAGTTTAAATTAAATTAAAATGAAATATATTATAATCTATCTATAGTGTTATAGTTCATTATAATATTTCATATCAATTATAAAATTAAGTATTACTAATATATTATTAAATATATAGTGATATATTAACATTAGTAATTTTATTTTATTACAATGAAATATACAATAATTTAAAAAAAATTATTTGATAAAGAATGATTCTTTTAAATATTATATCATATTTTTTATTTATCCTCAAAATGTTTTAAATATATGTAGAATAATATCTTTTACTTACTAATGGATTAATTATTTGTACAATTCACTCAAAATAATTATTTCAGTATGTCATTATTCACTTTAGTTTGGTATTTCAACTGAAATAAGAAATAAAAGGTAATATTAATTTATATAAATTTATATATTAAAAAATATCATTATAATAAATTCTTCCCCCCCATTTGATAAATTAATTTCTCAAAATTTTCAATATCACATACTAATGAAAATAACAATAGTTCTCTGAAAAATAGTACAGACTATTGCAATAATTTTTAGATATGTATCCACCAAAAACACATAGAGAACATATATTTTTACATGTAATAGGTATATTCCTGATATCTTGTTATTATATAAAAATCATAACTAAATAGAAGAGCGATTTTTCATCATGGATCCTGTAATAGAACTCATTTTCATAGAGTGATCATATTCATTCATACATTGATAAATGTTCAACTATTGGTTTTTGATATGAAATATTTATTCTCTATTTTGATAATTAATAAAGTTTCAGAATCGATATGATTAATAAATTACCAAAAAAAGAAAAATTTACATTAATGAATAATATTAATATTCACAATCCAAATAATATAATCTTATGTTACAAAATTATTATAACATGAAACTTTATTCGGTAAATCAGTATCTGATCTGTAGGCTTGTGATTTGATGTTTATAGAAAATATTGTAGGTATTGTAGACTGGATAGAATATATTGCAATATGAAATTTAAGATTATATGGTAGATTACCATTATTGTTTACACATCTTAATTACAAATATAACATTATATTCTATTCTTTTAATGTGATTTCATTTATTATCTTAGTTTTGCTGGTTACTGTAAGGCCCTAACCTTAAACATTACTTAATATCGGAGTATGTTAATCATTAACATTAATGATCTTTTCACGTTTTGAGCTTTATTGAATTAGTTCATAACTTATAAATAACAAATTGAATTTTACAAGTAGACACTTCTACTCACTAACCATTTTTTCTAAAAATAAATTATTCAAAAAGAGAAACATGTTTAGTTACATGTTTTAGATGGAATGATTTTTCCCTGATTTCACCTTTACCCTATTCATATTTATGTCTTCTGAAATACATTTCAAGAACATTTTGTGAGCATAAACATGCTTATAATGGGATATATAAAGAAGTGAAACCATTATTTTTTCAAAAAAAAAACATGTAAACCTTGAATACATTATCATAGAATAATTATTTTCACCTCAAAGAAGTATAAAAACACTTCACTAAATATAAACTCATTGCTTAACCTTTTTATAACAAAAATATTACCACATATCCCATATAAAGATACATATATCATATAATGTCACTTAGGATAGAGACATACTTAATTGGAATAACCATATGGTCAACTTCCATACCTATCACTAAATGGAAAAGTCATACGACTGACTTCTATACCCAATGCATTAAGGGTTATAATGTAACCAACCGTCCTTGGATTACATGTAACCACCCATAATTTGGTTTATCATGTGACCAACCATCATTGGTTTATCACATATCCTCCCATTAAAGGTCTAAGTACCATTATATAATAATAAAACATAAAATATTTCAAATATCATTATGTCACTTAAAAAAAATCATTTGAAATCCCAAGAAATCAATTCACGATATTGAAATTATCGATCAATTTCATCAAACATTTTCAATATTAAAACATCCAAAAACGGAAGAAGGTATTTCTTTTCTTTTTAAAAACATTAAGTCTTATAGAGGAATCCAAATAACTATAATAGTGATAGAGAGGTCCTTATTACCTCAAACATTAAAAACATTCCCTTTTTCATTTAGTAAAACTATTCTTTGATAAAATATTCCATTTGGGAAAATGTAAAAGTAAAAGGGTTTTATTATACACTGTATAATAGAATGAGGTATATTTTATCAAAATATGCCTCAATGAAAGAAGATTGAGACGATGTCCCTAACCTCGTGTCTGGGTTGACTCATTCATTCTTTAAATAAATAAATAATAAACTTAAGTTAATTTATAATTTATTCATAACCATTTTCATGTTTATTATTCCTTTTATATCACTTTTTACCAGTTATAAAAATTACATAACTATTTAAGTTAATATCAGTCATTTTTTTCATATTGGGTTCTTGAGTTGGAAATGATATGTAATAATTAAAATATGTCCATGTGGTCAAAATTAAATTATCTGTAGAATATTATTCATATATATCATATATATCTATTATATATTTATTCATAATATTCTCTAACATTTGGATATATGAAATGAAATTCACCATTTGTGGAGACGATAATCCATACGTACGCATTAACGCTACATTCATTTCAATTTCATATTTAAAGAAATGAAAACTAAATGATACATAGTTGTATTTTAATTCAAGTATAATACCATATGATATATATGTTAAATACATTCATTAACTTGATTCTTTATATGTTCCATGTATGGAAAGAACGAGTCATAGAACATTTATGGGGAGGTAGTCCACACTTCTTCAATAGAAATTATCATGTTTACACATCATGAAAATAATAAAGGTATGATATATATAAAAATTACTCAAGCATAAATAAAATATAAAAATTATATATAACATATATAAATATAGTACCATCATTATTACACCCATGAGAGGCATTAGGATTTAATTTAACAATCATCGTTCTGTGAGGCAGTAGTTCGTTGTCCATAGAAATAGTATGTTCTAGATCCCTTATATAGAGGTGTGTCTATGTGTAGTATAAATCCTTCTCATATGAAAATTATATTATATTTATAATATTAGAGATATTATTTAATCCATGAATAAGAATTGAATTTGTAGTGAAGAAGTATAATATTGGAACGGGACATTAGAGAAGACACTACCTCTTAAAACGGGTAACTCCCTTTGATTTGAGCCAAAAGGGTTTCTTGAATTTCCATATTTCTAAGGTAAGGATTCTGGGATAAAGATATAGATTTTGGGATCTTATTTGAGTAGAGTTTGGGTGATCCATGGGGCTTGATTTGTGGGATTAAATGGGTGGGGGTGATGCCCATTTATAAGAGGGAGGAGGGGAACTTTAGGAAGGTATTGAAATATTATTGTATTATAAACTGAATTTATATTTTTAAAAGGTTCAAAACTCATTTAATTTGAAGATAAGAAGTTTATTTTACTCAATACTCTCAAAAAATATTTTTTATACAAGTTTTATTTTCAAATTTAACCTTATCATTTATATTTAACCCTTAGTTAACTAATTTAATGCTTACCATGTGTTCTTGTATATTCATACAATATGGTTAAAATAACTACCATAAAATTCCAATCAAAACTCAAGTGGTTCATTAATGAAATCGAAAAATTATCTATTTTATTTTTCTGAATATTATATTTTTAGGACTATTATATAGTTTATTAAAATAGTATTTAATTTAAAAACCCATTTATGTCAATTTTTTTACCATTCATATCGTGACTTTTAAAAAATTTATAAAAACTTGATTCTTTCTAAAAAAGTTCATTAATTAAAATAAAAAAATTATTAATTATCCATAAATTTCATGGATGAAATAAAAAGTTTAAAATTAAATTACCTTAATATTTATAATCTCATTTATTTTAATCACCCATTAATATAGTAATCACGACATCATCATTCTGTTGTAAATATATTTATTTAAATTATATATAAAAATTATAAATAAAATACCATGATGTAGGAAATATTTTTAAATTTATAATGAATATTTATAGTCAAGGATATCACTTATATAACCCCATATAAAATTGTTTTAGCAAAAGATACATGTTTATGTTATATTTTTCATAATATTAAATTAAAAGTAATTTGATGTCATTTTCACAAACAAGTGGCTCCATGGGGTCCTAAAATCGTCCCATGGATGGCCATGGTCGGAAATATCTCATTAAATATGGTTAAGAAATGTTTTAGGGTAATTTAATATTATTATAATATTATTCATTACCCTTATTTATGAGATTTACAATTTAACCATGATAAATAATATAATTACAGAAGATATAATTCATAATGTCTACAAATAAAAGGTATTTATTTACAGAATTTGGACATACTAATTCAAAATATGGAATCCTTTTCTCAAATTCGAAACAAAAATTTTTCAGAAATTAATTTAAAATTAATTCATATTATCCAGAACAAAAAGCGTGTTTTTAAAAAGTAAAAACTACCAAAATATTGACAAGTATTTATGTCCAATTTAAATGTGAAATTACCTCCAATTACTAAAATTGGATTAAATGGTTAATAAAATAAAAAAATTAAAGTTTAAAACCAATTAAAAGATAATTTATCCATATAAATAAATCAGTTGAAATGAAATTTTTGATTTAAAATGCATTATTTTTCACTATTAATTAAAAAAAGAAATTTATCTAAAAAATAAAAAATAATCCAAAGTAAATTTTGAAGTATTACATCTAAAAAAAGTTTATTTTTTCAAATGTATCACATAAAAATGAAAAAAATAGATTTAAAAACTGTTTTCTATCAAAAGGTGGTAAATCAACTTTTTAAAATTAATAGAGTATTTCATTCTTTAAATAGGCTTTATTCTCATTTATGCCTCTAAAATTTATTGGAAGAATGTAAAAACCTTTAAAAAATATTTTTAATCATAATATAGTTATTTATGTTCATTCCTTCTAGTACAATTTCTAGGTGTTGACTACCATTTAAAATAATAATATTATATTTTTTTTTTCAGTATGACTCAGTATTGTGTGAAACATATGAATTTGGAAAATCCCATTTTTGCATGTCCAATACGCCATTGAACATAGCATCCCATTTTATGTAAAAAATAATATTTAATTCAAAAATTCTAATAGTTTTGAAAAACTCATATTCTTTATTAATTGGGATGTTATATCCTTCCCCCCTTTTGGAAATTGCATCCTCACAATTTTATTTACTTATCAAATAAGTTGGGGTATTTGTCCCTCATATCATTTTCAGATTACCATATTGCCTCTTCAAACATATGGTTTTTCCACAAAACCATTACCTGAAAATTACCTTATTCTGTAATACTTTCTCTCTTAGGTTAATAATCTGGAATGGTTGATTCTCATAAGAAAGATTTTATTACATCTGCACTGCCTTTGGTGTGATGACCCGCCTCATTGGCTTGAGAGAACAACGAGTCATTACTAGGCCTTAATCAACATCCCCAAGATTCCAAAGGCTGGAAATAAATACCGAAGGGTTTCAAATACAAGTGGGTGATGATTTTTCCCTTTAAAGAATAACCCAATAAACCAACCATCCAAAACCAAGAATTTACTATATGAATCATGAACAATTGAAAGACGGCTAAGTAACAACCTTTAAGTCAAACACATCAAAGTACACAACAACGGATAATCAACTCAAGACTCTCAAACGAAACGAAGACACCCTCCATGGCTCCACACCAAGCTCCATTCTCCAAGCACAAACACATCACCCAAGCATCACCATGAACCACTAGCAATGAGATGCCTTACCTTTACCTGTGTCTAGGAATATGACATCATCAAAAGCACCAAAGTGCCAAAGCAGGGGTATGTATAAAACTCAGTAGTTTTTCCCCAATGACTTCCCTACTCACGCCACTTGGATATAAGAGTTATCAACAATTATATAAAACAATATATATAAAAAAATTTCTAAAAAGCATTTTATAAATAAATATACACAAATTTACAATACCGTTCATTTCCAAAACCATACAAGTGCAATTGAAAGGAATTTTCTAGATAGATATTTTTCGAGAAAAATAACCAAAAAATCCTTACAACCATTTCCCAATATCCCTATATTAGCATACCGAAAAATTTATCAAAACCATGTAACCAACCATGCATGATACATTATGATAGTTACATACTCATGAGCGGTTTCTCGTCGATCTACCAAGTCGTAACAATGTAATTGTTTCCCATGTTCTATCAATCCTTTGGCACTGAGCACAAGGTCATATTTCAACCAAGCACAGTATATGAAATTCCCATGTTCTATTAAACCTTTAGCACCAAGAACAAGGTAATATTTCAACCAATCCCCTTATATGAAATATGAACACACAACACATATGACCCACGATCAAGCCATAATAAACCATTCAATATAAATACCTTTTAATTGAAAAATATTTCCGTCAAAACCATTTCAATTCCAAACCATTTCCACTCCAAAACATTTCAAAAAAAATCAATTTTTATTGAAAACCATTTCTATTGAAAACTAATTTTTCATCAACTATTTAGAAATTCCAAAAAATCCATAATATATAATCATCATTTTAAATTAAACCCCCTTTTCTACTACCATTCACCAAGATCACGCAATTTCACAAAAATCATTAATCATCACAAATTAATATTTTACCATGTATTTCACAATCAATAAACCAATTTGAATCTAACCCAATCAATTATATCAAGAGGAGTTGAGAGATAAGCTTCCTACCTCAAATTTCTTGAAAAAAATTTAACAACAGACAAATAATTCACAAGAAAGTTGGTCGATTATCCAAGATCGTCCTTAGATATATTATTCTAGTAAAATCACGACTCAACATTGAAATATTAGGCATCCAAAAACATAGATATACCCAATATAGGCTCAGATATGAGAAAGAATGGAGGTTAAAGAAGTATATATAAACAGATCTAAGAAATAATGACAAATCCACAAAGAATGCTGACATACCACAAGAATCAGACTCAAAATCTCCAAGGGAAGGCTCCAGAATGGCTTTAACTCGTGAGGGAAGGGCTCTACAGCCTTCTAGGGAGTGTAATATCGAATTAGGGGCGTTTTGAAGACAAGAATAAAAAAATAGAGAAAAAATAAGCAAGCTTCTAGAAAATAAGATCTAGATTTGACCTCTGTATATGATTTGACCACACGGTTTGTGCCAACCGTGTATGGATCGTGAAACCTAATTGTTGTCCCAAAACTCATTAAGAACCCCCCAAAATATATCATCCTTCAGCTTATCCATTTTTATGGAAACCAATTTTTTATGTTCACATCACACTTTAAGTAAATACCCGAATTTGTTGAAACACCATCATTATGGAAATATCCAAATTTATTGAAACAATAAATATTATGGAAATATCAAAATTTATGGAAACAACCAACATTATGGAAACATACAAATTAATGTAAACACTTTATATTATGGAAACACTCTATTTTATGGAAACACTCTATGTTAATACACACCAAATTAAAACAACGTTAGGAAAGTGGTTCTGTACCCGAAACTGGGGGAACTACATTCTCCCCACCATTGGTCTTTCTGTCCTCAGAATGTAAAAAAACACTACTGGACAAAAATAGTTCTAGGAATTTCCCTTTCATTTCCTTCTCATGTTCCCATGTCTCTTCCTGAATTTGACCATGTTTCCATAAAACCTGCACTATGCCGATGTTTTTCCCATGCAATACATTCTCTTGTCTATACATGATTCGAACTAGAATATGTACCAGTGATGCATCTGATTCTAGCTCATCATGATCCCATCTAATCACATGGCCAGGATTATGGTGATCCTTTTTTAACTGGGATATATGGAACACATTATGCACAAAACTAAACTATGGTGGTAATTCCAACAGATATGCCACCTCTCCAACTTGTTATAGTATCTCAAAAAGGCTAATGTACCTATGATATAACTTTCCCTGCCTTCCAAAAAAGATGATGTTCAAGCCTTGGAGAGATCCTCAAGAATACATGATCACCCACAATGAACAACAACGGTCTTCGATAGTGATCGGCATAAGATTTCTGATGGCTCTGAGCTGTCTCCATCCTCTTTCTAATCAACTGGATCTTCTTTGTTGTTTCTTGGACAAGGCTTGGTCCGACTATTAATGTTTCAGTAGTTTCCACCCAACATAGTGGAGAATGACAAGGACGCCAATACAATTCATCTAACGGAGCCATGTGTATTGAGGATTGATAGCTGTTATTGTATGAGAACTCCACTAAGGGTATATGCTCCTACCATGAGCCACCAAAATCCATTACAAAACACTGCAACCTGTCTTCCAATGTTTGTATTGTCCTCTCAGATTTCCCATCCATTTGAGGATGATATGTGGTGCTCATATTCAACTGAGCTCCAAGGTCCTGCTGTGTGGATATCTTGAAAAGAGATATGAACCTAGGATCTCTATCTGAGACTATTGAAATTGGTACACCATTCCTCTTTAACACTTCTCTAATAAATATTTTTGAAATATCCTCCACCGTATGAGTTTCACGAATCGGGATGAAATGTACCGACTTGGTTAAACTACCCACTATCAACCAAATGGAATCATGTTTCCAGGATGTTCATGGAATACCTCTAACAAAATCCATTTCTATTTGATCCCATTTACCCATTAGTATGGGAAAAGGTTGTAGCATAATAGCTGGTCTCGGATGCTTTTCTTGAACTTGCTAACTTGTTAAGCACCGCGAAATGAAATAATCCACCTTACTTTTGATGCCACTCCACCAAAACATGGCCTTTAACACCTTATACATCTTCTATGTACCTGGATGTACAACCCATCTTGAATGGTGGTAAGCATGAAGTTTTTGTTCCTAAAAACCCATAGGTACAACCATTCGATCCTTGAAACAAAAAACTGAACCCCCATCAAGTTTCCAGCCATCAATGGTCTCCCCAACATTGCGTTTTGAACTTACAACTAGACATTCTACATCAGGAATTTGTGCATCTTGGATCATTTTTTGCTAAATCTAGAACAATCATAGAAGAAAAAAAAACTGCAATATCACATCGATCTTCAAATACCACAAGCATGTCGGCTAAGACCGATATCAACTATCGTTCATCTAAATCTTCATTATCTAACTAAGCATTTGAATTTCTACTCAATGCGTCCTCTACTGAATTTCCATTCCCCGGTGTGTATATAAAGTAAAATTCAAGCATTTAGAGATACTCCATCCACCTCCTTTTCCTCAGATTCAAGTCTTTCTATGAGAAAATCTGTTTCAAGCTTTTATGATCTGTAAACACAGTAAATTTCTCACCAAAGAGATAATGTCTGTATGTTTGTAAAGCCTGGACGACTGCAGATAACTCCAAATCATGTGTTGGGAAATTATTTTCATGCACCCTCAACTACCTTGAACCATAAGAAACCACGTGATCACTTTTCATGAGAACACAACCCAACCCTGATCCCAAAGTATCACAATACATCTCATACCCCTATCCTGATTCTAGAAAGATCTAGATAGATTCTAATGTAAGCTGAACATTTAGTTCCTAGAACGACTTTTGACATTCCTTCTTCCATTGAAATGGAGCGTTATTCTTTGTTGGAGATGTCACTGGTGGATCTAGTCATGAGAAATCATGCAAAAAACATCGGTAGTAACCACCTATACAAATAAAACATTGTATCTCAAACTCATTATTTGGTTGTTGCCAAGATATAATGGATTCTATCTTTTCAGGATCAACATAAATGCCTTTCTTAAAAATGACATGGCCATGGAAATGTACTTCATGTATCCAAAATACACACTTTGATAATTTGGAATACAAATGTTGATCTCTCTAGATTTGTAACATTGTTTCCAGGTGCACCTCAAGATCATCCCTTGTCTTTGAATAGACTAAAATGACATCCACAAACACCATAATAAAAGGATCTAGATATTGTTGAAATATTTGATTCATCAATTCCATGAAGACTTCTGGGGAATTTGTTAGATCGAAAGTCATGACTATATATTGATAGTGGCCATATTTACTTCTAAAAGCTATTTTGGAATATCCTCTTTCTAAACATACAATTGGTGATATCCTGATTGCAAGTCAATCTTGAGGTACCACTGAGCATCCATTAATTGATCGAATAGATCATCAATTCGTAGAAGGGGATATTTATTCTTTATCGTAACTTGGTTAAGCTTGTGATAATCAAAACACAGCCGAAGAGTTCCATCTTCCTTCTTTACGAACAAAAATGGTGCTACCCATAGAGACGTACTTGGTCGAATGAAACTCTTGCTTTCGAGCTCATATAACATCACGTTCAATTCATGTAACTCTATTTTTTCCATCATATAAGATGGAAGGGAAATAGGACTAGTCCCCTGAAGGAGATCGATCGTAAACTCCACTTCCCTTAGAGGTGGTAACCCTGAGAAGTTCTTGGGAAAGACATATAGAAATAGATACACTACAGCTAGAAAAGAAATTTCCCCGATCACGTCTATTGATGCAAAAGTCAACACTTCCAATTTGTATGATATCGTTCCCACCATTGGTGCCAACAAGATCTTTGCACCTTTCATTAAAATCCTATCTCTTCAAAAGAGATGCCTGATACCATCCTCAGTCCTGAAACTAACTATTCTCCTATAACAATTGGTTTGAGCCATAAATGTTGTTAGCCAATCCATACCCAAGATTACATCATATAAATCAATATCCAACATCGAGAAGTCCCATTTTAACTCAGCTCCATCAATAGTAATAGAACATGCTCTACACACAATGGCTTACCATTCTATTTCACCAAGAGGAGTTTGCAGTTTCAAAATAGAAGGAATAATTTCCAGTCTTAAACATAGCAAGAAAACAGAATGAGAAGAAGTTATGGAATGGGATGGACGAGTATCAAAAAACACTTGAACAAAGGTAGAATTCAAAATAATATTACCTCTCACTATAGATGGTCCAGCCTGATCATCGACAATCATCTACTCAGCTACATACATTTGCTTCTTCACTATATTATTCTCCTTATTTCCTTACATAGGTTTTCCTGGATTAGGAGTCATGGTGTTTCTCGAATCACCATGTCTAGCTCTGCTCTGTGGACGAGACTGATTCTGTTATCCTTGTCCAGTCGAAGCATATGATGAGTGTGATAACTGATAAGTGTCTCGAGCACCTGACCTTTGAGCACTGTGATAATAGCGCTGATGATGTCCTATATTGTTACAATTATGAAATGATCTAGGTTGTTCCATATAGTCTCACATTATGTGCTAATGTGAACCACATTGAAAACAACATGCTTTGCTCTGGGGTAGTGGAGGAAGGTTTACTGATCTAGCTGTCAGGTTCGAATTTCCACTTGCACCATGGAAATCCGTGTTCCTTTTCCTCTTGTTCCCATTGGTTGAGTTCGCACTATTTCATATATGTATTATCATGCCAAATCCCATAGATCCTAAGATATCATGTTCATCAATAGTTTCTCTATTCACCATCTTTGTATAGTCTGTAATACAAAGCACTGCAATCTTTGACTGAATCTCATGTCATAGTCTTGATTCGAAGATGTGTGCCTTCAAAGAGGCACTTTCTGCAACTTCTGGTGCAAAGTGTACTATGTTCATGAACATAGCCACATACTCTGTGACATAGAGACTCTCTTGTTTTAGGCTGGAGAATTCCATCGTTTTCTAGATCATGAATGTGTGAGGATAGAATTGTTTGTTGAACAATTCCTCAAAATCCTCCCATGTAAGTCCTTCATCCAATTTAGTCTGCACTGCTAAATCCCACCACTAAGGTGCTAGATCCTCGAGCATATACAATCCATGTTGGAACATTAATTGTACTAGTGTTCGGATGAAGTCAAAGATACAATTCATCCTACATAGCCACACCTCCACCTTCTCGGGTTTGGAATCAGCCCGGATTTTAGGTGGATTCTGCCTCATGAACTGGATGGTATGATCCACATGTCAAGTATCATTCTTCCGGTTCCCTGTGTCCATAGCTTGAAAATCTTGGGCAATACTCTAAACCAGCTGTTATTTCACACTTGGTTCAATTGAAACCACAATCTCTACAAATTACTCGACTTGGTTTCAATGATTCCTCCCAGGTGCCATTTTTCAAACTAACAAAAAACTCTGTTAATCACTATCTCCAGAAACTGTTGACATATGATTTCAAATTCTATCACTTCAACTATCACAACATTTTTTTTCAAAACATCATTTTTCCCATGTTCAACTTTTTTTGAAACCACTTAACATGATTTTGAAAATAAATCAATTTTAAAAATACGATAATCATTCACTATTAAAAAATATTTCTTTTGAAAATCAATTCTAGACTTTTCAAAAATGATCATTTCTCAAAATGATGAATGCACCCCTAGTGGGAAGTCATTATTCTATAATACATTTCATGCTCGGTTCATTGGATAAATACATGACAATGATATTTCAAAATCCTAGAGGTGTCTCAAAACACTTATTTACCCAACTCCCTGTTAACATGAAGTTTAGCATAAATGGGTTAGCTACATACTTTTATGCTATGCATTTCAAGTTCCGACAATCCTACTCCTTTCTAAGATTCCCACCCAAGTAATAGGCAAGAAGGGATTTCATCTCCAAAACTAGAAACATCAATGACTATTTGTTAGGCATGGATCGAACAAGGTGATACCATTTGTAATGACCCTCCAATTCTCATTGTATTGAGAGCACAACAAGTCATTACAAGGCCTTAAGCGACTTCCCCACGACACCAAAGGCTGCAAATAAATGTCAAAGGATTTCAAATACAAGTGGGGGATGATTTAACCTTTAAGGAATAACCCAACGAACCAACCAACCATAACAAAACATTTAATATATGATGCATGAATAATTGAAAGACAGCTACGTAACTTTATTTAAGTAAAATGCATCAAAGTACACTACAGTAGATAAACAATTCAAGACTCTCAAAATACACGAAGACAGCCTTCATGGCTCCACACCAAGCTCCATGATCCAAGAACCACTACATCACCCAAGCATCACCACAAACCACTAGCAATGAGATGCATTACCTTTACCTGTGTCTCAGAATAAGACATCTGCAAAATCACCAAAGTGCCAAAGCAGGGGTGAGTATAAAACTCAGTAGGTTTTCCCCCAATGACTTCCATACTCACGCCACAAGGACATAATAGTTAACAACAATTATATAATACAAACTATATAGAACAATTTTTCAAAAGCAGTATATAAATAAATATAAGCATGTTTCTAAAAACTTTCATTACCAAAACTATATAAGTGCAATAGAAACCAATTTTCCAGCAATATATTTTTCTACAAAAATTACCAAACAATATTTATAACCATTTCCCAATATCCCTATATCATCATACCCAACCATTCCTCAAATGAATGTAACCTACCAAGCATGATACGTTATGACAGTTCCATACTAATGAGTGGTTTCTCATTGATCTTCCAAGTCGTCACAAGGTAATTGTTTCTCATGTTCCATCAATCCTTTGGCACCGAGCACAAGGTCATATTTCATCCAAGCCCTTTATAAGTAATTACCATGTGCCATTAATCCTTTGGCGCTGACCAAAGGTCATATTTCAAGCTATCCCCATATATGCAATATGAACACACAACACATATGCCCAATGATCAAGCCAAAATAATCCTTTTAATAAAAACACATTTTAATTGAAAAATATTTCCATCATAACCATTTCAATGAAAAACCATTTCAACTCCAAACCATTTCGATAAAAATATATTTTTATTGAAAACCTTTTATTTTGAAAACCACTTTTTGATCTTCCATATAGAAATTCTAGTAAATCAATAATTTAAAATCATCATTTTAAATTAAACCCCCTTTTGCAGAACTATTCCCCAAGATCATGCAATTTCACAAAAACCATAAATCATCACAAATGAATATTTTTCCATAAATTTCACTATAAATAAACCAATTTGAGTCTAAGACAATCAATTATATCAATAGGAGTTGAGAGAGAAGCATCATACCTTGATTTTCTTGACGAAACTTTAACAATAGACGAAGAACACACAAGAATGTGGGTCGATTCCCCAAGAGTTGCCTTAGATATCTTATCCTAGAAAGATCACTAGTAAACATTGAAATATTGGGCATCCAAAAAAGTTGATCTACCCTCTATAGGTTCAGATCTGAGAAATAATAGAGATCGGAGAAGTATATCTATGAATATCTAAGAAATCATGACAAATTTGTAAAGAATTGTGATATAGCTCAAGAATTGGACTCTTAATCACCAAGGGAACGCATCATAAGGCTTCAACTCATAAGGGAAGGGTTCTCCAGCCTCATAGGGAAGGGAATATCAAAATAAGGACATTTTAAAGCCAAAATAAAATAAATATAGCAAAAATGTGAGAGCTCCTTGAAAATAGTATCTAGATTTCACCTATGTGCATGATTTGACCACACGGTTTGTGACAAAAGTGTATGGATCGTGTGACCTTAATTATTATCCCAAAAATACTTATAAACCACCCAAACTCTTCAATCTGTTACCTTTACCATTTTTATGGAAACACATTTTTTATGGAAACATCACACCTTAAGGATACACCCCAATTTATGGAAAAAACCAACATTATGGAAATATCCCAATTTTTAGAAACAACCAACATTATGGAAATATCCAAATGTATTTAAACAACCAACATTATGGAAAAATCAAAATTAATGGAAACAAAATATATTATGAAAACTCTCAATTTTATGGAAACACTCTATTTTAATACACACCAAATTAAAAAAATGTGAGGAAAGGGGTTATGAACCGAAAATCGGGGGTACAACATTTGGACTCAAAACATGAGATGGACATGGCATATACTTTCTCAACATTGAAACATGAAAAAAAATGTCTACTGGGGATACAATTGTAATTAAAGTGACTATGTAGGCAATTATTCCTACTTTCTATTAGATTTAATGGGGTCCAATGATCCTCAGACTCATCTTTCCCATATTACAAAAATGAATCACTGTTTTCCATTGAAAAACATTGAGAAATACATCAACACCTACCAAGAATGAATGATCCATCCTTCAGTTTTGCATATAAATTTTTTTCCTGCACTGAGCTGTTCTCAGGTGCTTCTGAATTAACTAAACATTATCTACCATCTATTATTCCAATTCTAGTCACATCAACATTTTTTTTACCTACATCATCCCAAAAAGCTAGAGTTTGACACCGTTTTCTATATAATGCCTCAAATGGTGCCATCTGTATACTGTAATGACCCACTATTATTATAAGAAAACTCAACCATAGAATGATGGTGGTCACAACTTCCCTGGTAATCCATTGAATATGCACATATTATATATTCTCATGACTTAATAGTTCATTCAGTCTGACCATCTGATTGAGGATGAAAAGATATACTAAAATTTTATTCAGTACCCAACGACATATAAAGGCCTTTCCAAAAGTAAGAAGTGAAACTAGGATCATGATTAGATAAAATTTATAGGGGGAATCTATGTTTCCTGAATATCGATTTAATATACAATCAAGAAAGTTGATATAGAGATAGAGTATCTCGAATAGGAAGAAAATGAGAAAATTTAGTCAATCGATCAACAATAACCCATGTTTTATTCTTACCTTGAGATGTCTTTCTTAATCCCACTATGAAATAAATGGACACATTTTCCCATTTTCACTCTAGAATTGGAAAAAGATAAAGCATACATTTTGATAACTGCCATTCAAATATATCCTATTGGAAGTTTAAACACATCACTATAAAGTTTGGAATATTTCTTTTTATTTCATCCCACAATTAAAACTCTTGATGATCTATGTACATCTTTGTACTCTTAGGATGAACTGAAAACGAAGAGCTATGATCTCCACATAAAAACTCATTGTTTAACTGTGAATCACAAGGCACACATAAACTCCTTTAAAACAGTAGAACAAAATATTTATCAATGTTAAATTCAGGTAACATACCCTTCTAAACAAATTCTACCTTTTTTTGAAAATCATTATCTTTTTTCTGCACTTTCTTTATTATGACTAGTAGAGACGATTTCAGTGCCACCTGAAACAAAACGGAAGAATATCCTGCACCAAAAACGTCTAATACAAAATTCATCAAATCAAAAACCAAAGGATCTCGTTACAAATGTAGCATTGTTAATGTATCATTACTTTTTCTACTCAAAGCATCAGCCACTTTATTTTTTCCCTAGATGTTAATGAATAGTGAAATCATAATCCATGATTAATCCCATCTATCTCATATATGTCATGTTCAATTCTTTCTGAGTTAATATATACATACAACTTTATTTTTCAGTATATATTTTAAAATTTAATAAATACTAATGATGCCTCCAAATTTTTAATGAAAAAAAACACAAACTAATTCCAAATCATGTGTAGGGTAATTGAACTCATGAGGTTTCAACTGATGTCAAGTGTAAAGAATATGCAATTACCAGATCATTTAGGATTAGGACACATCAAAGTCCATTCAACAAAGGGTTACTATAGAAAAAAATTAACCATTTATGGAAGGCAAGGCAAACTGGAGAATTCAACAATATTATTTTTAATTCCTGAAAACAATCATCACATTATTTTTTCCAGATAAATTTAAAACCTTTTCAAGATAACATTTTCTTGTGGGATAGATAATCATGAAAAAATATTTAAAAAAACATGGGTTATAGCCTTAAAACCCATGAAAAATAAGGATTTCTATGATACTGGAATGTCTTCTCCACTCTTCAACAACTTTTGTTTTAGAATGGTAAACAGTTATTCCATCTTTAGAACCAATATGATCAAGGAATGACTTTTCCAATAACCAAAACTCACACTTTCTGAATTTCCCATAAAAATTATTTTATATTAAGGTTTTAATGAAACCCTTATATGACTTTCATGTTCTTCTTTACTTTTTTAATATAGAAATTTATCACCAATAAACATAACCAAAAACTTTTCTAGGAACTTACGAAAAATTCTATTCATAAGATCCATGAATATAGTAGGTGAATTGGTAAACCTAAATGAATAACTACATATTCATTATGGATATATCTACTATGGAACGTAGTCTTTAGAAAATATTCTTTCATTACATTCAATTGATGGTACCCTGACCTCAAGTCAATCTTCAAAACATACTAATCTCCCTAGAGGTGATAAAAAAATCATCGATATGAGTAAAATAATACTTTTTATTAACAGTGATATTATTCCAGGCTCTATAATCAATGACAATACTCATTAAACAATATTTATTTTTAACAAACCAGAATAGAGAACCCCATAGTGATGTTCTAGGTCGAATTATACCTTTATCTAACAACTCCTACAATTGTTTTTTAACTATAAAAGGTTAATATGAGTCATTTGAGTAGGGGGTTTTGAAATTTTCTCACCATCAAGAACTAACTCGACAATAAATTCAACTTCTTAATCAGGTATTATACCATGAAACTAATCATGAAAAGTATCAAGATACTCATTTACCACTGGAACATCATTAATCTAAATATACCATTTTTCAAAAATATTTGAAATATAACATTCATTTACATAATTCACTAGTTTCTCAATTTCCTAATATGTTATTAGAGTTGAGGGTTCATTCTTGCACAAGAATATGGAAGTGTTTCAAAAAAGAAACCTCTTTAGATCTATAGTCTATGTTATCATGGTAAACAAAAAGGCAACAAATAGAATTAATAACATCAAACTCTACTAGGGGAAAAAAACAAGGTTTCTAAGTAATTTCTTTCCACATATAAGGATAGGAAGATTCTTAAAATTTCTTTTTCCTCAAAATTTCCCCCAAGTGTTTTTAACATATGTTTTGGAAAATTTTCTAGAGGTGGAATTCAAAATATGACCATAACATTATAAGAAATGGAAGAATATGTAGATCCCGAATCAAACAATGCATTGGAATAATTATAAAAAATAGACAAAGTACTTGATACCACTTCATTTCATGGTCCCGCATCAACAATAGTAGTAGATAATGATTTATCAACACCCTTATACTTGTGATATGACTGGTTTCCACCCTAGTTAATCATCATTGGACACATATTGGCATAATTCCCAAACTAATTGCAACTAAAATATCTTACCGCTTGATTTTCATTTCCTACTTGATCATCTTCCATATAGTTATGAGCATTATGACTAGTCTTACCACATGAAATCGCTTTCCATATATTGAGAGACATTCTCCCGAATGCTTTTTACCACACTTCTCACAAGATAAAAATTTAATTTTCTTACCTCCAGACTATATTGATGAATAATTTCATTTTTCTTGGAAATTGGACCTCTTAGTTTTCTTGCTTTAATGGAAGTCCTGATCATCATAACACTTCATTTCTACTTTCTCATCACATTTGACTTGTTTCTCATAGATTATGAATTCCTGAGAGGCTAATGCATTTCAGTATCGTGGTCCCAATATTGAGTAAAACAAATTATCTTACTATCAAGATCTCGAATGAAATTTTGAGCATAGCTTTCCAATTGATTAAACTTTTCATCGTAAACAGCCACTGAGTCATCCTACTGCCTCAATTCCATGAATTGTTTTTACACCCGAAATTGAACCACCATAGGAAAATATACCTCAAGAAACAGACCTTTGAATTATTACCAACAAATAGCATAAATATCTTCACTATCCCTAATATTTTTAACCATCAACCACCACTGATCGACTTATCCTTCAAAACGGTAAATAGAAAGCCTTTCCTTTTTATTGTCTGTAAATCCCATGATATCGAAAATATATTCCAGTACTTTGATCAACTCTTCATCTGCATAGGGTCAGATGATCCTTTGAATGATGGGGGATTTTGCCTCATGAAATGCTCTAATATATACATTTTTCTCTATGGTTTATCTAATTAATCTAGTACATGGAAACAACCACCATTTATCGCCTGAGTCAACTAAGCCATCACTGCAAGAAACTATTCAGTTCCGATTCCGACCATCTAAAGATTATAATTTGGAAGGTTATTCTCCTTTGTATTCCATCTCAACACAGCTTCCATGTTTTCTCTATGGAAAACCCTTCTGAACAAACATATCCTAGATGAAGAAACATGGTAATTATTAAATTATTTATCATTTAAATTTTTCCATAGTATAAATATCATTTAGTAATATTCTATTTAAAAAATCACAACACTTAAAGTTATCTAAACCAACGTTTGATACTAACTATAAATCAACAGCATTAAACATTACATAATCTAGAATTATGGTAATAATTCCCATTGAGGATCTTTATAGGTTTGGAGCTTTAGATAATTAGTTCATAAATTATACAAAACAACTGAAAAATTACTTGTAGACACTTCAACTCATTTTCAATTTTTTCATAAAAATTAAATTCATAAAAATAAAAATATGTCTAGTTCCATGTTTTAGACGTCATAACGTTCCCTTGATCCAATCGTTGACCCTATTAATCTTTAAGTCTGGTAAAAAACATTTCAAAAACGTGGGATGAGCATAAAATTATTAGTAATGGATACATAAAGAATGAAAAACGTCATTTTTTTAAAACAACATGTAAACCATGAATAATTTATCATAAAGTACTACTTTTCACCATAAACATGTAGCAAGAAGAAATCACTAAATATATGCTCATTGATTACCTTTTTGTAACCAAAAGATGACCATAAATCCCATATAAAGCAACATATAGTATATAAGATAACATGTGACAAATACATACATAAATGGAATAACAATATGGTCGACATCTACAAATATCACTAAATGTAATAGTCGTACAGATGAATTATATGCCCAATTCATTGGAGGTTATAACTTAACCATTAATCCTAGGTTTATCATGGTACCACCCATCATTTCGTTTCTCACATAACCACTCATCATTTGTTTATCACATAAACACTCGTCAAATGTCCAACTACCGTTATATAATCATAAATCATAAAATATTTCAAATAGCAATATTTTATTAATAAAATTTAATTTGAAATAAAAATAAATAATTTCAAGATATTGAAATAATAAATCCATTTAAAAACCCATTTTCAATATGAAAAAATCAAAAATAGAATACATTATTTCTATTCCTTTTAAAAACATTGAGGATTATAGAGGAAGCCAGATAACGATTACACTGGCAGAGTGGTCATTGTCCCCGTGAAGGTTTAAAAAACCTTTTATCATTTATTAAAACACATCATCGATAAAAGATAACCTTTGAATAAAAGTAAAAGTAAAATGGTTTTATTATACTCCATATAATAGAAGGAGGTATTTATTATTGAAATATGACTCAATGAAAGGATATTGATACGAAGTCCCTTACCTCATGTCGGACATGACTTGTTCTTTATTTATTTTCTTGAATAATAAACATAAGTTAATTTATACATTATTTAATCATTTTTCATGTTTATTATTCCATTTATATCACTTATTAACATGTTATAAAAATTACATAATAATTTAATTTAATATCAGTTGTTTTGTCGATATTTGGTTCTTGAGTCAAAAAATGATATTATAGTAATTACAATTTTTACATGTTCTAAAAAGTCCATTATATAAGATATATTATTCATATATATAATATATATCTACTATATATTTATTTATAATATTCTATAACATTTGGAGATAAGAAAGGAAATGCATCATTCATAGAGACAGTAAGTCGTACGTATGACTGAACACTACTTTCATTTCTATTTATTATTCAAAGAAATGAAAACAAAATGATACAAAGGTATATTATAATTCCAGTATAATATCATATGATATATATGTTACATATATTCATTGACTATATCCTTTATACATTTTATGCATGTCATGAATGAGTCATATCAGTTTGAGGGGGTGGTAGTCCGCACTTCCTCAAATGAAATTATCGTGAATACACATCACGAATAGCATTATGGTATACTATAAATAAAAATTAAAGAAGAATAAAGTCAATATAATAATAATATATATCGTATATAAACACACTTCCATAGTAATGGCCACCATGAGAGGAAGTACGAGATAATTGATCAATCATTGTTTCATTAGGCAGTAGTTCGTCATCCACAGAAACAGTATGTTCTAGATCCAATAGATAGAGTTATGTGGAATTTTGGTTTTAATAATTATAATAAAAACATCCTAGTATATTGAGGATATTATGGTTGTTTTTTAGTAATATAATAATAATTTAAAGGGAGTGATGAATTAAAATATTTGAAAAAAAACTATAGGGAAGACCCAACCTCTTAAAATTTGTAACTCCCTTTGATTTGTGCCAAAATTATATCTTGAATTTCCTTATTCATAAGATAAATACTCTAGGAGTAAGAGAGGGATTTTGGGATATTATTTGGGAGTATTTTGGATGATCCATGGGGATTTAGATGTGTGATTATATGGGTTGGTTAGATACACTTTTATTAGAGGGAGGAGGGGCACTTTAGAAAGGTATTGAAAGATTATTTTATTATAAACTGAATATAGAATTTAAAAAGGTTGAAATATCATTTATTTAGAAGATAATATGATTATTATTTTAAATCCTCTCAACCAATAGGTTTTATAAAAGTTTTTTATCCAAATTTAACCTTATCGTTTAGATTTAACCCTTAGTTAACTACTTTAACTCTTACCATGCCTTTTTCTATATTCATACTATACGATTAATATAGTTAGCATAATATTCCAATAAAACTACAAGTGGGTCATTAAAGAAATTTCCAACATTATCTAAGTCACATTGCCGAATCTTATATTTTTAATAATATCATCTAATTTAATAAATTAGTATTTGTTTTAAAAACTCATTTACATCAATTCTTATACTATGCATATCATTAGTTTTTAAAAATTGATAACTTGATTAGTTAGACAAAACATCATTAGTTAAAATAAAAAAATTAATAATCATCCAAAAAAAAATTTATGACATAAAATGTTTCAAAATATATTTAATTTAATATTTATAATCTAATTTATTTAAATATTTCATTAATAAGGTAATCATTACATCATCATTGTGTCATAAATATATTTATTTATTTGTTGTCTATGAATTATAAATAAAATACCATGATGTATAAAATATGTTTAGATTTAGAATTACTATTTATAGTCAAAGTTATCACTTATATAACCCCATATAAAAATTGTTTCAGTGAAAGATACGTGTTTAAGTTATATTTTCCTTAACATTAAATTATAACCAATTAAATGTCATTTTCACACACAAGGGGATCCATGGGGTCCTAAAATCTACCAATAGATGCCCACGGTAAGACATATCTCATTAAATATGTTAAGGACATGTGTTAGGGTAGTTTAATATTGTTAAAATATTTTTTTTACCCTTATTTAAAATATTTACCCTTTAAGAAAGGTAAATAAAATAATTATTGAAGTTACTATTAATAATGTCTAGAAAAAGGAACTTATTTAAACAATTTAAACCTCTTGATTCGAAATATGTAATCCATTTATCCTAATTCAAAATACATAAGTTGCATAAATGAATTTAAAATTAACTCTTGTTGTCAAAACTACAAATGTGTGTTTTTTTGAAGTAAAAACTACCAAAAGATTGACATGTATTTATGTCCAACATAAAAGTTAAATTTCTTCCAATGACCAAGATTTGATTAAACTGGGAATAAATAATATAATTAAACTTTCCAACCAATTAAAAATAATCTAATAATATAAATAAATCATATGAAAAGACTATTTTGGCTTAAAATGTAGTATTTTTCACTATTCATTATAAAATGAACTTTATCATAAAAATACCAACAATTAACCAAAAATAAATTTTGATATCCTAATTCAAAAGAAGATTTTCAATTTATTAATTATATCATACAAAATTGGCAAAAAAAATTGATTTAAAAATGGTTTCTATCTAAAGTCAATAAACTGGGCTTTTAAGATTAATAGAGTATTTAATGATTAAAATTGGATTCATTCTCATATTAAGCCTCTAAAATTATTTGATAAATGTAAAAATATTTACAAAATATGTTTAATCATAATAAATTTAGTTATGTTCATGCCCTCTAGTACAACTACTAGTAATTAACTACCATTTAAAATAATAATATATTATTATATTTTTTCTGTATGACTCACCATTGGGTAAAACATAAGATTTTGGTGAAACCTATTGTTGGGTGTTGGGTATGCCATCAAAAACAGAATCCCAATTTTAGTAAAATTAATATTTAATAAACATATTTAAATAGATATGAAAAATTAATATTATTTTTTACCTAGGATGTTACAGTTACCGAGGTTTATTGTCCATGATGAACTTTGAATTATGTGATTTTTTTCTATAACTGCAAAACTACATACATTTTATGAGTTGTACATTCATACAATTAATTGTATTGATGGGATTATTTTCCCATCATGGTAGTCGCAAGATGGATATCAAAGCCTTCTAAAGTTGAAACATTTTTTAATTCCATTGATACATTCCCTTATCTGCTCCATCCAACTTTTTTGAAACATTAGAATATGATCATTATTTATGTCAACATTTTCATCCCCTTATCTTATCTAAAACTATATACATTCTTATTTTTCATATTTGGATTCTAATAATGGGTAAATTTATTAATCATAACACATTATAGTTGGGTGATCATAACTACATGATTTCCCACTCCATCTTCTATCCTACATGATTTATCATTAGAACAATTATGGCATTATCCATCATTTGCATTGTAAACATGGTTCCTACTAGATCTTTGCATTTTGTAAAATGAAAGTGTTAATAATGATTCATTAATAATAAAAACATAATATCATTATCATAATAATTCCTAGGAAATTTTATTCATAATGTTTTCCCCTTTACAACACCATTATAAATAAATATTTTTTAGTATAACTCATGTCACATTTAGTATAACCTATGTTTCTTTAAAATTGGTTCTCTTTTAATTCTTTACAAAATCACTCTATGTATTTAGAGAATAAATCCAAAAAAATGATTGTAAATGGAATCTTAATTCACAATCATATATCCATATGTATTTTCAAATGTCATGTTCATTTAGGTATTTTTATCATGAACCACCTGAGGATTGATTTAGTTCCCCACCCACACGTTTAGGGTTATTTTATATAGGAATATTTTTATTAGATACTGTATCCAAATATAGTATTAGGATTTTGATTTCATTTCATGAAAAAAACACAGTATATATATTACCAATAGATCTGAATATTATCTTATATATATACTTTCCTATTGTGTTTTCAATAAATTCCCCACTTCACCACACATAAATATAATAAATCTAAAATATAAAACTAATTAAACTTTGTTATGATACTACTGAATGTTCATAATGTCCACTCTCTCAGTTTTGGTGCTAAATAGTTTCCCTTAAAACACTATATTTGATAAAAAATTAGGGGACACAAACTAAACATATCATTACTTTACATCATTTCCATGAGTTATTCATTACACCCCATAAGTAGTCACATAATACAATGAATAGTTTTTTTGTTTCCCATGAGGATTACCGATACAAGAATCTTCTTTAATAACTATTGGGAATATTTCCCATTATTAATAACACAAAATAATAACTTATAGTATTCTCAGATGTTATACACATCACAAAAACCTGTGAAATGAAAAAAATGTGATATCGATGAGCTCAATCAATCCATAATGTGGGGTAATCATCAACATGTTATTATGGGTTATAATATATTCCTATGAAAAATATATTAGCATGTGATTAATATTTTTTTAAAAGGTACATGTAAAAATAATTGTTTTATGTATTTCATGATAGGAGGACATAAAATCTAAATTTAAAAAAATATATAGCATGACATATGATTAAAGGATTATAAACACATTCCTTATAACATAGTAATAGGAATATGATATTTTAATTTCAATTATATTTAAACCATATATAATCATTTTACTATGGGTCATAATATTAATATGAAAATACTTCACTCTGAGAAATGATTTTCTAATGCTATATACATGCATATACTTGTGATAATTTCATAACCCTAATTACACCCACATAAGATATTATAAGAATATATAATTAATTACTAGAACCATGAATAAAATTTTCAGAAAAACATAACCTTGATTAAATCTTATCACATTTTTTAATAATAGAACTACCACAATTACACCCATTAATTGTTTTAGCATAACACAACCATGATTGCACCCACTCAAAATCCTTCTTGAAAATACAAACTCTAATTATAGCCACACACAATATTCTAATCTTACCATAACTGCATTTACACTCACACATAATGTCATTGTCTCATGAGATACAAAACATTCACTAATGCCTTAGAGGATGGTATAAGACCCCACACAATATCATCCATACATATGTGATCCAATTGAAAATATTCATTCACGAAGTTATAAATAAACCACATAAAAAATAATTGGATTCATATAATTTGAAGATTGATTCAATAAAATTCTCTTATATAATGTAAATGGTTGATACCCACAAATTAACAGCCCCAAGAGAATATTTTAAAAATGAACATAGAGGGTAACTGATGAAAATTAATTTCCAGGGAAATTAATCCATTAAATATTAATAAGGGGATATATGTGATAATATAAATGATTTTTAGAAAATGATTTTTTCACTCAAGCTACATCCTCAATAATTTAAATTATATTTTTTCCATTAAAATTGAATGTGTTCAATAGCATTTTCTACAATAAACAAAGAAGAAAAATCAAAAAAATGTAATATAACTGTTTAAATGTACCAATATAATTAACATTACAAATAGTGGTAACTGAAATTAAAACTACACATATAAGGTAAAATAATGACAATTAATTTATAAAAATAAATTCATATAGAAAAATAAGAAAATAGTTTTTTTCTTAAAAATATATTATATTCATAATTTTATTTTCATTCCAAATTAATTATATAAATATATGGTTAAATAAATTTATAAGTGGATATTATTGATAATTCATACAGTAAAATATTTATTCATCCATCAAATACTTAATACAAGTAAGATAAATAATTCATATTATTTTTAGATGATTTTTGTTTCCTTAAACTATTTTTATGAGTTAATTGATCTTATATCAAAAAATAATAATCATATTTTAGAATTGGAACATATAATATGATTTCTAAATTTTTTAACAGAGTCATAAAATTATGTTTTTTATTTAATTTATTTTTTATTGATACAATTATGTTTCCATGAAAAATAATAATTACCACTATAAAATAGATATTTTCTGAGGAATTATATTTTTTAAATATTTTAATATTAATATTTATTTATTTATTTAATATGAATAAAAGTAAATTAATTTTAATTTTATATAATAATCGACAACCACTGATTTTATTAGAAATAAATTTTAAAAAATATTAACAACACGAAATGTTTAGAATCGATTTTTCTATAATAATATCTTTTCAACCCATTGTATGTTTCTATTTTAAGTATATTTTTAACATATTTAAAAAACAATTAGATTAAATAAATTGCCAATTCATATTCCTATAATTTGAATTTTTATGAAGGAATATTGTATATTTTTAGTGATAAGACAATTTCAATGATAAAATATTAATAAAGAATAATTTTTTTCAAAACAGGAAATATATGGTGAATAATTTTAGTTAATAAATATGAAACATATACCATATAGAATAAATTTTTATGTTTAAAATTAATACATATAAGTCTCTTCAAAATTTCCATACCTAACACACCTATCACTCTTGAAATTCTATTATTATCCCTTAACTAACATTATATTCCATATATGAGCCCCTCTCTTCCCCCTATAAAAGTATCAGACATCCCCCAGCATCAAGCCACACCAATAGCTCATAATTAAAATGAAATAATTCATAGTTTAGTTATTAAAAAGCACTTATAAACATTTATATTCCTCTATACTCAAAATAGTGTCTCAAGTCATTCCTTTCTATATGATAGTTCAATAGTCGAACCAAATATGTAACATATGTATTACTTATCAGATAAATTCCATTCATTTTTCTTCTCATCCAACCGCATAAAAATTATTTTAAATTACTTATATTAATAAATAAAAATAAATTATATTCTGAAATGGTATTATATATATTTTATAAAAACATTCTATTCACCTCAAATTCAACTAAAAAAATTTAAATGTCGCTCAGGCATATGGAAGACTACTGCCTCCATGAACGTTGCATTTCATTTTCATTCACCATAATTCAAAGATGATTTTATAAATAATTTTAAAGAATACTTATTTTATTTATTTCATTATTTAAATTTTGTCAATATAAATTATCAATTATATAATAAATATTGTAAATAATATAATATTATAAAACTAACCTCAAAAAACAGACATTCCAAGTGGAAAAATGATATATTCATAAGTGAAAACATATTTTTCATTTAACATATTATTATTAATCTTACCAATTATTGTTAATTAACATAATATCCTTTTAGTAATTTAATTATTTTTTTTGATAAACATATTATTAAAATATATTATCTTCCACACCCTAACTCACACATATATCAAAGAATATTCGTATTGGACTGCTTTAGCAAACCTACACGAAAATGATGTAAATTTATATCATGGATAGTCTCTAAAATATCATATGGGATATTAATAAGTTATTATTTGTTTTTTTAATGGTAATATAATCATTTATCACATTATTTAGGAAATGTTTTTTCATTTACAGATTCAATAAACTGGATCATCACTGGCCAGGTTATCAATACTAATAACTAAGATACATATGAAAAGAAATTTAACCATGATTAATTACTAAAAGAAACATAAAATCAATTACCTTATATGATTTAGGAATGATGTAATTTGGTATCATAATGAAGAAAAACACTACTATTTCCAAACTAATTCAAAATGATCAAGATCATTCACATGAGATATTGAAAATAATTAAATACTAACTAATAACTTGTTGAGATTAATTATTAACGATTTTTATAAAAGCATAAAACATGAAATGATCTAATATATATTTTTAAGATATGTATTTTTTATGTGGATGATTTTAGTATTTTATTAGAAGTATGGAATTAGGGTAAAGGTTTTTTGTCTCAAAATTTTACTCATCGACAATATTTCATATCAAAAAATATATTTTATTTATAATTATTTTTATAATACCAATTTTTTTTTCTGATGATCCATTCATTATTCATGATATTTAATGTGTAATCATGAATCATACACTTCATGGGATTATGACTCAATTTTTTCAAATGTTGTAAGGGATTCTTTGTCTCAAATTTATATTAATGAGACATATTTCCACTATTTCCTAATTATATTTTTAATATTGTGTGAAAAATTCCAAATCAATGTATTATTTCATATTATTTTTGGTCAATATTTTTTAAAAGAAATATTATTTTTTCCATGAAATTTCCTTTAAATTCAAAAGATTCAAATATTTAAAGTGTGTCTATCAAATCAACTACATATATTTAGTTATAATGATTCCTATTGAATTTCATCATCCATGAGGAATTTCATAATCCAGAAGAATGTAAGGTCCCTGTTCCAAGAGCTGCAAGAGGTGCCCTGTACTTGGTTGGTCAAATGGCCTCAGGCACATTTCCCCAAATTCCAGAGGCTGCTGACTAGCAGTGAGAGCCTTGGGTGTGATAGTGGGGAAATTATTCCCTCAATGGTAGAGTAATGCAGCGTAAAGAAATAGATAACAATAGGGGAAGCACTAATAATATTCAATAAGTAAACTACGAATGACTGAAGGTAATAAACATCTACAACATATATATAAATGATGCATGATACATATGCCTATAAAAGAATCCAAACGGGTCACAATGCTGGAATACAGTACTAAACCCATGTGCAATGAAAAAAAATAAACTCCAGCAGCATCGCAAGCCTCAGCTTGGACTCATTCTCTCCAGACCCACAGTAGTCATGTACCTGACATAGAGGGGAGATTGACCTTATCTATACCTATAGAAATATAATATGTTTGGGCCCGAAAGCAGGACCCAAACAGGGTGTGAGACGATTCCTTGTAGGCAACCCCCCAAACATAAGTGCCTAATAGTCAGTTAAAATGCAAGGCCGGA
This sequence comes from Viscum album, assembly GCA_963277665.1. Taxonomy (NCBI): domain Eukaryota; kingdom Viridiplantae; phylum Streptophyta; class Magnoliopsida; order Santalales; family Viscaceae; genus Viscum; species Viscum album. The sequence goes on along the minus strand of OY728161.1, from coordinate 810,765,953 downwards.
AATAAAAAAAATTAATAAACAAGCAGGTACTCAAAAGTAAAAAATCCTACAGTTTCCATTGAATTAATTTTCACATATAATTACATATCAAATCCAATACAAGTAACCCTTTAGGAAGTACTCATAGCATAACCCCTGTGATTTAACCAAACAAACACAAGTGACCCTCGGGGAAGTACTCATAGTCTAAACCCTCTATTTTAGCTTTAGAAAATTCTATCTGAGGAACCACTCACCATAAATTCCCCATGCGGTCTCGTTTCTGTAACTAGAGACACATTGAGGAAGCACTAAATGTTCAATTCCCCATGTGGTCTCCCAACATGGGACTACAGACACTATGAGGAATCACTCACATACATTCCCCATGTGGTCTTGCGATGTGAAATCATAATAATCACTTTGGGAAAGCCTTCAACATCCACTTAATATATAGTCTAACTACACCAGGTTCCCACAGTCCTGTTTAAGTCAATCATGCACAAAATATGTCTAGCAGCCAAAGTAAACCTCAATTACTACTTGGAAAAACAAAAACTATCCATATCACAGCAGAAGATAAAATAACTCAATTCGGACAACAATAGGAATGTAATGAAAGCAACCTAATAGGAAAGGCTAGACCAAATGTTCAATATCCAAACAAGCATTGGTAACACATCCATAGCATGGAAAATAACCCTATCCACTATTAAACAACCTCTACTCAAGCACATAAGGCGTAGTAGGCATTAATGGGGATAAAAACCCTAAACATACAATACCTCGTTCTAGGTTATTGGGCACTTTTGCACATAATATTCATAGACTAACTATGTAAAGGCACAAACCACCTACCACAACATTTTACGATCGATATACCCTGGCATTGGCCCTTGGATCAACCTAGAATGCGGTAGATCTACAATAAAAATCAAAAGAGATAAACTGAGAATATCAAATGAAGGAGAATAAATCAAGGAACAATGTTCTAGAAGAAGGAAGAGCTCACCATGTTGATTACAATGCATGTTATAGTGGTTAAAATGGAGAACAAATGGTGGTTCGGGGGATTGGAGAATATTCATCGACCTAGGTCGCTCCTGGACGAGACGGGATGAAAAGCATGGGTTTCTGTGAATGAGATGTTACACCAGTCCAATATGAAAATTAAAAACAAAAGTACATTGTGTGTTCTTTATAGGTTCACGGTGTGTAATTTACTTAACCGGCCCTCACATTTGGCAGTCTCCAAGTCACCTCACACGGCCATATACTCGGTCATTACACAGCCAGTACATGGTCACCCATAGCAACCAGGTACATGGTATGTACATTAATGTACACGTCATGTACTCCTTAAATTTCCAAAAAATTATCTTTTCCTCAAAAAGACAATAAAACAAAATTTATACTTGAAATAATGATCTGGGTTCTTACAAATATCCCCCCTTAAAGAAATTTTTCCCAAATTTCCCTCGCAAGGTGGCGTAGAAGATGATTCCTTGATCAACACCTGCAAATCTGATCGTAAATCGACATATCTCTCCCAAGGCTCATCATGTACACGACCATTCCCCCATACCACATGTACCAAAGGAACTGATCAGTCATAGAGAACCTTCATCCTATGATAAATTATTCAGATTGGATTCTCTTCGAACGATGTGTCCCCCTGTAACTAAACCACCCCGGGTTGAAAAACATGAGAGAGATCTGAGAAGTAATGGTGTATCTCAGAAACGTGGAAGGCATCATGCATAGCCTAGTAACTCAGAGTTAACTACAACCGATATGAAATCAGGCCGACATTCTCAAAACCTCATATTGTTCAACTTATCTTGGAGAATGATTTTTATGTCTCTTAATCCTCATGTGTCCCAACCTCGGTGTGACACATAGGAAAACATGATCTTCGATCACAAACTCAAGATGTAATCATTGTCTGTCAGCATAAGACTTATGTCGTGACTGTGAAGTAGCCATAATATTCTGAATTAAATCTATCTACTTTGTGGTCTCCTAGACAAGACGAGTTCCTAGCATGGAAACCGCTCCGACCTCCAGCCAACATAGGGTTGATCAGCATGGCCTACTATATAATTCCTCAAAATATACCCTTTAAATAGTTTCTTGAAAACTATTATTATATGAAAACTTCAAAATTAGTGTGTGCTTATCCCAAGAACCTCTAAAATCTAGTATGCAATCTCAAATCATGTTCACTAGCACATTAATCGTACTCTGGGATTGGCCATATTTCTCGGGGTGGTAAGCTGTACTCAAAAGCACCTGTGTATCCAAATCCCTCTGTAGTTCTTGCTAGACCCAATAAGTAAAATTTATGTCCCTATCTGAAACAATGGAGTGCAGATCTCCATGTAAATGCAAAATTTCTCATATGTACAGCCTTCCCATCTCATCAATACAGAAGTTCTCTATATTAGGAAAGAAGTGAGAAAACTTCATGAGTCTGTCAATAACAACCCATACAACATCTTTTCATCATGGTCACCTCAGTAATCATTTAATGTTGTCTATTTTGACATCTTTCCACATCCACTCGGGAATGCACAACTGCTGCAAAAGACTTGATAGTCACTAATGCTCTTCCTTCATCTTCTAACAGGTGGAACACCTCGGGGAAAACCCAGCAACATTTCTCTTCATACATGGCCACCAATACTTACGGTTCAGATCTCGATACATCTTGGTGACACTCGGATGAACTACCCAAATTTAGTAATGAATGTCCTGCATAAACTCCTCGTGTACATCTACTAGCACCCACATGCGCCCATGAAGACGCAAGATCTCAACCCTGCCTATAGTCCATCCTGGAATAAGGTCCTCTCCTAACACACATTCTCGTATGACTAGGCCATTAGAATCTGATAGCTACCTCATTCGCACTCAATAAAGTAGATTACAGGTAATAACCAAAGATGAATGGAATATCTGCCCCTATCTATTGTGAACCTCCAAATGCATCTCAGAGAATATATCCATAAGTTTCCACTCACTACTGGCCTCTGGAACTACATGTATCTAAGTCCTCCTTCTAAACACATCAGCCATTATGTTTCCATTCCCAGACTTGTATGCATGTTCAAAATCAATAGACTGAAGATACTCAACCCACCTTCTCTGTCTCAAATTCAAATCACATTGTGTTAAGATATACTTGAGACATTTTTGATCAGTGATGACCCAAAAATGATCTCCCAGAAGGTAATGTCTCCAACAACGTAAAGTATGAACAACTACAGCCAACTCCAGAGCATGTGTCATGTAGTTCCTCTCAGGACTCCTCAACTACTGAGACCCATACGCAACAACTTCTTCACCCTACATAAACACAGGTCTCAGCCCGATATCTGATGTATCACATTATACAGTATAACTTTTTCCTAGCCCTGAAAAAACTAGTATATGCACTGAAGTCAACCTCCCTTTCAACTCATGAAAGGATGAATCATAGGAATCTGTCAGTGGGTACTTTGCTCCCTTCATAGTCAGGCTTGTCTGTGGTGTTGCTATGCGTGAAAATTCATGTATGAAATGTCTTTAGTATCCAGACAGCCCTACAAATATTCTTACCTCAAATAAGTTCATTGGAAGCTCCTAGGAAACTACAACTCTCACTTTCCATGGGTCTACTGATACTTATTTCTCTGATATAATGTGCCCCATGATGTGAATTTGGTCTATCCAAAAGTTTCATTTTGAGAGATTTTCATATAACATATTCTCTCTCAGTGTAATCGAAATTATCTCATGATGTGTTATATGGTCATGTCCACTGAGAGAGTAAACTAAGATATCATCCGTTAAGACTACCATGAATGAAAAAATGTATGGATGGAATACTCAGTTCATCAGTGCCATGAAAATTGTTCGTGTTTTCATTAGACCAAATAGCATAACCGCATACTCATAACAACCATACCTACTCTGAAAGGCAGTAAGAGGTGTATATGATGGTTTAACGCACAACTAATGAAAATTGTATCTCAATTCAATCTTCAAGATCACCTAGGCTCCTCGAAGATGTTCAATGATATCATCAATACTTAGTAAGGGATATTGGTTTTTGACAATCAACTGGTTTAGCTTTCAATAATACACACAAATCCTGATGGTATCATCTTCATTCTTCACAAATAGGAAAAGTGAACCCCAAGGAGAAGTATTGCGTCTGATGAAACTTGTTGCCTCAAACTCCTCCAACTGCTTATTGTGCTCCTGTAACTCTGGTGTAACCATCATATAAGGAATAATGGACACTGGTACAGCTCCTGGCGTGAGCTTAATATAAATTTCCACCTCTCACTCTAGAATAAAACATGAAAAGTCCTCTGAAAATACATACCCTAAATGATCGTCCACTAGAGTAAAGTTCACTGGTGTTGTCTCCTGGTCTTCTTGATATAGAATATGAATCTAAGATATACCTCTTCCCAACCCACGATGTTGGAGTCCTTCTCTTCTCACATGGACATCCCATTCACCCTTGTGTAAAAACAAACTGCCGTATGGTGATGTGAAACTCACCCTACGGTGATAATAGTTGACAACTTCCTGGAAGGGAACAAACCAGTCCATCACAAGAATGACATCATATCCTATCATATATACGACATAAGGGTCCCAAAAGAAGTGACACCCACCAACCTGAAGAGGGAACTCCTTGCACCGAAGTACACTAGATGTTCTTTTCCCCAACGGAGTGTCCATTGTCAATACATTATCAAAAGTAATGATACAAGGCTCAAGGCTATCCACAACAGAAACTGATATAAATCTATGGAATGACCCTATATCAAAAAGTGCAGAAGCTAAAACTGAGGCAACTAGAATTGTACCTTGAACTATAGAGGGTTGGTGGTCCTTCGCCAATTAGTCCTGATTCACTAAAAAAGTATGGAATGTATTGTAGCCATGTGCCCATGCCTCACAACCCTGAGCTGATCCACCCCGTTTTCTCTGAATGAATGTTGGCTGGCTACCATGGCCATAACCTCCACCTCCTCCTTAATGGCCAGAAGAACTCAAGTTCCCAGATTGATGAGAAAATGGTGGTGATGTTCCTGAATGAGGAGTCGTAGTTAAACCACTGACACCAGCTTCCAGTGAGTAAAACTGACAGAACTACTCAATGTGGCCTTATATGCCCACCCATCCCACACTGGTAGCATTCCACCTGGCTACCAGAAGAAGTATCCTGCTTTATCTGATCCCAACACGTAGACTCCCTTTGGCGCTTCCTATTTTCAGTAGGAGGGATACCAACTCTAGATACCGAGCCACCCTAGATCACAACTCCAGGATCCCTGAGATTGTGCTCCATGATCAGAACATGATTAACTAAAATGGTGATGGAATTAAACATAAAAAAGTTTCACTTACGATCAGATGTTGTGCACGAATCCCCCTTCAAACATCTTCTCTATGAATAAATCATCGCCTATTGGGATGGTTGTAAAGTGTTGTAGCTCTGTGAAGGGAGAAGACTATTCCATGAAGGAAAGAGTACCATGTTCTAGGCTCATGAACTCTCAGGCTCGATCAGCCCTCAATGTCTTTAGGTAGATGTAATCGTATAAGGAATGATGGAAATCATCCCATTTCATAACCTTCTGGTGTCCCTCATGTGAGATCACTTCCCACCATCTAAATTGAAGAATCCTAAAGCATGTACGTAAAGAGTTTCACCCTTAACCCTGGAGCCATATCTATATTCTCAAAGATTGAAATCATGGCCTTTAACCATGATTCTATAGCCTGAGGTCCTCCATCCCCTATGAAGGTGGGAGGAAGTTGCTGCGGAAAAACCCACGTCAAATCTTCCATTAAAGGGGGAAGAGGTGGTACTCCTCAAAAGGTCACCATAAACCTCAGGAATCCTTCTTGAAACTATGCATTGGCACCTGTATCCAAAATAATAGCTGGATCCAAGAAAGGCTCAACTGGGGGATTTGCTGGCAGTTCTCTAATCCGCGATGTTAGTTGTCTGGTCACTACCCTGTAACTAGAATACAATCAGAGGATTTCTTAGTGGTATGACTCTGTAACGTCAAACACACATTTTAACTCAATATTATTAAGGATTGAATCATATAAGTCCAAAAAGGGAACATGAGAAATGAAACAATTAATGTTCTTCAAAACAAGGATACATAGTGTGTATGACCCCTACATGGTGTGTTCCCTTAAGCCTTCACATGGGCGTGTACTCCTACCAACCCTGGTAGTGTAACACCATATAAACACAATGTATTGTCCTAACACACAATTTATACATGAATCTCTTTCCCTTGCCCAAGTTCTTCAATAGTACTGTCACACATAGTTCTCCTCGAACGTGACTACACAGAGTTCTCATCACATACATGGAATGTACTATATGGATTTCACTTACCCATTTTGTTATTCACACGGTTGGTTGCATGGATGAATCTACATGGTACGTTTACTCCAGACAAGGAATGTATTTACTACCCATAATCCAACAGTGTTTTTGGTCACATGGCTAAACACATTGTCTATACACACAGCGTGTACATCCAATACACATCATGTTCCAGCAAATATTTCCCATCCCCATGTCATTCCCCACATAACCAGTGACATGGTTAGAGACTACATGGTGTGTTCATACAGTACATGGCGTGTACATAATAAAAACAGTTCATTCACAAATAAAAGGATACATGACATGTATTCAGCAATACACACCGCATATTCTGGGGTTTTTTGGACATAAAGAATCAGAAACTACACTAAAACCAATAAAAGCACTAAAACAAACATAAATGAGACAAATTATGATCTGTGAGGGCCTATACTTCCCTCGAATCAAAGCTTGGAATATTATACATTTCATATACAACCATAACAGTTTAATGATCCCCGAAATTCTGATCCATGAGGGCCTATAACACCTCGAGTAACAAAGTTTGGTATTCATTCAAACAAAAACTTACACAATTGAATAACCTATCAAAAAGAATTTATTATATCAATGAATATATCACAACATCATGTATATCTAGAACAAAATCTATCACAACAACTTTAAAATAGTAATACACTCTAAATGTAATTGAATGAATGCATTAAATTTAATTTCTAGCAAGTGAATATATGATGAATGATATGGAATACACTCATCTCATCAGGTAGCAACAGAAATGGAACCTCAATGATATCATCAATAACAACACCAAACATGTCAATCACCCAATGGTGAAATCCAATCTACTGAAAAATTTCAAAACCAGGAAAAGTTTTAATAATTGAGGTAAATTTTATTTTCCATGTACAAGGATACCTAATATCAAGAACAAATTATTAGCAACTACTTATTCCTTCCTATCCCTGGCTATAACCTCCAAATAGTAAGTCAAGAAGAAAAAAACTCCTCTGATAACACTTTGTAACATCCATGTATTGGGTGTCACCCCGAGGTGCCCCAAACCCAGTTGGTCACATGGCCTCAAGTTCATTTCCCAAAATTCTAGAGGTTTCTGACTACAAGCAAGAGACTTGGGTGTGGTACTGTGGAATTAATTCCCTCATTGGTGGGGTAATGTAGTGGAAAGAAACAGATAACAATAGTGTAAGAAGTAATAACACGCAATAAGTAAACAATGGATGACTGGAAATAATATACAATTAGAGAACATATATAAATGGTGCATGATACATATGTGTTGGAAAGTAGGAAAAAAAGTCACAATGTAGGAATACAGTACTAAACCGAAGTTCAAAGAAAACTATGAAACTCTAGCATCATCGCAAGCCTCAGCTTGGTCCCATGCTCTCCAGCTCCACAACAGTCAAGTACCAAACGTAGAAGGGCACTTCACCTTATCTATAATTACAGCAATAAAATCTATTTGGGCCCCAAAGAATGACCCAAACAGGGAGTGAGATGGATCCCAGTAGGCAACCACCTAAAGATCTATTCCTATCATTCAATGAATTTATAATGCATGAAATAAGAAAACTGAATTAGTAAACAAGGAGCTACACAAAAGTAAACAATCCAATAGTTTCAATTGGATTCATTTTCACAAAAAAGTAAGTAGCTAATAAAATATAATTAAACCTATGGAATGTTCTTATAGCCTAACCCCTATGGTTCAACAAAACAAACACAAGTAACCCTCTGGGATGTACTCACAGTCTAACCCCTTTGGGTCCTCTTTAGTAAAGACTCTCTGAGGAATCACTCATAATCAATTCCCCATGTGGTATTGTTTTCATAACTATAGACACTCTAAGAAAGCACTCAACATCCAATTCTCCATGTAGTCTTGCAACATGGAAATATAGACACTCTGAGGAATAACCCATGCCCATTCCACCTATGGTCTCCCAACATGGATGCATCACAGACACTTTGTGAAAGCCATCAATGTTCATTTCTCCTATGGTCTAACTACACTAGGTTTACACGAAACTGTGTAAGTAAATCGTGCACAAACGATTTTCGGTAGCCAAAGTAAACCTCCAGAACAACTTGGATAAACAGCTACAAAGCATATCACAACATAAAATAAAAGCATTCCACCCTAACAACACTAATTAGGGAAAGATAGAAGCCTAATTGGAAAGGCTAGAACAAATGGTCAATATCAATACAATCATGGGAAACACATTCATAGCATGGAAAATAACCCTATTCACAAAAAAACAACCTATAATAAGGCACACATGTCACAACAGTCATTAACTAGGAAAAAAACTCTATACATGAAATACCTTGTTCTAGGGTATTGGGAACGTTTTCACAAAATATTCAAAGACTAACTACAAGAAGGTCTAAACCACCTACCATGGCATTGTAAATTTAACAAACCCCTGAATTGTCCCTTGAATTGACCAAGAACATGGTAGATCTACAAAAAATGTCACAAATTCTCAAGCAAGGATATCTCAAGAATGAGAATAAATTAAGGAATGAGGTTCTAGAAGAAGGAATAGATCACCTTGGATATTACAATAGAATCGATGATGGTTAAATTGAGGAACAGGAGGTGAGAGGGGGGATCAGAGAAGATTTTTCGACCACAGTCACTCTTGGATGAGATGGTCTGAGAAGGAGAGGTTTCGGTGAATGAGATGCGACCCCGGTCTAATATAAAAATTAAAAATAAAAGTGTGTGTCGTGTTCATTAGTGGTACACGACATGTACTTGCCTTTATCAGGCCTCACATTATGTGGTCTCTAGGCCACATCAGATGTCCATGTTCTCATTTGTTACATGGCCAGTACCCAGTCACCCACAGAAACTGAGTACAGAGTGTGTACTTTAACGTACACAGTGTGTACTCCATAAATTTCCAAAAAATCTTCTTTTCTAAAAAAACACAATAAAACAACATTCAGATCTGAAAGAAAGATTCGGGTTCTATTAAAGAATTTATTTCTTGGTAACCTGTCACATCCTATGGGTAGAATGGAAATTTTATCCAGTTATTTTACCCTATGGAATGTATTATGAAAAAATAAAAACAATGTTAAAAAAATTATCATCCTCTTTAAAGAGAGTTTCACTTACTTTTCAATATTTTTCATTCCTCTCTTGATTGGGTGATATTGTCTACGATCCTCTTTATTTAATCTATAGTGTTCCCCATCACCTTAGTCATATCTCTACCATCCTAATAATCTCACATTAACCATTTTCCACTACAACTGTCTCTATACATTGGAAGTGTGGTAATTTGTGTCTTGGTCTCCCCCATCACAATCTAGATCTGTTGATTTTCCCTCCTATATCCAATATATTGCTTACTAGTGACACAATATACAATGGAACCATATCATCTATTTCCTTATATTCATATATGCTATTATATTTGTAGGTTTCTTTTTAATTGATAATATATTTTTATTTTTAGCATCCACTGTGAGGGAGGTGTATCATTCAATGGAATGTTGTTTTTTATCATTATGGTGCATTTTTCACATCTGTTTCAAAGTTTTGATGGAAAAAATTCATGAAAGATGGGTTTTTCAGTTGGAATATACAACACATGTTGGTGATTACCTGTGATTGATATTTTTTGGGTTTTGATAGTACCTGGATCATTTATAATTGGTCCAATCGATAGTAATTGTATCTAGGTTTGATGTTGTTGGGGTTTCCAAGTAGTGGTGGTGGCCCTTATGGTGGTCATAGGGTGCAGTGGCTGATTAGACACTATAGTAATCCTTTAGTCATAGAACATCGTTCCTATAACATCCTACTTCAGGGCACACTCTCCGTTAATGATTATAGTTTTTTTTCAATATGATTGGATGGTTTTTGGAGGAAACATAGAGTTGTATCAAAGTCCTACTGCTTCACACTGGCTATAGAAAGAATTCATATCAAGAATGAAAGATTAGAGATTCCAATATTTCACTATGATGTGGAAATGAACTCTTAATATGACCTAAAAATGACTCATGATGTGAATCCCATTCACATAATGAATTTTTATCTATATATTTTTAAACAATGGTGATGCCTCTTTTGTTTACATGAATCCTATATGATGAAACATATGATTCTATGATTCATACATTGATTTTGGGATTCATAATGTAAATATGGGATTCATGATGCGGATCCTTTCAACTTAGTGTCTTTTTTTGATCTCAAGTACAAAATCATAACATAATCTATATATAGCCTCATCCCTCATACCGTAGCTCCATTCTAGGTTTTTTTGGTTGGTTTATGTACTTCTAGATCACCCATTTTTGTTCCTTACTCTTTAGAATGGTTGATTATTTCACTTTTGGTGACTGTTTGGCACTCTCTACATTAACTTTAGATCTTATAGTTGTGTTGGGATAAGGTTATGGTATCTATGAATCATTTGGTAATTTATATATATTCTTTGTATATATTTTCATGTGTTTGTCTTCTACAAGATAGTCTTACTATTTGTTATGGTGAAGTGTATCGGTTTCTTGAGGAATATGTTATCCTATCATCTCTTATAACCCTTTCACATATGTAATTTGATTTTAATATTCATTAATTTTTTTTAGCACCTCAATCTATTTAGTTATATTGTTCTAATTCCATTGTTGGTATATGGATAATGTTTTTGGTGGTGTCAAACCCAATTTAGAGGTTTTTGGTTCCATCTCTAATCCGTGTTAGTTAAACTATAATTTCTATTAGATTTTTAAATTTTTTATAATGACTTGGAATAATAATGGATTAATTAAAAAAATTTGTAAATGGGTTTTTGATAAAATTATTCTTTTTTCCTTATGTTTTAAAATTAAAGAGTTTTTAATTCATATTTTAATAGATTACGGAATGTATTTTGGAAGAGTTTTTTAATGGAAAAATGTTTTTGAAATTCTATTTTAAAATTTTTAAGTTGTTGGTTTGATTTTATAAATGCATCAAATGGGGTCCTTGGGGTATATAGGTTGAGGGTGTAGTTTTATGGATTATCCACTAGTATTGTATAGGTGTTCACTTTTTGGTGTGTTAATTTATTTATAGATAAAGATGAGTTTGAATCGAGAAATATATTAAAAAAGTAGTATGTTTTACTTTATGGGGAGTCACTCTGTTCCCTATACCTTAATTCATGGGTTCTATGGGATTTTTTTGCACACTAGTCCTAATTTATTCATAAGTGATCTATATATCCTAACTATAAGTTTTCCTCAGAGTTCATAACATTTGGTCTTTGATTTGTGTTTGTACGGATTTAGAGTTTTTATACATATTTTAAAAAATTAAAATGGATTTTTGGATTTTTATGTTGAAAATAATGTATATAGATTTTTTAAAACTATTGAAAAAGGGTAATTGATTACCATTAATTTAATATAAAATTATGTAACTTCTTATCATGATTTTTTCCAATAAATTAATAATTTTGGGATTTATTGTATACATACATTATATTGAAAACATGCTTGGGTTCATACTTATCATTTTTTCATAACAGCCAGTATAATACTTTATGAAAATATAGACATTGTATTTTCTTTTAAAATATGAAAATGAGGGGAACGTTTATGATGAAGTACTTTTATGTTACCTATGTATGGTCATTTTTTGGTGATATGGTGAGAGATTTCCAAATTATCACATAGAGTAGTGGCTTTCTATTTTAGTTCTCCTTTTGATTTATGGACATAAAATATCACTAGAATTGTCACTTTATTTATTAGATAAAATATCCCATCTAGTTTTTTCACTTTTTTGTTTATATATATTCCACAATTCATTTTTTATGTCGGGGTAAATCGTTACATCTAGAATGTTTTTGATTCTTGGGTGCTAGTCTCCAGCCTATGGGTATCAATAATTCTCATTGGGTTAGTGGTGAATCAGTTCTAGTATAATTTCAAAGGGAATATTAGTTCTGTTTATTAAATTTATAATTGAATGAGGTATCTTATCATAATTTCTTCCCTTTGGAATTCAACTAGAATAGGGATAGAACAATAGGGACTTTAGACAAAGGTAGAGATGAGTTCATAACATCTATTGATGTAATTATCTAGAATATACAATGGGAAGTTTTGGATTTGTGTCTGATGTAATGGGGTTTTAATCTTCACCTTAGTTTGTTCTTATGAATATTTTATTTACATGAATACTTTTTTTATTACGTGATCGATTCATTATTTTTATTTTATATAGATTCATTCCTTTGGTATGTCTTCCACGGGTTCCATAGAAGGGTGAACCAATATATTCTTTTCAAGGGAATCCTCATACAGATCAGAATATTTTATTGTCAATCATGAAAACAGTTTGTGTTACAAACCATAATGTAATATGTATTCAGAATCAAGTTGTTGAGGTTCAATGAGAGCCTAAGACAGAAAGGGGTCTATATAAAGAGTTCCTATGTTAGAATCCACTGTCCATTATCCTTATTAATGAACTCTAATATGGATAGGAATGGTTAAACATGATCAATCTACATTATGAATACCTATATACACCAATGGAAATCAATGGGATGTGTTCAGAGTTCAATATTCAAGGTCCCAATAACTGGTGTTGGGATTCTATATTATATGATAATCGACATGTGGAATTGGACTTGATGGTTTATAAAAAACACTTCTTTCAGTTGTTCTTCCCAGAATCTCTGATGAGAGTGAATACTATGCACTTACTCTCTTTTCAGAAGGGATAGTAATTGGTGTTAGAGTCATGAAATTGGTTTGTGATATTTTTTCATTTTTATCAATAGTTATGGAAGAATAAAGATATGAATGATAACAAGTACTTGCAGGGTTTGTGACCAGACATATGATCATATCAATATATACTAAATCATTATACCTTTTCATAGATAGTTGATAGATCTATAATGGATAAAATGGATATGATTGGAGTTATTAGAAACTCTTCCCCTTCTTTTTGTCCTAATAGTAGTTTCAATAGTGTTTTGTCGATAAAGAATTACTAAAATGATAGTCGAAATGGTGGTGGGAGTTCATCCCAAAATTTTTCCCCCTATACACCATCAACATCATACTTTAGTGTGTCCCTAAATTTCTATCAGTATAGAATGGTGAGGAAAAACATATGTATATGTCCCACACCTAGGAAAAAATGAAACACTTTTATCCAATGAGGCCATATAAAGAGGTTCTACTTGGATATGTCTACACAGAATTAGGGTTACAAATATTCAGATCATAATTATGTTTTGATAGTTTTATATACATAAAATTCCACCGAGATTGACTGATAGGCTTCAAAAGTGAACACCTTCACACAATGGATATTTATTCAGTAGATATTGGTGTTGGTCCTACTACAGTGAGAGGTCCCATCATTATTTCATATTAAATAGCATCGAATATATTACATATTTTTTCCTAAAAATAATTTTTATATTACTATTATATTTATATGCTAAAAATTTTAATGGATCTTAGTTCTTTTATTGTTGTAATCTCTAAAAATTTATAAATGTAAATCCTTCTATAAATGAATTAATTCCTTTTCACATAATGAAATTTTAAAAATCACAATATATAAATTGATTATTTTGTAAAGTAATATCCTGTAATATTAAAAAATATGATTAATAATCATAACCACTGATAATATTCCTCTTTAATATTTATCATATGATACCTATATATATAGGGTTAAGATAAAATCACAATAATAATGGTGAAAGAATTTATGGACATAACCAGCAATATCATACCAAATGAAGCCCACATATTGGAGTTTCCAATGGAGATTAAAAATTTCTAATGTTTTTATGATCAATATCGATCCAATATTCAACAACCATAGCATGATCGAAACAATTTATCAGACACGTTTATGCTCATTTCCATCATGAACAAATCCATGTCCATTAAACCACCCGATAAAAATCATGCCATTGTGTGCCATACCCTTAGGGATTTTTCTCATGTAATAAGGGGATACACATCAAGACCCGAATAGTAGGAACATGTATATTTTTTATATATTAGTGAATATATTAATCTTTTTATTAATATTTATTTTATAATTATTAAATAATGATTTTATTAAAAATAGATGAATCAAAAATTTTATTTTTTTGGAATATGTACCGATTCAATGAAGATTATCTTTCTTAATGAATTAAGGAATTCTTTTCACATAAATGATATTTTAAAAAAATATTTCCAATCAATAATTAATATTAAATATAAATTATAATGATATTTTTTGATATAAATAAATATAAAATATTCAAAAAATGTTATTTTAATTAAACCAATATTTTCTAAAAATTAGGATTTCTTATGAAAAATTTTAGAATCATATACATATATTTATCTATATAAAAAATAAAATTTTTTAAGTCTTTTCATTGAAATTAACCCATGGTTATTTTTTCATTATTTTTACAGACAACTACTTTTTTGGGAAAAAATTATATTCGATATAAATATGTGGTACATATTATGACATCATAATTTACCTAAATTGATGTGATATAGTCTATAATGGGTATAAATGTCCAAATTTATACTTACACATCTAAAAATTGAGTTTATGAGGTTATTTGTTGAATTTTATAACCCTTTTTGGACCCCCAAAATACTATATTATATATTAATAATTTAAAATAAATTAATCATGAACATTACTCACTTAGACGTCACTGAGGATAATATTTTATAGAGATCGATTATTAGACAGGTAAATTATTTAAAACAACATCAATATGTAATTAAACGTCGCTAAACCCTGTTGGATGGTTTTCAATTTTGAATTCATAATTGTATAATGGACAAAACCCCATTTTTTTGTAAATAATAAAGAACTCCCCACTCTTTTCATACATAATTCTACTTAGGATCCATTTCACCTTCCATCAAAACCATTTAAGATTTTACAAAATTGTTCCCTTACCACTTAAAAGACCTATTAGGTTCCCCATATACTTTTGAGGCATGTCCCATTCTATTGGAAACAACCACTCAAGGTAAGGGATCCTCCCCTTATCCACTTTATTCAATCACCTTCTTTGTCTTTAGCTATTAATTCCCAATTTTTCATGTTGGATTATATTTTTCAAAATTCATCTTATATAACTTATGATGTAAAATTGATGGTATATCCCTTTAACTCTTATTATTATCACCCATAAAACGTTGAGTACCCCTATTATATTTTTGAAGATGTCCTATGATTTTCCATGCCAAACATTTGTTTTGCGAATTATCGTTCCCATTTACACTCAATAGTATTAGCCTAGACATACCTACCCTTAAATGATTGGGTACATCATTGTTTTTAGTCCCACACTCCTTAATAATGGGACTCAAAATGATGAAATATGATCTTATATTGAATTATCTATGTGGATCACATATACATGTACATGTTTTGAATGTAACATGTTGCCCCAGAAGTATATAAACCACTAATTTAATGGGTAAGGAATTTAACTCTTCGTATTCCATGTACGGTGCCTGGGATTTAATCTTAATCACATTATGTTATTTTTCCTTTGTCTTTACCCTTGACTTATGTAAATAATTTCATGTTTTATGTTTTATCTCCAATCAAATGTTTCCTTTGGGTTAAAATAATTTATCATGATTTGATGTTAATGTTAATGACTATACCCCATTTTTTGACCCATTTAAATTCATAATAGATACCTTATTATAAATCCATAATCTTATTATTTTTTATTCCCTTATAGGGTTGTATGTCCCTCCCCTTTCTTATGTTTGATGTCCTGTTATCCATTAACGTTTTAAAAGAGAAATGGAATTTTAGAAGATGTTAAGGAAATTTTCAATATTATTTTTGTATCCATGTGACAGTTTGTTAATCTATATAAGTATTCTAAAAAATAGGATACACTAACATTTAGGATTGTTTTATGTGTGAAAATTTATGTAATAAATCATAAAATATGGATTTTTAAAGGTCTGAGTTCCTATAGTTAGTATCCAAGAAAAGGCAAGTTATTTTGGGATTAGGATTAGAAAACTCTAGAGAAAGTCCTAGGGATAAGAATTAAAAAATCCATAATTTTTTAACATATAGAGTAATTTATTTCATAAAAAATACATCTAATTTTTAATTATAAAAGTGGTTGTGGCTTTAGATGATATTTATATTAGGGTTTATAACCCTTAAAGTGAAATTGTGTTGGAGTCAATTTTTACAAGGAAAATAGGTCTTGATGCACAACTACTTTGAAAACCCAGGGGGATTTGATTTAAAAAATTCACAACCTTTTTATGTACCATTATTAAGGGAAAAAATCACATAATATTTTATTTTAGAAAATATATCATCTATAATATATATTGCCACGTAAAAATTCATATTCTAATAAATGTATTTCATTTATAAGTTATCCCTTCAATGTTTATAGTTCCCATTTTATGTTTATAAAACATTGGAAATTCTCATCCCCAAAACTATTTTGGATGACGTAAATGATTAGAACCATAATAAAATCGTGAAATGAAGGATTATATTCTAATTATGAATGTCAAATATCCAATTTGACTATGGATCAATGCATTATTTTCTATTTTACATGTTTTGTAAATATATTTAAATACCACTATAAATAATTTTAGTAGGGAAATAGATGAAAAGGGAAAATGGGTAAATTATTGTTTCCCATTTATATTTCTCTTAGACTACCCAAATGTTTGGGATTATCATCCTTGTGAACATTGTGATACCCCCTTTATTGGAATTTGATTTTATTATATATATGGATTTAATTTCATTATGTAAATACATCATAAATTATTTGGATAATGAAATCCCACATTATACCTAGAATTAATCATTAATTATATTCCAGTGTAAGAAGGATAATGAATATTCTTCCATCAAAAAATCAAATGAATGGATTGTGTTTCCTTAAAAGATTTAAGATCCACCTAAAATTATTGGGACTGAATAAATGATCATCCTTGATGTTAATACCATTGTAATGGAATATATTGATGTGCTTCCTAAAAAATTTCTAATTCTACCTCATAAATGATTGGTTGATTTCACAATAAAATAACTACCCATACCAAGTAACGTTTCTAGATAATTTTATCACATGTAATGGTATATTTATAAACCCTTAAAAAGAATTTTTAATTAATTAATGGTAATGATTAACCTTCATGATAATCAACCATAGTATCCTTTTCATAGCTGATTACAATTGTCAATATTTTGAGAATATTCTCACGATTTTCAAGCCCCATAACCTAGATAACTGATAATGAATATATTTTTATAGAATATTTAACATGATTAATGTTTCAAATTATAGAAGATGGGGCTAATAACAACACTTATGATCACATAACCCAATAGTAGGTAAGTATTTGTGTTATATAGTGATGCATCCAAAAATGGGTTGGGTTCCATAATTATGAAAAAGGACATCATGATAACCTATTCATCCCTCTAACTAATGATCCATGAGAATAAATACCCATCTCAACATCCAAAATTGGCTATGGTGTTCTTCAAATTAATGATTTTGAAATATTATCTCCATGGAGAGAAGTGTGCCATATATATAGATGATAAATTCCATAAGAATAAATTCACACAAAAATAAAAAAAACATGTGCCAATGTTGGTTGTTATATGTGATCAAACATTGTGATTTCTTTATCCACTACCATACTTGGAAAATAAAAATTATGGCATATGCACTAAGTATAAAGGATTATTCAATTTTAATCATGAATAAGATTGAGGGGGATTCAATTTCCTTGAACATGAAAAGGATGAATATCAGAATAATGAAAGGATATACTACCTTTCTCTTAGAACTAATCAATCATACATTTTATAGAGAATCATGGAAGATTAGAAAGATGATGAGGTGCTACATATGGACATATTAAATATTATATATCTAAAAAATTCTAAATATGTAGTTATATGGTTTAGAAAATTCATGTGATTACCACAAAAACCAGAATGGAAGAAGGAACATATCAAAGATTGTAATTTATAATCTTTCACTATTCATCTATGAGTAACATCAAAGAGTAGATATTTAATGAAAATTAATAGTGGGATAACATGAGGAGATAATATGTGCACATAATTTCATAATTCTTAGGGTACCAAAAAGTCATGGCTGAATGAAAAATGTCTCAAGGTATGATGTGACCATTTCTTAAACCAGTAAGGAAATAAAAATACATTACCATGTATTTAATCATAGGAATACCTATGACATATAAAGGTAATAATTCCATGTTGGTGGAGATTGATCACCTTTCAATTTCGGTGTTTTCATTTCAATTAAAAAAGATTTCTAATTTTAAAAAATTGATATTATATGCATATGGAATGTGGTAAGAAAACATGGAGTTCTAATAAGATTTATATATGATCATGATTTGGGGTTTGGATTAGGGTTTTTGGGAATCCTTTAGAATGAATAAAATATATTGTTCATCTTCATCAATTATTGTCTCCATTAGATGGATATTCAGTCTGAATGGACCATCAACACTCTACTAGGAATGTTGAAATCATGTTTAATGGATTTCCAAGGATGTTAAGACTAGCACGCATCTCAAGTAGAGTTATCTTATAACAATAGTTTTCATTATAGTTCTCAAATAGATCCTTATGAGGATCTGAATGGGAAGAGGATTCAGAATCCATCTTGCTATGATGTAGTTTGAGAGTAGAAGATGATGGGACCTAATATTATCCAATATATCGTAGATATGGTTCAATCCATTATGCATCTTGTAAAATCCAATAAATATTAATGGAAAATATATGCATTCAATAATCAATGATACATTGGGTTTGGCTTTAATGATAAATTATTTCTTTATATATCACAAATATAGACATTTATGATGTTTTGGAAGTTAGGATATCTTGGCCCGGGATATATTGTCCACTTTTACATCCTTAGTCGCATCAATGTGGTGATCGATATACTAGCACTCGATTAAAACCTATCTCAAGTACATGTTGTGTTCATTGTATCTCTCTTGAGGAATTAAAAACCTGAATCCTTACTTGAACTGAATCCAAATTTCGTACTATTGTCTAATGATATTTTATATAAGGATAACATGTTTGATAACATATATTTTAGAGACAATGTTATAGAAAATAAGACAAATCACCAGGTGATGGTGTTGTGATGAAATAAAAAGTATTAGCAAGTGACAAGGGAACTTGTAGAGATGGTGAACGATAAGTACACTCATATATTTTAGTGTATGAAGTTAAAATTATAATAGTGAAATTTTTCCATGGGTGAATAATTTAATGACCCTGCCTTTTATAAATGTACTTCTCTTTGGGAATAAAAATATATATTTTTAATAAATTTACTTATAGAAAACATGTTAATTATCATGGTTATTTTTGAGTGTTATATCATATCAGATTCTAGATATTGTTAAGATTAAAAAAATTGTAATATAGAAATTGAAAAATGATCATATGATTATAATATATATAAGATTATGATAAAATAAAATTGATATCGAAGAAATAAGTAATGACATTGACCAGTAGTATCATACCCTATGAATCCCCTTTAACATATCTCTCAATGGAAATAAAATCTGTAGGAATTTCACATGGTCAAGACCAATCCATGATTCTATAATTAAATAATGAGAGAAACCTTTTACAATGGATGTTCAAGTTCATAAAGATCATGGAAAAACCATGTTTACTGAACCTCCCCCTGAAAATCTCACCATTGTGAACCTTATCTTTAACACGATTTATGGTGTAATAAATGGATGTGTATAAAGGCTGTAATAGTATTACCTTGTAATTTTTTTATATTATAATATTTATATTTATCTTTTATGATTATTATTTATTTTTAATTGATTAAATAAGGAGTTGACAAAAATTAGTTTAAAGAAGAATTATATATTTTTTGAAATGTATTATCTCAATCAGGACACTCTATTTTAATATATTCATGAAATTTTGAAGTCTTAGATATTTTAATAAATTATTAGTAACACATGTTTTTCATTTATTTATAGATTTTAATATAATTTTATGAAATCAGAATAAATGAATATAATGTTTTAACATATATTATTATAAAAAAATATGAGTTTTTAATAAATATAGACTATTTATTCAAATGTATAAATTCTCAAACATTCATATTATTTTGAAAAAATATATATTATTTTTGAAATAAACTTGTCAAAATTATTCAATGTTTATTGTTTCACAATTTTTAGAGAACCATTTTTATTGCCAATATTAAAAAATATATAAATATATTCTATATATTATCATAATGATGTAAAAATGATGTAATATATGGAATAATGGGAATACATGACCCGATTTATATTGTACCTGTAAATGATTTATGTTATTTTATTAATTATATAAACCCTTTATTAATCCTCCAAAAAATTTATTATATATTATGTTTTTAAAAAAATATTTATGATCATTACTCACTTATAGGTCACCAAGTGTAAAAGTTTCAAGATATCAGTTCTTAAAATTTTAAATTAATGAAAAACACCCCACATTATTATAAACCATGGGGAAAACATGGGAAATTTTGATCTTTTAAATACATTATTTTATATAGTATGAAACATATGTTCGCGAAATAATAATGAACTAGAATATGTTATCCTATGATGACCATCCCATTTTCAATTTACTATTCACTAATTCCAATTAGAGAATGTATTTACCCATCCATTATTTCTCTAAACACCTACCTCTGCGATCCTAATCTCTCAAAATTCCCCCCTCCCCATGATCGTAGAAACACCTGGTCCATATAAGGGATTCTCTAATCCTCATTATTCAAGAACATCATTTGACACATACCATTCAAAATTTATTTTTTCCTATGCAATTATTTTCTTACAGATCCCACATACTACACATGTTACTTAAATGTTATTATTTTTCCATTAAAATATCATTAACTCTCACATAAATCATTAAGTACCAATGTTATGCAGCCGAAATTATTCAGTGATTTTCCATGCCAATATTTGTTTGGTGTTTACTCATGCCTATTTCCACTCAAGAATACTCACCTATATTTACCTACCTTAAATTGATTGGGGGAAGTCCTCTATACGATCCCACATTCCCAAATCATGAAATTAAATATTCTAAAATATGATGTTGTGTTTAATGATCTAAGAGGAACACTTATTTATTTACAAGATATGAAAGTCACTGTAAGGCCTGAATTTATATAGCCCTAAAATGAATTGGGAAATGTTTTAATCATATTATAATCAATTTTTTATTTAATATAGTTTATCATAAAAAAAATGTTATTATTTCTTGGAAGTTATCTTTGAATTATGTTTATGAATCTAGGTTTTATGTTGTTTCCATATTCTCATATTCCGTTTTTTATCATTGAATATCATGATTTGAGGTTGTTGTTTATGATTATCTCAATTTACAGGTCACACTATAATTAATATTGGATAAAATGTAATTAGTTCTTTATATTATTCATTTATTATGAAACATCATGTATTCTAAAAATGAAAAATTGTGTTTGATAGTTTACAATATACATAATACGGAACGTAAATAAATAACTAAATATTATTATTATGTGACCATTATAACCTAGAAATATAATTTCATGTAATGAATAGTATTATATGATTTATGAAATATAATATTATCCCCCTAATTAATAATTTTTTAGTTAATATATACTAAATTATGCACTTAATTCTACTAATGTCATTTTATTCTTCAAATATACATTCATCCTGATTGTTTTTTTCATTTGGGAGAGAACTATATAATTATTTTATATAAAATTTTGAATTTAATTTATTGAAATATATTTCATTTTATCAATAATCTTATCAAAATTATCTTGTGGTGAGTTTTTTTTGGATTTTTTTGGAATGTTTGATTTTTCAATGATTAGTAAAAAATACTAATTTTTTCAAAAATATTTATTATTTTCTATTATTAATAACTTAAAATTGATTATTATATTATTTTTGGAATTTAATTATTATGTTATTATATAAAGTAATATATTTATGATTTTTAATTGTTTTGGTACTTTAATTTGGTATATTATCATTTTTTACTTTGAAAAACAATATATCTGAGAAAAAAACATTATCCGTTGTGTTTCCAAATTTAAATTCAATTTAAATTATTAAAACTATGAGTATTGACTTTTCTAAAAAAAATTCAATATTTATAATCAGAGGGTAAAAATTTGGGAAATATACCCCTTTTATTTTTGAAATATATGTATATTAAGCTTAGTAATTTATGTTACCACTATAATTGGAAAATATGTTAATTAATGTCAAAATAAAATGATAATGACAATATTGTGACCATAAAAATTTCCCCAATTTTATTGAATGATTAATATTCATCCACAATCATCCTATGTTCAATTATATATCTATTTATGGCCACATGTATTAGATTATGACCTTTATTATATTGTATTTATCGAAAAGACAGACATGTCACATTCTTGTTTTAAATGAGAGTATTATATTCAATATGGCGTTATAAATAATATATGTTTGAATATAAATAGTTCATTGGAATAGAACTATCTTATCATAAAAACGGATATTTATTTTTAATTTTTATTATAAAAATAGTTACCTTAAATGATTGCACATCACAGATGAAATAATAATTTAATTGATGGAAAAAAAAATTAAATAATTTTGAAAATATTAAAACAAACATAATATAAGATAATTAATGTACTGGATTAATTTTTTATTTTAATATCCTATGTTTCATATGTATTATTCTATTTTTTAATGTTTTCAGTTGTATTTTAATTTTTAAAAGTCAATGTGACGCATAGTGTAAAAATCAACATTAACGATATATTAAAATGAATAATATTTTATTATACAATATAATTCAATTGTACAGGGGATTAGTGTAAGGTTAAAAATATAATTCAGGGTAAATTTATCGGTTATATGGAATTTGAAATTACTAATATTGACCCTCAAATAGTAGAAATCAATGTTTTCATGGTAAGAGTTTAATGGGTTAAACAAGGGTTAAAACAAAAAGATAAGGATAAAAAGTTAACTAAAAAAATAAAAAATAATATTTGTGACTATTTAGTAATATAATATTATTATATTCTTAATAACTAAAATAGGATCCATTTTAGATTCATAATTATTTTATATTAATTTAATATTTTTATAAATTCAATGATTTCCCCTCACCTATCTAATAAAAGAAAAAACGTATTCTTCTTATTTAATCACAGATAAAACCCATTTTTGATCCACAGTCTACCCAGATAAATTTACATAATCGGTCCCATCATTATAAAATAATTTTTATAGGAATGACAGCAAATTAATTGTCATGATTTATTAAGAGAATAACATTTTCCATACAGGAGGTACTATTTCTAATATATAGTTTCAGCTTTATTTTTTCATCCAAATCCTTAAAAACATCCTAAATATGTTAAAATAACAACTCCATTATCCCACATATACATATGTGTCATTTTTTGGTTCAATGACCCATATCCGTCTTCATTTCTATCAGCTAAGAAAATAATTCATCCTCTTTATGTAAGATAGACTAAAGCCTCACGAAGAGATGAATATTTTTTCAATCAATGTTTCTCAAGACTAGTTATAATGATGGAATAAATTTTTATATATTATATTCATGGAATATTAATAATTATGAATAGATAATATTTCACTAACATTAGTACCATTATATGAACAACAAACTGATAATGTCGTTTGTGCGTAATTGTGGACTACCACCTCCACAAAATAATGTGATTCAATTTTCATTACCACTTCACATGGATGATATATATATCTATATATATAATTATATTATCATATTATAATATTTATGGAAATATTAAATGATACTTACCTTCTTTCTATAATGATTATTTAATTTTGAAAATGTTTTTCATGCATATGAATGACCTACCATCTTTATGATTGTAACATAGATAATTTTTTTAACCAAATATATTGGTTTTTTATAAATGTAAAATTAATGTACTAAAATTATATTAATAACTAGAAAATTATTCTAGAGATTGTGTAATTTTTACAACTTTGACCAAAGTCAATCTAATAAAGGCATTTTGGACATATGAACCGAATATGATAAAAATAGACAACATGAACGTAAATAAATAAATAATTGTATATTAAATTGAAATGTGGAATATAAGCATAATAATAAATATGAAAAAAAATCTGAATCATATTTAAATTAATAAATTATTATTATTCATTAAGATAAACAATGTACGTGACCAGTGGGACTCAATGTAAGGGATTTATAAACTCAATTTCCATTCATTGAGTTAAACATATAATTCACTGATAATGTAATGATAAGATTATGTGTGAAATGAATTTTGATTAGCATAATTTTATCCAACTTGTTTTATGTGTATTTATATTACATACAAAAAATATATCAATTTGATTAATTTTTAACTTAATTATTTGATCATTGTAATGTATTTTCATAACCCGATTTTCATTCATCGGAAAAAACATCTAATTCATTGACATTGTCGAGCTATGATTTTTTTGAATGTGTATTTATGAATATTTTATGTGGATGTATAGGTGATACACTTAATTAATTCATTTTATTAATTATTACTTATATGTAATGATATTTTTAAAGGAAATTATTTTAAAAACCCTCTTTAATGTTCCACATTCAAATTTTTTTAAAATTCAAAAATAATTCTTTTTAGCTTATATGGTATGAGTATATTTTCCATACATTATAACTCTTTTTATTATATTATGTTTACATTATATTCTATAATATAATTTTTTTAAAATAATAGTGTTTCTTTTTAACGTGTGACCCCATTAGTTTTTAGAAGTGGGTTTTAAGAAAAAAAAATTATTTTGATATCCAAAAGTGTTTTACACATGGGTTTAGAAAATATTTCAATGTTTTTTTCATGATATTTTAAATGTAAATTATTTATTATGGCTGCTCCTAGATATATTCAAGTGATATATTTATAGGTAAGTTTCTAGATTCACCCAAATAACTCTCCAATGCATTGTGTAATGATTTTGTTCTTTGAAGAATTGTTTTCAATGTCATCCATATGGTTGTGGAAATTTTTAGGGGTTTTATCAATGGTATATAATGGTAATATTATTAGTATGTCCCAAGGAACCTACATTTCTTTTCTATTCTTGCTAATGGGTTTTCATGGAAATATCCTAGGTATGATAATAAAATTTTTTATTCAAAATTTATACTCATTAAAGATGAAAATGTATGTCTAGATGAAATATTCATAATGGGTTTTCATTTTTTTAGTGAAATAATGATTATAATTATTTCATCTATTTGTGATATTTTTATTCTTAATCGATGTTTTGAAATTTTTTCTTATGGAATAAATATACTTATCTACAATGAATATTTCATGATCAAATTATTGAATATGTGTCATGAAAATTAAAATTATTTTATTATAAATGGGGTTCCATCGGTGAAGAAAATAGATATTAAGTAAATGTTTCCCCTTATAATATATAGGTTTACTATGAATGATTTTGTCTTAATTTTTTAAAACTCAAATCCTAAAATATATTTTTTAAATGAATTTTAATTTATGTTTTTATATAGCATGATTTTTATTGTTTATTATCGTGTCCTAATAGTTCGTATCATAACAGGGTTTAGATAACGTTGGATATTAGGATTTTTCTTCTAGTGAGTTTATCTTATGTGTTGTGAATACCATCATGGATTTCTAATTTTTTTGGACTATAATATGATGTATTCATAATAAATATATTTTAGGGTTTTTGTTATGAAATTTTAAGGTGATTACTGATATTTTTTGAATAACTTATTTTTTCAGGTAATTATGGGTTATTAATTTTTTATATGAAAAATGAAATGTATGAGATAACATTTGAGGATAAAAAATTCCTTTAATATTGAATATAGTAATTTTATTTTCAGGGTTATATCAAATTTTTTATCTAATAAGAATTTTATTATTTTTTAAAATTAAAACCCACATACCTTGTGGAAAACCATCACATCATGAGGCTTTAACCAACAACAAAATGTGAATGAGGGTGAATCTCTTACTATTGAGCTACGTGAATTCATAGTTAGTATTATTTTTTCAGAAAAATTATTTAATGGATGAAGAAAATTGTTTCTTGGTAACATATGTGGTGTCATATTACCATTGGATTAGAAAATTATTTAGTGATTAATTGATTAACACTATCACTATAATTGTGGGACAAATTTAATGGACCATGAAAACAAATACAATAAGATTTATTTTTTAAATAAATATTTAATTATAATTTTTATCTATAATTAATAGAAATTATTATTATATCTTTGATATTACATGATTTGTGTAAATACTTGTTATTATTAGTGTAAAATTATTTTATTTAAAAATTATTATTAAAATTATCTTGGAATACAATGTGATCAAATAAATATTGTGATTCAATCTTATTTAGGAGTATTCTGTGAAAATTTAAGGACATTTATTTATTAAATTATCTATGAAGGAAACTAGTAATTACTAATAATTTTTTGGAGATTAATATATTTTTTCATTATATAATACTTTATTCATTTTCTGGAATTATATTATCTTATCATAACAATTTTGGTTATTGAAAATACCAAAATACATGAGGAATATATTTTAATCATTTTATGAATTCATTGATCTTTATAATCTTATTTTGCATCAGGAATGAAAAATTCATCGTTAATACTCATCAACATAATAAAAAGATGATATTTTGGTTGAAATAGATTACACCATGAAACAATAATTTTCAAGAAAGTATATTTACTAATTCTCACAGAAAAATCAGTGATGTAATTCATTATCCTTATGAAAAGGATCATGAAATCAGAATGATATGTTTACTTTTCCTTCCATGTAATCAACAACCTTTTAGCCCTTCATAGATTTAATGTTTTTTTATTGTTTGCATTATATTGAAAATATTCTATACCAATATTAATCAGTCAATGGGTGTGATATTTTTTCTTCCATTTCAATATTTTCCTCCATGGAAACCTAGTTATATATTATTATAGATGAACTTCACATTTCCCTTATTTCCTTTTAAATATGTATTTTATTAATGATTTTGTTAATATGAGATTTTAATAATTGTTTTTTGATAAGTAAAATCATGTTAACTAAAAATGAAATCAAAAGTGTTAGGAATGAATTTCAAAATATAGGGAGAATGCAATATCTAGATATTTTAAAATTAAATACTATGTTTTACTCTTTTTAGGATATGCAACACTGATCTTAATCGAAAAAAATATTATTACTATGTGTCCATTATAACCATGCCATTAAATTGACATGAATGGAAATTATTAAATAAATAATGAAATAGATAATGGTCCTAATTAATAACAATTTTTTTTGTTAACTTGTTTAATATTATGCAATTAATTTTAGTAATTTCATTATATTTATAAAATACACTTTCTTATGAATGAATTTTTTTTCAAGAAAAATATATAAAATATTTATACAATATATATATATGTTATTTAATTAAATATTTATCATTATTTTAATCATAAAAAATTTATCTTATGTAGTTCTCGTTATAATTTTCTGAAATGTTTTATTATCAATGAATAATAGAAAATATCTATTTTTTAATGCCCCGACTCGGCTTACCCTCAAACTGGTAGTTCGATCCGTCACCCCTTGAGCTCAATAACATCACCTCGTATGCCAATGGCTGAAGACTGACAACAAGTGTCTATGGATAGTCAGTGGGGGAAACTATACCCTCATATTTAGTGTGCACAATAGAAATAGATGTAAACTAAGACAACATAGGAATCAGATATAAAACAGTAGTCAACTGAATAATGAAAATGGTCTATGATGGTTTATAAAATGCATTCATGTCACGGTGATGCATGTCTGAATGTAGTAAAAAAACATCATCCTTTACATATAAGTAAAAAAATACAGAATAGACTCAAAATCACAAAGTTCTATCTCCACAAGCATCATGAACTCTTTCTCAGTCCTTTTCTCCTAAATCCGTGGTACAAGTGACATCCAAAACCAAAATTCAAAAATCCTAAAAATAAGAATGTCTACTCAGGTACCTCAGGGAAATAGCAGCCCAAATATGGTGTGATATATACATCTAAGTAGGCTTTGACCCCTAGTTTCGAATCCCAATATAGAAAATTCAACATTAAAAAAGTGTGCAGATATAAAAATGCAATAAAAGAATTGAATAAATAACAAACAACCCATCTTGGATCCAAAGGGACACCTGACGCTGATTCATGATTTATCTTGTATCCAGAATAAGAGTTTGCACATGTATCATACCATCATATTTATCATGCATAAATACCTGTTAAAACCTTTCAAATTATTCATTATTTAGTAATTTATTATTTTCATGGATTCCATCTTTACCAGTACCTCAATACTAACTTCATAGCATGCTAGATCCCAAAGTTTTTTCTAGGTAATCTCATAACATAGTACTTGATATGACTCATACCATAGCTTGAACTATTCACATTGAGTTCATCTCTTAGTGTTCATCATTTATTATTCATTTAATCATATTCAACTCCTAATCCATTAATATCAATTTTATGATTTAGAACGCCAAATCCAACACCCTAATTCTCAATGTGGATACATATATATTGTGTAGAACACCATGTATAATCCCATTTTCCACTCGGTGTAGATCTTCATGTCTCACACCCCACATTCTCAATCAGTGTAGATTGCAATGCCTCACATCTCTTTCTCATTCAGTGAAGATTGGCATGTCAACCCCCACACATTGCAAGCTCTTGAATAAACAATTAGGTTTTAATTCCAGGTCTAATGCCCCAACATCACAATCAGTATAGACCTCCATGTCCATCACCCACATTCTCAATCAACCTAGAACACCATTTCTAACACCCAACCTATCACTGGGATTAAATAATTCCTAAATTAATTAAATAATGCTGAATACATAAGTCATCATGAATTATCCATACATATTCCCTTACTAATCCAATTATTAGTTAAATTCTAAAAAATAAATTGGATAACCCCACAATTTACTATGTCCACAATTCCATTAAATAATTCCTCAATTAAATAATCTATTAACCTAAATCTCATTCCATCATTAACTCTGAACAATTAATTATCTAATACAAATATCAACTTGTCATGATTAATCACACAATTAATAATCTTAATCAATATCAAGGAACACAATTAATCCACCATTAATTATATCAAAATAGCCAATTACACATCCCATAATTAATCTCCAAATTAAATTTCTATACTACATCTCATGCGCATGATTAATCCATATTTAATTATCTCATTATAAATATCAACATTCCATAAATAATTTACACAGTTTATTATTAAAATCATTATTGAAAATTTACATAATTAATCAACCATTAATTATCTTAATTTAGCCAAAATACATATCACAATTAATCCAACAATTACTTATCTCAATTAGACAATTAAATATATTATAAATAATCCTCCAATTAATTATCTATATTTCATTCTCAATTCCCACAATTAATTCACAAATTAATTATCTCAACTTATGCTGCCCAATACTATTAATTAATACCTTGATTATTTATCTCTTTTTCAATATCAAGGCACATAATTGATATATAAATTAATTATCTTGACTTATCCAATTAATATCACATAATTAATTTCCTGATTACATATCTCGACTTATCTAGCACAATACTCATAATTACCATGTATCCCAATTGTTTCAACATAACTAGACCGAGTTAGAAAATAAAATAATAGAAATATAAACAATCATATTAATCTAAACATTATGTTTTTAGCATAATGGTAGTGCACCTCTATTTGAGGGGTTTTTATTACAAGAACATTTTTTTTAATCTAAAAATTATTTTATACTAATAAAAAATTCATTCAGCATTTAGAAGTCAAATTCTATATCAAAAGTAATTAAAAACTACTATCATTATTAATTATGAATGTTTTAGGACCCTACTACAGAGAATTGGTCAAGGAAATGCTTTCTAACTCATATTGGAACCTGCTTGCGCATACATACTTCCACATTAATGCATGCACATACTTGGAATTTATCATAACAACTAACAACAACAACTAACACCCAAAATTAGTTTAGTGAGGACCAATTCACACCAAAATATTTATCTACAACTCAACCATGCCAATAGGACCCAGAATAAGAAGTGTGAAACAAATTAAAAGTTAGCTAACAGTAACCAAATTGATGGAGGCTAAACAAATCGATCCAAATTGCCACGCCTTTAGTGGAGGTCATTGGAATATTGACCAATTTTTCCTGAGACATCATATGCACCACCTTGGATCAGAAGAAACAATAATTCCAGATTAATCTAGAATCTAGGGATTCGGCCCAACAAAGGCCAAGCAAAGGAGAACCAACATGGCTAATGCGAAGAACAAATACTATTGTGAAGTAATTGCCTCTACGATACAGACAACATCCCTGATGGATCCACTGTGATCTGGCACACATTGAGGGAGATGGAAGAGAAAGGTGGTGCACCACCCTTGGGAGATGCACCATGGGTGTGTCACATCTCATATAGAAGGAGGGAGAGATGTGCCTCCATCTTCTATTCTCTATAAAATAATTATTTAAAAACCCTAAAATAAATACAATAGTTAATATAATATTAATAATAATACAAAAAATCATATTAGTTTTATTACACATTAATATTACACATCTTTAATAATCCCAAACTCTTCAATTTCACATCATTTAATTAAATTATCCTCCAATTAATTGAATTAAATAAATCATCCAATTCATTATTACTTTTCTTATAATATCAATTTAATTAAATTAAACACATGTTTTGCAAAAATTAATTAAATTCATCATATACATGAATTAAATTAGATAAAAACCCCAATATCATGATATTTGATTAAATCCCTCTAAGCCTGGAATTTTTTTAAATAATTTAACGTGGAACCCAAAGTTTGGTAAGCCACATGGTTTGACTCACACGGTCTGACATACCATCCACATACCATTTATTTTATACTGGATACCCTAGGTATCCCACACAACTGACCCACATGGTTTGACTAACTATTAACAACCTGTGAAAACACCTCTTCCGCATTGGGAGAAAGTCACACAGTTTTACCCGCATGGTTTGACGGACTGTGCTCAGCCCATGTGATATCCACTGCCTGGTCTGGTGCTCCCAAAACCCATTGAGGCACATGGAAAACTCCTCGAGCCTTTACCCAATCTCATTATCAACACTTTTAAACTGTCTAAACTCACGAATCATCAACCAAATATTGTTTTTAAAACCAAACAACCCAGTAAATGAAAAATTCCAAAAGTATTCATATTTTAGCCTAGTTTAGAAACCCGAGACTATAAAATTGACCCACCTTAAGAACATATCTTCCTCTAGAAGCCATTGGGAAGTACAAAAACGTAATCCAATCAACCATCATCATAAAGTCTCATTTGAGATGTCATGTTTCATTTATAAACTCCAAATGAACCTAAAACCAAATCACTAGCCCAATGAATTAAACCTTTTTAAACCCGAGATGAGGATCCGAATCTAACCCAAAATATCAAAACACCATATAATTGAGCCCACATGACTAGATAAATTACCTCATTATCATATCATAAACCACATACTCGTTGGTGCATTCCAAAAATGGTCTTATCATTTAATTTTTATACTCCAAAAACATGGCTCTTTCCTTGAAATTCATTTCCATCCCATAAAACCCACACTCTCCCTTATCCAGAGATGTTACATTAAAAGGATCCCCTCACCAATCGCATGAAATCCAGGGTCCTCACTCGAAATATGATGACCTCTCTATGTCAATCCATCACAAGGATATTTTAAAAATTGTAATGCAATATCATGAATGAGTGTATAATTCAAAGAACCATGCATCCCGCGTATAAGCTCAATAAGATCCACTCATCTAGCCCACTACTTTTAAAATTTTAGCATGGTGTATGACCTACAATATTTCAGTGCCTCTAGAATGAGGTCAATATAGGGTACATGCTTGTCTCATTTATAATGATGCACTAAGAGTAATCCAAGGTCAGCAAAAATTCTTTAAAGACCCGTAAAATTCAAGGGAAATTTATTCTAAATTTTCTCTAGGATTTTACAAGAACACAATTTCTGATGGTACTTGATTCCGAGGCCCGGTGTGCCCGGAATTTCTATCCTAAGTTTAGCTTGGGTACGTTCAGTGAATGAACAAGTGGGAATTTCTAACTTTTGAAGTGGTGCTCGGAATCGAATTCTGAGGGCACCGATAGAATCGTAGTGCTGATAATTGCTTAAGAAGATCTTTTTCTGGAGTTGAGTTTTCATTGGAGGTGTTGTTAAAAATTTGTGGAAGATAAAATAAACATTTAGTTACAATTTTTATTTCTTTTATGTGGTTTATCCATTGAGTGGAAGTTTGGGTAAACACCCAACTTCCCATTAGAGGATTAAAGGTGAGGTGGGGCCCACACAAACCCCACCCCTTTCATCTTCCCTAAAATCCCTTAAAACTCTCCTCTAATTAATTGGTAACTCTTTTTAACATGTTTAACCCCCCATTTAATGTGAGAGAACGCACCTTCCCCTCTCTCTTCTTTAAATCATGCCAACTCAGTTATTTAATTATGTGAGTTAAGTGTTTGATTTTTAAAAATTTAAAATGCTTGGCTTGGTGAAATAAAATAAGATATGTCTTATTTTATTTGAGAGAGTTGATTGTTGTGTAAGGAGGTTTTAAGAGTAATCTCTATGCTTTGAAGAACTTCTTCCTTCTTGAAGAACGTGAACAATGCAAATCACCGATGAAGAACGCCGACACCAAAGAGCGGCGACGTATCCCTTTCTTCCTTCTCTGCGACAAAAGGGGATACATCACATCTTTGAGTACACTTGGGCAACATCGGGCCTTCCATGACCTTCGATGAAAAACCCTTCCCGGTCTCCATCATTGGAGGAGACACAACCGTGGGGAACAACGCCATTGATGACGACCCACCCTCCGACGTCAACAGAATTGGCACTGATCTTCCACGACGTCTGATCATCGCGACGCTTGACTCTTCCGTGGCTCGATGACGTGTGACATGTTTTCAAGGTATGGGGTTTATTTAATTTTTTCATGATTACTACCTTGATGGTCTTCGATATTAATGGCCAACTGTTATCAAAATAATAGAGGAGGTCGGACCGCAAAAACATGGCCAAACCTCTTCCCCTTTTTAATTTGGTTGTTTCCTACGTGGCTTGAAATGGAAGCGACGCGGTGCCGTCACACCATGCGGGAATTTAGAGAATCACGAAGAAGAAGCGAGGCATCGTTACGCCGCGTATTTGGGACTGAATGAATCCACAGTTGGAGTCGGGTCGCGGCAAAGGGGCACGGCGCCATCGCGTCACGCCGGAAAACCACGAAGATGGCACAATTTTTTAATTGACGTGCGGATTGACGGACGACAACAAATGGGGACGCAAGGTATTTTGAAGGTTCCAAAATAAAGTTTGAGATCCAATATGAACGCCGGCATAGACGGTTTTGAAAACGGACCACCGGAGCAACTCTGGTGGCCCGCAAAAAACCAGGACGCGCGGGTCGCTTGCGCGGCACCGCCGTCGACCCGGGGCGGCGGCCAAAGCCTTCCGGCTGCCAGGAGGCGGCGACACCCGAGCGTGCCGCCGAATGGAACAATGTCCATAGCTTTCCGCGGTGGTGTGGCACGGGGGATCCCGCGGCCGCCGGATCCAGGAGGATAGGCGGCGGAGCAAACCACCGCCGGCTTCAATCAATGGCGAGGGGACCGCCCCCCCCCCCACTCCGCGGCTTCCGCTCGGCCACGCCGGCCGAGCCGCGGCCAGATGGTCAGGCCGGACCGAGCCGGCTGGGCCGGGCTGCGCCCGGATGGGCCGGACCCGGACCCGGGGCAGGTCGACCCGGTTCGGGCCGGCCCGGGGTGGTTGGGCCGGGCCGGGCTGGGCCCAGACCCCCCATTTCGGATTGTTTCCGTTCATATGCCCATAACATGGGCTACGGTCCTCATATCGACGCACAATCAGTTGTGATGCGATCCTTGGATCGAGTCGGTCGATTCGGTATATTACACTTAATGTTTTTGAGGAATTTGGGTACGACCGGGTTGGTTCGTTCACGAAACCAACAGGGCCCTCGGAGCGGAAACAGATATATCTTGAGCACCGGACATCCGATTGACGTGCCGTAAACTTTGCTGGATTAATTTTGATGAAACGGAACTTTTGGCTTACTTTTCCCAAGGATTGGACGCTGTTGAAGTATGGATGGGTTGGATTGTACCTGAAATCCAACTGGGCCCCTAGAACGGAAAAGCTGATATCTTTCGGACCGGATGTCCGTTTGACGAACCGTCGGCAGCGTTGGTGATCACATTGTGAAACGGTCCATATGAGTATATCCTATGTGAGTTCGGGGTACAGTTGAGATACATCCGGATTGGTTTGCACATGAAACCAACCGGGCCCCTCGGACGAAAAGGCCAATAACTCACAGACCGGGCATCCGATTGACGCGACGTCTGTTGTGTTGAGACCCTTATGACGAGGCGGTACTTTGAGAAACATTTTAGTGGGACTTTGTGATACTTTGAGTCCTGAACAGTAGCTCGTGGAGCAGAACCTCCCGAGGATGAGCATACGGAGTACGGAGACCATATAGCTGGCTGAAACCTGACGACTGCTTGACCGACTCGACATGGAGTGAGTCGACTAGCCTAGTGGATGGAGCACCCGGTATTTGGCGGTAGACCCACGAAGGATGGAGCGCCTGGTAGTTGGCAGCAGACCCGTGGTACTCGACCGGAGGAGTACCTCTGTAGCCTATTAAGGGGAGAGCCTGGTATTTGGCGGCAGACCCACAGCGGACGGAGCGCCCGGTATTTGGCAGCAGACCCGTAGTACTCGATAGGAGGAGTACCTCAGTAGTCCAAGGTTAGTGGAGTGTGCTTGGTTACAGCGGCAGGCCCACTGTACTCGACAGAGGAGGAGTTCTCCAGCAGTCGTGGTTTCGACTTCATGATTAAATCCTGGTTTGAGCTGAGTCTATGACCTTGTGTTTACCTCATCATTGAGATGGGCCACATGATAACTTAGGTATATGTATGGGCATATAACTGGGTAGTGGTTATCCGTTGATTTCATAATCTTGTGTTTCCTCGTGATTGAGATGGGTTACTTGATAACTTAGGTATATGTGTGGGCATATACCTAAGTAGAGGTTATCTGTTGAAATCATCATTGTGGTTATCCTTGTTGGATTTTGTGAGACCTTGAGGGTCTCGGGGTCCCTACTAAGTATCATTATACTCACCCTTGCACGGGATATGCCCGTACCTCGTTGTGTTGGTTGCAGACGACGGGCAGTGATGACGGAGGACAAGTGTTCGAGGACTGGATGGTACCCGAAGGTGGACTACACGACGAGTCAGTATCCAGAGATGGACTTCATGGCGAGACAACACTTGGAGGAGGTTGACAGGCGAGAGCGATGTGGAGGCTATCTGTACCTACCCTTCAGGTAGGATCGGTGGTGGACGATCTAGGAGCTGCGCTATCTGTACCTACCCTTCAGGTAGGATCCTTGTTGGATGATCTAGGAGCTGCTTGTCATCTTTCGGCTATTTTATCTTTTTTCCTTGTACTTTACAGTTGGGCTTGTATTTTAGGCCCCCTTTACTTTCAGCACAGCTTGTTTCTATTTTACTTAGTGTTTTACTTCTGCTTGTACTCTGTGGTGTTTTTTTACCTTTATAAAGGCAATGCCTTCCCAGTTATCGGGATTTATGCCTTTGGTGCTAGTCGCCAGCCCCTGGCCTATGGAAGGAGGGCTTGGGGTAGTCACGGCATGGGCCCCGAGGATGGGTCGTGACAAATTGGTATCAGAGAAGTCATTTCTACCGCAGAACATATAACACTGATATTTTATTTCTGTGAAGA
The DNA here is from genome assembly GCA_963277665.1 of Viscum album. Taxonomy (NCBI): domain Eukaryota; kingdom Viridiplantae; phylum Streptophyta; class Magnoliopsida; order Santalales; family Viscaceae; genus Viscum; species Viscum album. The sequence goes on along the minus strand of OY728161.1, from coordinate 810,729,369 downwards.
AATATTATTAAGGGTACCGAGTGTGGTCTTCAGTTCAGGGAGTCCAGTGTTTGTACGGGCGGCCGATGTATCCATACACCAGGACCCTAACAACTGATTTCCAACTTTGTGAATGAAAACACTGATTGCGTGTGTGTTTCCAGATGTTTTATTTAAATATCAGCTCAAACCAGGTCAACTCACTAGGAATAAATCATTTGACTATGTCATGTTGTTTCTTTCAGGATGCCTCCCCACGGACGACCAGCAAGAGCCCCAAGTGTTGTCCGTACTGACAGCCCGCTGAGCGATGTGGCCTCAGTACAGGGCTCTATTCCAGTTGAGGCACCATCGGAGGCACCAGTGGTACTACTACCCGTTGGGCCACCGATAACACCAGCCCCAACAACAGAGGGTGCACGTCGCTTGAGTTCACTGCACGAGTACTAGCACCAGAGGCCACCCAGGTTCAGGGGAGAGACGGACCCGCAGGCGGCGGAGGATTAGCTGGAGGCTGTGGTGAGAGTCTTCAGGATAGTGGGGACGCCCGCAGACTTCATGGCGATCCTTGCTATCAGCCAACTTCAGGCAGCAGCATGGAGATGGTGGAGTCTGATGCTCCAGATGCATGACGAGGTGACACTTATTTGGGCATATTTTGAGAGCCTGTTCTGGGAAGATATTGTACTAGCCACCCTTCTAGCAATGCGTATACAAGAGCTAATTCAGCTGCAGCAGGGCAGCATGACAGTGGCGCAGTATTCAGCAAGGTTCACAGAGCTCTCGTGCTACTCCACAAATATGGTACGAGACCCATTCTTCAGGGCCCGAACCATTGAGTCGGGGCTCAGGTGTGAGATTAGAGCTACTTTTGTTTCTCACAGCATTCTGACGCAGACAGTGGTGCTGGAGAGAGTCCTCTTAGTGGAGAGTTTACTTGTTGAGCAGTCTCCAGCAGCAGGACCCACCACTAGCCCGCTTGCGGCAGAGTCTTCTACAGCATGCGGTAGACAGATGACACAGAGGTCCAAGAGGACCAGACCTACCGGTGGCCGACTGAACGACTCAGGTTCAGTTGTGCGGGGGAACCTGGTGGAGACAGAGCCAGTCGTGCTGAGAGTGGACAGTGTTACTCCTGTGACGGGATTGGTCACATGGCATGTGACTGTCCGAACCGCCATGCAGATGAACAAAAATTAAATGAAGAACCTCCCACGTAGAGGCAGAGGTTCGATCAGGGCGGACCGCAGGGAGAAGGCGGCCATGCCAGAGGATTTGGTCTTGTAGCTGGAGGTGGACGACGCTTAGGGTTGTTGCAACCACCACCACCTGGAGGTCCACTCCGACCGTAGGGGACAAGAGGACATGTGAGAGCTCAGCTTCAGGCAGTAGAATCTTACGACTACGGAGCTCCGAAGGTGAGTGGACAGGAGCAGAACTAGTATTGTATATCTTGTTCCATGTTGTTGAGGTTACATTTGTGTCTTTGTACCATGATCTGCAATAAAATAAAAACACTTACCTATGTGACATTTTTTCCTTCCTTTTTGTGTACGAAGAGGTTCTGGTTTAAACTGTTGACTTGATCCTCACATTCTAGATTCCTACTAGAGGAGACCCAGTTAAATCACGCTAATGCGGACAGTGTGACTCGACCCTTAGAGGCGAGATTGATGGTTTGATCTCTTGGTAGTAACGTCGAGGCCTTACGATGCCGTCCATGGCATGAATACATCATTCATGTCCGGATTGACTGTATTAGGCACAGAACGAGGTTCATCCAGGGGATGAGACCAGATTTCTCTTATCGGAAAAGAAAAAATCATAGCTTCTCTTGTGGGACCAGAGATGGTCCAGGCCACGACAGAGTAGGTCCAGGTCATCCAAGAGCGGATGAGGACAGCTCAGGGCCGACAGAAGCCTTATGATGATAGGAATTGGAGAACTCTAGAGTTTGAGGATGATGATCACTTCCTTATATGGGTCTCACCTCGATTAGGATTACGGAGATGTGGACAAGGTGGCAGGTTATCTATGTGTTTCAACGGACCGTTCTAGGTCCTCAGCTGAGTAGGCGAGGTGGTTTCCCGCTTGACCCATCCACCTCAGTTGCACCAGGTGCATGAAGTTTTCCAAGTATCTCAACTGAGGAGATACGTGCTCGAACCTTCGCATATCATCAACCATGAAGAGCAGGACGATGGTGATGGGGTTACATTCACGGAGGTTCCAGTGGGGATCGAGGATCGACAGGAGTGGATCCTATAAGGACGGTCGATTCCTCGGGTGCGATTTCTTTGGCAGTACGGGAGCCTCCAGGTAAGAAAATGGGAGCGGAAGGCTCAAATGCATTCCCAATACCGCTTTTGTGACCCTAGTTTGTGTTGAAGCTTTACGGGGACGTAAAGCCCTGAAGTGGGAGTGATTTAAAGACCTGTAAAATTCAAAGGAAATTTTTTCTAAATTTTTTCTGGGATTTTATAAGAACGCAGTTTCTGATGGTACTTGATTCCGAGGCCCGGTGTGCCCGGAATTTCTATTCAAAGATTAGCTCGGGTACGTTCAGTGAACGAACGAGCGGGAATTTCTATCTTTTGAACCGGTGCTCAGAATCGAATTCTGAGGGCACCGATGGAATCGTAGCGCCGATAATTGCTTAAGAAGATCTTATTTCGGAGTTTCATTTTCATGGGAGTTGTTGTTAAAAATTTGATAAAGATAAAATAAAAATTGAGTTACAATTTTTTTTCTTTTAAGTGGTTTATCCATTGAGTGGAAGTTGGGGTAAACACCCAACTTCCCATTTGAGGATTAAAAGTGAGGTGGGGCCCACACGAACCCCACCCCTTTCATCTTCCCTAAACACCCTTAAACCTCTCCTCTCATTAATTGGAAACTCTTCTTAACATGTTTAACCCCCCCCCCCCTTTAATGTGAGAGCACTCACCTTCCCCTCTCTCTTCTTTAAATCATGCCAACTGAGTTATTTAATTATGTGAGTTAAGTGTTTGATTTTTAAAAATTCATAATGCATGGCTTGATGAAATAAAATAAGATAAGTCTTATTTTATTTGAGATAGTTGATTGTTGTGTAAGGAGGTTTGAAGAGGAATCTCTATGCTTTGAAGAACTTATTCCTTCTTGAAGAACGCGAAGAACACAACTCACCGATGAATAACGCCGACACTAAAGAGCAACGACGTATCCCTTTCTTGCTTCTCTGCGACAAGAGGGGATACATCACATCTTTGAGTACACTTGGGCGACGTCGGGCCTTCCAAGAACTTCAACGAAGAATGCTTCCCAGTCTCCATCAAGGGAGGAGACACCACCACGGGGAACATCGCCATTGACGATGACTCACCCTCCGACGTCAATGGAATTGGCACCGATCTTCCACGACGTCTGATCATCGCGACGCTTGCCTCTTCCGCGGCTCGATGACATGTGACGTCTTTGCAAGGTAGGGGGTTTATTTAATTTGTTCGTGATTACTACCTTGATGTTCTTCGATATTAATGGCCAACTGTTATCAAAATAATGGAGGATGTCAAACTGCAAAAACACGGTCGAACCTCCTCCCCTTTTTATTTTGGTTGTTTCCTACGTGGCTTGAAATGGAAGCGACGCGGTGTCGTCGCACCGTGTGGGAATTTAGAGAATCATGACAAAGAAGCGCGGCGTCGTAGCTCCACGTCTTTGGGGCCGAACGAATCCGTGGTCGGAGTCGGGCCGCGGCAAAGGGTCGCGGCGCCATTGCGTCGTGCCGGAAAACCACGAAGAGGGCACGATTTGTTTATTGACGTGCAGATTGACGGGCGATGACAAACGGAGCTGAAAGGTATTTTTGAAGGTTCCGCAGTAAAGTTTGAGACCCGAGATGAACGCCGGTATAGACGGTTTTAAAAACGGACCACCGGAGAAACTATGGTGGCCCGCGGAAAACCAAGAGGCGCGGGTCGCCGGCGCGGCGCCGCCGGAGACCGGGGGCTGCGGCCGGAGCCTTCCGGCCGCCAGGAGGCGGCGGCGCCCGAGTGCGCCGCCGGATGGAACAACAATCGCGGCTTGCCGCGGAAGTGCGACACAGGGGATCCCGCAGCCGCGCAGGATCCCGGAGGATTTGCGGCTGCGCAAACCGCTGCCGGCTTCAATCAATGGCAAGGGGGCCGCGCACCCCCCCGCTCTGCGGCTTCCGTTCGGCCACGCTGGCCGAGCCGTAGCTCGCCGGGTGGGCCGGACCGAGCCGTCCGGGCCGGGCCGCACTAGCCGGGCCAGGCCGTGCCCGGATCGGCCGGACCCGGCCCCGGGTCGGGTCAACCCGGTTCGGGCCGGGCCGGGCCCAGACCCCCCATTTCAGATTGTTTCCGTTCGAACGCCCATAACATGGGCTACAGACCTCCGATCGATGCACCGTCAGTTGAGATGTGATATTTGGATCGATACGGTCGTTTAGGTATATCACACTCAAGGTTTCAGAGGACTTTGGGTTTGACTTGGTTGGTTCGTTCACGAAACCAACCGGGCCCTCGGAGCAGAAACAGATATATCTTGAGCACCGGACGTCCAATTGATATGCCGTCAACTTTTTTGGATTCCTCTTAATGAGACGGAACAGTTGGCTTACTTCACCCAAGGATTGGACACTGTTGAAGTATGGCCAGGTTGGATTGTACCTGAAATCCAACCGGGCCCCTAGAACGGAAAAGATGATATCTTTCGGACCGGACGTCCGTTTGACGAACCGTCGGCGGCATTGGTGATCACATTATTAAACGGTCCCTATGAGTATATCCTATGGGAGTCCAGGGTACAGATGAGATACGACCGGTTTTGTTCGCAGATGAATCCAACCGGGCCCCTAGGACAAAAAGGATAATAACTCACAGACCGGGCGTCTGATTGACACGCCGTCTGTTGTGTTGAGACACTTATGACGAGGCGGTACTTTGAGATATATTTTCGTCTGACTTTGTGATACTTGGAGTCTTGACCAGTAGCTCGTGGAGCGCAACCTCCCGGGGATGAGCATACGGAGTACGGAGACCGTGTAACCGGCTGAAACCTGACGACTACCTCACCGACTCGACATGGAGTGAGTCGACTAACCCAGTGGACGGAGCGCCTGGTATTTGGTGGCAGAACCACGGCGGATGGAGCGCCTGTGTAACAGCCCAAGATTTTATAAAAAAATATTCTTTTTAATTTTATTAATGTCTTGTGTTGTACGCTACACCAAAAAGAGCTTGCACAACACACATCCTTGTCTTGCCTTGCATTACACGCAATCGCGACCTTCCTCGATAGCGTGTGTAATACGCAATACCGAGTTTCACTAAACAACGATGTGCTATTAAAATATTATTAAAACTAGCCGTTATGAATAGTAATAACAACTTTTTAAAATTCTGTAAATCTTTTTTTTGAAAATGAACTTCATTCTTGGATTCAGAGTATCGAATTTAGCCTAAGGCGAAATTTTGGTACTTTTCGGATAACTTTCATATTCTGATGAATAGTGAAAATTACTAAATTATAATTAAAAACAACTTTTTTAATCGAAATAATTAATAGTGATAAATTATTAATTTGAGTGGTTTTAAATTATATTTAGAATATATTTTTACAATTTAATACAATGTTGGTCATTGGTTGTAATTTCACATTTAAACCAGACATAATCAAGTGTCAATCTTTTGATATATATTGTTTCCTAAAAACACGCTATTTATTTTAACAACGGGATTTAATTATAAAATTAATTAATGCAACTTCTATGTTATGAATTTGGTAAAATAGATTTCATTTTTGAATTCGGAATATGAAATATAGCTTAGGATGAATTTTTGGCATTGTTCTGAAAAACATCAATTTTTGAGGAATAGTGAAACTACTAAGTGGTAGTTAAAAAAACAGAATTTTTCATAAAAATTAATTTTGCCGCTTCTGTGAATGGAATTTCGAAAATCCGAGAGACACGGTTAATATCAAGGACTAAAATGTGGTTCAATGAGATGAAAATAATTTTTTGGTGAATAGTAACTTTTTACTTTTTTTACCGCGGTTAATAGTAAATAGGGTAACTAAGGGTAAATATGATATTAATATTACCCTAACACATGTCCTAATTCTATTGGACAAGGGTAATTCGACCAAAAACAAACTTAGGAATAAAATATGACCATTTAGGCTCACTTGGATTAGATTAGGACATTTATTATTAATTTATTTAAAGAAAGGTTAAAATAGTTAAAATCAATGTTTAATAAGTAAATAATTTTTAATATGGGGTTATACATAAGATAAATTCGATTGTAAATATTCATTAGAAAGCTAAAAATATTTCCTACATGATGGTATTTTATTTGTAATTTTTAGACATCAAATAATTTAATTTATTTATGACACAACGATGATGCAGTAATTATCTTATTAATGAAATATTGACATAATTGATGTTATAAACACCAAAATAAATTAATTTGAGATTTTTTATGAATTCCACTAATTTTATAGGTTACTATGATATATTAATGTTGATTTAATCAACTTGGTTCGAACATTTAATTCTGTTATGACATTCACAAAAATCATATATCAAATAGTGTCAAAATTGACACAAAATAGTTTTTAAATAAAATATTATATGATTAATTGTTATTGTATTCCTAAAAATATAAGGTTCGGCCAAATGACTTAGATAAGGATATATATATTAATAATAAACAATTTGGGGTTCGTTTGGCATGTTATAGTAAGTGTATTAACCATATAGTGAAAGAAAACAAAAAGACATGGTAAAAGTTAAATTATTTAACTTAGAGTTAAATCTAATTGATAAGGTTAAAATAATATCCTAAACTTGTCTAAATTCTATTGGTTGATAGGATTTAGACCCATCCCCACTTTAGCTTAGAAATAAGACCCTTTGGAACCATTATAACCGATTTTAACTTTAATATAAAATAATATTTTGAGATATTCCTAAGGTTCCCCTCTCCTCCCGTATAAAAGGACACCTCCTCCCCCTCCTCCTCACACCACTTTGAGCACTCAAGCTCGGCCAACCCCTGCCAAAATACCTTATCCACTACCCTATCAACATCCTAGAGGTTCTGGTCTTCCTCAAAGACCAATTCTAGTGCCCTAAGAGGAGGTCTCAAAGAGGCACTTCAAAGAAGAGGTAATTACCGTTACCAATTCTTTCATCTTTATTTCTTCTTCCACTTCTTCTTCTTAGGTTGTTTCATTATGAAGTAATAACATCAGTATCACTCATATACTGATATGTTATTATAAGTATGAAACAACCCTATTTCACCATCTATCCATCCTACGGAAAAAGAAATCACCGCGCGTGCGTACGTACGGAATACCGTCTCCACGCCGTGGTGTAATCTATTTTCCACCACCACCTTACATGGATGGGTGTAATGGTGTAAAGAATAACTATACATAGTTATTACAACATCATATTGATTCTGATATATTGTATAATCCACTCCAATTCAATTCAACATTTATAGAAATGATATCATCGCTCGTGCGTACGTACGGACTACCGTCTCCACGACGCGATGAGATTCATTCTCCATGTTAACCGTTTAAGAATGATTATAATGTATATATAAGAAATAATAATGAAATATATGACATTATAAAGCTACTGGATTTATGTATATATATACATGTGTATGTCATCTACTTACTTCCATTTCAAGACAATAAGGAAAGAAAAACAGCATTCATGCGTACGTACGGACTACCGTCTCCATGAACGGTGTTTTTCATTTTATTTATCTATCTATTATATATATATATATACTGAATATATATGATATATAAATAATATTTTATATTCTGGAAGTAAGTAAATCATGATATAAGTAATAATGATGTCAAGAACAACAAGTCAAAACACCTACGATAAATGAAACGATTTTACCCAAAACGCTTCTTTAACATGGAATTTTTAAAAGAACGGGTAATATAATGTCATAAGTGAACCATATATGATATCATAACAATGAATATGATTATGTAATAAGTCAATGACATTATTTAAATCATTATACAGGAGGTTCGGACACATACGAAGCAAATTGGACCTAAGGTAAGGGAAAATATCACAATCTCATTTTTATCCGAGATTGTTTATTCGTAAGTATTTACTGGGGTGTATTTTATCATCCACATCCATGTTTCATAAATATGTAATATTATTTCAATCCAACTACAATTGTTTAAATCCAATTTTACCCTTCGGTGAGTTTTTAGTAAAATAAATGAAAGGAATCTTTTGTCGTTTTCCGTACGAGCTACTTTTTGACTTTTCCGACAAAAGTACGAAGAATGTTTTTTTAACTTATACGGCATGAATGGATTTCTAAAACATTATTTCCAATAATATTCCTTTACAAGTTTTCAAATTTATTTTTAATCAACTTCTTTTATTTTAAAGTCGTATGACATGTTATGAAAGGAAAAATGTTTTTTTTTGAAGAAGAAAGGATATTTTCCTCAAGAATGGAGTTCAAGTGTTTTATCAAAATTATTTTTCATCTAAGATAATAAAGGGTTCTGTTTCTATCCATATTTTTACATTGATTTGACTATGTTGTGATGGAATTATGTTTATGAATTCCTTTATTTTATATGAATGGTTTTATGATGTCGTGTTGTTTAAGAATCCCATTTTTATTACATGGGTTATGCAATGATGTATGATTTATGATTTTGTGGCACACATAAGAAAGGATTCATTATGAGATGGGTGGGACCTATATCTCCCTCCAATGCATTGGGTAAAGATTTTATATCTCATGAGATAGACATGGCTGGAATGGTAGGTTATACCGGTTCAGTGAAACAGGACTGAAACGAGGGTTACTCGATTCAGAAAGGGACTTTGTCCACTAAGATAGTCTTGGCAATGAGTCATGACTAACAAGAAATGATTTTCCATGATTATGTGTGCATGCCACAAAGTTTCAAGTTTCATGTTATGATTATGGTGATCTCATTTTCACTTCTATGATTTGTTCCATGTTAAGATATTATGATCTCTTTTGCAGGTTATGATTTTCAAAAAGATATGATATGATTTTTATTTCTTTTGTATACCCATACTGAGAATTTGAGCTCACCCTTTTATGTTTTCATTTCCCCAGGATATAAAGAAAGGTTTTAGGTAAAAAAAGGAAGATCTTTATGGGAGATTTTGAAGATCTTTCACCACGATTAGAAGATTATATTCCGAGTTTCCAAAGACACTAAACTATTACGATCCTTGTGTGTGTGTTTTTGTTATGTACTAAGTATTCCGCAAAAGTAATGTAATGTCCATGTACGTCATGTTTCGGGTCTCTATAGTTGGTATCAGAGGCAAAGGAGGTAGGAATGTATCCAATCCTTGGGAACTCTCACATGTGAGCGTTGGACGAAGCATGGCTCTCCGCCCAAGGGCTTCATGTGGAAATGGATGCCACTGGGGATGGTGGTGTGTCCCGCCTAGGGGGTGTAGCCGCCCATGGAGTGCCCTGATAGGTATCAATTATAGTCCACTGGAAGTAATTCCAGACCCTTATAGTTGGTATCAGAGGAAAGGTTTAGTCAACCTTTGAAAACTAGGATGCGAAAACGTTAGTGAGATCCCTAGAGATATTTCTATGGTATGTCTAGGGATGTCCTTAAGGATAAGTATACGTATAGGATATAGTCCTAGAACTACGGTAACGATCTTAGAATTTATCCTAAGATGTTTGATATTGAGGGTGCTTCCCCTTTACTATGTTGTCTTCCCTAGCATGATTTCGCCTCTCACAAAATTCTTTTTGTGTTTTAGTTAATGGAGGGAACCAGAAGGAATTCGGTTAACATTAAATCCAATGGACAAATTGGTGACTATGAGCAACAAAATTGTGTAATGCCTAGAGATAAAGATATTGTGATTATGCCGAATCAGTCATCGCGATATATGATTAACAAGGTGAAATTTAGTGGAATGACTAATTCATCAAAGAAGAGGAAGATAAACTATTATGCATGTTCGCATGTTGAGGAGCATAAAGAAAGGAAGATTGAGATTTCTAAAGAAGGGAAGAAGAACCTTGAGGAATACCTCAAATGGAGGGACCGATGTTATCTGTGTGGAGAAAAGGGTCATAGAGTGACAGACTGTTATGGAGTTCAATGTCTTATTTGTGGAGAACATGGGCATTACCCAACTCAATGCCCTGACCTAAAAAGTTACTTCTAAATCAAGAAAGGACTTATTCCAGGACAATCATTGAAGTGGATGGACTGAAGTGTTTATGTATTGGTATTCAAGAATAATGTTGTTGAGGTACTTTTATGGTGTATTGAAATATTTAAGTATTGGTCTATTGTGGTTTTCAATAATTTTAAGGTACCGATAACCATGAAAAGTGATTCAAATATTTTGGAAAGTAGATGATATGTGCATAATGAAAGGATAAGAAGATAATGAGATGTTTGATTGTATTCATGAGCTCATGATTGATATAAGGACTAAGTGATATCATGGTTTGAGTATATAGAATTTTGAGGATTTTGGTATGTGGAAAGTGTTAACTTTTAACTGCATTCAAGTTTTCACTAAGGTTCAATGGGTATTCAAGAGAATACATGATTAAGGACTTTGAATGTTTGGAATGTGACCAAAAAAACATATCTTATGATATATGGGGATCAACGATGGTATTAAATCTCTGGTAATCGTTTTCACTATGTTATGAGAATGGACTGCAGTATTATGGATAAGCCTAAAGATTAGAATGGATTATGTTGGACGTAAGTTAGTATTGTTTAAGGATAGAATTTTTTTTTCGATATTATTGATGGGATGTTATAGTAATATAGTTTTGGAAAAAGGACAAACTGCAGGACGGGCGACAACCCATCGCTTCGGACAAGGCTGTAGGAATCGAACCCACAACCGAAGTGCGACTGGCCTTTATCGCCTACCACTGGCCTATAGGAAGTCCCTGTTTAGTAGAAAGTAGTTTTATTATATTAAGCAGTATGATATATGAAGTATAAGTCCATTTTAGGAACCATATATGATTAATCTCACTATAGATCGATTTATGCATATAATTTTTGCTAACCTTTTGTTTGAGACAGATGGAATGACCCGTCATTCTATCACATGATCTGCTAACACTTCACGAATAACAAATTCAACTTCATTTATTTAAGAGATGAAGTGGAAATTGTTCAAGGCACGAACAACAGTGAGATTGTACCAAAATAAAGTAAGTATTTATTCTAATTCAAATTCTCAACTTTAGGGGAAATGATCTTGAAAACCAAAAATGTTGTCCTAGTGATCTTATACCTGATGAATCAGATGGTACCTTATATCATCACAAATCTATGGATTTGTAATTACTGGCTTTTCCATAGCCATGTTCTCTACCACTCTCCATCAGAACATGATGGTTAGATTTCTCTTCCATGTCCATATTTTCACCTATGTGGAAACCCAATGATTAGTTTATTTGGGTAACCGTTACGTTTCATACTTTTGTTTTTAAAGATTGGTTTTGATATTCCTTTTTACGATGTGGGTTTCTATTAAAGAAACTTTCGAATAGTAAACCATTTATAACCCCGACGAATTTCGAGGGCGAAATTCATTTTAAGGGGGGTAGAATGTAACAGCCCAAGATTTTATAAAAAAATATTCTTTTTAATTTTATTAATGTCTTGTGTTGTACGCTACACCAAAAAGAGCTTGCACAACACACATCCTTGTCTTGCCTTGCATTACACGCAATCACGACCTTCCTCGATAGCGTGTGTAATACGCAATACCGAGTTTCACTAAACAACGATGTGCTATTAAAATATTATTAAAACTAGCCGTTATGAATAGTAATAACCACTTTTTAAAATTCTGTAAATCTTATTTTTCAAAATGAACTTCATTCTTGGATTCGGAGTATCGAATTTAGCCTAAGGTGAAATTTTGGTACTTTTCGGATAACTTTCATATTCTGATGAATAGTGAAAATTACTAAATTATAATTAAAAACAACTTTTTTAATCGAAATAATTAATAGTGATAAATTATTAATTTGAGTGGTTTTAAATTATATTTAGAATATATTTTTACAATTTAATACAATGTTGGTCATTGGTTGTAATTTCACATTTAAACCAGACATAATCAAGTGTCAATCTTTTGATATATATTGTTTCCTAAAAACACGCTATTTATTTTAACAGCGGGATTTAATTATAAAATTAATTAATGTAACTTCTATGTTATGAATTTGGTAAAATAGATTTCATTTTTTAATTCGGAATATGAAATATAGCTTAGGATGAAATTTTGGCATTGTTCTGAAAAAACATCAATTTTTGAGGAATAGTGAAACTACTAAGTGGTAGTTAAAAAAACTGAATTTTTCATAAAACTTAATTTTGCCGCTTCTGTGAATGGAATTTCGAAAATTCGAGAGACACGGTTAATATCAAGGAATAAAATGTGGTTCAATGAGATGAAAATAATTTTTTGGTGAATAGTAACTTTTTACTTTTTTTTACCGCGGTTAATAGTAAATAGGGTAACTAAGGGTAAATATGATATTAATATTACCCTAACACATGTCCTAATTCTATTGGACAAGGGTAATTCGACCAAAAACAAACTTAGGAATAAAATATGACCATTTAGGCTCACTTGGATTAGATTAGGACATTTATTATTAATTTATTTAAAGAAAGGTTAAAATAGTTAAAATCAATGTTTAATAAGTAAATAATTTTTAATATGGGGTTATACATACGATAAATTCGATTTTAAATATTCATTAGAAAGCGAAAAAGATTTCCTACATGATGGTATTTTATTTTTAATTTTTAGACATCAAATAATTTAATTTATTTATGACACAACGATGATGAAGTAATTATCTTATTAATGAAATATTGACATAATTGATGTTATAAACACCAAAATAAATGTAATTTGAGATTTTTTATGAATTACACTAATTTTATAGGTTACTATGATATATTAATGTTGATTTAATCAACTTGGTTCGAACATTTAATTCTGTTATGACATTCACAAAAATCATATATCAAATAGTGTCAAAATTGACACAAAATAGTTTTTAAATCAAATATTATATTATAAATTGTTATTGTATTCCTAAAAATCTAAGGTTCGGCCAAATGACTTAGTTAAGGATATATATATTAATAATAGACAATTTGGGGTTCGTTTGGCATGTTATAGTAAGTGTATTAACCATATAGTGAAAGAAAACAAAAAGACATGGTAAAAGTTAAATTATTTATCTTAGAGTTAAATCTAATTGATAAGGTTAAAATAATATCCTAAACATGTCTAAATTCTATTGGTTGATATGATTTAGACCCATCCACACTTTAGCTTCGAAATAAGACCCTTTGGAACCATTATAAACCGATTTTGACTTTAATATAAAATAATATTTTGAGATATTCCTAAGGTGCCCCTCTCCTCCTGTATAAAAGGACACCTCCTCCCCCTCCTCCTCACACCACTTTGAGCACTCAAGCTCAGCCAACCCCTGCCAAAATCACTTCTCCACTTCCCTAGAAACATCCTAGAGGTTCTGGTCTTCCTCAAAGACCAATTCTAGTGCCCTAAGAGGAGGTCTCAAAGAGGCACTTCAAAGAAGAGGTAATTACCGTTACCAATTCTTTCATCTTTATTTCTTCTTCCACTTCTTCTTCTTAGGTTGTTTCATTATGAAGTAATAACATAAGTATCACTCATATACTGATATGTTATTATAAGTATGAAAAAACCCTATTTCACCATGTATCCTTCCTACGGAAAAAGAAATCACCGCGCGTGCGTACGTACGGAATACCGTCTCCACGCCGCGGTGTAATCTATTTTCCACCACCACCTTACATGGATGGGTGTAATGGTGTAAAGAATAACTATACATAGTTATTACAACATCATATTGATTCTTATATATTGTATAATCCACTCCAATTCAATTCAACATTTATAGAAATGATATCATCGCTCGTGCGTACGTACGGACTACCGTCTCCACGACGCGATGAGATTCATTCTCCATGTTAACCGTTTAAGAATGATTATAATGTATATATAAGAAATAATAATGAAATATATGACATTATAATGCTAATGGATTTATGTATATATATACATGTGTATGTCATCTACTTACTTCCATTTCAAGACAATAAGGAAAGAAAAACAGCGTTCATGCGTACGTACGGACTACCGTCTCCATGAACGGTGTTTTTCATTTTATTTATCTATCTATTATATATATATATATACTGAATATATATGATATATAAATCATATTTTATATTCTAGAAGTAAGTAAATCATGATATAAGTAATAATGATGTCAAGAACAACAAGTCAAAACACCTACGATAAATGAAACGATTTTACCCAAAACGCTTCTTTAACATGGAATTTACAAAAGAACGGGTAATATAATGTCATAAGTGAACAATATATGATATCATAACAATGAATATGATTCTTTAATAAGTCAATGACATTATTTAAATCATTATACAGGAGGTTCGGACACATACGAAGCAAATTGGACCTAAGGTAAGGGAAATATCACAATCTCATTTTTATCCGAGATTGTTTATTCGTAAGTATTTACTGGGGTGTATTTTATCATCCACATCCATGTTTCATAAATATGTAATATTATTTCAATCCAACTAAAATTTTTTAAATCCAATTTTACCCTTCGGTGAGTTTTTAGTAAAAGAAATGAAAGGAATCTTTTGTCGTTTTCCGTACGAGGTACTTTTTGACTTTTCCGACAAAAGTACGAAGAATGTTTTTTTAACTTATACGGCATGAATGGATTTCTAAAACATTATTTCCAAGAATATTCCTTTACAAGTTTTCAAATTTATTTTTAATCAACTTCTTTTATTTTAAAGTCGTATGACATGTTATGAAAGGAAAAATGTTTTTTTTGAAGAAGAAAGGATATTTTCCTCAAGAATGGAGTTCAAGTGTTTTATCAAAATTATTTTTAATCTAAGATAATAAAGGGTTCTGTTTCTATCCATATTTTTACATTGATTTGACTATGTTGTGATGGAATTATGTTTATGAATTCCTTTATCTTATATGAATGGTTTTATGATGTCGTGTTGTTTAAGAATCCCATTTTTATTACATGGGTTATGCAATGATGTATGATTTATGATTTTGTGGCACACATAAGAAAGGATTCATTATGAGATGGGTGGGACCTATATCTCCCTCCAATGCATTGGGTAAAGATTTTATATCTCATGAGATAGACATGGCTGGAATGGTAGGTTATACCGGTTCAGTGAAACAGGACTGAAACGAGGGTTACTCGATTCAGAAAGGGACTTTGTCCACTAAGATAGTCTTGGCAATGAGTCATGACTAACAAGAAATGATTTTCCATGATTATGTGTGCATGCCACAAAGTTTCAAGTTTCATGTTATGATTATGGTGATCTCATTTTCACTTCTATGATTTGTTCCATGTTAAGATATTATGATCTCTTTTGCAGGTTATGATTTTCAAAAAGATATGATATGATTTTTATTTCTTTTGTATACCCTTACTGAGCATTTGAGCTCACCCTTTTATGTTTTCATTTCCCCAGGATATAAAGAAAGGTTTTAGGTAAAAAAAAGGAAGATCTTTATGGGAGATTTTGAAGATCTTTCACCACGATTAGAAGATTATATTCCGAGTTTCCAAAGACACTAAACTATTACGATCCTTGTGTGTGTGTTTTTGTTATGTAATAAGTATTCCGAAAAAGTAATGTAATGTCCATGTACGTCAAGTTTCGGGTCTCTACAGCCTGGTAGTTGGCAGCAGACCCGTGGTACTCGCCTGGAGGAGTACCTCTGTAGGATATTAGGGGGAGCGCCCGGTATTTGGCGGCAGACCCACAGTGGATGCAGCGCCCGGTATTTGGCAGCAGTCACGCAGTACTCGATAGGAGGAGTACCTCATCAGTCCAATGTTAGTGGGCGCGCTTGGTTGTAGCGACATGCCTAGTGTACTCGACAGAGGAGGAGTTCTCCAGCAGCCGTGGTTTTGACTTCATGATTAAATCCTGGTCTAAGCTAAGTCTATGACCTTGTGTTTATCTCATGATTGAGATGGGTCACTTGATAACTTAGGTATATGTATGGGCATATACATGGGTAGTGGTTTTCTGTTGATTTCATAATCTTGTGTTTCCTCAGGATTGAGATGGGTTACTTGATAACTTAGGTATATGTATGTGCATATACCTATGTAGAGGTTATCTGTTGAAATCTTATTTGTGGTTATCCTTGTTGGTTTTTTTGAGGCCTTGAGGGTCTTGGGGTCCCTACTGAGTATCGTTATACTCACCCCTGCACGGGCTATGCCCGCACCTCATTGTGTTGGTTGCAGACGACGGGCAGTGCTGACGGAGGCCAAGTGTTCAAGGATTGGACGGTACCCGAAGGTGGACTACACGACGAGTCAGTATCCGAAGATGGACTTCATGGAGAGACGACACTCGGAGGAGGTTGATAGGCGAGAGAGATGTGGAGGCTATCTGTAACTACCCTTCAGGAAGGATCCGTGGTGGACGATCCAGGAGCTGCGCTATCTGTACCTACCTTTTAGGTAGGATCCTTGGGGGATGATCCAGGAGCTGCTTGTCACCTTTCAGCTGTTTTTTCTTTTTCCTAGTACCTTATAGTTGGGCTTGTATTTCCGGGCCCCTTTACTTTCATCAAATCTTGTTTCTGTTTTACTTAGTGTTTTACTTCCGCTTGTACTTTGTGGTGTTTTGTTTACCTTTATAAAGGCAATGACTTCCCAGTTATCGGGATTTACGCCTTTCGTGCTAGTCGCTAGCCCCTAGCCTATAGAAGGCGGGCTTGGGGTAGTCACGGCACGGGCTCCGAGGACGGGTCGTGACAAATTCAGTAGAACTACCACCGGTCGACTCTTTACCAAAACCCTCTACTTCACCTACCGACACATCATCAACTATAACTTTATGCCTATATCACCCAAGGAATCCATGTTCATTCACATATTAACACTAAAAATATTCCAAAAATGTACCAATGTGACACTACCCACCTTAGGAGTGTCCATGTCATCAAAAAATACAATTCACTCAAAAGAACACCACTTTAAAGTCACCTTAAATTCATGTGTGACATTCCACGAACCACGATTAGTACATAAACATCACACATGAAAGCCCAAAATCTAACTGAGTGGAATATCAAAACACCAAAGACTCAAAAAGTCCCCCTAGTAGCGGGATGAACATACCTTAACACCTTTATGACTCTATTCTAGAGTTAATCCAAAAACATTTATAACGGCTGACCATGTATGAGGCATGTCTATCTTTTGGAACTAAGAATAACTCAATTATTATTCCCATGTCATGTGTCATGATACATTGACCACCCCTCAACACTAGGGTTCCATTATTTAAAACCCAATAGTCATCCTAGGAACAACGTCACTCAAAGGTACCAACATTGAAATCTCATAGTGAAAACAAGGCATCTCAAACACTAAGGATGCAGTCCACTATGACTAGTCCCTTACGAAGCATATGTGCCGACCCTATCTCTTCATCGTGAAAAATAGATCTCACTAGTCCCAAAAGACACTATTTTATTTTTAACCATTTCATTAATTCATTTCAACCACTTGGAATTTGATGGAATTTTAACAAACCCATAAGTACTATTCTACAATGAAGAACATGGTTCTTAAACAACACTCATAGGCCAAATAGAAAAGCTATAAAAAATCATCATTAATATTTAACAATTAATGTAATTTTATTTTAAACAGAAAATTTTGCATCTAAATTCCTTTTAATAAGAAGGTGACCTACGAGGTTCCCATTTATTCAAAACTTTTTGGTTCTTCAAAAAGAACCCTATAAAAGTTCATATCACAAAACTCCACATTTTAATATTTGTAATCATTTTCAAACAATGTATGGTTATACTAGGCTTTGTATCATGGGTGGCCATCTACCAATCACTAAGTCTCCCATATATTTTACCACTGGAATTTATGTCCCATTTACCACATCTAATTTCCATTTAACATATTATGTTTAGAATCCATTTTTCAATAATTTCTATACATGGTTTACTCTTTCCTAGTTATAAGAAACACATACATCTTACAACAGAAATTGGATCATGTTCTAATGGCATCTAATCATTATTCACTCATGAAGCCAATTACAAATCAAAACATCTCTAGCATGTTATCAAAATCAATAACACAATATCATGTTATAACACCTATGCTTTGGAAAATATCAAAACATTCTAATAATATAGACACCATGACATATAATCATCTGAACTTGTTATACAAGAAGGCATGTTAAATCAAGTCAAATCAGTGAATTCTAACTAAGGAACACAATCAATATTATATGGTATCCTACTAATGAAACTACATGGCATGTTATATGCTTGACATGTGAATCTCTAAGTGATGAAAATGATGAATGAAA
Source organism: Viscum album (assembly GCA_963277665.1). NCBI lineage: Eukaryota > Viridiplantae > Streptophyta > Magnoliopsida > Santalales > Viscaceae > Viscum > Viscum album. The sequence goes on along the minus strand of OY728161.1, from coordinate 810,710,820 downwards.
TTCAATTTCATTTCCCTATCAAGCCAATTAAGTATTTCAAAATTCTCCAAATCAATAAGTAGTGGAAAATAAACCAATCACCCAAGGTGAAATCATATCCACTGTAACCACGAATATTGTAAACTTCAATTCCCATCCCTAACCACTTAGTCATTTCACATACATGGGCTGATCAGTCCCAAGCATGGATATTAACTAAATGGTGACAATTTCCTCGTATCCTATCTAAAAACCAAAAATAGAAAGACAAAGTGAAAAAAATGAAAACATGAACATCTTATACCAATTTTTAACATCCCATCCCAGATTACCCTTGAACCGGTCGCTGGAATGATCATCACATGACCTCAAGAGTGTCCCCCCATATGCCAAAGGCTTCTAACTAGTAGTGAGAGTCTATGGATAGTCAATGTGGAGAATATACCATCATATTAAGTGTGCATAGTGTAAATAGATAAAAACTCAGCCTAGAATGGAAGCAAATATAATATAGTAATCAACTAAATAATGAAAATGACCAATGACAGTTTATAAAATGAATGCATGTCATGGTGATACATATCTGATAGAAGTAAACAAAATAACATTCTTTACATCTCAATAAAAAATACAAAAAAGACTCAAAATCTTTACGGGATATCTCTATGAGAATCCTGAGCTCTCTTCATTTCATTTCTTCGAACTCCCAGGTATAAGTAACAGACAAAAGAAAAGGTCCCAGTCCTGCAAACCAGAAAGTCTACTCGGTTACCCTAGTGTAATGGAGGCCTGAATATCATGTGAGATATACAACGTAGTATGTCAGAGCCATTGGTTGTATAACACAATATAGATAGTGAAATAAAACAAAACATTGTTCACATATATCAGGGAAATAACAAAACTATATAAAGAACCAACAACTCATCCAAGTTCCAAAGGGACATGTGACGAAGATACCTTTTTCACCGCGTATCCTGAATAAGAGTCCGTACAAGAATCATAAAAGAATATTTTTCAAGCATAAATACATGTTAATACATTACCAATTATTCTATATTTAATCATTCATTATCTTCTTGGATCCAATGGTTAATCGTACCTCAATACAAACTTCACCTTGTGCCAGATCCCGATGTGTTCCCTAGGTAATCTCATAATATAGTACCTACTTTGGTGCATACCATAGCTCGAACTATTCTAATGTGAGGTCATCACATGAAGATAATAATTTATTCTGAATTTAATCATATTAAACTCACAATTCATTAATATCATTTTCGTGGTGTAGAACACCCAATAAAACACCCAAGATCTCAATGTGTATGCATACATAGGGTGTAGAACTCCGTTTCTAATACCTATTTCTCATTAAATGTAGATCACCATTACTCACACCCCACTTTCTTAATCAGTGTAGATTTCCATGTCTCACACCCCTTCCTCATTCGGTGTAGATCAACATGTCTACCGCATCACATCACAAGTTAGTTCATCAACTATTGGGGTATAATTCCATGTATAACACCCCAACTTCTCAATCAATCCAGAACACCATGTCTAGCACCCACTTTCCCAATTTTCCTAAAACACCATGTCTACCACCCAAACCTTCACAACCATTAATTGATTCTTAAATTAATTAATCCATGTACAAAACTTAATTCGTCATGAATTATACATTCCAATTCCCTTACTAATTCAATGATTAGTGAAATACACCAAAATATACTAGATAACTCCATAATTAAATAAATCTACAAATACATTAATTAATTTATCTACTAATTAATCTATAGACACAAATCTCATTCAATAATTAATTCCCCACAATTAATTATCCAATAAAAATATAATCTTTTCAAAAATAATCTCGGAGTTATTTATCTAAATCAACATGAAGGAACATAATTAATTCAATATTGATTATCTCAACATAGGCAATTCCACATCTCAGAATTAATCCCCTAATTATTTTTCAATACTACTTCTCAAGTGCATGAATAATACTAAGTTAGTAATCTCATTCTAAATCAAAAAATTCTATAATTACTTCCCACAATTAATTATCAAAATCATTAATGATAATGTTTGTAATTTATCAACCATTAATTGTGTTAATTTTTCCAAAACAACCTATCACAATTAATATACAGATTAATTACCTCAATTAGGGAATTCAATATCATATAATTAATCCTCCAATAAATTATCTATATTCCAATCTCAAAGAACATAATTAATTCACAAATTAATTATCTCACCCTATCCATTCCAATACTAATAATTAATCCCCTCATTAATAATATTTATTTCAATCTCTAGGAACATAATTCATTCATAAATTAATTATCTTAACTAATCCAAATTATATCTTATAATTAATTCCTCAATTAATTATCTCAACTTATTCCTCCCAATACTCATAATTTCCACATAAGCAAAGTGTGTCATCATATAATGGTTGAATTAGGAAATCACATAACAGCAAGCTAAACAAACATATGAGTCTAAACATTATGTTTTTAGGTTATAGGAAGCGCACCTCCATTGGAGGGGTTTATTAAAAAAACATGATTTTGTAATATAAAAATCATTTTATACCAATAAAAAATTTATTCGGCATTTAGCAGTCAAATTATTTATCCACAATAATTGGGGAAATACTGTGTTTTATTAATTAAACATGGTTGATGATTACATCATAGAGAATTGGTAGTGCCAATACTATCTAACTCAAACTAAAAGTCTCTCTCCATAAGTACATCCAATTCAATATGTGTACGTACATGAGGTTGATTGAAACATCAAACAATAACAACAGACATCCAAGATTAGTGGAGTGAGGACCAACTCACACCGAAATAATTATCCACAACTCAACCAAGGCAAGATGACCCAAAATAAAGATTGTGAAACCTATTATTAGTTATTTATCCTTACTGAATTAACAATGGTAAACCAAATCAAGATGAACTGCCATGAATTTATTGGTGGTCATCAGAATACAGGCCAATTTTTCCCAATACATCATCAAAACCACCTGGGATCAGATGAAACAATAATTCTCAGTTAATCTTGAACCTAGGGATTCATCCTAATAGAGACCTGGTGAAGGAGAGCCAAGAAGGATGCTGTGAATAAGGAATCATGAGTAGAATGACTTACCTCGATAAGACAGAAAACTTCCAAGAAGGAACCACCATGATCTGGTGCACATAGAGGAAGCTAGTAGAAGAGGATGGTGTGCCACCCATGGGTATTTCAATATGGGTTCGTCGTGCCTCATATAGGAGGAGGGGGAGGTGAACCTCCCTTCTCTATTATCCATCAAATAATAAAATAAATACTCTAAAATTATTATAATAATTAATATAATAATAATAGACATAGTAATATTATTATTACCAATTAATATTACATATAATTGATAAACACAAACTCCCTAATTACAAATCATTTAATTAAATTCCACTCCAATGAATTTATTTAAATAAATTCTCCAACTCATCATTATTTAATTAAATTTTTCCAATCTCAATTTAATTAAATAAAACCCTCATTTAGAATAAATTATTGAAATTCATTCTAACCTTGAATTTTATTATATAAATAACCTCACATCCCATCATTTCATTAAATCCCTCTCTGCCCAGAATTTAATTTAATAATTTAACTCAAAACTAGAAACTAGGTAAGTCGCACAGTATAACTCACACAGTCTCCTAGACTATGTTTAGGTCATGCATCCACCAATGGAAACCTTTAGTATCTCGCACGGTTGACCAGCACAGTTTGACTAACTGTGTGCAGCCACTGTGAAGGACTCTACATCACTTATAGAAATCCACACTGTTTAACCTCACTATTTGACTAATCATTCTCAGCCCGTACAAATGCCACTGCCTTGTCTGGTTCTCTCGAAACCCATTGATCCACCCAGAAAAATTCTCGAGACTTTACCTAATCTTGTTATCGACACTTTTAAATGTGAAAAACTCACGAATCATCAATCCAAATCTTGTTTTTGAAACCAAATCATCTATTAAATTAATAATTTCTAAGACATTATTATTTTAGCTCGGTTCAGAAACACAAGACATTAATGATTATTATTGAAATTTGTATTTTCTTTTGAAGTATTGAAAAAATAAATTTTAATTTTAATTTTTTTTAATTTTTTTTTTCATTTTGAATTAACATAATATAATTATTGTATATTTAATAGAATTTTCACTTTAGATAATAATAGAAACATTTCATATTTTAAAAATACATTTTTCCATAAAAATATTTTTTTCATGGTGTTTTTTCAGATTAAATTTATTTTAAATATAAAAGTATCTATGTTTTTTTAAAATTATTCTATATTTGGAATCATTATTTAAGAATTTATAAAATAGAACCCTTTTGTTTTAGACAATGTGAATATTAACATTGTTATTTTTTTGTTTAAATGATAAATGGTAAATCTAGTAATTAAGGATAAAAATAAAATGATAAGTGCTAAAAATGATCGTTAACCTTGACCAAATTTTAATTAATTATTAATATTCCTCCAAAATCATTAAATTTTTTTATATGTCCATTGTTGTACATATGTATTAGATTATGACCTTTATAGTGTTTTATTTGATGAAAATACAATCATGTCACATTCTGATTTTAAAGAGAATAATATTTTTAATATGGTGTTATACAGAGTATGTGTTCGACTATAAGTATTATTTTTAAATTTAATTGATATATATTAAGCATAATAATATTTTAAAATTATTCATAGATAAAATAACTAAAATAATTATTTCCACAATAATGATGCAATAATTGTTAAATTAATGAAAAAACAAATAAACGATATTGAAAATATTAACATAAATATAATATGTGGTAATTTAAGTAATAAAATAATTTTATAGATTATAATTACATTATTTACGTATTAAAATATGTTTTTCTATGTTATCTTAATGTATTGATATTTTTAAAAGTCGATGTATTGAATAGTTCCAAAATAATCATCAATGTTATTTTAAAATATATATTATTTAATTAATTGATATAAAATTCCTAAAAACACTAATTTTGGGAACATTGCTGGATAAGGCTTATGAATAAAATAATTATCCAATTTTCTGGTATTTTTAATCTTTAGTGTAAATATTTTGACACTCAAATAGTAAAAATTATTCTTATAATAGTAATAGATAAAATGGTTAAATAAAGGTTAAAACTAAATGATAAGGGTATGAAAGTGACATATACTTGTCTTAAAATTATTGTATTAGATTATTTTGATCCATAATTATCTTATATTTGAAATAAATTTCTTTCAATCCATTATTAATGGAAATGTAATAAATATTAATACATAATTTTGAGAAAATATAAGAGTGCCCCTCACCTCTCCTAAAAAAGGGATCATATTTTTATCATTTTTTCAAGATAAAAACTTTTTTTTAACATTAAATGTCATCCAAAATACATTCTTATAATAAATCCCATAATTCTAGAGTTGTTAGGTTATGCATACAACAAATAGTTTTTGTCTTAACGTGTTATGAAAAGATGAATGTACAATGAAGTTTTAATGTTGTTAATAAAAAATATATATTTTATTTATTCATCCACCTACATAAAAAATTTATAAATATGTTAAAATAATTAATCCAGTACCTTACATATACTTATATTTTATTATTTTTGTTTAATGACCCATTTCTATCTTCTTTCCAATCAAATGGAAAAAGAATTCATCGTTTATGTGTATATATGACTACGACATTATGAACTAATGTAATGTGTTTTCCATCATAGTCTCTAAGGAAATCGTATAATTATAGGAATAATATTTATATATTATGTTGAAGAAATATTTATAATTTTAAAAATATAATATATCACTTAAATTCTTACCATTCTATGAACATAAAAATAATAGCGCCGTTCAAGCATATGTGTTGGATATCTCCTCCACAAAGTGATGTGATTCGTTATTCATCACCACATCACATGAATGATATTTATAAGTATATTTATTGAAATAAAACATTATATTTGATATTAGTTTCATTATTTAAATATAACATGCTACTTACTTTCTCATCATAATGACCATTGAAAATGAAAATGTTATTCATGCGTACGAACGACCTATCATTTCCATGAGTATAACGTAGTTAATTTTTCATAACCATATACAATGAATTTATTTAATAGAATAATAGATGTAAATATATTATACATATATCATTAATATTATTATGGACATGATGTAATGTTTAACTTTTTGAGTAAATTTATCCTATCGATGTAATTTTGGACTTATGAACCGAATATAGTTAAAACATCAGACATTAAATAAATAATTATGAAATTTCATATAACATAGAAATGAGTGAAAATAATGGAATAATAAATATTAAAAAGTTTCTCAAGAAACTATAAATTATACTAATTTTATTATTTATGAAGATAAAGAAATTATATTAGGATTTGGAATCATGTTATCAGATTTCATAAACCAACTTCCATTCATTGTGGTAATGTTATTTCTAAATGAATATTCCATGCTATTATTATTTGTGAATGTAATTTTTGTTATATTAACTATTTTACAGTATATATTTTTTGGATTTATATTATACACATATAATATAATCATTTTATTAATTCTCACTTTAATTATTTTATATTTTTAGGGTATTTTATTAACTTAATTACCATTCGTTGGGTTAAATTTATATTTATTTGATTATTTCTTGCTATGATTATGTGTGAATGTCTATTTAAAAATATTTTATGTGTATTTTTATATATTTAACATAATATATTCAATTTATTAATGCTCAATTATATGAAACGATATTTTAAGGGACTTTATTTTAAAAACACTACTTAATGATCCTCCTTAAACTATTTATATAAAAAAATTTACAAGACTGTTTTATTAACTTATAAATAATAAGAATATTTTTTCACCTTTTCAATTCTTTAATTATTTAATGATCCTTTTATATGTTTTCATAGTTCATTTTTGGGAATGTGGTTTCATTATGATGTGCGCAGCTCTTCGATTATAAAAGTTAATTTTTTGAAAATGCGGTATTTTGGTATCTGAAAGTTATTTCAACATAGGATTAAAAGAGTTCCAAATGGTTTTATTCATAATATGTTCCTTAAGTATTATTTAATATGGGGGATCCTAGATACCACCAATTGATCCCATAATATCATCTATGATGGGTGTGCCTAGGTAGCACTCCCATGCATTCGGTAATGATTTTGTTCATAGTAGAATTATATTAGAAGTTATTCATATAGTTATTAAAATATTTAAGGGGTTTTGGAATGTCTCTAAAAGGGTTTTATGATTATTATGTCACAAGAATCATACATCAATTTTAAATTAAATATAATTATTTTTCATGGAAATATATTGAGGTAAGGTAATGATATTTTTAATGGAAAAATTATTCACTTCTAAGATGAAAATTATGTTTATAAAAAACTATTTAAATGGAGTTTAATACTTTTCACTGAACAAACTATTTTATTTATTTAATCCCTTACATTTTTTTTTCTTATCCCATGTTTTAAAATTTCAATCCTAGGGAATAATTATTTTTATTTACAATGAATAATTCATGAATAATGTATTAAAGATGAGTCAAGAAACGAAAACATGTTTTTATCTAAAAGGGTTTATTTTGGTGGAAAAAATGGATAATGAGAATAATTTTCCACTTCTGTTGTATAGATTTATTATTAAATATTGTTTTTTAATTATATAAAATAATAAACATAAATATATTTGGGAAAAAAAATGTGATTTTAGGTTTTATATAATAGTAATATGTATTGTTTAATGTCAAGTCATTACAGTTTATTCCCTTAGCGAGATTTATTTCAAACCCATTTATTGATTGTGTCCCATTGTTATCTAGTATAGTTTTAAAAGTTAAATATATAAATAGAGAATTTAATGAATGTTTTGAATAATTTTTCATCTCTATGTATCAGTTTGTTATGAAATGTACCTTATCTCTGAATGAAACTTGGCTTATTTAACCATTGGAATAATTTCATGTTTACCATTATCTTAGAAATAATTAATTAAGGTGTATTGAATATATTTATTATCATTATTGGTATGAGATAATGTTAAATTTATTTGTGAGATTTGTATTTTAAAACCCTATAAAAATCCTAATGGATATGACCATACATAAGAATACATGTTTAAATTTTGGAAAAGTATAAAATAGCATGTTTCAATTAAAATACATCCCTGTATGGATACTATAATAGGATATGGATCTAGAAAATATTTACATAGGTATAATAACACTACAAAGAGAACATTAATTAGGACTCAATTGACACTTTGTGAACTACAATAAAACTTGTTGCACACTAGGATTGAAACTCCCATGTGATATATTTTGGTAAATTTAATATCCCTTTATGAGTCATTATTAAGGAAATAAAAATTTACCTTTAATTTTATTTTAGGAAATTTATCATGTATATCATATATTTAATCCTATAAATTCATAGGTTATATAATGTATGTCCCTTGTGGGAGATCCCTTAAATATTCATATTTTCTATTTTATGTGTGTAATAGTTTGAAAATTATCATTCCTATGCATAATAGTTATAATGTAAATTATTAAAATTGTAATATAATATTTAATTGAAATATAATATTCTATTAATGAATATAAAATGTCCCACTTGACCATGGTTCAATGAATACATTAATATCTCTCAATATTAGAAGAAATATTAATACACCCTGAAAAATAATTTAAGTAATGATATTGGTGAGAATGGGAAATGGGGGTATTTATTACATCATAACTGTATAACATATACAATATAAAATTTTTCACCTAAACATCAAAGATATCCTTTTGATACCCCTTAAGTGTAATTCAATTCTATTAGTATTTTAATTGTAATTTTTTATATAAAACAAGTATAAATTGTTGGGATAATTAGTTATACCTTTATACCTTGATCCACCTTTAGATTCTATACAATTTCAAGGAGGATAGTGAATATTATTTGGTACCAATATCTGAAGCATTAAAATAACTCACTTGTGAGAAATAATATTTAGCTTAAATGAATGAAACCATGGAAAAAATCAATCTTGGTGAAATTATCACTATAAGGTAATATGTCGATGTCATTCATGATGAATTGTCCAGTATCTATCATGAATAAGGTTTTGAGTTCTAAATAAATATTATACCTATTCCATGTAACATTAATATGGTATATGATCACCCATAAATTTATATATATTGAACTTTAAAATATGTAAATTTATTGATGGCCAAGATAATCATCACTAATAGAAATAAATTGTTTCCATAGGTTAAATAGGTATTACTATCAATATAAGAGAAAATTATCATGATTTTTAATCCCACTAACTTAGCTAACTCCGATAGGATTAATTTTTTTTAAGTGTGATAATATGTAAAATTTATTTTAAAGAACTTAATTATAGGGAAATCAAAATTTTATTCTCACATAACCCAATGGTGGGGAAGTATTTTTTATCTATAGTAATGCTTCTGAAAGGCCTTGGGTTATGTACTAATCCACGATTAAAAAATGATTATATATGACTCTTCATAATTAAATATCTATATGTAGAACTATAGAAATCATAATTTAGAATTTGATATGGTGATATTTTCTCTAATTAATTTATGGAATTATATATATAGAGAAAACTGTGGCATTTATAAATATCATAAAAACCTCAACTATATATTCACACAAAAGTATCATTTCATGTGCCAATGGAGGTGGTTTTATCTAATCAACAATTATTTCTATTCAATCCATTACCATCTGAGGAATGTAAACAATGTTTCAAAATATCTGAGTAGAAATTATTCTGAAGATGACTCATTGATGAGGATTGAATGGGATTCAATCTTCATGGACATTAGAAGGATGGATATGGTAATAATAAATATATTTTAATCCTACCTTGTAAAAATAGGTTTTGAAGTATCCAATATTGGTATGATCAAATAAGATCAAAAATATATTGAGGTTTTATATAATAATATCACAAATATTCTGGGGATTAAATTTGGTGATAGAGTGATAAATTTCAGAACCTAGACATATGTCACAACAAAATTAGAATAGTTGGGGGATATTAGGTCTATTTTTCATAGATCATTGATATCTATTGATCCATGAAGAAAAAATATGTATAAATATTTGATGATAGAGTTCTATTGGGATAACATGAAGATTGATATTGTGGTATTCATATATCAATTCGTGGTATGCTAACAAGTCATGGAAAAATAATAAAAGTATAAGGGGATTATGAAATAATTTACTATGCCATTTAGAAATTGGTAATACATAAATATAGTTGGTTTTGAGGTATGTTTAGATATTTTTGTTTGTTATTAATTTTTTCATCAAAATTTTAATAAACCATAACAACTATTACCAAGAAAGCGTTGAATTTAATATGGGTTTCAAGATGCCAAACTTTATTTGATGAATTGAATCAGATTTTGATATCAATTTTCATTTTGATCTTACATGATCCCAACAATTGTAATTTTGTATACTATGGTTCTTATGTTGTTTTTCTATGTTTTATTATTATGTTGGGTGATGATTTTGTGACATATAAGTATTTTATGCATCGGTCACATGGGAATAAATACCTCCCTTCTGATTTAGAACATGGCACAGAAATGAATATGCTTCAATTTTTGTGAAATTATATATTTTGGGGTGGTTCATATCCTTTTATATATATAATATATTTATGTATAGATTTTAATTGATGGAATTGAATCTCATGAATAGTATATGGGTGGAATATCATCAAATGGTCAATTTCAACATTTTATAAATCAAAAGAAAGTGGAATGTCTCTATGGTTGACCTCAACATGAAATATCTGAATCATAATATCTTAGAATTAATGGTTGAGTGGAACCATATAAGGATATTTACACAAAATCATCTAGATGTTTTGTGGGACAATTTTGGTATGGCTCTAATGGGTTTTTAGTTATCATCATCAGTTTTTAAGCCTATTCGGTAGGGATAATATCAAGATGATGAGTTCTGAGGAATTAATGAAACCATATTTGGATGGAGTCTATTTCATATAGGTCTTACCATTCTAAAGAAATTATTTATTTATGTAATTATTTTTTCATCCCATCAAATATTATTAATTCAATGTTTTATGAATTTAATTTTTTATCCTAGGTAATTAACCCCAAAAATATGATGATGTATTGTCATATGAGTTTTTTTTATGGTGTCTTGGTATGAAGCATGAAATATTTTTGTACATTTCATGATATTACACATTTTTCCATAGTAAGTTAGAGTACTTGATGATTTTTTTTCTCCAAACTTATTCTTTAGAAAGCATGTAAATGGGAAAAGGTGTTGTGGATTTCATTTTGGGATTACAATAGAATTTACATGGAATGGATATTTTTTAGGGTTGACTGATTGGTTTTTTATATAATATTATTTTATTTAAATTTTGGATACATTGAATGTTAAAGATCTGGGTCAGGTATATTTATAAGAGATTGTAATTTTCATAGGGTTCCTAATTCTATTTCCATGACTAGGGACCCCTTTTTTTATATATTCTAGAAGAGTCTCCAACAGTGGATAGTGACATAGTTCGTGTTGAGTATATCTTAACATTCATAGATATATGGTAAATTAGAGCATTGCATTGAAATCTTATAGAATACGATTTATGCCTACATTTTTGGATTTTATTTAAATAATAGATAGCCATATAGGATTGATCATGTATTCTTATAACAACAATAATTAGTTATTGATAAGAATGGCCATTTATGAGGCTTTATATAGTCAAAGGTAGAGTCTTTGTTGGATAAAGGTGGGTGTGGACTCTATTGTGGGACTAAGTGTGACTCAGGAGACATCAAAAAGGATTTTGGATATACATCCTATCTTAGATGTAGTTGACATTCAACATAAATCATCTTCCAATTGTTAAAGTCACTTTTTTTAGTTTTTTGTTTGGGACTGAGTTTTCTTGTATGGTTCTCCTCTGGTGTGTCACATTATTTGTTTGAAATAGGGGAAACCAGCTTCGAGATTTATTGTAAAATTAGAGATCATTGAGTGGCTTGTAAATATTTCCTATTGGTTGAAATTTATGGCTTTGTGGAAAGATATAACTAATATTTCATTGTATTTAATGTCTGGAAAAAATATCTCAATCCCTCCATTCTTTAATGGTTAGAAAAGATTTCATTATAGCCATATTTTTCTATTGTGGGGAAACCAGTGGATATTATTGATTATAATATGAATTTCTAGTATATAATGTCTATTATATTAGTAAATGTGTTATGGAAACATTTATTATATTCTTATGAAACATAAGAGTATGAAATATTGGTGGGGTTGTAGTCGCCTCACCTTTTTTTGGGTTAAAATTATTCTACATTAAATCTTCAGGATTGAATGTCCAATGGTGGGGAGATAGAAAATTAATGGTTAATGTTACACACTATTTAACTTTTTTATAGTTTTCCTTTTTTATGGGTATTTTGAAGAAAATTTATGTTTTGCAAAGGACCAGTGATTTTAATTTTTTGTAGGATGAATTTATGCCATTAAAGAATGATTTATTATGTCAATATGACTCTAAAAGGATGACACGAACTTGTCTCATTATATGAAAATGTATTTGAATTTTAATATGAGTTATGCCATGAGTTTTAATCTCTATAATTTTAATCTGATATGATTTCATTTTCGACATACATTCACTCTGAGGGGATTCAAGCCCATATTCAGGGATTCGTGAAGTGAACCCTTCTCTCTTGTCTAGTTATTTAGATTTTTAAGGGTTATATAAGTTTTCTATCATTATGATGTCCCAAGAACCCTTTATGGATTTTCTATGATGGATAATGACTATTCATTGAAATATATTTATGTATAATAATTATATTTTTAATAAAAAATGATACTCTTAACAAATAAAAAGGTATTCTTATAAAATTGGATTGAATTATTTTTCCGGATTTTCAATGATCCAACTTGTTTCTTTCTTTTACCCCTTATTGAGGTTTTTTTCATATCCCATGATGTAAAATTTCACTCTCACAGAATTACGATTGTTATGAAAAAATAAGATTTCATGATGAATGTATTGAATATGTGTCATGAAAAAAACATGTTTTAATTTAAAATAGTGTTGTATGGTTAAAGAAATGGATACTGAGTATATGTGTCCACTTGTAATGTATATTTTTACAATGTGGTAGATTTTTATAATTATTTAAAACTTGAAACCTAAAATATATTTAGGTAAATACAGTGATTTTAGGTTTCTAATAACTAGAATATATACTGTTTCTATCCAAGACCATAGATTTTATTATCAAATTGGTATTTATTTCTCCCCCTTTCTTTAATTTTTCTCAATTTCTTGTTGTATAGTTTTAAAAGGGAATTTTATATTCAGATCTTATAATGGACGTTTCCTATTTTTTTTCAATGCATATATAATGTTTTTAGAAAATTTACCTAATATATAAATTACACTAGTCTTAATGAACCTTTCAAATTTTGATTTGTTTACCATTTTGTAATAGATCATTAATTATTGTGCATTGGAGATATTAGTTGTCACATTTGTTATCAAAGTAAATTCTAGTAATTTTGTGATTATTATTAGAAATGTCTATCAAGAACTTTATGGATAATACATTACATTACGATACATAGGTAAATTTTATAAAAGTATACAATAAATTGTTTCCATGAAAATAAATCCTCTTCCAGATACTATAAGTGGAAATATAACTTGAATATATGAAAAAAGGTATAATAACCCTGAAAAGGTAACATTGAGTTGGACTCAATTATTACCTAGTGCACAACAATGTGCCTTGCTGCACACTAGGATTGAAACACCTATGAGAAATTCATTTGTAAATTTAAGAAATCTCTAAAAAACATTATTTTTGAAAAAAAAATACTCCTATGATTTTATTTTACAAAATAGATCATCTATAAAATATATTGAAACATATAAATTCATAGGTTAAGGTATTTTTTTCATTCATTGTTTATCCCTTAAATGTTTATAGATTCCCTTTTATATATATTGTTTTTTGAATTTTATCATCCATAAGTATTTTTTGGATGATGTCAATGATTAACACTATAATAAAATTGTACAATTCATGCTTATATTCTATTCATGAACATTAAATTTCCCATGGGAAAATGGTTCTATGCTTTCTCCCATATCTCTAAAGATTATAGGAATTATTATAACACCCCACAACTCATGGAAGTAAATATATCAGTAAAAATAGAATATTGGGATATTATTACATCCTATGAATAAAAATCATCCCCTATAAATTTTCTATAGAACATCCAATATTTCCTTGTGATACTCACGTTAGAGTAATTAACTGATATTTTAGTTTCATATTAGAATTAAATATATAAAACCAATTAAAATTATTGGGAGAAATAATTCGGCCATTAATCCATGAATCATCATTTGATCCTATAAATGTTCAAGGAGGCAGTTGAATCATATTTGATACCAATATCTCAAGAACAAAAAATATTCACTTGTGAGAAATTGTATCTAAAATAAATGATTTAGACTACATAAAATATATTTCTTGTTGAAATTCCCACATTAGGGTATTATATCTATCTGTTCCCTAAAAAATTACATTTTCTTCCTTATAAAATAGTGGATGTGTTCTTAATGAATATTATAACTAGAAAATATAATATTCAAAGGACATATTATCACAAGTAAAGGGATATATTTGGACCATTCAAAAAAATCCAATTTAATATTGGCCAAGGCAAATAACTATGAAGGAATTCAACTATTTCCTTGGGTTAGCTATGAGTTATCATTGATCAGGGAGAAAAATATAATGATTTTCAATTACCTTATCCAAGGTAACTCAAAAAAGAGTCATTCTTGTAATGAATGATAACTTTTAGTTATGTTTTAATGAACTATAGAAGAGTATAATCACTACACAATTACCCACATTACCCATCACTGGGGAAGGATTTTTTATCCACATTCATTCATATAAAAAGAAATTAGGATAGTACTCATCCACGATGAAAAATTTATTTATTATACCTCATGCTAACTAAATATTCATGTGGATAACTACCCAACTCATTATTTATAATTAACTATGGGGATATTTTCATTTGGCATTTGTAATCATTATCCATATGGGGAGAAGAGCAGCATAAATAAATAAAATAAAAACCTAACTTATATATTGAAAAAAAAGTATCATAATATGTTCCTTTGTAGGTGGTATGTTTCTATCATGTATTCTTACTATTAAATCCATTACCCTCCATGGAAATAAAAAAGATGTAGTTGATCTGTGTATAATGTATAATAAAACTCAATAAGTGATTTTGATTTCAAGGGATCAAATATTCATGGATATTAAAAGGATATATATGGGAATAATATATTGTTCTTCAACCTAAAATACTGTAATAACTATGGAATTATAAATTATTAAGTGGAACATTGAGGCTCATAAATATTATCAGGTTATATATATTAACATAGATAATATTATAGATTTTAACATTTTCGATGATTGAGTTTTATGGTTTTCATCTTAGATAAGTTTCCTATAAAAATAACAACTAAATCCAAATCCTTAGGTTGATGTGAATTGTTCATCCTTATATATTCCTCTAGGAAAAACTATGATGTGCATAGTTTTGATGAAAAATTTCTACTGGGATAACATGATGACTGAGATTAATAAATTTGTACCTTGATACTTGGTATGCCAACATGAGAAGGCTGAATAAAAGAACTATAATTGTACGAATATACAAATTACTATACTATTTTAGAAAATAGAAAATATAAAAATAGGGGATTCCAAGGTATTTTGGGATACAATTGTTTCTTCTTTATGGATTTATCAAAATTTTAATCACAACTAACTCATCAAACCAATAAAGGGGTGGATTTTATACGTATTGAAAAATCCCAAAATTCATATGATGAGGCTGAAATGGATTATAATATTAGTTTCTTTTTTATCTTAATTCATCCTAGTAATAGGAATCTAGTATATAATTATTATTTAATTGTTTCTATTGGTCGGATTCTTTAGTTGGGTGATAATGTTTTTACATATAACATCTTTTAGATTTTTTCTCATTAGAATTATTACCCCTATCATAGTTTAGAACATGTAATATTCATTAATGCACTTAAATTCTGGTGAAGAAAACATTTCTTTTTAGTGGATCACAGTCTTTCATGACCTTCATATTTAGAGAAATATATATTCAAAGCATGAATTGAATACCGGGAATAGGTGATGGGTGGATTATCTTAAAATGTTCATTTTAAACATAGAAAAATGAATAACATGGTAGAATTCCCCATTAGATTATTTCAATTGGAAATTCCCACAAAATTATGTCTTAAAATCCAAGGATGAGTGGATGAATATAGTTAAATTCAAGTAGTTTCATCTAGAAATTTAGTGGGATTGTTCAATTATGGTTTTAATGATTGTTTAGTAATCATGACCTCTCTTTATGTTTATTCTACAAGGTCTACTACAAGAATATCTATTTATATAAATTAGGTAAACAATCTTTAATGGAGATTTAATTTCTAGTTGGTCTCACACTTCTAATAGAATTATTCATTCAGATAATTAGTTATTCATCCCTTCATACCTGAGGAATTAAATGTTTTATGATTGTTATATTTCTTAATGGGAAATTAACTATAACACTATGAAGATCTATTGTGATATGAGATAGTACTTCGGGTGGCTGGGTATAAAGCATTCCACTTTTTAGAATGTGTTATACTATTATACCTTCTACCATTTGATGATAGATAACTGGAAGCCTTATGGATTGCTCTTACATCTTCCTATGTAGATCTAGAAATGGGATGATTTGTTGTCAATTTCAATGTTGGATTACTATGGACTCACTAGAGAAAGAATACTATCTTCAGGTTATTGATCAGTGGATGATATCCTTCGTTTTTATTTCAAGTAGGGACACTTTAAATGTTCATGATTTCTATAAAATTTATTTATAAGAGATTATGAGGTTTCCTGGTTTTCCCCATACCATTTCATTAAAATAGACCCCAGGATTAATTCTAGATTCTAGAATAATCTCCATGTGTTAATAGTGATATAGTTCTAACCATGTACACCATACAATGAAAAGACATATTCTCAAATAGGGCATATCATTGATATCATGAAAAATAATATTCGTTCCTATATTTTGGATTTTCGTGGAATATGGGACATCCATTAAGAATTGAACATGTACTCTTATAAAAACAATCACCAGTAGTTGGTTGGAATATACCCATTTAGGCTTTATATGGTCACCCATTAAGGTCACTGCTTTGTTGGTTATAGGTGGGTGAGGCCTCTCTTTTAGGAATAAGTATCACTCAAGGGAAATTAGAAATGATTTAGGATATTTTTGGATTCATTGTCAGATTGCTGAGTGTAAATAATTCATATTCCAATTTTCAACAACATATTTTAGAGTTTTTTAAAGGGGTCTAGTTTTTCTTCTACGTTTCTCCTTGGGTGTGACACCATCTACCTGGAAAATAGGGGAATCCAGCCCTAATATATGTTGGACCACATTAGATCCCTATGATCCACTGAAATTTCCTTGTAATATGATATTTATATCTGAGTTGATAGTTATACATGATGTTTCCACATATTTAAATTTTTAATTAATATTAGAACCCCACCCTTCTTCAAAGTTGTATTAATATTGAGCTGGATAATGATGTTTCTATTGTGCAAAAATTGATGGTGATAATTGATTCACATATCAATTTATAGTATATAAAAAATTATCTATTGTTCAATGTTATATAAAAATGTAAATTTTATTCCTATAAAAGATAATAACATGAGACATTGGTGAGGATGTAGCAGCCTCATAGTTTTTTAGAGCATCCTTCTTCAACATGAAAACCCTATGATGGATAGTCCAGTGGTGGGATGATTGTAAAATATAGGTTAATTTTATTCCCTAAAATAATTTCAATGTTATTTTTATTTGTTTTCAATTGGTATTCAATAAAAAATAGTAGTTTTTTGGTGGTATTGGGGACATGAAGTTGCTGAAAGATGAATTTAAACCATGAATGAATGATATATGATGTGAATACTACCCTATGAAGAATCTATACACATGTACGATGATATGAAAAATTCCTAGGATTTGAATCTCATTCATGTCATTAGATTTTCTCTCTCTAATTCTAATCCAAGATGATTCCTTATTAGTACTACATAAACCCTAGGGTTTCACACTGTGAATAAGGGACTCATGATGTGAATCATTCATTCCTAACATGTTTTAAGTGTTTTTATAATGGTTATATGATTAGGATTCCCCAAATCAACTACATGACTTTTCTATGCCAGAAAATGAGTTTTAATGGAATGTCATAGAGGTAAGTTAATAAAATTTTTAATTGAAAAAACTATTCCCTTCTTAGAAGAAATTGTATGTTCTGATGAAATTTTTTAATGGAATTTCTTTATTTTCACCAAATGTATGGTCTTATTTTAGTTTTATTTATTTTATCCCTTACAGAGGATTTTTTAATGATCCCATGGTTTAGTTTTTCCTACATAAGATAATTAGTTTTTCTTACAACAAATAATTCATTGTGAAATTGTTGATGATGTGTCATAAAATGAAAACATGTTTCATTTTAAATGGTTTACTATAGTGAAAAAATTGATAAGTATAAGCATCACCTTGTTGTGTATGAGTTTACTATGTAAGATTTTTTCCTAGTTATATAATACTATAAACTAAAAATATATTGATAAAATAAAGTGATTTCAGGTTTTAAAATATCTAGAATATGTAATGTTTAAGGTGGGGTCCTTATGGTTTATTCCCTAAATGAGATTTATTTCACACCCATTTCATATGTATTCCCCATGATATTCTAAATTTTTTCAACAGAAAAATATAATTTTAGATCCTATAAAGGATGTTTATAATAATTTCTTTTGTATCCATATATCATCTGTTAAGAAATTTACCTAATCTATGAATGATATAACGTTTAGTAAAAATTTGGAAATATTTTATTTTTACCATTATGAATAATGTAATTAATTATTGTTTATTAAATATATGGGTTGTTATGGTTGGTATCATAGGAAATTCTAGTTATATATGGGATTAGGGTCTGAAACCTATATATAAATCCTTACAGATAAGCCTATTAATAAAAATACATCTATGTATTTTGGAAAACAGTTGAATAAGTGGTTTCAATGAAAATACCACCTTAACTCAAAACTATAAGGGGATATGGATCGTGCATAAATGTAAATAAGTATAAAAACACTAAAATGGTCACATTTATCTTGACTCAATTATTACTACATGCCCAAAAATATTCCCTTCTACACCCCATGATTTAAACTCCTAGGGGATATGCTATGGTAAATTGGCAATATCCTTACGAACCATTATTATGGAAACAAAAATTTACTTAAAATTTTATTTTAGAAAATATATCATGTCTACGATTTATTGAATCCTCTAAAATTCATATATTAAGGATTTTTTTATTTTATGGGTAATTCATTAAATGTTTATAGTTTACCTTTTATTTGTATACTAGTTTGGAAATTATTATCCATAAGTATATTTTTTTTGATGTAAATAATTAAAAAAAATCAAATAGTGAAAGGAAGTCTTATCTTCTATTCATGAACATAATATCACCCAGGTGATAATAGTTCTACTCATTCTTTCATATCTCTCATGATTAGTAAAATTATTCAAACATACCAAAAATCATTAAAGAAAATCAATAATTGAAAATAGAAAATGGGAAAATTATTACTTCATATGTATATGACTCACCCCCTATAAAAAATCATGACCTAACTTCCAAGAGATCATTGTGATACTCCCATTAGTGAAATTCAATGATATCATGGATTTGGATTTTAACTCCTCATATATACATTATCAATTAGGATGATGAATATTATTTAGTACCAATATCTCAAGAATGGATATTATTCACTTATGAGGAATTATATCTATCTCAAATGATTATTATTATAGGAAAGATCAATCCTAATTAAATTCCCACTATGAGGGAGTATTTTAAATTGTTTCCTGAAGAAATTTCAAGTATACCTCATAAACGAGTGGTTGAGTTCATAATAGAACTTCTACCTTGAACATGTAGCATTCCTAGTGAATATTATAAATAGAAAAAAGATATCAATGGACCCTTCAAAAAAGAAGAAATTTACGGATGTCCAAGACAAACCTCTATGATGTAAATAAATTTTTTACTAGGGCTAGATTAGTAAAATTATAGAGTTGGGGGAATCTTCTCAAGAATAGAAACCCACCTAACCAAGATAAAAAACATTGAGCCATGTTGTCATGGTAGATAATAGTGTGAAATGTTTTTTATAACTGAATAAAAGGATAATAATTGAACTTATCCCCGCATAAACCACCATTGGGGAATGATATTTTATCGATAAGGATTCACATGAAAAGGGATTTGGTTGTGTACTCATCCAAGAAACAAAATTGATAGGTTATTCCTCCTACTAACTAAATATCCATATAGAGAAATACTGAACACATTATTTATAATTGTATATGGTGATCATTCCAATAATTATTTTCTTCCATTATCACTATAAAGAGGATTGTATAATTTATAATGATAATAAAAACCACTAGTATATAACCATTCAAATTTATCATAGTATGTGAAAATGATGATGGTTCGATATTATTAGTTATCATTACTATTCAATTAATTAAAATCATGGGAATGAAAAAAGTTATATAACCTATGAATATATATTATTATGGAATTGATTCTTTGTTGAGGATTACAAGGGATCCTATATTCAAGGACATGAAAATAATTGATATGGGAGTAATAAATAGATCATCATCCTTCCCTTCTAATATAACTGGTTAATTGTCTATTAATTATAGGATCAAGGAGTTTTAAAAAGATTATGAGGTGATATAAAATAATTCAGTGAATATAAATTAGTATGAATTTACTTAAGATATAGTTATATGGTTTCAAAACTGTATATGTGTCCTATAAAAACTTGAATTGAAGATAGATCTTATGGATGATTGGTATGGCATGTAATTATTTACACATAAAGGAAGAACAATGAGTTAAATATACTTGATGAATATTTGATATTGGGATGACATAAAGAGTGAGATCGTAGAATTCATATCTCGGTGAATGGTATTCCAACTACTAAATGTTGGATAAAACAATTCTTAGGGTATGAAGAAACAATTTCATATACCATTCTCAAAATAGGAAAACAAAACCGTATTTAATTCCTATGTATTGTTGTAAAATATTTGTTCTTCAAGGATTTATCAAAATTGGAATCTCCCTTGAATACTCTTCCCAATAAAGTGTAGAAGTTCATATGTGACGAAAAATTACAATATTTTTTTGAAGAATTGAAACTGGCTCTGATATGAGTTCCTATTTTGATCATACATGAGACGAGTAATGGTAATGTCATAAAAAATATTATTATTGTGTTTTTATAGATTGTATTATTATGAAGAATCAACATTTTGTGAGTTATATCTCTTTTTGGCTTTGGTCACTTTGGAAAAACTACCTGTATCATGATTTAGAACATGTCATAGTCATGCATAAGCTTAAATATGGGTGAAAATTTCTATAAGGGGAGTGGTTTAGAGTTATTCATGACTGTAATATTTTTAGCAAAATTTTATCATATAAATAATTTAATCTCATGAATAGACAATGGGTGAAATATATTTCTATGTTTAATTTAAAACATAATCTATAGCCAAAGGATGTTAAATATCTCTATAAATGATCTCAAAATGAAATAAATCAAAAATGCTTACTTATTGTTGAATGATGAGGGGAACCTTATAGGAATGTTCACTGGGACTCATCATGATGTTTAGTGGGTTGATTCAGTGATAGTTATAATGCTTATATAGTTATCATCATCTCTTTTTAAGTCTATTCTATTCATTCAACTTCAGCATGATGAGTTTAGACGAATTATGGAAACTATATTTAAGGTTACCACTTACCCATAATGTGGATTTGGAAAATAAAAAAAATGGATTTAGAGGAATTATGGAAACCACATATGGTGGGGAGTCTGTTTAAATAAATTATCACCCTTTTAATGGAATTCTACAATCTAGGAATTAGTTTTTCAACCACTTATCCTTAATAAATTAACTTTTTGTGATTTTCATTGTAAAATACTAGGAAATTTACCCAAACGTTATTAATATGTATTATGATATGAGAAGGTTCCTTTGTTTGAAGGGTATAAAGAATGAAAATGGTGAGTACGTGTAATGATATTTAACCTTCTATCATATAATGGTTGCAAACATAGTGACTTCTAGTTTTCTACAGCCTATTCTAATGATTTTTTGAAATTGCGATGAGGTTTCATTTATTTCATTATTGGATTATCATGAACTCACCAATGAAAGTGTACTATCTGGGGGTGACAGATCATTTGATAAAATCATCCCTTTTTATCTTTATCATGGACACTATCATGGTCAAAGATTTGGGTAAGCTATATATATAATAGATTTGCAGGTTTCATGGGGTTCCATATTCCATTTCCTCTAATAGGGTCCCCCTGTTCATCTGAACATTTTGGAAGAGTCTACAATTGTTGATGGTGACTCAATTCTAGTTCAAAATAGAAAACCATTCATAAGCAGATTGTCCAATAGATAATAACATTAAAATTTGGTAAAATAATATCTATGAATGAATTTTGGTTTTTAGTGAAATTTGGTATAGTGATATGTGATTGATCAAGTATTCTTATAAAAAAATTCAAATTGTTGAGCAAAATGGCCCCCGTTGAGGCTTTATATAGTCACCCATGAAGTTTGCCTATTTGATAGAAAGCGGTTGGTGGGGAATATATTGTGGGGATTAGTATCACATAGGAGACATAGACAAGGATTCATGATGTTTATAGACTCTTAGATATAGTTTGTATTTTTTCAAATAACTATGCTTGTTTTTTACATCGAATTTTTTATATTTTTGGGACTATGTTATCCTGATAGTTTCTCAAGGGGTGTGTCACATTCTACTTAGGGGATAGGGGAAGCCATATTCGAGATAAGTTACTCCATTTTAGATCATTCAGAATCTTAGGAAGGTTTATAATCAATTGACATTGCTAGATCTATTGATCAATAGACATGTTGTTTCCCACATATTTCAACATAGGATATAATATCCCAATCCATCCCTAATTCAAATTTGGGAGAAGTTTAAATTATAACTAGATGTTTTTTTGAGAGTTAACCATTATAAATCATTAACTTTAATATGAATATCTAGTGTAGGATTTATATTCCATTAGTTAACATTTCGGGGTAGTATAGTTCAGATTTCTATCAAATTTAAGAGCATGAAACTATGTTGATGATTTAGTAGGCTCATATTTTTCTGGATAATACCTTTTTATTGAAAAATATCTATGATGTAATGTCCAATTATGGAGACATTGTAAAATCATGGTTAATGTTATTCCATATATTATGAAGAATGATTTTTCCTTTTAGGTCGAAGGGTATTATGAGGAATCTAGATACTTTTTGGAGGGTTTGGTGTTAGGAAGTAGGTGCCAGAAGAATTCAAGCCCTGAAAGAATTATTAATGATGTGAATATTTCCCTAGGATGTATCCATGAACTTTTATCATGATTTAAAAAATTATTTGGATTTGAATCCCATTCAGGTCCTGAATTGTTCTCTCTATGCTTTTAAAATGAGATGATATGTTTTTTGAAATATCTATCACCATGAGGGATTCATGTTGTGAATATGGGATTCACGATGTCAATCTTTCATGGCAAGTATTTTTTATGTCATTAAATCCTAAATCAAAAATCATTCAATGTGCTGACTCCTAAGTCAATCGTTAGATATCTTCCATGTTTTTTGGTTGGTCTCACACATTTAGGATCAATATGACTTCCTCTTAAATCTTTGTTTTGTTGGATTTATTATCTTTTTGTTAGTGTTTCTGTACACATCATTTATCCATGATTTGGTTGAATTTTTTTTATGTTGGTTGTCGAGTCTACAAAGTGCTTTGTGATTTCTATTGATTCATTGTAGATTTACTCATGTGTTAGTCAACTATAGGTTAATCATGTAATTGGTTGTCATAAAATGAATGGGTTTCATAACATATATGATACACTAACAATTATAATGAACCTATTTCATATGGAAATTGATTAAAATATGAGAGAATCGAGGATAAGACCTCCATTTTTTAAAAATGTTTATGTTCATTTCATTATTCCTATATGAAACCCATTAGAGAGGGTGTGAAATGGATTGAAAATGTTATTTCAATGATGTTTTTTTGTTGAAAAATATTACATATTATTTTATTTTGAATGTTATATTCTATTTTAAATGATTTAATAAATACATCTCAGTAGAGCCTTGGTTACATAGTTGGAGGGTGAATTATTAAGTCTAATCAATTAGTTTTTTTATGGGGGACCCTTTCTGGGGTGTTCTTTCATTCCTATATGAATATCTATTTGTATATATTAAATTATTAACATAGTAGGGGATATTCTTTTCTAATTTGATCATATGTTCCCCAATCCATTATGCATGGGTTCTAAGGATAAGTAGTGTTCAATATTCTTAATTGAAATATGAGTGACCAAGCTATCCTATTTTTTATTTATTCATGGATATTTTTAAAATCATTCATTATTCATTATTTTTCACAATTTATCTTTAATGCAACATTTTTTATTAGATGGATATGGTTTTCTTTATGTATTTATTGAAACTTTTTTCCCTGTAATTATTTTAAACCTTTATAGGAAGAGGAACTGTTTAGAATGAATATAATGTAAAACTGATTAATTTTTATCATGTCATGTTTTCTATAAATTTATTATATTTGTATTATATATATATATATATATATTTGATATGGATATCATGATTGGTATCTTACTGATATAATTTAGATCACAACATGCACATTCCCTCAACATTGTGCAGTACTTTTATTGTATTTCTATTATAGAAAATGCATGATTTCATATGGATAGATCAGGTTTTATGCCATATTAGTATTATTAGATGGTGGTGACATGGTAGAAAATAACCCAAATATCATATGGAGTAGTCATTCCAATTTTTTTCCTTTTGATTGTCAAAGATGTACCTTTATGTTTAATATTGCAGCTTTTGAGATGCATCGATATCATTATATCTTCTCTTATTATGAAATATTATCCTTCTAGTTTTCCTTCAACAAGGGTGTATTCATATTCTATGTATCTTCTATTATTTTGGAAGAAATATTTTCCTCTTGTGGTTTTTTAATTTTATTTCTTGGTCCCTAGACTATGGTGATTGGAAATGTATTTCATGTCAGTTAATAATTGGTTTGGGTTCTTGTTAAGGGGGTATCCTCATTCATAATATTATAGTCAAATGGACAAAAATTTAGTCCAATATTGGGGTATTAGGTCATTTTCCAATGGGATTCAGTGGAATGGGATTTTTGGATGTGTTTCTTAGGTTCTCAATAATTCAGTGTATGTTCCACACCATCAATCCATGTTTTGTACTTTATTAGAGTGGGATTTCGATCAATAAATAATTTTTGATCTTTTTCTCTTGGACATTGTTTTTTTAGTTCATTTCATGTAATGAAATTTCCCTAATCATAGTTCAAAATTGATTCCCTTTTTCTATTTATAATAATATGATTTGATGCCATCCTTTTTGAATAATAAATAATGGTTTCCCATTATTTCAAAAAAAATTCTTTCACCCCAAATTTATATTAAAAAATGATATTTATTTTAAATATTCAATTTTTTGGATTATTTTTATAGAGTATTTATATTCACTTTTTACACATCAAATTTAAAAATAATAACTTTGAATATGACATGTGACATCATATTTCTAAGATAAAAATAATAATGTTTTCTAAAATATATTTTGATGTTTTAAATTCTATTTGAACCCATCGTTCAATAATGTTTTTCATATTAAATGAAACTTACTCTCTAAATATTCATGGTTTCACAAATAAATTGTTCTGAAACATGTTTTATAAAAAAAATATCTACATTTTTTTCAAAAGATCAATGAATTATCTTATTTCCAAATAAATTTTATAAGTAATTCATAAATAGGGTATCTAGCATCTATGTCAACACCCATTATTATTATTTTTTTATTTTAACATTTAATACCATAGAAGAATTCATTTTTAATGTTTTTCAATAAATTGGTTGGAAAACATTTTAATATGATGGGTATACAGGATAGCTATCCAGTGCATTAGTTAAATATTAAATCCCATGAGATAGAATTATCATTGCATATAATTTATATTCCTAGTAAACATATTTTGATTTCATTTATAAAAAACATGGAAATAGAAAAGGGTTCACCCTGATAGTTGACCAATTTATTGGGTAAATAATTATTCTCTATAGATGGAATATTCATTATTCCTTGGAAGCATTCCTTACAATACCATGGAAATGTTCTACTTCAAGACCATAGTGACAAAAATTGTTGATATAGTTATTAATATATCTTGTTTATATTATAGCCTCATTTCAATTCTTTTCTATAGTATATTATACTAATATTCCTATGTTATTCCATTTTTTTAACCATGATGTTCATTTATGTTTTAATTTCATTGTTTATCACTTATATAAAATATGATCTCTATCCTTTTTATGTTTCCATTTCATTAACATATAATAAAAATAATTATGTAATATGTGTCTAGAAGAGTATATTTTGAAAATATTTCAAGGAGATGATGAATTCGTATTATTGAATAAATATTTTTTATACATTTGAAAAAAAATTGTATATTAAAAAAAGAATGGGTTTTCGTAGTAATTTTTTACCAATATCACTAAAACATTAAAACAAAATAGTCTTGGAAATATATTATAAATTAAAAATTTTCGTCTATCCATTAATTGAGATAGTCACATATATGGGGTGTCATGGTTGGTATCATAGCATTTATTAGGTAACATTAGAAACTATTTTGTTAGTTGAGGAATATTTGAGAGTTCTAAAAAGCATCAATGGTTGATAAGTTATTATTGATGATAATTTATATTATATAGATCACCCCTAGGTAAGAACAAGTAATACTTAATATTATATGAATTGGGATAAGAATATATTATTGAAATCTCAAGGGACATTTAAATATATATTATAACATCATTTTTTTTGAAATGTAAAAATTAGTTCATTCTCCTAGAAAATAAATTCCTTTATTTATAATTTCATGTTAATTTGGTTGTCTCACATGTTCACCATGGGTAAATCACCATAAAAATAACTATTTGAGTGTCTACACAATCATTACCCAGGTCCACGATGATTTGGACATAGAATACATATATAGATAGAAACTCATGGGTGATACAATTTTTTTTATCAAATTATATTTAAAATATAATATTATGGATTTATATTGATAATTAATTATTTTAATTAAATCTAAAAAACTAAACCAAATGATACCAATATTCAACACAACAGAATTTTGGCTGAACTGAATGAAAATGAAATAATTTCAAAGATATTTTTTTGGTAAATATCTTTGAATAAATCTCTTATGCTTTCAATCTTCATTACTCAAGTTAAATAATTTTAGTTTTAGTAACAAATAAATACTGTATAAGATTCATTAATGATGGGTGTCAAAGAAAATAATAATATTATCCAAATGATAAACCAAACAACATATTAATAAAATAATGATATATTGTGATTATACCAGACTAGCTACTAGGAATTATGACTAATAACATCAACTTAATTCAGTTCCAAAATAGACCAAAGAGGACAATTATAGAGTCTCTTGGATTTTTGGTTACTGAAGATAATGAAGGAAATAATGTTCAATTTTTTCTATATAAAAATATGGTATAAAGTGATAAGGAAAATTTCTCAACAGAAATGGTATATATTATATTGGTGGAAAATACTAAAACAAAGAGACTAGTTTCTATAGAAAAATTAATAATTTAATTAATCAGATAAAGATAAATGATGCATTTTCTATTCATACCAAACATATTAATATAGAGACATTCTTTTAAATTATATACTGAGTTATACACAAACTTTCGATGGACATAACTAATTGTATTAGTGTATAAAGTACCAAAATTACTGATATGGATGGGGATATTTAAACACATTGATATTTTAATATATATTTTTTCTGTTAAAATAGATTGTGTTAAAAAACATGCTTCACAAGAATAACAGAACCAAAACAAACCGAGGAATGATATTTAAATTTTAAAATATAGCTATGAAATTTACATGTGTAAATAGTGGTACCCAAATTATGATTTGTTTATGAAGATAAAAATATTTTAAATACATCGATTAAATTAAATTAGTATAGATAAATAAAAAATAAAATCATCTTTTGGATAAAAAGATATTTTCATAAAAATTCCATTTTCATGCATTAAAAAGTATTTTATATTATAGATACCTAACAGTTTAAAGGGAGTTAATTGATAATATATAATATAATATAATATAAAACCTATCAATTATTTATTAATAGAAAATTAAAAAATTTAATTTATACCTAGAAGATACTAATTTTGTTAAATTGATCTTATAAATTTTGTACTCCTATATAAAATTTGTTTTTACCAGTTTTATGAATTAGATTATACGAAATGATTATAAGATTTTTAAATAGAATCATATAATTAATTATTGGGTTTGAATTTCATTTTTATGTATGACATTATGCTGACAAAGTAAATATATGTCACAACCATAAAGAATTTTTTTTTGGGAAATATGCTTTTCTGAATATTAATATTTAAAATTGAATTGAAAAGTTATAAAATAAAGTAAAATAATGTTTTTTAATCATACATATAGATAAATTAACACACATTTAATTTTTATTTAACTTTAATTATGATTAATAATATTTAATGATGAAAAAAAATTCTATAAAAACAGTAATTATACAAATTCTATGTTTTAATTTACATGAAAACATTACATTATTTAAATAATAATTTTTATTAAATTTCTTCATAATTTATATTCATCCAATCATATTTTATTACAAAGTGTCTTCTTATATTTTTGTTATAAAATATTAACCCTTGTTAAATTTTAATTAAGTTAAATATATCTTAAAATGTGTAATCTAATGAAGATCAAATTTTACAAAATAAATTTGAAACATTAACCTTCTATAATATCCTTTCTAGGATGTAAATTCATACATATATGTAAATCCTATATTTAAACTATTGACTCACATATCTTCTATGAAATTCAATTCAAATACCTAACCTAACACCCTTTTAGAATTATTTTTATTTCACCGTCACCTGTAAAATGATCTGATATCAATCCATGGAAATAGATAGAAATTTACCTCAAAATATACCCTATGTTCATCAATTGGGGAGGATTTTTTATTCTAGAGGCCTTTATCCTCAACAATGTGACTCAATTCATTCATTTATAATGTATACCTCTAAATAAAATCCAAATTCAAAATGTCAATACTACATACACCTTTACTTCCTTTCTTTATATTTCAAATCTACCTCCTCAAAAACATTCTAAACATATTTATAAAATTACTTTAGTGGAAATAATATAATAAAATTTTATTATTTTGATGGTATAAAAAATATCTATTCCCTTCACATTCAATTGAAAAATGGAAAACATTTCTCATGCATGTGGTATACTAACCCCACCATGAATGGAACAATTATTCTATCATTCCAATATTTTATGGATGCATATAAAAATACGTTTAGTGAATAGATATATTTTTATTACATTATTTATATTCTATAATCATAAATTTTTATTTCTTTTTTTATTATTATTAATGGATGTTTATTGTAAAACTAATCATCTGAAATGATCATAACAATGTTAAAACAATCTCTTTATATGTGATAAGATATTTTTAATATACCTAATTATTATAAAAGTTTTCAATTATCATTTATTTAATTAAAAACATTTAAATAATTTCATTATTCTTTTTTTGATAATTATATTATTACAAATGAATCTATTCTATAGCCATACTCATAAATATGTCAATACATGTTCTTATTAGCTATTTTTAACAACTTATAAAGAAATTATATAAATTTACATCCATGATGGATATGGGTACTTGATATTGGTTATTAGTAAATAATTAATAATTTGTTCATTCTAGGATGTTTATATAAATATATTAGTAATTATTTAATATTGAATTGTTTGTTGATTATAAAAATAAAAAACAATCTCACTGTTGACTACATCACCATGGATAATAACTAATGTACATATTAAATAAAATTAAAAAATTATATATAATTATGAATCTTAAATTTTATTACCTTCAATGATATAAGAGTTTTAATCATTTTAAGCTGAATTAATAACAACACCATTATAAAGATAGTATATCAAAATGATAAAGATTTCCCACACCTGATATTGAAAATTGATAATAAATAACATATATAACTATCATAAATCATGATAAATGAATTTATTAAATGGTTATAGATATGAAAATGTTATAAAATAGGTTATTTTTATATTTTTGTGATTCTTTTATTCAAATGATTTAGTAGATTTCAGGAATTGCGGTAATGGGTTATTGGCTCAAATGTTCACCCAATTTTATGTTAAGACCAAGCAGATAATGAAGGTGTTTTTTTCCACTGTTTTATTTTGTTTTCAATAATGTTTTAGAGGGAAAAAATAATTTTTTGGAAGGAAAAATCATATCACTATTTATTTTGATGAACTTTATACTGGACATTGTATTCAGAATGATCAGATTCACAATGCTTGAAATGGTTAATCATATTCAGTGAAGCTGAAATAAAAGGGCTGATCGTATTGGAGTGAAGAATCTTTTTATAAGTAAATGGTCATCGAATTAACTCCAAATTCTGTATGTATGTTTTTATCATAAGGTTAGAATCTAATTATGTATGACAACGATTAAATAAATGTTATGATGATTTTTTGATCTTGTATTTCTCAATTAACAAAATTAGAATTTGAAACATGTGGTGAAAACTTTATGAATGAAATAGGAGTGAAAGATATCCTTACAATTTAATTATTGATCATCCGATATAGATGAATGAATGAAATAAATGAAATAATATTGATATTAATAAGAAATGTATGAAAAGAGAAAAAGGTGTTTTACCAAGAAAGCTGAGTCAGAGGAAGACATGTGATAATTTATTGAAAATAAAAGAGAGTAATGGAGTGACCAATTGGAAGAGGAAATCTAGATCATGATCAACAATATAGTCAACCATTTCAGAGAGGATGAATTACACTGTATAAATATAAATTGGGTTAATAGACAATGTATATGAGGTGATTTTTTATATGTATTACAACTAGGTCAAGACAAGAAGTGAATAATTAGAAACAGTTAGAAGATCATAGAAGAAGGATATTACTAAAAGTATTATCAAGGGGGACATTATATTCATAAATTAGTTTCGATAATCAAAATGTATTAAATGAATTAATCCAATTGGATTAAACCAATCAGATAGAGAAACCATCTCAAAATAGTGATTGAAAAGTTATTTTGAATGATATATGAAGTCATAAGAAGAATTGAGAAGCTTTGAGAAGTGTTTAAAAAGTCACAATAAAAATAAATATTTTATGGGAAAATGATATTTGGGTGAATTTTTTTAAGCCTAACGAGTTTTAGGATTCACACCAAAATCATCCATGGGTCACCTATAAATGACAAATGTACTTTTCACTTTTTCTGACAAGGATGTATTGTTCATTTCTGAAGAGAGATCAGCTCCATGTTTAATATATAGAAAGATTTTACCACTGTTGATCTTTGTTGAGGAATTATCGACATAAAATAATTCATAGGTTAATAGGTAATATTGTAATGTTATTCAACTAATCATAGTATTCATAATTCACTGAATTCTATTTTATACCATATTATTTTTATCATTATATGCGGCTGGTGATTGGATTCGATTGGATAATTAGATCTCGTATTTCATTATTTGGAATTCTGGACTGAGGATGATTGTATTCATAATTGTCTCAACCGTAATCTAAAATAGTTATATCCATTGGATTGGGAAATTGTATTTGAATATTTTAGTGGGAGCATCGGATTGGAAGATCATATTTGAGGCATATAATTAGATGATCGTAATTGGAATTGAATTGAATTATATATGAAGTTATTTATGTTCTAACCATCTTCTAGGTCAGAAATTGTTGAATTGTATTTAAATTGAATGTGTTTACAGAAGTTAAAAAGAATCACATGTAACATAAGTTGTTAAACAAATATTGTTTTACTCTATTTGTGCTAAGAGGATGCACATGCAGTTTTGTATTGTCTTCAATGTTCTATATGAGTGAAAGGTTATATCTAAATCATTATAATCCATTGATTTTTATCTAGTGGTTTTTTGGTATTGAATTATATCCAAACCATACCAAGGATATAGAAATTCTTATTGAATAGTGAACCTTGTAAACTATTGTGTTTCTATGGGTGTGTGTTTGATTTGATTTGAGCATAGAGTTTAAATCTTTAGTAGAAGGAAAATGTTGTTTCAATCAAAATGAATCATAAAATAAAATGTATCACCAATTCACCCCTCCCCCTCTTAGTGATATAATTAAACTAACATGGCACTTACAACTTGTATTAGAGGGAAGGATTCCCTAATATATTCTTTACTAATCATTAATTTGAATTTTGTGAACAATAATGGTATTTCAATTTTTGATTGAAGGAATTCTCATATAATGAAAGATAAATTTTTTCCTTATCTTATGTCAATTAGATATGATGTTCATTATGATGAAATAGTTGGGGTAATTCCAATTGATGATAAAGCTCCACTAACATCTATGGATACGTTGAATCATGAGAATGATGGAAGGGAAAATAATTGTATATTATCATCACTCTTTAACTGTGAATTTGTATGTATGAAATGATTTTCAATAAAAAAAAGTTATATAGAACAAATTTAAAAAACAAATATGAATTAAATCAAAAAGTAAAGAGGGATTGGAAAAAATCTGAATATTCATGTTTGATGATTTCAAGATGAGTGAGTGTAAATGTGCTGGGGACTACTTTACTAGGGTGAATGATATTGTCAACACTATCAGATATCCTGGTGAAAATTTAAATGATTCTCTATTTTCTGAAAACATATTATAAATCATATCTGATAAGTTAGATATGAAAGTATCTTCATTAGAAGACAGATTTCATAAAACATTAACTCTTGATGATTTTCATATCACTATCATTTCATTTGAAATAAGTAGGGACAAAGCTATGAAAATAATGAAAAAGATGATATAGAGATTTCTTTCAAGGAGGATAAGAAATAAATGTGGAAGAAGATCCCCTTTTAAGATGAAGTTGTTTAATTTGATTATAAAATTGTTGTATATAAACAACATAATGATATTTTATCTTATTTTTCTTAAAAATTTTGAAGAGGCACATGGAAATAAC
Organism: Viscum album; assembly: GCA_963277665.1. Taxonomy (NCBI): domain Eukaryota; kingdom Viridiplantae; phylum Streptophyta; class Magnoliopsida; order Santalales; family Viscaceae; genus Viscum; species Viscum album. Next base: position 810,677,060 of record OY728161.1, on the reverse strand, counting down.
AAGGGAAGCATTCTTTGAAATGTTTTGAATGTGGAGGTGTTGGTCACATTATGTCAAATTTTCCTCAAAGAAAGAAACAAAAGGGTAGAGATGATGAATAAATAAATACAATAATATAGTGGATGAAATAGGGATATAAAGGGTAAATTAATTATACAAGGGAAGAATGGAAAGAATTCAAATCTAAAATAATAATTTTCTTTTCTAAACACAATAAAAAGAAGGAAATGATGTTAAATCTGAAAAATCAATTGTGTATGGAATTGAACACAATTTTATTGAAACATTTAATGATAAAGAATTAAAAAATAGTAGATCAAATGATGAATAAACTAATTTTTAAATCCATTGGATATAATAATTTAATTAATGTATGGGATATATTAGAACACCTGAAAAGAAAAAAAGGGTTGGATGATGATTGTTCATTAATTAGAAATCAAGAATACTTTTTGATGAGAATGTAAAGCTAGTAGAATATATTTATGTTTTAGTGAAATATCATTAGGAATATAATAATCTTAATGAGTATCTGGAAGTGAAGTTGAAGGAAAAAGTTAATGTGTTGAAAATTATCCAATAAAAACATCCGAAATATTAATAGAGAAATAAAATTTTCAAGAAATAAGTCTTTCATATTGGTGAATGTTATATAACATAGAAACATGAGAAGGATTGGAAAATGTTACCTTTAATGGGTGAGAAGAGATTTAAAATTTTTTATGAAAAAAATAATGTTTGGAAAGTCATGTCTTTGGGCAAGACCAAAAATGTTGGTAATTTTGAAGTCTCAAAGAACCCGGAGTCCAAAAATATTTTGTAATAATATTTTTCTCTTAAAGTATAAAATACTTTGGTTTTGATAATTTATAAAAGAAAAACGAGATTTGAATTGATAATATAATAGTTCGTGGATCGAAAACAAAAGAAAATAATTTTGTTTAATAACATATTAACAATTTTTTCAAGTATAGAAGTTACATCGGAAAATACTCAATTTATGGATATTGCTGGTATTATAGAGGATTTGGGAATACCAAAATAATTGTGTTGGTTTAACGAACAATATTATAACTATTACACTTGTTATAGAAGTAAATAATTAAGGAGGATGATTCCTTTAAAAAATAAATATGACAAGGTTGTGATGATGAATCCTGAGAAAGGTGGAACCTGAATTAAAAATAGGTTCCAACCATTGTAAACTTTTACTAAAAGATGTGAACAAACTAGAAACCTTCAAAAATGATGTATTTTTCTCGTACCAGAACAAAAAAATATTTATAATAGTTATTAGAATCCTATGATGAAGAAATAAAATGAAGAGGAAAAAACTCTTGATTTTTAAACTGTATTGAATGATAGAAAATGTAAACGAATTTGGATTCATGATAGTGTATTTTCTTATAATATGATAAGAGATTTTAAATTTTTGAGGAATGTGAATGATTTTAAATAAGGAATAGTAACATTTACAAATGATGAATCTTTAAAAATCATACGTTTTGAACTACCCATCATTTGAAAAGAAAATATGAAATCCATGAAAACTATGTATGTTGACGGATAAAACACAATTTTATAAGTGTTTCAAAAAAATTTGATGAGGATAATAAATTCACCTTCATAAAATATGTGTTTGTTGTAAAAAGTTAAGAATATGGAAATTTGGTACAAGAGGCCAACATACAAAAAGAATCTTATTTTGGGTTGGTGAATTAAAAATATCTTTTAATAAGATTATGATGGAAGAGAATAAATTTTGGAATAAAAGGATGAGTCACATGAGTCAAAGAAATGTGAGTAAGTTATCCCAGAGAGATAGTGTTTATGAAATTCATGATTTTCCAAGAAGAGGAGATTTTTATTGCACTATTTTTAAAATACAAATATTAAAAATATTTTTCATAATAAATTTGATATTTATTCTAGAAAAAAACTAGAGATAAATCATTCTGATATTTGTGGGAAAATGAGAAATCAATCTTCAAATAGAGATTAGTACTTCATTATATTCACTGATTATTTTACTCTCATTACTTGTGTTATGTATATGAAACATAAATTAGATTATTTGAAAATGTATTAAATTTTTATAAGTATAGATGATATGAAATGTGATTATTCAGTAAAGAATATAAAAACTTATACTGGTGGTGAAGATATAAGTGTGGAATTTTAATGTGATCTAGAGAATCATGGAATGTGGCATGATTATATGACCAGATACACTCCTCACAAAAATGAAGTTTTTGAAAGAAATAATATAAGACAAGTGGAAAAGGGGACAACGATGTTACTTGAACATTCTCTTTCTCATTACAATTGGAGGAAATCCATGAGTACTGCCACTATAATAAAATCATCACATAGAAGTAGTTTTTTTTTTGATATGGTGGCAGTTTAAACTGTAGCAGTTTGCTACTATCACTGTTTCAAAAACCCGCCACTAAATTGTGGGCCAGCATACAATATGCAGTAGTTTCTTTAATTTTGTAGCAGTTTTGGTAATTTTTACAATGAATGTATATCACAGCTGTTTTTTGTGTTTTTTCACGGTGGTATTCCCGGAGGAAAATGATTTTTTTCTTTCTTTTAACACCACCAATAAATAATAATTTCATTTTCTCTAGAAAAATCACCGCTAAAACCATGATAACTACTGCGAAATGATAATGATAGCTGAAAACAATGTACTATAGGTTTTAACCACTGATAATTTGTTGTATGAAGCAGCGGTTTCATCCATCGCCGATAGAAAAATACCAAATTATAGCTGTAGTTTTAGCAGTCAATAAATATGATCCATTTACTTATCGGCGGTTTAAACTGCCGCTAATGCTAGATTAACAAAAGAAACAAAGCTGATTCTATAGCCCCAATACCAATTCCCTGAAAAAAACCATTCCTTTTTCACATGGTCATACCACCTACTTCCCTAAGAATACAAAGAAAGAAACATTTTCATAAGAAAAATATCATTCAAATCCACACATGCTTTTTGAAGTATCACTCATTTCATGGTGTAATAGTCTTTCCACCTATCCCATCCATGTGTTCCCCTTGGGAATCATTATTACTCATATGAATCTATGTATCCCAAAAAGTGTGATCATCCATGATATGACATGTATCACCCTTGATGTACAATGTATCAACAACCTATGAGACCATCTGTAGTATTCTGTGAAGAGGAAAACAAGTGTCTTTCATGGTGTAACAATTACATTACTTTTTTTTATCTTTTAAATACTAATAATTCCATGGGTAGATCCTTGACATCTTATAAATCAAGTGGATTTAATGAGGTCACACCCATATGAAATTTCAATTATAAATTCATAAGGGTGATATAGTAATCAATCATAACTCATACCATTTCTTTAATTAATTAGGAGGTTAATTCCACAATTAAAGGTTTTTGAGAGTTGAATAAAGGTAATAGGTCTATGTGGACTACCCATGGCAGTACACATTATACATGAAAAGGTATATGGCAGGCCATGCTAATATGAATTCCATAGGAGAACATCCAGTACGCTCTAAAATACATAGGTTCGAACCAACTAAAAGATGCTTTGGTAGCTAAGGCATACATATGGGTTTTCACATCCTCCCACAATTCATTTTAGCTTCACTTTGATAGTTTAGATAATATTACACATAAAAGATACTTTTACTAGAAAAAAATAATTATATTAAGAAATTCAAGGATTACACTATTACGTGGGGTTAAAATTTTTGGTTCATGGTCCTTAACATGACCAATTTAATAAAAAAGGGATACTAATACTAATGAACTATGATCAACAAATTAAACAATAAATTCACAAGTCGACACATGGAAGTCCTTCCAGAAATCATAGTGACCCAATTTATAAAAGATCAAGACACCATGGTAAATTATATATAACACATAACAAATACCATGAATTAACCAAATGACCAGTATCATGGCATGATTCTATCAATATCAAGAGAAATTCAGGAAAAAGATTAATTATGAGATAATATTTTGAATCTAGTTTCACCAAAATAATGCACCTATAGAGGAGATAAATGTAGAAAAAATGAAAGAATATTCCTAGACTCACTTATTTATATAAAACTCACATGGTCGAGGGATAATTCAACAATATATAATGGGGTATACTCCAACCTTTTGAGAGGAGAGGTATGGAAAAACATGGGCGGGATCCCCCTTGAGCACTCGAAGAAGAAATAAAGACCAGTTAAAAAGAAGTAAGGAATGTGAGTAATTTTCCAAATTTTAACCCTGTTTAATGAGGGGCATAGATTTTCTACACAATTATCCATACAACATACCAACCATTTTCATGCCACAAATTATGTTGGGTTTTCGTACAATTCATGAGAAAAAATTGGGAAACCGTGCAGAAATTGTTCATTCTAACTCTTTTCCATAACTGCATCATGTTGTACTGATGAAGGGTTATTTGTTTTTTTCTTTAAAATTTTGCAACTATTAAGAGGAAATTATAATGATCTAGTGGGATTATGTTGAGTATGGTATGCACCATATATGTCTACATTTATAAAATATTCCCTGTTGTATTCATAGGATGACACGGGTGGATCATATAATCTTGTTGAAATTATATATCATTACAAGGACATGCCTTTTGTTTTGAAAAGTGATACTTTTAAATCATTGTGTCTCTTGTTTGTGTGTATTGGGATGTGTTGAAATGATATAAAAAATATAATTTGTGTGAGATAATAATAGAATCACTCACCTAAACATGATAATGTAAAAGTTAGTTGGGATTAAAAATTATTAATTGGACTCCCACATTATTTCAATCCCCCTCTCAGTATTCATCATAACCCTCCTAGAATCTTATAAATTTTTATTAGAGTGTAGGTTCATATCTGATTGGGTTATATATTGGAACTTTATTCAGTTTTTAATGTTTTATGTTTCTTTCAAGATTTATGATGAAATTTAGTTTTAGATAATAATGATTTGTCTTTGATTAGAATTTAGTTTCTTCCTTAATATTGATAAATACGAAATATAAAGAGAAGAATAAAATTATAAATATGTACCTATTGTGTAAAGAATATTTTTCTCCATAATAAAATGATAACTATGATAGATCTAGTTTATAAGGAGAAGTGATGGTATTATATTCTACTAAAAATGAAGTGGACAATCCCTCTACCTTAACAGGATAAATACACACAATTGTTCAACATATTTTTTGTAAATTCTTATCAAAACTATTTTGAATAGGAGTAAATAATAGATGGTAGTGATCATATGGAGAATATAAAACATGATAATAGAATACTGTAAAATTTGAAGAAATAAAGGCTATCCACTAAAAACAAGACGAAGGGAGTTACCAAACTAGATATTCCCTAGAAAATCAATGAGAAGGTTGATCGTTCATCAATGGTTAACAACCATAATAAAATTTTCAAAAATGAATCATAACAAATGAATCCTGATAATAATGAAACATAGAATACATCCTCTGTGATGTCCAAAGAGGTTGTAAATATACCAGAATACATTTTAATGATTTTAAAAATAGCACCAAAAACCTCCTCCGGATCCTCTACAACATAATATAACAACCTATAAATTGTTACACATTATTATGTGGTTCAAAAATATAAATTTCCATCAATACCGAATAAGAATCATAAATTCCTAGTGTCTTTGGAAGATTTTTTTCATTATACATAAAAAGAAACATGAGAAATCAATAAAATGTTTTGTCGTGAAAATTTTTGGTGGAAACTTTGTGCCACACATGATACATATACAAACTGAATGTTACCATATTTGTACAACATATCAACTATAGAACTAATCACAATCTAATTATGAACATTGCTCGTCTCCCTCTCCCACTTCATCTTGACTTCTTTCTACCACCTATAAAAACATTATATTGAAAACTAAATAATGTTGTATATTTATATTTAAACTTAAACCCAATAAATGTTTTCAAAATAAACTATTTTCAATTTTTTTGATTTACCAACTCACCACCACTCGATGAAATACCACCAGGGGTAGATCTGGTCATCTTCTGATATAAATCAAACAATGCATTCTGCGAAGAGGATATATGACCCCTTATTCTTGAACTGTGTATCTTGGAGGAACAATCTCTCTCTGAGTATCTCGGGGTATAGACTGACCAAAACCAGGAGTATATGTAGCTGAAATCTGTGTTGGCCTTCCAAATAACTCAGATGGTATGGGTCCCAAACCCATCCCGCACACTCTACTAAGATGCTGCTTCTCAAAGACTTTAGCAACTAGGTCATCCTGGGAGACTGAGTATGACTGCGCCGGATTGGCATCTCATAGTTCATTAAATTTTAAGTATAAATAAAATATTATTCATATTTTAATCAATATATTAACATATTTACAACTGATAATATATTATTATAATATAAAATGAGCTCATACCCTAACTTTTTTTGTAGCCTCAATAACAAAACTTCCATCGGATTCATTATGAAAATTCAACCACACTTAAGTTAGGGATGCTTGGGTCCCAAAACATTATGACAAACTTAAACAATGATCAATCAATAATGTAATATATTAAATATATAATATTGTCTTATAAATATTTAAACAACTGAAAATAATACTAGAGAAGATCGGCTTCTATAAAAAATCTTTGACACAATAGTTTAATGGATGACTTTCTTTGCCCGCCTTGATGCATTCTTACTTGAAACATCTTGAAATATATAAAATTTAATTTAATAGTAATGTATTCAATGTCATATCCTCTTCATATACTTCTATAAATGTAAAATGATATTAATATAATAATATATATTTAAATACCATATGCATCTAATCCTGATTTTTGTCAACAAAAACATTCCATTTCTCTTTGGGTACCCCATCTGGTGGAATTTCATATATCTATTAGGCGGTCAACAAATAATCATTGAAATCACTCAAAAATATCCATTTATCATTTTTCTTATTTTAGGACATGATTTTTAAATGTCCACTATCGTGCTAGCACATCAGCAACCGTAAAATGAAAAACATATGTACATAGAAATTCATTTTGAAAATATTATAATTAAATAACATGACATCTAATTACACCATAATTTATTAAAATTGCCTTTATTTGGGAATCCAAAACTTCATTTTCCCAAGTTTAAGTCATATACCACCAATAATCATCTGAAATAGGAATGGAAACTAACTCTATGGCCATCAGGACAATAATCCGGCCAAGTAATCTTGCGGCGTCATCCGTAGGGACCCAATATAAATCAAATGGGACAACTATCTCCTCTCCCTTCAGATTCCATACATTTTACATTTAAATATATTTCACCATACTTGTATTGTTTCCATCATTAATTATTAAACATATAGTATAATTATGTTCAATAAATTTATTCATATTAAAATTTTTACCTATAACAATAACCTTCCAGTATCCCCATGAAGACTTGAAGTGGTGTGTCACTCTCTCACTACTTCAGATCCTGAAGGTGGAGGAGATGACTGAGCTACTGAAGGGATGCTAACAGAGAGTTTTAGAGATAGTGAAAGTGGAGATGATGTAGGGGGAAATAGGATGGAGGCTCAGATGTCGTAGCGAGGGAGGTAGAAGGATCGTCATTGGTCACAGTGGTTGATGAAACAGAATAGTTCTTCCCCCTTGGCATTCCAATCATTTAATCAAATAAAATTAATTTCATAACATATCTTTCAAAAACATTATGCAGAAAAAGAATTAACAATTATAACAGATTCACAGAACTAACAAGAAAAAAATACATAACGATGATATTGAATGGCTGCACAATTAAAATTAGTGGTTTCTAAATGAATGCATAACTCGACATAAAATTATTTCCGCCTTCAATCATGATAGTTTTATTATCAATTACATCATCCCCTTCGTCCATCCTTACTAGAATAAAATTTTCAATGTCATGATGGAAAAATAAGTCTGCTTCTTAATGTTGATGGGATTCGATGTCAGAAGTCAAATCATCCACTTCATCACCCATATCATACAAATATCATTGTTTTACATGAGAAACTAATATACACCCTTCATCCACAAAATAATTCAAATAATATATCATGTTCACTTGGTATGATAAGATATACGGATCATTCATCCCACGATCAACAACATCCATCAAGCGAGAGAAGTTCTCAAAACTAAATTTCAAGGAATCACTTTTAACATCTCTGAAAATATCGACCCAATTGTATTTGAATTAAACAATAGAAAAATGTGTATGGATGTTTAATTCAATAATATTAGTCATATTTCCATAGTAGGCCACTTCAGAAAACGTAAATATACCACTATTCTAGGTTTTCAAACCCTCTTCTTGATCGACTGTACAAAATCTAAATCCATTCACGTGGTAACTGTCAAAATATCTAACTTGTTTTAGAGGACCTCAAGGAAGAAACTCCAAATCTTCTAAAAACTCTCCTTTAGTATAATTATTCATAATCTAAAAATTATTTACATTATAATATTTACAAAATATACGTGTCAACCTAATATCCCTATTTATTGAAAAATTTATGAACTTACATGTCGAACAATCCATTATAAAAGATATGTATTAACAACTTTCATTATATAGTTCCCATTTTTTGTTCAGTCTCTCATTAATATCATTATTTTTATCATCAAGTCTTTAATAAATGGATCTGTAATTTCACTATTCAACTTCACATATCAATGTGCGTGTAATAATTCCATTTCTGTCAATATAACATTTGAGGTCCTCCCAACTGATCGGCCAATAGCAAGAAATATTTTTTATATCCAATGTATTTGAGATTGAGTTTATGTGTCCTCAACATGTGCAACTTCTTTAAATCTGGTCTGAATGTCATCCATGTATCTAGAACAAATGGTAAGACACTCCTCTTCCAAATAGAATTTATAAATAGAGCCTAGTGGTTGAGATTTATTTCTCACGTATGATTATAAAAGCCCAAGATATCTGTGATATAAAATAAAAAAACATAATTAAGCATTTAATTAAGATATATGAATTGTTTACTTGACTGAAAAATATATAAATAACGTAACTCTCAATTGGTTTCAACCATAAATAATGTACGAGGCCCCATAATTTAGATTCCTCAACCAAATTCATTTTTAAATTCATAATGATATTAAAAAGGTTGGATAAAAGATCATCTCTATTGCAGAAAGTGTCAATACCAACCTCTCCTAATGGTTTTCAATATCAAATAGATGTAAATATTTCCCACATAGCTTTCTGAAAAAATGTGCATAATTGGAGTATAAAACTAGAAACTTTTTTAGGTAACAATGTATGAAATGACAATGGAAGTGACTTGTGTATAATAATATTTTAATCGTGACTTTTCAATCCTTATAACATATTGTTCTTTAAGTCAACACACCTCAATATGTTACTTTAAATCCCATTAAATACCTTCACATGCTTTAAAATTTGATGGAATGTATCATTATCCCTCTTATTCATTGCAAAAATTGACAGAGCATACTTTTCATTCTCATCTGGCCAGAGATCATGTTTTATGTTCCTTTCATGTACGTATTTTTGAGCATTGAGATGATTCTTCAGCTTTCCATAATCATTATGAAATGTGAAGATAAATTTTTCAAAAAATAATCTTCTTAATATTCATCAAATAATAAGAATGCCACAACAAATTAAATTCCAAATACGGTTGATTGAAGAATATTCTTTTTTTCTTCTATTGTTGTGTTCTGATTACAATTGATTATTCTCTTCGAACTCATTTCCTACTATCATTAAAATGATAAACCTTCCCAAAATATGTTTCAACACTTCTATGTTGTGCCAATATAACATAACCAGTTAACAACAACAGAGGTGGCCTACAATTAATGAAACTGTTAAATTGTGATCTGTTCAGCTGAAATCTATGAGATGCATCGAGAAAGAATCGATGGAAAAAACAAGAACCATTTTCTACTGTGAGGTAGAAATTTGGGCTCAAAATCAATGTTACAAACAGGACAATCCAAACCCATGTAAGCATTCCAACCAGATATATTCCCATGTCCAGGGAAGTCACTAATGGTCCATATTAAATCAGCATGCATTCTGAACATTGTTTTAGAAGAAGCATCATATATCTCAACATCGTTGCTCCATAACTCCTATAATTATTTAATTAAAGGCTGAATGTATACATCAATATCATTTCTAGGAATTTCATTTTTAGAATAATCTTTAAAAGAATAAAAAAAGTTTTGTGGCATACATATCCTCAGAGGTATATTGTAAGGGATCAAAACAACTGGCCAAATTCTATAACTGGTACATAATGTCCCAAATGGTTTGAATCCATCAGCAGCCAATCCTAATTGAACATTTCAACGATTAGCAGAGAAATATAAATGTAATTAATCATATGTCTTCCAAGATTTTTAATCTTGTGGATGTTTCATTAGCCCATATTTTTATTATCTAAAAAATTCCACTTCATGTGTTTGGAGGTTTTTGATGACTTGAATAATCTTTGCAATCGAGGTTTCAAAGGAAATTAATGAAAAACCATATCAGGTGTGTTCCTTTTCATCTTCTTCATGGTATAATGTTGATTTAGACTTCAAAAATCACCCATTAACTGCCATCTATAAGAATAACATTTTTTTCAATCATGTCTACTTGAATAATCTCGCCAATAAAGTATACAATCAATGAGACACACATGTATTTATGTATAATTCAGTCCGATCATGTTAACAAATTTTTCATATTATAAAAATAATTGTGTTTTATATCTTTATGAAATGCATCGTTCAACAATTCCAATATCATGAAAATTTCCTTATTTTTAATTCCACGTAGACATTTGATATGGTACAGCATACCCAGAAAAGAATATTTTGAATATTTCAAACATCCACTATACAACTCTTGATTTCCATCATCAAAAAATCCATGAAACATATTTTCATTGGTAAATTTTTCTCTGATATTAGTCTCCGTAGAATAAATAGGAGGTTCCAATGATATGTTTCAGTCTTGATCTAGTTGTCCTACAGTCTCAAAAACACCACTTCTCATTTTTCTATTTTTAGCACCCTAATCTAGTTGTTATGATACGTTTTGAGTTTCATTGGGGGTCCTGTAATACCGAATAGATCATTTACAAGGTTTTACAAATCATTCTCTATTGTCGACGAAGTTGGTAGATCATTCTGTGGATTGAAATTAGTGGTCAACCTTTTTTTAATGTTCGATTCTGCATGCCATATCCAACACGGATATTGAGTAAGGAATTTCTTCAATATTAAATATTCATAAACTTCATCTCTCTTTAACCATCTTCTAAATTTTGATTTAGGACACATACATCTTATTCTTCATTCAACAGATTTATTGGAAATTGAAAAATCTAAAAGCTCTTCTAAACCCATAGCATACTAGGGTGTGTTTCACTATAATGTGATCAAGATTTTATCCATGTATATCAAAATTTCGCTACACTATATTAAAAAATATTAAAACAAATAACTATTAATAAATATGGAAATAGATTCATATATTCTAGCTGAAAAAATATATAAATATGTTAAATAAGGTTTTCTTATATAAATACATGTGGTAAATAATGAACCCACCGACTAATAAACCAAAGCGTGAAAATTAAAAAGATCTATAAAATAATAGAGAGATAAAAAAACAAACCATGATATAACAAATGAACTATATACTACATGTCACGAAATGAGTACATCAGTAGTCGATCATATACACCAGAAGCCATAATTCAAAATAAAAAACTAGGAAATTCCTTGATTATGGTCCCAAGATCAATCCTCATCCCAAAATAAATTGATTTTATTAGTAATCCATTCATGAAGCATTGTTACTTTTCTAAACACAAGCCTACAATCAAGTACCATCAATTGGGGTACCATGTTCCATGGAATCATGTGAATTGTGTAACAATAATTAAATAGCACATTACTAATGATATCACTAAATATAACAAGACTATATAAATTTAAATGTAGAATTTGTAAAAATATAAATAAAAAAATAGGCAGTAAATAACCACTAATTCTTGGGCTCTTCTATGACACCAGGGTCTTGTATCTTCCACTATCAATCCTTAGGCCTATGAACCTGATCGACTATACCTGACTCAACAAATATTGCGGTGTTTATGAGAACATCATATGGATTTTTTCATCTATTCTATCCTATCCACCCTTATGGATATTTTTTTAGTATCCCAAGACCACCAATGAAGTAATTTTCATGTAGTAAATAAACACTTCCTATAAGAAAATTTTCTTTTAGTAACTCATCGGCACATATGATGGTGTCTTCTTATAGGAACTCAATATCATCTATGAGATCTTTTTCATGTAATAACTCAACACTTTTAGGAGGGTTCATTCATTTTTAGAATCAAGACTACCTGATTAGAATTTTCCAAACCAGTACATATAATAATATAATTTCATAAGAGTAATTCCAATATACCCCTTTAACATCAATTTACAATATTGATCCCATTTCAAATTTTTACCATTTACTAATACACATTAAAATTTCCTTTAAATTCACAATATATCCATTCACATAAAAACATCTATCTTTGACTTAATAACCCAAGATTTACCAGTTATCAATGTCAACATAAAATAATAATCATGTCTTTTAATTTCATAATACCCTGTTAATCATAGTTCCTAATTTAATAGTTTAATACATGTCAATTTATTAGGCCCAAAACAAGGGTTACATCCCAATCATAGGCTTCTCCTTAGATTCACCCTTCATTTAATAAATGTTTATAATGTATTAAATTCAATTTACAAAATCAATGATTGTGAAATTCCAATTCATTACCATTGATGTATATCACAATTTATTTTTAGCCCCCAAAAACATAGTGAGTAATATATTGATATCAATCCAAAACAAAGTTCGGGTTTCAACTAGAGTTATCCCTTAAATATTATCCACTTTATTTTTATAAAACACGGCTTATGATTTTAATGTCCAATTCTAGGTTCAATTCATAATTATGGAATTCCACTGGGAATTTCTTTTTTCAATGGTTCATGGTATGTGAATGGGAATTTTTCACTAAGTAAAATGGAAATTAAAAATTTAAATTTAAACTTTGTAGATACCTGGATAGGCCAATATGACTAGAAATGTATCACTCAGAAAATTTCAAATTGTTGATTAATTATAAGGACCACCTACCTTATCCTCATAGACTTCCTCCCATCTAATATCAGCCATTTTTTCGAGATAGAATAGTAAAAAAAGTGGTATAAAGGATTGGAAAGATGGAATATTTGACATAAATGGAAATAGATCACTTAACTGTGAGATAAGTGAATAAGGGAAGGAGAGATAGTTGTAAATTTTCCTTAGGCTCACCAAAACCTTAGATAAGATTTGATTCATACAAGGGATGAGTAAGATCCCACTATGGAAGTGAGGGAGGAAGGGAGGGTTATGCATGAGGGGTTACTGACCAAGAATGGGATGAAATTGGGGGGGTATTAGATTGTAAAATCATAAGGGGAAATATTAGTATTCCACTTTTTAAGGGTTTCATTGTTTGGATTCATTGTTCACCAATACATGCATAAAATGTGTGATAAAAATTTCATTAAACACCCCTCCTCACATTATTGGTCTACATAATTTACCAACCATGCGTAAAACTAACACTAGCCATTGTGATAAGAAATGTATTAACTAAATGTTTTAATGATTAAACTATGAATAAATCCATTTAAAATACTTGATATGAAATATAACATAGATATTAAGACTAATAACATGAACATATTATTCCTTCTAATGGGAACCATAACTGTATCATATCATAAAATATGATTTGGAATTCATGTTATATAAGTATACCATAAATTGTATCTATATCAATAAAGATGTTGGTTTAAAATCAACATCGTTTCACACAGAATTAGAACATATTTTTTCATTGAACATTCCAATTGACCATAAACCAATCATAAATTTTAAACCTATGAAATTATGTTAAATCACAAGTAGACAAAATTTAAATAATCCGTAAAATATCAGCGTCGATGGGCCATGAGGCATAGTGTGTGTGGCGTTGGGCTGTGAGGAGTGGTGAGGGGTGTTGAGATGTGTCGAGGGATTGGGGGGTCTCTAGGGTCATGGGATCTTAGGGAATCTGGGGGTTGGTGGGGTAGCGATTAGTGGCGAGGTGCAGTGGGGTTGGAAAGATTCGGTGAGGGATTTGGGGGGTCATAAGGGTCTCCGAGGTCACGCGGGTCGCCGATGTCCTTGGGTTTTGGGGGGTCAGGGGGTTTCAGGGAGTTAGGGGAGTCTAGGGGTGTAGAAGTGTCGTGGCTATAAAAAATACATTTTTCTATATTTTAATAAAAACTGCCTCTAATTTGTTTAAAGAAATTATTAGTGATTTATTAAACCACCACTAAAAACAATCTCTAAAGGATAATAATGTTGTAGTGTGCTATATATATATATATTCAAAATCAATGTTTCTATATGCCTCAATAAAATATGTCTTCATTTGAATTGTTTTATGGAAAAAATCCATGTTTTAAAAACATAAGAGTTTTGGGAGTCCATGCATTATAAATAATAAAGGTGGTAACTATAGAAAGTTAGAGCCAAAAGGTGAAGATGGTATATTTATTGGATATGCACTGGAAAGAATAGGTTATAGATTCTAAAAAATAGAGACAAAAAGAATTTTTGATTCTATTGACGGATATGTAGTTGAATGTTGTGAGAAATAAAAACAAATTCATATAGAAAATAATGTTGAAAAAGTTTAAGAATACAATTATGATATGGGTACAGACAATTGTATTCCAACTCAAAAAGAAGAATCGAACTTATCCATTTCCATTGAAGAGGATGATATTTGAAAATATCATCCTAGGCCCCGGATAAAAGTTGAAAATCTGAATATAATTTTGTATCAACATCATAATGTTCAAACAAGAAGATCAATGAACAAAATTACTCATACATATTTGTATTCTAAAGTGAAACCAAATGATGTAGAAGAATATTTTGTGTATACAGAATTGGCTAAATCCATGAATGAATAAATATATGAGATTGAAAATTGTGATACATGGGAACTCATACCTAATCCTGAAAAAAAATTATTGGTATGAAATTGGTTTTCTAGAAAAATCTCAATGAATAAGGTGAAGTGATAATAAATAAACCAATATTGGTTTATAAAGTATATTCACAAACTGAGTTTATTTGTTTTGATGAAAACTTTTATCTACTATCAATACTTGAAAAGATTAGAATTGATCTTTATATTTCTGTACAATGAGGCTTTATGATCATTAAAATGTATGTTATATCCACATTCTTGAATGGTGATCTAGAATAGGATGTTTATATTAGAAAACCATGTGGCTTTGTTATTGGGAAATCTTACAGTTATCTGTGCAGATTGAAAAATGATATCTATGACCTAAAACAAGATCTGAGGGAATGATATTCCAAATTGGGAATATTTATAATAAAAATTAATTTCATGAAAGGAAGAGTGGATAGTAAAATTTACACCAAATACAAACAACAGTCTTATATCATTATAATTGTTTATTTGATGATATTATATTTTCTGGGAATGGTAAAATATATTGTGAAATATTTACTGAATAAATTTATAAGGTATTTGAATTTTTTTTTCGGTGAAATGAAATAATTTCCGAGGATAAAAATACATCTATGAAAGGAATACATTTTCCACTCCCAATAATAGAATGTTATGTAACATTTTAAAATATTTTCCATGGAAAACTCAAAACCCATTTGCACATTGATATTAGTGGGATCCAAGATGTCTAACCATGGAGAAGGAAAATAATTTGATCAAAAAGTATTTTGAATTTTGATTGGATGTTTTTTGTATTTGACTCCCTTAAGAACCAACATTTTTTCTATTTTAACTTTTGTGAAATATTTCACCGTGCTCTAAAATATTCATATTTAATTATTGGAAAATTAATTCTTGAACTCATCAAAGGAATAGAATAATTTAGATTCAGATATTACAACACAAATAGAATTTATTTATTTGGGTATTCATTAGTTGATTGTGAAAGAAATTTTGATGATAGAATATCCACATCTATTTGAGTATTATTTATAAGAAAATTTTTTATTATTTATCATTAAATGAATCAGAATTTAGTAACTCTCAGTATAGGTAAAGATGAGTATGTTGATTCCACTCAATATGCTACACAACTAATGTGGATGAAAACTCATTTAGACAATTTACTTATTGATGTGAAGTTACCTTTACCCTTTGTTTCTAATAATCAATATAAAATAAATATCACTAGGAATACATATCAACATTATCATTAAAAAAAATTTGATGTAAAATTCTTTTCATCAAATACTATGTGGAGAATAATGAATTAAATCTGTAATATGTTCCAACATCGGAACAAGTTGTTAACATTTCCACAAAATAATTACTAAAGGAAAAATTATACAAGTTGAGGTTGACAATGGGTGTACAAAATATTTGTCATCAAATTTTATATTTTTTCCCTCTCTCATCATACAAGTGGATAGTGTTTTCATGGGGGAGAATTAATAGTTCCATAAATCTATCCATTTGATCCGTGATAAATGGGGGGTTTTTGTTTAAGCTGTGAATTCAGAATTATTTTGTAAGTGAACTATTATAACTTTTTGTTATAGTGGTTGTATAGAAATAAATTGTATTGTATTCCAACTAGGATAATGAAAATATGAGGTTGAAGAAGATTTGAGGATGGATAAAAAGGATGTCATGATCACTACTTTTAGACCTCATAGTTCTGATGTCAATGGTTCTTGTTTCCAACAATAAGTTAGATCATATAGGTTTAGCATTATTTATATGTGATCAATTTCTTAAGGACTCAATGTTTAATGATTTATGAAACATCGTGGATAACAAAATCTAATTGTGGATATTGTTTGGAATAAGCTGGTGATGAAGGTGTTTGTTTTCAAGTGTTGTCTTTTGTAATAAAGAAGTTTCTGGAAGAGGAAAGATTGTTTTAAAATGACAAATAACATCAATTTTTATTTATTGAACTTTGGACTGACCATATTATTCAGTGGGATGGGATTCAGAATTTCTGAAATGGTCCATCATATTAAGAGAAGATGGAATGAAAGGGTTGATCATATTCAGAATAAGAATATTTCTGGAAGTAAATTGTCATTATATTCACTCTAAATCAGGAATGAACATTTTTATCATAATTGAAGGATAAAAATACATATTATGATGACTAAATAAATGTGACATTGATTTTTTTATCTTGGAGTTCTCAAATATGACAAGTAAAATGTGAAACTTGTGTTGCAATTTTGATTAAAGAAGGGGGAGTGAAAGAGTTGTTATCAATTGTATTCTAGATGATCAGATCTAGATAAAACAAAGAAATAATACCAATAATATAGATATTAATCAGAGATATATGGAAATAGAAATTAGTTCTGTAAATCGTACTCAGGTTGATCGGATTCCGGGAAATTATATAATGACCAATCAGATTCAGGCTGAGCGAAAAAGAATGATGTTTCTAAATGAAACTGAAGCACTGTATCATCTGATAATCATCATATTTTGAGGGAGAACTATTTACGATTTTATGAAGTTAAAGACTGAAAATAATGGAGTGACTGATTTGAAGAATAATTATTTAGTTTAAATAATAATATAGTCAACCATTTTAAATGGATTTAATTACATTGTCTACATTATAATTGGGTCAATAACCATTGTATCTGAGGGGAATTGTTTTCTATTCATACTCGTTCAAGAGAATAAGTTAAGAAGTAGATTTTTATTGAAGATACGAGATTAGGCATATTGATTAATGTATAGTCAAGGGGAAAATTTTATTTAGAAATCAATTTCAACAAATGAAATAGAAATATTGAATTAATCCAATTAGATTAATCAAAATGGGTTGACAATTCAGATTAGAAATTGGGATCAAAAACATAGTATGAAGAAGAGATGAAGCTTCAAGAAGAATCTATAAGATTCATGATGAGTTGAAAAAGTCAAAATGCATCTGATATTTTTGTGAAAATTGATAGTTGGGTGAATTTTTTTATGCAGAAAAGTTTTTTGGGATTCCTGGAAAAATCAACCTCATGTCATCTATAAAACAAAAATATACATTTATATTTTTAGAAAATTGATGTATTCTTCACTATATTAGAGGGATAATTTCATATTTTAAGAGAGATAATGTGTTTTTAGTATTGATTGATGTTCAAGAAGTCTCGGTGGAAAATATTTCATAGGAGAGGAGGAACGATTGAAACGTTATTCAACTTATAATCTTTTTCAAAATTCATTGTATTTAGCTATCTATTTTAGTTTTCTTGTCATTGTTTTCGGTTGGTGATCGGATCCGGCTAGAGAATCTGATATGGGATCTGTGTATTGGTATTTTTAGACTGTGGAAGATAGTTTTTATAATTTTCTGTTTTGTAATCTAACAATGCAATATCAATAGGATTGGTAAATCAGATTAAAATATCGGAGTGGGTAGATTGGATTGTGCGATCAGATTTGGGAGTCAAAATTGGAAGAACTGTTAGGGTATTGAATTGAATTATATATAAATTCCTTCATGTTCATATCATCTTTCGGGTAATAAATTGAATAATTTTATTTTAATTGAATACATTTTAGGAATTGAAAAAGATCTATATGTAAAATGACTTGTTACCCAAATATTTTTTAGCCTATTTGTGCTATGAGGGTGCACACATAGTTTTAGATTATCTTCAATGTTCTACATGATTGAAATGGAATATCCTACTCATTTTTATCTAGGTATTGATTTCAAGAGGATTTTGTGGTATTGGATTATTTCAAAAACATACCAACAACGTAGCTATTCTTATGAAATTTAGAATATTGTAAATTTTTTTCCCTTTGAATGTGTGTTTTATTATTTTTAGTAAGGAATTAAAATCTTTAATATGAGTTTAAGGTTGTTTTAATTGAAGTGAAACCTAAAATAAAAATTATAAATGATTCACCCCTCCCCCTCTCAATCATACAATTACACTAACTAGGCACTAACGTGTTATATGTAATGTTTTCTTTGTAATGGTTAATTTACTATGAATTTTATATTTTAATATCATTATCCACACATTAATAATGGTATTTTATATTTTTTTTGAAAAAATATCCTTCATGGGGAGTTGATTTAGAATGTTTTATGGTAGTAATATATTTTTTGTCTTATAATTTAATTTAGGAGACAAAATTTCTACTGTTAACCATGATATTTTTAATATTTTTTTAATAATGTGTAATGGGTGCATTTTACAATTTTCATTTAATTTATACTATTTTAACATCCATGTATTATTCGTTAATTATTAAAAATTACGACCACTTATGTTTCAATTTAATCATTTATACCTTGATGAGAATATTGGAACACCCCATTAATTGTTTTCATTAACCTGGATTATACTGAGAATAAATATATATTTTATTTCTAGAAGTGTGTATTCAGTGATTATTTCTAGATTATGTTAACATCTTCACATATATTATGAAATTTTTTAGATAGTGTAAAAAATAGTTGAAAATGGAATGTGTTTTGTTATATGATTTTTTTTAATAATTCCCTAAAACATTGAACCCAAAATTTATATGGAAAGAATTATAAAGTAATATTTTATTTATATCAATTAATTTACATGGTCATTTCCATAGGTCCTCGTAACTTTTGTAAATGGTGAAGTTGAAATTCATATTTAATTTTTTATTAAGTTAATGTGAAAAAAAATGTATTTAGAAAATTAATAATTTAATTATATAATGTTCAATTAAATATCCTTTAGATGAATAATTGATTTCTAAAAGGATTTTATAGTTGGAGATAAATTGATTGATTATAGAAAGATGAAATTCATTTTTAGTTTTTTGAGATATATTTTTTGAATCCCTACATAATAAGAAGAGTATTATAATAGATTTTTTGAGATAAGGATAAAGAGAAATATGAAAGAGAGAAGGGGATAAGACAAAAATTATTTTCCATGAAAATAAAATTTGAAGGATGTGAAAAAGACATGGTTGAGAAATATTGTTGAAGATAAAGGTGATATAATAATTGAAATATGAAAAATTTATATGGAATTAATTCATTAATTAAAATATGAAAAAAAAGTAAAGTCATTTTATTGAGAAAAAAAATTAAATATAAAACCAAATGATTTATGAAACCCATAATTGAAAAAATCTGTTCATACTAAAAAATAGAGGCTAATGAAAGTGGATTTGAAATAATAAAATCTCTTATGGTGTTGGTAAAAATTTAATAAAAATATAATTAATAAAAATATATTCATAAATTTATAAATATAGTTAAGTTCTTGATTTTATTTAAAATTTTATATATATGAGGGGTATTTCTACAGTATATAGTTTAATAGTTGGTGGATATGGCATACGTATCAAAGAAATAAATTGTAATAAAAACATCTTCAAAATTTTTCCCACTTAGTATCATGATCTCTATTGTTGTTAATAAAATAATAACTCTCATAATAACTTATTTAAGAAACATATTAACATCTATTTATTTTAATAATAAAAAATTATAATTTTTTGTTTTATATTTAATAGATTTTTATAGTTTATTTTCATCATCCAAAGTTTCTTATTTATATTTTTTCCATAATAATTATGATGTAGATGATGATCACCTTACATTGAAAATATACTAATCATTCTTGAAGTACATGAAATATTTAAATTGATTTTCTATAAATACCTATAATGAAAAAATTTAATCCAATGGGATTTTTATTTTTATTTCTTAGAGATTAATTTGATCATTTTCCATTATCAGTATTTGTTGAAGAACAATGGGTTGTGAACTAATAACATTCTTAATATTAATATATCTTTTATATAAAATTACATAAAACCATATTTTCTCATTAAGTTCAACAAATACGAGTATTTATGTGCCTATATCCATCCATAATTACAAAAATTATTGAATTGTTCATGTAGGTCATAAAACCGCACTAAATAAAAATTCTTTAATCAATGGGTGAGTATAGTCTAAAAAGTGATTATTTTGATAAAAATGTAAAATTTATAGAAATATATTGATTTAATTTGTAGTTTATAACATTTTTGAAACATATTTGATGATATTTGGATATGGAGGTAAAATATACAATGATTGAATAAAAACTCATTAGGCCATTGAGGTAATATTATATATATACCGATAGATGTTGTTTTCATTTTCCATAGAAAGATAGAATGGATGGAAATGGTTTATCTTTTCTATAAAATTAATAAAAATAATATAATTATTATAATTATATGTTAAATAAACATTTATAACCATCATCATAAGGAGTTTATAAAGAAAATGTAGTGTTGCTTATATAGGTGGTAGTCGACATGTAACAGAAGCGACATTTTTATTTCTTGGATTGTTGGGAAGAAGGTTTATATTATTTTTAAAATAACTATAAAGGTATTAAATTATATTTTTTTCCTAATGTAAATATGTTATCATCGGTAGATTATATTCTTTTTATTTATATTATGAATAAAAGGAAAAACTATGAAAAAAGATAATTTTTTAATTTTTCCATCGTCTTTAGAAGTGATCATTTTTAAATTATATTATGGCTTGGATTGGTGGTATTTATAGAATTAAAATACCAATTAGAAAAATCTATGAGTGTTTTGAATTTTATTGGGTACATTTTTTTAGAATTTTTGATTCATGCGCTATGAGGAATTGGGAGGTTCTAATGAATCCTTTTGTAATATAAGGGAATGAATTTTTTTTGTAAAAATTTAAACTGTAATGTCACTATTCAAGTACTGTAGATGTAAAAGAGGGTTTACATGTTGCGGGGGATGATGGTAGGTCCATAAATTTTATGATTTACAATTTAAAACCTTCTTTTAATATTTATTTAGTTATTTTACTCTTAGATTTTTTAGTTTTAACATTTGATGTCTCTAGATGAATAATTATTTTTAAACTCAATAATTTTTTTAAAGAATACAAATTAATTCGACGCTATTAAATAATTTTGTATTATATTTTAAAAATAGGAAATATTTTATTTTAATATTTGTAATTGTGATAAATGTTAATTTTAATATTAGTTCATATAACATGTAAACCCCATTATTTTGAAAAATTGTATTTTTATGATTAATTTTTTTGATTAAGATAACATAATGAATTTTATTTGTATATATGAAATTAATTGGTTTATAAATAACCATATAATTTTTAATTTTATTTCAAAACAATCCATAACTAAATTCTACCTTATAGATTCATATATAAAAGATATTTAATGAAAAGAGTTTTTTATATTAATTTATTCCTTTAATTGCTAAAATAATGAACATGGAATTTATAAAATTTAATTTTTATTTTTAAATTATTTATTACATATTACTATGTATTTAAAGAAATTTTTTTACAAAAAAACATTCAAATGATTCTTATTTTATTATTATGTCACAAAAGAAAAAATATTTGAAAAATCTAAATTTTTTCACTATTCACCCAAAGGTAAAACATCTCAGAAATAAATTTAAAATTTTTAATAAGACAAATATTAACATTATGAAATTACGATTAAATTTAATTTTATAATATTAAATTAATTTCATTTATAATCATATTTTTTTCAAAAAAATACTAAATTAATGGAAAATTTTATTTCTTTGAAATAAAAAAATTTTTAGTGTTGATTATATTATTTCATATTTATTTATAATTTAATGAATGTTCATATATTATTTATTATATATAAATTATTAAAATATTTAATTTAAATTATCAGTAAAAAATAAATAACATATTGAAAATAGTTATTTGAGAAAGGAAAAATAATTGTAATATTAAATAACAACCCTTATTTTACATCTAAATGAATAAAATAGTTGATTAATATCTTTTTATTTAATAGTGATTCTTTTTTATATAAAATTATAAATAATATTAATCTATTATGTTTTGGATCATTTTAGATTTTTTTGGGTGTGAATGAATGCATTAACCGTATTATTTTTATATAGAAACATGTTTTTAAAAATCGTATTGTGTAACATTCCCCCCCATGAAAAAATTACATCCTCTTAATTTTAATTATCACGTAATAATGAAGATAGATATGGGTAGATAATAGATTTTTTTTGACACATTATATAATTTTTAAGGAAATATAAACCATTCCAAATTAGGGAACGTACAATTTTATTAGAATATAATTACTATTGATATATATTTTCCCCACTTCATTTTTACTAAACATCGCCCATTGTTGGGTAAATTAGAGGAAATTATAAAAAAAATCCTATAGATATTTTGGTCATCATTACATGAATATATCTTCATATTTTGTATTGAAATATCAAATGTGATTTCCCTATTATGGTAAAAAATATAGAGTCTATGTATATATGGTTAATCCATTACAAATATCGCGTTAAATTAATCTAAAAGGATAACAATAAGATTTAATTTCACAAAAATTTCAACACAGGAGAGAAAATTATTATGTCAAGTTGTTTACAATATTAATTCGATAATAAGTTATTGGTGTAAGGATTTTATGCTCTTAGGAAAACATGTAGGTATTCTAGAATGGCTAGACTATAAACACATAAGTAATTTAAAAACATTTGTGCAGAGAATTATTATACCATTCATTACATAATATTCATTATCCACATCATATTTTTTCATAGGCTTTACCTTATTCTCCAGATTTAGGAGATTTTGATGTCTATAATCCTTATTACCAATGTATTATGTTATATATCTCCAGAATCCCCAAAATCCTTACATTGTAATCATTTTACATTCAAACCATTCATTGTATTGATCATTTTCTCCACCCCATATCAATAGTCATTAGCTCTATTGGTAGTCCTTACAAACATGAATCATTTTCCTATTCATTTTAGACTTTTACATAGGTTATAATTCCTTTATTTTTTTAAAAAATTCGACTATATAAAAAGATCTTCGTTTATTATTTTGTGTTTTCAAACATTCATAAAGTCTGAATTTATTAATTATATCATGAAATAGTTGTGTGGGAAAAACCATATTGTTATCAACTCATTATTATATCAAATTTGTTTTCACATGTAAAAAATTTATGTGTTGTCTATTATGTCCTGTGTAAATATGTTAAATCCAGTCCTGATCTAATACTAAAATTAAAAGGGTTAATCTTAACTGATATACAAAAACATCATAAAACAATCATCATAAATAATATTGAAAAATATTAACCTTGAAATGTCTCAATTTAGGAAGCTTTAATTTTAACATTATAATTACTTTCTATTAATATAAATCACTTCTATTTGATCATAGGTTTCTTTATGTTGGATTCTATCATACTTATTAAATTAATCGAAAAAATTATTCCTCAAATAAGTCAATCAAAATAATTAATGATAATTTTAATTCACCAGAGAATATCCCCTAGGATTAAAATTATAGGTGTGTAGTGATTAGAATTTATCATGTACCAAGTGAGAATCAAGTTATCACCCTACCATAATTTTTCAGGTTATTACCTCTACGTTAATCAATTCAGGATACTACATATACATATCATTTTAAGACAGCCATTTCATTGGTAGGAACCCAAAAATTCAATTCTTTTCTAAAAAATCATGATGTTGTTCTATATATAGACTTATGAAATGGGTATTCACTAAATTCCACTCATCTTAATTCCCAAAAAACTAATCCCTAGAAAAAACTAAAAAATTAACTGATACAAACTAAGGAACCCCATACCAACACTCTATGATATTGTGCTTAAAAATTTCCATAAAAAATTATATGATGCAAACATAGGTGATTCAAGATATACATGTCACTATTTTATATAATTACCATTAGTAAAATAGTACCTCTCAAAAATAGAAAAATAATTTCTAGAATAAAATGATTGGTGCCTTTATAGATCAACTAAAAAATTATTTTGAGATACTTATGAACATTTCTATGCACTCAAACCATTATAGAATCATTTCAAGATATTTCATATGTAATTCACATCACTAAAACATATGGGAATGGAGTCATTAGAAATTAGTGATTTAAAAATCCAAGTAATTTAAAAAAAGTAGTAATATGACATCAAAGGAATGATCATAAGTATAAGATTAAACATGGGCATGTGGGAAATAACTTACTAAATTCCATTGAAAAATAAAAATAATTGTTCAATTGTCTTGATAGTTAGACATATAATCTAAAATTAAAAAACACATACCCTAAGATAATCTTGTGATATCATAAATATGATCCTTGGATCATAATCATAGGAATATGACATAAAAATTTGGTATGTCATTAAATCATATCAAAACAAATGAATATGCCAAAAACATTATCAAAGGATATTAAATCACTATGAACATATAATATCTGAAATTATTGAAATATATATAGTTTTTGCCATATAATTAAATCACCTACACCCATGAAAAATTTTATAATCATAGAATAACAATAATTACAGACATGAATAATATTTTTAGAAAATATTTGGCCCAATTATTTTAAAATCTCATATAAATAGATAAATATGAATTTTTCATTTTAACTAATATTTTTTGAATTAAATATTAATTTTACTTTAAAGGGGTTTCTATGTTCAATGGAATATTCGATACACAACAAAGAGTTTTTTTGAAATCTAACGTTGCACACTAAAAATATAATAATCTTATTTTAAATGGTAGTGTATTCCTTGCCATTGTATTGGTTACAATGAATATATCTAATTAAAATATGATTATATATCTTTTTAAAATGATTTTAAATTTATCCAATAAAATTTAGAGGCTTAAAATGTGAATGAATATAATTTTAAGCATAATTTACTCTAAAAGGTCAATTTATCACCATTTAATAGAGAACCCTCTTTAAATCTAGTTTTGGTCACTTTTATATGTTTTATTTGAGAAAATAAAATTCTTCTTTAGAATAGGGTCATCAAAATTTAATTTGGGTAAAAAAAATTATTTTCCTGATAAAGTTCATTTTTTAATGAATAGTGAAAAATTCTGTATTTTAATTCAACATTTCATTTTAATCTAATTTATTTGTATGGTTATATTAAATTTTTAATTGATTTCAAAGTGTAATTAGATTATATTTTTACCATTTAATCCAATTTTGGTCATTAAAAGCAATTTCACTTTGAAATTGGACATAATCGACTTTCAATCTTTTGATAGTTATTATTTCTTAAAAACATGGTTTTTGTTCTTACAATGGAAATTAATTATAAATTAATTAATCAAACTTTTATGTTTTTAATTTGGTAAAATAGAAATCATTATTGAATTTGGAATATCAAAATTATCTTAGGTTGAATTTTTTGAATTTTTCAGGAAAACATCAATTTTTTATTAATATTGAAACATCTAAGTAGTAGTTAAAAATCACACATTTTCATTTAAATAAAATTTTAATTCTTCTATGAAATTAATTTAAAAAATCCAACATAAATGGTTGTTATTAATAAGTAAACTTTTGTTCAATAAGATGAAATTAATTTTTGGTGAATAGTAAGTGTTTACTTTTATTTACTGAGGTTAAGGTAAATTGGGTAATTCAAGGGAAAATTAATATTAAATTAATATAAAATTACCTTAACACTTATTCTAACTATATTGGATGAGTAATTTCCAACAAATACAGTCCTTGGGAGATACTTTTGGCCTTGTAATTCCACATGGGTATGATAATGATATTAATAACTTTTTTAATGTAAAAATAAAAATATCATAAACATGTATTGTTTTGCCAGAACAATTTTATTGTGTGGTTATATAATTGATATATTTGAATATAAATATTCATTATATAGATAAAAAATTTCATATTATAGGTTAATTTTTTTATAATTTTTAGACATCAAATAAATTAAATTATTTATGACACAATAATGATGTAGTGTTTACCTCATTAATAAATGATTTAAATAAATGATATTATAAAGATTACAAAAATAACCAAAACATATCCAATTATTATTGGATGATTTTATTTCTACCGTTAGTCATCTTATATTATACTTTAATTATTTTTGGACATTTATAAATCGAAAATAAAGATATAATAAAATAATATTTTGACACTTTCTTAAAGAGACCCTCCTCCCCCTTATAAAAAGACCGCACTTATAACCAATTTCTATCACCTCTCAAGCCCCTTGACAAATACAAACTCTGACCAATTAGGCTTTCTACATCTCTATTCTCCTCCAAGAAGCCTTACCTTAGGCAGAAGGAACTTCAAGAGGTCCTTTTGGTTCGAACCGAAGGGAGTTACCTGAATTAAAGGTAACAGTTTCTCTAAAATTCATTTCTTTTATTTTACTTCTCCATCCCCTAAACTCTTTTTATTCCTTTCACTTATAACAACACAAGTATCCTAAATATACTAGTATGTCTTTATTAGTAGGATTCTGACTACACTAACACACACGTCCATCTAATGGGTAAATAACATATTGTTTCTTTAGACGGTGAAATACTACCTCACGAAAAGATGATTGTTCAAATATCTACAACTGCCTATCATTGTGGTAATTATGATTGAATTGTATTTATATATGATATATATTATGTTTATGTTTCCTATATGCTTCTTTATTTTACATTTTTAGAATATATTTATGTTTTCCATAGTGGGTAAATACGATAATCTCATTTGAGGAAGTGCGGACTACCGCCCCCTCAAAGTGATTTGACTTGTTCATGCCATATGTGGAATGTATAAAGGAAGTAGTTAATTACATTATATATGATATTATAATGTAATTATAATATATTTATTTATCATTATGTTTTAATTTTACTAAAATAATAAATAGAAATGAAAGTATCGTTCATGCATATGTACGGCTTACCCTCTCCACGAACGGTGCATTTCATTTCATACCTCCAAATGTTATGTACTCTTAGAAATACATGTATATACTGGACATATAAGATATATATTATATCTAAATAATTATTACCATTTTGGAGATTATTTAATTTTTACCACATCGACAACTGGTAAAGATAAGAGGTTCATTTTTGACTCAAGTACCAACTATTGACAAAATGACCATTATTAACATAAATTATAACATAATGTATATAAAATTATAATTACGGATATAAATGGAATAAAAAAATTTAAAAAGTTTCTTAATCAAGTATAAATAATCTTTATTTTATTATTCCTGAGATTAAAGAATGAAAGGGTCAAGTCAGACACGAGGTAAGGGACTTCTTCTCAGTCTCCTTTCATTGAGGCATATTTTGATTTCTACACGATGTTATTTTATACAATGTATAAAAAACTTTTGAATTTTCATTTCATTCAAAGGGAATCTTTTCTCTATGAAGTGTTTTTCTAAATGACAAAAAATAAATGTATCATTTAGCGTAAGCGGTGATAACGACCTTTTCCGCCACCGCAAAGATTATTTTATCTTTGGCTTACTTACCAAATAGTAATGTTATTAAAAGGAAAATAGATACCATATACAATTTTATGTATTTTTGTATTGAAAATGTTTTTTTGGATTTATTATTTCAATATCATGTTCAATATCTAAAAAATATATATTGTGATTGAAATTTTGGAATGTTATCATTCCTTTATACTTATGTTATGTTTTATAATTATATTATGGTCCTTGGGAATTGATTACGTATACAAGTGGTTCTATGAAAATCCATGGGTTGGTGAGCCTGAGATAACTCTCTAATGCATTGGGTAACATGACAGAGGTAAACGTTTATGTTTCTCCTACGAGATTTAGGGAATATACTATGATGGGTATTCTAAATGTAACTCCCTACGTAGCTGTGAAAGATACAAAGTTTGTATTTTAGGAATTCCACATGTTACCTTTATGATTTGTGTTTACTATGTAAATCTTATGACAACATGAGGTATGTTAAAGAGCATATTTTATGTATGTATTGATGAACTGATATTTTCTTTGTTTGTTTTATAACCATTACAGAGTATTTGATGCTCATCCCACGTTTTGAAATGTCTTTCATAGGACTTAATGTGAATAGGGTCAAGGGTGGGATCAAGGGTAAGTCATGATTTCTAAAACATGGAATTGGACATGACACATTTTTTTCAAGAGTTTTTATTTTCTGATGAAAATGGAAACTGAGAAAAAGGGTTTACTTTTTATTTTTGATATGTAATTTAATATTTATGGTGTAATTATATAATACTCTAAACTTGAAAAGATCATCAATGTGAATTATTCATTTAAATCATGATTATGTAATGTTTTAATTCTAGTTCCTTATAATTGGTTTCAAAGGCCAGTTTATATAACTTTAGGATTTAGAATATTGTTAAATTAATGTCCATAAATTAATTTATGTTAATATTGAAATGATAGAATTTATAGATTACCATGTTGCTTCACCTAAGATATCTATGTGTTCAGAATGGATTTCCACAGATGAAAAAGAGTAGCTATGATGGGACGATATTAGGAGGAAGACAACCATCCAAATCAGCAACCTGAGATGGTTGGAATTGGAACTGGATAGTTTGTTGCATTGATGGAATAGTTGATATAGGCTATAAACAGTGGTCGTATCCATGCAAGAGATCATCTAGATCAACCACAAAATAACATTTCAGCAGTGGAGCATTTCATGGGGAAACATCCACCATCATTCAAAGGATCATCTAACCATGTGCTAAAAGAGGGGTCGATTAATGCAATGGAAAAGATTTTCAATGTACTGGGACATTTAGAACACCAAATGGATAGTCTTGTTGTTTACCATTGTGAAGGTGAACCTCATCAGTGGTAGTCGATGATGAAAAATATCAGGGTTAGTAAAGATATTTATGATCTTGATTGGGATGAATTCATGTATATGTTTCTTGGGAAATATTTTCCTAAGGTGGTTCTTCATAAGATGGAAAAAAACCAAGAATTGATGCATGAGGATGACTCAATGTCTTCTTATGAAGCAAAGCCCACTCGACTGGAAAGTTATGCTCCAAATTTCATTCGAGATCTTGATAAAAAAATCAATATTTTTTACTCATGATTAAATCCAAATTATCTAAGGGCTTTAGCTTCTTGTGAGTTCAATGGTTATGAAAAACTTTTTCGATTTTCAGAGAAGGTGGAAATGGAGTTTTCGAATCATCAGGTGTTCTTTCACAAACAACTGAATAGGAGGTTGAGGTGGCATGCTAAAGGGAAGAACTCTTCAAAAATTTCTGATGGTATGAATCATAAGTTTAAAGTTTCTGAAAATTGTTGAAAAAAGCATGCTGGAGAATGACTTTTGAATTCTGATAAGTTCTACCAATGTTGTAAAATGGGACATAAGGTTCAAAATTTCCCTAAACACGATCTGGGTAATGGTAAGAAAAAAATATAATTTACAGTCAGTAAAATGTTTTAAGTTCAATTAAATTGGATTTTATGCAAATGAGTGTCCAAAGAATAACTCAACTGAGTGAAAGTAGCCAAACTACAAGCATAAAGGGGTGGTTAAATCCTTCACAACTACATCATTAGATGTTGGGACATCAAATGAAGTAGTATCTGGTACACTATTTATTTGTTCATATTTTTCCAATGTGTTGTTTGATTCATGGTCTACACATTCATTTATTTCTGAAAAGTTTTCAAGTAAATTTTGAATTCCATCCCAATATATGAATCCTAATCTTATGTTAAAAATACCTGGAAGAAATTTTGAGACAAAAAGAAATTATATGAAAATTCATGTCATGTGCGGAAATAATCTACCTTCAAACCTTATAGTTTTTTTCCAGTAAAGTTTGATGTCATTTTGGGTATGGATTGGATTTCAATTTATCATACCAAGATTTCTATAGATCTAAAGAGGTTTATTTTCAGAAAAAATTTCAGTTTGTGTACAATAATGTACCCTTTCTTTTGATAACATATCAGGAATCTGAGAAACTAGTAAAATATGGAAATTAATGTTACCTTGCACATATAGTTGAAAACAATGGAACTTTTCGGATTAATGATGTGCCATTTTTAAATGAGAACTTAGATGTTTTCCTAATTAGTTTCATGGTATTATACTTGATTGGAAAGTTGTATTTATTACTGACTTAGTTCTTGATGCTACTCCAATTTCAAAACCCCCTTATCGAATGGCTCAAATAGATCATTTAGAATTTATGATGCAATTACATGAATTATTAGATAAATATTTCATTAGACCTAGCACATCTCCGTGGGGTGATCCTGTCTTTTTTGTTAAAAAGAAATATGGTTCAATGAGACTTTTAATTGATTAGGGAGAATTGAATAAAATCATTGTTATGAAAAAGTATCCTTTGCCTAATATTGGTGATTTCTTTGATCAGCTCTAGGGAGCTCAGTATTTTACAAAGATTGAATTGATGTTGGGGTACCATCAATTGAAAGTAAAGGAAGAAGACCTTTTGAAGACCGTGTTTTATACTAGATATGGCCATTATGAATTTTTAGTTATTCCTTGTGGGTTAACTAATGCACCTGTTTTATTCAAGATCTTATGAATATAATTTTCTGTGAGTTCTTGGAGATGTTTGTGGTTGTGTTTAATGATGATATTTTAGTTTATTCTAAAATTAAATATAAGCATGAAAGTCATTTAAGGGTTGTTTTGAAAACCTTAAAAGGAAAAAACTATTTGGGAAATTCATCAATTGTGAGTTTTGGTTACCAAAAATTTCATTCTTTGATCACATTGTTTCATAAAAATATCATAACTGTTGATCCTACAAAAAAAGTTTTTGAGGAATAGCCAAGACCCACAAATATAACTGAGATCCATAAATTTCTTTGTTAGGAAGGTTATCACAAGATGATTGTGGGGAATGCTTCAGAGTTATACAGTCCAATTACTAAGTTAACTCAAATAGGTGTTACGATCATTTGGACATGACAATGTGATGATTTTTGTCAGAAGTTGAGAAGATGATTGCTGAATGCTTCTGTTTTGGAACGACCTTCTAGAAATGGTGAGTTTGTTATCTACAGTGATGCTTCATTGAACGTACTCGGTTCAGTCCTCATGAATAATTATTAGGTAATTTTTTATGCTTCACGTCAGTTGAAACCTCCTGAGTTAAATTACCCTACACATGATTTGGAATTAGCTGCTATTGTTTTTTCTCTAAAAATTAGGTGGCATCATTTTTTGGAGTATAGATTGAAATATATAATGATCACAATATTTTAATGTATATATTCACATAGAAAGAATAGAACATGAGATAGAGGAGATGGCTAGAATTAATGAAGGATTGTGATTGTACAATTCATTACCTTCCGGAAAAATCAAATAAAGTGGTTACTTATTTGAGTTGAAAAATTAATGTTTCGTTAACCATTATATGTTTAGAATGAGATCTATTGGTTTTTGATTTTATTAACATGGGAATAGAAGTTTTTGGTGTAGTAAATTATTCTATTTTGTTTCAGGTGTCATTGAAATCATCTCTCTCATACAGAATTAAGCAAGCGGAGAAGGAAGATAGTGAGTTGCAGAAAAAGGTAGAGTTGGTTCAGAATGGTATGTTTCCTGAATTCAACATTGATAATGATTGTGTTTTTAGGTTAGGGAAGAGATTATGGGTGCCTTGGGATTCGCATTTGAAGAATGAGTTGTTATGTGAGGCTAATAGTTCCCCGTTTTCAGTTCATCCTGGCAGTAATAAGATGTACAGAGATCTTTGGGAGTATTACTGGGGGGATGGAATGAAAAGAGATATTTCAGATTTTACTATGAAGTGTTTAACATGTTAGCAGGTTAAAGAAGTGCGTAAGTTACTAAAATGGATACATCAGTCTTTACTGGTGCCAGATTGGAAATGAGAAAATATATTTATGGACATCATTGTGGGATTGTCGAAGAAATCTCAATGTAATAATGCAATCTGGGTTATTATTGATCGATTGACTAAATTTTATCATTTATTTCCTATTAGAGATACTTTTTCAATAGATCAAATTTCTCGGTTTTCTGTTATAGAGATATTAAGGTTTCATGGTGTTCTACTCTCCATTGTATTTGATCGTGATCCCAGGTTATTTCTAACTTTTGGAAAGGCCTTAATTATTTGTTGGGTAGTGAATTATATTTTAGTACATCTTTTCATCCATAATTAGATAGGCAGTTAGAATGAACATTTAAGATCATGGAAGATATTCTATGTGCTTGTTCAATGGGTTACTAGGGAAGTTGGGACCAATATATTTCTTTAGTTGAATTTTCGTATAATAATTGTTTTCATTCCAGTATACAGATGGCTCCATTTGATGAATTATATGGAAAGCGTTGTCGGAATCTACCTTTTTGGGATAAATTAGGTGAAAGGAAGCCGATGGGGCTAGAATTGGTAGAAGATATGGCTGAAAATGTATAGTTGATTCGAAATAACTTGAGAAGATCTCATAGTAGCCAGAAATGTTATGCGGATAATTGTAGTAAGGATCTTTCTTTTGAGGTAAGTGATCATGTCTTTCTCAAAATTTCTCCACGGAAAAGTGTGATGTGTTTTGTTAAGAAGGGAAATCATAGTATGAGGTTCATTGGACCTTATGAGATCCTGGATAAAGTTGGATTAGTTGTGTACAGATTTGCATTACCTCCAAGTTTGTCTCAGGCACACAATGTTTTTCATGTTTCAATGTTGAGAAAGTATATGTCAGATTCATCTCATGTTTTGAGCCCAGAAGTAGTTCAATTAGAAAAGAATATCTCTTATGAGGAAGAAAAATTCTAGATTCTTGACTGAATAGGGAAAGTGTTGCAAAATAAGGTAATTCATCAGGTAATGGTTTTGTGGAAAACCCATATGGTTGAAGATGCAACATGGGAATCTAGATATTCTATGAGAGATAACTACACGCATTTATTTGATAAGTGAATAAAATTGCGAGGACGCAATTCCCAATAGGGGGAACGATGTAACATCCTAGATAAATAGAGAAATATGACTTCTTCATTTAAACTATTTTTTTAAAAATTAAATATTAATTTTACTTTAAAGGGGTTTCTTTGTTCGATGGCGTAACTGATACACAACAACTGGATTCTATGAATTCTTCTGTTGCACACTAATAATATAATAATATTATTTTAAATGGTAGTTAATTCCTAGCCATTGTATTAGTGAGAATGAAAAAAACTAAGTAAAATATGATTATATATCTTTGTTAAAGGTTTTTACATTTATCCAATAATATTTAGAGGCTTAAAATGTGAATGAATCTAATTTTATTATAATTTACTTTAAAAGGTTGATTTAACACCTTTTATTGGAGTACCCTTTTAAAATAATGTTTTGGCCACTTTTATTTGTAATATTTGAGAAAATCAAATTCTTCTTTATAATCGGGACTTCAAAATTTACTTTGGGTAAATTTTAGGTATTTTTCTGATAATGTTCATTTTTTAATGAATAGTGAAAAAATTTGTATTTTAATTAAAAACATCCTTTTAATATAATTTATTTTTATGGTTGGATTATCTTTTTAATTGGTTTCAAAGTGTAATTATATTATATTTTTACCATTTAATCCAATTTCGGTCTTTGGAAGCTATTTAACTTTGAAATTGCACATAATCAACTGTCAATATTTTGATAGTTATTATTTCTTAAAAACACGCTTTTTGTTTTGACAACAAGAATTAATTTTAAATTAATTATTCCAACTTATATGTTCTGAATTTGGTAAAATAGACGTCATTTTTGAATTCAAAATATCAAAAATATCATAGGCTGAATTTTTTGTAATTTTCTAAAAAACGTCTTATTTTTTATGAATAGTCAAACCATTAAGTAGTAGTTAAAAATATGACTTCTTAATTTAAATGAAACTTTACCGCTTCTGTATATTTAATTTCAAAAATCAGATGTACATTTTTGTTATTAATAAGTAAAATTTGGTTCAATAAGATGCAAATAATTTTTGGTAAATTGAAACTTTTTACTTTTATTTACCATAGTTAATGGTAAATAGGGTAATTCAAGGTAAAAATTATATTAAATATATATATAATTACCTTAACACATTCCCTAACCTTATTTTATGAGTAATTTCCGTCCAAGAAAATCCTTGTGTGAGACATTCTTCCATTTAATGCCACTTGGGTATGATAATGATATTAATAACTTTTGTAAAAGTAAAAATAAAAATATCATAAACAAGTATTATTTTGATAAAACAATTTTAATATTGGGTTATATAATTAATATATTTGACTATAAATATTAATTATAAATTTAAAAATATTTCCTACATCATGGTATCTTTTTATAATTTTTATACATCAAATAAATTTAACTATTTTTGACACAATAATGGTGCAGTGTTTACCTCATTAATAAATGATTTAAATAAATGATATTATAAATATTAAACAAATATCCAAAATCTGTCTAATTATTATTGGATGATTTTATTTTTATCAAGATTCATTTTATATTCGACTTTAATTAGTTTTGGAAATTAAAAACTGAAAATCAATAAATAATAAAATAATATTTTCACACTTTTCTATGGAGCCCATCCTCCCCCTAATAAGAAGACCTCACTTATAACCAATATATCACACCAACCAAGCCCCTTGGAACATCCAAACTCTACCCTATTAAGCTCCCAGCATCCCTCTTTTCCTCCTAGAATCCCTACTATAGGCAGAAGGTACTTCAATAGGTCATTTTGGTTCAAAACAAAGAGTGTTTACCGAATTAAAGGTCACACTTTCTCTTAAATTATTTTCTTCTACATTACTTCTCCAACCCCAAAATGCTTTTTATTCATTTATTTTATAACAAAACCATTATCCTAAATATAATTGGATGTTGTTATGAGAATTATTCTAACTACACTTACACACACCTTCATCGAAAAGGTAAAGAACATACTGTTTCTGTGGACGACGAACTACTGCCTCACGAAACGATGATTATTAAAATATCTTCAACCACCTCTCATGGTGGAAATTATGATAGACTTGTATTTAAATAAGATATATATTATGTTTATGTTTTTTCTATGCTTCTTTATTTTCCATTTACATAATACTTTTATGGTTTCCATTATGGTTAAATACGATAATCTCATTTGAGGAAGTGCGGACTACCACCCCCTCAAAGTGATATGACTCATTCATGAATTATGTGGAACATATAAAGGATAGATTTAATGATATTATATATGATATTATACTTTAATTATATTATATCTATGTATCATTATGTTTTAATTCCATTAAAATAAGAAATAGAAATGAAAGTAGCGTTCCTGCGTACGTACGTCTTATCGTCTCAATGAATGGTGCATTTAATTTCTTACCTCCAAATGTTATGTATTATCATTAATACATATATATACTAGATATATTAGAAATATATGATATCTAAATCATTAATACCATTATGGAGATAATGGAATTTTGACCACATAGACAACTACTAGATATAAGAAGTTCATTTTTGAGTCAAGTGCCAATTATCGACAAAATGACCATTATTAACTTAAATGATAACATAATGATTATTACAAGGTAATAAGTGATATAAATGGAATAATAAACATGAAAAAGGTTCTTAAGAAAGTAGAAATTAATTTTAGTTTTTTATTTATGACATTAAATAATGAACGTGTCAATTCGGACAGGAGGTAAGGGACCTCGTCTTGATCTCCTTTCATTGAGGCATCTTTTTTTCTACAAAACATTATTTTATACGGTTTATATAACCATTTTTCTTTTCTTTTCATTCAAGGTGAATATTTTCTCTATGACACATTTTTCTAAAAAAAAAAAGAAATGTTTCATTTAACATAAATGGTGACAATTACCTTTTCTGTTGCTGCGAGTATTATTTGATATATGGCTTCCTTAATAAGCCATAATATTTTTAAAAGGAAAATAAATACCATATACACTTTTAAGTATTTTGTAATTGAAAATCAATTTTGGATTTATAATTTCAATATCTTGTACAATACCTAGAAAAGATGTATTGTGATTGCAATTTGTGAATGTTATCGTTCCATTATGCTTATGTTATGTGTTATGATAATATTATGGTCCTTGGTAATTGTTTACTTATATGGGTGGTTCCATGAAAACCCCAGGTTGGGTGAGCCTGAGATAGCTCTCATATGCATTGAGTAACATGATGGAGGTAAACGTGAATGTTTCTCCTAAGAGATTTAGGGAATATACTTTGATGGGTATTCTAAATGTATCTCCCTACGTAGCTGTGAAAGCTACAATGTAAGTATGTTATTGATTCCACAATTTAACTTTATGATTTTTGATTACTCTGTAAATCTTATTATTTCATGATATTTGTTGAAGATTTTATGTTATGTTTGTATTGATGAACTAATGTTTTCTTTATTTTTTTATAACCCTTACATAACTTTTTATGCTCATCCCATGTTTTGATGTGATTTTCATAGGACTTAAAGTGAATAGGGTCAAGGATGGGATCAAGGGAATGTCATGTTGTCTAAAACATGTAATTGTACATAACACTTTTTTTCAAGAGTTTTTATTTTTTGAAAAAAATAGAAACTGATTATGAGTGTCTAATTTGTAATTTTTGAGATGTAATGTAAAATTTATTACCTAATTCTTTATATGTCTAAACCAGAATAGATCCTCATTGTGAATTATTCGTTTAAATCAAGATTGTGTAATGTTTTAAGGTCGATTCCTTATAATTAAATAAGTGGAAAATCATAGGGGAATTTTTTTACCAAAATTTCACCTTCACTAATTATATTTAGAATATATTAACCCGAATTACACCAATATTCCATCTTATGAGAATTGATTAACCAATATTTATCCCACAAACAGAATTATGAGAATTTATTAATTTCAATTACACCGATTAATAGGTAAATTATCTAATTAGATACAAAACCATAACCAATTTATTGGAGGGAAATATGAACCCTGACAGTAATTATCCAAATATATATATATGACCTACTTAAAAACAATCTTTCATGGATGAATATTTAAACCATTGAACCCCAAAAGTTGTTTGTAACATTTCTTGAAGGTATCATAAAAATTGGACGCAAGAACATAAATAGTATACACCAAAAATTCAATCAGCCAAATATCCTATTTCAAACTAGAATTCATAGGTATATTCATGAAAAATATTTTCAAATTAAATGAATTAAATAACTAAAGAGAGGTTAATCGAATAAAAAACCATAATAGTTTTTGAATTTTTTTCAATATTTATCATTAAATATTTCATTAAAGGTCATAAAAACTCAATTTTTAAAAATGTGAAGTAAATTTGATTTATGAAAAAAACATTCAAAAATAATACTCATTATTATAGCCTTTAAAAGTCTAAATGGAATATACAGTGGGAGATAATATATTATATTGTAAAAAAATGGAAAAACATTTTATTAGTTTCAAATTTCTCTCTAAGAATCACATACTTAAAAGGGTATTAAAACATACCAATGGAATGATAAAATTGGTAAATATGAAGTAAACGTGAGAAAAACTGAAATTGGGATAAAAAACGTAAAGCTGGTAAATGAAAAAGATAGGAATGATAAATCAGTGTTATAAAGAATGATAATTAATCTTTTCAATGTAATACATTTATTGGGAAGAAATTCATCATGAATGAATATTTGATTCCAAATATATATTTTATTTAGAGGGAATGAAAATGATAATTACAAAATATTTGGGTGGAATAAACCATTAATATAAGAAATAATTTAATTATTATACACTATAACATAATTAAATTTAGAATCAATTATCAAAATCCCTTATTGAATTAGTGACACCTAAATTGAAAACCCTTGAATAGATAAATACAGACATATATTTTGATATTTTAAATTTGATCAATTTTATGAAAATAAATAAACCATTTGAACTATTTTCACTACACAAATGATATCAAGTGGTTGATATGGAATAAGTCTAAAAGAGAAAATATTGTTATGGGAAACCCCTTACCTCATTTTTTCACAACATTGAATGTTTTATAATATCATATATAACAAAAACAACTCTTACAAAATATTTCAAAACCAAATTCATATCAATTACCTTTTATAATCATAAATTATATTTATTTATTATACATTTACTTGTTTGTTATTTTTTTTCCATTATCATATGTTTGGTATTTTAATTTTTTTAATATCATTTTTAATGTCGATATTGATCCCCTTCCGTTGACACCATTATAAACATTATTATATTATTTTTGGTGTTTGAATAGATATTTTATTACGAATTATAATTATTAAATTTCATTCAATGAATGTTTTAGTTATGGTTTAGGGATATGGATTCAGTTATGTTCTTGCATGTCTAATTTTTAATAAACAAATGGTTCTATATAACAATAACTTCAATATTAATATACTCATTAAAAAAATTAAACAAAACATTATTTTATTCATTAATATCTAATAATACATGTATTTACATTTCCATTGTTATATATGATTGAAAGATTTATCATTATTCGGGTAGGTAGTTAAACTGATGAAAATAAGATGATGTGAAAATCATTGGGTCTGTATGATATTAAAAGTGATTCCTTGGGAATAATATAATTATTAAAAAATAATAATTTTCTTATTTAGATTTTTTAGTTGGAGAATCTGTTATTAGAAATTTTGATGAAGAATAAAATAATATAAATTTTGAAAATTAAATACATCATGTCAAGGATGTGGTGGACGAAATGTACACAAGGATGATCTTTTCATTTCACATAGTTTGGGATAAGAGTAGGAAATGGTTATTATATTAAAAAATAAATATATGATATAAAATATCATATTAACCAACTAAATAATATTTTTTTACTATATGTATAAGATTGTTTTGAAACATGGATCATGTCACATATGGAGGTTTTTGTCCACAAATTTCATAAGTAATATTTTCATTTTTTGAATGTTTTCTAGGATGGTAGAAAATTGTTTTCACCTAAAAAAATAAAAATTAATTGTACATTTTATAGTGATATAATTAAGTAAATATGGATAGAATAAATTTTTTATATATAGAATATAAAATAATTTATATGAATTAAATGAGTAACAATTAATAATTTTATTTTACTCTTTGGATGTGATCCTTGGAAAATTTAATTTTCAATTTCAGAGGATTTATTTTTAAAAATATAAGAAACTATAATATATTTATAGGTGTGTCTATGAGTTATTAGGGAAGCTTTTTATCAAATATAAGAGGCATGGAGTGTGGGAAGAGGTGGGGTAGTAATGTATCCCTTTATAATTAAAGGCATTTTAATTTTTTTAATAATATTAAATGTAAAGTCACAATTCAGGGAAAGTGGACCTAAAGTATAAAATAATGGAATATGATTATGGATAAGGACAATAAATCCTTATAAATACATTTTCAGAATATTATTTAATGTTATTTAAATACTTTTACTATTAGTGTGTTTGTGTTTATGTTTTTTAGTTTTTATTATGGAAACACATTTTTTGCCTGAGTAATTTATTTTTTAATACCCAAAAGTAAAATGCGATATTACATAATATAAACCAATTGGTTAGAAATATTAAATCGATTTTTTTAAATAATATATCTAACTATGATAAAAAAACATTAATGTTAACACACATAACATCTAAATATGATTTTATGAGAAATTGTTCTTTTATGTTTAAAATTACGATTAAGACAAAAAATATAAATATTTTGATTGATATAAAATTAATTAGATTATTATTGAACAAAAGAAATAGTTTTTTTCTTTCCAAAAATCCTAAAACAATTATTATTTTTTGGATATTTATTTAAAATAATCAACACATTAATTTTTTTTTATTAATGTATAATATTTATTATGTTTCAATAATGTTGAAATGGGGTATTTTAAATTAAATATTTATTTTTTTAATTATTTAATAAAATAAAAGATATTAATTTTTTAAAAAAATTCATGAACATTAAGAAGATTCTAATTATTGGACCATTTCATAAAAGAGAAATTATTTGAAAAATGTCTACTTTTCACTAATCTCACAAAATTCAGAAATTTTACAAAAATTCCAAACATTCATATTTAAAAAATATTAACATCATGAGTTAAAAATTTAATTTTATTTAATAATATTAACAATATAAAATATATATATTTAATTTTTTTAATTTAAATAATAAAATATAAGGAAAAAATGATTTCATTAAAAAATGACATTCTAGAATGATTTTAATATTATTTAAAACCATTTGATAATTTAAGGATTATTAATACATTTTTTTAATATATAATAATATTTAAAAAGTTTTCAATTTTATTTATTATGAAATAATTGAAAACCATTAAAAAAGTTATTTGAGAAAGAACAAACTTTTTTAATATTAAATAATGTAAATTTTTAATCATCTAAATATAAGGAATTTTATACGAGTAATAACTTATTATTCACTAAAGGTTTTATTATTCTTATAATTTTTGTAATATAATTGATTTTAAATATCATAGATTGTTTTAGTTTTGTGTTACTTTGGAAACAATCTATCCAATATAGTATTAATTTTTAAAAAATATGTATTCAAAAAACTCAGGGTGTTACACCTACCCCAGAACCTCAGCCCGGTTGGTGAGGACTTGGAAAGTACATCCAAGAGACCTAAGATCTAATCTATGTAGAAATATATTTCTGGGATACTATAGAAGTGTTTTAGATATACTGTAGAATGCACTACAATCGGTATTGTTCGATACTCTAGCATCCATAAAAATTCATTTGTTTTGGCATTCGAGCACCTTGTTTGGTTCTAGGGTCCTACAAGGCCTTCGGACCACCCATGGTCTTTGGGGAAGTAAGTATTTAGGGCCACCTCAAGGACATATGGCCACCTCAAGGCTTTCAAGACACATTAATTGTGCTTAATAGACCAGACAGACTTTTCACGAATCTGGCTCCAGATGATTATTCTGAGCAGGCGCATTCACGAGAACAGAGCTAATGGATTTTGAAGAATGAGAGGGTACATAATTTGCCATTGGGACCAACTTGTGCATGCACGGGAAGCCTAGTCGAACAACCATGTGATGGTGGAGAGCTAAAATCAAGATATATGTGTTGGAGATGAGCAGTTCCATGTAGTTGTAGTCTAGCTGAATTCCTCTGAGACATTCGGGACATGTAATATCACAAAACCTATGGTCCATATACGAGTTTCCCTTCATCCCTTAAAATATGGGATTTTCAAAAATGAATAAAAATATAAGTCCTTCGAGCTCTTTAGATTCATGGTGTTAAACCTCTACCCACATGAACTTTTTATGTGGTACGGAGAGGAGGTATATCATGACATGAAAAAGAGAGATAATAGAAGGAGATACAATGAAACATAAATGACTTATGACTTAGAGTGGAACTTTCCTACTCTTCTAGGACATGGGAAATCTCAGTTAGGGTAATTCCATCCACATTTTCATTTTCCATTGGACCATCGACAACTTAGGTATTTTTTCAATTAATATGTGACATACTAGACCCAACAGGTGCTTCTCATTCTTTACAGGGTGTGATGATATAGGTCCCACTGTGGTTCCATGGTTTTTCTTTGTTTTCAGTTTTAAACTTCTCTACCTATGATGAATATTTCATTTCATAACTATACATCTATATTTTAATTTATATTCATTTTTTATTATATATTCATGAAAAACTATTTTTATTTCTTTCAATTATAAATATATTAGTTTATATAAATAAAAATATATTTATATTTTTTATAATTATATTTATAATTATATCAATAAATATGAATATTTTTATTTTTATTTATTTATTTGGTTACAATATATTTATATATTTATTTTTTATAGGTATATTTTTATTTTTTATTTATATATATTTTATAATATAATTTACTTGTATTATATATTATATAAGTAAAATTATATTTTACTAAAAATATTTCTCTATTTGTTATATTTTACATAAGTTTTTATATATATTATATCATAAATTTAAAAATGTTTATTTTAATAGACATATTTATTTTTATATTTCTAAAAATAATATAATTATTATAAATATTTTCATTTTTTAAAATATATTTTAGAATAAGATATAATGATAAATGTAATTATGTATGATATATAATAAATATTTTCATATTAAATTAAAACATAAATTAATAAATGTAACTATACAATATAGCCTTATATTCCGCTTGTATCATAATTTTCTTGCATTGAACTTCACAAGAAAACAATATATATTTGTAAGCCAAATTTTTATAGAAAATAACAATTAGATACATTAAATCCGTGATATCCAACATATAGATAGCCTTCAAACTGCATCAACCCACTCCCAATTTCACATCAATTTTATCTAATAAAATCCACTCTTATATTCATTTTTTATTTAAAATGAATTTCCAAATAATATATACCAATATCGCTTCCTTTTATAGGTATTTATTTGATGCATTTTTTTATTCAACTATACATAAATTTTACAGATATATCATGGAATATATTTTCTATTATGGCTATTGAAAATCCCTTATTCAACTTCTCGATTCCCTATCAATCTTTCTTACCCCTTATAGTCTGTGAAACCACTAAAATATTCTATACTCCATTGTAGCCGCTAGTATTCTTTGGATACACCTTATTTATTTCATAAAAATAATCTATATGTTAAATCATTGATATCCCATCATATAGTGAATAA
Source organism: Viscum album (assembly GCA_963277665.1). Lineage (NCBI taxonomy): Eukaryota > Viridiplantae > Streptophyta > Magnoliopsida > Santalales > Viscaceae > Viscum > Viscum album. Next base: position 810,633,152 of record OY728161.1, on the reverse strand, counting down.
ATACTTAATATAAAAGACTAAATAGTTTCTTTTTACGTTAATTGTATAAATCAGTAGTTCTTAATACTCATACAATTTCCTAAAATCTATATGTTTGTAAATCTATTGTAATGAAAGGTTTATCAGTATTTTATTTAATTATTGAACACTATTCTCCAATTTTTATCTACAATTTCCAAAATTATGATAAATATTTGGGTCTTTATGCAGTATTTTTATATCATTTTCATTTTATATAATTCCTTTAATTATTCATTATATTGAAAAACTAAATGTCTTTATTATATTCCCCAATACTCTTACCCTTTACATGTTTTAATTATTCTATTGTTTTTATTCTATTTTGTGTCATTGTGTTTTGCTTTAGCTATTTTTCATGTTAATTGTATAAATTAATATTACACTTAAATAAATTATAAGTATTTCTAGCTTAAAGAAGGAATTTCTTATTTTTTGTTATGGTATTTTCTTAATTATACCCCTTATTATTAATTGGGACCATTGTTTCGTGTTGTATTATTTATTTTCGAAACCGGATCTTACCAATTTCTTATTTGACTATTATTTATTATAACATTTCATTAATATAACTATTAGTTAGATAATATAGTTATATATTCTCAATATAACACAATCATACATATGTATGAATACACGGTTTTAATAATGATTCATTGCGCCACTAGAATGAATTTCCTCATAAATTCTCAGTAATTTCTAGTTTCTTGATGACTTCTTCACATTTATTGCCTTCCATGTCTACAAAGTCATAATGGTGGTGTGCTAAGGTAAGTGATCCTTATGAACTGACTATTCATTAAATTAATAAGAAAAATTAAAATGGTTTGGGAATACTATGTTTCCTCAAATTATAGAATTTGGATTCCCAATAAATAAAAATATGATCATATTCAGCATTTTGAGAAACTATTTTTCATATGATTCCATCTACATTATATTTCATCATACCTACTAAACATTATTAATGTTTCAAATTTTTGAATCCATATACATCATCCATATTTTTCCTAATCTATTTTTCTTCTCGCTCTTTTTATCATATTATTATCATATAGGTGTTATATATCTATTTATCTTATTTCATCTAGCCTCTATGATTTCAATTCCTACCTATATTTTATAAATTAACTATGTAGATAATTTTATGTATTTTTTTACTTAATACTATTTACTATTATTTTATTCACTTCTATATATATTTTGTTTTTTTTGTGATAAACAAAATCGACTTCAAATGTAATTTTTACTATATTAGACATAATTCCTATTAATATTGGATGAGAAACTCACATGTATGACCCCATGAATGGGAATAATTCTAGTATGTGTTTTCATAGTTTCCTTTGGTATTTTATAATTAACCAACTATAGTATTATTTATTAAATTTCAATTAAAATAAAAGTCCCCATGATTGTATCTAAAAAATGATCTTGAGAAATTTTTGGTGTATATATATATATATATCTCTCTCTGTGTGTGTGTGTTGATATATACACATACATGTTTTTTTTGTGTTTGTATTCTATACATATATATAAATATATATATCTATTTTAAATTTAAGTGATGTTTTTTATTTTCTAATGTATAATACTTTTAATATTATGGAATATAAATATATGATTGTGTTTATTTTATGCGATGTTATATGATATTATGGGATTGTGTTTATTTTACAAGATGGTTTTTATATGAAATATACATATAACCATTTCAATATATAAAATTTTTACATTTTTTTCTCTTTAAACACTCAGTAATATTTATTTCTTTCTCATTATATAAGATGCATGAATAAATTTCCTATTACAGATACTAAAAATATAAAAAATATACACTTTTGTGTTATCTAAAACATTTGATTAGAATTATATTATAAAAAACATTAGATATATATATATATATTTTAAAATATTAATACATGTGGATTTACAAAAAAATTTCATTAAAAACTATATGATGAAATCTATATAAAGTACATTTTCCCCACTTCTAATTTACATGAAATGTATTTCTATTATAAATTTTTTTATAAGGATTCATACTAAAATATAATTTGTGTCATGATTTATAAAAAAACTGAATTCATTTCATGAAGAGATAGAAATTTCTATCGTTTTTTCGCTAATTCAGATCATCATGGAAAGTATATTAATCAGTAAAATTCAATTTCTTTTAATGTAGGATTTAAATTTTTATATTTAAGAGAATTTCAACTAGTGGTGTCATTAATACTATGATGAATATTATGTCACTGTGAGTACTATAATTCAAATTAATAAATTAATATTCAACCCTAATATAATAATTTTTTATATATTCATATGTATGTTTCATTTTAATATATAATATAATCTATTTTTCAATATAAAAATACAATAAAAACATTTCATTCACATTTCTTTAATAATTGATTTTTATATTTTTACCTTATCAATTTTAAATATTCCAGTTTCATAATAATCATTTCCCCTTTAATTATCAATCCATGTAAATAATTGAATATTTTTTATTCCACACCCTTTTGTTTCTCTGTAAAAAAACATTACATGACTTTATTAGCTATCTACATGTACGAAAAACCTCATATATTTTAAAAAGTAAATATATTTAAATGTTATTATACTAGTTTATTATTTATTTTCATTTCTTTTCAATTATTTTTAGTTTCTTTGTAATCCCCTGTATCTCTCAAAATTATGAAAAATTTGAAAAATCTAATGAATCTTCAGATGGTATAATGAATCTTTCAACACTTTAATAAAGAAAATATAATACTATGTTGGCATCCTATGGTGTAAAAACATAAATTTCACTCCTTGCACAATTCCATACACTTCACTAATTTTTTCATCATTTTATAGTAATAAAATTTCACCAATATATTTTAATAAAAATATATAATTATTATACGGAGGATTAATCAACATGAAAATCTTGTTGGAAAAGCATAGTTATTGATTTTAGAATTTTATTTTGCCCAACCAGATCCACTATTGTACATAGTTTCACATTCAATTATATTCATTTACGTCTTATATTCTTAATATGGAATCTATAATAATGTTATATGGTCAGTTAATATTATTTACCATAGTATTTCCTCTCATTTTACCCTATTTGAAGAAAGTTCGTAATATATTATAGATTTTAAAATGCATCAATTTAATAACATTGATTTTCATAAAATTGAATCTTAGAAAAAATAGTCAATAAACATTTAAATATATATTTCATATTATATATATTGATATACATATATATATATATATATATTATTTGTGTATGTGTGTGTCCATGGACAATGTGTTTTGTATTTTTGTATATTCTGGCATCCCACTTCCCTAGACTACATGAAAAATTTAAGACCAGTGGTCTCCATGTCAATGTAGGTGAACCTCCCCATATGATAGAGGAAACTAATGTGTAGTGGGGGTCTAGGGTGAAACCATGTAGAGACGATACACCAAAATTATATTGACAAAAAAAAGTTAAAAATTGTATAATTATAAATAAAAATAAATTACATACTTAATAAAATAGAACTATCCTATTGCAATATGAAATACAAAACAAAAAACATACAATCGTAAAACCATGAAACAATTTATCATCCATTATACCGATCATTATACTAAAAAAATAATTAAATTTTTAAAGGCTATACTACTACTTATTGGTACATAAAACTAATCTTTTACTAATTCATTGTGATCCCACATGATAATGAAACAGTACTCCTCTACCCTTAAATGAACCTCCAAACACAATAGGTTTTCTCATGTAGAAATTTCCATGAACACCAAAGGTACATGTAAGTTCAAGTCACTAGAGAACATAAAATTTTATTTTGTGTAAAACCTGTAAATATAGTCCATGCCCTTGTGATACACTCGGTAGAATCAATAATACAGTATAATAGGATAAATAGAAAACCATCATGAATCCATGAATTTGATGGTGATACCGAGGATTAACTATAGTTATATAGGGAAGTGATAGATTTTCTATGATAATGTAACCTATCCTTGGGGAATACATGTCCAACACATGATCACATCAATATTCCTCCACTAGATATTGTATTATCTCATTGTATGTGCTATGAATCCAATGGAATATTATGTACAATAATTTATCGTAAACACTACACGAGTCTCCTATATTAGATAATTTTTTATTTCCTATGAATCTCTATTCATCCATCTGATAAATAATCAGTTGTCCCTCAATAGGATATCCTTGTGATCACATAATCATAGGTGACATCATGTAAAATGAACCTGTGATAGGAATTTCTATGAATATATTGCAACATATAAGCTATAAATATAGATCCTCGGGATCCTTTGGATCTCTCTACATACCAATTATCACCACTTTTTCTAGGGGAGGTAATCTTTGGAATCCCATCAGCATTCACATTTGTATCCTATATAATTGATCAATGAAATTCATGACTAATTTTTATCATTATTTATAACAACCATATCCTAGGAATGACTCAAAATTTATCCCATCATCATATGGTATAATTATACAACCTAGGTATCTGAATTAATGTATCTAAACACCATGTATTAGCATTACCTAAATGGGATGTAATCCGTGGAATCCCATCATCAGTCATATATGGATTCATGTGAGCTAATCAATGTAATCCATCCTTATATATATATATATATGTTATGAATGTTATCTGCATTATCAATTATAGTCAAGCACTACTACATCCATTGGATGTAATAGCTGGCATTCCAAAATCTATATCTGGGGGCCTTCATACACCTATAAATATTTCTAGATAATAATATACACAATAATTTAGGTTAACAAAATTCCCAACTCATTTATCAAAGCTACATTCATCCTCTCATGTTCATCAACTTGCCTGCCTAATAAATCTATGTTAGTTCTAAACCATCAAATCAAGTTCTATGATTGTATCCACATCCATAACTACTTGTTCCCACAATAACCACTTTCATAGGTCACATATATTTTGTGAACCCCCAATGATCCTTGAGGTCGTGTCAAATAATCGAAACCCTATTGGCAGTCCTCTCCCATAACATCAAATCTATGTCTAATACATATCACTCAAATGGAAAATCTTCATTTAAAATAATCATATTTACCACAGAACCTCATTAGAATCCTTGGAATATTCATATTGTCATCACTATTTAAAAAATTCATAAATCCAATCTCACTTGTGAATTAATACTAGTATATTCTATTAAACCTAACTATTGTCAACCCACATGGGGAATATCGACCCAATTATCATAAACCAGTGGTGGACTATCAATCACATGACACTCATTTTCCCTATTCCAAAGGCTATAAATAATCTCATGGTTCAAAAAAAATTCATTGGATTATTCTATCTAATTCATCGCACACCTCTACTCAATGGATTTATGTTCACCTATACTAAGGGACACTATGTTTAGGTAATTATCATAGTTATTTCTAAAAATGTTCCATGTATCACTAGGTATCTAATCATGGTCAATGGATTGTATATTAGTGTAGAAGACATCATGTCAGTTCACAAGGTTCAAATTGGACCCTTGGGACTTCGTTCAATATATATGAAATTTATATAATAGTTTATTTCAATTTAATAAAAACTATATTCAATTGTTTTTTAAAATTCGATTCAATTTAAATGATAGATCTCCCACAAAGGAGAGAAAACATTTCCTATGTCACATATACAAATAAAAATACATTTACTAAAGATATATATATGAGTGACCACCTAACTCATCTATAGAATTACACCCTTTATAGCCAAATCTCACAAATCATCATCTATGATATTAAAAGATAGAGTTGTAATTTTCTATAAATACTAGTCCCTACGAAAATATATAGAATGTTTATTTATTATAAAATAAATTCTCAATTTATATAAAAATATATTACCTAAATAAATTTAATTACCATAAAATATAATAAATTTAAAACAATGAACTAAAATCAAAATGATTTTTAATTTTATGGGTCATCTAAGAGACCACTTTTTAATTTTTCCAAAAAAAAAATTTATAATTATATAATGTAATATAATGTAATATCACAATTTATTTTCAAATAAATTACATAATATATTTATAGAAATAATTCTCCTCATGAAACCCCTTTTATACAATAAAATGATTACATATGAATAGTGGTTAAATATAAAATAACATTTAAAAAAACAATTATTACTCTAGTTTTGTCATGCATCAGGATAACCAGTCTTATGAAAACACATCCCATACACCTACCACTACATAAGGGTAATATTGGTTACCCTTATGCATCATCATATTTATGTATATTGAATAGGATTTTCATAAACAAAAATAATATATATTTATATGAATATTAAATATATTTCATAAATACATACCCAATTACTATAATAGATAAGTTTATTTTCAGACTAGAAACACAATATTCTTTTTTATTGAATCATCATAAACTTCTCCAAAAATAATCCTCTCATATTTTACTTTTCTTAGTCATACCTAACCTAAACATTTATTCTTATCTTACTGATGTAAACAAAAGAAAGGGGGAGGTCAGAAGCTCAGTGAGGGAAATCATGGCAGAAATCAGTCTACGATAATATGAAAGCAAAAGATAAATAGAAGGGTATGTGATTATGAACATAACATACAATGTTCACACCAATCCGTTCCCAGATAATAAATATGAGTCATGGAATAAAACCCTATCATTTATGAATTCAATGCCCATAATCATTATAAATCATCATAAATCAATCATGAACCATAATTTTAGGTATAAGTTGTGTGGGACCATCATAAATATAGAAAAAAGTTTCATATATTGAGTTTATCGACCATGACCATGAATATAGTGGACCAAGACATATCACCAACTTATTGTTTTGGATCAGGATGCACATGTTTCCCATTGTAGATTAGGACTCACTGCTTTCCCATAAGGGATCAATCTCGTCAACATGTTTCCCAGGGTTATCTCATGTGACATTTAGTAGTAAGTGATTAATTTATGGAGATATAGTTCCATCCCATATTATAATGAAAACCATTTTTATGTGTTCTAAAAAACATAAAAACGTTTATCATATCACCGCATAATAACTCACATAATAAAAAATGGTTTCATAAATTATTCATCTACTCACAGTTTCATAATCCATGAAATATAAATTATTTTCATGTTAATTTCATCAACATAAATATTAACCATTAAGTGAAAATTTATGTATTTAATCATTGAGTCTTTGAACCTGTAAATCATAAGTAGCATCAATGGATGTCATCTCAAATGGAAAATTATTTTGAAAGACTACCTAGAACCCTACCATAGTAAAATAGACTTTGCACATTATAAAACACCATTAAAAAATGAAAAAAATCAAATCCTTTTCCTTTTAAATAAAATTGGAATTATATAAGGAAGTATTTAATTATATTTTGAAACATTTCTTGTAGAATATATAATTTTAATTTTAAAAAAAAGTTTCAAACGTAAAATATATAAATTATTAAGAAATTATTTTATATTCAATTAAACATTAAAAATTTTAATTGATTAATTAAAATTTGAATGGTTATTATGGTGGATGTTTTGTTCATATAATATACATTAAAATATATAATCCATTCAGATTTTCTATAAAAGATGAATGAGAATTGTTTCAGAATTGATTAAAGATTCCATCCAAAAAAATTGTAAAAACTAAAACTAGGGTAAAAATATAATTAATAAATCATTTTTAGAATTTTAAAATATTTTTTTTGAAAGATTTTTAAAAAATATATCTTTTGGAAGAAAATTATTTTCACCACAAGATAAATAAAGTCATTTTTCGATAAAAAATATATTTTTAACTCTTTAATACATAATGATACGAAAACGAAGTGAACCCCAATATTCTAATTAAATAACAGTAGGAGAATTAAATTCATATTTTTTTAAGATATGGATCATATTATTTCATAATCAAATTCATAAATATAAACAATCATGATAAAAAATGAGACTGTAACACAAAACCTTTACAACTTTGGAATCATTTTATTCATATAAGACATTAAATAATAGCTTCAAATGAATCTTTTAATATCATGTGGAAAAACTATATTCATGATATAACATGATGAAGAGGTTTTATATACTACTCATAGAAAAAGATATGTTTGTAACATAACTTATGTCCCAAAAATGAAAAATTGACTCAAAAAACACATTCCACGTGAAACGTTTTGAACCAAAAAAACAGCATTAAATAGAAATCAACAAAGGGATATGTGAAGGGCAATAATTGATTTTGATAATATTCATAAAATATTTTTATTTATAGTATATAAAACATATAAAATAAATAGGTGGTCAATAAGGAATGTGTATCATAGTAGGAAAAGGTGAGAGAGAAACCCCTTGCATTAACTCACAATATCCATTGTAAATGCTTGATCCTATGGGATAATAAATATATTATTATTATAAAAATTTTATATAAAAATAAATATAATACTAATACAAAATATTATTTTCTTATGACCTTTTGTTGAATTTTTTTTTTAATTTCCATGTCAAATTCATGTTTCAGATAACAACTACTTTGTTTTTTGGTGTATGTTTTGATTTTGTATTTTTGGACATATTAATCATAACATGGTTACATTATCTCCATACTATTAACCATTGTATTAATATAATATATATTCACTATATATGTTTTTATATTAATCCGTAAAATGTAGACATAGAAAAAGTAATACACCATTCATGAAGATGTTAGGTTGTATGTACACATTAACATTGGTTCCACTTTTTACGAGATGGAACACTATAAGGGTAAATAATAATTAAAAATTACATAATAATAATGATTTAATACTTATCACATGTATTTTTTAAATATATCCTTTTTACCATCCCTTAAAATCCTTAGTGAAAAAGGAATCACATCGGTTCATGTAGTGGAAGTGCATTGTGCACACGAGCGGTGTTATTGTATCACCCATGGAATGAAATTTAAGTAGGTACATGTGATATAATAATTTTATATTTATAATAATTTTAAATATGTTATATTTATTAATTATATATTTCCATATTACTATCCATGTAAAACAGAAATGAAGATCACATCACATTAGTTCAAGAGGAAGTAGTATGTTGTACAGATGATAGAAATTAATATTTTCTTCCAGGTTTTGAGGTATGATGGTATAAGTGGTATAATAATTTAATATTTATAATCCATCCAATATTAGATATTTATTCATTTTAAGGGAATAAAGGAAAAACAGCAAACCAAAAGACTGACAAAAACAACACGATTCTGCAACGCCCCACACAACAGACCAAAGGAGGTCGAAAATAATGAAGGCCCAGAGCATCCCCTCGAACCAAGTTGACCCCCTCTGGCTTCATAGAACTAGCTGTATGGAAACAAAAGTGATCTGGTCCAGGGACATCATGATAATCAAGATGGTCTGCTACCTTATTCCCCTTGCGCCACGTGTGGGTAACCCTGGTGTTGTTGGAGATCATACCTCGGCATTCCCTCGTGATATAATGAATAGACCAAGGAATGGAACCAGAACCATGAAAAGATTTATGGAGAATTTGAGAATCAGTTTCGACCTGAGAAAGGACGATCCCTTCTTGGTGACACAGTGAGAGACCCAACATCAATGCCTTCGCCTCTGCAAGAAGAGGAGAACTATGTCCCAATCGGCTTGAGAAAGCCATGATAACCGACCCAAAACTGTTCCGAACCACCCCTCCTCCTCATATAACGCCCATGTTGCATGACCCGTCAGAGTTGAGTTTGAGCCCTTTACTGGGCAGAGTCCACCTAACCCAGTTGCCTCTACTGGCACTGCTCCTCGGGAGATTACTGGTATTTCTTGTTTCAAGATGGCTAAGGGAGGGCGCCTCCTTCCATTGTTTAAAGGATCTGATAAGATCCAAAAGCATGAACTTTGTACGAAGAATAATCCCCCATCTAGAGACGGTAATCCCCTCGTGGCAAGCCTTGTTCCGTGCTTTCCATATTGTCCAGCATCCAGAATGGAGAATCATTGTTCGGGCCATCTACTCAGGGCCTCTCTCCACCGCTCTGTGGAACCATCTGTCCAAGAAAGGTATGTTGATCATGTGGTTATCCGAGAAGGCCGTAAAATCACCGATACGAATTTAATATTTATAATGAAATCATGAATATTATATATAAATATTAAGTCAATCATTATATCCATCTACTAGAGGTGCTGATGGAAAATAAAGAAAAATCAATTCCTGTGGTAGTAGTCTACCGTACAAATAAATGACGACTTTGTATCCAATTTGATGAAATAGTATATATATATTGGTTTCTGAATTAACATTATGACATCCCAGTATACATTATATATTTTATTATTATTTTATCATGTGTGGAAAATATTTTATGGAGATATTAGAAGATGTTAAACAAATACATGGAGTTAAATACTTTAACTCTACTTTAGAAAACATTATTAGGTTAAACCTAAAGCATTAGTACAGTGGATTTATGATCTCACCAAGAAAAATATTTTTTTTAGAGAAGTAAGGATCCCATTTTTTTGGTATTGGATTATGCATGGGGGTTTTGTAAGAATTAATAAAAGTAAAGATGGTGTGTCTATTTTTAAGTGTGGTGGGTGTTACACTTGTAAATTTGGTAAATTATAAGATGTGACTGCGTTTTCCATATAAAAATGGATCTAAAATGGTATATTTTTTATCCTTATAGGTCATAAGGTGTAAATGTGTCCATAAAATGGTTTTTTGACATGTTTCCTGGTATTCTCACCATAACTCATTAATTAATTTTTACAGTTTTTACTATTCAATATGATAAATTTTTTATTTGAACTTATTAGGTTATATAAATTATAATGATTAAAAATAATGAATCCATTTTTCCAAATTCCATTCATATAAGAGAATAGAATTAATTTTAAATTTATCATCATGACGCGATAATAACGGTTTTCCAAAGAGAATGTTTCAAAGGTCATAAATGTGATTATCTAAAAACTAAATATGAAATAGATTAAAATGATGTAAATTAGATTAATTTATATAAAATTTTACTAATATTAATTTTCATACAATATTAATTTTTTTATGTTTTATAATTCATTAATTGAAATGAAAATTCCAATTAAAAACTAGTATTGTTCATTATTCATTATAAATTTTCTTTTTTAGATAATTATTAAAAAATTACACAAAGAGAATTCTGAAATTTTGATTTTAAAAAATAAGTGTATTATTTCATATAAAATTTTGAAATTTGGAAATAATTATTTGGAAAAAAAATTTCAGTAGATGAAAAAATATTTTCATTGAAAAATACATTTTCTCGATGTAAAAATGGATTTCTTCCCAAATTCTATCTATAAAATATATAATATTAATTTTATACATTATATTTTATATATAATATAAATAATTCAAAAAAATACTAAATGTTATTTCTTTAGTTTATTGAGGTAAAAAATTTTATGAATAAAAATTTTCTTTCAAAAAAAAGAATTTTTTTATTTGAAATATTTTTTTCATTTATAATTACATAGTCATCAATGACTTCATTATATATAAATTTTTAAGAGTATTTATTAATAATATCTTTAATATTATTTATAGTCACCAATACAATGGATTTGTGATAATAATCATGTTAAACAGTAATATTTTAATCATATTTTGTGTTTTCTTAAAACTCGATGTTCTGTGTAGTACTATCTTTCAAAGAAACAGAAATTAGATGAAAAATACATTTTTCACAGAATAATTGGTTACTACTTTTAAAACACCTAATTAAATTAAAAAATTTTAATTTTAATATATTCTCATTAAAAAAGGGCTTAACATTTGAATATCCAATTTTTGGAACCCGCATCATAAAATGTTTCAAAAAGACATCCTCTAGAAAACGGGGAATGGAATGTATGACGGTCACATATAATAACACATAAACAAGTTCCCATATAGTAAAACAATGGTGGGAAGTTAAAACATCGATATATTAAAGAAAACTAACACTCAAAAACTAATGGAGAGAGATAGAGAACAAGGTTAGGATAATCTTAATGACCATAAAGACAAAAAATATATCATAGGTGAATATACCATTCATTCATCAGAAATGAATATAAATTTTGATCATTTTATTTCAATATTTATTTTATATTGTTGAATAATTATCATGATATGACATACTCCGTTTATTTCATTCCATTTCATAAGCACAATCTCATCCTTTGATTATGCCTTGGTCAAGTACCAATTCATCTCTTTCTCTAGTATTTGAATTTCTCACGTTTGGAGTTATAATTTGATAATAAGATATATAAACTAATGATAATTCAATCATAATATATCTAGTCATTATCGAAGATGATATTATTGAAATGTGTTATCCAATATTTATAAATCTATATGTGGTTAAATAATATATTAATCTCACACACCTCATCCAAATATCAACTTAAACCATCCAATAAATGTTTAACCTTATGACCCTTATAGATGTCAAAAATTTTAATGGAACCTAAATTTCTAAAAACCATGAAAACATTATTTTAAAAAATATCATAAATTAGATCTTAATTTTCACATATTAAATATTTTAATACCTTAGTCATGTATTTTCTTGAATCATGGTAATATAATGAGTTACCATAAAACAATAATGAAAAGATACATAATTCCTCATTATTTAAATAAAACCATATAATATCGAATAACATACATAAATATAATACTTTTTACAATACGTCAATGATTACATAAACAACATTGTCCAAAATTCATTAATTATATCTAACATCATCAATAATATCCAATTTAATTTATACTTATAAATAATCTATTTGTCCCTACATCATTATTGTAACATAAGGAACATATTAAGGGTTATATTCCCATAATAAGGTGCATTTTTAAATAACCCATTTGCATTTATTAATTTTTTTTATTTTATCAGTACCATTGAATAAATTCTTGACATCCTTTATGAACAAAGCTATACTAAAGAACCCTTATTTATTTCGCAATTACTGGCTTCCCCTACCTAAACATATAAATCATTCATATTCATTCTTAAAAAATTAACTACACTTAATCATATTTTAGCTTAATACCTCATTTAATTCATATTTCATTTTTAGTATATTCAAATTATACAATAAAAACATGACTCTTACCACCTTTCTAGTCATCTTTATAAGCATTCCCCCTATGAAATCAATTTGGATAATTCCCATAATTTAAAATTTTATAACACTCAATCATTTATTAATCGTTAAGTAAGAACATATTCTCATTAATTTAATTAACTGAAAATTTTATTTTCCTTTATAAATATCATTTAATGTGTCCTTCTCTACACAAAAAATACCTTCTTATTCTTATTAGACATTACAAAGAGTGATTCTTCCCCCTTAATGACATAAATGTTTCTGAATATTCATTCTTTAAGGGTATCCACCACCCAAAGAGTCACCAAATTCTATCCTAGTATTATTTTGTGTGTCTAAGATTTTGTTATAGTGAATGTTATTAATCATATATAATGATAACTGATTTGGAATAATCACAATATCCTTTACATGAGTCATTTCCCCATTTTGTTGATCATCAACACATTTCCTATGATAATAAATGTTAATCTAGTTCCTTCTAATTCTCTCCAATGACTAAATAAAAAATAATTGTTTAAATAACAATATTCATAGTTTATACCCAAAAAACATGTCAAGATCACTTATAGGAATGTCTAAATCATTAATCATTCTTTTCAATCTATGGAATCATAGAATTAACCTAGTTCATTCATGGATATAAATTAAATCATTCATGGTGGTTTAAAAAGATTTATTAAATTTCTAAATAATAACCCCTAGTAGATTCAAACCATGTTTTTATTAAGTCCCATTTTCATAAAATATGTGATGATCATGTCGAGCTCAATGTACCAATTTCAGAGTTATTAACAATAGGTATAACTCTGTCAATGAAAAATAAACATCTAGTATCTAGATAGAAGAGTAATTTCATCTAAACCCCTTACTCAATCCTCTAAAAAATCCCATAATATTTTCTTATACTCGTTATTATCATTATATATATTCTCATAGATATCCATACACATAACTCTAGACATCCATAAGTATATCTCTTGGGATTTCACTAATTTTTTTAATCCTATTATCCAATGAATGACTAAAAATTCCATATAATACCAATAATAATGGTTAGGAATAACTACCATTTTATACTAATTTCTGCCAATAAAGAAATTTCATGGTTGGATACACTTCCTGGTTAAGATACACCACCATACCATGTGGAATACATTTTCACATAAAGCAATTGGAAATAGATCTATGCTTCATTCAAAGTGCACAGGATAAATTTCTCATGTATTGTATTCCTTCATTATCCTCTAATGCTAAATATAATGTCACAATAATTTTGTATATAAATATCACATAATTTTATATTAATATTCAATACATTTCTTAAAAACACAACTAAAGACAATAATATTTTACTGTGTTTTTATAATAAAACTGGAATATTATTATCTCACGAATGACCTTCGACATCACCCACAATGATGTCATCATGTCATACACCTTGTTGGAATACCGTACCTAAACCTTTGTTCATAACACATTTAATAAAAACTACAAAATGGTGAGACAATATTATTTGTAAGGGTAAACCTAGAATATATCAGTATATGATCATTACTACTATAAATTGATCTTTTAATAGCACTAGTAAAAGGGCATTATCAGTGATATAGAAGCACTGATACTGTATGTGATGTTAAGGGGTTGTATTTAACAGTGATCTTAAAATTTATTGATAAATGTCTTCATTAATAGTTCTTAAAAAAATTTATACTAAGGGGGATTTTATTAGTATATGTGTAGCACATTCAATGTCTCACTTTATCAGCACTTTTTTAGTCTTGTTAATGTTTCCCATTACTGTCAAAGGGTTGTCTTTAATAGTGCTCTTAAAAATTGATGATAAAGGACTTATTTAACAGTGCCAAAAAATATTTCTAATAAAGGGGTATTTTATCAGTTCATATGTATAACTTTTAATGACCCACTTTATCAGCACTTTTTTAGCACTGATAATGTTCCCCTTTAATGGTGCTAAAAAACTAATAATAAAGGCCCACATTAGTAGTGCTTTATTTAGCATTGATAATGTGGAATAAATGTTTTTTTTCAAATCTCATCCCACCTAATGTTTTATCAACTCTTCCTGCCCCACCATTATCAGTGCTTATACCCACTCACTAGGGAGCCCCCCCCTCACCCCATTGTGAGTACGTTAAATAATTCCAGCTATATATGTGTGCCCTTTCCTCTAGCCATTTTTGAAACGGAGACATCCCCCTTATATGCCCAAGAGTTTTCTACAACACTATATTGGTTTATTCTATATTTTAGGATATATCTATATATTTATGTATATTTGATAAAAAAATTATCCATATATTAATATATATATATAAATATTTAAAACATATATAAAAATGTTTTTCAATGTGTGTTTGTATGTGTATTTGTGTGCTTATAAATACATACATACATACATAAATATATATTTATTTATATATATGTGTGAATTTATAAATATAATTATACATATTTTTTTTATCTATATATATTTTATATTAATATATTTATATATAATAGAGTATATTGAAAAATATGTATCTCTTTGTCAAAACACACAAAAAATAATATATACATTAATTGTATAAGTACATTTATTAATAACTTTGTATTGTTACATAAATGGATATTTTTTTAAAGATTAGTTTTAAATATTTATAAATATTTTTTACATGTAAATATTTTTACATATTAATTTATAAAATTTCATTCTTATGTTTGAATATATAAAAAGCATGTTAATATTTTTATATATTTTATTTTAAATAATAGTACAGTATGTAAAAAAATTAAATATTGTATTATCAATATAAATTTAAGCCTAAATTCAATATCTACTAAAAAAGTCAATAAGACCCCTTAAACGAGTCTAAATTTTCATAGTTTTAAAAAAAATTGGATTCCCAAACTATAAACTAATTTTCATATGAATTATAGGAATTTTTTGGAACTCAATGAAAAGTGATTAGGGTTCACCATAAAACCAACTGCATAGAGCTTATCGTAATCATAGATTTGATATAGTGTAGAGATTACTTAAACACTCTAGTCAAAAAATTTGTCCATTTTAATTTTGACTGACGTTTTCAACTTATTTTAGTAAATTTATCAAATAATAATAATTTTCTTATCTTCATATTGTTATTAAATGACATTAAATGGTAATTATTATAAAATTATTAATTAATAGTATTTTTTTAATTATTTTATGATCAATTTTTCACTAAATATCTTATATATTATGTGTAGAATCATATTTAGAATTATATAGACCACATATAATAAAATATATTATATATATCGATATAAATATATTTTTTTTGTTAATATATTATTGTTAACGATTTATAATGTTTCTATAAAATTTACCATATATCAATTCTTCATAAATATTGGTGGAGAAGACCCCCATTTAACTGTGGTTTTTTAGTAGCACATATAAAGGCCCCCCCTTATCAGGATTTTTTTATAGAACTTATATTGGGGGGTCTTTATTAGTACATTTTTCTAGTGCTAATAAAGTAACCCCCTTTATCAGTGTTTTTTCTAGCACTGATAAAGGGACCACATTATCGATTATTTTATATTATATATAATAAAGGGCCATGTTTATCATCACATTTTCATGAAATCCTAAATACCCCCCCCCCCACACACACACAGACACACAATCACTTTATTATCACTTTTTAGGTGTCAAAATAGGGGCCTTTTGTGCCTTTTCTAGTGCTGGTAAAGGGTTCCCTTATTAGTGCTTTTAGTTAGCACTGATAAAGCCTAGAGCTATTGAAATGAATAATTTACGTAGTTTATATGGTAGAAGAAGATAATAATTGGGGTATGTTTTCATGAAAAATGTTATCATGTTTTTTCCCAACTGTTCGTAGATCATAAACATGTGTTATACAATAAAATGTTATAATTTCATAAAAGATGGAACCTTAGAGTGAAAAATTATCTTAAATCATTATTTAACCACAATATTAGGTCATAATAATATTAAACCTCTATAAATATAGAAAACCATTTCATATGTATATTGACCCTACTTTTCATACATATCTATTCCTTCATTTCAAAGATAATCCACATAATAGCATTACAAGTCCAGGATAAAGTCATTCAATGTTCTGGTAAAATTAGGATCATATATCACATTTACACAATAAAACATAATAATTATTTTATTCCTTCTTCTCTACATTCTTAGTATCCCTTTCATTCTTCTTTGAATGAGTAACCACATGAGGATATACATAAATGAATGGGGTGATCTAAAAGCCTTGTAACATGATGAATAAGAGACATGAATTAATATAAAATGGGTGATAATAATTATCATCATAATGATAACATAATCATAGGATAATGTTTATAACTACAAGTGGAAGCATTATATAAAGGAATATATTGTGTAAATTCATAAAAATGAAACATTATGTCTTAGGAGTCAAACAACACCCATAGTTGTGAACAAAGACAGTGTCATGTTCATTCTTAACATATGGGTATAATAATAAAATTATAATTATTAATATATATAGAATCATGTTAATGAATATTTCACCTTATATGATGAGATACATCACATTACCCAATGTATTGGAGTTCTATATAATTTGAGGCACACCTGTTACATTATAAAATTTGCATAATCATGCATGCCACATAGAATGTCTAAAAACATATCTATTAAATAACCTACATAAAGTATTTGGATATATATTGATTAAATTCAAGAATAAACATTGTGATTACCAAATGAAATTGTAATAACATACTTGATATAAGATTCATCAATCATTGAGTGAAAAAGAAAAAATATCCAGATAAGTAAAATACATGTATCTAGAAAGAAAAATTCATCTAGAAAAATCCTTATAAATATAAACAAACATAGTCGGAAATATGATTATAGTATAATTAAAAAAATGTAATAATAATGAAATTATATTATTATGGTAAATAAAAAAAATATCCTTATCTAAATAATCTAGAAATATGAGTAACCAAAAGAATGGAAATTGGGTTTGAGAATCCCCTTGAATTAATTCCTACTTAATTATGAATGTTTTGAGCCTCTTGGATAAATAAAATTATATTTATTAAAAAACATATAAAAAATAAATAGTATCCATCTATAAAACTATTTATCTATTATTTTTTTGTATTAAATTTCTTAGTTTTTTATGAAATTGAATTGTTTTGATACCATGTTTTTCTTAAAAGTTATTATTTTCCTCGATTTCACTATTTTGTTAAATGTAAATAATAATTAATTTTAATAAATTAAAGAAGAATATAATACATGTAATTATATATTTATACATTATATATAATTAATATTGTCCATCTATGAAGGAAATTATAAGAATTATCTTGTCATTGTCTCTGTAGGTGGTTAGTCGACCTTCAACGGGATGTTGTCGAATGAGCAGGAAGAAGGAATTAAAAAATTATATATGTCATATATATGATTAATTAAGTAGTGAAACAGAATTAATGTAATATTAAATTACTTAGTAATTAATTTTATAGAATATATTTTGAATGGAATTTTGATTAAAAAGGAGGAGATGAAAAGAGGGAATAGTTAATAGAGACTTTCTCTTTCCCATGTGTGGCTTCTCTTGTATGAAATTGTAGATCCCTTGGTTATTATAGTTGCATAAATCCTCAATATCCCAATGATTTCTACATTTTTATGATGGATGATTTTGGTAGTGATTTGGATTTGCAAAGGCTAGAATGATTGGTTTTCTATTTGAAGGATAGGGGGTGTTTTAGAATATAATGTTAAATAAAATATTAATTCAAAGGTGAGACATGTAATAGTGAATATTTTGAAAATAAAAATAGTATATTAATATAATATAATGGATTTAAAACTTTAAAACACATTAATAATTATAATTAATTTGATTATTTAAAAGGAAATAGGGAAGAGGGAAATATTTGTATTTTTTGTAATCACATTTGACTTTAGGTTTTGGAATATACTTTTTAGGTATGGAAATTTAGTTTATTTTATTTTAATGAACCATTTTAAAAATTAAATAAATAATATCCTAACAAGATATTATATATAAACAATTATTTCACTAATACAATAGTAATTATATAATCTATGTTACACAGGTTATGTGAAAACCATATTTTTACTATTCTCAGAAAATTTGATGTGGTTTAGAAAGTTACTAGAAAATCCCCCCCTGAAAAAATTTTGTGTGATGATTTTTAAAATAAACTCTATTTTATGAATATAATTTTCTAAATAAGTGAATTTAATTTTTAAAAAAATTATCATTTTTAAGAAAAATATCGATTTTATTGTTATAATCGATTTTTTTACAATTTGTAAAAACAATTAATATCTAATAAATAATTATTATAATTATAACAAATATAAAATATTAATCTTTGAATATATTATATGGTAATTAACTTTCTTATAATTCATTTTAAAAATAAAAATAAATATTTATGTTTTACAAAAATAAAATTTCATAATTTATCATTTTTTAATCATTAATTTACTTATATAATGATATAATTACATAATATTTTAATTTATTAGATTGAAAATGTTATTTATATTTTCATATGTGATCTTACTATTCACTTGGCCATATTGCTATTACCAATTTTCAGGATCCTATTCCAAGGGACAAGTTATTATTTCATAGGATCCTTTATTTCTAGAAATATCATTCATATAATTTATAATTCATTTATAATCTTTCTATTGTGGTATGTATGTCATATTATATTATGTATTTCATTATTATAAGAAGGGAATTTACATTAATTAAATTTTGGGTCATTAAATTCTTACCCCATTTTGAAATTTCACACTTGTAATTTCATTCTACATAAACAAGTGATGGTTTTTCTCTTTTATTGATTCTTCTGGTTAGAAAGTAACATTTAATACTTATGATTACTCCACAAATATTTGAAAATATGAGTTTTATTTCCTTCTACGACTTTGACTCTTTATTCAATGATCTTTATTAGTTATTCCTCAAAAGAGAGATCATTTTCAAATTGTACAACCTCTGAATTAAGTACATGTGATGGATATGGTATGTACATCCTCAAGAGGGGTACATGGAATAGATCATCTACTTTAGACAAGTATGGTGTATGTATTGTTTAATATTCCGAGACTCCATCATGATCATGAAACATGCAGGGGAGCATGTACCTTTGGCTTAGCTTTCCTTTCTTCCAAAATCCCCAGATCACCTTTCACGGAGATATCTGAAGAAATATCATGTCCTTCAACATGAACTCTTGGTCCAATCAACGATTTCTTACATAGAGCTTCTATTGATTTTGGACTTCCTTGATGTGTTACAAAATAGAATTCACATTTTTCACCATTTATTAAATAATTTTTTTTCCTAGCAGTTATGTTCACTAACTTCATCCCAGTATTCCAGTGTTCCTCATAATTTCACATAAAGGGATTCATATGGATCTATTTGGATGCATGAGTGGAAACTGATTTTGTATGTTAACTCAACCAATGTTAGATATTGGTCCCCTCTCCATTTATGTTTGTGGAATATTCTCTAAATTTTTCTCTAAATGAATAAATATTTCACTTATATTTGACATCATTTTTAGGACAATAAGCCATACAGATGTTCATTTGAGTGTTTAGAGCATGTTGGATATCTTTTTAGAACATTGAGGTGAATCTGGAATCACAATCAGGAAAAATTGATATCATTACTCTATTAAGAATTACTACTTCTCTACTGTATATCTGGGTTAGTTAATCCATTGAGAAAACCTCTCAAATTTCTATAAAGTTACTTGTATTTGTATGAAAATCCAAAAAACCCATATAGCATTACATCCTCTGGATGTCTTCCAATGACCAGTGACAAAGATAGTGGTGATATTTTCCAATTTCCATGTTAGTATGGGAAATGGTTAAATCATCCTCTTAGACATTTGTCTTTCAGGCTTCAAATTATAACACACCAGGAACTATGATGTATTTTCTATGATCTCTATCTTCATATTTTTTCCATAATAGTTCTCTAAGAGATGTTGATACATCATTGGGCTCTCAGGGTGAAAAAAAAATGTTGATCTATGTGCATCATTCAGAATCTCATTCTTTATCTCTGGATTAGATGGTACACATAGTCATGAGTCAAATTTATGACTCCTTTCACATCAATTTTTAACTCTGATGATTTATCTTATCTGATTATTTCCTCTTTATTCTGAATTATCATATCAATTCCTTGAACATCCATTATTTTGTACTTGAGGGATGGTTGAGAAATCATTTTATAAAGGATTTTTGTTGGTTATTACTTATTAATTCCCATGTCAATAAGTTTCGAAACTATGAATATGGAATCATTCTCAATTCTCATCATAGATAATGTTGGAGGGATTTTTATATATAAAGTATCAACCAAATTATTTTCCTTATCAGGATCATAGTGGATTGATTAGTTGTAACACTTGATAACCTCTAACTATATTCATTTGTGCATATTTAGAACCTTTATTGTGAATATATATATATATATATATTAGGATCCTATAATCAGTATATATCTTACACTTCACTCTATAGAGATAATCCATGTAGATTTTCAATGTGAAGATCGCTACCCTTACTCCAGCTCATGTGTGGGATAGTTTTTCTCATTAATTTTCAACTTCCTTGTGACGTATGCTATTAATTTATCATTTTTCCTTAGTAAAAACATATACTCCCTTCATTGAATCATCTATATATATCGAAATGTGTTCCTCTCCTGACATAAGTGTGAGTAATGGTGTTTTGATAAGCCACTTTTTCATCTTTTCACTATAGTCTTCACATTAACTAGTCTAAAAAAAATTACTCATTTTTGAGTAATCCTGGTTAGTGGGTTTTAAAATCATGATAAATTCTTCATAAAACATCAGTAATACCTATATAGACCAAAAAAATAATGGATCTATGTTACAGATATTGGTTTGGGCCATAGTTTGATTTCCTTTAACTTGTAAGGGTCCCTAGATATTCCTTTTTTGGTGATAACATGTCCCATGAATGATACCTATTGCATCTAGAAATCCCATTTATTGAAAATTTTATATATCTTCTCCCTTTACAATGACTTTAGCATAGTATTCAAATTCTATAAAAGATTATCCTTAATATTAGATTATATTATAATATCTTCAATGAAGACTATCAAAAAATTGTGTATGTAATATATAAAGACTCTACTCATTAATTCCATCAATATTTCTATATAATTAGTTATCTGTAATACATCACTAATAATTCATAGTGTTCATACCTTATTTGAAAGGAAATCATGGGAATATATTATTTCCTCACCTTTAATTGGTGATATCTTGACTGATGGTCCATCTTAAATAAATACATGGCCCTTGGAAGTTGATCAAACAAGTCATGTTTCCATGGAATGAGAGACTTTTTATTTATAGTGATTATATTAGTCTCATGATAATCAATTTAGAGATGCATCAATCCATCCTTATTATTCATGAAGAGGACTGGCTCACCCAATGGTGAAGCACTCATGAATATAAATCATGTGTCTATATTACCTATTAACTACTTCTTCAGTTCCTCCAACTCAATAGTGGTCATTATATAAGGGGTATTTTATATAGGCATAAATCTTGGAATAGGTTCAACTCAGGACTCAACCTATCTTTCAATTGGAAGACCAAGAATTTATTCAAGGGACAAATCAGTGTAGTTCCTAACAATGGTCATGACATCAATCATAATTCTCTCTATTGTCTACATAATTTTGGAAAAATATGATTCCTCATAAGATATTAATATCCAAAAATGATATGACAAATCTGAATGATATACATCTTCCTCATTATGATTATATAGAATTGGATGATTCCTCAGGATGTTGTGAGTGATCTCCATTTCTCAAGAGTAGATGTCAGATTTGAATAAAAATAACCATTACATTCCCAATATATCATGAAAATCCCAAAAATGAAGTAATAAAATATTTTCTATGAGATATAGCCTATAAAAATTAACCAGTGAGGAAGTTATGTATCTATTTTTTCTCAAATATAACTCAAAATCCATATTTTACACTAGTGTTTGAATATTTCTACTAAAATATCAATATGTGAAGAAATTATTAGAACCATAACCAATTAAATATTTGTTATTACCAAATCAATAACTCACATCTCTATCACAAAATCATTGAAGGTACAAACCTCAGTAGAAGTTATGGAATAAAATTTCCCTTTAACTTTTGGAATTGGTTGTTGATAAAGATGATTACCCTAAAGAATTATAGGTTTAGTGAATTAGATTACATAGTTCCCATTCCCCATAGAGTTGATGTATACAAAAATGGTTCGTTCTCTCCTTTACATCATTATATTGGAAATATTTTTCATGTCTCTCCAAAATAAATGATCATATTGGACATTTATACCACACTATAAGTATTTCCTCATCCCATGGAGCTAGTTCCCATGATGTTGCATCCCACATTTTTGATATGTGAGTGGATGAGTTTTCATTCCATCATTTTCATTAGTTCTTATAGCTTTAATCTCCATATTAAATTTCTTATGTACATTTTCATGGGACAATTCTCTAAAATACATATCTACTTTGAGATCACATAAAAAAAACTCTTCCATAACTCTAAAATTATAATATATTTATATTCTTTGTAAGGAGTGGTTTTAAAAAACTAAATAATAAATAAATTTTTCTATAATTTTGTATAAAAAAACCTATGTTGTTCCACTGAAACAATTAGAAATTTGTTTCATGTTTCATGACAGATTCACCTTCCATGTGCATTAGATCTATAAATTATCTCCCCATCCTCATAAGAATATATTAAGGAAAATACTTGATAAGAAATATTTTCTTAATATCTTCCAAATCTATACCATTAATTTTGACCTTTGTATTTCTATTCTTAATCAACTCCAACCATTGATTCACCTCTCCATTTAAATGATAAATGAAAAAAGTCACCTTCTCTATCTCAGAACAATATGATATAGGAATGATTGTCTCTATTGAGTTGACCCAATATTTAGTGAAGAGTGTATTAGATGATACACTAAATGTTAGTGGTCATTTCAGCATACAATATATGATTTACAGTTTTTACCTCTGAGGTGATAGAGGATGTTCCAAATTATTCAAGTTATTACTCTTAGACTGAGATATCTAGGTATGTATTTATAAAAAAAATTGAACTCCACCCCCATGGAATTGGGAATTTCATTCTGAAAATTGATGAACTATCCCTCACATGGGTTGTTGGCTTCGTTTATCCTGGTTCCAAACATTGTGTAAAATATAAAATGTTTGAAAAAAAATATTATTCAGCATGCTATGAATAAATAATTTATTCCATTGTAAAATTTACTCTACAATGATATATTTTGGGATCCCTATGTTTTGTATTTATTTGAAACAATGCTTCTTGGATGATTATATAACCTCCTGTTACAGTTTTTTGATAATGTTTAAAAATCATAATTCCCAAATTATCTAAATTGTTCTCTGATACCAACTATAGAAAACCTAATTTTCATACAATACTATTACATTATTTTAAATATAAAAAACATAATAGACATAAAAATCCCTGATAAAATAGTTTATTATCTTGAAAAAATGTTGCTCGTAATTCACATTTACCTAATAAAACTTAAACATTATTCAAATTAATTTTTTCTAACATCTTAGGGTCCCATGCATTCTTCCCAGAACAAGTAATCACCCAAAGATATACATCAATAAAATGGATTATCTAAAAGGCTAGTAATAAGATTAAAAAGATACAATAATCAGTATTACATGGGTTATCAATACCATCATCATCATAACATAAGTATAATATTATCATCATAATCATGAGAATAGGTATTAGATAAATATATGGAATTTGAAAATTCAAAAAAATGAAAAATCTTGTCTTAGTGGCCAAACACAACTTACAATTATCAAAAAAAATATATCATCATGTTAACGCATAGAATATGTGAATAATCATAAAATCAACATTGTGAACAAAGGTAGAATAATTTTCACACATAATTCACCTTATATCAAGAGATACATCACATTACAAGATTTATTGGATCACTATGTAATTATGGGCTCACTCAACACATCATAACATTTACACAATCATGCATTCTATATATAACTTATAATAATAATAGCAATACAATAAAAATTAAAGTAAATGGTTATTAAAAGGATTTAATTCAATAATAAAAATGTGTATTCCCAAAAAAAATTAATGACATACATGATATAATATTCATCATTACTATGTTAAATAAAAAAATTATCAAGATAATTAAAAGATGTGTTTTTACAAAGAAGTGTTCTT
This sequence comes from Viscum album, assembly GCA_963277665.1. Taxonomy (NCBI): domain Eukaryota; kingdom Viridiplantae; phylum Streptophyta; class Magnoliopsida; order Santalales; family Viscaceae; genus Viscum; species Viscum album. The sequence continues at coordinate 810,607,491 of OY728161.1, read as the reverse complement.
TTGGAAAATTAAAAATGGTTTCCATGAAACAAAGTTGGAAACATTTATATACTAAACATTAAAAGGGTAGAATAATGAAATAAAATTTATGGAAAATTAAATGAATATCCATTCTTAAATTTGGCATGAAAGAGGAATAAATCAATGAGAGGAAATTGATTTTGAGAATCCCCTTACATTAATACCTACTTATTTATGTCCCTTTTTCAGCTCCTAAATAAAAAATATATCTTTATTATTAAACTAATACATTAGTTAATTAGATTCATTTATAAAATAATGTAATAATTATATTCATTGGATAATACATCTTATTTTTTATGAACAAATTGAAGCATTTTGATATCATTTTTTTCATAAATTTTCTTATTTTACTAGATATCTCAATTTTTTTAACCCAAATAATAAATTTTTATAATTACTAAAAAACAATAGAATACATGTAATTAAATTTTTATATATTATATTTATTTCATACTTTCCATAAATGATGGTTTTTATAATAATTTTCTTAGCAATGTCTTCGTGGGTGGTTAACTGACCTTCAATGGGATGTTGTCGAAATAGGTGGAAAGGGGAGTATAAAAATTATATATGTCATATATATGAAAAATTAAGTAATTTAAAATCATTAATATAATGTTAAATTAATTAATAATTAAATTTATTGTATATTTTTCAGAATGTAATTGTAAAAAACTACGGAGAAGAGGAAAAGTTGGATGAGTTAATGGACACATTCTCTTTCCTCGGTTTTTCTTCTCATATAGGACACTATAAATCACTTGTATTTTAGAGTTTTATGAATCTATAACATCCATATAATTTATAAGTGGATTAAGAGTTATTATTTTCGTTGATATTTGTATTTTTAAAGGGTATAATGAGTTTTTCTTCAATGGAAGTGACATGAGTATTTTTAAAATAAAATATTATATCAATGGTGAGACATATAATACTAATTTCTTACAATATAAATAATATATTAATATAATTTAATGGGTTTAAAACATAAAAACACCTATATAAATATAATTCAATTTTTTTTTAAAAAATTAATGTGGAATGAAAGAAAAATAGATAATTTAAGTAATCGTGTTTGACTTTAGGTTTAAAAATTACTTTTTCAGTTTGGATGTTGAAATTATTGTATATTAATGAATATTTTTTAAATTTAAATTTATAGTAGAAGACATTAACGTTCTATAAAACATTTATTTACTAGTACATCATGAATGATATAATTTAAGTTACACTGACTGGGTGAAAGCTGTATTTTTACTATTCAAATGAAAATTGAGGTATTTCTGGAAAATACGAGAAAATAACCCTCATAAATTTTTGACTTTCTAATTTAAAAAATGGAGTCCATTTTACGAAGATAATTATATAAATACGATTAATTTAATTTTTATTTAAAATCAAAATTTATTCCAAAAATACTAAATTTAATGTTAAAACTGATTTAATGGCACTGTGAAAATTAAATTATGGTCTTATAAATTTATCACATAATTATAATCCAAAAAATATTAATATTTGAATATATTTTATGGGTATCAATTTTATTTTAAATAATTTTTAAATTTTAAATATTCATTTATGTTTTACCAAAAATACCAGTACTTAATTTATCATATTTTAAACTTTTATTTATTTATACTACGGTATAACAATATCATATTTTTAATTATAAGATAAAAAATATTATTTATATTTTCATAGATGAGTTTAATATTATAGTTTAGAGATTAATATTTATAATGGTTAGGTTACTATTCCATGGTCCAAGTTACTATTCCATTGGTTCTTTAATTTCTAGAAATACATTTTATTTAATTGATTATTAGTTTATAAGTATTATACTATGTACTCAATATGAGATTATATTATTTGTTAAATTATTATATGAATGTAATTTCCATTGATAAATGATTGGTTCATTATAGTATTTCAATGTTAACAACCAAGGACATAATTATTTTAGATCAGATGAAATGATTTATTTCTTATTCTAGATCAGGATGCACCTATTTCTCATAGTGGATCAGGACACAGCAATTTCCCATAGTGGATCATTCCCATCTACTAATTTCTAATTATAATATCATGAGATAAAATTATTTACCCAATTAATTAGAAATAAATATATTTCTCACCCATCAAATAATGAAAACAATAAATGTGTGTGAAAGAATATCATAAAAAATTAAAAATATCATGACATCGTAATCCATTTAAATTAAATGGGTTTCATTAATATTTAATATATGACAACCCAATATATAATAAATAAAATATTCTATTTTTAATTAAATGTCTTATTATGTATTATAGTTATAGAAAATCCAATCAATTTTTTGGTTTCATTACATCCTATCATATTTTCATGACTATTAAGCATCATTACCATTGATAATATAGCTATTGAAAAATGATCACATAATTATTATAAATATAGGGTTTTAACAAATTCAATTGAAACAAGAAGTGATGGCCTCATCCTATAGGATCATACCATATAAATCTCTTTTATCAAAAGCTACATTTGAGATAGCAACATTGAATTTTTATTTGACCAAGATCAAGATCTGATCTGAAAACATAAGCATGAGAGAAACCATTTATGGGATAATTTCAAGCTCATCAATATCAAAAACCGAACCACGTATGTGAAACCACCCCATGAAAGTCTCAAAATCACACACCTTATTGTTAGGGGTTATTCGTGTGCATTAAAGGGATATTTTTCAAGAACACAGCAATATTCATATGTAAAACAGTTTTTATCAAATAATGAATATATTTTCGTCCAATTATTTTTACATTATAAATTATTTTTATTTTCTTACAATAAAACTCAATTATGATTTTTTGTTAATATTAAAATTCTATTAAGAAATTTATACTGAATAATTAATATATTTTTCAAATAAATTATATTTTAAAAATTTATTATTATTAAATAACTATTATAAAATATAAATTAATATATATATATTTATGAAGTCATGTGTACTTTTTATAAGGGTTCAAAAACAAATATTGTCAAAAAAACCCACAATTCTCAATAAATATTTATTATTATTTTAAAATTGAAATTGAAAATATTTAGAAAATTATTTTCCTAAAAAAATATTATTTTTTGAATCAAAAAATATATATTATCCAATGGTTTATTTTTCATTATTTTCCAAGAGTGTCGAATTTTTTGGGGAAAAATTAAATTACATAGAAACTTACGGTGAATTATTACATCATAATTACCAAAAATTGATGTAATAAATAATTTAAAGGGTATCCACGACCAAATATATATTTATATTTAAAATAATATGATTCTATGTTTATTATATTAATTTTATATAGACTTTACGAATCCTCAAAATAAATTAATATATTTTTAGGATTTAAAATAATTTCTTTATGAGTATGACTAACTTCTCCATAAGCATGGGTATTATTTATTTAAGTTCAGACCTTTACATTATAAAATAATGAAAACAACTTCCAATTTGTGGATATCAGGGTCCAAAAACATGGGATTGTTTGTGGTTTTGGTTACAGTATTATATAGAGTCTGAAACCAATGTTTGAAAAAAAGGGAAATCCCCACTCATTTCAAATATACACCCACCCAATATCCCATTTCTCTTCACTAAAATTTATTGGGGAATGCCCTTAATCTAGTATAACCTCTATATAGTCCTCTCAAGGTTACCCCATGTACTCAAGAAACTCCTCCCAATCATTTGGATTCACACTCTCAAGGTAAGAGATCTCCTACTCTCCTATTTTTATCAAGAACCACATTAATGTTATGTCTCTTAATTTTCATGTTTTTTCATGTTATGATATATTATTTCATATTCCCCATACATTAAATTTTATTTATAAATAATTATAAACAACATTCACTCTCATTAATCCTTCCAACGATCCTCTATGTACACCTGTTACCATGAAAAAATTTAGTAAGGGATCCTCACCTTCTCTTCTTTATTCAAGTTTATTTATTATCTTTTACTTCCATTTCCAAATCCTAATATTGGGAAATGTTTTCCATTTCCCAATTAATGTAATGTGTCATGATAAATAATGTGAAACTTATTTCTCTCTCAAGAACTCATTTTATATATTTTTATGTGACGTTGTTATGCTGTCAAAATTCAACCATGATTTTCAATGACAAACAGTTTTGTAATGTATACCTATAACCATTTCCTATCAATGGTGTTAAATTTTATGAACCTATACATATTGATTGGGTAATAAAATATATTTATTACACACTCAATTATCATGGAATAAATTATGATGATGAATGGAAACATTTATTATGATCTATATAGAACAATTAAGGATGAAAATGAAATGAAAGTTACAGGTGAACTCGGAATTATAAAGAGTACGGAGGCATCAGGTAGTTTTTTGTCTCATGAGACATCATGTTGGACCATGATTGAACCAGGACTATTTATGGAACATTTTCCATCATCATTTCTTGTTAGTTATACTTGAACTATCATTATGATCCAATATTTTTTTTTGTTTCCACATTCCAGTGTCGAACTTATGATATCATGATGTATCATGCCTTATTAGTAGTTTTATGATTATTTCACCTGTTTTGATATGACTATTTTATAAAATGTTTTTATTTCTTCATGTTTAACATTTTTATTCCATTATTGGGATTTATAACACACCACTTTATTTTTTATTCCCATATTGGGATTTATAGCTGACAACATTCTTATGTATCTCCCTAGTTTATCCCATGTTGTTTCATTTATGGAGGAATATTATGCATATGTTAATGTGGTTTTTCAATAATGATGATGTATTCCATATTTTCAGATGTTTTGAAATCTACCTAATTCTGAAATATACTATAATTTTCTATCCTATAAGTTGAATTACATTTAATATTATGTAATAAATCATGTAATAATGTGAAATAAATAGCATGGTTGTCATAAATTCTTTTAGAGGAAATGTTTTTTTATTTTTGGGATTAGGATTATAAAACTACATTGAATTCCTTTGGGGTAAGAGTATTTGTAATAAAACATCACTAAATTTTGGTATGAATTGATTATGTGGTTTATCAAGAAAATACATCCATGTTTGGATAAAAAAGAGGGATGTGGCTTTATCACTGATGTACTAGAGTTAATACTCAGAATCACCATGTTGAGTTATACATGACCGAGAACTAGTGCATGAAAATGGTCCAAACTGAAACACTAGTCTGACTCTCCTAATGGAAATGCATTGAATAATATATAAGCTGATAACAAACAATTATTAAGGAAAAAACACCATAAAGAATATACATTAGAAAATAGATCATAGATAACATAGATTGGATAATATAAGTTTATATGATAAGAAAATAAATGTAATTTATATGTTATCTATTTAATTTCCTCGGATTACTATTTTATGTGTTTACTTTTAAAAAACAATTATATCAAATTTTCCATTTGTTCTACCCAATGGCCCAAAATAGGAGGAATCTAGTGAACAATCAATGTGATGATACATGTGATGAATTCCACTGATTATATTTCAAACATGATGGGAGTGGGAATTGAAAACATTATGATGATAATCTCTTAGTAGACTTGCATATTGAATAGAAATCTAAATCAAGAGAATTCCTCAAAACCCATTAAGAAATAATATTCTTCTATTTAGAGCATTATAAAAAATGGACTCTAACATTATATGGATAATATGATCCCTTAAATTGGGAATAATGGATCAACTCTATTGAGAAGTTCATCTATGTCCTTGAATATTTTGACCAAGAGAAGGTTAAACTAGTTATTTGTCATATGGAGGGAGAAGCTGATCATTTGTGAAATTGATCAATAATATGATTCCAAAGGAAGACATTGAAGATATGGGGAGAAATAAATTCCAATATATGTTTTTTTAAGTATTTTCCATATACACTCCAACAAAAGAATTTAAAGGTATTTCCTTTCTCTCAAGAAAAAACATGACGAATCTGTTAGGCCGTTAGAGGAAAACCTATCAAAACAATCATGATACACCTATGGATTTATCATACCCATGAATTAATGGTTTAACAATTAATTTATAGGTTAAAAACTATCTATTAAAATGCATCATGATCCAAGACATTGTTATCTATAATGAAATTGTCTGATGTTCCCTCAAAGATGAAATGGATATCAGATAATGTCAAGGTAATTATGGGGATAACAATTAGAAAATGCATTTTAATTTTTGTGGTTCTATGGAAAAATATAATGGTGCCATGAAATTTTAACATTCCACACGTAAAAGGTGCGGAAAGAAACAACTCAAAATTTTCCTATGGGGGGTGAGGAAATGCTTTCTAGGTGGGATGTAAGGGAACCATACTGGTGATTATTGATAGGAGAACCCCACAGATGAGAGAGATAAAATAATGCTCCAAAAAACCATCAATTTATTTTTTATTGCTTCATTTATAAGGAACTGAAGAATATTGAAATCCAATCCACTAGGATATTATTTTTTGGAAACAACCATCAACCTACAGTGCAGCAAGGGTTATATTTTTTCATGAAAACCACAAATGTGGATCCTAACAATAATATTGTGAAATTTATGCTAGTTATTAATGCAAAAATAAATAATAAACTTCTTTTATTTTTGGTCTATATATTCCTTCATATCATGAAAGTTTATTAGAACAATTAAAACCCAACCATAAAGAATTGAAGTATAGATTTTATTAAAAATTGAAATGGGTGAAATTATTGCATCCTAAGTAAATACCTCCTCCCTTGAAATGTTTTACGATATTAACATACTAAAGATCATTTTTAAACTCACTTTGGTGGAATTTGATGTAGTTATGGGAATGTATTGGATTCCCTGATATAGAGACAACATTAATTTCTAGGAGAATGAAATCACACCTTGTATTTCCAATCATCTTCTGATTTTGTACTAGAGAAATAAGGATGATGAATCTTAATTATCACTAACAACTCATGATTTTTAATTATTTCCCTATGATAAAATGTATCTATCTCAAATGATTTATTATATGTAAACAATCATCCATTAAGACATTCCAATTGTGATGGAATATGCTGATGTGTTTCCCAATTAATATTCTGGTCTTCCTCCTAACTGAGAGGTAGAATTTTCAATTGAAATTATACCTGCAATACTGCCATTATCCTATCGATTGTATATATTGGTTGTTCAAAAAATTGGGGAGGTGATGAAACAACTATTGTAGAATGTTAATAAAGGGTTCATACACCTAAGTGCGTCACTATGGGGCTCACCAGTCCTCTTTATCAAGAAGAAGGATAGGTCACTAGTGCTTATATTGATTATTATGAACTCAAAAATATCTTGATAACGAACAAGTATCCCCTTCCATGGATTGATTAAATATTTGATAAACTACATGGGGTACAATACTTCTCCAACATGGATCTGCAGCTGGGGTATTTCCATGTTAGGGTGAAAAATGAGGGTTTCCCCCAGACTTCATTTCATATAAGGTAGAGGAACTATGAATTCCTTGTAATTCCAATACAACTAAATGTTGATACCATAATATTCATGGAAATCATGAATGGATTCCCTATATAATACCTCAACAATGTAATGTTATTATTTTAAGATGAAATTATAATATAAATGAAAATCATGTAGGATCATGAGGAGCATTTGAGAACTTTTCAAAAAGACCTTACAAAACGATAATACTTTTTCCACATACATAAAATGTGTGTTCTAGTTGAGCAAAGTATCATTATTAGGTAATATCATCAGATGATGTGGGATGTATATGGAACCTTGAATTATATAATAAAATGAAAAATGATTGAGGTTGATATCTGTGATTGATATCTGTAGTTTCCTGGGATTAGCTGGGTATTATGGTTTATTTGTGAGAAGTTTTTCATGAATTTCTAAGCATTTAAACAAGATTACTCATAATGGAGTAATAATTACATGGAATTTTTATTTGAAGAGAACATCAAGGAGTTGAAACAGAGGATTATTACTGAACATATTCTCACAAAACCCATAAGTGGAAAACATTTCATTGTATTCAGAGATACTTTGAAGAAGGGGTTGGGTTGTGTGTTAATGAAAAATGACAATGTAAAATTATATAAATCTAGGATGTTGAATATTCATTATAAAAATATCCAATTCATGATCTGTATTTAGCTACATTGATCATAAATTTGAAAATATGGTAGCATTATCTCTTTGGGTAGAAGTTTTAAATACATATGTATCACAAAATCCTCAAGTATAAATTCACACATAATGAGCTGAATGCGTGCCAACAAAAAGGTTTAGAAGAGATCAAGGATTATAAATGCACAATTCACTACCATCCTGGGAGAGAGAATAAAGTGAAAGATTATATAAGTATAAATGATCAAGCAATTATATCATTGATCAAAATTTAGAAGGATCATATATTCATATATTTGAAAATGATGTATATGGGAATTATAATGGAAAGAACATCATCAATCATTAAAAAAATTATTTATTAACCATCCCTTTTGTCGAGTTTAAACAATGATCAAGGAGATGATGTTGGAATTCAGAAAACAATGGAATCTATATGAAAATTTAAATTCTCATAGTTAAATTTTAATGAAAGATTTTCATGATTTGGTTCATGGAAATATATACCAACAAATCCTTAGTTAATGGAGTAATATTATGGTTCACATATTTCAACATTCTCCATTTATCCACTAAGCAAAATGATATATTGAGATCTCTGAGAGTACTATTGGAAGGATAATATGAAGAAGTATATCATGTAATATACATCAATATGTCTTGTATTTCAGAATGTGAATGTGGAAACAAAAAATATAAAGGGGTGATGTAACCATTACCCATACCTACATGGAAATGAGAAAATATCACCAAGGAATTTGTCACTAATCTTTTTAAGACATCAAGATTAAATAAGTATATCTAGAATTTTGTGTTCCATCTTATAAATACTACACACTTCATTGCAATTCGATAGGACTTCTCACTCAATCAACATTCAAGGATATACAATAGACAAGTGGTGAGGCATTATGGATCACCATTATAAATTTTATATAATTGATACCCAAGATTTACCTATATCATATAGAATAGTATCCATTAGGATATGAATACATAGTTGAACTTTAGTATAAATTATCACCCTGGATCTGATGGCCAATATGATAGGACTATCCAAAAACATTAGGAAATGATTAGAGAATGCTCAATTGACATCAATGTAGTCTAGGATCAACATGTTCCTCTAGTTGACCTCCCATATAGTAACAGTTACCACTCTTGAATCCTAATAGATACCTATTAATGCATTTATATTAATATGTGAATTACACATTCATTTTCAAATGAATTTGTGTGAATGAAAGTTACTATGTCCTAAAAGGGTTAGGGAAATGTTTGAGAAGGTTAAGACCATTCTTAAGAACATAAAGGTGTCTTAGATTTGATCAAAGATCTATGATGAAAATCATTGATGAGATATATAGTTTATTTTAGGAGGCATTTAATTCCTCTTCAAATATCTATATAATAATTTCATGATATTTTGGAAGAAGGTAAATCTTAGTCCAAGATACATTGTCCCCTTTCTGATCCTTTATCACATCAGATCGGTGGCCTTCTGACTTTCACTCCCACCTTACCTATCTCATTTACAAATTTATTCCTTGTATACGTCTTGAGAAAGTGAATAACATACAAATCACATGTTCTCAATCCATATGTTGTACCATTAGATAATGATCTCTCATAATTGGATCATACGTTGAAGATCTTAGATCACAGGGAAACTTTTATACAAAATAAGACAATGAACCTGGTGAAATTATTGTACAGAAACCACAATACTGATGAAGCAATGGTGGAACAAGAAGAATTGAAGAAAAAAATTAATTGTCATGTATTTTAGTATGGGAAATGAAAATTTTTATTATGAAATTACTAAAGGGAGGAAGATTGTAATGACCCAAACTGTAATAAATAAAATTTCCCCTTGTGTTTTTTGTTAAATTTCTTAATATGTATCATGGTTATAGAAATAATATGAACATATTAAATTTCATTATATCCGATCATAATTAAAAAATAGATAAGCATCATTTTCATTGATAATATATCTATTGGAAAATGATCACATGGTTTTTATAAATATAGGTTTTAAATAATCAAATTAACACCGTAAGTGATGGCCTAAAACAGTATAATCATACCATTTGAAACCCATTAATCATAGATTCTGATGGAGATAACATATCTAGTATTTGACCTTGATCAAGACCAATTTGATATAAAATTACATAAGAATGAGTGAAACCATTTATGGGAGAATTTCAATCTAATCGAGATCACAACCCAATCTATGTACATCGAACCACCCCATGAATTTCTCACCTCCATGCCACTTAATATTATGGAATTTTTTAGTGTATTAAAGATATATGTATCAATACCCTGGTAATGTGACTATGTATATTATTTTTTATATAATAATGAATATATTTTTATTGTAATATTATTACGTAATAAATGATTTTTATTTTGATACAATAAAACACAAATAGTATTTTTGGTTAATATTAAAATTCAATTAAAGAACTTATCTTGATGAATTAATGAATTTTTTTAATAAATAATATATTACAAAATACTATTATTAAATAATTATTATCATATATAAATGTTCATATATATTTTTTATTATGTCAAATGTAATTTTTATAGGGGTTTAAATTCTATTATTGTTAAAGAACACAAAAATTATCAATCAATGTCGATTATTATTTTAAGAGTATAAATGAAAATATTTAGAAATTTATTTTGAAAATAATTAATATTATTTTTTGGAATCATAACATTGATATTATCAAATTGTAAATTTTTCATAATTTTTTGAGATAGTGGATTTTTTTTGTAAAAATTAAATACTATAAAAACATATGGTGTGTATTATTACATCATAATGACGAAAAAGTGATGAAATAAATACTCTAAATGGTATCCATGGGAAAATATATTTTTTACCTATAATGTAATGTGATTTAAAGTTAATTTTATAAATATGATAAATCTTTTATGAATCCTCCAAAACCATTAATATATTTCATGTTTTTAAATGATTTATTTTATTGTGTGACCTAATTGCACATTAAAAAGTGTATTATTTTATTTTTTATCCATGTACCTTATTAAATTATTAAAATCACACTAATATATCGGAAAACATGGTATGGTTTTTGGTTTGGTTTACCATGTTATATAGATCCCAAGACCTAAGTTTGAGATATAATAATAAAATCCCCACTCATCTCTATTATAAACCCAACCACACTCCCATTTTTCTTCACTCAAAATTAGTCCAGCACATCCTTACTCATCCCTACCCAATCTACGGTCCCTCCATGGTTCCCCCAAGCTATAAAGAAGCTCATACCAAGTATTTTCTGTCACACTATCATGTTAATGGAAATCCTACACTCCTCTCTTTATCAAGCACCTATTTTATGTTATGTAGCTCATTTATCATTTTTTCATGTTTTATATTTTATTCCATGTCACCATTAATTTCCATTTTTTATATAAACAATTAGAGATCACTTATTTTATCAATAATATCTCATATGAACCTCTATGTAAATCCATTACAATGCATAAATTTAGTTACATATCCCCACCTTCTCATATTTATTCAAGATTATTTATTACATTATGCCTTCTATTTCAAGTTACTAATATGGGGATATGTTTTTACATGTCCCTAGGAGTATTAATTTTCATAAAAATGATATGAGACTCATTTAAATATAATCAATACATTTTATGAATTTCTATGTGAGTAATTATGCCATTGAAATTACACCATGATTTTCTAGGCCTTTTGTATTGAATACCTGTACCCATTTCATATCAAGGGAGTTCAGCATTACAGACTTATACTTATTGATTTTGAACATAATTGTATTTATTTTTCATACATTGATCTCCGAAAAATATATTATGATGAATGAGTCCATGTTGAATGATCTTTGTGGCACACATAAAGATGACAATGAAATGAAAGAAACAGGTTCCCCCATAATTATATAGCACTTTATTGCATTGGGTAATATTTAGTCTCATGAGAAATAATGTTGGGATTGTTGGTGAACCAAATTACTTTAGGTTACTTCATCCTTCATGATGTCTTCAAAGTTATCCATGACCTATATTTATGATGTTGTTTTTTATGTTGTTGCCTCAGTTCCCTTGTGGAACTTATGTTATCATGTCATATCATGACTTATTTTCCATGTTTATGATTATTTCACGTTTTAGATAAGCCTATTATTTTAATGTGTATTTTTATATTCTTTTTATTCCATTTTATTCAAATATTTAGATTTATAAATAACCCCTTTCTTATTTATGTCAGTAGGTTATCCCAAGTAGTTTTATGTATGAACTTGTTAAGGATTTTTTACAATAATGATGATGTATTCCCTAATTTATGTTGTTATGTAATGTACCTAATTAAAAAACACACTGGACATATCAATATTTTATGTTTCATTATGTGTAATATTATGTGATAAATCATGAATTTATGTGAAATAAATATAAGGATTATTATATAATCCATTCGCTTTATCATAACCCATGAAAAAATATGTTTCAAAAGCATTTCATCAATATAAAAATAAAACAATTAATGATATTATATGGATGTTAACATTTAGTATTATTTATAATAAACCAAAATTTACTTCAACGGATGTTATATTAGATGGAAAATGATTTTTGAAAGATCATATTCAAAATTTCTTGAGAAAACATTGTAGACCAACTTAAAAACACTTGTTTAATCATAAACCTTTTTTGAATCCATTTCTTTAAAAATAACCTTTGACTCTTATAAATGAATAATTAAAATCATTTAAAAGATTTTATGAGGAAACAATATTTACCATTATGAAAATATATTCTTAAGAAATAAAATTCATTAAATATTTTGGAAATTATATTCATTGAAAATAATCGTTGGAAGTTATGATTGGAACATAAATCATTGAGTGATAATGACAGAAAAAAATTTATTCATGCCGTACAAGTTAAAACAAAGATTCATTTCAATGTTTTGTTAAAATATGAATGAATATTGTTCCAAAAAAAATATAGATATTATTTTAATAATTATAAATTAAAACACTAGTAGTTAATTTTTATAATTTTTTTAAAAAAATTGACATGATTTTTAGAAAACATTATTATGGAAGAAATAGTATTTTAAACGAAGGAGAAATAAAATACCCATTTTTTAAAAAAACATAATTTTAAATATTCAACTTGTAAAGACAACAATTGAATGGAAAACATGTACCCTACTAACATAACTATAGGGGAAAAAATTTACAAACTTTTTTAGAGTTTTAAAATATTATTTTCTTCATCATAAGAATAAATGAAAACAATAGAGATAAAAAATGTGATTATGACGTCAATTCCATACCACATTGGTATCTTTTTGAATAATTGGACCCATTAAAGAATATCATCAAATGAAAAATTAATTATAATAATAATAATTTGAATCATGAAAATATATTTCAGAGGGTAATATATACACATAATCTAATAATATTGGTGCATAATAGTAGAGACCCAAAGTGTAACACCCCAAGCTTCTACGGTACGCATCTCTTTGAATAATGTGTTAGCGTGTGTTGTACGCAACACTGAGTTCTAACACACCATAAACAATCAAACTAGCGGTTATGAATAGTAATACCTACCTTTTGAAATTATATATATTTTATATTTAATAATGGACTTCATTTTTGGATTCGTAATATCGAATTTAGCCTAAGGTAAAATTTTGGTACTTTTCGGATAACTTTAATATTTTGATGAATAGTGAAAATTACTAAATTTTAATTAAAAACAAATTTTTTAATAAAAGTAATTAATAGTGATAAATTATGAATTTTAGTGGTTTTAAAGTATATTTATAATATATTGTTACTATTTAATATAATTTTGGTCATTGGAAATAATTTTACAATTAAACTGAACATAAACAAATGTCAATCTTTTGATAGTTATTATCTCTTAAAAACACGGTTTTTGTTTTAACAACAAGAATTAATTTTAAATTAATTTCTGCCACTTATGTGTTTTGAATTTGGAAAAATGGATTCCATATTTGGAATCAGGATGTTCAAATTGTGTAAATAGGTAACTTTTATTTTTAGACATTTTGAATAATTACTGCGGTAAATATTTTATTTACCATGGTTAAGGGTAAATCCGGTAAATAATGGTTAAAAAATAATGTTATAATAATACTAAATTACCCTAAAACATGTCCTAAACTTATTGGTTGATACATGTTCGACCATAGTAATCTTTGGGTCGATTTCGGGACCCCATGGAGCCACTTGTAGGTGATAGGGACATTTTATTTTAATTAAGTTAAAATGAATACAAAAATGACACAAGCATATATCTTTTGGACAAACAATTTTTAAATAGGTTTATATATGTTGGTTTTTCGACTATAAATATTAATTAGAAATATAAGGATATTTTCCACATAATGATATTTTATTTTTAATTTTTAGACTTTAAACAATTTAATTTATATATGACACAATGACGGTGCAGTATTTAACATAATAGTGAAACATTAAACTAATTGATATTATAAATAAAAAAATAAATATAATTTGAGACTTTTAATGAATTAAACTAATTTTCTAAGTTAATATTACACGTTAGGAATCATTTAACAAATTTTTTCGAAGTAATCTTTATGTTATGAGTTTCAAAAAAATCAACTATTGAATAGTGTCAAAATTGACATAAAAGAGTTTTTAAAACAAATATTATATTATTAATTGATATTAAATTCCTAAAAATATAGGGTTCGGCCAAGAGACTTATATCATTATAGGTTCATCATCAATGGACCAATTGGGGGTCTCTTGTATGTATATGGTATGTTTATTAACAATATAATATAAAAATACAAAGAGACATTGTAAAAGTGAAACTAATTAACTTAGAGTTAATACTTAATGATAAGGTTAATATAAGTACCCAAACATGTCTAAATTATATTGGTTGATTGGTTTTAGACCCATCCCCACCTTAACCATTGAATAATAAACTTTGGAGCAATTAGAAACCGAATATGAATTTATTATAAACTAATATTTCTAGCTTTCCCAAAGGTGCCCCTCACCCCTCTTATAAAAGGGCACTCCTCATTCTCATTTCTTCACACCATCAAGCCTTTTGGTTCGGCCAAAATCTGAACAAATACTCTCCCAACTTCCCTAACTACAACCTAGAGGAATTATTTTAATCAGAAAGCCAACCTAAGGAGCCCTTTTGATCAAATCAAAAGGAAGAACCCGAAGAAGAGGTAATGATTTCACAACCCTTTTCCAAGTTCCTTTCTTCTTCCACTTCTTCTTTCTTTTTTATTACCTTTCTAAAATAATAACTCCAGTATCATATATATACTGTTATGTTATTATAAATATGGTACAACCATATTCATTATTCTATCCACCCTTTGAATAACACGTCACCATACGTGTGTACGTACGGCTTACCGTCTCCACGTCGTGGTGTAATTTTTATTCAATATGTTATTATTTGGATGGGTATAATAATGATGTGTAACTCATGTAAATAATAAATATAGAATGTTAATGATCTTTTATATATGATATACCATCCATTTATATATTATTTTAATATCAAAATAATGATATTATCGCTCGTGCGTACGTACAGACTACCGTCTCCCCGAACGCGATGTGATTCATTATCCATCGTATCCATTCAAGTATAATTCTCATTTGATGATTAATCATAGTATATAAGGACTTGATATCATTCTGTATATGATTAAGATACAACCTATCCATTACAAACATGGCTTACATTACAAAACATATAAAAGAAAATGAGTAAGTTAACACCGGAAACAATGATAATACTAAGATATTATTAACAAATCAATGTTAAAAGATCATATATGATATTATATTAATGTATATGATTATTGTATAATTTAATAAAAATTATTTCACCATTATACAGGTGGTTTACCTACCCCAACCAAGGAAAAGTACAAGGTAAGGGTTATTTCACAATCTCTTTATTACCCGAGGTTGTTTATACGTAATTATCTACTGGGATTTCGTTATCATCCACATCCATGTTTCTTAGAAATGTATTTCAAAAAGATTTTAATATTTAAAATAATATGGGTTAATTTCATTTATACCCTTGTTTTACTTTTTATAAAAGGTTTATAAAGGAATCTTTCTGTCGATTTTCATACAAGGTCCTTTTAACCTTTTCGACAGAATTAAGGTAAGAATGTTTTTTTAACTTATATGGCGGGTGCGGTTATTTTCCGCCATTATAAAATCGTCGAAGCTTCCCTTACAAGATTATAAGAATATTATCAAAGAAAATGTTTTATTTTAGAAATATATGACTCTTAAATGATTTCAAAATAGAAAGAGATATTTCTCTAAAAATAGTTTTGATTTCATCTATGTCAACATCCTTTTAAGGATGTTACGCTTATTTTAAGTTGATTTATTATGATACAAAACTTCTATATTGTATTGAAGGTTTTGTGATATGTTTGACTGTGGATGTGCTATTATTATACCATTAATCATTTATTGTGAAGGTATTGACATTTCGTATGCTAGTTTTAATATGAATGTTTATGTTATGTTTATAAACCTCTTCATATGGGAATGCATTGGACTTAATATGTGACGGGTGGAGCCTGCTATAGCTCCTCGATGCATCGGTAGGTCTCATGAGGCAAACTAGTGTCTTGGCAGAAGGCCTTGGAAAAATCTTATTTTTAGTCTTTGCACGAGGCCTTGGCTATGTGGTTATGATAGTCTGGCATTATGCATTCCATCATTATGAAAGTGGTTATTGATATTGCATGTGATTATTCGATTAGTAGAATATCCATGTGAATAAGTAAATGGAATTATTTCATTTTACTTTTTCCATTCTATGTTGAAGTTCAAGTTTAAAAGGCTTTTGTTTGAGTTATACATTGCCTTAAGTTTTTATGAATATTTTTGAAAGTTTCCGCTATATTGTTATCCTTACTGGACATTTGAGCTCACCCATTTTCTATGTTTTATTTTTCCCAGGATGTGAAGAATTATGTTATGAATGACCTGCAGGGATAGTATGTGGGGATATGAGTGTTGGATATGGAGACTATGTTGTTGTAGTAGTTTTTAACTTTATGATTTAATGTAAAACTTTATGAATATATCTAGTGTTTCCAAGGCTACTAAACCAATCAGTCTTTAGATATTTGATCTTTCTTGTGATCATTCCAATGTTATGTAATAATGCACCGACTCTGGGTAACTGGGGTTGGGGCGTTACACAAAGCTTGACGTACATGGACATTACATTACTTTTGTGGAATACTAAATATATAACAAAAATAGACACCAAATTACCGTAATATATATGTGTCTTTGGAAACTTGTAAGGTAATCTTCGAATCGTGGTGAAAGATCTTCAATATCTCCCAAAAAGATCTTCCCATTTTGGTTTTCTTACCTAAAACATTTCTTGAAATCCTGGGGAAAAGAAAACATATAAAGGGTGAGCTCAAATGCTCAATAAGGGTAATGATAGAGAAAATAAAACAAACCATACACATTTGAACTTAAAAACATGAACATAATGTTTAAACATCAAAAACATGAGAAAAGACATAAATCATGGAAGTACGTAAGGCATGTATCATAATGGAACATAAATCTTGATAAAATAGCATGGGAGTAAATCATGTAATTTTGGCAACCATTCAGCACTTCTTATGATTTCCATAGTAGCCAAGGCATTGCTACCAAGACCATCTTAGTAGAAAAAGTCCCTTTCTAAATCAAGTTCACTCCTCATTCTAGTCATGTATCACTGAACCGGGTTAAATTACCATTCCATCCATGTCTATCTCATGATATATAAATCTTCACATAATGAATTGGAGGGAGATATATTTCCCACCCATATCATAATGAAATCATTCTTACTTGTGCCACAACATAAACATAAATCATTAATCATAACCCAAAAAATAAAAATGGGCTTCATAAACATCATCCCATCATAACATAATCCATAAAAAAATGGATATCATTTCATCATAAGAAAAGTTAAACCATGTAAATCATAGAGACATTATACTTGAAACATACACATATGAAAATAATTTCATCTTAGATAGAAAATGGTTTTGATAAAACACTTGAAATGGATTCTTGAGGAAAATATCCTTTTTTTTCATCAAAATCATTTTCTTTTCACAAAATGCCATGGAATTTTAAATGAAAAGTATTTTGTTGAGAATAGTCATAAAATCATGTCGAGTAATATTCATGAAAATGAGGCGTTATGAAACCGTAAAAAGTTTTTCACGTCGTATAAGTTAAAAAAACATTCTCCTTGTACTTTTTTCAGAAAAGTCAAAAAGTACCTCGTAACGTAAAAAAAAGAAAGATTACTTACATAACTTGTATTAAAAGACAAAATGGGTAAAAATAACATTAAACATACATAAAAACATTTTTAGAAAACATGGACTTGGATGATAACAATAACCCCAGCAAATACTTACGAATAAACAATCTCGGATAAGAACGAGATTGGAAAGGTTATCCCTTACCTTATGTATGATATGCTTCCTATATATCCGAACCTCCTATATAATGATTTAAATAATTTCATTGACTTATTACAGAATCATATTCATTGTTATGATATCATATATGCTTCACTTATGACTTTATATTACCCGTTCTTTTGTAAATTCCATGTTAAAGAGTGTTTTGGGTAAAATCGTTTCATTTGTTATCCGTGTTTTGACTTGTAATTATTCATATAATTACTTATATCATATTTAATTAATTCCAGAATATAGAACATTATTTTTATATAATATATATTCAGAATATACATATATATAATAGATTGATAAATGGAAAGAAATACACCGTTTATGGAGATGGTAGGTCGTACGTACGCATGAACGTTGTTTTCATTTCCTTATTGAATTGAATAGAATTAAGTATATGATATACATATATATATAGAAAAATCCATTAGAATTATTATGTCATATATATCATGATTACTTATTATATATACTTTATAATCATTCTTGATTTGTTAACATGGAAAATAAATCTCACCGCGTCGTGGAGACAGTAATCTGTACGTATGCATGAGCGATGATATTGTTCACATATTTATTGAATAGAATTGGAGTGAATTATATAATATCATAGAATCAGTATGATGTTATAATAATCATATGTATTCATTATTTACACCATTATACCCATCCAAGTAAGGTGGTGGTGGAAAAACAGATTCCACCACGGCTCGGAGACGGTATTTCGTACGTACACACGCGCGGTGATTTCATTTTCCTTAGGATGGATAGAAGGTGAAATGGGGTTGTTTCATATTTATAATAACATATTATTATATTAGATATATAAGGCCTCATCCTTAAACCTTACTTAATCTTGAGTTATTACAATATTACACATTGAGGATCTTTTCAGGTTTAGGGTTTTAGAGAATTAGATCATTAAACTTGCATTACATTCCACATTTAAACAAAGTGGTTACATAAAAGACAATATTCATTCTTCCCATCAACGGAAACATATTTAAAAAAACATGGATTATTTCTTGACACATCCTTGACACTATCATCACATCATGTACCTTTCCCTTGACCTGTGAAAAACATTTCAAAAACTTGGGAAGAGCATAAAAAGATCAGTAAGGGTTATATAAAATAAATTTGTAAAGGAAACATGAGTTCATATATACATAAGAATGAAATCATACATTACCCATAAAACATAGGCACTTTAACATACCTCATCAAATCATGAATAAATCATAGAAATCATAAGACATAAAAGGTAACTTGAGGCATTCATAACATTCTTTCGTAGGGAGTAACCCTCTCGGTTATGTTTGGAAGACCCACCACAGTATATTCCCTAAATATCTTCGGAGAAACCTTAACGTTTCACTCCTTCACATTACCCAATGAATTGGAGAGCTATATTAGGCTCACTCGCCCTTAGTTTATCACGGAACCACCTGTTTTCATAACAATTCCCAAGATCCTCAACATAATCTTATCACATAAAACATGCATAAAGGAAACATAACATTTCCGCCTTTCAATCACAAGAAATCAATACATAACATTGATATAAAAACATTATGAAAACCATTTTCAGTACCAAAATAAAATAAATGTAAAACATGGTTTTTATTTTTCTTTTTTAAAAAGGGTATGGCTTGTAGAGGAAGCCGAAATTCAAATAATGGTCACGGAGGCGGAGAAGTCGTTGTGGCCTCATACGTACGACAAAAACATTCCCTTTTGTCGTTTAGTAAAACGCTTTGTATAAAAAATATTCCTTTTTGGATAAACGTAAAATTCAAAGGGGTTTATACACCGTATAAAATAAGGTTGTGTATAAAACAAAATATGCCTCAATGAATGGAGATTGAGACGAATTCCCTTGCAAAGACGATATCCTTGGTTTAAGGATAAATCAATTACATAATTATGTGTGACAAAATAATACACCAAATATAAGTGGATATTAAGTGTAAAATAATAAAATGTCATTCACACATATTCAAAGGATGAAATATTCAATAACTACATATTTAACCCAAAGAAATCGAAATTGGGTTAAGAAGTTCCCTTGACAGCCTAACGGCGTCACGTCAAAATGAGTTGATGAGAGATAAAGAAAAGGTATCCCATCACTTGGACATAAAATTTACATCAATAAGGATATATGAGAACATATCCCAACATAAAAATATGTAAATTAAAAGACCCAACAAAAGAAGTCTTTTAAAAAGAGGAGGGTGAAAGGTTCCCTTACCGACATGGGTATCTTTCGAAACATACACCTCGCGAAAGAAGGACAATACAACATTGATATAAATACTCATAAAAGAACTTATATTACACAATGAGTAAAATAATGGGCAGTACATACACCACTCAAAGGAAATTGTGGCAAATGTAGCATAAATCTCACGGGAATAAAAGTTAGATGAAAAATCCCTTACGAAAACGTGGCAGCCTAACGACGCCACATAAAACTTACAAAAATGGATTGATGAGATAAAATAGGGTATCTCATCATATTGACATAAAGTTTATAGAAAGGGGAATATAAAATAACATCCCCCAACATAAAAAATAGGAGCTTAAAAGAAGTGACATAAAGGAGAGTACTTAAAAAAGAAAGAGAGAGAGGTTAGATCTCTTACGAAAATTCGGCAGCCTAACAGCGCCACTCAAAACATCCGAATGGATTGATGAGAGAGAATAGGGTCTCTCATCATATTACCATAAAATTAATGTAAGATTAATATAAAAGAACATCCCGATAACATTAATTATGAGCTTTAAAAGGAATTACATAAAAGAGTGTACTTAAAAAGAATGAGTGGAGTAGGATCCCTTACCTCGGGTCCGACTTGACTCGATCATTCATTAATCTCCTGAATAATAAACATGAGTTAATTTCTACATCATTAAGAAACATTTTTCAAGTTCATTATTATTTTTATATCACTTATTACCATGTAATGAGTAGTATGTTACTATTTAAGTTAATAATGGTCGTTTTAACGATCATTGGTACTTGAGTCAAAAAAATAAACTCTTTATAATTACAAGTTGTTCATGTCGTAAAATATCCATTATATCCAAAATTGTATTCAAGATTTAGATATCATTTATATCATATATATCCAGTGTATTCATGCATTTATAATATTACATAACATTTAGAGTTAAGAAATGAAATGCACCGTTCATGGAGACGGTAAGCCGTACGTACGCATGAACGCTACTTACATTTCTATTTCATATTTAATGGAATTAAAACATAATGATACATAATAGTATTTTAATTCCAGTATGGTATCATATATAATATCGTTAAATCTATCCTTTATACGTACCATATATTGTATTAACGAATCAAATCACTTTGAGGGGGCGGTAGTCCGCACTTCCTGAAATGAAGATATCGAGTATACCCATAATGGAAGCCATAAGGGTATGCTATAAATGAAAAATACATAATATGAAATAAAACATAAACATATTATATATCATATATAAATATAGTGTCATCTTAATGTCCACCTTTTAAGGTGTTAAAAGAATGTTGAACAATCATCGTTTCGGGAGGCAGAAATTCGCCATCCACAGAAACAGTATGTTCTTTAACCATTAGATGTTGGTGTGTGTAAGTGTAGCTCGAATACATATTATAACAACATCCTAATATATTGAAGATACTGGATTTGTTACAAAATAAATTAATAAAAAGATATTAGGGTGTTGGAGAAGCAAAATAATACAAAAGTACTCAAGGGAAGACATTACCTTAAAATCGGGTAACTCCCTTTGCTTTGAGCTCAAAAACATCATTGGGAAGGCTTCTGCCCAATGTGCGGCTTCAAGGAGTTATAGAGGGATTTGCAGAGACAAAATGGGCAGGGGTTGGCCGAGCCAAATTCTTTTTATGTGTGGGTATAGAGGTAGAGGTGGGGGCCTTTTATAAGAGAAGAGGAGGGGCACTCTTGGAAAGGTATAAAATGTAACATAATTTTCAAATGAGTTTCGGATTTCATTGTTCCCACATTGATTTTTTTCAAGGATAAGGTGATAAGGGTTATAAATACACCCATTCAATAGTTTTTGGACATGTTTAGGCCTTATATTTTACATTATCTTCCCATTTTATTTAAATAGTTAAATAATGAGGTCATCGCTGCATCATCATGATGTCATAAATAATTTAATTTATATAATGTCTAACAATTATAAAAAAATACTATAATTTAGGAAATAGTTTTATCTTCCCAATGAATATTTATAGTCCAAAAGATCATTTATTTAGACAAAATTAAAAATATTTTACTTAGGTGATACATTCTTTGTTACATTTAACATTCTTTAAAAATAAAATGATAAAAAGTCACTTTCTCACAAAAGTGATTCCATGGGGCCCCCATGTTTGGCACAAGGCATCCCATTTTCGGAAATGAGACAAACAGTAGCCTTAGGACACATTTTGTGGTCATTTTGTATTATTATGATAATATCTTATTATCTTTAACTACCTGATTACTCATTAATCAAGATAATTAAAGATAATTACCGTCGTTACTATTCATAATGTCCAAAAACAAAAGAGTCTTAATTACATAATTTGGACCTTCTGATTCCAAATATTTTATACATTTTACCAAATTCCAAACACATAATTTTCAATAATTAATTTAAAAAAAACTTCCCTTTGTCAAAACAAATAGCGGGTTTTTTAGAAACAATATTTATGAAAAGTTTTTCACTTGTTTATGCTCAATTAAAAAGTGAAATTAATCCCAATGACCATAATTGTATTAAATGGTAAAAATATATTCTAATTACACTTTAAAACAAATTAAAAAGATAATTTAACCATATATTTAAATTATATGAAAAAGCAGTTTTGATGTAAAATGCAGTATTTTTCACTATTCATTGAAAAATGAACTTTGTCAGAAAAATACCAAAAATTAACCCAATGTAAATTTCAAAGTCCCAATCATAAATAATATGTTTATTTTGAAAAATAGTGCTTATAAAATTGTCAAAATGTTTATTTAAAAATGGTTTTCCATCAAAAGGGTAGTAAAACAATATTTTAAAAATACTAGTGTATTCAATGAATAAGATTGGATTTATTTTTATTTTAAGCCTCTAAAATTTATTGGATAAAAGTAAAAACATTTTACAAACTATATTTAATCGTAAATTAGTTATTTATATTCATTCTTTTCAATACAACGGCTATGTGTTAACTACCATTTAAAATAATATTATTTTATTATTAGAGTGCAACGTATGATTTAAAAGGAACTTGTTGTTGTATATTGGGTACGCCATCGAGCATAGCGTTCCCTTTAAAATAATATTAATATTTTATTCACAAATATGGATAAATGTGAAAATTTCATACTCTTTATTTACCTAGGGTGTTACATCCTTCCCCCCTTTTGGGAATTGCGTCCTCGCATTTATAAAATTGGGCTTGGAAACATCATTGAAAATCCCACATCGGAACAAGAGTCGGTAAAACAATCACTTTAAAATAAGGAAATAAAAGTATAGAAGTCACCCAAGTTAACCCATAATAGGATTCCATGTAGGAAAACATGGACATGGAGGAGAAAACATAGGGTCATGTTCTGATGGAGAGTGATAGAAAACATGTTTAGGAGAAAGTTAACCACAAGAAAATCACAAACTTGTGATGGGTTAAATGGTATTCGATTCCCCAGTAGGAAAAGTTAATAGAAAACATTTTTGTTTTAAGTTACTTTTTATTGAGAAATTATTCATAAGGAAACATAATCACTTATCATGTTGACTTTCAACTTTTATTAGATTCCTTACAGAAACTCATATTTTCTCCAAAAGATGAGTATTTAGATAGACTTTTTCACATTAAAAGTACTATAATCAACTTCTAGAGAATCACCTAACACACCAAAGAGAACTATATACTTACCATGTCTTTAGACTTTAACCAAAACAAAAATAAAAATGGTTAGTACAAGATCAGATAATCCAGAAAAGGATAACCCTTTATAAAAAGAAAATCTATGCTTAATCTCCAAAAATATTCCAACAAAACCAAAAGTTCAACAAGGACCATTCGATAAAAAAAATTTCCATAAAATTCATCAAATTAAACCAAACTAAGATTGAAACCCAAATATTTGAAGGTTTTAGTCACATAGTCTTCCAAGTTAAATCGTAACATTTATCTCCAAACAACATCAGTTGCTCTTAAAGTCTCGTATTGAAAAGTAATTAATCCTAATCACTTATCCTCCATGATAGGTTAATTAATTTCCATAGATAACCCAAAATCAACTTACTCTTAATTCATAAAATCAACTAACTAAAAAAAGAATCAGTCAAACTAACCAGGGACTTCATGTAGTCCAGTGGTAGGTGATAAATACCAGTCGCACTTTGGTTGTGGGTTCGATTCCTGGAGCTTTGTCCGACGTGACGGGTTGTCCCACGGTCTGCGTGTGGTCCTTTTTCCAAAACTATATAATTCTTAAAACATTCCCCAAAATGAGATAAAATCTTCACAAATAAACATAACATATTTTAACATCAAGTTTATCTCATGCCTGTCACTTCCATCATAACATATAGTAACCCATAATTACCTCAAAAGTAAGGATCATATAAACCCAAATTGTTATTTATAACTATGTCCATAAAAGAACAGATAACTATTCCATGAATAAAATTTTCATATATTAAACATCAGGGTTACACATACTATAAAAAATATTCTAATGTAACCCCATCATCAAAAGAGACTTAATTCTCTTAATAATTTCACCATAACTCCTGATGCCCTTATATGTTGACTTCTTACTCATTCAACATTCCTCATGATCCATTAACCATTCCTTTCCAACTTATTCTGAAATAATTATTTCATACAAACAAAATCATGAATCAAATCCTAAGATTCCAAAATAGGAAAACAATAGTTATGAAATAATCCATACCTTTGATTGGTCATTGTCAGTTTCTTCATCCTCAATCAGAATGGCATTAGGTATTGGTAAACGAACATTTGTATGATCTTGGTTATCCCATTCACAGAACATCTTCATAGGACATGTGTTTGCATAATAATAATCCACACCACATTTAAAACATTCAATTGATCCCTCAGAAAGAACTTCTTTCCATTTCCTCGAGTCAACTGGATGATTCCTTTTTTCCATGGCAGGTTCTTGCTTTATGACCTTCATTTCCACATCTATATCATATTTCTGTCCCTTTGAAACATTTTCCTAGGTGTTTATTTCCACATCTTTGACACACAAGTTTTTGAACACACTTACCTTTATGATTATTACTTGTACTTCCGTAGGGATTTGTTTCTCGCATATATGATGACTTAGAGAAATCACCAAGGTTTAGGTGGTCAATCATGACTCCAGATTGTTGGTTGAGGATAACCACATGAGTTCTCATTACATCTCCCATATCATTCTGTTGCTTGCTCAAAAAACTGTCACAGTTTCCTTCACATCCACTGTTACTTTGGTGCCTGCAAGATCTAGCCATTTACTAAAACCAAAAAATTCATTGTGATTATATCAACAAAACCATCATGTACTAATGAGGAAGATAAGCACTAAGATATACTTACTCATTAACTTTATCTAAAACTAGGACTCTTTCTGAAATCCTAACCATTATGGTAATGTCACTTATGATTAAAGAATACCCTAACCTCTAATGTTATCTAAACCGACCTCTGATACCAACTATAAGGCCCCAGCCTTAAACCTTAATTAATCTTGAGTTATTACAAGATTACACATTGAGGATATTTTCAGGTTTAGAGTTTTATAAAATTAGATCATTAAACTTTCATTACATTCCACATTTAAACAAAGTGGTTACATAAAAGACAATATTCTTTCTTCCCATAAATGGAAACATATTTACAAAAAACATGGATTCTTTCTTGACACATCCTTGACACTATCATCAAATCTTGTACCTTTCCCTTGACCTGTGAAAAACATTTCAAAAACTTAGGATGAGCATAAAAAGCTCAGTAAGGGTTATATAAAAAAATATGGAAAGGAAACATGAGTTCATATATACATATGAATGAAATCATACATTACACATAAAACATAAGCACTTTAACAGACCTCATCAAATCATGAATAAATCATAGAAATCATAAGACATAAAAGGTTACTTGAGGCATTCATAACATTCTTATGTAGGGAGTAACCCTCTTGGATACGTTTGGAATACCCAGCATAGTATATTCCCTAAATCTCTTCAGAAAAACCTTAACGTTTCACTCCTTCGCATTACCCAATGCATTGGAAAGCTATATCGGGCTCACCCGCCCTTAGATTATCACGGAACCACCTATTTTCATAACAATTCCCAAGAACCTCAACATAATCATATCACATAAAACATGCATAAAGGAAACATAACATTTCCACATTTCAATCACAAGATATAAATACAACACATTGATATAAAACAATTATGAAAACCATTTTCAATACCAAAATAAACGAAAAGTAAAACATGGTTTTTATTTTTCATTTAAAAAAATGTATGGCTTGTATAGGAAGCCGAAATTCAAATAATGGTCATGGAGGCGTAGAAGTCGTTGTCGCCGCATACGTACGACAAAAACATTTCATTTTGTCGTTTAGTAAAATGATTCATATAAAAAAGATTCCTTTTTGGATAAATATAAAATTCATAGGGGTTTATACACCATATAAAAGAAGGTTGTGTATAAAACAAAATATGCCTCAATGAATGGAGATTGAGACGAAGTCCCTTACAAAGACGGTATCCTTGGTTTAAGGATAAATCAATTACATAATTATGTTTGAAAAATGAATACACCAAATATAAGTGGATATTAAGTGCAAAATAATCAATGTTCATTCACACATATTAAAAGGATGACATATTCAATAACTACATTTTGAACCCAAAGAAATCGAAATTGGGTTAAGATGTTCCCTTGACTGCATAACGACGTCACATCAAAATGAGTTGATGAGAGATAAAAAAAGGTATCCCATAACTTGGACATACAATTTACATCAATAAGTATATATGAGAACATATCCCAACATAACAATATGTAAATTAAAAGACCCAACAAAAGAAGTCTTTTAAAAAGAGGAGGGTGAAAGGTTCCCTTACCGACATGGGTATCTTTCGAAACATACACCTCGCGAAAGAAGGACAATACAACATTGATATAAATACTCAAAAAAGAGAGTATATTACACAATGATTAAAATAATGGGCAGTACATACACCAATCAAAGGAAATTGTGGCAAATGTAGCATAAATCTCACGGGAATAAAAGTGAGATGAAAAATCCCTTACGAAAACTTGGCAGTCTAACGACGCCACATAAAACATACAAAAATGGATTGATGAGATCAAATAGGGTATCTCATCATATTAAAATAACGTTTATAGAAAGATTAATATAAAATAACATCCCCCAACATAAAAAAGAAGAGCTTAAAAGAAGTGACATAAAGGAGAGTACTTAAAAAAGAAAGAGAGAGAGGTTAGATCTCTTACGAAAATTCAGTAGCCTAACGGCGCCACTCAAAACATCCAAATGGATTGATGAGAGAGAATAGGGTCTCTCATCATATTAAAATAAGATTACAGTAAGATTAATATAAAATAACATCCCAATAACATGAATTATGAGCTTTAAAAGGAATGACATAAAAGAGTGTACTTAAAAAGAAAGAGTGGAGTAGGATCCCTTACCTCGGGTCTGACATGACTTGATCGTTCTTTAATCTCCTGAATAATAAACTTGAGTTAATTTATACTTCCTTAAGAACCATTTTTAAAGTTCATTATTCCTTTTATATCACTTAATACCTTGTCATGAACACTATGTTAATATTTAAGTTAATAATTGTCGTTTTAACGATCATTGGTACTTGAGTCAAAATAATAAACTCTTAATAATTAAAAAATGTCCATGTGGTAAAATATCCATTATATACAGAATTGTATTCATGATATAGATATCATATATATCATATATATCCAGTATATTCATGCATTTATAATATTACATAACATTTAGAGTTAAGAAATGAAATGCACTGTTCATGGAGACGGTAAGCCGTACGTACGCATGAACGCTACTTCCATTTCTATTTCATATTTAATGGAATTAAAACATAATGATACATAATAGTATTTTAATTCTAGTATGGTATCATATATAATATCATTAAATATATCCTTTATACGTACCACATATGGTATTAACGAATCAAATCACTTTGAGGGGGCGGTAGTCCGCACTTCCTAAAATGAAGCTATCGCGTATACCCATAATGGAAGACATAAAGGTATTCCATAAATGAAAAATAAAGAATCTTAAAGAAAACATAAAAATATTATATATCATATATAAATATAGTTTCATCTTAATGGCCACCTTTTAAGGTGTTAAAAGAATGTTGAACAATCATCGTTTCGGGAGGCAGAAATTCGCCATCCACAGAAACAGTATGTTCTTTAACCATTAGATGTTGGTGTGTGTAAGTGTAGCTCGAATCCTTCTTTATAAAAACATCCTAGTATATTGAAAATACTGGAGTTGTTACAAAAGAAATGAATAAAAAGAGTTTAGGGGGTTGGAGAAGCAAAATAAAACAAAAGTACTCAAGGGAAGACATTACCATAAAATCGGGTAACTCCCTTTGGTTTGAGCTCAAAGGCTTCCTTGGGATGGATTATGCCCAAATTGAGGCTTAAAGTAGTTAGAGAGGGATATGTAGAGACAATATGGGCAGGGTTTGGCCGATCCAAAGGCTTAGGAAGTGTGGATTAAGAGGTAGAGGTGGGGGCCTTTTATAAGAGGAGAAGAGGGGCACTCTTGAAAAGGTATAAATTGTAACTTAATTTTCAAATGAGTTTCAGATTTCATTGGTCCCACATTGATGTGTTTAGAGGATAAGTTGATAAGGGTTCGAAATACACCCATACAATAGGTTTTGGACATGTTTAGGTCTTATATTTTACATTACCTTTCCATTTTATTTAAATCGTTAAATAATGAGGTCATCGCTGCATCATCATGATGTCAGAAATAATTTAATTTATTTAATGTCTAAAAATTATAAAAAAATACTATGATGTAGGAAATATTTATATATTTCCAATTAATATTTATAGTTCAAATTATCATTTATTTAGAGAAAATTAAAAATATTTTACTTAGGTGATACATTCTTTGTTACATTTAACATTATTTTAAAATTAAATGATAAAAAGTCACTTTCTCACAAACGTGATTCCATGGGGCCCCCAAGTTTGGCACAAGGCATCCCATGGTCGTCCATGAGACAACCAGTAGCCTTAGGACACATTTTGTGGTCATTTTGTATTATTATGATATTATCTTATTATCTTTAACTACCCGATTACTCATTAATCAAGATAATTAATGATAATTACTGTCGTTACTATTCATAATGTTCAAAAACCAAAGAGTCTTAATTACATAATTTGGAAATTTATATTCCAAATATGTAATCCATTTTACCAAATTCCAAACACATAATTTTCAATAATTAATTTAAAAAAAACTTCCCGTTGTCAAAACAAATAGCGGGTTTTTTAGAAACAATATTTATGAAAAGTTTTGCACTTGTTTATGCCAAATTAAAAAGTGAAATTAATCCCAATGATCATAATTAGATTACATGGTAAAAATATATTGTAATTACACTTTAAAACAAATTAAATAGATAATTTAACCATATAATTAAATTATATGAAAAAGCTCTTTTGATGTAAAATGCAGTATTTTTAACTATTTATTGTAAAATGAACATTGTCAGAAAAATACCAAAAATTAATCCAATGTAAATTTAAAGGTCCCAATCATAAATAATATGTTTTTTTTTGAAAAATAGAGATCATAAAATTGTCAAAAGTTTGATTTAAAAATGTTTTGCCATCAAAAGGGTAGTAAAACAATCTTTTAAAAATACTAGTGTATTCAATGCTTAAGATTGGATTCATTTGTATTTTAAGCCTCTAAAATTTATAGGATAAAAGTAAAAACATTTAAAAAACATATTTAATCATAAATTAGTTATTTATATTCATTCATGTCAATACAACGGCTATGTGTTAACTACCATTTAAAATAATATTATTTTATTATTAGAGTGCAACGTATGATTTCAAAGGACCTTGTTGTTGTATATTGGGTATGCCATCGAGCATAGTGTTCCCATTAAAGTAATATTAATATTTTATTCACAAATATGGATAAATGTGAAAATTTCATACTCTTTATTTACCTGGGGTGTTACAAGTTATACTGATGTTATTAAAATATAACTAAACAACTAAAGAAGAGGAGGTATAATAAGAAATAAATTTGAAAGATTCGGTAACAGATATTACCTCTTCTTCGATACGCCTCTTTGAAACCTCCTCTTATGGCACTAATATTGGTCTTTGAAGTAGACCAGGACCTCTAGGATGTTTCTAGGGAAGTGGAGAAGAGAAATTGTCAGGGTTTGGCCGAGCTTGAAGGCTCAAAGTGGTGTGAGGATGAGAGGGAGGTGGTATAAGGCCCCAGCCTTAAACCTTACTTAATATTGAGTTGTTACAAGATTACACATTGAGGAGCTTTTCGGGTTTAGAGTTTTAGATAATTAGATCATAAAACTTGCATTACATTCCACATATAAACAAAGTGGTTACATAAATATAGTATTCTTCTTTCCCATCAATGGAAACATATTTAAAATAAAACATGTATTCTTTCTTGACACTTCCTTGACACTATCATCATATCATGTACCTTTCCCTTGACCTGTGAAAAACATTTCATAAAAACATGGGATGAGCAAAAAAATCTCAGTAAGGGATATAAAAATATATGGAAAGGAAACATGGGTACATATATACATAATAATGAAATCATACTTTACCCATAAAACAGAAGCACTTTAACATACCTCATAAAATCATGAATAAATCATAGAAATCATATGACATAAAGGTAACTTGAGGCATTCATAACATTCTTACGTAGGGAGTAACCCTCTTGGTTACGTTTGGAAAACCCATCACAGTATATTCCCTAAATCTCTTCAGAGAAACCGTAACGTTTCATTCCTTCGCGTTACCCAATGCATTGGAGAGCTATATCGGGATCACCCGCCCTTAGTTTATCATGGAACCACCCGTCTTCATAATAATGCCCAAGAACCTCAATATAATCGTACCACATAAAACATGCATAAAGGAAACAAAACATTTCCACCATTCAATCACAAGATATCAATAGAACGCATTGATATAAAAACATTATGAAAACCATTTTCAATACCAAAATAAAAGAAAAGTAAAACATCGTATTTATTTTTCTTTTAAAAAGAAGGTATGTCTTGTAGAGGAAGCTGAAACTCAAATAATGGTCACGGCGGCGGAGAAGTCGTTGTCACCACATATGTACGAAAAAAAATTCCCTTTTGTCGTTTAGTAAACGCTTCGTATAAAAAAGATTTCTTTTGAATAAACGTAAAAGTAAAAGGGGTTTATACACCATATAAAAGAAGGTTGTGTATAAAATAAAATATGCCTCAATGAAAGGAGATTGAGACGAAGTCCCATACCTCAGGTCCGAGTTGACTCGATCATTCTTTAATGTCCTGAATAATAAACTTGAGTTAATTTATACTTGCTTAAGAACCTTTTTCAAGTTCATTATTCCTTTTATATCACTTACTTCCATTTCATGAACACTAAGTAATTATTTAAGTTAATAACGGTCATTTTAACGATCATTGGTACTTGAGTCAAAAATAAACCCTTTATAATTAAAGGTTGTTCATGTATCCATTATATCCAGAATTATAATCATGATGGATATATCATATATATCCAGTATATACATGCATTTATAATATTACATAATCATTTAGAGGTAAGAAATGAAATGCACCGTTCATGGAGACGGTAAGTCGTACGTACGCATGAACGCTACTTTCATTTCTATTTCAAATTTTATAGAATGGAATCATAATGATATAATGGTATATTATAATTCCAGTATAATATCATATATAATATCATAGTTCCATCCTTTATACGTCCCACATATGGGATTTAACGAATCAAATCACTTTGAGGGGGCGGTAGTCCGCATTTCCTTAAATGAAGATATCGCGTTTACCCATAATGGAAACCATAAAAGTATGATCAAAATGAAAAATACAGAAGAATAAGGAAAACATAAACATATTATATATCATATGTAAATATAGTGACATCTTAATGGCTACCTTTGAAGGTGTTAAAAGAATGTTGAACAATCATCGTTTCGGGAGGCATAAATTCACCATCCACGGAAACAGTATGTCCTTTAACCATTAGATGTAGGTGTGTGTAAGTGTTACTAAAATCCATCTTATTAAAACATCCTAGTATATTTAAGATACTGGAGTTTTTACAAAAGAAATGAATAAAAAGAGTTTAGGGGGTTGGAGAAGAAAAATAAAACAAAAGGACTCAAGTGAAGACATTACCTTAAAATCGGGTAACTCCCTTTGGGTTGAGATCAAAGGATTCCTTGGTAAGAATTATGCCCAAATTTATGACTCAAGGAGTAAGAGAGGGAATTGGAGAGACAAAATGGGAAGGGTTTGTCCGTGCCAAAGGCTTTGGGACTGTGGGTAAGGAGGTAGAGGTGGGGGTCTTTTATAAGAGGAGAAGAGGGGAACTCTTGGAAAGTAAAGAAATGTTACTTTATTTTCAAATGGTTTTCGGATTTTAAAGGTCCCACATTGATATAATTCGAGTCTAGGGTTATAAGGGTTCGAAATATACCCACCCAATAGGTTTTGGACATGTTTAGGTATTAGATTTTACATTATCATTCCATTTTATTTAAATCGTCAAATAATGAGGTCATCACTACATCATTATAATGTCATAAATAATTTAATTTATTTAATGCCTATAAATTAAAAAAAAAATACTATGATGAAGAAAATAGTTTTAGCTTTTCAATGACTATTTATAGTCCAAATGATCATTTATGTAGATAGAACTAAAAATATTTTACTTAGGTGATACATTCTTTGTTACATTTAACATTCTTTAAAAAAAAAGATAAAAAGTCACTTTCTCAGAAAATTGATTTCATGGGGCCCCCATGATTAGCACAAGGCATTCCGTGGTCAGCCATGAGACAACCAGTAGCCTTAGGACATATTTTGGTGTCATTTTTTATTATTATGATATTATTTTATTATCCTTAACTACCCGATTACTCATTAATCAAGGTAATTAAAGATAATTACCGTCATTACTATTCATAATGTCCAAAAACAAAAGATTCTTAATTACATAATTTGGACCTTATGATTCCAAATATGTAATCCATTTTACCATATTCCAAACACATAAACTGCAATAATTGATTTAAAAATAATTCCTGTTGTCAAACCAAATAGCGGGTTTTTTTGAAACAATATCTACGAAAAGTTTGGCATTAGTTTATGACCAATTTGAAAGTGAAAATTAATCCTAATGACCACAATTGGATTAAATGGTAAAATTTATTCAGATTACACTTTATTACCAATTAAAAATATAATCTAACCATATAATTAAATTACATGAAAAACCAGTTTTAATGTAAAATGCAGTATTTTTCACTATTCATTAAAAAAATAAACATTGTTAGAAAAATACGAAAAAAATTTCAAATGTAAATTTCAATGTAAAAATCATAATAAATATGTTTAATTTGAAAAATATATATTATAAAATTGTCAAAAGTTTGATTTAAAAAAGGTTTTCCATCAAAAGGCAGTAAAACAATCTTTTAAGAATATCAGTGTATTTCATGCTTAAGATTGTATTTATTATCATTTTAAGCCTCTAAAACACTATCTGAATCATTAATAGACATAGATAAAAACATATATTATTTATTACATACTTGGGATGTTACATCCTTCCCCCTTTAGAAAATTGCATCCCCACAATTTATTTACTTATCAAATAAATTGGGGTACATGTCCCTCATTGCATTTTCAAATTCACATGTTACCTCTTCCATCATGTGGTTTTTCCATAAAACCTATATCTGATTAATCACCTTATTTCGTAACACTTGATCTCTGTGGTCAAGAATCTGGACTGATTGTTCCTCATAAAAAAGGTTCTCTTCCAGCTGAACTACCTCTGGACTCAAAACATGAGATTGATCTGGCATATACTTTCTCAGCATCGAAACATGAAAAACATTATGTGCATGAGATAAACTCAGAGGTAAAGCCACTTGGTAAGCAACTGATCCAACTCTCTCCAGAATTTCATATGGTCTAATGAACCTTGGACTCAGCTTTCCATTCTTACCAAATCGCATCACACTTTTCCATAGTGAGACTTTGAGAAAAACATGATCACCTACCTCAAAAGTTAGATCCTTCCTTCTGTTGTCTGCATAACCCTTCTACCTACTCTGAGCTGTTCTCATGTGTTTCTGTATCAGCTGAACTTTTTCTACCAACTCTTCTACCAATTCTGGTCCCATCAACTTCCTTTCACCCACTTCATCCCAGAAAGCTGGAGTTCGACACCGCTTCCCATATAATGCCTGAAATGGTGCCATCTGTATACTGGAATGAAAACTGTTATTATATGAAAATTAAACCAAAGAAAGATGTTTGTCCCAACTTACCTGATAATCCATCGAACAAGCTCGTATCATATCCTCCAAGTCCTGAATTTTTCATTTTTACTGCCCATCTGATTGAGGATGAAAAGCTGTACTAAAATTTAATTCAGTACCCAACGACTTCTGAAGGCCTTTCCAAAAGTTAGAAGTGAACCTGGGATCACGATCAGATACAATGGAGAGGGGTACTCCATGTAACATGACTATCTCTTTAAGATACAAATGGGAAAGTTGATCTAGGGAAAAATTATCTCGTATTGCAATGATATGAGCTGATTTCGTCAAGCGATCAACAATAAATTAGATTGCATTCTTACCTCGAGATGTCTTCGGAAATCCCACAACAAAGCCCATGGATATATTCTCCCATTTCGACTCTGGCACTCGTAAAGGCTGAAGCATCCG
Organism: Viscum album; assembly: GCA_963277665.1. Lineage (NCBI taxonomy): Eukaryota > Viridiplantae > Streptophyta > Magnoliopsida > Santalales > Viscaceae > Viscum > Viscum album. Next base: position 810,571,563 of record OY728161.1, on the reverse strand, counting down.
TTTCGGTAACTTCCGCTCTGCTTTAACCCATTGACAAGTCAAACACTTCACAGTAAAATCAACAATATCTCTTTTCATTCCATCCCACCAGTAAAACTCTCGAAGATCTCTATACATCTTAGTACTGCCTGGATGAACTGAAAACGGAGAACTATGAGCTTCACATAACAACTCTCTCTTCAACTGTGAATCACAAGGCACACACAATATCTTCCCAAATCTCAAATCACAATCACTATCAATGTTGAATTCAAGCAACTTACCTTTCTGAACTAGGTCTACCTTTTTCTGCAACTCACTCTCTTGCTTCTGTGCTTGCTTGATTCTATCTGATAGAGATGATCTCACTGATACCTGAAACAAAACAGAAGAACTTCATGCACCAATAACTTCTATTCCAATGTTCATCAAATCCTTAACCAAAGGATCACGTTCCAAACGCAACATTTCTAATGAAGCATTACTTTTTCGACTCAAAGCATCATCCACTTTATTTGCTTTTTCCTGGATGGTAATGAATTGTAAATTCATAATCCTTGATTAATTCTAGCCATCTCCTTTGTCGCATGTTCAATTCTTTCTGAGTGAATATATACATTAAACTTTTGTGATCGGTATATATTTAATACTTTACTCCATACAAATGATTCCTCCAAATTTTCAAAGAGAAAACAACAACAGCTAATTGAAAATCATGTGTAGGGTAATTTACCTCATGAGTTTTCAACTGACGTGAAGCATAAGCAATTACCTGATCATTCTACATTAGGACACAACCAAGTCCTTTTAATGAAGCATCACTTTATATAACAAACTCACCATTCCTGGAAGGTAGTTCCAAAACTAGAGCATTCACCAATCTTCTTTTCAATTCCTGAAAACGATCATCACATTCTTTTATCCAGATAAACTTAACACCCATCCGAGTTAGCTTAGTCATTGGACTAGATAACCGAGAAAAATTTCTAACAAACCTTCGATAATAGCATGCCAAACCAAGGAAGCTACGAGTCTCGTTTACATTTGTGGGTCTTGGCCAGTCTTCAACAACCTTTGTTTTTGCAGGATCAACGGTTATCCCATCTTTAGAAACAATGTGACCAAGGAAATAAATTTGTTGCAACCAAAACTCGCACGTTTTGAATTTTCCATACATCTTCTTTTCTTTTAAGGTTTTCAAGATAACCCTTAAATGTCATTCATGCTCCTCTTTAACTTTTAAAACACCAAAATATCATCAATGAAAATGACCACCAACTTATCCAAAAAATCATGGAAAATTCTATTCATTAAGTCCATTAATATAGAAGGTGCATTGGTTAGCCCAAAAGGCATTACTACAAATTCATAATGGCCATATCCTGTACAAAACGCAGTCTTCGGAACATATGCTTCCTTTACCTTCAGCTGATGGTACCCCGATCTCAGGTCAATCTTTGAAAAATACTATGCTCCCTGGAGCTGATCAAACAAATCATCGATATGAGGAAAAGGATATTTGTTCTTAATAGTGATATTATTCAAGGCCCTATAATCAATGCAAAGTCTCATTGAGCCATCTTTATTTTTAACAAATAAGACAGGAGCACCCCATAGTGATGTGCTAGGTCGAATGAAACCTTTATCTAATAACTCCAGCAATTGTTTCTTTAACTCTAGAAGTTCAACATGAGCCATTCGATAAGGGGGTTTTGAAATTGGCTTAGCATCAGGAACTAAGTCAATAGTAAATTCAACTTCCCGATCTGGTATTATTCTAGGCAACACATCAGGAAAAACATGAGGATACTCATTTACCACTGGCACATCATTAATCTGAACAGTTCCCTTGTTTTCAACAATATGTGCAAGGTAACATTCATTTCCATCATTTACAAATTTCTCGGCCTCTTGATATGTTATCAATAGTAAGGGTTCATTCTTGTACACAAACTGAAAGTCTTTCTGAAAAGATACTTCTTTATCTCTACAGTCAATCTTAGAATGGTAAATAGAGAGCCAATCCATTCCCAGGATAACATCAAACTCTACTATAGGTAGAAGAATAAGGTCTGCAAGTAGGTTATTTCCATAGATAAGGAAAGGAAGATTCTTATAAATTATTTTTGCCTCAACATTTCCCCCAGGTGTTTTTACCAAATGTTCAGGGGTCATTTCTTGAGATGGTATTCCCATTTTACTAGAAACTTTTTCATAGATGAAAGAATGTGTAGACCCCGAATCAAACAACACACTGGCATAATCTGAAAAAACAAACAAAGTACCTGATACAACTTCTTTTGATGGCCCAACATTTGCTGAAGTAGTTGCAAAGGATTTCACCACCCCTTTCTGATTGTAGTCTAACTGCTTCACATCACTCAAGCTCTTTGTCAGACACTCGTTTGCATAGTGACCCATCTCATTGCACTTAAAACATTTCACTTAATGTAAATCAAATTTGGTCTTACCTTCACCTTGTTCTTTTTCAGTGCAATCACGAGCCTTATGTCCCATCTTACCACATCGGTAGCACTTTCCAGAATTCAGAAGACATTCCCCAGCATGCCTTTTTCCACATTTATCACAAACATGAAAATTAGATTTCTTACCATCAGACATTTTTGAAGAATTCTTCCCTTTCTCCTGCCACCATGGTCTCTTCTTCTGCTAGTTTTTATAGAACACTTGATCATCGGAAAACTCCATTTCCACCTTCTCAGCACATCGAAGAAGCTTTTCATAAATTTTAATCTCACGAGAAGCTAATGACCTTCGATATTTTGGCTTTAATCCTGAGTAAAAACGATTGATTTTACTATCAAGGTGTCGGATAAAATTTGGAGCATACCTTGCCAATCGAGTGAACCTTTCTTCATAGGTAGCCACTGAGTCTTCCTCTTGCCTCAATTACATGAATTTATTTTCCATCCTAAATCAAACAGCCTTAGGAAAATACTTCTCAATAAACATACCTTTGAATTCATCCCAGTCGAGAGCATCAATCTCATCAGCGTATGTGATATTTTTAACCATCGACCACCACTAATCTGCTTCACCCTCCAAACGGTAAATAGAAAGACTAACCTTTTGATTGTCTAAACACCCCATGACATAAAAAATTTTCTCCATTGCTTTAATCCACCCTTCACCTAGCACAGGGTCATATGATCCTCTGAATGATGGGGGGTGTTGCCTCATGAAATGTTCCACCACTGACATGTTCATCTGTGGTTGATCTAGCTGATCTCGTGCATGGATACCACCACCATTTATCGCTTGAGTCAACTGCACCATTACTGCAACAAACTATTTAGTTCCAATTCCGATCATCTCAAGATACTGATTCGGAAGGTTATTTCCTTATGTATTCCTTCCTAGCACTGCTTCCCTATTTCCTCTGCGGAAAACCATTTTGGACAAACATGTCTTAGATGGAGCAACATGGTAATATTCAAATGCTATATCATTTCAATTTGACCATAAAAAATATTATTGGATAATCATTTAATAGAATTCTAACTCCTAATGTTATCTAAACCAACCTCTGATACCAACTATAAGGCCCCAGCCTTAAACCTTACTTAATCTTGATTTATTACAAGATTACACATTGAGGATCTTTTCGGGTTTAGAGTTTTAGAGAATTAGATCATAAAACATTCATTACAATCCACATATAAACAAAGTGGTTACATAAATATAGTATTCTTCTTTACCATCAATGGAAACATATTTAAAATAAATCATGGATTATTTCTTGACACTTCCATGACACTATCATCATATCATGTACCTTTCCCTTGACCTGTGAAAAACATTTCAAAAAAACATGGGATGAGCATAAAAAGCTCAGTAAGGGATATAAAAATATATGGAAAGGAAACATGGGTACATATATACATAAGAATGAAATCATACGTTACCCATAAAACATAAGCACTTTAACATACTACATTAAATCATGAATAAATCATAGAAATCATAAGACATAAAGGTAACTTGAGGCATTCATAACATTCTTACGTAGGGAGTAACCCTCTTGGTTACGTCTGGAATACCCATCATAGTATATTCCCTAAATCTCTTTGAATAAACCTTAACGTTTTACTCCTTCGCGTTACCCAATGCATTGGAGAGCTATATCGGGCTCACCCGCCCTTATTTTATCATGGTACCACCCGTCTTAATAATAATGCCCAATAACCTCAACCTAATCGTATCACATAAAACATGCATAATGGAAACATAACATTTCCACCTTTCAATCACAAGATATCAATACAACGCATTGATATAAACACATTATGAAAACCATTTTCAATACCAGAATAAAATAAAAGTAAAACATGGTATTTATTTTTCTTTTAAAAAGAAGGTATGGCTTGTAGAGGAAGCCGAAACTCAAATAATGGTCACGACGGCGGAGAAGTCGTTTTCACCGCATACGTACGAAAAAAACATTCCCTTTTGTCATTTAGTAAACTCTTCATATAAAAAAGATTCCTTTTGAATAAACGTAAAATTCAAAGGGTTTTATACAACATATAAAAGAAGGTTGTGTATAAAACAAAATATGTCTCAATGAAAGGAGATTGAGACGAAGTCCAATACCTCGGGTCCGACTTGACTCGATCGTTCTTTAATGTCTCGAATAATAAACTTGACATAATTTCTACATGCTTAAGAGCCTTTTTCAAGTTCATTATTCCTTTTATATCACTTACTTCCATGTCATGAACACTATGTAATTATTAATGTTAATAACGGTCGTTTTAACGATCATTGGTAGTTGAGTAAAAAATAAACCCTTTATAATTACAAGTTGTTCATGTATCCATTATATCCAGAATAATAATCATGATGAATATATCATATATATCCAGTATATACATGCATCTATAATATTACATAATCATTTAGAGGTAACAAATGAAATGCACCGTTCATTGAGACGGTAAGCCGTACGTACGCATAAACGCTACTTTCATTTCTATTTCATATTTTATAGAATAGAATCATAATGATATAAAGGTATATTATAATTCCCGTATAATATCATATATAATATCATAGTTCCATCCGTTATACATCCCACATATGTTATTTAACGAAACAAATCACTTTGAGGGGGCGGTAGTCCGCACTTTCTTAAATGAAGATATCGTGTTTACCCATAATGGAAACCATAAAGGTATGCCCAAAATGAAAAATACAGAAGCTTAAGGAAAAAATAAACATATTATATATCATATATAAATATAGTTACATCTTAATGGCCACCTTTGAAGGTGTTAAAATAATGTTGAACAATCATCGTTTCGGGAGGCAAAAATTCACCATCCACGGAAACAGTATGTCCTTTTACCATTAGATGTAGGTGTGTGTAAGTGTTGCTAGAATCATTTTTATGAAAACATCATATTATATTGAAGATACTGGAGTTTTTACAATAGAAATTAATAAAAAGAGTTTAGGGGGTTGGAGAGGCAAAATAAAACAAAAAGACTCAAGTGGAGACATTACCTTAAAATCGGGTAACTCCCTTTAGTTTGAGCTCAAAGGCTTCCTTGGGAAGACTTCTGCCCAAATTGAGGCTTCAAGGGGTAAGAGAGGGAAGTGGAGAGACATAATGACCAGGGTTTTGCTGAGCCAAAGGCTTTGGGAGTGTGGGTAAGGAGGTAGATGTGGGGGCCTTTTATAAGAGGAGAGGAGGGGCACTCTTGGAAAGTAAAGAAATGTTACTTTATTTTCAAATGGGTTTCGGATTTTAAAGGTCCCTCATTGATATAATTCGAGGCTAAGGTGATAAGGGTTCGAACTATACCAACCCAATAGTTTTTGTACATGTGTAGGTCTTTTATTTTACATTATCTATCCATTTTATTTAAATAGTCAAATAATGAGGTCATCGCTGCATCATTATGATGTCATAAATAATTTAATTTATTTAATGTATAAATATTATAAAAAAATACTATGATGTAGAAAATCTTTTTATCTTTCCAGTTAATATTTATAGTCCAAATTATCATTTATGTAGACAAAATTAAAAATATTTTACTTAGGTGATACATTCTTTGTTACATTTAACATTCTTTAAAAAATAAAAAGATAAAAAGTCACTTTATCACAAAAGTGATTTCATGGGGCCCCCAAGTTTGGCACAAGACATCCCATGGTCGGCCATGAGACAACCAGTAGCCTTAGGACACATTTTGGTGTCATTTTGTATTATTATGATATTATTTTATTATCCTTAACTACCCGATTACTCATTAATCAAGATAATTAAAGATAATTTCTGTCGTTACTATTCATAATGTTCAAACAAAAAAGAGTCTTAATTAAATAATTTGGAACTTCTGATTCCAAATATCTAATCCATTTTACCAAATTAAAAACACATAAATTGCAATAATTTATTTAAAAATAATTCCCATTTTCAAAACAAATAGCGGGTTTTTTTGAAACAATATCTATGAAAAGTTTGGCATCAGTTTATGACCAATTTCAAAGTGAAATTAATCCTAATGACCCCCATTGGATTAAATGGTAAAAATATATTCATATTAAACTTTAAGACCAATTAAAAATATAATCTAACTATATAATTAAATTTAATGAAAAAGCAGTTTTGATGTAAAATGCAGTATTTTTCACTATTCATTAAAAAAATGAACATTGTCAGAAAAATACCAACAATTTATCCAATGTAAATTTCAATGACCCAATCATAATGAATATTTTTATTTTGACAAATATATATTATAAAATTCTAAAAATGTTGATTTAAAAAAAGGTTTGCCATCAAAAGGCAGTAAAACAATCTTTTAAGAATATTAGTGTATTCCATGCTTAAGATTGTATTTATTTTCATTTTAAGCCTCTAAAACACTATATTAATCATGAATAGACATAGATAAAAATTTCTATTATTCATTTCATACTTGGGATGTTACAGGAGGTTCCCTTTTATAAGGGAGGAGTGGGGCACCTTTGGAATCCTTAAAAATATTAGTTTAATATAAATTCAAACACCACATAAAAACCTCCAAAAATGACACAATGCGAAGATTAGATGAGATAGGGTTGTAATACTATCAAAAATTAAAATTTATACATGTTTTGATCTTATTTTAAACCCTATCATTTTGATTTATCCTTACTTAATCTATTTAAGTTTATTTGTGGTAATAAAATTCTAAATTTTAAATGGTTATAAATAATCACTTTTGTGCTTTTAATTTTCCATAATTTGATAATTTATGAAATGTTAGACTATATAAATTTTAATATATATATTTTCAATATTTTTGTGGTTTTTAAACTATTTAATAATGTGTTATTTTTATAAAATTACTACAATGTAAATCTTGACACTATTCATTTATTTGAATTTAAATAAAATCTACACAGAGGATATATTAAAAATAAAATATTTAATAGATTCATAACATGTCATATTTGTCTAGAAAATTCGTGTAACACATTAAATAGTTCATATAATATTTATTTTAATATTTTTAAAAACATTTATTTGGTATATCTATTAATAAAATAATTAGTACATCATTTTCGAATAATTATTTAATATACTTATATGTTGCTTAAAAATTAAAAATAAAATCCTTTTTTGAAGATAAATATCATGGATTTTATAATAATAATTTTTCTCGAATTTATCATCTTAAAATTACAACATGTAAATTGTTATCTTTATTAAATAATGAAGGTGACAACTTTGGAATCATTTAAAATAAAATATTATAAGTGTCATAATCACCATAATAAATATCCAAATTGTCAAAAATTCGTCCGGTGGATGACTAGGGTTTAAATATAAAATAATAATAAGTTTTTTGCAGATTTGTTGGCCTTTTTATATGTATTACTATTTCAATAAAAACTATATTATTGATTTTTCACTAAATAAATAATTTCTGCATCATTAATGTATAAGATAATAAGGTAATTGAATAACTCTTAAAAATTCCAAATAAATTATCATGTTAAAGAAAAACATTTTATATTTAAAATGAGTATTTATAACCGAATTTATATTCTGTATAAACTTATATTAAAAATACTTTAATTATTAAAGTTTAGTAAGACATATTTCACTTTCCATTAAATAAAATAAACTAAAGGTCTAAATCACCTCCAAGTGGGTTCCAATGGATTCCATTTCGACCCAAATATTCCTTAGGACAAAATATAAGCATCCAATTATATTAAGACAAGTGTTAGGGTAATTTAATAATATTATATTTACCCATAATTACTCGATTTACCTTTACTAAGGCAAATAAAATTTAACGTAGTTACTATTCATAATGCCAAAAAATAAATAGTAGCTTATTAATATAATTTGGACCCACTGATTCTAAATATGGAATCCATTTTTTTATATTCAATACCCAAAATTTTCCGAAATTAATTTAAAATTAATCTCATTGTTAAGAAAACGTGTTTTTAAATGTTAAAACATTGCAAAAGATTGAATTGTTTTTACCTATGAATTCAATGTAAAATTAATGTTAATGACATAAATTATATTAAATGGTAAAAATATATTCTATTTACACTTTAAAACCATTAAATATTATAATTTAACCATATAAATTATTATGATGAAAAAAGTTGTTTTTAATTAAAATATACAGGTTTTTACTATTCATTAAAATTTGAAAGTTATCAGAAAAATATCAAAACATTATATAATGTAAATTTTTATATAATGATTCAAAAGAAGAATTTTATTTTGTAAAATTGAACTTATAAACATTTCAAAAACTAGATTTAATATGGGTGCGCCATTAAAAGGCGGAAAAACTGTATTTTTTTAAAAATACTTATTTTACCCGAAAAATTTATTTTGTTCACATACCATGATCTAGAAAATGTGTAAGATGAAATAATAATGTTATAAAATTAAAAATGTAGTTAATACTATTCATAACAGCTTTTTTTTAATAATATTATAACCATACATCATTGTTTAGTGAAACCTGATATTGTGTACAACACACGTTATCGAGGAAAGTCGCGATTGCGTCTAATGCAAGCCAAGTCGGGGTTGCATGTTGTGAAAGAATCCTTCATTGTTTCGTATAACAGAACCAACCATATTTCATTTATACATTTAATATATATATATATATAAACTCAATGTTGCATAGAATTACTATTATAAAACAAACCTGAAATTGTGTGTAACACAATCTAAGAATAGTGTTGTGTATACTTCAAGCTAATACAGAGTGGCGTATAGCACAAGATAATATTTTTGTAGCATAAAACACATGAAATCAAATAAATTAAAAGGAATACTTATCATAAAATATCGTTTAGTTACATTTTACCCCCCTTAAAATGAATTTCGCCCTCGAAATTTTTCGGGGTTATACATGGTTTTCTACTTGAAAGATTATTTAATTGCAACACACATCGTAAAATGAAATACCAAAACATAACTTTATAAAATAAATTATGAAATGCAGTGGTTACCAAAATTAACTAATCAGTAGGTTTCCACAAAAAAACATAGGTGAAAATATGGATATCGAAAAAAAATCTAACCATCAAGTTCTGATGGAGAGTGGTAGAAGACATGGCTATGAAAAATCCAACAATTACAAAGCCATAAATTTGTGATCATCTAAGGTACCATCTGATTAATCAGATATAAGAGAACTATGACAACATTTTTGGTTTTCAATATCACTTCCCTAAAGTTGAAAAATTTTGAATTAGAAGAAATACTTGCTTGATTTTGGTACAATCTCACTATTGTTCGTGCTTTGAACAATTCCCACTTCATCTCTTAAAGAAATGAAGTCGAATTTTTTATTCGTGAAGTGTTAAAAGGTTGTGTGATAGAATGATGGGTCATTCCATGTGTTTCAAACAAAAGTTTAGCAAATGTTATCAAATATACATAAGTCTGCCTATGGTGAGATTAATCATATTTAATCCCAAAAATGAACTTATACTTCATATATCATACTGCTTAATAAAATAAAACTACTTTTTACTAACCAGAGACATCTTGTAGGCCAGTGGTAGGCGATAAAGGCCAGTCGCACATCGGTTGTGGGTTCGATTCCCACAACATTGTCTGATGCGATGGGTTTTCGTCTGTCCAGCAGATTATCCTTTTTCTAAAACTATACTATCATAACATTTCAGAAATAAAATGTTATATCCTTAACAAATATTATACGATGTCCATTCAAACCATTAGGCATATTGAAAATACTTCTGTTTGATTATTAGAAATTTCATCTACCGAGCATCTGAATTCCTTCATTTTTCCCCCATATATCATAAGATATATCTTTTTGGTCACATTCCAAACAAGTGAATACCTTAATCATGTATTATTTTGATACATGAATTACCATAGATCTTTAGAGAAAACATGAATTCTGTAAAAAGTTATCTCTTTCCACATACAAAAATACAAAATAAAATCTATATACTCAAATCATGATATCACTTTGTCCTTTTATCAGCCATGAGCTCATGAATACTATAAAACAAATTATTTTATCCTTATCCCTTAATTATGCACATATCATCTTCTTTACAAAAATATCTGAATACCCTTTCATGGTTACCAGTACCATTCAACATATACTTTAAAATACTTTAGGAAATTCATTAGTGTAACAATCCTTAGATGATTATTTATTCAATAGTACCGTACATTATGCTTCATAAACATACAATCATTCCACTAACTTCTTAAACCACTAGCTGAGCTTCATCATTTCTTTCATCTCATATTTCATTTGTATTCTCTTCATCATCATCCACATAAATACTACCCATATGACCATGCTGATTCTCATTGTGAGATTTTTCCTTAGGGAATTGGTTTCATAATGCACATACATTCCACATTTCAAACATCTAATCATTTTTGATGTCGTAGAAATACCATTATCCTTGTCCATGCTGTTAACTGAACCTTTTCCTTTTCACTTACTGGCTTTGTGTCCCTTTCCACACCCAAAGAATCTTCCAGTTCCTTTGAAACTATCTCTCTGATGCCTCTTCCCACATAATTTACATGAGGGAAATTGACCTTTGTTTCCTCTATGATCATCATGAAACTCCATCAATCTCTTAATATCTGAGTCGGGAAACTTACCAAAGTTTAGATTATTGATCATATTATGAGATTTATGATTAGGCATAATAAAAATGTTTGGACTTCCAAATCCCTTTTCATTTGGTTTCTCATGAAGAATATCATTCCATTGTCCATGATATCCTTCATTATTGGGAATCTTCCTGTTTCCAGCCATTTTCTAAAACCCAAAAAGAATACAGTGAGAGGAAAAAATAATACTAGGGAAAACAACATAATAAAGGGGGATTACCTTCAATATCCAACATCTTAGGTTAAATTATAAGATCATTACCATAGATATAGGACTATAACCTATACGTATACTTATCCTTAGGGACATCCCTATACATACCTTAGAAATATCTCTAGGGATCTCACTAAAGTTTTTGCATCCTAGTTTCCAAAGATTAACTAATCCTTATCTCTGATACCAACTGTAGAGACCCAAAGCATGAAATACATGGCCATCACATTATTTTGTGGAATATTTAATACATAACAAAAAACAGACCCCAATGGACCGTAATAGTTTAGTGTCTTTGGAAACTTGGAACGTAATCTTCTAATCATGGTGAAAGATCTTCAATGTCTCCCATAAAGATATTCCCATTTTGGTTTTCATGCCTAAAACCTTTCTTGAAATCCTGGGGAAAAGAAAACATATAAAGGGTGATCTCAAATGCTCAGTAAGGGTAAGCATGGAGAAAATAAAACAAAACATATACATTTGAACTTAAAAACATGAACATAATGTTTAAACATCAAAATCAGGAGAAAAGACATAAATATTGGAAGTACGTAAGTCACGTATCATAATGGAACATCAATCATGATAAAATAGCATGGTAATAAATCATGTAATTGTGGAAACCATTCAGCACTTGTTATGATTTCCATAGTAGCCAAGGAATTCCTGCCAAGACCATCTTAGTGGACAATGTCCCTTTCTGAATTGAGTTCACTCCTCGTTCCAGTCCTGTATCATTGAACTGGATTAACTTACCATTCCATCCCTTTCTATCTCATGAGATATAAATATTTACCCAATGCATTGGAGGGAGATATAGGTCCCACCCATATCATAATGAAATCATTCTTACTTGTGCTACACCATAAACATAAATCATTAATCATAACCCAACGAATAAAAATGGGTTTCATAAACATCATCCCATCATAACATAATCCATAAAAAATGGATATCATTTCATCATAAGAAATGTGAAACCATGTAAATCATAGATACATTATACATGAAACATACACATATGAAAACAATTTCATCTTATATGCAAAATGGTTTTGATAAACACTTGAAATGAATTCTTGGGGAAAATATCCTTTCTTCATCAAAATCATTTTCTTTTCAAAAAATGCCGTGGAAATTTAAATGAAAAGTATTTTGTTGAAAATATTTATAAAATCTTGTCGAGTAAGCTTCCTAAAAATGACGCGTTATGAAACCGTAAAAATCCGTTCACGCCGTATAAGTTAAAAAAAACATTATCCTCGTACATTTGTCGGAAAAGTCAAAGAGTACCTCGTAACATAAAAAAACAAAGATTCCTTACATACCATGTAGTAAAAGAAAAAATTGGTAAAAAGGACATTAAACATACTTAAAAACACTTTTAGAAAACATGGACTTGGATGATAACAATAACCCCAACAAATACTTACGAATAAACAATCTCGGATAAGAACGGGATTGGAAAGGTTATCCCTTACTTTATGTCTGATATTCTTCGTATGTATCTGAACCTCCTATATAATGATTTAAATAATGACATTGACTTATTACGGAATCATATTCATTGTTATGATATCATATATAGTTCACTTATGACTGTATATTACCCGTTCTTTTGTAAATTCCATGTTAAAGAGCATTTTGGGTAAAATCATTTCATTTGTCGTCTGTGTTTTGACTGGTAATTATTGATATGATTAAATATATCAGGATTAATTAATTGAAAAATATAAAACATGATTTTTATATAATATATATTCAGAATATACATATATATAACAGAACGATAAATGGAATGAAATACACTGTTCATGTATACGGTAGGCCGTACGTACGCATGAATGCTGTTTTCGTTTCCTTATTGAATTGAATGGAATTAAGTATATGAAATACATGTATATATAAATAAATCTGTTAGAATTATTATTTCATATATTTAATAATTACTTATTATATATACTTTATAATCATTCTTTAATTATTAACATGGAGAATAAATCTTATCGCATCGTGTAGACGGTAATCCGTACGTATGCACGAGCGATGATATAGTTCTCATATTTATTGAATAGAATTGTAGTGAATGATATAATATCTTAGAATTAGTATGATTTTATAATAATCATATGTATTTATTATTTACACCATTATACCCATCCAAGTAAGGTGGTGGTTGAAAAACAGATTACACCACGGTGTGGAGACGGCATTCCGTACGTACGCACGCGCGGTGATTTTGTTTTCCTTAGGATGGATAGAAGGTGAAATGGGTTTGTTTAATATTAATAATAACATATCAGTATATTAGTGATACTGATTTTATTAAAATATAATGAAACAACTAAATAAGAGGATGTATAAGAAGAAATAAATTTGAAAGAATCGGTTACGAATATTACCTCTTCTTCGATACGCCTCTTTGAAACTTCCTCTTATGGCACTAAGATTGGTATTTGAATTAGACTGGGACCTCTAAGATGTTTCTAGGGAAGTGGAGAAGATATATTGGCAGGAGTTGGCCGAGCTTGAAGGCTCAATGTGGTGTGAGGATGAAAGGGAGGAGGTGCCCTTTTATAAGGGAGGAGAGGGGCACCTTTGGAATCCTCAAAATATTAGTTTAATATAAATCCAAGCCCCACATAAAAACCTCCAAAAATGACTCAATTAGAATATTAGATGATATAGGGTCGTAATCCCATAATCCAATTAAATTTAGACATGTTTTGATCTTATTTAAAACCTTATCATTTTTATTTATCCTTATTTAATATATTTAAGTTTATTTGTGGTAGTAAAATTCTATATTTTAAATGGTTATAAATAATCACTTTTGTGCTGTTAATTTTTGATAATTGGATACATTATGACATTTTAGACAATATAATTTTTAAAATATAATTTTTAAATATTTTATTTTATTTTTAAACAATTTAATAATATGTTATTTTTATAACATAACAATAGTGTCAATTTTGACACTATTCATTTATTTTAATTTAAATAAAATCAACACAGAGGATATATTAAAAAAAAATATTTAATAGATTTCTAACATGTAAATTTTTTCTACAAAATTCGTGGAGCACATTAGATAGTTCATATAATATTTATTTTTATATTTTTAAAACCTTTTATTTGGTATATCTCTTAATAAAATAATTAGTACAACATTTTGGTATAATTATTTAATATACTTATTTGCTGCATAAAAATTAAAAATAAATTCCTTTGATTTAGATAAATATCAAGGATTTTATAATAATAATTTTTATCAAATTTATCATCTTAAAATAACAACATGTAAACTGTTATCTTTATTAAATTATGAAGGTGACAACTTTGGAATCATTTAAAATAAAATATTATAAGTGTCATAATCGCCTTGATAAGGATCTAAATGGTCAAAAATTAGGCCATTGGATGATTAGGGTTTATATATATACTGATAATAAGTTTTTTGCAGATTTTTTGGTCTTTTTATATGTATTAATATTTCCATTAAAACTATATTATTGATTTTTCACTAAAAAAATAATTTCTGCATCATTAATGTATAAGATAATAAGGTAACTAAATAACTCTTAAAAATTAAAAATAAATTACCATGATAAATACAAAACGTTTATCCATTAAATTAATATTTATAACCGAATTTGTATTCTGTATAAACTAATATTAAAAATACTTTAATTATTAAAGTTGAGTGAGACATATTTCAGTTTCCTTTAAAAAAATAAACTAAAGGTCTTAATCACCCCCAAGTGGGTTCCAATGGATTCCATTTCGACACAAATATTCCTTAGGAAAAAATATAAGCATCCAATTATATTAAGACAAGTGTTAGGGTAATTTTATAATATTATATTTACCCTTAATTACCCGATTTACCTTTTACTAGGGTAAATAAAATTCACCGTAGTTACTATTCATAATGCCCAGAAATAAAAAGTAGCTTATTAACATAATTTGGAACCACTGATTCTAAATATGGAATCCATTTTTTTAAATTAAATACACAAAAGTTTTAAAAATTTATTTAAAATTAATCCTGTTGTTAAGAAAACGTGTTTTAAAAGATAAAACATTGCAAAAGATTGAAATGTTTTTACCTATGAATTCAATGTAAAATTAATGTTAAATACATAAATTATATTAAATGGAAAAAATATATTCTATTTGTACTTTAAAACCATTCAATATTATAATTTAACCATATAAATTATTTTGATGAAAAAAAGTTGTTTTTACTTAAAATATAGTGTGTTTTTACTATTCATTAAAATATAAAAGTTATCAGAAAAATATCAAAACTTTATCCAATGTAAATTATTATATCTTGATTCAAAATAACAATTTTATTTTGTAAAATTGAACTTATAAACATTTCAAAAACTAGATTTAATGTGGGTGCGCAATTAAAAGGCGGCAAAACTTCTTTTTTTGAAAAATACGTATTTTACACGAAAAATTTATTTTGTTCACATACCATGTTCTAGATAATGTGTAAGATGAAATAATAATGTTATAAAATTCAAAATGTAGTTAATACTATTCATAACGGCTAGTTATTAATAATATTATAACCATATATCATTGTTTAGTGAAACCTCATATTGCGTACAATACACGCTATCGAGGAAAGTCATGATTGCATGTAATAAAATCCAAGAAAGGGTTGCGTGTTGTGCAAGAATCCTTCGTTGTTTTGTATAATAGAATCCAACCATATTTCATTTATACATTGAATATATATATATATATATATACTCAATGTTGCGTAGAATGACTATTATAAAACGAACCTAAAATTGTGTGTAACACAATCTAAGAATAGTGTTGCGTATACTTCAAGCTAATACAGTGTGGCGTATAGCACAAGATAATATTCCTGTAGCATAAAACACATGACATCAAATAAATTAAAAGGAATAAATATCATAAAATATTGGGTTGTTACAATAACATAACTTATGTCCGAAAGAAAAATAATTGAGATAAATAACCAATATCGCTTGGTAACATTTGAACCATAAACATCATAAAGGATATATACATAAATAGATATGTAAATCACTTAATTTCTAGGATATTCAACATAAAATATATTATAGGTCAATATATACATCACATAATTGAAATATTTGGTCAATATGGAATATTTTTCATATAAGAAAAAAATAAGATTGAAATCCTTTACCTTAATACAAGAATTACTTAAAAATTACTATAAAATCATATATATTATATAAATATATATTAGACATAAATTATAGAACCATATATATATATAATACCATATATGATTTACTTTTGACCTTTTATTTCTCATTTATTAACAATTCTATGTTAAAGTATCATTTTGGGTTTTTACTACTTTATTGTTCATGTATGTTTTGATTTGGTATTTTTAGTACACTAACAATTATCATGGTTTCATAATCTCAAGATTATTAAAAATGATATTAATATAATATATATTCATTATATATGTATTTATAGAAATCCATAAAAGTCAATGAAAAAAAATACACCATTCATGGAGAGAGTAGGTAGTATGTTTGCAAGAACCTAGTTTTCATTTTTAAAATCATTAAAAATTGAAAGGTAAATAATAATTCAAATTTAGAAAATATTATTATTTTTCATATATCATATATATTTATTAACTGTATCCATATTACCTTCCATGACATGTAGTAGTGAAAATTGATTCTTCAATATCATAATCACCCCCAATTGCTAGTGCATCTTTATCTAATATCATCAAACTACTTGGTGGAGTTTACCTCTCACTCAATAACCTTCCTCTCCAGATTCAGACATTGATTATAAGGGAATCCCTTTTTCCCTTATCTTATAATCATGGAGTCCAGGATGTGTATGAAAAATATCATAAGATAAATTAAATTAATAATATTAATTAAATATGATATAAATATCAATTTGAACGCTTGTCCTAGGACATGGATCCGTATAAATCGTTATACCCAACTTATATAAAACCACATATTCTGAAATCAATCATGAATTTTTATTTTCAATAAGGGAAACTATTTTTTGGATATTAAAATTCTTTTTACTATACAAATTGATATATATAAATTTAATACTAAAAAAATATAGTAATTTTATACCAACTCTAAATCACAAAAAATTAAATATTAAGGGTAAACACCCCCTTATATGTTCAATATAATCCTAAAACATATTTTTTGGATCATGTTCTAGATGGAAATATTATTTTAACCCACATAGTCACGTACAATTCAAAAATTAAAATCTCCTCTCATTTTCATAATTTATAAAACTAATGGACATTACATTATCAATTCATCCTTAAGAATACCACATGACCCTCAAATCAGAAATATTGGATCATCTCATTCATCATTTTGTTGTAAAATCACGTTATTCTAATCATTAACACCAAAATTTGTTCCATTATGAATCTCTAAAAAAGATCCACACTATTCTTGAAAAACATGAGCTATCCCCTCCTAAAAATAAATGATATTACTATGTAACTCCATAGAACCTATCTATTGAAAGACCTCACGATCATCAATCAATTCATCCAAAAGATTGTAGTACCCCTACTATAAGACTCAACTAAAAATGGAAAATTATTACCCAATGTGATTCCCACAACTATAACTTCCTACAAAAACAAATTGTTAACAGTCTATCAAAATGATTATTGTAAAACACATCTCACTACAACCATGAACTCATAAAAACATAGTTCAACCACCTTATAAGTAAATTCTTTTTAAAATTCATGATCAATATATTTGGGGTTCTATCATATCTCCCTATCATGGTACTTTAACTCCTTATATTGCAAAATGGTCAGTCAAAAATTCACACTGAATTATAAACTAGAAATTAAATGAAATAATATAGTTTAATTTCAAAACACTATTATTTTGTTTGATTTTATCACTATGATCACTAGATTAAATAAGATCTTACTCACACTCATATCACACAAAATATAACCCTCAACCATAGAAAAATTTTGTACCCCACCCAGCACCACAAATATACACTACATCTGGTATCTACCAAGGAATTAGATAATGTTGGATTCACACACCTTCCATCATCATAATTCCATATAACCATTTAGTGGCCAATTTCACTATATCAAAAAATACATTAAACATGAGTTTCATACACCCAAGATAATTAGGATTATCCTATCCATATGAAAATCCTTATAATCGTCTTCTAAGTTCAATAGCCAATATTTATGTCCTAGAATCTATCCATTGCATATTGTAATGATTGGATGTATTTGTCTCACAAATAAAAATATACCATCATGAAGTACCATTCACTACTCATTATAATATAATGTGTCATTATCATAAGCTTGTTCCAAAATTCAATTCATAATAAGTGTCGTACTACCTAACAACCAATGTATTCCCCCCCCATAATAATTCACTTATATTTATCCTCAAGTGAAACCACAATGATTTCTATCATCTCATTTTTTCCCAATCCCTGTTAATAGATAATTTCATCCTATAACACCAATCCTTCAAAAAAATAACCAATAATGAAAGAACATAGGTTAACCGTCCTATGTAACCCCTTCATACTTCTAATTTCACACCTCTTTAATATGGGATACGTCTCATTTTTATTCAAATATTTGAGAAATGCTTCTATAATTCGTTGTAAAAATTAATGATCATTATCTCACACAACCAATCAATGATTCAAGCTCTGTAAGGAATGCATATAACCATCACATAAAATCGTAGTCTCATTCAATACCATTGGGAATGTACTCTAAACCAATGTGATCACACAATCTTACTCACACACCCGTGAGTTACACTTCATCATTTCTACACCCACAATATTAAATCAGTGGACATTATAACTGTATATTAGACTCGTAATACTAGAATAACCCCTATGTTAACATTCCTATATGATAAAATCATCTCACCCATACAAATTCTAACATATTAATCACTTTTTACTAGGGTCTTCATTCAAAAACATGGATTTTCTACACATGATCTATGCATCATACACCATCCATTGATGAGAAAAACACAAAAATATCATTGGGAATTATAACATAAATCATTAGAGTCTAGAATCCAACCTATGATACCTAATAAAAAACATTTTACAAAAAATAACTCTGAATACATTAATTTCAAATTAATCAGACTTTCTTCATGACTTTCTCAACCACGCCATGGTATCCACATCATTAAGGAATCATTTTTACACTCCTATTAATTCTATATCATTGGATCCATGAACAATTTAACTTAAAAGAAACTTATAATCTCATATTTCATTTAAATTACATGCATAATATCCCCAAAAATCTGTAACAAATCGAGATTTTAAAATGAAAACTATGTCCTATAGCATATACGACACACAACACTCATCATAAATGAATTATGAAGTATTATACATTAATAATACTATTATTAAAAATCCATTAAATTTGAGGGTATAAACAGAATTAACTAAATTATGACATATATATAAATATCCTACTAAAAATAAATTTACTATTAAACTCATAAAAAATAAGAAACCTATTTTTAATAAAGAGATTTTATTACTTTAAGAATATAGTTTCTTTAGAAAATTTTTAGTTTTTTTTTGGAGAAATTATTATAATTAATTAATCAAATATTTAGAAAATATATTTTATTAATTAGATTTATTTATTAAATAATCACATCAAAAAAATTAGAGTGAAATTAGATTTTTTTTAAAAAATTATTTTGTTTTTAATCAATATTGAATATTACATAATTTTCAAATATTGTGATTTATTTTCATAAAATTATGTTATTCAAAAGTAATATTATATTTTTTATTTTCTATTAGTGTAATATATTGAAATTTTTAGAATAATCCTATTCTTTTTAAATTAATTTTTAATTTCTACAATTTTTAAATTGGTTTTTATTTATGCTAAAAAATGTGCTTTTATGCAAACTACTTTTAACCACTAAAGGTTTTCTCATTAAAATTATTTAAAATAAATCATAAAATTAAATTTATTAAATTAAATTTATATATTACATATCTACTTTTATAAATTTAAATTCATTTAATTAATACTTCTAGTGATAGAGTTAATATTAGATCATATGTTTCTTGAAAATGAATTTTTCTGAATAACTACTTTTCTTGGTGTTTTGCGTGTTAAATTTTTAATAAAATTCATCAATTTATGTAAATTACAATAATAAAAGATAATTTAACCACTTATATAATAATATTTTATAAAAAAATTAATTGGTTCAACTTAAATTTTGTTCATGTTTAATGGTAGAAACAATAAGAAATAATTATATATGCTAACTTTAAAATGGGTTTTTGTGTGCTATATGCGCATGTGTTAGAATTAATCATCCAAAAAAGGTATTTATTTATTAAATTATATTTTATTTTTATAATTCACTCGGTCCAAATTATATAATAATCTCAATTTTATTTTTAGGATTTAATGATAAGTTACCTTTGTAGAAATAATTGTTATTTTGGGGATAACAAAAATTGTATAATTGATTATCCATAAAGGTAAATGGAATAACATGTTTAAAACATTTTTACTTTTTATTGTTGGAATATCTTCTTGACCTTATCATATCTTCACTCATTTATTTATAAAATTTTTATGCAATTGGAATAATAGTGACTTCTAATTGTTTATTTATTTTATTTAGAAAAATGGAACTCATTCTTAGTTATAGAAGGGATCCTTCTATAAACATTCCTTCACACATAAAAGCACCTTGGTTAATATAATCCCTAACAAAATACCTTTATTATATCCCTTATTACTTTATAAATTCATTTATGTTATTGGATATCATTCTTATGAAATTTTTTCATGCAATCCTGTAGAGGTTCTCTAAAAAAGAGGCATTGTTCTTAATCGAGAACCATGTGTATGTATGACATACCAATTCCAAGATTATAACATAGTTCTTTTTTCATAACCATATTTAATTTTTGTTTTTAATAGTATAATATCTCTATAAAAATGATAATTATTTCATAATTTTTATTCAACATATGATAGAAAAATTACTTCTTTTACCATTTTAATCATACCAATGTTCTTTTGCACATATTAACTAAATAATGTCAAAAAAACTAATGTGAACTTAATTGACTACATTAATAAATATAAAAAGGTAATCAATTAAATTAATAATATAATATAAATTAAAAAAATTATTATTAATTTAGATTGTTAATATATTTGTTTTATTTCAGAAGATAAATTACATACATTATAATTCAAACTCAATGTAAGCGATTTTATCTCAATTTCCATTTATTGAATCATATTTTAATGTTATTCAAAAAAATTCATTTATACAACATATATGTGGACCATTAAAATATTATATAATGAATAATTCATACTTATGGGTTTTAAAATTTATAATTAATTTTACAACATCCAAAGACATTTCAATTGAATTTTAAAAACATGGTAAAGTATTTAAAACACATTATCCTTTCATTTCATGATTTTTTATGTTCAATGATCCTTTAAGGAGAATCATATGAAAATATTTTCTTGAAAAATACCCCTTTTAATATCCATCGGTAACGAATGTGTTCTATATTCGCGGTTTTCATTTTCTCCCTTACTAAATAATGAAACATCTACAAATTGTTTTGTAATTAATATTGATCTTCCATCTTGTTTTAAATAAGGAATCTTATATTACATGTCTATATTTTTCAAAAATTTATTTAATGAATTTTGTTACTTATCTCCAATGTTATATCAAATATATTTTTACAGATGATTGAATTTTTCAATATTATTATTAAATTTAATCCTTCAGTCGTTTTGTGTTTAATTTACATTTTGATGTTTTTATATAAGTTTGAAAGGTGTGTTTTATATATGGTGTCAAGGGAATTTTACAAATTCATAACTTCTTAATGAATTTTATATTCCTTTAAATTCTTCCTTGGTTATTTTAAAAAATTATATTTTCTATAATA
Organism: Viscum album; assembly: GCA_963277665.1. Classification (NCBI taxonomy): domain Eukaryota; kingdom Viridiplantae; phylum Streptophyta; class Magnoliopsida; order Santalales; family Viscaceae; genus Viscum; species Viscum album. Next base: position 810,549,172 of record OY728161.1, on the reverse strand, counting down.
TTTTCAAAAAAATTTGATATTAAATATGTTATTTAAAAGTTAAAAGAATATTTTCCACAAGAAATATTCCTTATGATCTTTTAAAGTTGTTTTCATCAATAAAAACCAATTAATGTTACGAATTACTTTTAAATAATTTATATATATCGGTTACATATATATCAATCTCAATTTTTATTCTTTTTATGTGTTAATACATTCCTTATGTTCTATTATAAAATTACCTAATTAACAATCACTTTTCATATCAAAAAGAGGCATGATTATATAACTCATTTATTTACATGTGTAATTATTATGTTAATACTGTATTATTTATTTCCTTTTTTGGAAAAGAAAATTGTTAATATGGGTGTCCCAAATAGCTCTCCCATTACTAGGGTAATTTTTTGGCCTCATGAGATGTTATGTATGTGATTAGAGAGTAAACCAAATACATTATGGGACTCAGTCCACAATGTCATATTATCTAGGAAGTTACACTTGTATTTTTTGATATCATGTTATATATTTTTTATGAATTCACTCTGTTTCTATGATATTATGATTCAAATTTCAATTTTTTATTCTGAGATGTGACTGCTCATGAGCCTCCTCTTTTATGATATCATTTTATACTTTGGACTCATATTTTATGATTCCATGTAATTTTTATTACCTTACTGGGTCTTTTATCTCAAATATTTTTTAATAAATTCCCTAGGCAATCCTATATATTTTTAGGATATAAAATGGATTTAGGATCTCATTCAGTAGAATAAAAAAAGGATGTCATTTTTTAGTTTCTTTTTATTGTATTATTGACCTAGTCTCCAAATAATGTATACCTCACTATCATTTGTTTTTACATATTGGATATTTATGTTTAAAAATAATATAATAATTTGTGTAAATATATTGGATTAAAATTGTTTGTTCAATATCGTGTTGTTGTTATTTTTTGGGATTTTTGTACTGAAGTTTACTAAAACCCCTATGTATAATTATAATATATGAGAGCATCCTAATGTTTTCATAAGGAAGTGATTTTGTGGTTGTCCTTACAATACATCCTTGTCTATATAATACAATTGTATTTAGTTATGTGAAATATGAATATAGATGTAAAACCCTATAGATTATATAGATTATATCTCAATCATCGTTTTGATGCACATTGAGTGTTCCCTTTCTACACAGCTGGTTGGACACTCCTGGGGGATATGATTTGGTTAAATAACATTTTATTTTTAAACCCTCATTAATTATTTGAATATATGATGATCACGGATTACATGAATAAAACTAAAGTTTCATATTTTTAAAATATTGTTTCATTATTAGACATCCTTTAATTTATTTTTCATGATTATGATTATTGTTTCTAATACCATGATATTTTTAGTCAATGGTTGGAACCATGGTGAATGATGTTAATGAAAAATGTGATAGAAAAAGTATTGATTTTAAGAAACCAAATTAAATTATGAATGAATTGAATAATATTATGATTATTTCTAATTAGCTATCACTATATATTATTTTTATCATTTTACTTAACCAACTCTTAGACACACCAATAAACACAAAAATGTAGGATTTTTCTACGACCATGGGTGGAAGAGACAAAGGGGGAATGAAAGCTATATTACCTTCTTATCAGAAATGTGTTATGATATACACAATACAATGTCTCTAAGAAATAGGAAAATGTTTTACATTCATTAAATAAGTTCATGGGGGAATGAATTGTCGAGTAAAAAACGAGGAGTTTAAGGGAGAGAAATAAATTTAATTCAAGAGATCCATTTATAGTAAATTAACGTTAATTTGGGGAAGCTAGGAAATATCCATGTTAATCCACTATTATAAATATTATCTCCTAGACCAAATAAGGAACTATGTTATATCAATCATTGATGTGAAATTATTAATTCATTTATGTATTGGAATTTAAGAATTATGTTGTTGATGTATTTTTATTAATGATGTTTTGGTTGTAAGAATCATGAAACACCAGTATATTATGTTAGTATATAGAATAATATATTATTTTACTATATATTTATGTTGAATCAAGTTATTTATAGAAGTTATGATTATATATGTTTACAGAATATTCATTTTGATTTATGACATTTAGAGTTATATATTTCATTTGGAGATAAATGTTAAATTCATATTGGATGACTGTGTAAGAAAATCATTCAAATATTTGGAATTATATATTATTCCAAAATATTTTAAATAATTTTATAATTATTTATTTATCATATAACCTTATTATAAATTTGGGTGTTATTTTTAGTTTTTTTATATTATGGTTTTATTTCATTATATGAAGTTCTGTTATATTTTTGAATTCACTTACATGTTTCAAACCATTATCGTTTTGGTTAATTTAGAAGTATGGAAGAATTATATTTGTATCCTTTTGTGGACTATGTGGTCCAAAATAATATGATTTTAGAGATTTGGGCACAAGGAAATTCATCTTAATTACTCATCATTCGAAGAAAAATGGGATATTGTTGGGGAATTTGATAAGTATAGAATTATACCTAACAAGTATGTATATTTTGAATTTTTCAATGAAAACATGGTAAAATAATTCCTAAAATCTTGTAAAAGGATCTTTTAAAAAATGGTTCATCGTATTTTCTTCATTTTTTATGAATCAATAGTCTTTCCATTACTCTTCAGTTTATGGATTTATGGTCATTAAATTTCTAATTATAATTAAAATTAATTTCATCAATGTTTTATTCCACTCTCTCTGATTAATTTGAAATTAAATTTTATCTATAGGTCCATTTTATTTCAACCCACTAATTTTATAATATTTGTAACAAAATTCTATGTGATAACCTTTGTATTTTCTTTTCACTCTTTTTAAGAGAAACTTTTATTAACACTTTTTCTGATGTGGTATGTCAACAATTATGATTTCGTATATAAAACCATTTTATACTAGGACAATGTTATCATTCTGAGAAAATAATTAATTAATCAGATAATAATGTAACACAATGATATTTTCAAAAGAAAACTATGTTCGATAGTGTATATGATAGGAAGCACTGAGCCTAAACAGACAACAAAATAGAATTATTTAAATATGACCATTATAACATAGTTAATAATTTAACGATTCTAAATAGAATTAACTAATTTATTAAATATATATAAATTACTATTGAATAAAAATTTATTGAACAATTATACGAAAATAAGAACTCCATTTTATACAAATACATTGTCTTCATAGAAATTTACATTTTTCAAAAATGATTTTCATTTCATTTAATGATAAATTGTTATAATTAATTATATGTATATTTAGGATTTTTTATAAATTAAAATTAATTTTCGAATCCAACATATCAAAATTAGTTTAGGGTTAAAATTTGGGATTTTTTGAAATGATTTATTTTTCAATAAATAGTGAAAATAATCTATTATTAAAATATTGTCAATTCATTTCATTAAATACAGTTATTTAAAAGTTGCATTATATTTTTTTATTATGTAATAAATTTAAATATGAACCATTTTACTTAAAATAATCTAATAAATTTCAATTGAATCATAAATATTCATTACTTTGGAAGACATTTATTTTAATGATTAAATACGTGGTTTTCCACAAACTATTTCTATGTGCATAAATTTTATCCATATAAATTAATTAAAATAATCCCAAATAAAACAACATCTATTTCTTAAAAAAATAATTTTCATGAAAAAATAACGTTTTGTTGGGGTTTTCATGTTTAATTTTATATTAAATTTCACATATTCTATGAAAAACATACAAAATAATAGTTTCAAAAATTTAATTAATAATAATTAATTATTTCATCTTAATTTTTGGTCACAGTGAATTTTAAAAACTGTCGAAATTAATTACCGATATTAAGTATAAAAAGGGGTTTTTTCATTTCATGTGCATGTGTTAAAATTAATTTTACCTTCATATAATAATTTATAAATGATAAATTACATTAATATTTTATAATCATTGGTTATATATTAGGGAATATGCCGAATTTTTTTAATTCTGAATTTATAAATTTCAAAGGTAAAATCATGTTTTTGTAGTCAAACCGAAAATTGTATAAGTGACTAAACTTGGTGGTAAAGGAAATAAAATGATTAAATCTGGTTTGTTTATTATTTATAAATGTTTTTATAGATCTTATATTTACTATAATCTATTATTTATAAAGTTGTGAGGCACTTTGTTTGACAGTGACATCCCTTTATTGAATAGTGTTGGGTACTTACAAAAATGACACTCATTATCACTTAGAAAAGGTATCCTCATGTCCTATTCTATAAACACATAAAAATAAATTTTTCTTATAAAATACCTACCCAAATATATTCATTAATTCCCTTCCCATGTGTAGGGGTGGTTTTTATTTTGATTTGAAAACCCTCTTAGGATTGATTTTGGTGAAAACCTAAAGATGTTGTTCGAAGAAGATGTATCATTCTAAATTGAGCATTTTGGTTTAATTACTTCTACCACATCCTTCAAATACCATTAAAACAAGATGTTATAATAAAAAAAATTCCCCATATATTTAGATTTTATGAACATAATGTAAAATCCTATATCTATATCCTCTTTCATTATGTGGGACATTAAACAGTTATTCGTGTGTACCATGGACTATCACCTCATAAAACAGATGTACATAATTTTCCATAATTGCCTCTCAAGGTAGTTTAGAATGATGAAATAAATTAATATTTATGATATTCATGTCGTATTTATCATTCTGGAAAACTATTATATCATTTATTTTTATACCTTTAAATTCACTAAAATATGAAAACATTGTTCTTCAAGATATGTACATTACCAAATCCATGAAGTAATGGGATTAATTTATTATTACCTAATTTAATTTCTAGAATATAAACTTGTATTTTAGAAAATAATAATAAATATAATATTAAATTATAATTAAAAATTGTTGAAATAAAAATTACCCTTTTTCCATCATGATCATTAAAATATGGAAACATTATTCTTTCTTACATATAGACTACCATCTTCATGATTATAATGAAAACCATTTTCCATAATCATATTAAATTTTTGGTTTTAAAATTATAATTTATTTATAAACATTATAGTTATTTCATTATTATTTGTTATGATATTTTGGAACAATAACTTACTTCGCCATAGTAAACCAAACGAAGTCATTTTGGATATATGAATGGAATTTCATTAAAACCTTTTCCCCCAATATAATTGATTAGGAAAATAAAAAATACATAGTAATAATTAAAATAGAATGAATAATAAACAATAAAAATATATTTAATAAATTCAATGATTAACATACATTTACTATCTAGGAAGATAAAGTGTGTACTTGAACTCAAACTAAAGGGGTTTCATCTCAATTTCCCTTCATTCAGGTGTATTTTAATATTATGCACCTATTATTTATAATATGGTGAATATTATTCATCTTTTATATTTTATATTGGAAACCTTAAAAATTCATGTTATTTTAATTTTAATTTCATTTTTCGCAATCCACGTAGATTTGATTCAAATGTTAACCAATAGTTAATGGATTAATTTTATAATTTCATTTAATTTTTATGTTATTGGAAATCAATGTTCATTCCAGGGAACTCATATAATGTAATTTTCATGAAACACATCCATTTTATTATCCTCATGTAATTAATGTTGTTTAAATATATGGTTTTCCATTTTCTCTTATATTTAATAATGAATGGTGAATATTGTTGTTTGCATGTAATATAAATATTACATCTTCTTTTAGAACTAGAATGTTTTCCTTCCATGTATAAATATTATATAAAGTATTTTAATCAATTTTTTTACTATTATTTGATTATTTATTAAATAAATATTTACTCATTTTTAACTTCTAAGAAATATTTTAAAAGGAATATTTATACATGTTCTTGAGCAAGGTACTTTTTTACATTTTTAAAATATTGTGAAAGTAATTTTTTCTTTTAAAATATATGAAATAAATAGAATTTTCATCCATCATTAGGACTCAGTGTGTTGAATATTGTATTATAATTATCCATTTTTTCAGTGACAGTTTTTTATAATATTTAGGAAATTATTATAATTTAATTAAGTGATTTAAGTGGAAATGGTTTATTTATCATGAAATATTCCATGTGATATTTTAAATTATTTTTTATCAAAAATGAAAAAAACATTGTTATTGGTTTCTTATAAATTATTAATATATGTATGTTATATATATACATGGCTCATTATCCATTCTTTTTACGAGGAAATGAATTCATTATGCTCAATTACCAAATTACTTCTTTATTGATTGTCCACTGATTATGACATTTGAATGGATTATGAAACTATTTTCATTCCATGGGTAATTATTATTTTTATACCTTATGATTGATTTCATTTTTTAACACACTAAACCAATTACATGTTATGATGGGGTTTCCATGATATAAGTCCAACACAATGTTTAATGGTTTTTCTAGTGAGAGTTATGTATACAATTAGGGACTAAACCTAATCAATCATGGGACTCTATCCACTACAGGATATTATTTTGGTAGATATCCATGACTTATCTTTATTTCATGTTATATTTTTTTACCCCATTTCTTTATTTGGAATGATATTTTTATAACATTTTATCTATTTTAATATTCCATTTGATTAAAATAATCCTTATATTTTATTAATGTCTTATTATACCTCTAAATCACATGTCATGTTTCCTTGTCATAATTATTTCCTTATCAGGATTTTTATCTCATCCCATTATTATATGCCTTATATATGTTATCTTGTATAGAGTGAGGAACATAATTGGATTTAGGATCTCATTATTATTAATAAAATATGTTTTTCATGTTATAGATTCATTTCTATGTATTATGATCCTAGTCATCCAATGACAGTAGGACTCCCAATCATTGGATTGTATTAATTGTTTATTTATGTTTAAAATTCTTGTAAGAATTAATATAAAATTATTTGTTCCATATAAAAGAATCTACCTAATATTCTCAACTATAAAGAAACTTATAATACTAGTTTAAATCCTCTCTTAGGTTAACATATCCTATATCACAACTCATTTCATTCATAGCAAATAGTTCACATGTTAGGTTCCATATCTCAAAAGAACTAGGAAATCATACCTTATCAATAAAAAATATCTCACATAAATCTTAACTCATTAGAAATAACCCTTCATTACCATCTCAATGATCACATAATTACACATGTGTAAATGTCAACTCTAGGGTTTCTATATATATATATATATAAATATATTTATGGCATCCTATGTCATGTCATCAGACAACTAGGGAACTGATCCTAAGTGAGCATCCACACATGGGATTACCCCCTTATAAACAATGATCTCACATAGATCATAAACTAGACTACCCCTAAGGTAGACTCCCCCTCATGGACCACTATCTCATTTATCAAAAAGAATAAATATTTAATGGCATAGACTTAGATGATATTGGGCTTATACACTATAAACATATGATTTGGTTAAGTGGAATTACCCATAAATACATATGGGAAGAACCATATAATATTTTTTTAAAATTTTAGTAACCAAACATATATACTAAATTTAGATAAGTAGTTCATCACAATGGTATAAATTACTATATCAAGCAACATTTGGTAAACTAAACATCCCTTACTATAGGAACAATGTTTCTATCATCAACAGTGTCTCTCCATATGATTAAATTGACCTTTCTGAAAATAAATGTATATTCTGTTTTGGATAATTAGAATTCAATTAACAATGTATATGTTAAAATTAAATATAGTTTGTCATATACCCATTAAATATTTGTATTACAATAGTAGGTATGTATATATCCCCCAAACGAATGTCATGTTAATCAAACATTCCCAATATGACGCATGTACAATGGAATCATAACAAAAGGGAAAGTGAAAAAAATTACATAATTTTCTAATAAATAACATAGGGATAATGTTAAGAAATAATCTTTCAAATTTTACCAAAGAAAAAAAATAACAACATTAACTTATCCCTATTAACCTAGACATTCCCTCAATAAAATTATTCATGATTCACCAGTCTGGGGGAAATAAAAATCTATACTATATTACTATATCTCATGTCTAAAATCTCCCTAAATAGAAATAAAACATAGAAAGAATCTTATACACATTATGATATTAGTCACAAAATATTTGGTACAAAATCATAATTTTATGCTTCCCTAGAGCACTCAACACTTCTCAAACTAGTTGTATTTATATTACCTCCAATATTCTTCCATGTACACTATAGGATGTTGAATATAAGTGATGGTATACATTTTAACCATGTATATTTTATACCCCTACTAACAGAGAAAAACATAGTGAAAATACCCCAAAATATCTACAATAAATAATATGATTTTGAACAATAAATTAAATAAAATCACACATTCGAAATATAAAATACAAATCATAGAATCACAGTCACTACAACATGAAATAAGTAATATATCACTGGGATGAAAAATATAATAAAGAAAAAAATCCCTATATTTTATATATGAACTGATTGTACTGATTTTTTCCTCAATTCAATACCCAACTTTATATGACTGATCCTTCTTTGTCATGAATAGTTTAGATACTACCTCATCCTAAAAATGTGAACAAGTGAAGGCTTCCCAAATACCTAAATTTAATTGTGACCTAATAATAGAATGATTACATCTAAACTAGGATCCATCTATGTAGTCAAATTCATGACCAGTAAGTACAATTCATGGGAATGTGATTTGCAATATAGAATATATAATACAATAATACAGCCTAAATAAATAACCATCATCGATCCTCGGGTTCAATGGTGAAATTTGGGATTAATAATACTTACTTCATATAGTTTTAGAGTGAATCTAATCATGACACTGATCCACATGGCATAGAAATCCCACCCAACATCTCATAAATATAACTATATTAGATTTATTTCGAATTATATGAAATCCAAGCTATATGGTACAAAATTAGATATACCATCCAATACCTGATACTCTAGAAATCTATAAAATTTTAACAAGCATTTAATCCTAGATATCACAAGGTAACCATAACATAAATAAATAATAATTATAGGTAATCCTTGATATACTATTACCATTAGTAACATTAGATATAATGACCAAATTAATTTATAACTAGGTATTTCTCCCAAGAAACTACATGTACAATGCTAGATCATTGGGATTAGTAGGAATATCTCTACACTCTAAATGTATCCACCTGATTTAGGGGAGGTAATATCATTCATTATATCATAAATTGTATTTATATCCTTAGGAGGAATTCCCTAGTATGTATTATTAATTGTTATCCTCTGTTATAATGACCAGATCCTCTAAATGACTAGTAGTTTCTCCCATCATCATATGGTAAACCCATTAATCCTAAGGATAAATATGAATCACTCCAGACAACATGTATCTCCATTTTATCAAGGGGATGACATCATTTTTATCCAAAAATCAATATTATTTGGATACAGGGTAGGTAATCCCTTCAATCCATCATTAATAATAAATGGATCCATAATAGACTATCCATGGAATCAATCATAGTCAGGCACCTCAGTATCCTTGAGAGATTATACCTAAGTTGCATCATAATATATCTAGGATCCTAATTCCACCCAAAAATATCTCATTATAGTCATTAACATAATTATAGTGGTTTTATTCTTTCATAATCCATGTCATAAAATTATGGTTCGCCTCTCATGTTTACGACATTTAGCTATTACTAAATCCATTTCAGGTTCACATATTCAATTTGGGTTTCACGAGGACACCCAAAATCATCACAATTTGTTCCTACACCAACACATTTCAATGGATAAATAATTATATAGAACCCACCAGGGTCCCATACATCATGGAATAGAATGACCATCATATTTGTGGTCATATCCCCCAACATTAATAATAGGGTTAATACCTAACCCCCATAGGGTATATCATCCATCAACATCACTGTATTCATCACAGGTTCATATTTTCTCCCATATAAAGGTTTTATCATCATCACTAAAGGATAAAATACATAAATCCAAGCTTGGTTGTAAATTATTACAAGGTAAGTATATTTATCCATCCAATTTTCCCAAAAAATAGGGAATAAAAACATAGTTCTCAGACACTGGTTGGGAAAACCGACTCCCAACATTCATATCTAACATCCCATATGATTTAATGTATCTTAGGGTTCTAATGTATCCAAATCATGCCTTAAATTTGAAATTTATCCCAATCCCTAAGTCCAGTTATCTAAAGGAGCCTATTTTATGGAAGCTATGTTTAAATAATTTTTTTGATTTTGTTAAAATTGGTGGATAAAGACTGATTTTTTTTTGAAATCATATACCTCTTTCAATATTGGTAGATAAAGATAAATTACATTAACTATAGGCCCAAGGCCATGTGGACCATGAACAAGGCCTGAAGGCCCAGTGAACTATCGCACCTACATCATCCTTATAGTATCTCTAGGCCCATGTCATGTCTGCTTCACCACCTACCTTTGACACAAAATTTATTAGAATTCCACTCATTGGAAAAATATCCCAAGGCTCCTGATCATTTTCTAGTCCTTGGTTATCAGTGGATGAGGATTTAGGATAGTAAAAAAGTCTATATTGGGGCCCTTGGAACATTTTTTAGTTCATGGGTAATTTATAAATATATCACTTGAATTGTAAAAAAAATATTTTAGTTATTGAAATATTTCATTTAATTTAAAAAGGTTAATCACTCACATTGCTCATATCAGTTATCATTTTCTAGATATATAAATATAAGTTCATTTACTATAATAGGTATGTTAAATGTACCAAATACATCATCTAAATATTTATACCCTTTATAAATTGGGCATTCCCATCTTTTTAAAATCTCTTCCATGTCTGAATGGCAGTTTCAAAACAATATGAGACCCAAATCACATTTAATGAACTGTTGGTAATTATAAAATAAATTAAAATTTTATTTAATCATTAATTTAATAATTACATTTAATGAAAATTAATTATATAAAATTTCCCCCCATCAAATAATGAAAAATTTTATTGAATATTAAGGTGATTCTAAGAGAGTACTTTCCCTTTTTATTCAATAAAATTCCTATCAATAATTCTATAATTAATGATAAAATATTTTCACAAAATATTTTCTAATTAATTAATATATATATTTAAAGAATTTATTTCTCCAAAAGAAGCCAATTTATAATTTAAAATGAACATAAAATAAACGGGTGAATTAATAATTTCTTTGAGAAATTATTTCCTTTACGTAAGGGGTGTGTCATATGTAGGGGTAACCCTTATCTCTTAAAAGAAGAAACCTCATTAGTGGATATATATGCATATAATAGGTTACCCATATACATCCATACCACTTCATAATGGTAAATTTGGTTACTCTTATGAAGCTATTGATATATATATATATATAGAAGGTTAATGTGAGATACTCTTCTATAGAAAACTATATAATGGTAAATTAGGTTTCTCTCACCGGGTGTTGGGAAACTGTATAACAGTTTACTTTATTACCCTTAAAAAATAGAATATATATATATAAATGTATATATATTCATTTTTTTTCTTCTTCCTAACTTCTTCTTCACATATCACACACAACATATGAAAACCCCGAAAATCTATTATTAGATATGAAAAAACAATTGATAACTGTGAAAATTAAAGATCAAACCCGTTCTCACCTACATTTTAATCCAGCATAGCACACATCCAACAAAAAATTCATGTAAAAATTATAAAATATGATCCAATGTGGATTTCTGAAAAAATGTTAATGTTGTTGTACCTCCTGGAAAATCAATAGAGAATCATGATAAAAATCACCACTAATAATTGTTGCACCTTGATCTAATGTTGATCGATCTTCTTGGTGGTGATTCTCACTCCCTCCCTGCTTTTATATATAATCTTAGACTTGGAATATAGTGGAATTATATTCTTTCGTTTATACATAATGAGGTATTCCATGATAGGGATGAGAAATATCATATATTAAATTACATTATTTATATGAATATAATTATATTTTATTTAAACATAAAATTGATATCTCATAATGATACCCAAAACAAAAAAAACAATATATACACCATATAGATAAAAAAATATTATTTCAGTCATTAATTTTGAGTCATAATTTCATTTCACCACTCCGTTTATGGTTAATAACATCCTCATTAATGGAAAAATTAATATTTAGAAATTAAATATTAATATATTTTAAAAAATTCCATCAATTCATAATCTCCCCAAATAAAATCACAACCATATACATCAACTTATGAGATTAATTAATTCATCAAAAAAATTCATGGATTTTATAAAATTTTAAATTACCATTTTTCCCCTCATAAGCACAAAGAATTCATAAAATCAATTTTCTCTCATTTTCAAAAAATAGAAAAATGAGAGTCTTTATAAACATATACGCATGAAAAAATGTGATTTTTTATATATATGTATATAATTTATCACTTTTCCATTCTCAATCATTATTTTTAAGTTTATATTGTTTACATGTTCACAAGGAATCACTTTTTAAATGTAAATATTTATTATAAAATTCTAATGGTATTTCTTATGCTTTGTATTATTTTTAATAATTGTGTTTATCATATTCAAATCCTTTGAGTTTTATAATATTAGAGTTCATATATATTATTAATATAACTAACTTTTTTGTGTAATTATATTTATTGAAACTATGTTATGGTTAAAAAAGATATTATTTCAGTAAAAAAATGTTTTTGTTAGTATTTTGTGTGTATTGTTTTTTTTTTCAAGTTATGTATAATTAATTTTTTCATTTTTTTCTCTTAAAATGAATTAAAAAATAGTGGAAATACCAGATTTAACATATAAATAATGAAATCTATTTTTTCTAAACTCACTCCAATAATATGTTAGAGATATTTTTGGCGTCGGTATTACTAATAACTGATTCCAACAACAAAAAACATAATTATATATGGTGTCAGATATTCTAAAAAACAACACCAAAAATAAAAAATAGTTTACACATCATTTTTTACAAAATCCTATAATATTAATCCCAAACTTGGGATCATTCGGTGTTGGATATTATAAAAATATATGCCATATATTAAAAAAATTTATGGTGTCATTTTTTCAGAAAACCGACCCCATAAATATTTTTTGGACTCTTCAGTAATAGGTTTTGTAAAAAATAATGTGGAACATCTTTTAAAATTAGTCAGGATCAGGAAACCCACCTATTTTTGGATCTTTGAAATCTAAAACAAAGCGAATCCTTTTGACTCGCGATGAATTCAAAGCAACATTTGTGATTTCTAACTATCGTTCTTGTCGATTTTCTTTTATTTTCACGATCTAAGGTCTGATTTCTTGATTATCTCCTCGTTTTTCATTATCTATGGGATAATTTCTTTCATCCAAAGCATATTTCTGGAAACAATCCCCATCTATTGGATTTTATTTTATTTATCTTTATTTTTAGTTTTTACAATCAACTTTTGTTAAGTTATTATAACATTTAATATTCTAAAGCATTCTACAAAGCCATGTTCTGATTTTGATCTATTTTCTTGTTAAACTTAGAATTTTGTAAGTTTATTTTCTTTTGTAGATAAATAAGTTACCAATTAATTCTATTTTTTATTTGGATCAATTATTAGTTTATAGTTTATTATAAATATTTTGAACACGATTAATATTTATCCCTAAAAGTGATCATCCCATATAAATTTTATTTATTTTTGTTTTATTTAGTTAATTCTATGGTTGCTCAATTTGGATCAATTCAAGTTGGGTCTACATAGGCCATGTTAGTTTGATTTGGTTCAATTCAATTCATATTTTTTGTTTAGATTCCATCCACTCGTTAATGTAGATTTAAAATCTATCCAATGGTGTCACTTAAAAAATTAAATTTTGATCCACTACCCCAATTATAGTGAAATAAAATTCTTAAAATTATCTATTTACACAACCTAGATATTATTACATGGTATGTATACAATGAATGAAAAATATTAGAGTCATTCCAAGAGTTAAAAACCCTAAATATTTTTTTTACTCTCTTTCTCACAACATGAAATAACTCGTGGTACTTATACTACTACTTGTTCATATTTTTAATATATAAAAATAATAATTTTTTTATGCCTAGAATGACTCATAGGAAAGTTCATGTGACTCATTTATAACATGATATTTCAATGCTCTAAAAAATGACTTCTAAAATAATGCTTTTTCTTACCTCAAAAAATTCAATTCATACTTTTCATTAAATTTATATTAATGATATATATCATAAAAACTCTCATCAGGTTAGGTAATTTTCTCAAATCAATTTTTAGCCAAGTTATTGATCCAAATTTGTTAGATTTGTTGGAGAATGAAGCAACTCTTATTAATATTCAACTACAAATGTATTTCCCACCTATGTTTTTTGATATAATTGTTCATTTACTTATTTATTTGGTGCGTGAGATAAGAATATGTGGGCCTATTTATTTATGAGGGGTCTATCCTTTTGAAAGATATATGAAAATTTTTAAGGGATATATTAAAACTCCTTATCGAATAGAGGCCTCTATTTTTCAAAAATATGTATTAGAAGTGGTGATTGAGTTCTGTACTGAGTAATTGAATGAGGTGGACCATATTGTTCTCCCAATATCTCGACATGTGATAGTTGATAGTGAAGGTAGAGGGGTTCGACACTTAAATGTAATATCCATTCCAAATGATGACGTGATTCAAGAACATTTATATATTTTGAACAACATATTTGTGGTTAAATCATATATAACCCCACATATTTCTTAATTAAAGTTACGATATCATAAATGAAATGAAAAGTGGTTTTTGATTGATCATAAGAGGACATTTGTTTCGTGGTTTAAAGTGAATGTTACCACAAATATATCTGTATAAGAATCATTAAAGTGGTTTGAAGGGGGACCATCTCTTAATTTGATCACACGGTCCAGTTTTGATATTAATGGTTACACATTTTACACAAAAAAATCTAGATGACAAGAGTATTTTTCAGAATAGTGGTGCAATGGTTTTCACTAAAGCAGTGCATTTTTCGAGTGCCAAAAATAAAAACCCATTTTTGGCATCAACGCAACATTTTAGAGTTCTTGAAAACATTTCGTAATTTGATTGTATTAAATTTCAAGACACTATTTTTTAGTGTAATTTGGTTAATAGTAAAAGGGGTTAATCTTGATGAATAAGGGTTTAAACTGGTTGATTTGAAAAGATTTAATTACAATGGAGAACCATTAATCATGATGATACATGGAAAACAAGTATTTTATGTCATTGATCTATACAATGATCATAGGTTTGTTATTTTGTATGGAAAAAGATACCATTTTGGTTGATGAGGATGATGCTGATGGTGTTATTGATTTACCTGAAAATTATTAATCTAATAAGCAATTTTTAGATGATTACAATGAGTATAAGACAGACATAGTGCATGAAAAATGTAATGATCATGATGAAGGTATATGGGAAACACTAAATTAATCTCATAATTTTTCTGGTAAATATTTATATTTCGATATCTTTTTGGAAACATACAAATTCATTTCCCTTTTTTACTTATTTATTTCATTCTTGTGTCTAAATATTCAGTTTATTATTGACACGGATGTACACAAAATTTCATTACACTTTCTAGTAGCAATGTTAGATAGAGATAGAGTGGATTAGTTACCGAGGTATATCTATTTTTCATATTGATAAATATTCAGTAATATACTAATTTAATGGAAGAAAAAAATTAATTTCAAAAAAATTAAAGTCTACTAATGCATCCTCAGCAGAGGATACATCTTCTATTACTACTAAAAAATAAAGTTCTAAAGTTGGTAAATTTTATATTACACATTTACCAAAACTATCACTTTCTCATGATGATGATAGATTACACATCCGTCTGGATGATAATAATAATGCATCTAGCCCAAATGCAGTTCAGTTTATCATTTATATATCGATGCATAATCATTGCAGTATTAGTATTTTATATCCTAATTGGAAGTCAGTGGACAGGATGTCAAAACCACATCTTTCGGTGGTTGTGATGGTAAAATATCCAAATTGATTTCACTGATCTTATTTTTCTAATATTACATATTTTAAATGTCATATTTAATTTATTCAATTACAAATGGAATTTGATTTTGAGAAAATCAAATAAATTAAGAAAAGATGTCTCTCTTTAGAGGTAGTTTGATTGAGAGATTTTAAAAACAAAATTGACAAGAAAAAATAATTTTTTTTGGAATTAAAATGATTCAAAACCCATGCCTCAAGTATCAGTTCATAGATTAAAATACATGGATGCGATTGTTTGACAGTATTTATGAATAAAAATTATAGGTATGATACTTATTTTATATTAAAATTTTTATTATATATTTTTCTAATTACTTAGTAGTTTGTTTTTATATTACTGGTCTCTAGGAGATCTCATCAAGAGATTCAGTTTAGAAATGCATATCCTCAAACATTATCACATCGATGGTATCCATATTTTGAGTGAAAATTTATTGAAGAAAAGTTTTGAAGCATCAAGAAACTCGATCTTGTACAGGTTCAAAAGAGGTTTCACATGGTCCTCTATCTCCTCCCAATATCCATGATAAATGTAAATGAAAAAGAACAATGAAAAATGAACACTATATTATAAAGGATGCTAAGATAGTAAGTGATAAAATTGAAAGTAAATATGATTTATTTCTCATCAATTTTTATATTTTATAAATTTTAAACAATAATATAACTTTTAAATTTTCATTTCAGGATATACTTTAGGAGCAAGAGAGAGAGGTCTCTTTTATCCCTATGGGTAGGATGGATATCCAAACCACTGCTTTGGGAATGGAAACACACCCTGGATGTGTTAGAGGATATCCGAATGGTGTTATTATCTGAAAGTTTTTTTGTCAGAGTAAGAAATCAAAAGACTTAGAAATAGAATCATTAAATACCGAGATGAAAAATATGAAATGGTCTATTGGTGATCAAATTCAAGAAGTAGTGCAGAAGGAATTGTTAGAAAACTTTCCATAACAATCACAGTCAACACAGCCTTCCCATGTATATTATTTATTTTCCATCAATTTTCTTATTTAATAAATTATAAAATCTACTTACCTTTTTCATTTTTCGCCTCTCTTAGCCTTCTCACCTGGACTACCCAGCCCCATATACCAACCCTTCCACGTATTAGAATCCATCATAGGTTTATTATTTATTTGACATTAATTTTTCTATTTTATAAATTATAAACACTAATATAACTTTTTCATTTTTAAGCCTTCCAAGCCTGCTCAACCAGACAACCATGCCCCATCTTCCTACCCTACCCCGTATGAGCAGCCTTCCTTGGTATATTATTTATTTTTTATCAATGTTTCTATTTTATAAATTATAAACACTAATATTACTTTTTCATTTTTCATCATTCCTAGCATGTTCACCCAAACTACCCTGCCCAATTTTCCTACATTGATCCTCCACCCCCTCGTTGGACCAATTAGTATATTATTTATTTTTCATCAGTTTTTTATTTTATAAATTATAAACACTAATATAATTTATTCATTTTTCAGCCTTACCATCCTTCTCACCTGGACTACCCAACCCCATCTACTTACTTTGATCCTCCACTACTTCGCCCAGACCAAAATGTATATTTGGAGTTGTTTTCTGGAGATCCTCATATACATATTGTTGTATTAGGACTCCTCCATTTTCTAGGGGATTATTTACATCACCAGCCTATGAAGATGGGTTAAGATAGTGTATCAGTACTGGATATTATAGATCTTAATACTTTACGACCATTTCTTACTGAGGAGGTCACCAGTGTTGGGGATTGTCTAGGTCATTTTTTACATTTTCCAACTATTTTTATATTTTATATTTTATATTACGTATGTTTCTTTTTTATATTAATTACAAATGATTCAAATTTAATTCTAATGTTTTCTAAAATTTAACTTATATAGGATTATCTAAAAGCAAAAGGATCTTCACAAATGAAAAAAAAAATTCAGGAACATTTTACTGTAGATAAATCATATATTTCTTATCAGATATAATGATTATCTCATTCTTCTTCTTCATTGAATTATATCAATGATTTTAATATGACGACTGATATATGAAGAAGAGAATATCCATTGAGATTACTCAATGACGATATCATGTATCTAGTTGATTTTGAAGAGCTCAGTCTCAATGTGCTACAGTTGTTTTTCATGATACTAAATTTACAATTAAATTTGTATTTATTTAATAAAATATTTTTTAAAATTGGAAAACTATATTTTATTTTTAAATTAGGTATCTACGGATTCTTCTTATAAAAAATCAAAGTACATTCATATATAGTTTTATAGATCCAGAATTCATTTCCATTGAAGTGAAACATATAATGAATATGTATCATTTATGTGTGAGAGATTATCACATACAAAAATCGAGTGTTGGTTTCTGCCATTTCATGATATGTAAGAACCAAAACATAATTATGAATAAATGATCATTATAATTTCATTAATTGTGATCTTTTTCTATTTTAGGGGCATTGGATATTAGGCATATTATTCCTAAGTGAATGCACCTTCTATTGATTTTTATCTTTAATAGAGAATGTTTGTAATTTAATTTCCACCTTATTAGAAAGGTAAGTTTTTTTTGTTTTTTCTAAGATCATTATGTTTAATTA
The DNA here is from genome assembly GCA_963277665.1 of Viscum album. NCBI lineage: Eukaryota > Viridiplantae > Streptophyta > Magnoliopsida > Santalales > Viscaceae > Viscum > Viscum album. The sequence goes on along the minus strand of OY728161.1, from coordinate 810,530,323 downwards.
TCATTATTTAGACATGTATTATTTGTTCATATATAAAAAAATTCAGTTCATGGAAAAAATTCAACAAATAATAAATGTCGATAAAGACAAAAAATTAAATCAAATATGTGGAAGTATAGGTAATTAGTTTCTATATTAGATTTTATTATAATTTTTTGTTATATATAGATTTTTATTATTAGGTTAATTTTTTATAACTATAGTGTAATCGTCAAAAATGAAACGTTGAATGTGGTTATTAAATTCTATGATTAATGTATGAGATAATGACAACTCGGTATACTACTGAATTTGATAAGGTTAGTTGTATTAATTTTTTTAATTTTTTTTCAATATTATTCTATTTTTTTATCTCATATAATTCAATGTTATTGTAGGCATTCAATGATTCCGAGTATTATTCTCAATCTATTCTTACACATATTCAATCTATTTTTTCAAACTATTTGTTGAGTTTGATTAGTATTTGAGATGTTTATATTCTAATAATTTTTAATAATATTACATATGGGTTCAAAAAACAAACACTTTTGATATAATATCTATTTGAACATACTAATAATCAAATTAATGCTTCAACAAGTACCAACAATGGTTATTTTGTAAATTTCACGTATGCGTATTTTAATTATACTTTATAATACATATGTGTAGATAGTTTTTCAATTAATTAGATAAAAACATGTAAGTTATATATTTCTAGTCAATGATAAATATTGTTTTATTGTTGTATATTGTGTTTTTATAATGGGGGTTTCGATTATTTTGGATGTGTAATAATTTCAATTTTATAAAAAATTAACTTTCAACGTCAGTTTTTTAAAAACCAATGCCCAACTTTTTTGAAAAAATATTGTTTTTGGCGTTTGTTTTTCTAATAAATGCTGCTAAAACCCTTAACCCTGATCATTTTCGGTGTTGGTTTTCCAAAAACGGATGTGGAAAATGAAATTTTTTACATTGCCTTTATAAACATCGGTTAAAAACTAATAACAAAAATTAATAAAAATGACGTTAAATCCTATTTTTACTCTCATTCAAATATCATTATTCTCCCTTGATACACTCTCTTTATTATATACCCTCTAACAAAACTAATGAAATCATTTTTTTATGTGTTATCTAAATTATGACATCTGTTTTACTATTTCGTTCCTTTCCGATTCAGTTAAATTGAATAAATGTTGAAAATATTCATTCATTTTCAAAATTTGGAATAAATATAATCTAATATAATGTTTTTAAATATATGATGGATACAAAATTTTTTATGGTAAATATTCAATGGGTTTTATAGTCATTTAATGGGTTAATGTCATTTTAATTTTTTTACTAAAGCACTACATGCTTCTTCTCTTTATAGGATAATACTCTTTCCAATTATTTTAGGTCAAAATAACAGTAGTATATTAAAATTTATAATTTTTTTTATCTACATAATTTTTCAAACAACAATTTAGTACATTATTTTTTTCGACTTTTTTTTGAAAAAGTACACCACAATGAAGAACAAATAATTATTGACACACAAATGAATTTTATTTTATTATATTTATCACTTAATATATTCTACAGATTCATTTTCTAAACATATTAATCATGTAAAACATTATACATTTTCGAACCGATGTATTTTTTCATATGTATTAATATATTAATAACATGTGTAGTCATTTTTTTATATGTTAAATTTTCATTATAATTTCCCTCGTATATTCCACATTTTATAAAAATTGAATTTTTAAACACATATTTTTCATTTTTTTATACTATTCTGTGAATCATGTGATCTTTCATTTATTGATGTTGATAATGAACGATAGGTGAGCGTTGTAATAATTAAATAATATAATTCTTTAATTGAATAAGACATCTTTTTTATACTGTATGATTATTGGATATGATTTTATAAGTGCCTAAAAAGTATTATTTGTGATAATTGAATTAGAATTCAAATAAAATTATTTATTTTTTGTTTACTAATTATATATCTTTATTTTTATGGTAGTTATAATTTTTAGGCAAAATAAATTATTAAGTGATAAATATAACAACAATACAATATTTATAATTCAAAAACAAAATTTTATTTTTATTTTTATATAAATAATTTGAAATTTATAGCTAAATAATCTCCATAAAAAATCCATGATTTTATTTAAAATTTATTTATTCTAGGAAAAAAATTATAAATAATTTATTACATTCATATAATTTTAAATTAAAAGTTCTCAATGTTTTTATTCTAATTTTTTCTAATTGATCTTATTAGTTCTATCTTTTCATATGAATAACTATAGGAAAACATAAAAATATATTTAAAAAATATATATTTTATTCATTTAATAGTTATGCTAATAAATTTATATACTCTTTTTATTTATAATGTAACAACCCAAGATTCCATGACAATATTCTTTTTGAATAATACAATAGCTTGTGTTGTATAGAAATTCAAGATCTAACACACCACGACCAATCAATCTAGCCGTTATGAATAGAAATACCCACTTTTTGGAATTTTATAAATTTTATTTTTCAAAATGGAGTTCATTTTTTGGATTTTGAATATCAATATTAGCTTAGGGTGAATTTTTGGTATTTTTATGAAAACTTTCAATTTTTTATGAATAGTGAAAAAACACAAAGTTATTGTTTAAAACTTACTTTTTATTTCAATAATTAGTTATTTTATGTAAATTTATATTTGGTAAAAATAGATATATAATACCTATATATGTTTAATCTAATTCATTGAAGTCATTTTATAATAATATTAGATATATTAAATTTTATTGAACATTCTACCCTCTTTTACCCACCATCAAGGCGCATTTACAAATTTTCATAAAACGTAACATTACCACTTCTGTGAATTGAATTTAAAAATTTTGAGAGACACATTTGACATCAATAAGTAAAATTTTGTTCAATAATATGAGAATAAGTTTTGAGAACAGTAACTTTTGACATTTATTTACCACGGTTAAAAGTAAATAGGGTCATTAAAGGTCAAAAATGATAATATAATTACCCTAACACATGTCCTAATTATATTGGAAAAGTGTATTTAGACCTAAATCAACCATAGGAATAAAATTTTATCCTTTTGGTCTAGTTGGATTAGATTAGGAAATTTATTATTATTTTATTTTAAGAAGAGTTGAAAGTGTTAAATTCAATGTTTAATAACTGAATCATTTTTAATATAGAAATATACAAAAAATTAAATTCGACATTAAATATTAACTATAAAGATACAAATATTTAATAAATAATGGTATTTTATTTATAATTATTAGACATTAAATAATTGAATTTATTTATGACACAATAATGATGATGTAATTACCTAATTAATGAAAGATTAAAATAATTGATATTATGAAAATCCAAATAAATGTAAATTGGGACTTATGATGAATTAAACTAATTTTATAGTTTAATATGAAATGTTAGGGTTGATTAAATAAATCCTTTTTGAAGTTATACTTTTTTTGTGACTTTCACAAAAACAAAATACCAAATATTTTCAAAATGGACATAAATGATTTTTTAAAACAAATACTATATTATTAATTGATAAAATATTAATAAAAATCTATTTTTCAGAAAAAGGACATAGATAAGGTTATATATATCAATAATTCACCGCTTGGGGTTCTCTTGGATTTTTATAGTATGTTTTTTTATAATTTATTATAATAATCCAAGAATACATGGTAAAAGTTAAACTATTTAACTAAGAAATAATTCTAAAATATAATGTTACTATAGTGACATAAATCTGTCTAAAACCCATTTTTTGAGTGTTTTTAGACCAATTCCCACCTTATCCCCGAAAAAAAACCTTTTGGACACATTATAAACTGAATATGATTGTATAATAAAATAATATTTCAAGCTTTTCCTAAAGTGACCCTCACCTCTTTTATAAAAGGGTTCATCACCTTCTCTCAAAGTCACACCTCCAAAGCCACTTGGCTTGGCCAACCCCTACTCAAATATCCTCCCAACTACTCTCAAATTGACCTATAGGCCTTACATTGGTCAGAAATTCATCCTATGGAGTCATTTTGATCAACTCAAAAGGAAACACCCAAAGAAGATGTAATAATTTCACCACCTCTTTCAAAGTTCGTTTCATCTTCCACATCCTCCTTTTTTGTGGTTTTAATACCAAAATAATAACTCTACTACCTTATACATACTGTGATGTTATTATAAATATGTTACAAACATATTCATTATTCTATCCATCCTATTAATGATGATTCACCATATGTGTGTACGTACGGATTACCGTCTCCACGTCTTGGTGTAGTTTGTTATACGAACACTTCATTATTTGGATGGGTATAATAATGATTATAAATAATTTAAATAATAAATATAACCTGTTAATGATTCTTTATATATGATATGAAATCTAATTACATATGATTTCACCATCAATGTAATGATATTGCCACTCGTGTGTACGTACGGATTGTTATCTCCACGAACGCGATGAAATTTATTTCCCATGATAACCATTCAACAATAATTATTATTTTATGATTAAAAATAATGTTTAAGAACATAATATAATTATTGATATGAATCAAATACATCCTATCAATAAAAAACATTGATTTCGTAACCATGTATATAAAGTAAAACGAATCAGTTGACACCTGATCCAATTATACTACTAAAATATTATTAAGAAATCAATATTAGAAGATCATATATTATATAATATTTATGTATGTGGTTATTTTATAATTTAATAACAATTATTTAACTATTATACATTTGTTTAACATACATTTGATTAAGTAAATGTACGAGGTAAGGGTTAATTCTATAATTTCTTCATTATATGAGGTTGTTTATACATGAGTAACCACTTGGACCTCTTTATCATCCACATCTATGTTTCTTAAAAATGAATTTCAAAACATATATACTATTTACTATAATATGATTGTAGTCATTTATACCATTTCTTAAATTTTTATAATTTTTTTGAAAGGAATCTTTATGATGTTTTCTAAACAAGGTACCTTATGACGTTTTAAAAAAAATAAGGAGATAATGTTTCATTTAACTTATACGGTGAGTGCGGCTATTTTCTTCTATTATTACACCTTCGAAGCTTCACTTAAAAGCTTATAATAATATTTTCAAAATAAATTCATTCTTATATAATTATCTGACATTTAAATGATCTCAAAATATAAAGAGAAATTTCTCTCAAATAGTTTTGATTTCATCTATGTCAACAACCTTTGATGGATTTTACACTTATTTAAAGTTTATTTATTATGACACAATATTACATATTTTATTGAATGTTTTGTGATATGTTTAACTATTGATGTGGTATTTTTATACCATTAATAGTTTATGGATAAAGAATTGACATTTCACATTCTAGTTTTAATACGAATGATTATGTTATGTTTCAACCTTTTCATATGAGGGATGCATTGGACTTTTTAAGTGATGGGTGGAGCCCTCTATATCTCCTCGATGCATCGATATGTCTCATGAGAAAAACTAGTTTTTTGGCACAAGGCCTTGACAAAATCTTATTTGTAGTATTGGAACTAGGCCTTGACTATGTGGTTATGATATCCGGCATTATACATTCCAACATTATGAAATTGGATATTGATATTACATGTGATTATTTCAAAAGGTGAATATCCATGTGAATAGGTAAATGGAATTATTGGATTTACCTTTTCTATATTATCCTGAATTTTATGTTTACAATTCTTGTGTTTTAGTCTTACACATTTCCTTAAATGTTTATTCTTATTTATGAATGTCTCCTCTATATTTTTATCCTTATTGAGCATCTGAGGTCACCCATTTCATATGTTTTATTTTTCCTAGGATGCCAAAATGTATATTACAATTAAACATTAAGAATATTATTAGGGACATAAGAGTGTTAAAAGGGGACACAATTTTGTTTTTTTTATTTCATGAGGTAATGTAAAACTTATGTATGTAACTAGTACTTCCAAGGCTACTAAACTGGTCTGTATTTTGGGAAATGATTACTTATATCATGCCAATTTTATGTAATAATACACCTACTCTGGGTAACTGGGGTGGGGGTTTTACAATTGGTATTAGAGAAAGTTTAGTACAATCCTTGGAAACTAGATTTCAAAAAACCTTGATTAGGGAACATTACCTTACGATAGACTTTCAGGATTAGTATAGAAGAACTTCCATGAATTTTGATAATGTAGAGATTTTGTGAGTATTCCAAAAACACTTTCGTGTCTGGATACGAGAAGATAGACGTGGCTCTGGAACAAATGTACCTTGGAGAGAAAACTCCGACACAGAGTTTTGGGCTTGACCCGGGGTATCCTGATACATGACAATGAGCCTTGCTGCACTCTAGGCTGTGACACTCCAAGGGGATATGCTAAGAAAAAATCACATTTTCTTAAAAACCCATTATGAAGTATTTATAATTATATACCTCCTCAAAGAAAACATTTTTATGATTATGGATTATGTCTGTAAACTGTTCAATTTATGTTAAGTGTTTTACTATTTTGGAATTATGTATTGCGATTCATTAACTAATCTAGTGTATGACATTATTTAGAAATGGTGCCTAGTGGAACGAATGGAAAACATATCAATTCATGTAATCCATACAGGGATTTCCCTCCTACTCAACATAATTATCATGGAGCTGGTGATACAACTTTTGTTGATTATCTTATCACCATATTTGGACAACTCACTCAGGTTATGAATAATAACCTTACTCGTATGGAGCTCCCTGATCCAAAACACATAGGATCGATGTTAGACTACTTCATGAGAAAATAACCACCAACATTCAATTAGACTGCGAATACATTTTTATTTGTGCAATGGATAAGTTTCTTAGAGAACATATTTCATGCTTTGGTGAGTAGATAAAGGGAAAAAGTTATCATGGTAGTTTATCCCCTCACGAGAGATGCACATCAATGGTGGTCATTATTTCAAAACACAATGGAAGATGGATAAGTATAAAATATTTAATAGAGGGAGTATAAAGATATTTTATTAGAAAAATACTTTCTTCGTGACTATCGAGCAGATATAGAAAGACAGTTTCTGAGTTTGAGGAAAAAGGAGAATAATAATGTCGCAATGTATGAGGAAAACTTTACAAGGATAGAAAGGCATGTAGGATATTATATATGTAACACAAGTATTAAGATTGTTCAATTCTATGATGGGTTAAAACCATTTCTCCATCAAGCATTAGTCTCATAATCCTTCTCAATGTATAAAGATATTGTATCATGTTCTATCAAGATAGAAAAATAATTCTCGATGTCCTACCACATTAAATCAAGGATACAGAAGAAGAGATCTTTTGAACACACTTGAAATGGAAATAAGGGGAAGAAGGGGAAAGTTGAATTTCGATATTGTAGTAAATGTGGGACAAAACTCCCTGGTACTTGCTTGAAGGGAATGAGAGCCTGTTATATGTGTGGTGAAAAAGGCCATGAAGCTCATGATTGCAATGGAATGAAAGAGGCTATTAGTGTTGAATGCTAAAATTATAGAAAAATGGGGCATTATGAAAAGGAATTTCCTAAGAGCCAAGAAAAATTACCCCCAAAAATCCAAGGGAGGAGGGCCAAAAATATGTGATCACTACTACTGAGGTTGAAGCTCCAAATGACGTAGTGGCTTGTAATTTAATGGTTCCCTCAAGTTTATCCAATGCTTTATTTGATTCTAGATCATCACATAGTTTCATATCTTTTCGATTTTCTATGAAAATTACATATTTCCAATTTGATTTAACAGGCGAATTTTCACTCAAAACTCATAAGGGGAGTATCATTGTAACAATGTTTTGTGAATTTGTTCCCATTAGAGCATTTAAACATGCTTTATCTACTGATCTCATCATCATACCCATGATTTAATTTGATATAATCCTTGGTATATATTGGATTTAAAACCATGATGTAAAACATTATTGTAAGAAGAATGTGGTTACAAATTTTTTTGATGATAAGGAGTACCTTATCTTTAGAGTAAAAACGTCACCATCTATTTTTTTTCTAGATCTACCCCCTTTAGCACTAAAAAATTAAATAATTATTGAGGAAGATAGTGAAATATCTATGGGTGAGGAAAGTAATGTTCAAATATAGGATATATCTATTGTGTAATAATATCTTGATGTGTTTCTAGAGGATTTATCAGGACATCCTCTAGAATGAGAAATAGATTTTTCCATTGATTTAATTCCTAGTTCAAGACCCATATCAAAGACCCCTTATAGAAATAAAACTGCGGAATTAGAGGAAATAAAGAAACAACTAGAGTAATTGAGTAATATATTATTTATTATCCCTAGTGTTTCTTTATGTGAATCCCTTATTCATTTTTGTTAAGAACAAATATGTATCTATGAGGTTGTGCATTGACTATAGGAAGATCAATGTTATAAAAAAAGAACCAGTATCCCGTACCTCTCATTGATGATTTATTCAATTAGCTTCATAGAGATCAATATTTTTCAAATATTTACCTTCAATCTATATATCATCAGTTGTGTGTGAAGAAAGAATAAATAATGAACACAACATTTCGTACCAGGTATGGGAATTGTGAGTTTATAGTAATTCATTTTGGACTAACTAATGAACCCTCTATTTTCCTGGATCTAATGAATATAGTTATTAAAGAATTTATTGATGACAATTTAGTGGTATTTATTAATGATATCTTGGTTTACACCAAAATCTATGAAGATCATGAATATCACTTGAGAACTATTCTAAAGACTCTTGGAAGAAATTAATTATATGGGCTGTTTAGCAAGTATGATTTCTGGATTTAGGTTATTTCTTTTTTAGGCCATATTGTCTCTAATGATGGAATCACTATAGATCATTCTAAGACAATATCAATAAAAGAATGGCCAGAACCGATGATTATAACTGAGGTACACATGTTTATTGGTTTAATAGGTTATTATTGGCGTTTTTTCCATAATTTTTTCCTGATTGGCTAACCCCTTAACCATGATCACACGTAAAGGGGTCAAATTAGTTTGGACAAAAGAGTGTGAAGAATTCTTTGAATAACTTAAGAGAAGATTAATAAATTCTCTTATCTTGACACAACCATATGTAGGATCAAAATAATGAATTCAGATGCTCAATATATAAGAGGGGTGAATTGTATACATTAGAAATTATTTTTAAACTTTTAATGGTGATATAAAACATTATATGTTTAACAATGTTAAACAAGGTAAATTCATAAGAGCTATGAGTTCAATAAAATTACTAGATTCCAGAAATATAGTTCCGAAAAATAAACATAATAAAAGTTTTCAAGGAAAAAGATTCTACCATAAAAGGTATAGAATCTTACTAATCAAAGTATACAAGTAATAGAAATTATAAGATAATTATACTTTATTTTTTAATAAAGATGCAGTGGAAAAATACATGAAACAATACAAATAACATGTACGAAATCATTTAACCCAATGAGTAGGGTATCCAAAAACCATGGATAATGGTCCCTTGATTTATAGTTCCAAGAATTTTTGTCTTACCCACGCCAGGGTAAGCCCTAGATAGGAATATCGAACATTGTCTTATTATCCCGGCAAGCCCTTGAACTTCAAGGTAGTCGAAACCATTGCCTTCATTATCAAGGATGTCCTCAACCTTTATGGTAGTCGGAAGCTGTTTCTTCCTTTCCCCAAAGGCCCTCGATTGTACATATCAACAATCAGTGTCACACGAAGAAGGCTGAACAAGAAGATCAGTACGCACAAGGCATGATAATATCTCTCTCTATAAATCACTTCAACAGCATGTAGTCTCTAGATTAATCAATAAGTGTATCTATATTGAGCCTATTCAAATGAGCTCTTATTTATAGGAACTTTCTCAATGTTCAGCTCTCTCCTCCAATGGTCATATTTTTCCATGAATCTCGGAGGGACATGTACATGTGTAACTCAAACAACTATTACATAGAATTATATTGGATGAAATCATTTCATAACTCTGAAAAAGGTAAGAAAAATATGGTTGCTCAACCAAATATAATTTTCTGGTTTCTAAGGAAAATAAATGTCAAAGTCTAAGAAAATAAAAATTTGTATACTATAAGTCATGGATATTTAGGTAATGTATTTAAAGGAATTTGGAATCAGAATTATATAGATTTCGGAGTCTGAATTCCAATGAATTCGGAGTCTGAATTATAAAGAATTCAGAACCTGAATTTGGAGGAATTCAGAACCCGAATTCTGAGGAATTTGGAACCTGAATTCTGAGGAATTCAGAACTGTAATTCTATAGAATTCGGAACCCAAATTCTGAGAAATTCGGAACCTGAATTCTGAGATATTCTGAGTCTGAATTCTGTGGAATTCAGAACATGAATTATTGTGATTTAGGAACCTCAATTTTAGTGATTCCAGAATCAGAATTTTAGAGAATATGGAATCTTAATTTCAGGGAATCATGAGTCTGAATTTTAGAGAATTAGGAATCTGAATTTCAGATAATTTGAAATCATAATTTTAGAGGATACAGAATCTCATTTTTAGAGAATTTTGAATCAGAATTTCAGATAATTAGGAATCATAATTTATAATAATTCAGAATATGAATTTAGAAAAATTCAGAATCTATATTCATAAGAAGTCGGAATCTGAAAATAGAATGATTTATATCTATGTATTTATAGGATTATGAGGTTTTAGATGTGACACTAAATTTAACAGATATAAATAAAATGAGTTATATTTAGCGAAACTATAACATGAACAATGAAAACAAAGATAAAGAGAAAATTTCCTTGGGGAAGTAAAATTTCTTTATTATGATAAAACATATGGGAAAGGAAATTTTCCCTAAGATAGAGTTTTTGTGATTATCAAAACATAAAGGAAGGGAAATTTCATAAGGAAACCTTATTGACTCAACAATATCCCCCTTTTTGGAAAGCACAAACATCCTTACTAAAAAAATATAAGGACATAAAAATTTTATTAACTTGGAAATAAAAACGTATATCCCTTTACTTATGGATAAATGAGAATAAGAATATCTCCCCCATATGATTTTTAATCACAAAGGATCATATTCTTTATTTACTGAATGATATTTTTCATTATCCTGTAAACAAAAATCTTCATTGATGATAATTTTACCTTAGATAACCCCCCCCCCTCTTACTTAGAGAAATATCTTAGTATTCTTTTTTTCAATCCTTTATCCCCCTTTGTGATTTTCAAAAATAAATATAGGGAATGGAAAGAAAATATTGGTACCTAAAACATTAGTACTAAAAAACCACAAAAAATATATAAAGAGAAACCAAAAATTTCATTAATGTTGAAATAATTGGCTCAATAATGTAAATTCAACAAAAGATACAAATGTAATGAGATTATCCGTCATTATCCATTGGCATCAACTTGTTCACAATGGTTTTTAAATTCTTCAGCTCCTTGGGATCCTCTTCTTCTCACTTAATCAACTAATCCTGGTCATCACTTTTCTTCTCTAAGGCTTGAATTTTTTTTCTTGAGCCTTAATAATGTCTTCCTATTCTTTCAAAAGTTCTTCTCGCATAACAATCTTCTCTTCAATCATCATTCTAAGATCTATTTACCTCTTCCAATTCATGGCCACAGAGTTATTCTTGCTATTCATATCCTTAACTTCTTACTTCTGAGAAGTCTATAAAAGTCCTAAAATTTCGTCAAAACAATTTATAAAATCCTTGATCTTCCCGTCTTCAGTATCAAATACATCCTTGACATTATCAATGAATTCATAAAAGGTTCTCATTACTTCGATTGTCTTCTTTGACCAGCTTGTAGTCTTCTTACAATATATTTTATGAGCCTCATAACCAATGAGAAAATATTTGAAATCTACCTCGAGACTAACATACTTATCCATCATCATGTTCAAAGAATCATATTTCTGATTTATCATATGCTGAAGAATTTGGTATCTTCAGTCTATACTAGGGAATAAAATAATAGTTCCAACCCAATTTTTTAAAGGCTATACCACAAAATCCATGTCCTATAGAGGATGATTCTATATCAGAACGTTTTGTTTTTGAGCATTCTTTTTGTAACTCATCAACTTTCCTCTTTGACAAACTTCCAACAAATTTATTTTTCACCACAGGTTTTCTAGGTGTATCGACTAACACCTTCTTTGCATTGTCAGCTCTTGGAATGATGACTTGTTCTTTGGGAGATTCATGCACACTGTCAGATAGCTGAACAATTTTATCCTCCTCAACAACTTCTTTCTCAGTACCAGTAACTTGATCTTCCAAATGAATGAAATCATGATTGATAATTTCATTATCTTTGGGATTATTTACTTCTAACTGATTCTTCTATTCATTCACTAGAGTAGAAATTTATGAGGATTCAGCTTCAGATGTTCAGATTGAGATCTTCTCAAAAGGACTCTACTTCTCATGATAATCCTCTAATTGCCTAATCATTTCATCGGTATCACCATTTCCTTCTTCTTATTCTTCTTAAAATTCTTCTTATGGAACTATTTATTCATATAAATCTCGTTCCGGAATCACCAACTTATTTCCCGGAGTCTCTAGTAGTGATTCTATTAAAAAAGATTCTGGTAAAAGAAATTTCTCAGAAGATTTCCCAGCATCCTTAAGAAGAGATTGTACTATCTCAACCTCAGACATCTTCTTCTTTATCTTCTTCTCTTATTGTTGCTCCTCAAGATCTTCATCTGCCTTTTCTTTTAATATTTTTACCTTAGTAGGGTCCAAAACAAACTTAGGCTCCCCTTCCTTCCTATTTTTCTTATCTTCTCTCCCATTAGCAACTACATCATTAGGACTATCTTTTTTCATCATCGGCTTCGGTGGTGCAGACTGGCTTTCCATGGAAACATGGATTTTTCTTTTCCCTTCTAGTTTATTATCTATCCTTTTCCTTCTACCTTTCGTAGAGTTTTCATCCACTTCTAACTTCTTTGACAAATCTTATACTTCTTCTTCAGATAGATCATAAACTTTACTAGATTCACTAAAAAACCCAATATTTATCCTCCTTACGGTATCATCACTCATCAATATCACTTTAAAATGTTCTTAGCATAGAACTGAAAGGAATTTTGAAAGACGAGAAGTGAAGGAAAATAATCTTTGAAATAATATCTGGATACAAAAAAATATGAGACTTGAGATTTCCATTCTTGATATTCTCAATCATAACCAAGATGTTCTTGGCGAGGTTAATCTTCTTGAGATTCACCAAGAAATCCAGGACATAGATATCACTTTTTTAGGGTATCGTTATCCACTTTTTTTAGAATTACAAAACCGTGAACCCATAATTGAAGAATCCAAAGATTTTTAGAGAGATAAATAATTTTCAGAGTCTTCACATCCTTCAAGCCAAGATAGTCTATAGCATTTTCAATGTCAAAAGATCCTATTACATCATGTAGCTTGTGTGAGAAGAACTCTACTTCACCTTCATACAGAATCACTATTAGTTTTGTAGCCATGTTGTATGAATGAGAATAGGTCTTCATGTAGCTCTTTAAAGAGAACATATCTCTTCTTCCTTCAAAGAAAAAACATACTGTCTCATAGAACTCAATCAACAAGTCCATATAGACCGGATCCTGTGCTTTTGGATTCAAAATACAAAGGCTCTACCAACCATTTAGCTTAACATTCTTGGAAATGATATATTCATACTTAGCATAAAACTTCGGATCAACTAAACTCTCTCGGTATATCTATCATTAAGATATATCCTTAATAGTCAACATTTATTTCTGAGAATATGCTTCAGCAGACATTCGGGACTAAGGAAACATAAATGATATGGAATAACTATAAAAATAGAGACATAGTTTAGAACGCGAAGGATTGATAAATGATGTGGGACAAGAATCAGAGAGGCTTTATATAGGAATTTGAGGTGACGATTCGGCTTCCAAACATAATCAAACTATTGAAAATATCTGATCAAATCTGACAGTTGATATGATAAATGAAGAAGGATTTTGATATGTTCTGATGTTTGGAGGGTTTTTAAGATAAACATTCAGATTTAAGAAAAAGTGAATCCAAAAAGGTTTCTTAAACAAGATAAAAACAAAAAAAAGTAAAAAAATTATTACAAGAACATAGGAAAGAAAACATACCTTTCAGAATTCTAGGATGATTATTTGTAATAATCAAAAAATTCTGCTTAAAAACTTTAGATACTGAAATTTTTTATTATAAAAATTTTGGACTACAAGAAATTTTGATTATGAACAATTTTTACTACATAAATTTTGATTATGAAAAATCTTGACTATGAAAATTTTGATTACAAAACTTTGATTAAGAAAAATATTTACAAAAAATAAATTTTACTATGAAAAAATTGACTACAAAATTGTTTTACTAACAAGCAGATGTACTCCCCCTAGGAAAAAGAGTTTATTAATCTATAGAGATAGGTTTCAACAAGAATTTAATAAGGAATATTTCCTTATGGTTATCATTCCAAACTATTTGTTTAATGTATTCAAATATATCATAGGTTAAATATTTTGTGATGATATTTGAAAGTTGATCTTGTGTTCTGATAAATTAAAGAATGATATCTTCTTTTTTAGAATGATTATTAATAAAGTGATGCTTAATATCTATGTGTTTTTCAAGAGAGTGATGTGTAGGGTTTTTACTTAAGGTAATGGCACTAGTATTATCACCCAAAATTTTTGTTTTGGTAAAACTTATACCATAGTATGTGATTCTTCCACAATACTTGAGTACAACAACTTCTAGCTGCTACATATTCAGCTTCAGTAGTGGAAAATGTTACTGAGTGTTTCTTTTTTCATGAACAAGAAACTAATGAATCTCCTAAGAAATTACAGGTTCCATACATACATTTCCTATCAATTGCACACCCACAAATGTCAGCATCCGAAAAAAAAATTAAAACAACATCATTTCCAGAAGTGTAAAATTGTTCTAAATCCATGGTTACCATAAAGTAGTGAAGAATAATTTTCTCTTCCATTAAATGAGATTACATAGTATTTGATTGATATCATTCACATAATAATTCAGAAATCATTAAGTATGGATTACTAGATTTCATGTAAAGTATACTTTCTATCATACCTCTAAAAGATGTTTGATCTACTATTTTCCCATCTTCATCAAGATCAAGTGAATTTGAGGTCCAATTAGACTAGGTATACTCTTAGTGGTGTCCTATCCATACTTTTTAAGAATATCTTTAACATACTTAAGTTGGGATATATAAATTCCTTCTAATATTTCAGAAATTTTAAAACTAATAAAAAATGTTAACTCACTCCTCATACTCATTTCGAACTCAGATTCCATTAGATCCGAAAATGAATCAGTTAAAGATTGCTGATTTGAACCAAATATAATGTCATCAACATATATTTGAACAATTAAAACATTTTTCTTATCTTTATTTATAACAAGGGATGGATCATCATTTTCCTTGACATAATTTTTTTGAAGCAAAAATCTTGTATGTCTATCATACAACGCTCTAGGGGATTGTTTAAGCCCATATAATGCTTTGGTAAGTTTGAAAACATGTATTGTGTGTTTTTAATCTTCAAAACTAAGAGGATGTTCAACAAAAAAATCTTCTTGAACATAAACATTAAATAAATCACATTAAACATCCATTTTAAAAAGATTGAAGTTAAAGAATGCTACAAAGGCGAGTAAAATACAAATAGATTCAAGTATAGATACTAGAGCATAGGTTTCTTCATAGTCTATTCATTCTTGTTGATTATAGACTATTGTAACTAATCTAGATTTATTTCTTACTATGATTCCATTTTTATCACACTTATTTCTGAAAACCCATTTTACTCCAATAAGAGAAGTTTCCTTAGGTCTTTTAGCCAAGGTCCGGAATTTATTCCTTTCGAATTCATTTAGCTTATCTTGCATAGAATTTATCCAATCATTATCACCTAAATCTTCATCAGTGATTTTTTTGTTATAATTGGGAAAGGAATTCTAGATGTTCTACTTCATTTCTTAAGTAAATTCTATTCTTTATGGGTTGATTTACATCACTAATGATACTATAACTAGGATGATTCTTCCGAAACGACTGATTTTGGCCTTGTAAAACCTTTTAATCAATGTATGGAAGGAAATATTTGGGGGTAAATGGTACATAAATATATTCTTCAACATTTTCTTTATAAGAAGGATCTACTATCAATAGTTGATAATTAGTTTCCTTAAAACACATCTGATGATGTAGGTTGAGGATGTTGGAAAAAAGGATAAGTTTCATCAAGTTTAACATGTATTGTTTCTTCAATAGTACAAATATTTTTACCGAACACTCTATAAGCCTTAGAAGTTGTGGAGTAGCCTAAGAAGATTACTTCATCATATTTGGGTGCGAATTTATGTAAATTATCTTTAGTATTCATAATGAATACTTTGCAACCAAAATCTTTGAAGTAGGAAAGTCTAGGTTTTATAACATTCCACAATTCGTATGGAGTTTTATTAAGAAAATGTCTAATCAAAACACGATTTATAGTATAGCAAGTAGTACTTACAACTTCAGACCAAAATTGTTTGGCTACAGAATACTCACTCAAAATGGTTCTGGTTATCTCATGAAGAATTCTATTTTTTCTTTCAATAACACCATTTTATTGAGGAGTTCTTGGTGTTGGGAAGTTATGAGTAATGCCTTTTCTAATACAAAATGTTTCAAAGTCGAAATTTTGAAATTCACCTCGATGATCACTATGAATAGTTATCAATGGAAGGTTTTTCACATTTTTAACTTGGGCTCAAAAAAGTTTGAAATAAGAAAAAGCTTCAGATTTCATTACTAGAAAATAGACCCATGTAAATCTAGTGTAATCATCAACTATGACAAAAACATAATATTTGTCTCCAATGCTTCTAGTTTGTGATGGGCCAAAAAGATCCATATACACCAACTATAATGCATCATTAGTTGATACTTCTCCTATAACTCCCCTACCCTAGTTACCCAGAGTCGGTGCATTATTAAATAACATTAAGATGATCCAAAAAGATCCAGTCTCAAAAGACCAATTAGTTTAGTAGCCTTCTAAATACTAGATACATTCACACATTTTACATTACATTATAAAATAAAAAACTACAACAAAATAGTCTCCATAGTCCACACTCATATTCATTAGACTATCCCTAAAGGCCAGTCATAATATACTTCTTTGCATCCTGAGAAAAATAAATTATAGAAAGGGGTTATCTCACATGCTCAGTAAGGATAACAATATAGCAGAAACTTATAAAAATAAGCATAAACATTTAAGGAAATGTATAATACTAAAACAAAAGACTTTTAGACTTGAACTTCAGCATAATATGGAAAATATAAAACCAGATAATTCCATTTACTTATTCACATGGATATTCTACCGGTCAAATAATCAAATGCAATATTAATAGCCACTTTCATAATGATGGAATGCATAATGCCAGACTTCATAACCACATAGTCAAGCCTTTGTGCCAAGACTAAAAATAATATTTTTTCAAGGCCTTGTTCCAAGACATTGGTTAGTCTCATGAGACCTACCGATGCATCAAGCAGTTATAGAGGGCTCCACCTGTCACATAATATGTCAAATGCATTCCACATATGAAAAGGTTTAAACATAACATAAATATTTGTATTAAAACTAGCATATGAAACGTCATTAATTTATCCATAAACCATGAATGATGTAAACATAAAACGTCCACAGTCGAACATGTCACAAAACCTTCAATACAATATGGAATTTTGGTATCATAATAAATCAATATCCTTTAAGCTTAAAATCCATCAAAGGATGTTGACATTTATGAAATCAAAACTTTTTTTAGAGAAATATTTCTTTCTATTTTGAAACCATTTAAAAGTCATATAATTTATAATAAAATATATATTTTGAAAATATTCTTTTATGCTTGTAAGGGTAGCTTCGATGATGTTATAACGGTGGAAAATAGACGCACCCTCCAAATAAGTTAAGAAAACATTCCTAACTAATTTTGTCGAAAAGGTCATCAAGTACCTTGTTTGGAAAACAACAGAAAGATTCCTTTTAAAACATATAAGGTAAAATAAGGGTAAAAATGAATTTAACCTATTTATTAAATATTAAAAAAATGTTTTGAAATATATTTTTAAGAAAACATGGATGTGGATGATAAAGAGGCCCCAATAGATACTTACATAAAAACAACCTCAAATAATAAAGAGAGTGTGAAATTAACCCTTAACCTGTACTTTTCTTTAGTTGATGATATTTTAACATCCTGTATAATAGTTAATAAATTTTTATTAAATTTTACAATAACTACATACATAAATATTATATCATATATATTCTGTTAATATTTCTTTTTTAATAATATTTTAGTAGTATCATTGTTTCGGGTGTTAACTGATTTATTTTCCATTATATGTTTGTATACGTAAAACATGTTTGTTATGGATAGGATGTATTTAATCCATATATAGAATTATATTATGTTCGTAAACATTATTTTTAATCATCAAACAAAAATTATTCTTGAATTGATATGATGGGTAAAGAATCTTGTCGCGTTCGTGGAGACGGTAATCCCCACGTACGCACGAGCGACAATATCATTATTTTGTTGTTAAAATCGAATATAATTGTATGGTATATCATATATAAATAATAATAATAATGTTATATTTATTATTTACATCATTTATACTCATTATTATAACCATCCAAATGATGAAGGGTTTGAATAAAAAAACTACACGACGACGTGGAGACAATAATCTGTATCTATGCATGTATGGTGACTTTTTCATTTATATAATGTATAGACTAATGAATATGGTTGTAACATTTTTCTAATAACATCATAGTATATATACGATACTGGAGTTATTAATTTATAATGGAAACCACAAATAAATATGATGTGGAAGAAGAAAAGAACATGAAAGATGTGATGAAATATTTACCTCTTCTTCGGGTTCTTCCTTTTGATTTGATCAAAAGGGATACTTAAGATGGATTTATGACTAAATTAAGGCATCTAATATTAAGGTAGGAATGTTTAGAGTATACATGGTTAGATTTTGGCTCATAAAAATGGAATTGATGATGTAAATTGGAGATATGGGGAAGTTCCCTTTTTTAAGAGGGGTGAGGGGAACCTTAGGAAAAGATTGAAATGTTATTTTATAATAAAATCATTTTAGATTTATAATGGCCCCAAAATTATTTATTTCGATGATAAGGTGGGTATGGGTCTAAAACCACTAACCCAGTGTGTTTTAAATAGGTTTGGGTCACTATATTAACCTTATCTTTTAGATTTAACTCTTAGTTAAATAGTTTTACATTTACCATGTCTCTATGTATTTTTATATTATATGGTTAATAAAGTTACTATAAACCTCCAGGAGAACCTAAAGTGGTTCATTAATGACATATATAATATTATTTAATCCCTTTATACAAACCACAGGTTTTTAGTAATAGAATAACAATTAATACAATAATATTTTTTAAAAAAACACTTTTATGTCAATTTTGACAGTATTTGGTATTTTGTTTTTGTTAAATTTACAACATCATAATTACTTCTAATAAATAATTTAATAAACCCTAAAATGTCATATTAACCTAGAAAATTAGTTCCAATCATTAAAAGTCTCAAATTATATTTATTTGGATATTTATAATATCAATTATTTTAATCATTCGTTAATAAGGTAATTACTACATCATCATTGTGTTATTAATAAATTTAATTATTTGAGGTCTAAAAATTATAAATAAAATACCATTTTGTAGGAAATATTTTTATATTTCTAATTAATATTTATATTCTAATTTTTCTTATGTATAATTTTATATTAAAAATGGTTTAGTTATTAAACTTTGAATTTAACTCTTTTAACTCTCCATTAAATAAAATAATAATAAATGCCCTAATCTAATCCAGGTGAACCAAAAGGGATAATATTTTTTTCCTAAGGTTGTTTTTGGTAGAATTATAATTATCCAACAGAATTAGGACATGATTTAGGATAATTATGATATCGTTATTACCTTTAATTACCATATTTACTTTTAACTATGGAAAATAAAAGTCAAAAGATACCTTTCACCAAAAAATTATGTTCATCTTATTGACACACATTTTACGTAATAATATTTACCATATCTCTCGTATTTTTGAAATTCAACTCATAGAAACTGTAAAATTAACTTTTATACAAATTTAAAAATGCTTCTAGGAGGTGGGTAAAAGATGGTAAAAATTTTGATAAAACTTTATTTATCTAAACAGATTATAAAATGACCCGAATGAATTATGTTGAACATATATAGGTATTATGTATCTATTTTTACCTAAAATAAATTAAAATAAGATGACAAATTATTTAAATAAAAATTCGTTTTAAACCAATAACGCTGTGTTTTTCACTATTCATCAAAAATTGAAAGTTTTCAGAAAAATACCTAAAATTCACTCTAATCTAAATTCAATATTTTGAATCCAAAAGTGAAGTCGATTTTGAATGATAGAAATTATAAAATTTCAAAAAGTGGGTATTACTATTCATAACGGCTAGTTTGATTGGTCGTGGTGTGTTAAGACTCCAAGTTGCGTACAATAGAAGATATTACATTATTCAAAGGGAAATGTACCATAGAAGCGTGGGGTGTTACATTTTCCCCTCCTTCAAATAATATCTTCCTCAAAATTTCTATAATATAAGTGCATAAAAAGATTTGGGTGGTTCTTCATCATAAGTTCCTCAGGTTCCCATGTCACCTATTCCATTTTATGGTTTCTCCATAGAACATTTACCAGATGAGTCGTCTAGATTCTCAACACTTGTTCTCTTATATCAAGAATCTTGACAGGCTCTTTGCAATAAGACAGATCGGGTTCCTATTCTATTTCCTCATAGGTGAGTACATGTGTTGGGTCAAGCGTGTATTTTCTAAACAATGATACGTGGAACACGTCATGAACATTAGAGAGACTTGGCGGCATTTCCAAACAGTAAGCTACAACCCTAATTATTTCTATAATTTCGAAAGTTCTGATGTACCTGGGACTCAATTTACCCTTCTTACCAAAATTCTATAATTCCCTTCCATGGAGATACCTTCAAGAAATAATTTTCTCCTACCTAAAATTTTAAATCCTTCCTTTGGTTATCGGTATAGCTCTTCTGCCTACTTTTAGCTGCTTTGATGAGGGTTTGGATTACCTTCACATTTTTCGTCGTTTCCTCAACAAGTTCTGGGCCAACGAGTTTTCTTTCACCAACATCATCCCAACATGTTGGTGTACGACATCTCTTTCCGTATAACGCTTTATATGGTGCCATCTGAGTACTTTAATGGAAGCTATTATTATAGGAAAATTCTACCAAAGGTAAATATTGATCCCACATACCTTGAAAGTCTTGTGAGAAAGATCTAAACATGTCTTCTAAGGTTTGAATATTCTATTCTAATTCCCCATGAGTTTGAGGGTGGTAGGCAGTTCTCAAACGAAGTTCAGTATCCCGGGCTTTCTGAAGACTATTCCAGAATCTTGATGTAAAATGGGGATCACAGTTAGAAAAAATTGATAAGGGTACTCCATGAAGTCTTAAAACTACATTAATATATAATCTTGTAAAACGTTCAAGTGGTAAATCTTGTCTTATATCAAGAAAATGTGTTGACATTGTAAGAAGATCAACAATGACCCATATTGCATCATTCCTTCTAAGAGTCTTTTGTATCCCCATAACAAAGTCCATCATAATATTATCCCATTTCAACTTAGGTATGGGAAGAGGTTGCATGACTCTTCCAGGCTATCACCTTCCAGCATTCACTTGTTGAAAAACCATACATCTTGACATAAAATAAGCAATCTCCCACTTCATGTTGTCCCACAAAAAATGTTCCTTAAAATATCTATAAATCATGGTGCTCCTAGGGTGTATAGAGAAATCTGATCTATGAGCATCATCTAAAAATTACCTTTTATGATCAGGTATATCTGGAACATAAAGTCACATCCCAAAATTCAAAATCCCATCTTCATATATGATGTTGATCAATCTTCCATCGTTCACAGTGTTAATTTTCTTTTGAAATTCCTTATCATCTGTCTGAAAACATTTTTATCCTTTGTATTAAATATGGTTTGGCAACCATTTGAAAAATCATTGATGTTTCCCCTTCAATGATTATTCCCATATCCATCGTTACTAGATCCATGTATATATGATCCTTTTCAACTCTCATCTTGTTTAAAACTCCATGATCATTTTTTCTCAAAGCATCTGCCGCCTTATTTACCTTCCCCGGCTGGTAGTGTATTGTGAAATCATAATCCTTGAGTATTTCAAGTCATCTCCTTGTCCACATGTAGTGTTCTTTCTGTGAGAAAATTTACTTCAAACTCTTGTGATCAGTATATATCTCACATTTTTCACCATAGAGATAATTTATCCATATTTTCAAAGAAATGATTACAACTGTTAAATCAAGATAATGGGTAAGATAGTTTTTGTCATTTTTTTAGTTGTCATGATGCATAAGCAATAACTCTATCATTCTGTATAAAGAAACAACCAATTCCTTTATTTTACGCACCACAAAAATTACAAACCCATCGTTCCCTGACAGTAGATTCAAGATAGAAGCATTAACCAATATTTTCTTCAGTTCTTTAGAACATTATTCACACTCTTTTATCCAAACAAATTTAACCACTTTACATGTGAGCTTTGTTAATGGGTTATAAAATCAGGAAAAATTATAGACAGAAGGCCTATAATAACCCGATAAAAAAATAAAATTGTGTACTTTAGTTATACTCATCAATACTGGCCATTCATGGATTGTTCTTGTCTTAGAAGGATCAACAGATATTCCATCGTTAGAGACAATATGGCCACGAAAATAAATCTCTTGAATCCAAAATTCACACTTTCTAAACGTTAGGTGTAATTTATTTCTTCTTAGGGTTTTCAGAATGGTGCACAATTAATTTTAATGATCTTCATAGCTTTTGGAGTATACTAGGATATAATTAATAAATACCACTACAAATTCAATGAGATATTCCTTGAAAACTCTGTTCATTAAATACATAAAAACAGAGGGTTCATTAGTAAATCCAAAATGATTTACTATAAACTCTTAATCCTCGTACCTTGTTAGAAATTATATTTTTGGAATTCCTTCCTTCTTTACACACAACTGATGATATCCTGATTGAAGGTAAAAACATTAAAAATATTGAGATCCAAGAAGTTGGTCAAATAAATCATCAATGTGAGGTAGGGGTACTTGTTATTTATTGTTATAGTGTTGATATCCATGTAGTTAACTCACAACCTCATAGATCTATCTTTCTTTTTAACAAAAAGGACAGGGTATCCCCATTGAGAAACACTATGGAGAATAAATAACTTATTATTAAATTCCTATAATTGTTTCTTTAGTTCCACAAATTCCACAGTGGTCATTCTATAAGGGATATTCGATAAGGGCCGTGAACTAGGGATTAAATTAATGGAAAACACAATTTCCTATTCTGGAGAATGTCCAGGTAAATCCTCTAGAAACACATCAACATATTCTTGGACAATAGGTGTGTCCTCTATTCGAACATTATTTTCCTCACCCATAGTTATTTCATTCTCTTCTTCCCCAGTAAATGAATTTAGTAGAGCTACTGGGGGTGGATCTAGATAAGAATCAAGTGGTGGAATTTATACTCTAAATATAAGGTACTCCTTATCATCATCGAGAATTTTAACCTCCTTCTTCTTACAATAAATTCTCACATCAAGGTCTGAAAGAAAATCCATACCAAAGATTATATCAAATTTAGTCATGGGTATGATGATTAGATCAGTAGATAAAGAACATTTATATGACCTAATGTGAATTGATTCACAAAACATTATTGCAATGATACTCCCCTTAGGAGTTTTGGCTGACAACTCCCTTGTTAAATCAAATTGGAAATATCTAATTTTATTAGCAAAATGGGAAGATATGAAACAATGAGATGATCTAGAATCAAATAAATCATTTGTTAAACATGAGGAAACCATTAAATTACCTGCCACCACATCTTTTGGAGCTTCAAATTCATGAGTAGTGATCGAATAAACTTGTCATTTCTCCCTTGTCCTTTTTTTAGGAAATTTCCCTTGGCGATTAAGACATTTATTTTCATAATTCCCCTTTTCTCTACAATTGTCGCATTCAACAGTGAAAGCCTATTTCTTCCCTTTGCAATCACAAGATTTATGGACTTCTTCACCACACTTGTAAAAGACTCCCATTCCCTTCAGGAATGTACTAAGGTGTTTCATCCCACATTTACTACAGGATGGATATTCAACTTTTCCATTATTCCCTTTATTTACATTTCTAGAGTGTTCAGTAGTTCACTTCTTCTCATACTTTTCATTAAATTCGTAAGACTTATAGAATTATATTATTGTCTTGATAGCACATGAGACAATATCTTCGTATGATAAGAAGGATTGTGGGACTAATTATCAGTGGAGAAATGGTTTTATCCCATTAAAGAAACTATAAATCTTACTTCTTGGGTTATGTATATAATCTGAAGCTTGCCTTTCTAACCTTTTAAAGTTATCTGCATACATTGAGGCATTCTCATCATCTTTTTTCCTTAAACTCAGAAATTATCTGTCCATATCTGCTCGATGGTCTTGAGGAATGTAATTTTCTAAAAAAATCTATTTAAACTCCCTCCATTTAATATTTTTTACTACATCATCTTCCTTTGTGTTTTGAATCAATGACCATCATTGATCTGTATCTCCCATGAGGTGATAAACTGCCATGACAACTTTTTCCCTTTTGCTACTCCCCAAAGCATGAAATATTTTCTCTATGAAATTTATCCATTTCTCATATACTAATGGATTTTTACTCCCATTTAATGTTGGTAGTTGTTTCCTCATGAAGCTTTCTAACATTTATCCTTCACGTTGTGGGTCAAGGTGCTCCATATGGTTAAGGTTATTATTCATAACCTGAGTGAGTTTTCCCAGTATGGTGATAACTTGATCAGAACCAGTTGCTTCACCATCTCCTATATAATTAACTTGAGTAAGAGGTAAATATCTATATGGATTACATGTATTGATATGGTTTCTATTCCTTTCGCTAGGAACCATTTCTATACAATAGAATATACTAGATTAGTTTATGAATCGCAATACATAATTCTGAACTCATAAAACAATTAAAAAATTAATTGTGCCTAGGTCTTTGACTAAGGCACCACACTTTAAAAAAATGTTTTCATTGAGTATTTATTTACACATATACCCTTCCTAATGTTTTGTAATGAAAATTAGAATTATCCTAAGCATATTCCCTGGGAGTGTCATAACCAAAAGTGCAGCAAGGCCTGTTGTCGTGCACCTGTTCTCGTTTGAGTCTAGTTCAAATCGGTGTTTTCGTGTTTTACCCCTAGGTACATCTATTCCAGATCTTCCTCTATCTTCTCATATCTATATAGGGATGTATTTCTTGTAAAACTCACAAAATCTCTACAATAACAAAATTCTAAGAAGTTCTTCTCTACTGATCCTCCAAGTCTATCATAGGTTAATGATTTCTAATCAGAGTTTATCTACATCTAGCTTCTAAGGTTTGTACTATACTTCCTCAGATACCAACTGTAATGCTAGGACCCTAGTTACCCAGAGTCGGTGCATTATTACATAACATTATCATGATCACAAAATATCATCTCTCAAATGATCGATTAGTTTACTAGCCTTAGAACTACTAGATGCATTCATAAGTTTTACATTACAATATAAAATGAAAAACTACAAAAAAATATAGTCTCCATAGGCCACACTCATATCCCTTAGACAATCCCTATAGGTCAGTCATAGTATACTTCTTCGCTTCTAGGGGAAAACAAAACATAAAAAGGGGTGAGCTCAGATGCTCAGTAAGGATAAAAATATAGCAGAAACATTCGTAAAAAAGCATAAACATTTAAGGAAATGTATAAGAATAAAACAAAAGCCTTTTAAACATGATCTTTAGCGTAATATAGAAAATATAAAATCAAATAATTCTATTTACTTATTCACAAAGATTTTCTTCTAGTCGAATAATCACATGCAATATCAATAGCCACTTTAATAGTGATGGAATGCATAATGTCAAACTTCATAAACACATAGTCAAGGCCTTGTTACAAGACTAAAAATAGGATTTTGTCAAGGCCATATTCTAAGACACTAGTTTTTATCATTAGACCTACTTATTCATTGATGAGAAATAGCGGGCTCCACCCGTTACTTACTAAGTCCAATGCATTCCTCATTTGAAAAGGATTAAACATAACATAAACATTCGTATTAAAGCAAGCATAGGAAATGTCAGTACTTTATCCATAAACCATTAATAGTGTAAAAATAACACATCTATAGTCAAACATATCACAAAACCATCAATATAATATGGATTATTTATATTTTAATAAATCAACTTCTAATAATATTAAAATTCATCAATGGATGTTGACATAGATGAAATCAAAACTTTTTTTCAGAGAAAGGTCTCTTTCTATTTTGAACTCATTTAAAAGTAATATATTTATAAAAGAATACATTTATTTTGAAAATATTCTTATATGATTGTAAGGGAAGCTTCAAAGATGTTATAATGGTAGAAAATAGTTGCACCTTTTGTAGATGTTAAAAAACATTCTCACCTTAATTTTGTTGGAATGGTCATAAAGTACCCTGTTTGGAAAATGAAAAAAAGAATTATATCAATAAATATAAGGTAAAATAAGGATATAAATTAATTTAAACAATTTTCTTGTAAATAGTAAAAAAAATTGAAATACATTTTTAAGAAAACACTGATGTGTATGATAAAGAGGTCCTAGTAGATAGTTACATAAAAACAACCTCGGATAATAAAGAGATTGTGAAATTACCCGTTACCTTGTAATTTTCCTTAGTATATGGTATGTTAAACTCATATATAATTGTTAAAAAGTTGTTATAAAATTATAAAAGAACTATATAAATAAATATGATATCATATATGATCTTTTAATATTTCTTTGTTAATAATATTTTAGTAGTATCATCGTTTCGGGTGTTAACTGATTCATTTTACATTAAAATTTTGGTTATTTATGCCATTTGTTTATGGATATGATGTATTTGATTAATATACAAAATTATATTATGTTCATAAACATTATTTTCTATTATCCAATGAAAATTAGTCTTGAATGGATACGATGGAGAATGAATCTTGTCACGTTCTTGGAGACAGTAATCTGTATGAACGCACGAGCGATAATATCATTATTTTGGTGTTAAAATCATATATAATTGGATGTTATATCATATATACAACACCATTATCATGTTATATTTATTATTTACATTATTTATACTCATTATTATACTCATCCAAATAATGAAGTGTTTGAATAACAAACTACACCATGACGTGGTGATGGTAATCCATACGTACACACATATGGTGACTTTGTCATTTATAGGATGGATAGAATAATGAATATGGTTGTATACTTTTTATAATAATATCACTGTATATATAATATACTGGATTTATTATTTTAGAATGGAAATAACAAAGAAAGAGGAAGTGGAAAAGTGAAGAACGTGAAATTGGTGATGAAATATTTACCTCTTCTTCGGTTTCTTCCTTTTGATTGGATCAAAAGGGCTCCTTAGGTTGGCATTATGACTAATGTAAGACCTCTAGGATGAAGGGAATATAGTTTATCGGATATTTGGGTAGGGTTTGGCTGATCTAAATGGCTTCGAAGGTGTGAATTTCAGACAATGGGAAGTTCCCTTTTATAAGAGGGGTGAGGGGCACCTTAAGAAAATATTGAAATATTATTTTATAATAAACTTATTTTCGGCTTATAATGGCTAAAAATTGATTTATTTTGAGGATAAGGTGGGTATGGGTCGAAACCCACTCAACCAATAGGTTTTAGACAAGTTTGTGATACTATATTAACCCTATCTTTTAAATTTAACTCTTAGTTAAATAGTTTGACATTTACCATGTCTCTTTGTATTTTTATATTATATGGTTAATAAAAATCCAAGAGAACCTCAAGTGGTTAATTAATGATATATATAATATTATTTTTTCTCTTTGTATGAAACTTATAATTTTATAATTAGAATATCAATTAATAATATAATATTTGTTTTAGAAACTCTTTCATGTTAATTTTAACATTTTGTTTTTGTTAAATTCATAAAAGCATTATAACTTCGGAAAAAATTAATTTAATCAACCCTAATATGTCATATAAACCTAGATAATTAGTGGAATTGAACAAAATTCACAAATTAGGTTTATTTGGATATTTATAATATCAATTATTTTAATCTTTCATTAATAAGGTAAATAATGCATCGTCATTGTGTCATAAATAATTTTAAATATTCAATGTCTGAAAATTATAAATAAAATACCATTATGTAGGAAATAATTTTAGATTTCTAATGAATATTTATAGTTGAATTTATCTTATGTATAACCCTATATTAAAAATGTTTTAGTGATAAAACATTGAATTTTACTCTTTTAACTCTTCTCTAAATAAAATAATAATAATTGTACTAATCTAATCCATGTGGACCAAAGGGGGTCATATTTTGTTCCTAAGGTTGTTTTTTCTTGGAATTATACTTATTCATTATAATTAGGACATGTTTTAGTGGAATTATGATATCATTTTTACCCTTAATTATCGTATTTACTTTTAACCGTGGTAAATAAATGTCAAAAGTTACTATTCACCAACAAATTATTTTCATCTTATTGAGAAACATTTTACTTTCAAATATTAACAGTGTCTCTGGGATTTTTTAAATTCTAATCACAAAAGTGGTAAAATTTTGTTTTATATGAATTTACAAATTCTCCTAGGAGGTGGGTAAAAGACAGTACAAAGTTCGATAAAATTTTATTTATCTAAACATATTATAAAATGACTCCAATGAATTATGTTGAACATATATAGGTATTATGTATCTATTTTTACCTAAAAAAATTAAAATAAAATAACTAATTATTTAAATACAAATTCAGTTTTGACCAATAACTTAGTGCTTTTTACTATTCATAAAAAATTGTATGTTTTTAGAAAAATACTAAAAAATCACCCGAAGCTAAATTCGATATTTCGAATCTAAAATTGAAGTCCATTTTGAATGATAAAATTTATTAAATTTTAAAAAGTGGGTATTACTTTTCATAACTTCTAGTTTGATTGGTCATGGTGTGTTGAAACTTTAAGTTGCGTACAACGCATGCTATTTCATTATTCAGCGGGAAATGTATAGTGGAAGCTTAGGGTGTTACATCAACGACAGATTTAAAACATTATTTATACTACTTTCTATATTGACAAGGATCGCAAGCTTTGTAATAATCATATCTAAGCTCTCGTAGTTCCATAATGAGTCTTTTCTTAGAGAGTTTTCACAGTTTTCTAATGTTATAGTGTCCTAACCTTGTTTTCCATAACCTGGAATGATCTTCCATTGCACCAAGGCAAGGTAGGTCTTGGCTCCTAAGGTCTTCTAAGATTAATGTGTATACATTCTCTTTGCTAAGGGTAGAAAGAATAAAATCTTCCTTGGAATTGTGTACTAAACATTTTTTATACCTAAAATTCACAAGGAAACCTTTATCACATAATTGAATTATGCTACTGAGATTGTGCTTTAGACCCTTGACAAACAAAACAATTTAAATCAATGTTTTTCAAAGAAAAAGAAATGTTACCTATACCAATAATTTTTCCCTAAGAATTATCTATTAAAGTTAATTTTCCTTGTTTCAACTTGATAATCTTTTCAAAGAAGTTTTTATTAGCAGTCACATACCAGGAATATCCACTATCCATGTACCATGTATTATTGTTCGTACATTCTCTATTTTCCTAAAAATAAGAGTGTAAGACTTTCAAAACCCAAAAATTCTTGGATATAGAAACATCAGAAAGTAAAATTGTAGGAATCCACATTTTCATATAAAAATAAGCTTTATGAAAACGAAATGACTGAGTTTTGTTTCAGGAACAATTTTTTCCCCAATACCCACCACACTGACACTTAGTGAAGAAAGGAGCACTTTGAAGAAAAAAATATTTATTGCTTAAAACTACTTCAGAATTAGTATAACCAAATCCAGAATTATTCCTTGGAGGTCAAATTTTAGAATACATCTTATAAAAGTTTTCCTTTCCTAAGGGAAATTTTGAAAAACACTTCCTCAAGGAAAATATTTCTGACTTCAGTTTAATAACTATGTTTTTATCATCAAAAACATTAGTTTTACCTCTAAAGTTAGTGTCTAAAATATTTTTTATAGAAATTACTTTTTCTAGATCTTTAGAAAGTTTATCCTTCTCAGAATTAACTTCCTCAAGGTTTTTTGAAATACTTTCAAAATCACTTATTTTTTTATCTAGATCTTTATAATGATATGAAACTTATTTAGTAAGGAAATAAGTTCTAGAACATTCCTTATCAAAATTTTTCTTGACATTAGAATTTTGATTCTCAAGGAGCATAGAATACATAGAAACTTCTTTATATATAGGTAAAGTATTTTCTTAATCATAAGAAGATTCTTCATCTGAATATTCATAATATTTGTTGTCACTATAATTATTATTCATGGATAAATTGGTTATAGATTCATCATTGTGTACCTTAATCATTAAAGAATGATTTTCAATAGGTAATATGGTTATCGGACCAAGATTCCTCTGACCAGAAGATTCACAATCTAATGATTCGTCAGAAGAGTATCCACCACTGGCACTCTAGGTGTCATTGGCTTTCAAAACATTCTTATCCTTAGCCTTATAATATTTCTATCTATTCCTTTCAAGATTCATTTTATTTCTATCCTCTTTCTTAAGAATAGGAAAATCTGGACTTATATGCCCTACTCTTTTGCATTCATAACAAGTAACTTCAGAGTCTTTCATGTCCTTTTTTTATTTCTTCTTATATCTATACTGAGAGTCTTTCTTCCCAACTATCATGTTCCTCCTTCAAGCAATATTAGCTTGTTCATTCTCATAATTTTCACTTTCACTAGATTTAGATAAAACAATGACCTTCTTAGACTTGGATCTAGTATCTTTTTTCGGATTTTTGACTTTAGTAGTTGTGAAGGATATACTTCCATTTCCATTTTTCTTTATATTCAAATCGAAAAATCTTTTCATTATTGTCTCATTTTGAAAAAGAGTTCCAAAAGTATCATCAAGAGTAATCTGAGATACATTTCTATTCTCATCAATAGTCATTATCTTAGATTCCCACTCATAATTCATGATATCTATAATATTTTCCACAAGTTCCTCATCATCTGAACCTTTCTCACCCATAGACTGTAAACTGTTTACAATAGTCATAAACCTTTGTTGTACCTTACAAACGGTTTCTCCCTAAAGAAATAGAATTCCATGATATTATTCTCTAAATACAACTCTTATAGTTTCTATAACATTGGATGTTCCAAAATGAGTGACCTCCAATATCTTCCAAAAAACAATTTGCAGCTTCATAAGAAGAAATAAGGATATATATTCCTAGTCATGGAACACAAAAAAGTGTTGTGTACCTTATAGTTAAGTTAATATTCTATATTTTCTTGATTAGTAATAGTTCTGACTTTATTATCACGAATCTTCTAATCTCCTGTAACAATAAAAAATCTTTCCACTACAGTATTAATAAAAAAATTATTTATACAATCTCTCCAATATTCATAATTATTCCCATTAAAAATAGGTGGTCTTTTATAATTAAGATTTTCAATTGAACCAACATTCATTCCTACCATCTAATAGTGTAACAACCCAAGATTTTATGAGAATTATTCTTTTTAATTTTATTGATGTATTTTGTTGTACACTAACCCAAAATTAGTTTGTGCTATATGCCACATCGTATTAGCTTGCAGTATATGCAACACTATTCTTGGCTCGTGTTACCCACAATTTCAAGTTCGTTTTGTAGAAATTATTCTATGCCACATTAAGTACAGATTTTGTTTAATGTATCAATTAAATATGTTTTGAAATATGTTATATGCAACACCAAATGGATCTTTCCCTACACACATCCCTAACTTGGCTTGCATTACACGCAATCATGACCTTCCTAGATAGCATGTGTAGTACGCAATACTGGGTTTCACTAAATAATGATATATTGTCATAGTATTACTATGGACTAGCCGTTAGGAATATTATTAACTACATTTTGAATTTTATAAAATTATTATTCATCTAACACATTTTCTAGAACATGGTATGAGAATAAAATAAATGTTTCGGGTAAAATTAGTATTTTAAAAAAATGCAGTTTTGCCACCTTTCGAAGATGTACCCACATTAAATATAGATTTTGACATTTTTATAAGTTCAATTTGAAAAAATAAAATTCTTTTTTAGAATCAGGATATAAAAATTCACTTTGGATAAGTTTTTCAGATTATTCTGATAACTTTCATATTTTAATGAATAGTAAAAACATGCTATATTTTTATTAAAAGAACCATTTTTCATCGCAATAATTTATATGGTTAAATTATAATATTTAATGGTTTTAAAGTATAAATATAATATATTTTCACCATTTAATATAATTTATGTCATTACTATTAATTTTACATTGAATCCATAGGTAAAAACATTTCAATCTTTGGCAAAGTTTTAACTTTTAAAACCCATTTTCTCAACAATGGGATTTATTTTAAATTAATTACTAAAACTTCTGCATTTTGAATTTTAAAAAATTGATTCCATATTTGAATTAATTGGGTTAAAATTAGGTTAATAGTATACTTTTATATTTTTTATATTATGAATAGTAACTACGGTAATTTTTATTTACTAGTGTTAAAGGTAAATCTGGTAATTAAGGGTAAAAATAAGATTATAAAATTACCCTAACACCTGAAGAAATTCTATTGGAAGACTAAAAGTAGACCCTAATCACATAAGGGTCAGAATAAAATCATTTTATGTACATTTCACCCTGAAAATAATTTAATTATTATTAAAACCAAAGAAAGTGACAACATGTCACTCTCTTATCTCTTATAAGTGTAATAATTTTAATTTAGTGATAAACTTCATGAAACCTCGAATATAAATATTGTCCAGAAATCTAATAAAATTATCTTCATCATGAAAATTTATTTATAATTTTTAAGGATTAAATAATCATCATTAATTGTGACACAATATTAATGCAGAAATTGTTTATTTAGTGAAAAATCAATAATATAGTTTTTATTAAACTAATACTTACCATAAAAGGAAAAAAACCTGAAAAAAAACGTATTGGTAATGTAAAGGTAAACCATAATCATCCAATGGTCTAATATTTAACCATTTGGTGCCTTATAGAAGCTATTATGACACATATATTGTTTTATTTTAAATGATGTCAAAGTTGTCACCTTCAAAATTTAATAAATATAAAAATTTAAAGGTTGTGATTTTAAGATGATAAATTCGAGTAAAAATATTATTATGAAATTTCTAATATTTATATTTATCATAGGATTTTATTTTCAATTTTTATGCAACTAATAAGTATATTAAATGATTATGCAATAATGACGTAGTAATTGTTTTATTAAGAGAAATATCAAATAAATTGTTTCACAAATATTAGAATAAAAATTATATGACCTAATTAATGTTATCCAAAAATTTAATATTTTAATATGAAATGTTAGGAATCTATTAAAAAATTTATTTAGAATATTTACTCTATGTGTATTTTATTTTAATTCAAATAAATGAATAGTGTCAAAATTAACACTATTGTTATTTTATAAAAACAACATATTATTAAATTGTTTAAAAATCACATAAACATTTAAAAATTATAATTTGAAATTTATATTGTTTAAAATTTTATAAAATAATCAATTATGGATAATTAACAACACATAAGTAATTATTTATAACAATTAAAAATGTAGAATCTTATTACCACAAATATGATTAAATAAATTAAATAAGGATAAATCAAGTCGATAAGGTTTAAAATAAATTCCCAACATGTCTAAATTTTATTAGTTAATGAGATTACAACTCTATCGCATCTATTGTTTGAATATGAGTCATTTTCAGAGGTTCTTAAGCATGTTTTTATTTATTATAAATTAATATATTGGAGGTTTCTAAAGGTGCCTCTCTCCTCCCTTATAAAAGGGAACCTCCTCCCTCTCCTATTCACAACGCTTTGAGCCTTCTTTCTCGGGAAAACCTTGCCCATATCTCTTCTCCACTTCCCTAGAAAAATTATGGAGATTCTAGTCTTCTCAAAATTCAAACTCTCATCCCTTAATAGGAATATTAAAGGATGTGCGTCGAAGAAGAGGTAATCTCTTCTACCGATTATTTCATGTTTCATTCTTCTTCAACTTCTACTTATTTAGTTGTTTTATTATAAATTAAAGACATCAGTGTAAATAATATACAGATTTTTTATTACAAATATGAAACAACCACATTTCACCTTCTATCCATCCTCCGAAAATTTAAATCACCGCGCGTGCATGCGTACAGAATACCGTCTCCACACCGTGGTGTAATATGTTTTTCCACCACCACCTTATTTGGATGGGTATAATTGTGTATAGAATAAATATATATGGATATTATAAAATCATACTGATTTTGAGATTTTATATCATTCACTCCAATTCTATTCAATAATTATGGGAACGATATCATCGTTTGTGCGTACGTACGGACAACCGTCTCCACGAATGCGATGAGATTCATTTTCCATTATTAATCATTAAAGTATAATAATAAAGTATATATGTAATAAATAATCATGAAATATATTAAATAATAATTATATACTATATTTATGTACATATATGTTTCATTTACTTAATTCCATTCAATTCAAAAAGGAAATGAAAATAGTGTTCATGCGTACGTACGGCCTACCATCTCCATGAACGGTGTATTTAATTCCATTATTAATCTATCATATATATTTATATACTTAGTATATATTATATATAAATAATTTATTAAATTCTAGAATTATGTAAATCCGGATATGTGTAATAATATAAATAACAACAAATCAGAACACATACGATAAATGAAACAATTTTACCCAAAACGCTACGTTAACATGGAATTTACAAAAGAATGGGTAATATAAAGTCATAAGGGAACCATATATGATATCATAACAATGAATATGACTCTGTAATAATTTAATGACATTATTTAAATCGTTATACAAGAGATTCAGATACATACGAAGCATATCAAACATAAGGTAAGGGATAACTTTTCCAATCGCATTTTTATCCAGGATTGTTTACTCGTAAGTATTTATTAAGGTTATATTTTTAATCCATTTCCATAAAAAATTTATGGAAAGAATATTTATATTGGTTACCATACGAGGAAATGTTTGACTTTTCCAGCAAAAGTATGAGAAGAATGTTTTTTAACTTATACGGCATGAACGGATTTTTACGTTTTCATAACGCCTAATTTTCATGAAGCTTACTCTACAATTTTTCATGGTTATTTTCAATAAAATCGTTCTCTTTTATAATTTTGTGGCATTTTTTGAAAATAAAATGATTTTGAAAAAGAAAGGATATTTTCCTCAAGAATTCATTTCAAGTGTTTTAGGAAAACTATTTTCCATTTAAGATGACATTATTTAGCATTTTTATGTTTCATGTATAATGTCTCTATTATTTACATGGTGTGATTTTTCTTATGATGAAATGATATCCATTTGTTTTATATGCATTATGTGATGATGGGGTGATGTTTACGAAACCCATTTTTTTTATGGGTTATGATGAATGTTTTATGTTTATTTTGTGGCACAAGTAAGAATGATTTCATTATGAGATGGGTAGGACCTATATCTCACTGAAATTAATTGGGTAAAGATTTATATCTCATTAGATAGACATGGCTGGAATGGTAAGTTAATCTAGTTCAGTGATACAGTACTGGAACGAGGAGTGAACTTGATTCAGAAAGGGGCTTTGTCCACTAATATTGTCTTGGCAGCAATGCCTTGGCTACTATGGAGATCATATCATGTGCTTAATGGTTTCCCAAATTACATGTTTTATTCCAATTCTATTTTATCATGATTAACGTTTCTGTATGATCTATGTCTAACGTAATACCATGTTTTATGTCATTGCTCAAGATTTTGATGTTTAAACATTATGTACATTTTTTAAAGTTCAAATGTATATGATTCGTTTTATTTTCTCCATGCTTACACTTACTGAGAATTTGAGCTCAAAATTTATATGTTTTCTTTTACCCATGATTTAAAGAGAGGTTTTAGGTAAGAAAACAAAAATGAGAAGATCTTTATGGGAGATGTTGATGATATTTCACCACAATGATAAGATTATATTCTGAGTTTCCAAATACACTAAACTATTATGGTACTTGTGTGTTTGTTTTTGTTATGTATTAAGTATTCCTCAAAAGTAATGTAATGTCCATGTATGTCAAGTTTGGGGTCTCTACATTTGATATCAAAGGAAAGGTTTAGTCAACCTTGGGATACTAGGATGCGAAAACTTTAGTGAAATCCATAGAGAAATTTCTAAGGTATGTCTTGGGATGCCTTTAAGGTTAAGTATACGTATAGGTTATAGTCCTAGAATTACGGTAACGATCTTAGAATTAATCCTATGATGTTATATATTGAAGGAACTCCCCTTTTATTATGTTGTTTTCCTAACATGATTTTTTCCTCCACACTATTCTTTTGGGTTTTAGGAAATGGCTGGAAATAGGAAGGTTCACGATAATGGAGGATATGATGGAAAATGGAATGATATTCTTCATAAGAAACAAAATGAAACGGGATTTGGAATTCCAAACATTGCTATTATTCCTAATCAACAATCTCATAATATGATAAATAATCTCAACTTTGGTAAGTATCCCAACTCATCAAATAAGAGAAAGATGGAGTTTCATGATGATCATAGAAGAAAGATAGTTCAATTTCCCTCACGTAAATCATGTGGGAAGAGGCATCAAGGAGAATGTTTCAAAGGAACTTGAAGATGCTTTGGGTGTGGAAAGGAAGGACACAAATCTAGTAAGTGAAAAGGAAAAGGTTCAGTTAACACCGTGGACAGGGATAATGGTATTTCTATGACATCAACAACGATTAAATGTTTTAAATGTGGAATGTATGGGCATTATGCAAACCAATTCCCTAAGGTAAAATCTTATGAAAAGAATCATAATAGTCATATGGGTAGTATTAATATTGATGATGATGATGAGACTACAAATGATATATGAGATGAAAGAATTTTTGATTCTCGGTCAATGGTTTAAAAAGGTAGTCGAATGATTTATGTTTAGTAAGAGTTATGTTGTATAGGTAATGGTACTATGGAATAAATACACATCTAAGGATTTCTACACAATTGTTTTTCCTAATGTATTTGAATGAATATATTCAATGGTACTGGTAACCATGAAAGGTTATTCAGATATTTTTGGAAAGAATATGATATGCTCATAATGAATGGATAAGGAGAAAATAATATTTTGGATATTATTAATGAGCTCATGACTAAAATAAGGACAAAGTGATATCATGGTTTTAGTATATATAAATTTTGGGATTTTTGTATGTGGAAAAAGTTAACATTTGACAGCATTCATGTTTTTCAATAAGGTTCAATGGGTATTCATTTTTCAAGAGAATACATGATTAAGTTATTCATGTGTTTGGAATGCGATCAACAATATATATCGTATGATATATGGGGGATAAATGATGGTATTCACATGCTTGTTATGTGACCTTTCTAGTAATAGTTTTCTTTATGCAATAAGATTGTACATATGTATTTTGGATAAGATTAAAGATTGGAATGGATTATGTTGGACATCAGATAGTATTGTTTAAGGCTATAACTTTTTTCAATATTGTTTCTATTATGTTATAATAGTGTAGTTTTAGAAAAATGGACAACCTGCAGGATGGAAAACAACCCATCGTGTCGGACAAGGCTATGGGAATCGAACCCACAACCAAAGTGAGATATGCCTTTCTCAGCTACCAATGCCCTACAGGAAGTCCCTGGATATTATAAATTAATTTTAATTTAATAAGTGGTATATATTTAAAGTGTAAGTCCATTTTAGGAACCATATATGATTAATCTCACTATTGATGGAATTATGTATATTTAATAACTTTTTCTATCATTTCATTTGAGACAGATGGAATGACCGATCATTCTATCGCATGATCTGCTAACACTTCATGAAAGACAAATTCAACTTCATTTCATTAAGAGATGAAGTGTAAATTGTTCAAGGAACGACCAACGGTGATATTGTACCAAAATCAAGAAAGTGTTTCTTTTAATTCCAATTTTTTCAACTTTAGGAAAATATTCTTGAAAACAAAAAATAGTGTGCTATTAACCCAATATCTGATGATTTATATGGTACCTTAGATCATCACAAATTTATGGTTTTGTGATTGTTGGCTTTTTCATAGCCATGTTCTTTACCACTCTCCAACAGAACCTGATGGTTAGATTTTCTCTTCAATATCCATATTTTCAGTTATGTTATTCTATGTGGGAACCCAAGTGATGAGTTAATTTGGGTATCTGTTTTGGTTCTAACGTTCATTTTTTAAATTATGTTTTAACATTACTTTTTACGATGTGGGTTTCTATGAATGAAACTTTCATGTAGTAAACCATTTATAACCCCGATGAATTTTGAGGGCGAAATTAATTTTAAGAGGGGTAGAATGTAACTACCAAAGATTTTATGAGAATTATTCTTTTTCATTTAATTTATGTCTTATGTTTAACAATACACAAAAATTATCTTGTGCTATATGCAACACCGTATTAGCTTTCAGTATACGCAGAACTATTCTTCGTTCATGTTACACACAATTTCAAGTTCATTTTCTAGAAATTATTCTACGCAACATTAAGTATAGATTTTCAATAATGTATAAATTAAATAAGTTTTGAATTATGTTATACAAAACACCAAATGGGGCTTTCACTACACATATCCCTACCTTGTCTTGCATTACACACAATCGCGACCTTCCTCGATATCGTGTGTAGTACACAATACCGGTTTTCACTAAACAATGATATATTGTCATAATATTACCATGGACTAGCCGTTATGAATAGTATTAACTAAATTTTGAATTTTATGACATTATTATTATCCTTACACGTCTTCTAGAACATGTTATGAAATCAAAATAAATTTTTCGGGTAAAATAAGTATTTTTAAAAAAATGCAGTTTTGCCGCCTTTTGATGGAACACCCACATTAAATCTAGTTTATGAAATTTTTTTAAGT
Source organism: Viscum album (assembly GCA_963277665.1). Taxonomy (NCBI): domain Eukaryota; kingdom Viridiplantae; phylum Streptophyta; class Magnoliopsida; order Santalales; family Viscaceae; genus Viscum; species Viscum album. Next base: position 810,490,720 of record OY728161.1, on the reverse strand, counting down.
TAAATTTGAAAAAATAAAAATCATCTTTGGAATGAGGATATAAAAATTTACTTTGGATAAATTTTTTATATTATTCTGAAAACTTTTACATTTTAATGAATAGTAAAAACACGCTATATTTTTATTAAAAGCAACTTTTTTCATCGCAATAATTCTTATTGTTAAATTATAATATTTAATGGTTTTAAAGTATAAATAGAATATATTTTTACCATTTAATATAATTTATGTCATTACCATTAATTTGACATTGAATTCATAGGTAAAAACATTTCAATCTTTGGCAAAGTTTTAACATTTCAAACCCGTTTTCTTAACAATGTGATTAATTTTAAATTAATTACTGCAACTTCTACATTCTGAATTTCAAAAAATGGATTCCATAATTTAATTAATTGGGTCCAAATTAGGTTAATAGGTTACTTTTATTTTTTTGATATTATGAATAGTAGCTAGTGCAATTTTTATTTACTGCAGTTAAAGGTAAATCGGGTAATTAAGCGTAAAAATAAGGTTATAAAATTACCCTAACACCTACCAAAATTCTAATGGATGACTAAAATTATACCCTTATCACATAAGGGTCATAATAAATTCATTTTATGGACTTTTGATATTGAAAATAATTTAATTATTATTAAAACCAATAAAAGTGACAACATGTCACTCTCTTATATCTTATAAGTGTAATAATTTTAATTTAGTGATAAAATTCATAAAACCAAGAATACAAATAGTTTAAATAAATATAATAAAATTATATACATCATGAGAATTTATTTATAATTTTTAGGGATTAAATAACAGTCATTAATGGTGAAACAATAGTGATGTAGAAATTGTTTATTTAGTGAAAAATCAATAATATAGTTTTTATTAAACTAATAGTTTCCATAAAAGACACAAAAATCTGACCAAAAATTATTTTTCATGTACCTGTAAACCATAATTATCCAATGTTTTATTATTAGACCATTTGGATCCTTATAAAAGCTATTATGACACTAATATTATTTTATTTTAAATGATGTAAAAGTTGTCACCCTCAAAATTTAATAAATATAATAATTTAAATGTTGGGATTTTAAGATTATAAATTTGAGTAAAAATATTATTATGAAAGTTATTATATTTTTATTTATCATAGGATTTCATTTCAATTTTTATGCAACTAATAAGTATATTAAAGGATTATAAAAAAATGATGTTGTAGTTGTTTTATTAAGAGAAATATCAAATAAATGGTTTTATAAATACTAAAATAAATATTATATGTACTAATTAATGTTGTCCACAAATTTTATAGCTTAATATGACATGTTAGGAAACTATTAAAAAATATTTTTCGAATATTTACTCTCTGAGTATTTTATTTAAATTCAAATAAGTTATTAGTTTCAGAAATAACACTATTGTTATTTTATAAAAATAACATATTATAAAATTGTTTAAAAATCACATCAATATTTAAAAATTATAATTTGAAATTTATTTTATATAAAATGTCATTAAATACCATATTATGGATAATTATCAACACATAAGTAATTATTTATAATAATTTAAAATTTACAATCTTATTACCACAAATAAGATTAAATAAATTATATAGGGATAAATCAAGTTGATATGGTTTAAAATAAATTACAATCACATCTAAATTTTATTTTTTGATGTGATTCATAACCTATATCATCTAATTATCATATATGTGTCATTTTTTAAGGTTTTTATGTGTGGTTTGATTTATTATAAATAAATATTATTGAGGTTTCCAAAGGGGCCCCTCTCCTCCCTTATAAAAGAGAACCTCCACCATCTCCACTTCACAACACTTTGAGCCTTCAAGATCGGCCAAAACATGCCCATTTCTCTTCTCCACTACCCTAGAAACATTATTGAGGTTCTGGTATTCTCAAAACACCAACTCTAGTCCCTTAATAGGAAGCTTAAAGGAGGTGCAACAAAGAAGAAGTAATCTCTTCTACCGATTCATTCAAGTTTCATTCTTCTTCAACTTCTTCTTCTTTAGTTTTTTAATTATAAAGTAATAACATCAGTATCACTAATATAATTATATGGTATCATAAATATAAAACAACCCCATTTCACCTTCTATCCATCCTACGGAAAATGAAATCACCGCGTGTGCGTACGTACGGAATACTGTCTCTACGTCGTGGCGTAATATGTTTTTCCACCACCACATTACTTGGATGGGTATAATGGTGTATATAATAACAATATATGGATATTATAACGTCATAATAACTCTGAGATATTATACCATTCACTCCAATTCTATTCCATAATTAGGGGATCGATATCATCACTCGTACGTATGTATGGACTACCGTCTCCACAAACACGATGAGATTCATTTTCCATGATTAACCATTCAAGTGTAATTATAAAGTTTATATATAATAAATAATCATGAAATATATTACATAATAATAATACTATATTTATGTACATATATTTTTCATTTACTTAATTCCATTCAATTCTATAACGAAACAAAAACTGCGTTCATGCGTACATACAGCCTACCGTCTCCATGAACGGTGTATTTCATTCCATTTATCAATATATAATATATATTTATATAATGAGTATATATTATATATAAATCATGTTTTACATTATTTAATTATTTAAATCATGATATGAGTAAGAATATCAAGAACAACAAATCAAAACACGTACGATAAATGAAACGATTTTACCCAAAATGCTGCTTTAACATGGAATTTACAAAAGAACAAGTAATATAAAGTCATAAGTGAGCCATATATGATATCATAAAAATGAATATGATTCTATAATAATTAAATGACATTATTTAAATCATTATTCAAGAGGTTCGGATACATACAAATCATATCGGACATAAGGTAAGGGATAACTTTTCCAATCTCATTTTTATCCAAGATTGTTTACTCATAAGTAATTACTGGGGTTATATTTTCCATCCATATCCATAAAAATGTTTTTTATAAAGTTTTTAATATTCCTCCATGTATTTTTAAATTAATTTTTACCAATATTTGAATTTTACAATGTTTTATGGAAAGAATCATTCTTTTGATTACTATACGAGGAACATTTTGACTTTTCCAGGAAAAGTACGAGAAGAATGTTTTTTAACTTATATGGCATGAATGGATTTTTATGGTTTCATAGTGCCTAATTTTCATGAAGCTTTCTCTATAAGATTTCATTGTTATTTTCAATAATATCCTTTTATTTTAAATTTTTTTGGCATTTTGTGAAAATAAAATGATTTTTAAAAAGAAAGGATATTTTCTTCAAGAATTCATTTCAAGTGTTTTATCAAAACTATTTTCCGTCTAAGATGAAATTATTTATCATGCTTATTTTTCATGTATAATTTCTCTATTATTTAAATTGTGTGATTTTAATTATGATGAAATTATATCCATTTTTTTATATGGATTATGGGATGATGGGATGATGTTTATGAAACCCATTTTATTCAATGGGTTATGATGAATGTTTTGTGTTTTTTTGTGGCACAAGTAAGAATGATTTTATTATGAGATGGGTGGGACCTGTATCTCCCTCCAATTCATTGGGTAAAGATTTATATCTCATGAGATATACATGGCTTTAATGGTAAGTTAATCTGGTTCAGTGATACATGATTGGAACGAGAAATGAACACGATTTAGGAAGGGACTTTGTCCACTAAGATGGTCTTGGAAGCAATGCCTTGGCTACTATGGAAAAATCATATCATGTGCTTAATGGTTTCCAAAATTACATGTTTTATTCCAATGATATTTTATCATGATTAATGTTTCATTATGATCTATTCCTAACGTACTGCCATGTTTTATGACATCACTCAAGATTTTGATCTTCAAACATTATGTTCATTTTTTTAAGTTCAAATGTATATGTTTTGTTTCATTTTCTACATGATAACCCTTATTGAGAATTTGATCTCACCATTTATTTGTTTTCTTTTCCCCAGGATTTAAAGAAAGGTTTTAGGTAATAACACAAAAAGGGAAAGATCTTTATGGGAAATGTTGATGATCTTTCACCACGATTAGAATATTATATTGCGAGTTTCGAAAGACACTAAACTATTACGGTCCTTTTGTTTTTTTTTGTTATGTATTAAGTATTATACAAAAGAAATGTAATTTCTATGTACATTAAGTTTGGGGTCTCTCTAACTAGAAAATATCATTCCACAAAAACATTTTAATAACAGAAGATTTTAAACAAGGATAAAAATCCTAAGCAAGAAAAATATAGAACAATAAAAACTGAGTAAGAAAATATATATGTGAATATTAGTATTTCAAATACCTCCTCTGATACCAATTGTAGGATCAAAATAATGAATATAGATTCTCAATATACAAGAAGGGGTTAATTGCATCCTTTAAAAAATCCTTTGGAACATTTAAATTTGATATAATACGTTCTATGTTTAACAATGTTAAACAAGGTAAATTCACAAGAGCTCTTAGTTCTATAAACATACTAGGTTCCGGAAATATAGTTCCAAAAAATAAACTTATGAAAAGTTTACAAGGAAAAATATTCTACCATAAATCATATAGACTCTTACTAATTATAGTATACAAGTACAAGAAATTATAAGATAGTTATACATTCCTTATTAACCAAGATGTAGTAGAAGACAAACATGAAACAATACAAGTAACAAGTATGAAATATTTTAACTGAAAGAGTAGGGTATCCAACAACCTTGGATAAAGGTCCCTTGATATATACATTCAAGAAATCTTTCTTACCCACACCGGGGTAAGCCATCGATATGAATATTGGACACTGTCTTGCTGTCCCCACAAGCCCTTGAACATCAAGGTAGTTGGCACCTCTATATTCCTTATCAAGGAAGTCCTTGAACATTAAGGAAGTCAGCACCTCTGTCTTCCTATCCCCGAAATCCCTCGATTATATAGATCAACAATCGGAGTCGCATGATGTAGGATGAACAAGAAGTTCAGTACACACAAGGCATGAGAGTATGTCTCTCTAGAAATCAATTCAATAGCATGTGATCTCTAGATTAATCAACAAGTGTCTCTATATTGATCTCATTCAAATGAGCTCTTATTTATAGGAACTCTCTCAATGGTTGGCTCCCCCCTCCAATGGTCATATTTTTCCTTGAATATCAGAGGGACCTGTACACATGTTACTAAAAAAACGGTTAGTTAGAAACAGATTGAACGACATAGCTCCATAACAATAACAAAGGTATGAAAAATATGGACACTCAACCAAATGTAATTTTCCAGTGTCTAAGGAAAATAAATTTTGGAGTCTATGAAAATAAAAATTCGGAGACTACAAGTCAAGGATATTCAGATTTTTTATTTCAAGGAATTTTGAATCATAATTCTCTATATTTCAGAGTTTGAATTCCAATGAATTTGGAACATTAATTCTATGGAATTCAGAACCTGAATTTTGAGGAATATGGAACTTGAATTTTGGGGAATTAAGAACTGAAATTCTGAGGAATTTAGAACCAGAATTATAAGGATCTTGGAACCTAATTTCCCAAGAATTCAGAACCCGAATTCTGAGGAATTTAGTGTTTGAATTCTGAGGAATTCGAAACCTAAAATATACGGAGTTCAAAACCTGAATTTCAGAGAATTCAGAACCTGAATTTCAAAGAATTTGGAATCTAAATTTCAGATAATTTGGACGTTGAATATTAGAGAATTCAGAATGTGAATATCAGAGAATTTGGAATCATAATTTTAGAGAATTTGTAATCTAAATTTCAGAGAATTAAGAATTATAATTTCAGAGAATTCGAAATCAAGATTCGGAAGAATTCAAAATTTGAATTCAGAAGAATTCAGAATCAGAATTCAGAATAATTCAAATTCATAAAATAGAATAATGTATAACTAAGTATTTGTAGGATTCTAAGGTTTTATAAATGAAACTGATTTTAACAGTTAGAAATAAAATGAATAACATTTAGAGAAACTGTAACATGACCAATGAAAAAAATTATAAGGAGAAAATTTCCTTGGGGAAGGAAAATTTCTTTTTTAAGATAAAACTTATGGGAAAAGAAATTTTCCTTGAGATAGAGTGTTTGTGATTTTAAAAATATAAAGGAATGGAAAATTCATAAGAAAACATTATTGACTCAACACCGTCAAGGAATGATGGGTTTGATATTTATAGTGATGCATTAAAGAAAGGACGTGGTTGTGTGCTTATGTATAATGTTAGAGTTATTTCATATGCATCATGAAAACTAAAAAAACCAGAACCAAACTATCCTACTCATGATCTTGAGTTAGTAGTTGTAATAATTGCTTTGAGGATATGGATACACTATCTTTTTGGTGAAAAATGTAAGATATATAATGATCACAAGAGTTTGAATAATATTTTCTCACAGAATGAATTCAACCTGAGGAAAAAAAGATAGCATGAACAACTCAAGGATTATGATTGCACTATACACTACCACCTCGGGAAGAAAAATAAGGGGGAAATTTCTTTTTGTAGAAAGGATCATGGAGTTTTGAACATGATGAGTGTTGAAATGGATCTTATGTTAATGTATATAGTAAAGATGGATATGGGAATAATCATGAAAGGTGAAACATCAATACTTTTTCAAATGGTTTCCAATCCAAATTTACTAGAAAGGATAAAAAGTTCTCAGACTAATGATGGGGAGTTTCAAAATAAAATTAAAGATGTGAATGATGGTAGATTTACTGACTTCATATATGTAGATGTAATTTTCAAAATTGGGAAGAGACTTTGTGTTCCTGGCATACCAGACCTAAAGAGGTAATTGTTGGATGATGCGTATAGATCCAATTTCTCTATACACTCAGGTAGCACTAAGATGTATAGATATTTGATGGAATATTTTTTTGGGAAAAAATGAAGAGAGATATTGATGATTATGTATCAATATGTATGGTTTTTCAATAGGTGATGGCTAGAAGACAACATCCTAGAAGATTCAAGTAATCTCTTCCAATACCTGAGTAGAAATGGGATGATATTACGATATAATTTGTCATGGGGCTACTAAATACTCCTAGAAGTAATGATGCAATATGGGTCATTGTTCATCATCTTACTAAGTCATCACATTTTCTTGCTATAAAATAAGATTTACCACTTGAACGTTTAGACAGACTATATATTAATTAAGGTTAAAGACTTAATGGAGTACCCCTATCGATTGTTTCTTATCATGATCCCTATTTTACATCATGATTCTGGATAATTATTCAGAAGTCCATGGATACTATACTTCATTTGAGCAGTGACTACCACCCTCTAGCTGATGGAAATTCAAAATGTTCTATTCAAACCTTAGAAGAAATGTTGAGATCTTTCTCAAATGACTTTCAAGGTATGTGGGATCAATATTTACCTCTGGACGAATTTTACTATAATAATAGCATACATTCAAGTATTTCGATGGCACCATATGAAGTATTATATAGAAATATATTTCACACGCCAACTTGCTGGGAAGATGTTGGTGAAACAAATTTTGTAGGCCTGGAACTTGTTTAGAAAACAATGGAAAATGTGAAGATTATCCAAACCCGCATCAAAGCAGCTCAATGTAGGCAAAAGAGTAATGCCGATACCCGAATGAAATAATTGGAATTTCAAGAAGGAGATCATGTTTTCCAGAAGGTATCTCCATGGAAGGGTGTTATACGATTCATTGAGAAGGTTAAATTATGTCCCATGTACATCAGACCTTTCGAAATTCTATAACGAATTGGAGTTGTAGAAGACCATATGGAAATGCCTCCAAGTATCTCTAAAGTTCATGATGTGTTCCACGTATCAGTATTGAGAAAATACGTGCATGACCCAATGCATGTAATCACCTATTAATAAATAGAAATGGAGCCCGACCTATCTTATTGTGAAGATTCTATCAATAATTTTGATACTAGAGAACAAGTGTTGAGAAATCGAATGACTCATCTACTGAAAGTTCTATGGAGAATCCGTAAGTTAGAAGAGATAACATGGGATCCCGAGGAAAATATGATGAATAACCTCCTAAATAATTATATCTAGTAATATTCTAGTAATTTTGAGGATGAAATTATTTAAAGGATGGAAGAATGTAACACCCCAAGCTTCAACAGTACGCTTCTCTTTGAATAATGCAATAGCTTCCGTTGTGCACAACTTCAAGTTCTTACACACCATTACCAATAAAACAATTAGTTATGAATAGTAATACCAAATTTTTGAAATTTTATAAATTTTATTTTTCAAAATGGACATCATTTTTAGACTAAGAATATCAAAATTATATTGAGGTGAAGTTTTAGTATTTTTCTGAAAATTTTCAATTTTTAATGAATAGTTAAAAACACAACATTATTGTTTAAAATAGAAATTTTATTTAAATAATTAGTTATTTTATTTAAATTTATATTAGGTAAAAATATATACATAGTACATATATATTTTCAATATAATTCATTGGAGTCATTTTATAATAATATTAGATATATAAATTTTTATCGAACATTCTACCGTCTTTTTCCCACCTTCTAGGAGCATTTGCAAATTTACATAAATCGTAATTTTACTACTTCTATGAATTAAATTTAAAAAATATGAGAGACACGGTTGACATCAGTAAGTAAAATTTGGTTCCATAAGATGTAAATAATTTTTGGTGAATAGTAACTTTTGACTGTTATTTTCCACTATTAAAAGTAAAAAGAGTAATTGAAGGTAAAAATGTTATTATAATTTGCCTCAAACATGTCCTAATTCTATTGGATAATTTTATTTCTACAAAAATAAACCTTAAGAATAGAATATGATCATTTTGGTCCAATTGTATTAAATTAGGACATTTATTGTTATTTTATTTAAAGAAGAGTTAAAAGTGTTAAATTCAAAGTTTAATAACTAAACCATTTTTAATATAGGTTTATACATAAGATAAATTAGAATATAAATTTTAATTAGAAATACTAAATTATTTCATACATAATTGTATTTTATTTATAATTTTTAGACTTCAAATAATTAAATTTATTTATGACATGATAACGATGTAGTAATTAACATATTATTGAAAGATTAAAATAATTGATACTGTGAATATCCAAGTAAATCTAAATTGAGAATTATGATGAATTCCACTAATATTATAGGTTAATATGACATATTATGGTTGATTAAATAAATTTTCTTTGAAGTGATAATTTTTTTATGACTCACAAAAACAAAAAACCAAATAGTGTCAAAATTGTCATAAATGAGTTTTTTAAAACAGATGTTGTATTATTAATTTATATAATATTCATAAAAATATAAGGATTGACCAAAGGACATATATAAGGTTAGATATATCAATAATTAACCACTTGGGATTATCTTGGCTTTTAAAAGTATGTTTATTAACCATTTATTATAATAATACCAGAATACATGGTAAAAGTTAAACTATTTAACTAATAGTTAAATCTAAAAGATAAGGTTATTATGGTGACCTAAACATATCTAAAACCTATTGGTTGAGAATTTTTCGACCCAACCCAACAATATCCTAGAAATAAATCCTTTTGGTGCCATTATAAATAGAATATTATTGTATAATAAAATAATATTTTGAGCCTTTCCTAAAGTGACTCTCACCTCCCTTATAAAAGGGTACTTCCCCTACTCTCAAAATCACACCTCCAAAGCCATTTGGCTCGCCCAAAACCTACTAGAATATCCCCAAAACAACCCTAAATTCTACCTAGAGGCCTTAATTTTATCATAAGTCCAACCTATGGATCCCTTTTGATCAACTCAAATGTAAACACCTGAAGAAGATATAATAATTTCACCACCTCTTTCAAAGTTCTTTCTTCTTCCACTTTCTCTTACATTGTTGTTTCCATACCAAAATTACAACTCTAGTACCTTATACATACTATGATGTTATTCTAAATATGGTACAACCATATTCATTATTTTATCCATCCTATGAATGAAAATTTACCATACGTTTGTACGTACAGCTTACCGTCTCCATTGCGTGTTGTAGTTTGTTATTCAAACACTTCATTATTTTGATGGGTATAATAATGATTATAACTGATGTAAATAATTAATATAACGCTTTAATTATTATTTATATATGATATACCATCTAATTATGCGCTTTTTCACCATCAATAGAATGATATTATCCCTCGTCCTTACGTACGGATTACCATCTCCAAGAACGCGATGAAATTTATTCCCCATCATAACCATTCAAGAATATTTTTTATTTTATTATTAAAAATTATTTTTAAGAACTTAATATAACTATGGATATGAATTGAATACATAATATCCATAACAAAAATGTCTTATTCAACCTTCCATGTAAAGGAAAAAGAATCACTTAACACCTGAAACAATGATTCAACTGAAATATTATTAATTAATAAATTTTAGAAGTTCATATATGATATCATATTTATGTATGTGGTTCTTATATAATTTAATAAAAATTATTTAACTATTATACATGAGGTTAACATACCCTCAATTATGGGAAAGTACAAGGTAAGGGTTAATTCTACAATCTCTTCATTATCTAAGGTTGTTTATACATGAGTATCCACTAGGACAACTTTATCATCCACATCCCTGTTTCATAAAAATGTATTTCAAAAAATTTACAATTTTAGATAATATGGGTTAGAGTCATTTTTACCCTTGTTTTAATTTCTATAAAAAATTAAAGGAGTCTTTTCATAATTTCCCAAACAAGGTGCCTTATGACATTTTCAACGTATTAAGGAAAGAATGTTTTTTTAACTTATATGGTGAGTGTGGCTATTTTCCGCCGTTATAACCCATTAGAAGATTCCCTTACAAGCTTATAAGAATATTTTAAAAATAAATTTTTTCTTTTATAATTATGTGACATTTAAATTATTTCAATATTGAAATAAATATTTCTCTCAAATATTATTGATTTCATCTATGCCAACATCCTTTGATGTATTTAACACTTGTTTGATGTTAATTTATTATGATACAATAGTCAATATTTTATTGAAGGTTTTATGATATTTTTTATTGTTGATTTGTTATTTTTATACCATTCATAATTTATGTATAATGTATTCACATTTAGTATGCTAATTTGAAATGAATTTTTATGTTATGTTTCATCAATTTCATATGAGGAATGAATGTGACTTAGTAAGTGACGGGTGGAACCCTCTATAGATCCTTGATGCATCAGTAGGTCTAATGAGATAAACTAGTGTCTTGGCATAGGGCCTTGACAAAATCATACTTATAGACTTGGAACAAGGCCTTGACTATGTGGTGATGATGTCTGGAATTATGCATCCTGTCATTATGAAATTGGTTATTTTTATTAAATGTGATTATTCGACTAGTAGAATATCCCTTTGAATAATTAAATTGCATTAACTGATTTTCCATTTCCATATTATGTTGAAGTTTATGTTTAAAAGCATTATGTTTTAGTCTTATACATTGCCTTAAATGATTTTTCTTATTTATAAAATTTTCCACTATATTGTTATCCTTACTAAGAATATGAGATCACCCCTTTCATATGTTTTATTTCTTCCAAGATGCGAAGAAGTATATTAAGATAAACCTGTAAGAATAGGCTATGAGATATAAGAGTGTTCAAAGGGGGCCCAATGTTATTTTTTTCATGATGTAATGTAAAATTTATGTATGTATCTATTACACCTAAGGCTACTAAACTGATCGGTATTTCAAGACATGATTTATTATATCATGCCAATGTTATCTAATAATTCACTGACTCTGGGTTACCAGGGTCGGGGATTTACATATAATCTGTTCAAATGTTTAATAATTGTTCGTTTTATTTATTGGTCAACAATAAAACATGGAAGATTATAATATTAACAGTTTATCAAAGAACACCATTATGGTTTTGTAATTTTACAGTTTTTGAATTAGTTACATTTTCTCATATTAAGAATTCATGTCATTTCAAATGAAGATATAATTTATAAGATATTTCATGAAGTAAATTTAATAAGTAATAAACTGATAATATGTAATCAAATATTTAATTTTTATTTCTGTGATTTTTTTAGATTTTCAAACTATTTAACATATATTATTAAATTTTTTTAGTAATCATGTTTAATTTTTATGATTTTTTAATAGGAATGGAATTAAATAAATATAAAATATTCCTTCAATATCAGAATTTGATGCACAGTGATTGGATTTAGTAGATTTAAGAAAAATATTGTATATATATATATATATTAAATTTCATCATAAATGAAATTTTTTTCATGTGTAATTTAAATACAGTATCATAACTCATTAAAAATGTATAGTAATTTATAATAAATATTCAAAAATATTAATGTATGTTTGATTATGTTTCCTTTTTCATGTAGTTTTTTCAATACCACAATGAAATTTCAATGTACCAACATATGTAATATTTGAATTTCCTTGTCATTTTTTTGTATTTGGCAATAACATTGTAATATGTAATTTAAATATGATTTTTTAATCACACCTATATGATATCGCATCCATTTTATATCATTTCTATCAATTGGGCTAAATATTCTTACAAATTACTATAATGTTTTACTATCAAATATTACATTGTTCTATCTATATGAATTAAATAACCATAATTGTATGTAGGATTCAATATTGTTTAAAATGAAAATTTTATAATACTAGTATCTAAATTAAATATTCCTTGTTATGTGTAACAATAATTTTATAAAACAACATATGTACATATTTCGCAATTTGGTTCAATTAAATTTCTATCGAATTCATTTTAAAAACCTCATTCATATTTTATGTACTAAGTAATATCATTTACTTAACATATATGTATTAAAAAATATTTTTCATTAAAATTTAATGTGTTGATACTATATTCCTTATTAAATGATTTTTTTGAAATAATTTCTGGTGAAGATTCACCATAAATTGATAATGTTGATGATTTCGTTTTTTTATTACAATAGTTGTATTCCATTGAAAACATTAATCTGATGTCACGAAAAAGAATTAGATGCCTTTTAATAATTACCATATTCATCTTCAGGCTATGATATTTCTATCAATCCTTCAAATTCTATCATCAAACTCATTATTTGACAATTTTCATATATTGACACTAATTTTTAATGTTTCTATCCATTATTTATTAAAGATCCATAAATTTTAATGTTTAAATATATTAAAAAATGTATTCTTCTTCTATATGAATTAATATGAAAAATAAAACTAAAATAAAAAACATTGTTATAATATTACTATAATTACATTTAAAAAAAATTAAAATACCAAAACAATTAATCAATCCATTAAAATTGTTTAAAAATTTAATAAATATTAAAAATAATGATATGTAATAGTTCATCTGGTGAATGGTGATGTGAGTGAATAGTTCACTACATGAAAAGTTCACTTTCGACTCTAGGTATTGTTTACCCACAAAAATAATTCCCAATATTCAATAATGGAAACAATTTTCAATTTAACGTATATATGTATATATAATATTTTTAAAAAAATTATTAAGGAAATAAGTAATTTTGAGGATTCAAGGGTAAATATTGATCATAGAATTCATTATAAGAAGGCCACTAATTAATATTTTATAATTCATTCTGAATTTTTCAATAAATATACCAACCCCATATTGAATTGGTTTATTGGATCGTCATTTATTCGTTATCCAAATTTATTCAAATGGATATTCTTTTAGAACATGTCCATGTGAATCACATGTGTGTGGTAATAGGGATTTTATTTTGTTCCTTATGAATTATGGTTTCCTAAATAGTCATTGTTTCATTTTTTAGGTTTTAATAAAATTTAATCTTTTTTCTTTTTATGTTTCTAAAAATGGGTTGATTTGTTGGGATTTCACACTATAAAAGGGTTGGAATGGTCTGTCTGTTTGTTAAAGGAAATATCCTCTCATTTAGTACATGATATAGTCCACTTATTAGATTGGGTGAGATTTGAAGGATATGATTAAATCCATAAAATGCATGTCTTTCTATGAATGGTATAAACCCAATTATATGGATTGTGATTCCTAATCTAAATTGGTGCATCAATTCCTATAAAATGGAGTCCCCATTGTAAGGTAAAATTAATTTCAACTATTCCCAATAACTCCAAAACATCTTATATACTAATAATAATATAAAATCCTTCATGAATAATCTAAATAATCATTTTTGTTATTACTTTCTTTTTTCAAATGTTCTTTCAAGTACTAAAATCCACTTAGTATATTTGTATTGAAGTGATAAACTTTTATCTCCTAAAAATGATTCAATAAAAACAAATTATAATACCAAATTAGTGGGGGTGAATCCAATATTATAGAGAGGGACAATAGGGATTTCCTTGGAAATATCCTTCTACTATAATCTAATGAAAAATCTATTCTATACTCATTTATATATACCCGAAAACCCTAAGAGTAAATTCCATAAACATGGATATAGTAACTGTAAATGATAAGATGAAGGTGGATAAACATTATAGAAACTACTTGATGAGGTTTCTATGAATTTTTTATATAAAATAGAATTGTGGTATATATACACACAAATTTGTATCCCACTACATCCAATTATTAGATGCTATAATTTTCCTACATAAGGAAAAAATTGAGAATGATGATCTGACTTGTCAAGGCCACATACTCAACAAATTATCCAATGTACCCTTTGATAAATATCAATGTCTTCTAGACACAAAAAAGATATAAGATGATTTAAAACAAATTTATATGAATGATAATATTTCATGAAAATAAATCCTTCAATAAAATTTTATTTTATACAAATGAATTGATAATAAATATATGATAAATAATATATTTGAAAATTAGTGTATATTACTTCACATATTGAAAACCAAGATAAAAATGGAAAAATCCATTGTTTTAAAATACATAATTGGAAAACTCGTCTATCATATAGTCATGATAAATTTTATATGAAACCTAGGAAGGGATATATTTCCCATAATGATCTGTTCCACAATCCATAATTATAGGGAAAATTCAAAAATAATGTGGAAAATGATTTTAATGATGATTAATCAAATTTCCTAATAGTAGGGGGAGATAGTCAATCTAGCTCATCAAAAGGTAAAAAAATACCCAAGCCATCCACTAAAAGGAAATTTCAAATTAATGAATTAAAATGAAAATGTTTCTTTTATAGAAATTAAAGACACTTAAAATGGGATATTCATCTCCCTAAAAGAATGATAGAATCAATATATCTCTTAATGGGAACTCTGTTGACATGATTTTCAATAATAAAGTTCCTAAGGTTGTCTCTTCTTGGTGGAATTAATTATGGATATACAAAACATGTGTGGAAAAACCAAAACCTCATTAATATTATGGAATCAATAAATGATGGGACATCTCCTTACATATGAAACATCGTAAGTATAAACATATATGGAATGTGTATTAAAAAAACACATGTTTACCTTAAGAAATATCTTATCCTTAAATTATTAGTTTTCTATTATTTTGGTATTTTCGAAATATAGACTCATTGAGATTTTTAAACAACATGGGTTTAAGAATTTATTCTTGGTTGAAAATATTATATTATTCATGGGTGTGATTTTTTTGAGACTTTTTCACTTTTATTATTAATTATTGAAATTAGAGAAAAAATATTATTTCTTTTTAATTTCAAGATCACATTTATTTATGGAATAAATATTATGTTTACTTATATTATAAGAAAATTCATAATATTTGAAGAAAATAATAAATACAAAGAATGGATAAAAATGATCATGAATATATAACATGTAAAAAACTAAAATATTGTCAAAACCATTTCTAATTACAGAATGAAATGAATTTTTTTGATTTAATAGTAAGTAATTTATTTTATTTTCAAGCTACTCCCATCATATTTTATAAAGAATTGTTTATAACTTTTATTTCTTGTTATTATATATTCGAATATATTTAACTAATATATGTTAGAGATGAAGTTATAGATATACATAGTATATAAAAAATAAGGATATTAATTCATGTGGCCTTAAAATTAAATTCCAAAAATTCAATATGAGAGGTTCATAATATTTT
Organism: Viscum album; assembly: GCA_963277665.1. Classification (NCBI taxonomy): domain Eukaryota; kingdom Viridiplantae; phylum Streptophyta; class Magnoliopsida; order Santalales; family Viscaceae; genus Viscum; species Viscum album. The sequence continues at coordinate 810,474,546 of OY728161.1, read as the reverse complement.
CCTTTTTTTTTGAATCCCTATGATTCATAAAATAAGTAACAACACCCTATACAACACCATAAATGGTTTAGATAAAGGAAATAAAAAAAATAATGAAAATACTAAATTTGAATATATTCATATTAGGTATCTCATAATAATTTTAGGGGGAATAATAAATGTTTATGTTTTATATTCTAAATATTTTACCTATAATAGTGAAGGCTATGTTTCCATATTAATCATGGAATAATAGAAAACAAAACATGATAAATTCTATAAGTTCCTATACCTAAAAGTAGAAATTTTGGTAAAATATGTATTGATATATTATTTCTTAGATATACATATAACTCTAAAATTTATAGATTCATGTTTATATGATCTAATTTTTAGTTATTATTGGTATAGTTACTGAATCAATTGATGTTGAAATTGATGAATCTATGTCTACCAATTCACCAAAAAAATCAAAATGGAAGAATGAGTTTGAGACAAAAGAGTACTGCAATAAGATATATTTGATTAATTTTTTAAAATTAACTAACATTATATATCCAGTAAATGTGATCTTATTTCTATAAATTTTTTATGTGAGGAAATAATTATTAAATAGTTACAAAAACACCAATATTCGTAACATAATGTTTAAAAAGATATTAAATATGTAATGTCATATTATAATTTATCTCTCTAAGAGGGACCTATAAATGACGAAATAGTATATATAACCCTAAAAATACATGTGTATTAGTTTATATTAATAATTAATAGTTATAAAATGGTTATTTGGATGAAAAAAATAAATGTTATAGTTGAGAAGAATTAATCTAGATTGGTATGTGAGTTTTTTACACTAAAATATGGAGTAATTTATTTCAATAAATAAATTCCCATATATTTTATTACATTGATTAAAATTATTTAATTTTCTTCTATATATAATTTTTAATTCACCAAATGGATTTTAAAACAATGTTATTAAATGGTGAATTAGATAAAGAAATATATATATATAATAACTAGAATGATTTGTAGTACATGGAAAATAAAATAATTTTTTAAATTTATAAAACCCCTATATGATTTAAAATAAGATCTCAAATAAGAGAACGATAAATTTAATGAAATAATCATATCATACATATTTTTAATTTACCAATATTAAAATTATGTTCATAGTAGATTCCATAATTAACATGGTGTGGTTATTTCCTTATATTTTTATGGAATGATAATATTTTAAAAAAAATGGACCATATAAATGAGGAAGTTCATATTTTATATATAAACTTTTATTTATAATTATTAGGTAAATCTAATGTTATTTTTTGAAAAACAATTATTTAGAATAATAATTTCATTGATATTTATAAATAAAATTATATTGTAAAAGTATTAAAGAGGATAAACAGATTTGATTGATCACTAATTTATGGAAAATTTTATTCCCATGGTATGATGCTTTTAAATCCTAGTATAATAGTTTCTAGATTGAAATATGAATGGATTATTGGTTGTATACTAAATACTACGACTTTTGTAAAACCCAATATTTCCTATACTATTGGAAAATCAATTCTGCATACATGTAATCTAGGTAATGAGCTGTTGTAGGTAGTTAAATAGTACTCAAGTATCTAAAGGTTACCATGGTAAGATATATAATTTATCATTGAAACTAAATGGTGTTTTAATGTTTTTAAAATGAAATTTGGAATAAAAATCTATAATATCACTTTACTATGATTTATTGGGTTTTTTCAATTGAAGGTGGGGTGATCACTTGTCGAATGATAAAACAAACTTATATAACATACTTCAAAATTGATTCTAAATTTTTTTCATTAGTATCTACTAGGAAATATGTATATTGTTTTAAATATATATTTTCAAATATAATATTTTTTATTATTTTAATATCTATGATTGTTATACATTATGATTATCAATAAACAATTGATAATGCATACAAAAGTACTTATATAGTATAATTTGGACCCTTTCTTATAAGACATTTCTATGTAAGAATGTTGATACATGATGGTATCATAAATGTGTACATTGTTAGATTGATATAAAAATTGGTGGATCCACTATCACATAAACATTATAGGGAGATAGTTTAAAAAATACAATTAGTATGGGTTTAAATTCTATGTAATGATTCACTAATAATGGGTCCACAATGTTACAAGTGGTATCTTCTCATGTATGAGTTAAATGTAACAAGTTCTATCATACGCTTGAAATAAATTACAAAGGTATGTTAAATCATAGGAAAATGGTATTTGATTTCCACGAGAATGAGGTGGGTGATATTTAAATACCCAAATTGAACCAAGAAAATAAGAAAATTTCTAAATCGTAAGAACATTTTTGGTTCACCAATGTGAAAGAAGTATTAGGGATGACGAATTAGAACATACGTCATTTCTTCATGGTGTTCATGGATATTACCTTTGAGGTGATAGTAATAGATTTGGTACCTCCACCATTATGTAGGGGGTTAACTACCTTAATATTCTGTAATGTATCAACCTCTTTTAATCATTCTATTCTCTAAACCATATTTTCTTCAATAATTTTCTGATATCATGATCATTAGTAATATTACAGATATATTCAATAGATTTCCTAAAATTTATCTTTCACCCTTGAAATTCATAGAATCCTAAACTCTCATTAACCTAACCTTGGCGTCTTTCTTCAAATATAAACATCATTCATTTGACTCATTTTATTGGTTCATGTTTGGATCTTTTGAATAAAAACAATGGTTACCTGTTGTACATCATCATAGGGGGAAAATTATTCATTTTCTATCTTTTGATGATTTTATGATTTCATTTTATAATTTTCCTTGAATCAACAACATATTTCATTTATATAAAATTAGGTGGTCTTTTTTACTTCCTTATAAACCATGATGCTTAAACTACACCACTATGTGTATGATTTCCTGAATTTTCACATCCTTTCTAGAATCCTTTGGTCATATATATACTCAAAAATATGGTTTTCCATTTTTTTGATCAAATAGTAGAACAGGTTTTTGTTCACCCTATCTCCATACCTAAATTTTTTTAGAGATTAATTTCAAATATTCTACTATAGTGGGTTTTTATTTCATTTGGGGATGTGGTATTTTTCAAATAAGTGATGGTCTTCAACACTTGTGATGATTTTTTTCTTTATGAAAGTTTATGGGACACATTCTTCTGCATGCCTTCCAAGTTACAAGGAACAAAATGGGGATTTTTGTTCTACCATATACCATTTGGTTGAGAAAAAATCTCACATTTTCCTCTTAGTTTGTCATTTGGGTATTTAAGAAACATTAAATTAATAAAGATAAGAGACATGTGAGTACTGTTATAGGTGATTTGGATTTATTTTGTAGTTTTTACATCATTTGGTTAATTACATGTTGGTAGTACTAGTCCAGGGAGATGTTGAACCAATCTATTCTATAGTCTTTGATTATTTAGCTAACACTGTGAATCATGGAGGCAAGGGTAATATGTAGGATCTCAATCAAGTTGTTCATATGAGATTAAATAATAATATGATCCATTCATATTTATTCCCACTCTTGTTATTATATGTTTTTATATGTATGAATGTTACTACTCAAAGGTGGGGTTCTTCAATCCAGTGGTATAAATTATTCTAAATCAATCTATACAAATATTTCACAACATTTAATTGAAATGAGTTGGGTGATTTTGGTCTTTAAGGATGGTGAAAATCCATTCCAAGTCAGAAAGGAATGTTTTTTGGTTCATGATACTTTGACAATATTGAGCTAATAGACAAAGCAGTAGATTCCCAACCAACTAAGGACTATAACGAGCACCCCACATGAGTATGACCATTGGATATATCTAGAGGAATAGAAAAAAATTAACCAAATTATTGAAATTTCCAGCCAACATGGGTTACAAAGAATTCAACAGAATAACTAAAATAGTTTACCAAAATCCATGGTAACCATATCCTCGTGTAATGAAATTAAAACTAAGTTTGAGGAAAGGCTATCTGAATCAACACTTTTAGCATTTTTCATTCATGATCTTGATCGGTTGGGTGATATATCTTCAAATTATTAAAATGTGACTATGGATGATTATGGTTAAAGGGATATGTAACTAAAAGAATTTATAGTAATAGAGTTATCTATTATTATTTGAGAGGATGTATAATTATGTGAAGATGAAAAATGAATGGACTTGGTTCTTCTAATACAATCTAATGAAGAAATTATAATGAACTTAATATAAATATTTTGATATATAAATATAATATAACATTTGATAGGACTCTATTAATTGATCTAAATGATGATAAACGAGTTTTGATTTCCAAGATGGATTGGATTTTGTCTTGTGGAATCAAATAGAGGAAAATATATTTTGAGGAGTATATTTATACTTGGGATAAGATACCCTTCCATTTTGAATACCCAATAAAGTATGATCCATAAATTTAGGTTACCTTTTGGAATTAGAGTCCTTATATGTTTAACAATTCAACCTCCTTCCAATTCTCTAGATTGGTATTGTGGTTTATAATATGGTTTTATTTGGTTCAATATTTGTTTTGTTTTTCATATATCCCATTAATTTTTTCTATAAATAAAATTTTAATATTTAGTTTGGGAAACTCAAAAGTTCATATTACATTAGATCTATTACATTCATAACATAATGATTGAAAAATGAAATAATTTTGTTAAGAGTAAATGAAAAAATATAGAATTTGAAAAGACATTAGTATGATGAATCTGGAATATTATGTGAGTTTCATGTTAAATAAATTGTCCACATGTTTCTCTATTCATCATTAATGTATCTATAACTAGTAAAGGATTAAATGGAGTTATAACTTTATTTATTAATGTTATTTACAAGAGTGTATGATTCTTTACATTCAGTAGGTGTTATTTAATTTTTTAAATTGGTGGGGAATTGATGTATTTTTAATGTATCAAAATATTTATTGTTTTTTGATTTTATGTTTTTAAAAGTTTATATATTTAATAGAATCCCAAATTATAAAATATATTGGAATAGACATGTAATTTAACTAGAGCACATGTCAATTTGTTATAAGGTGTTATATGGTATAGTTATTCAACTAGGTATGATCAGATAGAATGGATTAAATTTTAAAAATACAATCCATTTTATGGAAAACATCAACAGATTTACAAGGGATTTTATGAATTTTCCTTTTTTTAATTGTCTAAAAATTATATTTCCCATTTTATAAGAAAAATAATTCCATTTATTTCATAACACACATATCATTCCAACATATTGATATTACTTTAATATCATTCAATTAGAATCAATTGTATTTTTTGGGGTAAAATATACCTTTATTACACACTTTATTACTATGATCCTTTGTGGGATACTCTTCATGTAGTACAAGATTAGATTAATAATCCACTATCATGTCCTAATGAGGATCTATTTTCACCTCATTGTATTGTCAACATTTTGGGGGTAAATCTACTCTTACAGATATGAAAAATAAAATGTGCCTTAGATATATCCTTCTACTTTCATCCACGAAACTATGATCCCACAACCACATAAATGTCTCTAATTTTCATGACTCTAAATTATATGGGGGTTAGATTCATTTTCATGGGTTAACAAAACAAATTCAAAATACATCTATTTGTATAGCTATGGGGGTTTTGGTTGGAATATTCCTAATATTTGAAGATAGTATAATATGTATTAAAATCTATATATTTACACATATTTTTATGGGAATAGATATTTTCAAATCTCTTAACCTCAATAATATATCATAAAAGGTTAATTAAGAGCATTCCTTGAAGAATATTTTCTATGATAGTAGTATTTTTTCCTTCATTTCATCATCAAGGTAATGTTTAATCCAATTTAATAAAAGGTTTGATGAAGTGGAATGTAATATAATTGTTTTCATCTAAAAAATATGTTCATGGAACTAAAAGTAGAATAATAATAGATTTATGTAAAATTATTATACTCTTTTTCTTTATTCATGGGAAACTTCATCCAACTAGGTTCCTTATTTAGTTACTGGTATAATGTTATATGTCTTAAATAGAAATGTCTATAAGTAATATTCTGTTATGAAACTATGCTATTAGGAAAGCCATTATTTAATACTGGTGGTATTACCTTATTATGATAGAAATACTCAAGATCATGGGGTAGACCTAGTGAATTTATAGGAGGAAATTGAATATATATTCAAGACTCGAGATGAATTAGAGAAAATGGTCTTTCTCATTAGCTAACACTGAAAATAATTTTCTATTTCTGGATTCCATAGATGAGATATATGTTTCTCCTAATAAAAATATTACTATATAATAAAATTTACATATTATGAGCTTCCTTGAAAAATTGGAAGTTCAATAAGAGAAACCCCCATTGAAGAGTTATCATTGAAAATCATTGAAAGATAAAAACCAGTTAATGAAGAGGGTTATAATAATATGGTAAACATAGTTTCCACAGATTATATTTATTTATTTTAAATTTATTAATAAATAGGGTTCCCCATAGACATGAAATAAATTAAAAATAATTCCATTATTATGGAATCATAGTATTTTAAATGGGTTTTCATTATTATATGAAAGGTTATTTATAAAATGAGAGTATTTAGGAAAAAAATTTATCTTGAGGGATATTTTTTATATTTTTGAGCCTAAACACATAATAAGAGAGATCATTTAAATTACAGGTAAGAATTAACATAAAAAAATATATCAAGATGTGCCTATTAATAACAAAATTTGGGTGTTATGTTAGAAAAACAAGGATGGGTTTATATTTTTTTAGTTCATATAAATATATAATTTCATTATTAATATGATAAAAATAATTTATTATTAACTATTTTATAATCAAAATGTTATATTACTGAAATATATGATATATTGGAATGTTTTTCTAGATTTTATTCTATAAGAACCTCTTGGATTATAGGAGGTGATTTTCACTCTATAATTGATGAAATTATATTTCTTGTAGTTATAATTTCACTAAGAGAGATTAGAAAGATTTTGAAGTTTTCATTGGTGAAATAAACCATCTGGAAGATGGATATATTGGTTATGATTTCACATGGTGTAATAGAAAAATGCGAAGAAAGTACACATTGTTTTGACATTATCATTTTTTTGTACATTTTATAAAAAAAATCAATTATCTTATATTTTAGTCAAAATCATTAACTACCATCTTCTTTATCACTTCCATATTACGGTTAATCTTTAATAACATAAATCTTGGATAAAATTTCTCCATTTTTAAAATGAATTTTTTAAGTTATAAATGTTTTGTAGTATTTTTAAAGGTATTTAGTGTCTTTTATAGTTAATCTCTTTATGGGATGTTTTGAAATAAAAACTGAAATTATTAAGGCCATTTCATGGTTCCTAGGATATGTAAAAATATATGATAAAATTTAATTTTATTGATAAAAAATAGATTTATAAGATCTGGGAAAATTATTGATCTAATAGGATGAGGAAAATTCTCTTTAATTGGTGGATCAACAAATAATTATTTTAAACTTCATGAAGTTGGATTAAATTCTTATTCTAGAGGAATTTTCAAATTTATAGCTTATTGAAAGAGATTGAAATATTATCTCCTTTAATTCATTTATCCAAGAGAAAAAAAGGTATAGAATATTGAATTTATATTTACTTTATTGATCATTAATTAAGTCCAAGAGTATCATTGATCTCGGTGTAGTAAAATAAATTTCATTATCTCTTCATGGGGAGACAATAGGGCCTTACTTTCATTTCAATGATCATATAATATTTTAGTTCTTAAATAAAATTTCATCACTTTTTAGTTAATTTTTGAATGAGTAGATAAGTGTTTTGAATTTTGTAAATAATACATATATTCCATTATCAATATAGGAAGAGTAAATGAACATAGTCGATATGAATCCTTATAGTTGTTTTATATGGATTCTTTATCGGCTATTAATGTTTATTTTTTCACTGTAATAATGGATTTCACTAGTTTATGTAACATACAATGTTTTTTTATTATGGTATCCCTCATCCTTCTACCTAAAAAATCACCCACAAATATTTTAGTATTTTTTAATCCTTAGTATGTTAAAATATTAAAACAAAATCTTATAAAAGATCAATAATGACATTTTTTCAATTTTTAATTCTAGTTTTTTATGGAATGAAAATTTATTTTGAATTTTATGAGTATTTTATGGGGTTTTTTCTAGAATAGAAAATGTTTTTTGATTTTAATTATAAACCCCATAGAGGTAATAGAATAATTATAATGGTAATTGGGATATAATATAATAGTGTTTAGTGGTTTTGAATTATAAAATTTATCATTCAATTTGTATTTATAAATATTTTTGTGATTTAATATTTGGATATTAATCTTCTTAATGATCAAATATTTCACTTTTGTGAAAAAAACATGATTTCTTTATATATTATAGTGGGTTAAGAAAAGTAGGTTCATTTTCTTATTTACTTTTTAATAAATTATTATGAAGTATTTTTGATAAATTTAATCATTAAAATGAAACGATGATGTATCAAAATCTGTAGGAGTTTTTTCAAATATCTTTACATCTCTTAAATCATAATTGATGATGAAATATTTATTTTTTAAATTTAATTACATGTTATATAATGGTTTCTAGTTGTATTATAATTATATATATATATATATAAAGTGGGTAGAATTATAATCCATATAAGATAATATTGATAGTTTTAGATCATACTTTCAATTCATAGGTATCACATCATGAATAGTTATGTTGTTTTAATAATAAACATATTTCTTTGGACTATATTGTTTTACTCCTTGATTATGACCATATTATAATATGACATTTTAGGAAACCTTTTGAAATGTGTGAAAATTTTAATTGACTTCAATGAGTGCGTCTATCAATGACTATTCACATATAATACATGATTCATGAATCAATGGGATTCATTAAAAATATTGATTTTTTCTAATTTAATATTTGATTCTCGTGGTGGAATACTGCCACTCGATACTAGTTGATAGAGGATTAAATTTATAGTTTGATTATGTGTTTTATATGTTTATGGGTTATATAAATTTACACAATATCTACATGAAAATATATAATGAGAACAAAATAATGCAGTGGCTATCTATACCTAGTACACAAGGAGTATGTATGGACACCTAGTAAACATTGTGAGAAAAACGATTTCTTGTTCGACCTGAAGACCGATGTATGGTTTCTATTAGAAACTATTTTTTATGAAATATGGATTGTTTGTAGGGGAAACCTATTTTCTCGAATTATAACTATATAATACCACATGATTATACACAAGATTCATAGATCATAATATTTAGTCCAGTGATCCCATAAGGTTTATTGTATTTAGGAACTCAATTCTAACTAAATCATAAAAAATAATGATATATGGTTTTCATTAAATAGAGAGAGATAAAAAAATAAATATAGATAATAGTTCTTCAAAAAATGGTTTCAATGAACATCATCATACTAGAATTCTATAAATTAGTGTTGGAAATGAATTATAGTGTTTTATATATAAAAATATATTTTCCTGGTGTAAATAATAATAATAAAACTATTATATCATATTTTATGATTAATATAATGTGTATGTACCTTTGTTTAAATATCATAACAATAATTACTCGAAGAAAAAATCAACTAATCACTATTTAATGAATTTTGAAGATGATCAATTTTTCTAGAATATCATTTAAAATATCAATGATATCCAGGTACATGTTTCTTAATTTATAACTAGGATGAGTTCATATATGGGAGGTTTTTTCTAATCCATTATTATTGATCCACTATAGATTTTTATTATTTAAAAAAATAGTTGTTTAATACTATAAAGAGCAGATTATTTTAATATCTAATTTAATCCAAAAATGTATATTCCTAAGGATAATGTTTTATCTAATGTTTTTAAATAAACTACACTTTGGACTATGAGGTTTCCATATATTTGGGTCGATTAGCTATGATACATATGATTTACAATTTTTTCATTGAGTTGTTCACTTGCATAAAGAGTTTAGATCATATAGAATCCACCATTGGTTAGAATGCCAAATTCCACTAATGAATCTTGGTCAAATATATGGATGTCTAAATGGGTTTTTTATAAATATAATAATGGATGTATCATTATGACTTATATCACTAGTCATGGATAAATTGACTCTAGTCTAGTAGAAGTAAGTTCCTTTTTGAGGGTTTTATCTTAATGTATTGAATATTGAATTATTTTAATATATTTTGAACAAAACACTGAGTATTTATGAGTTTCTTAAACTATAATGTTTTCATAAAATAGTATGTGATTTATATTATAAGAATAAGTTTGATTTCCATTGAAAAAAACACAATTCTCACTAAAATGGAGTTAGGGAAAAAATTGGTAGATTTAGTTGCATTATTATGATTAAGTTTAAATGGATTTGTTCCTTTTGAATATTTTTTCCCTTCGACTTAAATTTTAATAATTTATATATTATAGTATTTTTGGTTTCATTTTATTCCCAAATTATTTATTATATTGTTTTTCATTTTAAAAATAGTTTTTTTTTATAAAAATAAATATTATATAATATTAATAAATAAAAATTTATTTATGTAATTTTTTGTCACAAAAAAAGGTTATTAGCTTAAGGGGATGAATTCAAGTATTTTTGTATTAAATCAAACATCACCAATGACTATGTTTTGTAAATATTAGGAACTATCCCTCCATTAAAACTAGTGAGAAATAGAATAACTATAAAAGTGATGGGAAATATCAATTTCCATCGTTCACCGAAACTAGGTTGATCATTGGATCATGCAATGGAAATGATCCGATGCACTTAAAAATCTAATTGTAATACATTTTCTATGATGAAAAAGAGTAGTGAAACTGACCTAGTAACTTTCCAACATTAACCAAATAAATATATAATTCATTACTCTTCTTATAGGATATAACATATTTCTGAACTTATAATCTGGCTTCTTCTTCAATGAAATAATTTAGAATCACAGCAAAAATTGATCATTTGGAATGGTTTATATATGATGGATTCCCAGGAAAAATAATTCTATTCATTTATAGTCAATCACAAATGACATGTTTTAGACAACGTTGTCATAATAAGTTGTAGTTTTGACAGACTACCAATATATTTTTGTGTAGTTTATTTTTATATGTAATGCAACAATTTTTTTACAAATGGATTGATAATCCATAATAAAAAGAATATTTAAATTATCAACGATGTAACTATCCATACATTTCATATATACATTTGTGTGGGAAAAATTAATCCATCGTAAAAAAATAAAATCATTTTGGGATTGAAATAAGTTTCTATCAAAATATTATTGTAACCATGAAAAACTATATCAAATTCCAAAAATATATAAAATATTTAATATATAAATTAAATAATATATATATATATATGTAAGCATTCTTGTAAAAAACAATAAAATTAAACGCATAATAATTTTATCAAAAATGATAACATAAATCCACTCTCAGAGAGGGGGAAAATATGAATGGAAAACATGAGGGAACATTATTTATAAACCAATTGAATTTAGTCAAATTTACCCTATAATCATACCATGATACCTTAGATTATTCACTTGAAATTTCTCATCCAATTAAAGCTTATCTTCCTTCACCCTATGCATTCTTTTCATAATTTTTTATCAATCTCGCAACCAATATTAACACACTATAGTTTCTTTAGACACTATATGAGAACGCCTTGGAATTGTTGATTATTTTTTGGTAGTCCCAAAATATAAGGAAACAAAAATTTTTAACAAATATTTATCACCTATCTTTACTAAAAATCATGCATGGTCACTCATACCCAAGCTACCATGTTAAAAACTAACTCATATGAGGTATTGACCAATATCTCAGTGTGAATCTCTCATTCGTGAGAAATATAAAACTTATACATCTCATTTAATATTAATGAGAAATTTATATATTAGAAAGATAATTTAAGTTAAGTTTAAATATCTATAATAAAATAATATGACATTGTATGTTACTGGTGACCTCTCTCATAATAGTATCAATTTACACACTCTAATAATCATAAAATCATAGAACATTTATATTATAAGTATATTAAAAAAATATAATATAATAATTCTATATTTAAAGTACATATAAAAATTTTAAAAAATTCTTGACATGTGTCGTTAATGAATACTAGACATATATATCGTAATTCTATGTGTGACCCCCTCAACCCATTTTTTCGACCCAGTGTTAACCACCTATGAATATTATCTCGAATATATTTGATTCCCAATATAATTCAGACCATGTATGGTATGTAATCAAATTTACCACAAAAGAAATTCTACTCAAAATCATTATAAAAGGCTCAATCCATGGATCTCTTACCAAGATTGTGTAATAACTAATGACAACACTTAAACATAAAAATATACCATGAATCCTTAATGTATCCTTATGTAATATCATCGACATGATACTGAAAAACATATAAATAAATAATAATAACATATTAGTAATTAAATAAATTTCCAAAAAAATTATTTATTAACATAACATCCATTTATTGTAAATTTGATGTTGAAAGTCAATGGAAACATCATCCCATGACACCGTTGACCTAGAAAATTATACCCACATAAGCACATCTTCCTTCTTAAATACTATAAAAATTAATAATAATTAAAAATAATTTATAGTAATTTATTATATTTTTTTAAATTTAGAGTAATTCATAATAATTTCGACCAATATATGAAAATATATTAATTATTTAATAATAATTACTAATAATATCATTCAAAGTATACATATTTATTAGATATTATATTAATTGATAATAATTTATAATAACATTTATAGTGATATATTATAAAAAATTTATTAAAATACAAGTATTTCATTATATAATTAAAATAAATTTATATTCTTATAAATTTATAATAATTTATTAAAAAAATTAATAACATAGAAAAATTTTAAATTAGTTACACTATTTTAAATACACTTATTTTAATTTTAAATTTATTCATTATTCGTTTCAATATATTACACTATATTAATTAATTGATTATCTTTTGATATTTAATATATTCAATAATTTATATTGTTTCTATATTAAGTTAAATTATTTTCTACCAAAAAACTAAATTTAAATAATTTATAATAATGGGAAAATATTCTAATCTTGAAAAAAAAATTAATTTTTATTTATAATAATATTAATATAAACTTATTAAAAAATCGAAATTTTAGGGATAATTAAATAAAAATAAATTAAATAAGCTAAAAAATAATATAACGAAGAAGTAGGGAAAGAATAATGTTAACTAGTAAAATAATTAAAGGAAATGAATAATTTTTTCTTATCTGAATCATACATATTCAACTATGAAAAATATAAAATGATGTCTGAAGAATAAAAATTATATTTTTTAAATGAAAAAATTAAAAATCAAAATCATGATAACACATAAAATAATTAAAATGTAGAAATGAATGGATTCCTTTAAAAAAGTATTATATTCTCAATGAATTAAGATGGTGATAGTGGGATTCACATATAATAAAAATAGTGGTGTGTTGTATTAATAGTATAAATTATTATGATGGAATATTCCATTAAACAATTTAGGCTATAATAGATATTTTTGATGTATTGATTATTTTTTATGGGTATTTTTTGATGGATAAAGAATCAATCATAAAAGATATGACGTCGTGAATATTTTCCCACTTAGCTAAAAAACTAATTATAATGGAGTCACTTTTTCACCCCTAATCTATTAAAAAATAACTTCTGATGGACTATGCCATTTATAAAAATTTATATTATATATGAGGGTTTATTCATGAAAGACTAACTATTCTATCAATAATGAATCTATGTGAAGAAATTTTGGTGATTAAAATCATTAATATGTGGGAAAAGTGTCTTTGTGTAGTTCTTTTTTGGAATGTAAATCAGAGCTCCATCATCAAATAAATTTATCTCAATATATTATTTGTTATGGAATCCTTAACTACATCTTAGACAACCTCTCCTATTAGGGCATGTCCATTTCCACACAAATGTTTCATGGAAAATCTCCATTTTTATCTAGTAATTATCACTGAAAACATTATTTTTTATAGATTAAAATTCCATTTACAGAAAACCATTTTTTAGAAACAATTTTCAAATAATTACATTCTCAACACAAATGATTCATAAAAAAAGAAAATATTATTCTACAGGGGTATAAATCATCACTACTTCCACACAATTCAAATGATATGATCTCTCATAATAGTATTCTATTCCCATGAAACTAGTGTGTTGATGGAAGTCCTCTCACACATTCAAATGTCAATCTATAATCCTCCTCATATTCTCCAAATAATGATCTCTAATCTACATTGTGTTTGATTATATATTACATTAAAATTATAATATATAACTCTTAATCATTTATGGAGAGTCTCTATACTATACTTTATTAATTTTATTTCTCATTAATATTTTATTCCTTGAATATACATGTGATAAATATTTCTATATTTGAATATGAAAATCCGAAATTAGGTATCATTATTAACCAAATAACATAATATTTCACAAAAAAAATCAGATCCTTAATCTTTAATTAAATATTATATTTCAATTTAAAAAAATATTTTTTTTCATTAAGAACATAGAACAAATCCACTTTTCATTGAATTTCATCGTGCTAAAACTAGATCCACCAAATCCACAAATGTCTTGAATTTAAATCAATGAATTTTTATTTCTTGAACCTTCAATTAATCTCAGCATGATTTTATTCACCAACACTAGTAAACCATTAATGATAATTACTGATTAATAAAATATTTCCTAAAAAATTTTAATCTATTATTCACAAAAAAATGGATTTTGGAATGTACATTAATAATTTATCCTCGAATAAGATAATCCCATTAGTATTTTCCTAAAATAACTCTTATAAAATTTTAAATTATCATTTTTTAGTTATTAGGACTTGGATGACCCATATGTTAATCCTTGATAAATATTATTATATCTAGATAGTTTATATTGAGAAACCATATAGTCATTGGAACTCCAAAAAATGTCTAATGAGATCATCATAGTCTTATGGGATTGAAATTTTTTTTTGGGAAATCCAAAAAGTTTGACAAAATAAAAAATTACCATATGAGATTTCAATAAATCCAACTAGGTCTTATGAATAATAATGTATAATTGAATTCCATAATGTATTTTAAGATTAAGAAAATCCTTACAAAATATATCCAAAATCAATTTGTAGTTAACTAATTAACTTTAAAAAATAAATATAAAAATCATATGATGACAAGATAGAAACATACAAACTCAAGTAAGAGATTTTTATTTTTCAAATTTCGTGTCAAACCAATGTTTTAAGAAATAACCAATTTTTACAAAATGTAATTTGGAATTAAAGATATTCAATTTTCTAGAATCATGTAGAAACAGGATTCCTCCAAACATACTCACAAACACATCAATCCTTCACTATAAGCATTCACCATGACATAATAAACCTTATTTAAGGTTCATTCATATATATTTTCAAAAAAAAACTGAAACTACTAATATGTTAAATTTGATAACAAATATATAGAAAAAAAATATTATAATAATAAAAACATTTAGAGAATATTTTATTTATATAAAACTAAAACACACCCACAGACACGTAATATAATTTATATTGAGAAAGAATAACATATTTATCACATATTGATGGGAAAAAAATTTATATTCATATAAGATAATTATAATCCTTATAACATAATATATTTTATAAAAAAATATAATTTTTATATACATGTAAGATAATATCATATTATATATATATGGAACAAAATATTTTCATACGTCAAAACATATATTAATAATAATAAATATATATATATATAACATACTTTATATAAAAAATAGAATATTTTGTTCATTGTGGTAGACAATACATTGCATATTTACCTATAAGGAAAAAATTTATCAATTGAATATAATATATAATATGATTAATAAATACATATATATTACCATGGGACTATAAAACATTATAGTGTTAATGAAAATTATTCTTACTGAAAGTTGCAACCAAACATAACTAGGCAATCTATATAGTATAATTCTTAGAATTATGAGTTAATTATTGATAAATTAAATACAATTAATTGAGTTTCATACTAAGCTTTTTACGATTTTTCTAAGACTGTATCAATAAATATTATCCATCAAAATAATTATTTCCAGATATAAATGTAATGTTAAGTCACTATAAAAGGATATATATATATATCTTGGTAAAAAAATAATATGGGCTCTAAATTGGTTAAATTATTACTTCGTTGTCATTATTAAATATCCTAAAATTCAAAAAAAATTAAATTTGGCAAAATTGAAATATAAAACACAAAATATAAAACTTTTCATATGATTTAATGATATAACATTAAGAGATATTTGATTTTTTACTTCAATTTTATTTACATGTGAATAATATATGTTACATTTGAATAATTATTTTATTTTTTCAATAATAAAATTCATTAAACAATTTATCAAAATTTATCACTATTAAATTTTTTCAAAAAAACCTATAATAGTTTTTACATTCATTCGGTTTGGGTTTTTCTCTTTAGTCTCATATATATTAGGGGAAAACACTTATAAATTTAAACTTTTGAATATCTTCACTAATTGACAATGAATAAATTATTCTTATATTGATTGTATGAATAATCTTCCAAAACCACATAAAATTATCAAAATGGGTCACTCAATTTTATTTTAAATAAATATTTAATATGAATAACTATTAACAAATACACTTTACAAAATATATATTTTTAATACTCAAATTTAGTGAATCCCATAAATTTCAATGATTATTATCATGATATATTTGAATATTGGGTAATTTGTAACTCTTGTTATTTTGTTATATAAATTTTAATAAATAAATTTAACATTTTAATGCAATCACTCCCTCAATGTATCAATTTTATATATACAAATACATGAATCAAATTCAGTTTCATCAAATTTTCAATATTCATCCTATATATATAGTACATATATCCAACGTATATTCTCATTCCAAAGAAGATTTTATATTACACTATTTACATCACACATTAAATAATCCCTTCAGATAAGTTGGTATAATGAAAACACAAAATTCATACACTGATTGATAGAGTGAAATATCTTACTTATTCTTAAGTTGACATATGAAACTCTAATTATCTTGTAACTCATACCATGTTTTATTTTCCATGATATATATCTAAAATTTCATAAAATGATATATATAAAAATTTCATATTATATACAATTTTAAAAGTTGGTGTAAACCCTAGGTATTCTTAAGGTATGAATATTTTTACGTTTTTTTTTCAAATATATGATTTTATCATAGTAATTTTTCTATTTATGTGATTATGGGATGATAGATTGGTTTTTTGGATGTTTTTGGATTTTTAAGCCTGATGTTCTAAAAATTTGGGATTTATGAAAGGTTCCATGTTTAGATAGTGACCAGCAATAACGGTTCACCCTAACCATGTTGTGAGATATGTCATGGTGCATGGTTCTAAAAACCGTGTGATGTGTCCAATAAACTATGAAAAATTTCTCGTATAAAACTGAGGAATTTCATATATTTGGAACATGTTCAGCAAACCTGTGTAGTACTACCATGTGAGGTGTGGTTCCTTAGTTAGTGGGAGCCATAGATTTATCTGAAAATTTTGAAATTTTTGTTTCCAAACTATAAATCCTTCTCAACAACATAAAAAATATAACTTTTTATAACTTTTCCTTGATGATTATAATCAATTCAAAAAAATGTTCCATACCCTCACACGGCTATTAGTACCCCCACACATGGCTCCTCACTTATTTCTCTTATTCTAAGTCATTTCACTATTATTTATGCATGGTATCGAATGTTATCCATTCCTATTCCATGAAATATGTGAGTCTATCATTCTATCCTCTATCTCTTTCACAATTCCAATCAATATCAATTGGTCTCATGTCATTTATATATATATTTATAAGATCTATTTATTTTTTTCATATTATTCTTAATTATCTATATATTTTTATCAATGTATTAGTTTAAATTGGTTGAGTATGATTTTGAGAAAAAAAGTTAGGTATTATTAAATTCATTCTTCAATGAATGAAATTTTCACATTTTCATGGGACGAGAAGTTGTATTGACATAACACACACATGAAAAAAAAATTATAAATAAATTTTTTGTTACATAAATAATTTAAATTGATCCTTCATAAAGGCTATTATAAGTCCAATAGCATGTATAAACTAAATCATTTTCCAAAAAATAAGATGCTTTCACCATGAAAAATTTTAAATAAAAAAATTTGAGACTCTAGGGATTTTATAGACATAATAATATGACCATGTTTGTTTATGGAATACCATGGATGTATTAAAGGGTCATATTTGTGAAATATTTATCTGAGACACTAATAAATTAAAATAAATGAATAGAGAAATGAATTGCCTATTGATTTTGAATGCCTGGGACATGTTCCTCTGATTTGGTACTGGTCATATTGATTTATAATGATGTAGGACATCCCCTTGAATTATAAATTTATCTAATTGTTTTAGAATTTTTTGGTAAGTAAACAATGATTCTTCATTGACCCTATATATTCTAAGTAATTGTACATTATCTATGGATTCAACAATGAGGTTATGGCTAGAATTTATTGAACATGCTCCTTTGATTCGATCTTTATCCCAGAGACATAGAATGCCTTTTACCCACTCCATATATTGGAATATCAAGCTATCCACATATTACACTATGATTAGATACATCCAACAATATCCAATGTATGTGTGATTTACCCATTTTTTCATTACGGAATCCTATGATTTGAAATACTTTATTTATTTTTTCCATTATTTTATTATCATATCAACAAGAATTTCACTCCATATTTGTTATGTTTATATACATTAATGGTGGTATAATAATATCTAATACTCATAGTCTTATTAGATACCCTTTGGGTACCTATGTAAACATTTTGGTTGTGGCATATGAAAGGTTAAGTAGCCTCATGACTAATTCTTTATTCATCTGAATATTTTTAGTGTGGGACGTGGGACTAGGCCAGATTGTTGGACTATTTTTTTAATTATCCTAGTTCGGTATTTTACATTTTTTCTGTGATATTAGTTTTTATGAGATAGTTTTTGTGTATGAGTTTCATAAAATTTTTATATTTTCATTTTTTAATCACATGTGAAATGTTAATTGTTAGATAGAAATTTAAATTATTACTCTAAAGCTCATTTATAGAAAAATATTGTTAGTTTATCCATAACCTTTGATCATAATTAATATCAAATTAAATTATTCCCTCATATATTTTGTTAAAAATATTCTTTAATGCATTGTGTTACATTGATCCTTCTTTAATTTCTTCTTTTGAGTAGAGAATGAACTCAAAACATTGTGCTTTTTCTGATCCACCTTCTCTTTTATACTATTCATGATTTCAGCATGCATTAATTCATGGTACTTCATAGTGAATTCCTTCACCTTATGAGCCTCACACGGATCATTCTTTCAAAGGTTACCATACACCATATTAACACCTTTGAAAATTATTTATTCAACTATCCTTATTTCTATCCCATATTTATACCATTCTATATGATATTGTTATAATTGTTTTTGTAAAATTTAAGTAATCATTGATAGGATGTATTCCACCACCCCTTATGAACAAAGATATTCCAAGAAAGTAAGATTACATTTCTTTACCTTTCTCAATCATGACCCAAAAAACGTGGTCCCATGGGGCTCATACTCATAGTCTATCATAATTTCCTCATGTCATGTTCATATTCAGTAATTGGTTTGGATTCTATTTATTTGGACGTCATCTCAATATACCTAAAATACCATGACAAAACCTAATAATTTTCAATCTAGAAATTTATTTTTTCCATCCTTCAGGGTCAAAATTATCCTTTTTATTTCCATTCATGGTTAATATGTTTAATGCTAGATTAGTATTGAAGATTCTTGTTGATCTGGTATGTCTAAACACGGATATCATTCTACATTCATACCATGAAAATAATTTTCATATTACTTAACTTCCACCTATAACTTCTCGTTATAGTTACTCCATTTCTAGTTCGTACTTCCTCATTATGTGATCAATACTTAGATTAAATGACTTGATCCAACAATCATGTTAAGTACAACCCTTCAATCCTCTCTAGCACATATGAGGATTTCACTTCCAAATTATGCTAAAAAATAATGTCTCAATATTCCATAGATATCCACTACCTTGAAATCATTATTCAAATAGCGTTCCTTTTTTTGGATGTGATCCTATTGTTTTGTTTCATTCAAAAACCAACTGGTTAGCTTCCTGTAGTGAGCTTCTATATTATGTGTATACAAGTTTCCCTTCATTCCATGTTTCCTTTATTAGAACCTCATATATAGGACGGTATCTAGTTGAAGCTAACATCAAATTATAATAAAATTGTGGTTCAATAATTCGTTGATCCAGTGAATAAAATTTTGACCCAATTCATTGAGACCTGAATGCAACACAAACACCAACCCCTTCCGACTGTGGCCTAACCTTAAAGTAGTTTCCATCTTTGGGTGGTGATCTATAAACCCATTTCTATATTATGAAACTATATGAACCGGTTTCTAGAATGTAGAATATAAATCAACCCACATTTCAAAAACAAAATATTTCATGAGTTAAAACGCTTCCCCAACCGTGATCCAAAGATACTCTACTGGAAATATTGAAGTATCTACTTCAACAGAAATCTATGGGGAAATAAGGTTTCAAACAGAATGCATTCTACTATTGGAAGATATCTATCAACGAACTGAATTCACTAACATTCAAATAATAGGAATATTATGAAAAGAAAGAGTGATTCCATATAATATAACTCAGGTCACCATGGTTGGGGTATCTTGGATCATGTGGAAATAATAAGACAGCTTAAATTTGTAAAAACTAGATCAATTTAAAATACCTGGGTTTTTGGACCATGATTGTATAAAATAATAAACTAATCAAAATAGACTAAGGATTCCCCTGTTTTCAATAAGGCCAACAATTAAATGTTCTTGTAATCCACATGATTAGGAAAAAAACATAGAACATAATTCCAATAATGTATGTCTTTCATTAAAGTGTGAAATTAGGGCCAAATTCAGAATGAACAAGGAAAATGTGAACTCTGAATCCAATAAAATGATTTTCTGAAAGGAATCAAACAAGGATATAAATTTTTTTATAAGTGAAATATGATTGAATAGGGAACGAAAGGTTCTCATGTGGTCATCTAACAATTGTTGGTCTATGAAAAATCAAGTGGTCTTTAGAAAGAGGATGACACAATGTCACCTTAGATATACTTATTATTTCATTATATTTAGTAATTATTGATTATATATATTATAATTTTTGGAATTGGTATTGGACATGTATCAAGTAGTAGCTAACGCATATTAGAGAAGGTATCTATTCTCCTAGCATGTCTTTTACGTTCAATAGATAAGCTTGTTTATGTATTTAAATTTTTGTGATATTCCGATTCTGTATATATCAATAATGAGAAACATTGTTCCAAATGCATTAATTCACAAGATAAAAACTCAGAAACCCTAGGCATCCACTAACAAGTAACATGTGATTGAATTTTTTAGATTGATTTGTCTTGAAATTATTACGTACCATAGAAAAGTGACTGATTAATCCTTCCTGATTACATCATCAACATTTACAATAGTGATGAAAAACTACCTACTATATTTAGATTTATTAGTGATAATGGACTATATATATAGTTGGGATCCATCATATCAGTAGTCCTGTAATGCATTGAGATTCTCTAAGTCATCATACATATCATAGTCCTTATAATCATGTATATAGAACTAATGAGGGATTCACACACCATGAAGTGGTTGGTACATCCAAGGATTAATAAGATATATCAGGAAAAACACATACAGTTTTGGTGTCTTGGGATGAATAAATACATTGAGTGATTTGTTATGTATTTATCCACTTATCAATAGATGGAGGATAAACACCAATAACTCATTGGTCATTTATAATCACTTCCCTTTACATGTTGAAAGTGTGATTATTTCCCCATGGAATTCATGACGTGGTCTCAAGTAACATCAGGGAGTAGTGACATGTTATGGGTGATCATTAATCAGAAAACTAGGGTGTATTATTTATTATTGATTAATAATAACATATTAGTTGATGAGTTGGGTGATGCCTATGTGTTGGAGGTAGTTATCTTATACGGTCTTCCTCAATGTACTATTTTAAGCAATTATTTTTATTTTACATCATGTTTTATGAAGATGTTGTATAATTGCCTTTGTATATTGTTGTATCTAAGGACTTCTTATCATCTACCAATAAATGGATAGTTTTAGTGACTTATTAAGATCCTAATGGATAGGATAATAAAATTTTTCCATATATTTTTTGGTTACTCTTAAAAAACATGTGGCCTTAAAAGGTGTTTTCTATAATATTATTTGTCAATACTCGATCCATACAGATAAATTTGAATAAATTTATTGGAGTAAATTATGGTCACCCTTATTTTTCTAAATTCGAGTGACCCTATAATTATTAGGATGAGTCTCATGCAGGAGAGGTGGTAGCACATCCAGTTAATTAGGATGTGGATAGTGACTACATTGAGTTGGAAATTATCATATCTAAATTGGTTGTGGAATCCTATATCGTTTAATATGGTTTACTGGGTATAGTATGATTGTTACATTGAGTGGTAAATATTCATGTTTAGAGAAAGAAAATTTTTACTCCCTGGTATGCCAGGTAATTCTTGATTCTGGAGAGGTTCAATACAAGAGTATAATGATTTTATCTCCCTCAATTTTTGTGTACTGTTCACAATGTATTTAATATATCACGTCTTTGAAAATACAATATTTATCTATCTAAAATATTCAATACTAATGAAATTTACCTTGAGGTTGGCACTTCCTTTGGGAAGCATCTAGTCTATATAGCAGATCAGAGTGAGAATACAATATTTACAGATTTGGTTCTTATGGTGAAAATTTTGTTGATTAATAAGAATATATAAGAGGATACATGTGATTAAGAGTCTAATATATTGTATTAAAATCCATGATTATTTCCTAATTAGACCCAATAAAAATTGTATTTGTTATTTGTGAAAAAACTACATTATAATGGGGATGTTTTAAAACCAATCATCTTCATGAGGTACTAACATTTTCATATTTTTACTAGATTTTATAATATTTTTCATTGGAATATTATGGATGTTTATATAGGTATTTGGAATGGTTCTAAATAATATTTTGGATGTATGGTTATGATGTTTTGAAAATAATTTTTTTGGGAAAGGGTGCAAATTTATAGCATAGTTATAGACTATTATATAACCAAACAATGTGATGAGAGATTTCATGGTAAATGGTATTCCAAACCATCCATGTGTTCAAATAAAACCATAAAACACTAATAGTTTTTTATAATGGTTTTGTTGATGGTTTTAGAATTGTTTAGAAAGCTGTGAATTTGGACTATAGGAGTTGTAGTTCCATAGATAGTGGAAAGTTCACAGTCGGTGTATGGTTTGAAAAATTGTGTTTTTTTCATATTGATGTAAAAATATATAATTTATAAAATTATCCTACTTTATTTCATTCTCCCTATTCCGTTGGTTCAATTAACTCATTTATCCTACAAAATTTCCATATGTGCCTCCTCAATTTTTTAAATTCTCCATACTGATGTATAACTTTTTTTCTATAGAATTTTTTATTGTTCATACCTATGTAATTATAGAGTTGATTATATCATTTTGTTGTCTATCATTCATGGCTTCTTTTTCAGTCATGTGGTATCACAGTGTTTATGCCTATTTATTCTCTGTATCTTGGTTTTTGTTTTCCTCATCATTTTTTTCAATTTTATCACCAACTAATAGTTGGAATTAGACGATTATGAACCCATGAACAGAATGTAGGTGATCATAATGTTGTTTCTTAATGTATTTTATTTTCAATTGTACTTGTGATGAGAGGTCACATAGATATATAAATTTTGATTCACGTAAAAACATAAATAAATGTTTCATGTCCAAAATACATGGAATGTGTACCTTCTAATATGTTACAATTAGTAGTTTGGAAATTTTGAGTTAAAACATTATCAACTATATGAGGTGTGGATACCATTGAAAATGTTTAAATATAAGTTAATTACTTCCATGGACTTAATCTAATGACTGAGTATGTTTTGTGAATTCCATGGATATACCCTAAGATTTAGTATACACAACTTTTATCTGCATTCCCATCTAATTATATTAAACTTGATGAAAAATGAATTAATAATTGCTTTTTAATTCCATTATTGTGCTCCTTGGATTTATCATTAAATATTTTTCTTTATAATTCCTTAGGTAATTCCCATGAAATTTTTATTTTTCATATTGAATTTAAATATTTTGTGAAATCTTCTTAGATTTGGAATTAATCCTACTAATTTAGAATTCTATAGATAATACTCATTTATTTGATAATGATATTATGTATTGGAATGAATTTCGAATGTTATTTGGTTTAGGTATTGAACCTATGTATTATAGTTCTTCGGGCATGCTCTTTACAATCATCTTATATCCTAGAGACCGAGATTTTTCAAAAATAGTCCTTGGATTTGATTTTGAACCTATATGTATGGTGTATCATGATTAGATAAATTTATCATTGGATAATAGATGTATAGTGGATCCAGAGTGTAATCATGAATCCCAAAAATAGGTAGTATATTATTTTCATTGTTATCTTATTTTGGTATTCACATAAGTATGCAGTTACATAAGGATTCGATATGCTTATAGATATTAATGGAAGTCACTTACTAAGTTACATTCACACTATTCACAAACCACCATTGTGTACCCAAGAAGACATCATGATTGAAAAAATGGATAAGTGCAAGAACCCCATGATTGAAGCCTAATTAATTAGCTTGTATTGGGAACTGATTATTAGAAAAGTCTAGGTCTCAGTACCAGTTTTTATATATATTCCCATAATTTATAATACTTTGTAAATTGTTAAATATGATGTTATATAATTTTGAGTTTCCTAAAATTTAAAAACTTTCATTTTTATAGTCCATGTGTTATGTAATTTATTATCACTTGACATGTAACAATTCATTTTTATTTATGTATTTATTATCATTTACACTATAAATATAATTCATTATGGGGTTATAGTATCCCAAAAGTACCACCATAGACCCTCATTAGTAATTGGTATTCCTTATCATATATAGAGGTCCACCTAAGGTTATGTAATGACCAGTGGCTCAAGAGATTTTAAATTGTCTCTGGTAGATGGATGTTATAGTATGGATAATCATAAAATAGTACACATTAATTAATAATAATTTCTCAAAAAAACTCATTATTTACATAAATTAATTATCATACACCATAAAATGAGATTTAATATGATTACTCGTAGACCAAATAAATCTATAACTTTTTAAATTTATTTGAATTATATATTTTTTGAAATAATAATATAATAAATTAATAATATTTTCAGAAATAAGATTTATAAAAAATTTATTATAGGTTAATTGTTTTTTTCATCCATATAAGGAAAAGGATTAAATGGTAAAGTTTTAACGCACTTTTTGTAGAATTTTTTGTAAAACACATTCTTAAATAATGGGGCCTTCAAATTTTTTAATAAAATTTCTATGTAATAAATTACTAACATATATTTGGGTTACTAGTTATTGTCAAAAAAATCATGGAGAAATAATTAAATTTTAATAAAACAAATTTGAAATATAGTTTATCAATGAAAACATTCATGATATATTATTGTATATTTTTTTATATAAATTTTTCGTTGGGCTTTAATAAATATATAACATTCATATATTTAGGTTAATTTACATTTCAAAATAAACGTTTTGATTTGACATGTCAATGATATCACTATAAATATAAGTGAATGTTTCAAACATAAAAATGTCTCATATGAAATAATTAAATAGGTTTTAATAAAAAAACTATAAACTAATAACCATGATCTAAAATATTAAAATGACTATATATAATGTGATTATTGATTACACAATTTTTTGAATAATTAAATATATTTTCTAATATGTTTTTGGTGTTTAAAATGAATAATTTGTCTTTAAATTATTTAAATCCTTCATATAATAATATTATTTCGAAATTTAGTGTTTTTACTTTATATGATGAATATTTCAAGGATTTTTATTAAACAGATGATCATGACTAATTAAATCTTAAATAGTTTTTGGTTACGTTGTAGAATGTGAAAAACTATTCTATGGTGTTTTTTAATATTGTTAAAAGAAATACTAAACATGATGTCCCTTAAGTAAACCAGGAATTTTAATCCAAGTGATTATGAAAATAATATTTTGGAACTATATTTTAAACTCAGTTTATGTCATGATCTTAACATAACTTCCATTATTCAGATGCAGACACGTAGAATAATAATGAATTTTATTATGTAAATTCATTGAATTCATCCATGAAGTTTACATTAATGGTCATGACTGATGATTTAGAAAAATTGGCAAAATTTATAATGATAAACATTGAAAATAATTTTATAAATGAAAATACCCTTTAGGATATTGAAAATTATAATTGCAGACAACATGAGAGATAATCCAGGGGAATTTCCTTTCAAAAAAATTTAAAAACACATTCCCATGATCTGGGGCTCCATAAAGAGGAATAAATTATATCAAATTTTGAAAAAATAAATGCCAAAACCCATAAAAAGACTCACATAAGGAGAATTTGTTTATTGAACTAAATTATTTCCAATACTATCATTAGAAAGGTGTTTGAATTCATAAAAAGTGTATTTGGATGTTGTCGATTGTAAGAAATCTTCTTATAATTTATTCTCTTTTGAAATAAATATAAATTCCAAAATCACCGAATTTGATAGAGTATTTTACCATATACATGTGACATCATTTTTTATCTGGTCATATAAGCATTGAAGGCTTGGGGATGTTTTTATGTATGCGTTATTTTTATTTTCTAATTTCTCTATGAGGTGATCCAAGATAAATGTACTAATATATTTCATCATTTTAGATTAAAAAATAATTAAATTACATAATAATCCATTAAAAACCCATAAATAATTATTCTATTTGAGGACTAGATATGTAACAGACATATTTCATGAATGATAATCAATATTTCTTATAATGTTCTCTCCTTTTACCCTTCAAATTCATATCCTACTATGAACCATTATTTTTAACCACGAAAAATGTAATCATACAAATGGGTGTGCTAAAATAATCAATAAGGTTAAAAATTTGATATATCACTTGATTATGATATGAAATCATATGATAAGAATAAGTGAATGATAACGTGATCATAATATACAAAGTTCATACATAATTATTCATAGGTCATAAATTATGAGTCATAGAATAATGCTTTCTCAATTCAAAAGAAGTGAATCATACAAATTAGGAATTATCATAAATCAATCATGATCAATGAGATAATATAATTAGAATAAGAATATTTCCTAGAAATTTTTTAAAGTACATAGGAATATAAAACTATTTCATTACTCAACGGTCACTACAAAGACTATCATTAAAAATTAGATAATTTCCCATGAGGGGTTATTCACACTCTCCAACATCTATTTATTCATGGAATAGGTTAACTCACCATAATCATTCACATTATCTCATCTGATATCAATCCCCACCCAAATCATTGTATGGATGTTAAATTCATGTTTTAGTTATCACATAGTAAAAAATATTTATTTTTGTACCATAATATCATAAACATTCATTATATCATAACACCCATAAATGAAAAATGTTTCATAATTATTTCCTCATCACATAATCATATAATATATAAAGAAATAAAATGTATTTTACCATAGGAACATATCTCTATTGAATCATCATGTATATAAAATTATTTTGACATAGATGAAAATTAAATGGGCATATGAACATTTCTGTGAAAATAAGGTAAAATATGAATTTCCTTTCATAAATTGAAATATAAAATATTCTAGAATATTTATAAAATATTCACATTTAAATTAACCTTTGAAACTTATTAAATAATAATAAATTTAAATAATTTCCATGAAGGTGATAATATCTATTCATGTCATATCCTTTGAAAAGAACATTTGTTTCACATATTTATAAAGAAAATAAAAAAACATCCCATTTACGAATAATTAAATATATTATTTTAACACTTATAAATGAATATAATTTATGGATGAAAATTAATATAATCAATAATTGGATAATAGAAAATAAAATTCATGATTTTATTCAGAATTACGATACAAGGAAGAAATATATTCCTGGCACAAAAAAGAAAAAATGAATGTTCTACTTAAAAAAAATTCCATAAACCGTTGAATTACACATTGAGTAAAAGACTAATAAAAAACATTGAAAACAAATAAATTATGTTTTTATAAGAAAAAATATTTGGTTAAATAAATAATTTTCATACAATTACCCCAAATGAGATTCAAGAATAAACAATCTCAGTGAAAAATTAGATTGTAACATAAACCCTTACAACAAGTCATGAATTTCTATCTATGTTCTCATAATATCAATTATAATAAATATTTGTTTATTATATATATATATAATAAAAATGTTCATATTTTCCATGAAATATAACATTCCTTTATAATTACCAATCACCCATTTATTAAAAATTCCTTTTCAAAATCAACATCTGGGTGTTAACCATTCTTGTTCCCAAGAATGTATCTGTTTGATGGTTCAGGTCCTTTATCCTATTTTGTGTATTTATAATAATTAAATATTAAAAAACTTATATGCATAAAACTTTTTGTAATGTTCACTTTTAGTATGATTCATATAATATGCTTATGAAAAATTAATTTTATCACTTCATTGAGATGACAGTCTGTGTGTAGGAATTAGTAATGTTTACATTTTCAAAAAAAAATGGTATGAAATAAAGTTAAATAATAAAATATTTATCTAGAATAAAGATAATTTTTTAAATATAATATATATTAATTAAATACATCCATATGATTATATATGTATGGAAGACATTTAAAATTAATCACATCTTTTCGTGATGGTGGTAGTCCTCATATACACACGAACAAAGTCATCATTTCTCATTAGATGGAAGGGTGGTGGAAAATGGTTATACCATTAACATAAAATTATTTAAGTATATTATTGAAACTAATTAAAACATGTTAATATGTTGAAATACTATTTTTACTAGATAAAATAATAAATAAACATAAAAGGTTTCAATGTAGAAGATTACCTATTATTTGAGGAACCTTAGTTGGATATCTTCTTAAAGAGCCATGGAATGGCCTTTTAAGAATAAAAAAACATTTTGAACGTGGATAAAGAATATGAAAATTTATTATGGTATGGTTTTATTGAGATATTTGTTTCATGAAATTATAAATAAATGTGGATATTTGGATCCATTTTATTAGTGAGGGGTGTGGCACTCTTGCGAATACATACATTAACAAAAAATAGTTATATTAAAGTAAAAGTTGCACAAAACAACCCCAATTTGATAAAAATATTTTTTAGTGTCCAAATATATTAAAAAAATAAAAAATATATATATTTAAATGATGTTATAGTCCTTATTATTTAGTTTAACAAACTTCTTAAGCATTTTTAATGTTTTCTAGGGAAAAACATTCCAATGTTTTATTCCTTAGTACCAAAATTTAAAGTGGAATCATTAATAAATTCTAAAATTATAATTTAAAATATGGAAAAAATTATCAAATTCAATTTCAAAAATTGGATGAAATTATTTTTCAAATTAGAATAAAAATTCAAACAAAACTATTTCATGAAAAATACATTTTTACACATAAGATTGTATTTATTCTTAGTTTATACCGATTAAAAACAATTCGATTGATTTTAAATAATTTTATTTAATATATTATCATTACCTTTTTGTACAATCAACTATATATATTGATATAATTATTTACTTTTGATAAAAACATGTTTTGCGCAAAAACAATTGTTTTATGGAAAAAAACGTCTCATTTTAGAGTCTTAAGAATTTATTTTCATTTCTAACGAATTGATAACTAATTAATTCATATTCCACATGAAAACAAAATGTCATTATTAATATATTTAAATATATAGACAAACAAAATTTTGTAAAACTATTGAAAAAAATAAAATACATAAAAACTATTCTTTTGTATCAATAGAAATGCCTAAGTAAAGTAGAAATTATATTTCAAAAGTATATTTAATTAAGATATCATATTGTGTAATTCATTTTAAATTGTAGAATAATTGTTTATATAAGTTCAAGGATTAATTCTTTAAAATATACTCCGGAAATTTATTTAATTAAAGTGAAAATATCTGCTATAATTTGGAGGAGTTACATTCTACCCTAATAAAAATATTCCATGAACACATTATTTCACTGTAATATAAAAATCCAAAGATAACATAGCCTCATCTCATCCATCGGTACCTATTTCGTTTCATCAATTATATTATTCCACTTGAGTACCATAAAAATTAGAGGGTATTCTTCTTTAGAATATTTTATATATGAACTAAGATTTCTTTTTTTTTTGTTTTTTTTAAATGATCATACTCTAATGGAATGTCTTATGGGTTTTGTACATTTAAATTGTTAGGAATTTTATTTCTCAAAATAGATACATGGAACATATTTTTATATTAGGAAAGGTTAAGTGGTTGCCTTATGTGGTAATCTACCATCCCAATGTTATCTATATTCACATAGGGACTGACATACCTCGGTCTCAACTTTCCTTTTATTTCCAATCTCATTTCCTTATTCAAAGGATAAATGTAACATCCCAAGTAAGTAATGGAGAATATATATTTTTATCTATGTCTATTAGTGAATTAGATAGTGTTTTAGGGGCTTAAAATTTGAATAAATCCAATCTTAAGCATGGTATACACTAATATTTTTAAAAGATTGTTTTACTGCCATTTGATGGAAAACCATTTTTAAATCTATCTTTTGAAAATTTTATAATCTATGTTTGCCAAAATAAACTTATTATTTATGATTGGGACATAAAAATTTACTTTTTGTGAATTTTTTTTATTTTTCCGATAAAGTTCATTTTTTAATGAATAATGAAAAATGTTGTATTTTAATTCAAAACCACTTTTTAATCTAATTTAGTTATATGATTAAATTATCTTTTGAATTGGTTTTGAAGTGAAATTATAATATATTTTTACCATTTAATCCAATGGTGGTCATTGGAATCAATTTCACTTTGAAATTGGACTTAAACTGATTTCAATCTTTTGATACTTATTGTTTCATAAAAACACGCTATTTGTCATGACAGCGCGAATTAATTAAAAATTAATTAATGTAACTTATATGATTTGAATTTCTTAAGATAAACATCATTTTGAATTCAGAATATCAAATATATATTAGGGTGAAGTTTTGGTATTTTTCTGAAAAACTTCAATTTTTGATGAATAGTGAAACCACTATGTGGTAGTTAAAGAAACTGATTTTTCTTTTAAATGAAACATTGCCACTTCTATGATTTGATTTTCAAAAATCCTACATACATGGTTTTTATTAAGAAGTAAAATATGGTTCAATGAGATTAAAATAATTTTTTGGTGAATAGTAACTTTTAATTTTTTAATCGCGATTAGAGGTAATTACTGTAATTTAAGGTAAAAATAAAGTTATAATAAAATGAAAATACCTAGACACATGTCCTACCCTTATTGGATGTGTCATGGCCGACCAATAAAAGCCATGGGTCAACTTGGGGACCCCATGGAGCCACTTTTATAGGAAAATGACATTAATTTATTTTTATTTAATGTTAAAATTAAAATGACACAAACATCAGTTGTTTTACTAAAACAATTTTTAAATGGGGTTATACAAGTAATATTTTCTACTATAAATATTCATTAGATATCTACAAATAGTTCCTACATCATGATATTTTTAATATAATTTTTAGAGATTAAATAAATTAAATTATTTATGACATCATGATGATGTAGTGATTACCTCATTAATAAAGGATTTAAATAAAATGAAAAGATAATGTAAAATCTATTCCCTAAACATGTAAAAAATATATTGGATGGGTGAATTTAGAACCCTTATCACCTTACCCTCAAATTATATCAATGTTGTACCTTTGTAATACGAAACTCATTTTAAAATAAAGTAACATTTCTTTACTTTCCAAGAGATCCCCTCCTCTCCTCTTATAAAAGGACCCCACCTCTACCTCCTTACCCACACTTCCGAAGCCTTTGTCTCAGCCAAACCCTGCCCATTTTTTCTCTCCACTTACCTCTATTACTTCTTGAAGCCCCACTTTGGGCATAAGTCTTCCCAAGGAAGCCTTTGAGCTCAAACCAAAGGGAGTTACCCGATTTTAAGGTAATGTCATCACTTGTGTTATTTCGTTTTATTTTTCCTCTCCAACCCCCTAAACTCTTTTTATTCATTTCTTTTGTAACAACACCAGTATCTTACATATAATAGGATGTTTTTAGAAGAAGTATTCGAGATACACTTATACACACCTACATCTAATGGTTAAGGAACATACTGTTTCCGTGGATGGCGAATTCCTGCCTCCCGAAACGATGATTGTTCAACATTCTTTTAACACCTTCAAAGGTGGCCATTAATATGAAACTATATTTATATATGATATATAATATGTTTATGTTTTCGTTAAGATTCTCTATTTTTCATTTTGGGCATACCTTTATGGTTTCCAGTATGGGTAAACACGATATCTTCATTTAAGGAAGTGCGGACTATCGCCCCCTCAAAGTGATTTGATTTGTTAATACCATATGTGGGACGCACAAATGATAGAGTTATGATATTGTATATGATATTACACTAGAATTATAATATTCCTTTGTATCATTATGATTCCATTTCATAAAATACGAAATAGAAATGGAAGCAGCGTTCATCCGTACGTACGGCTTACCGTCTCCAGGAACGGTGCATTTCATTCCTTACCTCTAAATGTTATGTAATATTATAAATGTATGAATGTAATGTGTATATATGATATATATGATATCTACATCATGAATACCATTATGGATATAATGTATACATGAACAACATGTAATTATAAAGGGTTTATTTTTGACTCAAGTACCAATGATCGTTAAAACAACCATTATTAACTTAAATAATTTCATAGTGTTCATGACATAGCAATAAGTGATATAAAAGAAATAATGAACATAAAAAAGGTTCTTAAACAAGTAGAAATTAACTCATGGTTATTATTCATAAGATTAAAGAACGACCGAGTCAATTCAGACCCGAGGTATGGGACTTCGTCTCAATCTCCTTTCATTGAGGCATATTTTGTTTTATACAGAACCTTTTTTTATACGGTGTATAAACCCCTTTTGAAATTTACGTTTATTCAAAAGGAATATTTTTATACAAACCATTTTCTAAATGAAAAAGGGAATGGTTTTTTTATACATATGCGGCGACAATGACTTCTCCGCCGACATGACCATTATTTGAGTTTCGGCTTCCTCTACAAGCCATACCTATTTTATAAAAGAAAAATAAATACAATTTTTTACTTTTCTTTTATTTTAGTATTGAAAATGGTTTTCATAATGTTTTTATATCAATTTTTTATATTGATATCTTGTGATTGAAAGGTGTAAATGTTATGTTTCCTTTATGCATGTTTTATGTGATACGATTTTGTTGAGGTTCTTGGGCATTATTATGAAGACAGGTGGTTCCGTGATAAACTAAGGGCGGGTGATCCCGATATGGCTCTTCTAACGCCCCGACCCCAGTTACCCAGAGTCGGTGCATTACTTCGTAACATTGGCATGATCACAAGAAAGATCAAATCTCGAAAGACCGATTGGTTTAGTAGCCTTGGAAACACTAGATATATTCATAAGTTTTACATTACATCATAAAATGAAAAACTACTACAACAACATAATTTCTCCAGAGTCCATACTATTATCCCCTCATAATATCCCTGCTGGTCATTCATAACTTACTTCTTCACATCCTGGGAAAAGTAAAACATAGAAAAGGGGTGAGCTCAAATGCCCAGTAAGGATAACAATATAGCGGAACATTCAAAATAAGCATAAACATTTAAGGCAATGCATTACTAAAACAAAAGCCTTTTAAACTTGAACTTCAACATAGTATGGCAAAAGTAAAATGAAATAATGTCATTTACTTATTCACATGGCTATTCTACTAATCGAATAATCACATGCAAAACCAATAACCACTTTCATAATTATGGAATGCATAATGCCAGACTATCATAACCACATAGCCAAGGCCTCGTGCCAAGACTACAAATAAGATTTTGTCAAGGCCTTGTGCCAAGACACTAGTTTGTCTCATGAGACCTACCGATGCATCTAGGAGCTATAGCGGGCTCCACCCGTCACTTATTAACTCCAATGCATTCCCATATGAAAAGGTTTAAACATAACATAAACATTCGTATTAAAACTAGCATACGAAATGTCAATAATTTCACCATAAACTATGAATGGTATAAAAATAGCACATCCACAGTCAAAAATATCACAAAACCTTCAATACAATATAGAAGATTTGTATCATAATAAATAAACTTCAAATAAGCATAAAATCCATCAAAGGATGTTGACATAGATGAAATCAAAACTATTTGAGAGAAATATCTCCTTTTTTTAAATTATTTAAAAGTCACACATTTATAAACGAAGTAATTAAAAAGAAATTTTTGAATCAAAGTGTCCCATACCACTTTGAAACTTTTGAAAGGAATTAAAATTTTTAAAAACATTCATGTCCATATAAATAAATCCTTAAAAACCATTTTGAAGACATGGACATTAATTGAAATGATTTAGAAAGATTAATCTTTAAAACATTGAAAATTCTGATTTTGATAAAGAGTACCTCTCTGAAATTCTTAAAATATTCATTTTGAAATCATTTAAAAGTCAAATAATTATAAAATAAAACATTTACTTTGAAAATATCCTTTTAATCTTGTAATGAAAGCTTTGAAGATTTTATAACGGCGGTAAATAGCCGCACCCGCCGTATAAGTTTAAAAAAAACATTCTTACCTTAATTCTGTCGAAAAGGTTAAAAAGCACCTTGTTTGGAAAACGACGGAAAGATTCCTTTATAAACCTCTTATAAAAATTCAAACAAGGTTATAAATGACTTTAACCCATATTCTTGTAAATAGTAAAAATGTTTTGAAATACATTTTTAAGAAACATGGATGTGGATGATAAAGAGATCCCAGTAGATTATTACGTATAAACAACCTCGGATAATGAAGAGATTGTGAAATAACCCTTACCTTGTACTTTTCCTAGGTTGGGGTAGGTTAACCTCCTGTATAATGGTGAAATAATTGTTATTAAATTATACCAGAATCATATACATTAATATGATATCATATATGATCTTTTAATATTGATTTGATAATAATATCTTAGTATTATCATTATATCGGGTGTTAACTTACTTGTTTTCTTTTATATGATTTGTTACATAAGACATGTTTGTAAAGGATAGGTCGTATATTATTCATATCCAGAATGATATCAAGTCCTTAAACATAATTTTTAAATCATCAAATGATAATTATACTTGAATGGATACGATGGAGAATGAATCTCATCGCGTTCGTGGAGACGGTAGTCCGTACGTACGCACGAGCGACAATATCATTCTTTTGATATTAAAATAATATATAAATGGATGGTATATCATATATACAGAATCATTAACATGTTATATTTATTATTTACATGAGTTACACATCATTATTATACCCAACCAAATAATAATATATTGAATAACAATTACACCACGACGTGGAGACGGTAAGCCGTACGTACGCACGTATGGTGACATGTTATTCAAAGGATGGATAGAATACTGAATATGGTTGTACCATATTTATAATAACATCACAGTATATATATGATACTGGAGTTATTATTTTATAATGGAAATATCAAAGAAAGAGGAAGTGGAAGAAGAAAGGAACTTGAAAAGGGTGGTGAAATCATTACCTCCTCTTCGGGTTCTTCCTTTTGATTTGATCAAAAGGGCTCCTTAGGTTGGCTTTCTGATCAAACTAAGGCCTTTAGGTTGTAGTGAGGGATGTTGGGAGAGTATTTGGGCAGAGTTTGTCCGAACCAAAAGGCTTTAGAGGTGTGAAGAAATGAGAAGGAGGAGTGCCCTTTTATAAGAGGGGTGAGGGGTACCTTTGGAAAAGCTAGAGATATTAATTTATAATAAATTCATATTCGGTTTCTAATGGCTCCAAAGTTGACTATTCAAAGGTTAAGGTGGGGATGGGTCGAAAACAACTCAACCAATAGAATTTAGACAGGTTTGGGTACTTATATTAACCTTATCTTTAAGTATTAACTTTAAGTTAATTAGTTTCACTTTTACAATGTCTCTTTGTATTTTTATATAATATGGTTAATAAACTTACTATATAAATCCAAGCGACCCCCAAGTGGTCCATTAATGATGGTACTATCATGACATAAGTCTCTTGGCAGAACCTTAGATTTTTAGTAATTTAATATCAATTAATAATATAATATTTGTTTTAAGAACTCTTTTATGTCAATTTTGACACTATTCAATTGTTGATTTTTGTGAAACTCATAACAGATTGATTACTTCTAAAAAAGTCAATTAAATCAATCCTAATATATCATATTATCCTATAAAATTAGTTTAATTCATTAAAAGTTTCATATTATAATTATTTGGGTATTTATAATATCAACTATGTTAATTTTTTTACTATTTTAGTAATTACTGCATCATCATTGTGTCATAAATAAAATAAATTATTTAATGTCTAAAAATTATAAATAAAATATCATTATGTAGGAAATCTTTTTATCTTTCTAATTAATATTTATAATCTAAAATCCAACATATATAACCCTATGTAACAATTGTTTTTCTAAAAGATATATGCTTGTGTCATTTTTGTATTCATTTTAACTTAATTAATATAAAGTGTCATTATCACTTACAAGTGGATCCATGGGGTCCCAAAATAGACCCAAATAATCCCATGGTCGACCATGTATCAACCAATAGGGTTAAGACACGTTTTATGGTAATTTAGTATTATTATAATATTATTTTTTTAACCCTTATTTACCGGATTTACCCTTAACCATGGTAAATAAAATTTTTACCGCAGTAATTATTCAAAATGTCTAAAAATAAAAGTTACCTATATACACAATTTGAACATCCTGATTCCAAATATGGAATCCATTTTCCTAAATTCAAAACACAGTAGTGGCAGAAATTAATTTAAAATTAATTCACGCTGTCAAAACAAAAAGCGTGTTTTTAAGAGATAATAACTATCAAAAGATTGACACTTGTTTATGTTCGGTTTAATTGTAAAATTATGTCCAATGACCAACATTATATTAAATGGTAAAAATATATTCTAAATATACTTTAAAACCACTCAAATTCATAATTTATCAATATTAATTATTTTGATTAAAAAAGTTGTTTTTAATTAAATTTTAGTAATTTTCTCTATTCATCAAAATATAAAAGTTATCCGAAAAGTACCAAAATTTCACCCTAGGCTAATTTTGATATTATGAATCCAAAAATGAAGCCCATTTTGAAATATAAAATATATATAATTTCAAAATTTAGGTATTACTATTCATAACGGCTAGTTTGATCGGTTGTGGTGTGTGTTAAAACTCGACGTTGCGTACAACACACGCTACTGTTTTATTCAAAGGAAAGCGTACCGTGGAAGCTTGGGATGTTTCATTTTAAATTTTTTGATGTCTCCATTTAGTCAAAAAGTTTAAAATATTGTATTTAAAAAGGTTTCACTATCAAAAGTTGATAAAAGTGCAATATTGAAAATGAATCTGTTCTTGCATTATGACTAAGAAACTTATAATATGGATTCTAAAATTATAAAGATTATATAAAGTTAAAAATGTAGTTAATGCTATCCATGACCTCTTTTAATTGCTTTTTTTTGTAAGTCATGGTGCAATTGAACTCGGTGTTGCGTGTATTGCAAGTTATTGAATTATTTTGAAGAAATAACACACTATGAAATCTTGGGGTGTTACATTCTCCCCTCCTTCAATAAATTGCGTCCTCGCAATTTGAAATTGTTCTTCGAAAATAAAAGGTTGAAAATAGATAATATATTTGTGGGAAAACCAACATCGGAAATTGGGTTACTAAAATTTAGTCTTAATATGAGGAAAAGAGAAATGAAAGGGTCACCACCAAATTATGATCTTGATTAGGAGGACATTGGTGGCAATTAGAGACATATAATCGGAGAAAAAACGTAAATATTTATAGGTAGTGATTGAGGTCATCAATCACAAACAAGTGTATAATTGAGGTCCTTAAACTCATCAATCTATGATGATTTGAAGTACCATCGGTTCAACAAAATATAGGGTATTGGGATAACACATTTTTGACGTTTCAAAATATCTTAGTTGAAATCCCACATCGAAAAATGAATTAACGAGGCCTCTATTTAAAATAAAGAGTCGAAAGTATGAAGATTACCGAATATAACACATACGCGGGTTCCATGTAGGAAAATATGGCTATGGAAGAAAAATCTAACCATCGATTATCTGATGGAGAGTGGTAGAGAACATGGCTATGAAAAGGCCAACAATCCCAAAGCCATAAATTAGTGATGATTTAAGGTACCATCTAGGAAAACATTTTTGTTCTAAGTTGCTTTTCTTAATATTGAGGAATTTATTTATGAGATTGGCTAAGATCATAAGGAGATATACTTACTTTATAATTAGAGTTTTATCCATTAATAAATTTTTACCACAAACTCATCTTTCACTCTAAAAGATAATAGAATGTAAAAAAAAATTCTATTTACACTATTCGTATAGGGTTCCAAAATAAACGAATTTATAATTCATCTACAAGGTCTTTTAATAAAAACTACATTATTTAATCCAGGACATCTCATGGGCCAGTGGTAGGTGATACACCCTTGTCGCCCTTTGGTTGCGGGTTCAAGTCTCGCAGCCTTGCCGGACGCGACGGGTTGCCGCCCGACCTCCGGGTTGTCCTTTTATAGCAATCCGAAATAATCCAAACTAGAACTATCCAAAATACTTCTGTCCAAACTCACAGTCCAACATTTATAAGGAAGGTAAACATAATATAGATCATTTTTACCCCGTAATAGCATATGAATACCTTCATCATGTATTACCATATTCCTTATTGATTACATTCATGCTCCCTTATTCCATATAGAATGCTGGATATACTTCATTAATCCAAAAATGTTTTAAACCCCAACAATGATGGAATATACAAATCATTAATCAGTTCCAAGGTAGTCAAGAATATCCAATATAATTTATCCAAAACAATCACATATTATTCCAAAATCACTACCTCAGTATCAGAACTATATTATGATTTATCATTCTCTCAACTATATATTTTCCAAAAATTTATCCTGATATTGAGTCACTTTTCTTTGTTCCACACAATCTCAAGTCCTTAATGAAATAGTACTGCAGTACAATCCTTATATACTCCATAATTATTGTAACAAGTACATTGTTGATACAACACTCAATTGACATAATCAACATAAGAACT
Organism: Viscum album; assembly: GCA_963277665.1. Lineage (NCBI taxonomy): Eukaryota > Viridiplantae > Streptophyta > Magnoliopsida > Santalales > Viscaceae > Viscum > Viscum album. The sequence goes on along the minus strand of OY728161.1, from coordinate 810,434,536 downwards.
CTAATCATTCCTCTTCATCTGTGGTAGTATCATAACTTGATTATTATCCAATAACATCATTTGCGGCATAGTCTGATGACTGGGACATAGGTTTGCGTAGTGTCCAAACTCCTTGCAAATGAAGCATTGTACATTTAAAACCATTTTATTACCCTTGCAGTCACGTACTTTGTGCCCTTTTCCTCCACACTTATAACAAACTCCCATTCCTTTCAGGCAAGTTCCAGGGTGTTTCTTTCCACAGTTACCACATATGGGAAAATTATTCTTTTCCCTCTTCCCTTTATCCATCTTTCTCTCTTCCATCCTTTTCTTCTCTTGCTTCCCTTCAAAGCTATAGGACTCGGTAAACTCTTTACTTATCTAATCAACACATGATATTATTTCTTCATATGATGATAATACACGGGAGACTATTTTTCTTATAAATTCTAGCTTAAGACCATGAAAGATATGATCCTTCCTTCTCTTTGAATCATGTGTATTTCTGGAGTTCTCATTCCTTCTACTGGGCGCCATTTCAATACAATGGCATAAACTAGATCATTTTATGAATCAAAATACATAATCCCATACTTATAAAACACTTAACATAAATTGAACTATATTTGGATATAATCCATAATCATAAAAATGTTTTCTTTGAGGAAGTATATACTCATAAACCCTTCATAATGATTTGTAAAGAAAATGAGAGTTATCCTAAGCATATCCCCCGGGAGTGTCGTAACCAAGAGTGCAGCAAGGCCCGTTGTCGTGCACCAGTTCCCGTTCGAGTCTAGCTCAAAGCGGTGTTTTTGGGTTTTACCCCTAGGTACATCTGTGCCAGAGCCGCCTCTACCTGCTCGTATCCAGACAGGGATGTATTGCTCGGAAAACTCACAAAATCTCTACAATACCAAAATTCTAGGAAGTTCTTCTATACTAATCCTCAATGTTCATCTTAGGTCTACGTGCTCTAATCAGAGTTTATCTAAATCTAGCTTCCAAGGTTTGTACTAAACTTCCTCTGATACCAACTCTAACGCCCCGACCCCAGTTACCCAGAGTCGGTGCATTACATCGTAACATTGGCATGATCACAAGAAAGATCAAATCTCGAAAGACCGATTGGTTTAGTAGCCTTGGAAACACTAGATATATTCATAAGTTTTACATTACATCATAAAATGAAAAACTACTACAACAACATAATTTCTCCACAGTCCATACTATTATCCCCTCTTAATATCCCTGCAGGTCATTCATAACTTACTTCTTCACATCCTGGGAAAAGTAAAACATAGAAAAGGGGTGAGCTCAAATGCCCAGTAAGGATAACAATATAGCGGAACATTCAAAATAAGTATAAACATTTAAGACAATGCATTACTAAAACAAAAGCCTTTTAAACTTGAACTTCAACATAGTATGGAAAAAGTAAAATGAAATAATGTCATTTACTTATTCACATGGATATTCTACTAATCGGATAATCACATGAAAAACCAATAACCACTTTCATAATTGTGGAATGCATAATGCCAGACTATCATAACCACATAGCCAAGGCCTCGTGCCAAGACTACAAATAAGATTTTGTCAAGGCCTTGTGCCAAGACACTAGTTTGTCTCATGAGACCTACCGATGCATCGAGGAGCTATAGCGGGCTCCACCCGTCACTTATTAAGTCCAATGCATTCCCATATGAAAAGGTTTAAACATAACATAAACATTCGTATTAAAACTAGCATACGAAATTTCAATAATTTCACCATAAACTATGAATGGTATAAAAATAGCACATCCACAGTCAAACATATCACAAAACCTTCAATACAATATAGAAGTTTTGTATCATAATAAATAAACTTCAAATAAGCATAAAATCCATCAAAGGATGTTGACATAGATGAAATCAAAACTATTTGAGAGAAATATCTCCTTTTTTGAAATTATTTAAAAGTCACACATTTATAAACGAAGTAATTAAAAAGATATTTTTGAATCAAAGTGTCCCATACCACTTTGAAACTTTTGAAAGGAATTAAAATTTTTAAAAACATTCATGTCCATATAAATAAATCCTTAAAAACCATTTTGAAGACATGGACATTAATTGAAATTATTTAGAAATATTAATCTTTAAAACATTGAAAATTCTGATTTTGATAAAGAGTACCTCTCTGAAATTCTTAAAATATTCATTTTGAAATCATTTAAAAGTCACATAATTATAAAATAAAACATTTACTTTGAAAATATCCTTGTAATCTTGTAATGAAAGCTTTGAAGATTTTATAACGGCGGTAAATAGCCGCACCCACCGTATAAGTTTAAAAAAAACATTCTTACCTTAATTCTGTCGAAAAGGTTAAAAAGCACCTTGTTTGGAAAACGACGGAAAGATTCCTTTATAAACCTCTTATAAAAAGTCAAACAAGGGTATAAATGACTTTAACCCATATTCTTGTAAATAGTAAAAATGTTTTGAAATACATTTTTAAGAAACATGGATGTGGATGATAAAGAGATCCCAGTAGATTATTACGTATAAACAACCTCGGATAATGAAGAGATTGTGAAATAACCCTTACCTTGTACTTTTCCTTGGTTGGGGTAGGTTAAATTCCTGTATAATGGTGAAATAATTGTTATTAAATTATACCAGAATCATATACATTAATATGATATCATATATGATCTTTTAATATTGATTTGATAATAATATCTTAGTATTATCATTATATCGGGTGTTAACTTACTTGTTTTCTTTTATATGTTTTGTTACGTAAGACATGTTTGTAAAGGATAGGTCGTATATTATTCATATCCAGAATGATATCAAGTCCTTAAACATAATTTTTAAATCCTCAAATGATAATTATACTTGAATGGATACGATGGAGAATGAATCTCATCGCGTTCGTGGAGACGGTAGTCCGTACGTACGCACGAGCGACAATATCATTCTTTTGATATTAAAATAATATATAAATGGATGGTATATCATATATACAGAATCATTAACATGTTATATTTATTATTTACATGAGTTACACATCATTATTATACCCATCCAAATAATAATATATTGAATAACAATTACACCACGACGTGGAGACGGTAAGCCGTACGTACGCACGTATGGTGACATGTTATTCAAAGGATGGATAGAATACTGAATATGGTTGTACCATATTTATAATAACATCACAGTATATATATGATACTGGAGTTATTATTTTATAATGGAAATAACAAAGAAAGAGGAAGTGGAAGAAGAAAGGAACTTGAAAAGGGTGGTGAAATCATTACCTCCTCTTCGGGTTCTTCCTTTTGATTTGATCAAATGGGCTCCTTAGGTTGGCTTTCTGATCAAACTAAGGCCTTTAGGTTGTAGTGAGGGATGTTGGGAGAGTATTTGGGCAGAGTTTGTCCGAACCAAAAGGCTTTAGAGGTGTGAAGAAATGAGAAGGAGGAGTGCCCTTTTATAAGAGGGGTGAGGGGCACCTTTGGAAAAGCTGGAGATATTAATTTATAATAAATTCATATTCGGTTTCTATTGGCTCCAAAGTTGACTATTCAAAGGTTAAGGTGGGGATGGGTCGAAAACAACTCAACCAATAGAATTTAGACAGGTTAATAAGCTTACTATATACATCCAAGCGACCCCCAAGTGGTCCATTAATGATGATACTATCATGACATAAGTCTCTTGGCCGAACCTTAGATTTTTAGTAATTTAATATCAATTAATAATATAATATTTGTTTTAAGAACTCTTTTATGTCAATATTGACACTATTCAATTGTTGATTTTTGTGAAACTCATAACAGATTGATTACTTCGAACAAAGTCAATTAAATCAATCCTAATATATCATATTATCGTATAAATTTAGTTTAATTCATTAAAAGTTTCATATTATAATTACTTGGGTATTTATAATATCAACTATGTTAATTTTTTTACTATTTTAGTAATTACTTCATCATCATTGTGTCATAAATAAAATAAATTATTTAATGTCTAAAAATTATAAATAAAATATCATTATGTAGGAAATCGTTTTATCTTTCTAATTAATATTTATAATCTAAAATCCAACATATATAACCCTATGTAACAATTGTTTTTCTAAAAGATATATGCTTGTGTCATTTTTGTATTCATTTTAACTTAATTAATATAAAGTGTCATTATCACTTACAAGTGGATCCATGTGGTCCCAAAATAGACCCAAATATGCCCATGGTCGACCATGTATCAACCAATAGGGTTAAGACACGTTTTATGGTAATTTAGTATTATTATAATATTATTTTTTTAACCCTTATTTACCGGATTTACCCTTAACCATGGTAAATAAAATATTTACCGCAGTAATTATTCAAAATGTCAAAAAATAAAAGTTACCTATTTACACAATTTGAACATCCTGATTCCAAATATGGAATCCATTTTCCTAAATTCAAAACACAGAAGTGGCAGAAATTAATTTAAAATTAATTCACGCTGTCAAAACAAAAAGCGTGTTTTTAAGAGATAATAACTATCAAAAGATTGACACTTGTTTATGTTCGGTTTAATTGTAAAATTATGTCCAATGACCAACATTATATTAAATGGTAAAAATATATTCTAAATATACTTTAAAACCACTCAAATTCATAATTTATCAATATTAATTATTTTGATTAAAAAAGTTGTTTTTAATTAAATTTTAGTAATTTTCTCTATTCATCAAAATATAAAAGTTATCCGAAAAGTACCAAAATTTCACCCTAGGCTAATTTTGATATTATGAATCCAAAAATGAAGCCCATTTTGAAATATAAAATATATATAATTTCAAAATTTAGGTATTACTATTCATAACGGCTAGTTTGATCGGTTGTGGTGTGTGTTAAAACTCGACGTTGCGTACAACACACGCTACTGTTTTATTCAAAGGAAAGCGTACCGTGGAAGCTTGGGATGTTTCATTTTAAATTTTTTGATGTCTCCATTTAGTCAAAAAGTTTAAAATATTGTATTTAAAAAGGTTTCACTATCAAAAGTTGATAAAAGTGCAATACTGAAAATGAATCTGTTCTTGCATTATGACTAAGAAACTTATAATATGGATTCTAAAATTATAAAGATTATATAAAGTTAAAAATGTAGTTAATGCTATCCATGACCTCTTTTAATGGATTTTTTTTGGTAAGTCATGGTGCAATTGAACTCGGTGTTGCGTGTAGTGCAATTTATTGAATTATTTTGAAGAAATAACACACTATGAAATCTTGGGGTGTTACAGCTCTCCAAAGCATTGGGTAATGTGAAGGAGTGAAACGTTAAGGTTTCTCCAAAGAGATTTAGGGAATATACTGTGATGGGTATTCCAAAAGTAACCAAGAGGGTTACTCCCTACGTAAGATTGTTATGAATGCCTCAAGTTACCTTTATGTCATATGATTTCTATGATTTATTCTTGATTTGATGAGGTATGTTAAAGTGCCTATGTTTTATGGGTGTAGTATGATTTCATTCTTATGTATATATGAACCCATGTTTCTTTTCAATATTTTTATAACCCTTACTGAGCTTTTTATTCTCATCCCAAGTTTTTTAATTTTTTTTCACAGGTCTAGGGAAAGTTACATGATATGGTGATAGTGTCAAGGAAGTTTCAAGAAAAAATCCATGTTTTATTTTAAATATGTTTTCGTTGATGGGAAAAAATAATACTATCTTTTATGTAACCACTTTGTTAAAAGGTGGAATGTAATACATGTTTTATGATCTAATTCTCTAAAACTCTAAACCTGAAAAGATCCTCAAGGTGTAATCATGTAATAACTCAATATTAAGTAAGGTTTAAGGCTGGGGCCTTATAGTTGGTATCAGAGGTCGGTTTAGATAACTTTAGGAGTTAGAATTCTATTAAATTATTATCCAAAAATATTTTTTTTGAAATGATATAGCATTTGAAGATTACCATGTTCCTTTATCTAAGACATATTTTTTCAGAATGGTTTTCTGTAGAGGAAACAGGGAAGCAGTGCTAGGAAGGCATATAGAAGGAAATAAACTTCCGAATCAGCATCCTGAGATGGTCGGAATTGGAACTGAATAGTTTCTTGTTGTAATGGAGCAGTTGACTCAAGTGAAAAACTGGTGGTGGTATCCATGCACGAGAACAGCCAGATCAACCGTAGAGGAACATGTCAGTGGTGGAACATTTCATGAGGCAACATCCCCCATCATTCAGAGGATCATATGACCATGTTCTATCTGAAGGGTGGATTAAAGCACTGGAGAAGATTTTCTATGTCATGGGTTGTTCAGACAATCAAAAGGTTGGTCTTGCAATTTACTGTTAAGAGGGTGAGGCAGATCAGTGGTGGTCGATGGTTAAAAATATCAGGGACGCTGATGAGATTGATGCTCTTGACTGGGATGAATTCAAAGGTATGTTTCTTGAGAAGTATTTTCCTAATGTTGTTCGACTTCAGATAGAAAAACAATTCTTGGAATTGAGTCAAGAGGAAGACTCAGTGGATTCCTATCAAGAAAGGTTCACTCGATTGGCAAGGTATGCTCCAAATTTTATCCGAGACCTTTATAGTAAAATCAATCATTTTTACTCAGTATTAAAGCCAAAATATCGAAGGTCTTTAGCTTCTCGTGAGATCAAAATTTATGAAAATCTTGTTCAATGTGCTGAGATGGTCGAAATGGAGTTTTCCCATAATCAAGTGTTCTATAACCACCAGCAGAAGAAGAGACCGAGGTGGTAGGAGAAAGGGAATAATTCTTCAAAAAAAGTCTGATGGTAAGAAAACTATGTTTCCAGTTTGTGATAAATGTGGTAAAAGGCATGCTGGGGAATGTCTTCTGAATTCTGTAAAGTGCTACCGATGTGGTAAGATGGGACATAAGGCTCGTGATTGCACTGAAAAAGATCAGGGTGATGGTAAGACCAAATTTGATTTACAGTTAGTGAAATGTTTTAAGTGCAATGAGATGGGTCACTATGATAATGAGTGTCCGACAAAGAGCTTGAGTGATGGGAAGCAGTTAGAATACAAGAAGGAAGGTGTGTTGAAATCCTTTGTAACTACTTCAGTAGATGTTGGGCCGTCAAATGAAGTTGTATCAGGTACTTTGTTTATTTTTTCAGATTATGCCAGTGTGTTGTTTGATTTGAGGTCTACACATTCTTTCATATCTGAAACCTTTTCTAGTAAAATGGGAATACCATCTCATGAAATGACTCCTAAACTTTTGGTAAAAAAACCTGGGGGAAATTTTGAGAATCATCCTATCTTATCTGTTGAAAGAACCTACTTGTGAACCTTATTTTTTTTACCTCTAGTAGAGTTTGATGTTATCATGGGTATGGATTGGATCTCTATTTACCATGCTAAGATTGACTGTCGAGCTAAAAAAGTTTCTTTTCAGAAAGACTTTCAGTTAGTGTACATGAATGAAACCTTACTGTTGATAACTTATCAAGTGGCCGAGAAACTTGTAAAAGATGGAAATGAATGTTACCTTGCACATATTGTTGAAAACAAGGGAACTGTTCAGATTAATGATGTGCCAGTGGTAAATGAGTATACTAATGTTTTTCCTTTTGATTTTCCTGGAATAATACCAGATCGGGAAGTTGAATTTACTGTTGACTTAGTTCTTGATGCTAAGCCAATTTCAAAACCCCCTTATCGAATGGCTCAAGTTGAACATTTAGAGATGAAGGAGCAATTGCAAGATTTATTAGAGAAAGGTTTCATTCGACCTAGCACATCACCATGGGGTGCTCCTGTTTTATTTGTTAAAAAGAAAAATGGTTCAATGAGACTTTGCATTTATTATAGAGCCTTTAATAACATCACTATTAAGAACAAATATCATTTGCCTCATATTGATGATTTGTTTAATCAGCTCCAGGGAGCTCGGTTTTTTTCAAAGATTGACCTGAGATCGGGGTACCATCAGCTAGAGGTAAAAGAAGCATATTTTTTGATTACTGTGTTTCGTACAAGATATGGACATTATGAATTTGTAGTAATGCCTTTTGGTCCAAAAAATGAACTTGTTGTATTCATGGACTTAATGAATAGAATATTCCATGAGTTCTTGGATAAGTTTGTGGTGGTTTTCATTGATGATATTTTGGTGTTTTCTAAAAGTAAAGAGAAACATGAAAGACATTCAAGGGTTATTTTTCAAACCTTATAAGAAAATAAATTGTATTGGAAATTCAGAAAGTGTGAGTTTTGGTTGCAACAAATTTCATTCCTTGTTCACATTGTTTCTAAAGATGGGATAACTGTTGATCCTGCAAAAACAAAGGTCGTTGAAGAATGGCCAAGACCCACAAATGTAACAGATATTCATAGTTTCCTTGGTTTGGCAGGCTATTACCGAAGGATTGTTAAAAAAATTTCACGGTTATCTAGTCAAATGACTAAGCTAACTCGGAAGGGTGTTAAGTTTATCTGAACAAAAGAATGTGATGATTGTTTTCAGGAATTGAAAAGAAGATTTGTGAATGCTCCAATTTTGGAACTAACTTCCAGGAATGGGAAGTTTGTTATCTACAGCGATGATTCATTGAAAGGAATTGGTTGCATCTTAATGCAGAATGATCAGGTAATTGCTTATGCTTCACGACAGTTGAAAACTCATGAGGTAAATTACCCTACACATGATTTGGAATTAGCTGATGTTGTTTTCACTTTAAAATTTTGGAGGCACCATTTGTATGGAGTAAAGTGTGAAATATATACCGATCACAAAAGTTTAAAGTATATATTCACTCAAAAAGAATCGAACATGAGATAGAGGAGATGGCTAGAATTAATCAAGGATTATGATTGTACAATTCATTACTATCCGGGAAAAGAAAATAAAGTGGATGATGCTTTGAGTCGAAAAAGTAATGCTTCTTTAGCAATGTTGCATTTGGAACGTGATCCTTTGGTTAAGGATTTGATGAACTTTGGAATAGAAGTTATTGTTGTAGGATGTTCTTCTTTTTTGTTTCAGGTATCAGTGAAATCTTCTCTATCAGACAGAATCAAGCAAGCACAGAAGCAAGAGAGTGAGTTGCATAAAAAGGTAGAGCTGGTTCAGAAAGGTAAGTTGCCTGAATTCAAAATTGATAATTATTGCGTTTTGAGATTTGGGAAGAGATTGTGTGTGCCTTGTGATTCACAATTGAAGGGATAGTTGTTACGTGAAGCTCATAGTTCTCCATTTTTAGTTCATCCTGGCACTACTAAGATGTTCAAAGATCTGCGGGAGTATTACTGGTGGGATGGAATGAAAAGAGATATTGCTGATTTTACTGTCAAGTGTTTGACATGTAAACAGGTTAAAGAAGAGTGGCAGTTACCGAAAGAGATGCTTCAGCCTTTACCAGTTCCAGAGTGGAAATGGGGGAATATATCTATGGAATTCATTGTGGGATTGCCGAAGACATCTCGAGGTAATAATGCAATCTGGGTTATTGTTGATTGCTTGACTAAATCTACTCTTTTCCTTGCTTTACGAGATACTTTTTCCCTAGATCAACTTTCCCATTTGTATCTTAAAGAGATAGTCAGGTTACATGGAGTTCCTCTCTCCATTGTATCTGACTGTGATCCCAGGTTCACTTCTAACTTTTGGAAAGGCCTTCAGATGTCGTTGGGTACAGAATTAAATTTTTTTACAGCTTTTCATCCTCAATCAGATGGGCAGTCAGAACGAAAATTTCAGACATTGGAGGATATGCTACGTTCTTGCTCTATGGATTATCTGGGAAGTTGGGACCAACATCTTTCTTTGGTTGAATTTTCATATAATAACAGTTTTCATTACAGTATACATATGGAACCATTTGAGGAGTTATATGGGAAGCGGTGTCTAACTTCATCTTTTTGGGATGAAGTGGGTGATAGAAAGATGATGGGACCAGAATTGGTAGAAGAGTTGGCAGAAAAAGTTCAGCTGATACAGAAACACATGGGAACAGCTCAGAGTAGGCAGAAGAGTTATGCGGACAACAGGAGGAATGATCTATCTTTTGAGGTAGGTGATCATGTTTTTCTCAAAGTCTCACCATGGAAAAGTGTAATGGGATTTGGAAAGAAAGGAAAGATGAGTCCAAGGTTTATTGGACCATATGAAATTCTGGCGAGAGTTGGATCTGTTGCATACTGGGTGGCTTTACCTCCTAGTTTATCTCAGGTACACAATGTTTTTCTTTTTTCGATGTTGAGAAAGTACATGCCAGATCCATATCAGGTATTGAGTCTAGAGGTAGTTCAGATGGAAGAGAACCTATCTTATGAGGAACAACCGGTCCAGATTATTGACCACAGGGAGCAAGTGTTACAGAATAAGGTGATTAATCAGGTAAAGGTTTTGTGGAAAAACCACATGATGGAAGAGGCAACATGGGAATCTGAAAATGCAATGAGGGATAAGTACCCCCATTTATTCGATAAGTAAATAAATTGCGGGGACACAATTTTCTAAATGGGGGAAGGATGTAACATCCCACGTAGGTAATGGATAATTGATATTTTTATCTATGTCTATTAGTCAATTAGATAGTGTTTTAGAGGATTAAAATGAGAATAAATCCAATCTTAAGCATGGAATACACTAATATTTTTAAAAGATTGTTTTACTGCCTTTTGATGGAAAACCATTTTTAAATCTATATCTTGAAAATTTTATAAGCTATTTTTGTCAAAATAAACTTATTCTTTATGATTGGAACTTCAAAATTTACTTTGTGTGAATTTTTGGTATTTTTCTGATAAAGTTCTTTTTTTAATGAATAGTGAAAGATGTTGTATTTTAATTCAAAACCGCTTATTAATATAATTTATTTATATGATTAGATTATCTTTTGAATTGGTTTTGAAGTGAAATTAGAATATATTTTTAAAATTTAATCCAATGGTGGTCATTGGAATCAATTTCACTTTGAAATTGGACTTAAACTGGTGTCAATCTTTTGATACGTATTGTTTCATAAAAACAAGCTATTTGTCATGACAACGGGAATTAATTATTAAATTAATTAATTTAACTTATATGATTTGAATTTTGTAAGATAGAAATCATTATGAATTAAGAATATGAAATATATCTTCGGGTGAAGTTTTGGTATTTTTCTGAAAAACATCAATTTTTGATGAATAGTGAAACCACTAAGTGGTAGTCAAAGAAACTGATTTTTCGTTTAAATGAAACTTTGCCAATTCTGTGATTTGATTTTCAAAAATCCGACATACATGGTTTTCATTATGAAGGAAAATGTGGTTCAATGATATTAATTTAATTTTTTGGTTAATAGTAACTTTTATGTTTTTAATCGTGATTAGAGGTAATTAGTGTAATTTAAGGTAAAAATATTGTTATAATAAAATGAAAATACCTAGACACATGTCCTACCATTATTGGATGTGTCATGGCCGACCAAGGCAAGCCATGGGTCAACTTAGGGTCCCATTGGAGACACTTTTGTAGGAAACTGACATTAATATCTTTTTATTTAATCTTAAAATTCAAATGACACAAACATGAGTAATTTTACTAAAACAATTTTTAAATGGGGTTATACAAGTCAGGTGTTTGACTATAAATATTCATTAGAAAGATAAAGAGATTTTATACATCATGATTTTTTTTATATAGTTTTTAGACATTAAATAAATTAAATTATTTATGACATCATGATGATGCAGCGATTACCTCATTAATAAAGTATTTAAATAAAATGAAAATATAATGTAAAATATATAACCTACACATTTCCAAAACCTATTGGATGGGTGGATTTCTAACCCTTATCACCTTACCCTGGAAATATATAAATGTGGTACCTTTTTAATCTGAAACTCATTTTAAAATAAAGTAACATTTCTTTACTTTCTAAGAGTGCCCCTCCTCTCCTCTTATAAAAGGCCCCCACCTCTACCTCTTTACCCACACATCCAAAGCCTTTGGCTCGGCCAAACCCAGCCCATTATGTCTCTCCACTTCCCTCTCTTACTCCTTGAAGCCTCACTTTGGGAAGAAGTCTTCCCAAGGAAGCCTTTGAGCTCAAACCAAAGAGAGTTACCCGATTTTAATGTAATGTCTTCACTTGTGTTCTTTTGTTTTATTTTGCTTCTCCAACCCCCTAAACTCTTTTTATTCATTTATTTTGTAACAACACAAGTATATTCCATATACTAGGATGTTGTTATAAAATGTATTAGAGCTACACTTACACACACCTACATCTAATGGTTAAAGAACATATGGTTTCCATGGATGGCGAATTTTTTCCTCCCGAAATGATGATTGTTCAACATTCTTTTAACACCTTCAATGGTGGCCATTAAGATGAAACTATATTTATATATGATATATAATATGTTTATGTTTTCCTTAAGATTATGTATTTTATCATTTTTGGCATACCTTTATGGTTTCCATTATGGGTAAACGTTATATCATAATTTAAGGAAGTGCGGACTACCGCCCCCTCAATGTGATTTGATTCATTAATACCCTATGTGGGATGTATAAAGGATGGAGTTATGATATTATATATGATATTACACTGGAATTATAATATACCTTTATATCATTATGATTCCATTTCATAAAATACGAAATATAAATGGAAGCAGCGTTCATGCGTACGTACGGCTTACCGTCTCCATGAATGATGCATTTCATTTCTTACCTCTAAATGTTATGTAATATTATAAATGCATAAATGTACTGGATATATATGATATATATGATATCTACATCATGAATACCATTCTGGATATAATGGATACATGAACAACTTGTAATTATAAAGGGTTTATTTTTGACTCAAGTACCAATGATCGTTAAAACGACCGTTATTAACTTAAATAATTACATAGTGTTCATGACATGGTTATAAGTGATATAAAAGAAATAATGAACTTAAAAAAGGTTCTTAAACAAGTAGAAATTAACTCAAGTTTATTATTCAGGAGATTAAAGAACGATTGTGTCAAGTCGGACCGGAGGTATGGGACTTCATCTCAATCTCCTTTCATTGAGGCATATTTTTTTTATACACAACCTTCTTTTATACGGTGTATAAACCCCTTTGACTTTTACGTTTATTCAAAAGGAATATTTTTTATATGAAGCATTTACTAAAGGAAAAAAGGGAATGTTTTTGTCTTACGTATGCGGTGACAACGACTTCTCCGCCGTTGTGACCATTATTTGAGTTTCGACTTCCTCTACAAGCCATACCTTTTTTTAATGAAAAAAACTACCATGTTTTACTTTTATTTTATTTTGGTATTGAAAATGTTTTTCATCATGTTTTTATATCAATATTTTGTATTGATATCTTGTGATTGAAATTTGGAAATGTTATGTTTCCTTTATGCATGTTTTATGTGATATGATTATGTTGAGGTTCTTGGGAATTATTATGAATACGGGTGGTTCCATGATAAACTAAGGGAGGGTGAGCCCGATATAGCTCTCCAATGCATTGGGTAACACGAAGGACTGAAACGTTAAGGTTTCTCCAAAGAGATTTAGGGAATATACTGTGATGGGTATTCCAAACGTAACCAAGAGGGTTACTCCCTACGTAAGAATGTTATGAATGACTCAAGTTACCTTTATGTCTTATGATTTCTATGATTTATTCATGATTTGATGAGGTGTGTTAAAGTGCCTATGTTTTATGGGTAAAGTATGATTTCATTCTTATGTATATATGAACTCATGTTTCTTTTCCATATTTTTATAACCCTTACTGAGCTTTTTATGCTCATCCCATGTTTTTGAAATTTTTTTCACCGGTCAAGGGAAAGGTACATGATGTGATGATAGTGTCAAGGAAGTGTCAAGAAAGAATCCATGTTTTATTTTAAATATGTTTCTGTTGATGGGAAAAATGAATACTATATTTTATGTAACCACTTTGTTTAAATGTGGAATGTAATACATGTTTTATGAACTAATTCTCTAAAACTCTAAACCTGAAAAGATCCGCAAGGTGTAATCTGGTAATAACTTAATATTAAGTAAGGTTTAAGGCTGGGGCCTTATAATAAATCCATTAAAACACCATATCACAAAAATTAAACTCTAAATCCTTATTATAGATTTCAGAATAACTTTTTAGAAAAAATTATGATTCCCAAATATGTTTTTGAGTGGATATATCCTTTATTATTTTTTCATATGTCAACTCATGACCAAATAGCTTTCATTGTCCAACATTATCATAACACATTAAACTTATTCACATCCTTCCTTGGAGGGATTCATTAGGATCCATTTGATTTCTAATATTAAATCTATTTTTATATAAATAATAATAATGTAGGATAGTGTTGATCCTAACTGCCTTTAGAATCCACTAACTAAGCTCAAATCATAAATTCTATGGTTTTAATTGTTATCCTATACGTTTTAGTTGTATAAGGATAGAATGTAGTCATAAATATATACTCTCTATTAAAAACATGTTGAGGATTTCTCTACATCATCATGGTATACCATAGATACTAATCATATGCCATAAATAGTAGTACTAAATGGAAACCTACAAATTTCTTATTATATAACCTTGAAATCTAATTGTGAATGAAATATTCTCTAATAGATATGAATTATGATAATTTCATAAGTAGATTTATTAAAACCCAAATATCATTATGGAAATTAAATTTTTTAGCAAGTCTGATGATGAAATATTTGGTTAAGTTTTCACATTTACATTTGGGTATGGCTGATTTTTATAACATTCCCATTGAAAATTATCTCTCATAAATAAATTTAGTAAATATTAAGAAATTATATATGTACTAAAAAATATCCATTTTTTCTTTCTCCACTAGAAACACAATTTCATATGTCTAAACATCTTCACACATCGCGTATGAATAGAAAAAGTTGAACTATTAGGAATATGTAATAATTCCTTAAAAAATATAGTATTTACAGGTCACATAACCTATTATTAAACCTTTTCATTCCATCATAGTCATTTTTTAAGTAAGACCAATCCTTGTCTTCTTTTTCATCTTAAGATCATCCTTTTTAGCTTCTTTAATTATCACATGAATTGATGACTAACATTCATTAAAGAAACATATTATCTTTCCCCATTAAATATATTTCAAATTCAATCCTCCTAAAAATACATCACTATTTGATATCTTTCAATCCATATCATGGACAAATTAGCATGGTTCTATCCAAATTTGAGCATAAACAACCTTATTCTACCTCCCAGGGAGGTAATGTATTGATATTTCATAATCATTAATTAGTTCAGAAAATATTTTTAGGTATATATTCAATTTATTCTATGTGAATAAATTATTCAAGCATTTCTGATCAATATATATATATATATATATTACTTCATTCACCATAATGATAATTCCTTTATATTTTCAATGCGAACATTACACCTCCAAAATCCTTGTAATGAGTCAGGTAATTTTTTTTCTAAATGTTTAATCCATGTATGGAATAACATTTCATCCTAAAACTTATATAAGGAGGACTCTTGATAACTTATTTGAAACATCAATGTGGATCAAAAACACCTTTTCACAATATTTTATTATGATAATTGTTTGACTTTCCAGCCTTTTCATCGATTCCTTAAATTTTTCATCACAATCACATTTATAATGTCATTTTACATTCTTCTATAATATTTTTTTTAATTTTAAATTCATGAGAAATTTATCATGAATTATTGGTAAAATCCAATAACTCAATAATACCCTAGAATTTAGTCATCGTAGTTGTTCTAGGCCCTTTCTTAATAATAGGTGTCTTTGATGGATCCACTGATATACCCTCTATATT
Organism: Viscum album; assembly: GCA_963277665.1. Lineage (NCBI taxonomy): Eukaryota > Viridiplantae > Streptophyta > Magnoliopsida > Santalales > Viscaceae > Viscum > Viscum album. The sequence continues at coordinate 810,418,682 of OY728161.1, read as the reverse complement.
GAGTATATGACCTAAGAATGAAACATTTTATTGCCAAAATTAAAACTAATTAATTTATCATCAATATCTTCCTTCTTTATGGTCTCAGAAATATGTCTCAAATGATCATTATTATCTTCCTTTTAGGTTGAATATATATTAATATCTTTGATAATGACTAAAAAAATTAATCAAGGTAATATAAAAATAAGTTATTCATTAGATTTGTAAATATAGCCAAGGGATTCAGAAATCCAAATGGAATAACTATAAATTCATAGATTTCATACAACATTATAATGGTTGACATGGATATGTGTTCCATTGGGAACTTTACTAATTGTATTAAGATTCGAGGCCAGACAATGATAAATATTGAGATATTCTCAATTGATTAATGAAATCATTAATATTGTATAGGGGATACGCTTTCTTGATATTAATCATGTAATTTTATTGATGGTATATGAAAATAAATATTGACCCATCATTTTTATTAATAAAAATAACTTTTTCAGCTCCTGTTGACACACTCAAGCATATAAATCCCTTATACATATTATCCTTTAGTTACTTATCTTATTCATGAAACAATATCAATGCCATTCTATAAGGGGTATTTGAAATTTGTGTAGTACTAGTTATGAATACAATACGGTACTAAACATTTGGATTTGGTGTAAGATAAGGAGACTCTTTATGAAATACCACGGGATATTCCCACCAAATAGTAAAATCTTCAATGATGAGTTACTCACCTACCATTTAAAATAGTTACCCCTCGCCAAAATGAATCCAGAACCACACAATGGACGTATTTTCCCTTATATGTTCATTTCCATATTCACACTAATATACAGTCATTGGTTGACATGGTATATAATACATGAAAAACCTTCCTTGACAATTGATACGGTATTTATAAAGAGATATATCCAATTCATTCACAAAATAACATCAAATTTTAGTAGTGGATGAATCATCATATTTTAATGAATTATGTTCACATAAATATCAATTTTAGATGATCTATAGATATGATATGTGATCATCATACAATAAAGGGTATGATATGATAATTCAAAATCAAATCATTGAGGTGGTGATGTGCTACTCTAAGAAAATTTATAATATATAATAGTTTGAGTAGAATCAAATTAAAAATATGATATTTTCATTTTTATATTTTATGATAAGCATAAAATTATCACATCATACTTAGAAATCCATTCATTGAATTAAAACAAATAAATATTTCCCAATAACTATATTATTAAAAGGTTGTTGAAGCCAATTATCTTGATTTTCACTAGGATTTATTGAATAGTTGTTATAAAACCAACACTCCTTGTATTTTTACCATTAGATTATATATTGGGAATTTAGTTTAGATTTCTCCCCATTATTTTCATTTCCATATCTCCATAAATCTCTTTAGCATTCACTTCCTCGATGGACTTCCCTTCAATTCATGAAATATTTTCCAATCCCTTGGATACAATTTTCTCTATTTTTTTTATCCAAACTTCTAGTATAAATAAAGATTATTTTTCTATCCATCATAGGTTTTATTATTATATTTTTAATCAAACTCGGTCAATATAAACTTACAAAAACATTGATAATGATGGTAATATTTTCACTTTATTCATAACTTGAGATAACATCAAAAAAATTCTATATAGATTCTAAATCCCCTTGTGGAAAAATCCCTTCAGAGTCATTTTTTTAAGATAATAAATAATTGAACAATTTTTTTCACGATTAATGATTAAACCAAATTCATATGTGAGAATTTATGTAAATTTTTTATCTTTTATAACAATGTATTCCTCGTTATTATACTATAGACCGAGGAATTTCATTTCAATTTTCATGCAAAGAGTTTATATAATGTACTTGTTGAAAAATAACATCTTAATATCATCTCATAATATAAAGATAATATATTCCTCTTGGATAATATTGTTAATAAAATTCCACCATTCATCAACTTCACCATAAAAATTAAATTATTATTTGAAAAAAATTTCATGCTCAAAACACAAGGGAATAGAAAATAATTTTTTAGTGGTACAGATTCATTTATCATATCTATTTAATCATAGTAACCAATAATATATGGTTTCTTTTTCCTTATAAATGGCTAAAAGTTGTCTTCATATCTCATATACAATTATAAGAAGTCATAATTTTTCATTACATGAGAGTGTTTCATGTGCATTAAAAAGAAAATCTCATTTGATCTCAAATGTTGTTTGGTTTCTCAAGGGGGAAATAATTTTATTTTCTACCACATTCATTCCAATATGATTCCCCGTAATTCAAAAAAATGAATACAAAATTATCAAGTAAGAATTAAGTTAAATTAACCATAGTTATCAATAATAAAATCATGAAAAGTATTACCCTGATGTACTAAATTAAGACATCATCTTTTGAACCTTAGAAATTTTATAAGTTCACTCCATATAAATTTTAGTTTATCATAGCTTATATTATGTTTTATACACATATTAATCATTAAAAAATAAAAAATTACAAAAACCCTGATCTGATACATATTGAGGTGACCTGAGAAAAATGGGCCAACATATTTAATCATTTTAGATGATAACATAAAACACTACTTAATAATTCACACCTTATAACCATAATGGTTTTATGTAGTTATAGATGGATAGATAATCGACTATTTTCGTAAAATATATTGAATATCTCCCAAAAATTTATTCTATAATTATACCCTCATTAGACATATCCAAAAAAGAATAATTCATCATAACCTTGGTAAATAAATACATTGTAAATCATGTTTTCATATACAATGTAAGGGTATGAATGGGGGACAAATTTTTTGGATCATATAAAAAAAGGTATTCATAAGGATAGTATTTATTCAATATAACTTATGGTTTTCATACCCAATAACTCATAGATAATATATCATAATTCATGTATTAAGGATTTATCATTTTAGAGTTAATAAATCATAATAGTGAGTACTTTTCTGCATCCATTTTATTTTGGGAATGTTTTTCCAAAAAACGAAATATTATTTTTGAGATTTTTTTATTACATTAAATAGTGATTTTAGCATGATTTATGTGAAACAAAGAGTTTTTATTTTTTTAACTAAAATACCAATTTTTAATTGTGTTATATGCAACATCGAGCTTACCATACATTACACGCAACACTGAGTATAAATGAAACAATAAATACAATTAAAATATTATTATAGTAATCACCTAGAAATTTTAATTTTAGGTTTAAAAATTATTATCTTAATTATTAAAACATGTTTTAAATATTTTTATAAAATTAATTCTTTTGTAAATACTTATATATAAATAAATGTATGAATTATCTGAAAATAAAGAAATTCTTTTTTTAACAATTTGTTATGCACAAAAGTGTTTTATATAAATAAATTTAAAAATACCATCAAATAGATTATTTTAATTAAATTTATATATTATATATTGAATCAAATATTTAACATTTTTATTTTTTGATTTCTAGACAATAGAAAAGAATGAATATAATTTTACACAGAAATATACGTATTTTTATAAAAGTATTATTTACTTCGTCTTAATGGAAAACAAATTTTTTAAAAAAAAATTGGTAACTTATATTAATTATATTTTATTAAGTAAACTTTATTTTTCAAAAATTGAGGTCAAAGTATTCAAATGGTGACTATTTGGGAATTATCTGAAAGGATTCATTTTTTGATGAATAATGAAAAATGCTGAATGTTATTTGAAAATTTATTTTGAGTTCAAAATATTTCTGTAGTTAAATTTTATTTGAACTAGTTTTAAAGTAAAATTACATCAACTATGCATCTATTTGTCCAATTTATGTCACTGTAATCAATTTAATGTTAATATTGGGTATAACATATTTTTGTTCTTTAGAACATTTTCTCATTAAATCCCAATTTTCATGAAATCCATGCATCGTTAATTTGAAATTCATTTTTTCTAATTTAGTGAATTGAACTTGGAAAAATGAATTCTATTTTGGGAATTGTAAAAATATATAATTTATAATAATTCCAACATAATTTCTCAAAATAATGATTAGTGAAAGGAGTTAAAATTAATCACGATGTTTGAGAGGAAAAAAGGTTACCAAGGGAATAAACTATAATCATAAATTTCAAAAATGACAGAAATTTTTCAAAACCTGACTGAATGGAAATATTTTGAACATATACGCTCTAAGAACATGAATATTCATTATTTGAGCCATATTATAGGGAAACAATATTGGAGGAATTGACAATTTTAAAAGGCTACCACTCTCAATTATAAATGGATACCACTCTTCCCCTATCATAAAATATTAAAATAATATTGGTTCAGGAAAACATAGAAAAATCACTTCTACACTTACCTAATCTATTCATGGAATCCATACATTTTTTATAAATCCAAACATGTAATTCCTTTGGTGCCAATCAAAAGAAAATACCTAGAGAAGACGTAAAGTTCATCAATGAACATTTTTTTTATTTCTTCCTAAATCCACATAAATTATTATAATATAAATCATATATAATAACATCAGTACTATAAATACAATTATATGTAGTTATTTGTATGTTACAACCTACAACCACACACACTTTAATCACATCGGCTATGAAATCATCATTCTTGTGTATAGAAGATAACTACCTAACGAAATGATATTGTTATTTTTTTCATTACCACCTTTAAATATAAGTAATAATCATTGATATAATATTTATATATCATATATATGATATTAATAAATTAAATATTATTTTTGAATAATTATAAAACACATACCTTCATGATTTCCATTTTTTGAAATATGATAACATTGTTTGTGTGTACGATGGACTACAACCTCATTAAACATTGTGAATTAGTCAATATTTACATGTAATGTATGATGGATGGGTTTAAATAAAATATTTTATAAATATAGATAAGATAAGTTCTACTGGATTCAAAATATCTATATATATACATTTCACTTACATTTCACTCAGTAAATATGATAATAAAATATATATTTTTTGCATTCGTATGTACATCCGACTATTCATTTAATATTTATATAATTTACAGATTATTCGTAATACATATATAATGAATATATGTATATATATATATTATTTTTATATCATTCTAATCGTGATGGATCTGATTAAATCATAATTAATCCAATTAAATAAAAAAAATTACAAATTAAAACTTATATGAAAGGAAATGTTATTTTTACCAAAAGGATTATTTAACAAGGAAATGTTAATATAACTAATTTCATGATAATTAAGGTTTCCATGGATATTATTATTTCATGGGGATTATGAATCTATAGTTTCTCTTACAATAAATGGTTTATGTCTCACTTTTTACTTTCTTTAGACACATTCCATATTCGACATCTATTTGTTCAATGTGGGTTATATACATCCCATGAATTTATATTATGATGATTCTTCTAAAAAAATTTAGTGTACATATAAATTTTATGATCCCTCTTTTGTGGGGTTTATTGTTCAAAAGAAAACATCTCCGTAAGGGATTTCTAGTATCAATTTTATTTATATAAGACTAATACCAATTCACAACTCATTTCATTTATGTAGTGTATATACTTCCCTAGGAAATGATATATCATTAATCTATCTAATTTCTTGATTATTAATGTTTCCAATGATGTAATTATTTCTATGGTTAATATGATTCCAAATTTACCCAATTAGTATTGATTTTGGGCTCAATTTTCCTTCTTTGGGATGTACATGATGTTATGACTCAATAGTAATTATTGATGTGTATATAAATACCCATTGACACTTAATATCCAGAATTTAATAATACTCATAATATTTTAATTTAAATTTTATGTTTTTCCTTCATGGGGATTATTATTCAAGGTTATAAAATTTTAATTATTTTATGTTACAATCTTATTGTTTATCACGATTGTTTATTATTATTCCTCTAATGTTAAAAATCAAATTATCTATCTCTCAAAAATTATCAAGAATTTTCTTATCCACTATTTTTTCATGATATCGTCATGTAATAGTACCATTTTTTAGTCATTTTTACATTAGATAATTAAGATAATATTATTTGGAAAATCTGACATTATTTCTCTCTTCGGTCAAAAATCTATTTTTGTTCAAAAAAAATTTCCACTCATTTTTTAGATTTTTTTTACCTCTTAAAAATTATTAAAAAAAAATTTTAAAAATTATTTAGACATAATATTTTTTCGATTTTCAAAAAAAATGACTTTTTTTATTAAAAATAAAAAAATGTTCTTTTTGAAAATTAATAGCATGAACACCGTTTTCCACTCTCATGATGGATCAATAGTTTCCTTATTTCTATAAAATTTTTCAAAGATATATTCAAAGAAAAATATTTCCTCAATATTTTGGAAATATATATATTTTAAATAAATTATTTTAAAAGTACATGATTTTAATAAAATGTTTTATGTTTTTAAAAATTATTTTAAAATAATAATGGATATTGAAATAAAAAAATGACATAAAGTTTTTATAGTGACTTAATTTTATGTTCCAAATTAGTTTTTCAAAATAAATGATTTTTAATGTTGTTATTGTTTTAAAAGTGATTTTCAAATAATGTTTATTTTTATTAATAAATATACAATTGTATATTTCAAAAACCTTTTCTATATAGGATGAAATATATTAATAGTGATTATGAATTATTGGGTATATTATCAAAGGAAACCATTATGATAAATTCTTAGAATACTTTACATTTTGATGGAATGATATTTATAAAACTAATTTCTCTTCTATATGTTATTCATTGATAAACTACTTATGAACCCATCTTCTTTTTAGAGGTTATTCTAAAATAAAATTAATATGAAACCTATCTCTTTTCTAAAGGTTATGTTTTGATTAAATTTTTATGATACGGATTTTATTTCATGGGTTATGATATTATGTATATATTTTATCTTCTAGCACATAAAAATATGGTTTTCATTATGAAATTGGTGGGAACTATATTTCCCTCCATTCAATTAGGTAGTGATAAATGTTCTATGTTCTCAAGAGGGTACATGAGAGTTCCTCCAAAGAAAATAATAAGATGGTACATGGAATTTCAACCCATTCCCACAAGAAGAGGGTACACATGAGGTCATCCTAATCCCACAATAAGAGGGTACGTGTGAGTTTACCTCAAGCCAACAATAAGACGGTACACGGGGGGTTCATCCCATGCCTGTAGGAAGATAGTACATGGGAGGTCATCCCAATCCCCTAATAAGAGTGTAAATAAAATTTTATCACAAGACCACTGTATGAACATATGTTGTCATCTGAATCCTAACAAGTTATGAATGTCTTGGTGGAAAACCCTGAAATAATATTTTCAAATCCTCTGTGTTTTCTCCAAACCAATTTTTTATTTCTTGGTTATTCTCTCTTGTATTTTGTTCTGGATTTTTATATGACTCAAGTCATATTACATCCAATATTAATTCCATTATTCAATATTATGCTATTTTATATGAAGGTTATTCTATTAGAATGCTATGATCATGTTTCCATACCCTTTTGATAATATTATTCTTATATATCTCCATTTTTTACCCATATAGAGAATCTAATATCACCTTTTATTTTGTTTTTGTATTCATGGTAATGAAGAATGTTTTTAATTATGAGTACTAAAGGGTACATTTTTTGTAGGAGATGTTTGGGATCTTTCAAAAAAATAGATGATTATGTTCAATGTTTCTAAAGGAAATAAAAATTTTTGGTTCTCATGCTTGCGTTTGTATCATGTAAAGAATATTCATCTAAAAAGTTGTAATATCTACGTATCTGAAGCCTTTGTTGGTCATAGTAACCATTATTAATCAATAATTATCCCAGAAAACATATCATTATAAGTATGAACATGTCATTGTAATTGGGGAATATTAATAAGCAAAGAAAATAATTTAATTTGACAATTCTCACAAATAATACCGCATTCACAGTGTGGGAAAACCGCTATAATTGATTAAGTTCACTAATCATACTATTTTTAATAGTATAATGGGTCCAATAAACAGAAACATTCAAATTATCTCATGAGATTAAAGTCATTACTAAATTCAATAGATGGATAAATAATTTTATCCATTCCCATTACTTAATTAAAATAAATTATTTGTGCTCCAAACCATTATAAAACATTAAAAAATTTACCAGATCTCAAATTATTGATAATGAAATGGGATTTTAAATATTTCCACATCAATTTATACCATTCCATAAAAAGAATTAAAATTATTTTTATCATATTATAATATCACTATTTAAGCATAAGAAACATCAAAGGATATCTAAATATAAGAAAAATGCATTTAAAAGGGCATTTGAAAAATTCATTAAATATAAGTGATAGTATTCATTTCCTCTTGTATCATTGAAACTATGAATTCACATAATATTTAGAAAAAAATTAATTGAAAATTAAAATAGATTCATTTAATATAATATTAAAATATAATAAAGATCATAATGTTAATAAAATATATTCTTATCATATTTGTAAATAAAATATATTCCATTTAAAATTTTAAATTAATTTATTAAAAATATCATTTCAACAAAATGAAAAAGCTAAATTTTAAAAAAATTAAAATAAATAAAACTGTTTTTGGAAAATAAATTACATAATCATTTTAAAATATTAAACATCATTCCCGAATTATGTTGTAAAATATTAATATGGAAGAAAAATATGGAGGACACAAAAGAGGATATATGGTCAGTTTTTATATAAAACATTCTATCTATAAGGCCCCAGACATAAATGTTGCATAATGTTGAGTTAAGTAAATAAATTGGAGTTAATTCACATTGAGTATCCTTTCACATTTATAGTTTTAGAGAAATAATCCATTACTACTACATTACATCTCAAATATTACAAAGTAGTCAATTCTACTCTATCCAATAAAAAACCCCTTAAAAAAACACAAATTATTTTAATGATAAAAATATTATTGAACTCTTACTTCATCATATCCTTTCTTATACCATTTTAAAAACATTTCAAAAAAATGGGATGATCATAAAAAGCTCAGTAAGGGATATAAAATATTGAGAGAAAACATTAGTCCATGAATACATACAAATCAAATAAATCATACTTTTCAATCATAAAACATAAGCTCATTAACATACCTCCTGAAATAATATGATTTATGAATAACACATAGAAATCAAAAATCATCAATGTAAGTTGTGGCATCCATATCAAACTCACATTCTAGCTTTCGCAGCTACATAGGGAGTTACGTTTGGAATACCCATAATGGTATATTCCCTATGTCTCTAAGGAGAAACATTAACATTTACCTCCATCACGATGCCCAATGAATTGGAGGGCTATCTCAGGATCACCCTCCCTTGGTTGATCAAGGAACCACCCATATACGTAAAAACGTCCCCATAACCATAATATATTCATATCACAAAAAACAATCATAAAGGAAAGATAATATTTCCACATTACAATCCCAATATAAAATTTCAGGATATTGAAATAATCAATTCTTTGTCAAAACAATTTTCAATACCAAAATATGTAAAATGGGTATATGGTATTTATTTTCCCATTAAAACATTACAGCTTGTTATGGAAGCCAGATATCAAATAATACTCACGGTGGCGGAAAGGTCGTTGTCACCACATACGTTAAAAAGAAGCACTCTTTTTGTCATTCAGAAAAATGATTCATAGAAAAATATTACTTATGAAAACCATTGAATTAAATTTTAATTAAAATGGTATAATTGTAAATCTTATAAAATAATGTAATCTATAAACCAAAATATGCATCAATGAAAGGAGATTGAGACGAAGTCCCTATTCTTGAGCCTGACTTGTCTCGTTCATTAATTGTATTCTTGAATAATAAAATTAAGTTATCTTCTTCGTGATTTAGAACCTTTTACAATTTTATTATTCATTTTATATTACATGTTATAATTTTATAAAAATTACATAATTATTTAAGTTCATATTGGTCATTTTGTCGATCTTTGTTACTTGAGTCGAAAATGAACATGTTTTGATGTAAATTTTCTTTATGGTGAAAACTCCATCATCATGAGAATATTATTCATAATTTAATTATCATATATATATAGTATATATGTATTATTATCCAGTATATATATATATATATTATATTCCATAACATCTTAAGATAATAGATGAAATGCATCGTTCATGGAGACAGTAAGCCATACGTACTCATGAACACTACTTTCATTTATTTTTCATATTTAATGGTATAAAAACTAAATGATAGATAGGTTTATTATAGTTTCAGTATAATATCATGTTTATACATGTTATATAAGTTCACTAAAACCATATTTTATTCGTTCTATGTATGGAATTAATGAGTCACATCACTTTGAGGGGGAGGTAGCCCACACTTCCTCAAATTGAATTATTGTATTTACACATTATTGAAAGAAAAAAAGTGTATTATTTAAATAAAAAAATACAGAAAAATACGGACAATAAAAATATAATATATATCATATATAAATAAAGATCCAAAATAATGGCCACCATTAGAGGTGTTAGGGGAAATTTGAGCAATCATCTTTTCATGAGGCTGTAGTTCGTTGTATATAGAAACAGTATGTTTGTATCCATTAGATGGAGGTGTGTGTATGTGTGGTTAGAATAATTTTCGTAACAATATCCTAGTATATTTAGGATAATTTTTTCTATGTAATCAACGTATGATAATAGAATAGGGAGTGCATAAGGAATATAATGGAAAGGAACATGAGATAAGACGTTGCCTCTAAATTGGGTAACATCTTTTGATTTGAGCCAAAAGGCTCTCTTGAATTGCCTTCATCCAAAGGTAAGGCCTACATGAAGAATTTAAGTATTTTAGGAGATTATTTGGGCCGAATTTTTATGAGACAAGGGGATTGAGAGGTTTGATTTATTTGAGTAGAGGTGGTGTCCCTTTATAAGAGGGAGGAGGGTCACTTTTGGATTGTCAAGAAATATTAATTTATTATAAATTAAATATTGATTAAAAAAGTTACAAAACTTATTTAATTCGAATAAAATATGATTTTGGTTTGAATACCTATCATCCAATAATTTTTTGATGTGTTTGTAATATTTTTTTATCCTTTTCTTTTTGGTTTAACCCTTATTTACCCTTTTTAATCATATCGTGATATAATGTTATTTACACATTGTGTGTTAATGTAATTACCACATAACATAAAATTATATTTTAAGTTATGAATTATGTCAGTTTTGAACCCTAATCATACTTGGCATTTTCACAAATTCATAAATCCTAGTTCCTTCGAAATAATGGAATTAACTCAAAGGTAATATGTCAAAATTGTCCTAAAAATTCATGTATGATATCAAAATAACAAATTTACTTTTATTTTAACATGTATAAAATCATTTATTTGAATCCTTTATTAATAAATATGTCACTATATCATAATTGTTTCATAATTAAATTTATATATATAATGTATACAAATATTAAATAAAATAAAATGATAAAGAAAATATTTTTATATTTGTAATTATTATTTTTTTTCAAAGATATTATTTGTATAACCCCATGTTAAAATTAGTTTAGTAAATGATATATGTTTCTATCATACTCTTTACTTTAAATTAATTCTTATAAAATGTCATTTTCACAACCATGTGGCACCATGGGGTCCAAAAATAGACCTAAGGATGGCCATGGTTTGAAAATATATCATCCAATATGATTAAGAAATGTGTTAGGGTAGTTTATTATTATTATTATATTATTATGTTTTACCTATATTTACCAAATTTATCATCTAACCATAATAAATAAAATCATTACTGAAATTAATATTCACAGTGTCCAAAAATAATAGGTACCTATTTAAATAATTTGGAATATATAACTCCAAAAATGGAAGCCATGTTTCTGAATTCAAAACATAGAATTTATAGTAATTAATCTTAAATTAATTCCGGTTGTCAAAACAAAAAAATTGGGTTTTTAAGATGTAATAACTATCAAAATATTAACGTGGTTTATGTCTAATTTCAAAGTGAGATTACTTCCAATGACCAAAATTTGATTTAATGATAAACATATCTTCAAATAAAACTTTAAAAACATTCAATAATGTCACTTAACCCTATAAATTATCTCGAGGAAAAAGTTCTTTACAATTAAAATTTTGCGTATTTTCACTATTCATAAATACCTGATAGTTATTAAAAAAATATCAAAAATTAATCCAATGGAAATTTTAATACCCTTATTCTAAAGAAGGAATTTATTTTTTTCAATTATAACATTTAATAGTTTTAAAAGTAAATTTAAAAATGGTTCTCCATCAAATGTTGGTAAAACTACATTTTTAGAAAAATATTTCTTTTTTCAAAAAAAATTGAATTTAATCTCATATCATATCTAGAAAACATATACAATGAATTTAACACATTACATTGGAAATATAAAAAATATTTTTAATTAAATAAAATCAATAAAGATTGATATGATTTTATAAAAACAATTATTCTCTTTTAAATAGGTTTTCATAAAATCCAATCTTTTATATTAAATTGGGTTTTATTATCATTGCTAATAAATATGGTAACCAATGTATCATAATTTTAACATGTATAAACCATATTTCAAATTTGGTTGATATTATACATTCCTATCATTCCAACTGCTAGGAGTTAACTACCATTTAAAATAGTAATAATATTATCATATTATTTTTTGGTATAACTCAAAGTTTTGGGAATCGTAAGATTTTAGAGAAAACCATTTTTTAATGTTGATTATGATATCAGAAAAAGCGTCCCCTTTAACATAAAATTGATATCTTATTCATAAATATAAATATAAAAAAAAGTATTATTCTATAAATAGCTAGTTCGTTAAATCATTCCCCCTTTTGGAAATTGGGTTCTTGTAATATTAAAATTGGGCTCGGAAACATCATTGAAAATCCCACATCAGAAAATGTGTCAATAAAAATATCACTTTAAAAAAAAGATATGTTAAAGAAATATAAGTATAATGGTCACCTGAGATAACACATACTAGGGTTCCATTTATGAAAACATGGATATGGAAGAAAAAATAACCATCATGTTCTGATGGAGAGTGATAGAGAACATTGTCAATAGAAAGTTAACTACTAGAAAACCATAAACTTGTGTTGGGTTAAACAGTATTTTATTCCCCAATATGAAAAGTCAAAGAACAATATTTTTTTAACTTCATTTTCATAATGTTGGGGAATTAATTTATGAGCCTGACTAAGAACATAAGGAAACATATATACTTTTGAAGTATAGTTTCATCCTTTAGTAAATATCTACCACAAACTCATCTTTTCTCCAGACAATGAGTATTCAAGATCACTTGGTCAGACATGGAGTGAAAAAATCAATATCTAGAGAATAACATAATAGACAAAATATGAACCATATTTCTTCCTTATATTTTTATATTAACCAAACCAAAATGGTTAGTACAAGATTAAAAAATCACGAAAAAGGATAATCCTTTATAAAAATAAATACTACTCTTAATATCTAAAATTCAACAAATAGTACCCAAAGATCAACAAAGACCATTCAATACACAATTTTCCTTAAAATTAGTCAAATTAATCATAACTATGATTGTAACCCGAAAATTCAAAATGATTTGATCACCAAGACATACATGATAAATCAAAACTTTTATCTCTAAATAACATTGACTGCTCTTAATGTCTCATACTTAGAAGTAATTAACCTATCTCATGCTCTCTATGATAGGTTAATAATTTCTATAAATAACCCAAGTTTCCATTTGTCCATAATAATAATATAGATTATTTCAAAATAAAATTCAATAATTTCTCCACAAATGAAATCCCATAGTATTCAATTTTATTAAGGTATATAGTGTTCCCAAATGAGCGAATGTCTTACAAAATAACATTTATCACATAATCACCAAATCATTTTCCTATAATATATATATCCATTTTATAAAACATAAGTTCCCAAAATAAACATCTCCATAATCCATAAAATCATTTAACTAAGAATAATAAGTCATACTAACTAGGGACGTTATATAGGCCAGTGGTCGGTGACAAATCCCAGTTGCACTACGGTAGTGGGTTTGATTCCTGCAGCTTTGTCTGACACGACAGGTTGTAAAATGGTCTCTATTTTTTCTTTTTTCGAAAAACATATAACCTTAATACCATTACCAAAATTGAAATAAAATCCTAAAAAAATAACCACCCCATATTTTAACCTCAAATGGTATCTCATATCTGGCATTTTTTATCCCAAAAACTAATAACACATAATTTCTTCAAAGGTGAATGTATTTAAAAATACCATATATACTCTTGAAATGAACTATTCCATATAGGGGATTATTACTCGTTGAAAATATAATACAACATAAAATTATAAACCCATGATCATTTACCTAACCCTTAAGAAAACATCATAATATCTAAATTTGACTAAACCTTTTCTCTCATACCAACTATAAGACCCCATCCTTAAACATTACATAATGTTGATTTAATTTAATAATTTGACTTTAATCCACATCGAGGATCTTTTTAGGTTTAGTGTTTTAGAGAATCAGTCCATAACTATTATATTACATATCCAATATTACAAAGTATACAGTTCTACTCTTTCTAATAATAAAACTTCTTAAATAACATAAGAATTGTTTTCCTGATAAATTTTCTTATGAAACACTTCCAGTGTCTTATCCTTCCTTAGAAACTAAGAAAAAAAATTTAAAAACTTGAGATGAGCATAAAAATCTCAGTAAGGGATATAAAATAAGGAAAGAAATAATTAGTCCCTGAATACATACAAATCAATGAAATCATACTTTTCAATCATAAAACATAAGCTCTTTGACATACCTCATGAAATAATATGATTTAGGAATAACACATAAGAGTCATAAATAAAAAATATTACTTGTGGAATCCATAACATATATACATTTTTACTTTCACATCTATATAGGGAGTTACATTTAGAATACTCATCACAGTATATTCCCTAAATCTCTTAACAGATACATTAACATTTACCTTCGTCATTTTACCCAATGCATTAGAGAGATATCATGGGATCATCTACCCTTAGTTTATCAGGGAACCACCCATATATGTAAATAATTTCCACAAAAAATAACATATTCATAACACATAATACAAGAATAAAGTAATGAAAACACTTCCACATTACAATAAATATATATCATTTAATGATATTTACATAATAAATGATTTCACAAAACCATTTTCAATACCAAAATAGGTAAAAATTTTAACTGAAAATTATTTTCCTTTTAAACATTATGGATTTTTAAGGATACCAAATATCAAAAAATAATCATAGTGGCTGAAATGTTGTTGTAACTACGTAAGTTAAAAAGAAGAAATACTTTTTCCATTTAATAAAACAATCCATTGAAAAAGATTCATTTTGAAAAAAAAATTAATTAAATTAATATAAAAATGGTATAATTATACACATTACAAAATATGTTCATGTATAAACCAAAATATTCCTCAATTAATGGAGATAGAGACGAAGTCCCTTACCTTGAGTCTGACTTGTCTCGTTCAGTCATTTTATTCTTGAATAATAAACATAAGAAAATTCCTACTTGCTTCAGAACCTTTCTCAATTTTATTATTAATTTTATATTACTTATCATCATGTTATAAAAATTACATAATTATTTTTGTTCATATCGATCGTTTTTCCAATGTTCGATACTTGAGTTGAAAATTAACATGTTTTTATGTAAACAGTACATGTAGTCAAAAGACCATCATCACCAGAATATTATTCATGATTTAATTATCATATATATCCAATATATATGTATTTATATCCAGTATATATTTATTTACAATAGTCCATAATATTTGGAGATAACAAATTAAATGAAATGTTCATGGAGATGGTAAGTCATACGTATGCAATAACGCTCCTTTCATTTATTTTTCATATTTAATGGAATGATGACTAAATGATAAATATGTATATTATAATGATATTATAATATAATATTTTATCTAAATTACATAATTTCATTAAATCTATACATTATATGCTCCATGTATGGAATGAACGAGTCATATCACATTGAGGAGGCGATAGTCCGCACTTCATTAAATGAAATTATTATATTTACACATTATGGAAACCAAAAAGGTATGATGTAAATGAAAAATACAGAAGCATAGAGACAATATAAATATAATATAATTAATATATAAATACATATCCATCATAATGGACACTATGAGTGGTGGTAGGAAAAATTTGAACAATCATCATTCCATGAGGCAGTAGTTCACCGTCCACAGAAACCGTATGTTCGTATCCATTAGATGGAGGTGTGTGTAAGTGTAATTAGACCCCTTCTCATCACAAAATCATATTATATTTGAGATATAGTTTTTTTATGTAATAATTTTATAAGAATAGCATAGGGAGTGGAGAAGGAAAATAATGGAAAGGAACATATGAGAAGATATTACCTCTAAATCGGGTAACTTCTTCTAATTTGAGCCAAAATTCTTCCTTGAATTGAATTTTTCCAAATATAAGGCTTATAATAAGAAGGTAGAGATTTTTTTAGATTATTTGAGATGAATTTGGGCATGACAAGGGGATATAGGGTGTGAGTTATGTGGGTAGAGGAGGCGGCCTTTATTGGAGGGAGGAGGGGCACTTTAAGAAATTCTAGAAATATTACTTTATTATAAATTGAATTTCGATTAAAAAAGGTAAAAAAACTAATTCAGTTAAAATATAAGATGATATTGGTTCTAATACACATAATCCAATAATATTTAGACAAGTTTATAATATTTTTTTATCTTTATCTCTTTAGTTTAACCCTTATTTTACCATTTTTATTCTTACTCTAGTATCATGTTATTTACACATTGTGGGTTGATGTAATTACTATATCATTCCTAACGACCCGAAAAATCATTTCTAACATATTTGGACTTTTATTAAACATTTTTACAAATAATATATTTTTAGTAAGTTAATATTATTTAGTAAACTATGTTATAATTTATGTTATGAATTATGTAATTTTTGGACTCAATTCATACATAGCTTTTTTAAAAATTCATAATTACCTAATTCCATCAAACCAAAGGCATTAACTCATTTATAATATGTAAATATCATCCAAAAAATTATTTTATGAAATAAATATAACAAAATTAAATTTGTTTTAACATTTATGTTATAATTTAATTGAATCCTTTATTAATGAAGTAATCACTGCCTCAGCATTATGTCATAATTAAATTTATTTATTTAATGACTAAAAATTATAAATAAAATACCATGATAAAGGAAATAATTTTAGATTTATAATAGATATTTATATTTAAATTTATGAGTTATATAACCCCATATTAAAATTATTTAATGAATGATACATGTTTGTGTCGTATTTCTCTTCACTTTAAATTAATTCTTATAAAATGTCATTTTCAAATCCAAGTAGCTTCATGGGGTCCCAAAATAGACCCATTGATGGCCTTGGTCGGAAATATTACATAAAATATTATTAAGGCATTTCTTAGGGTATTATAATATTATTATAATATTATTTTTTACCCTTATTTACCAGATTTACACTCTAACCGTGGTAAATAAAATTATTACTAAAGTTATTGTTAATATTTTACAAAAAAATAATAGGTACCTACGTAAATAATTTAAAAATTATTATTTCAAATAATTAATCCATTTTTCAAAATTCAAAACATATAAGTTTCAGTAATTAATTTAAAATTAATTGTTGTTGTCAAAACCGTGAATTGTGTTTTTAAGAAGTAATAACTATCAAAAGATTGACATGTGTTTATGTGAAATTTAAAAGATAAATTTATTCCAATGACCAACATTGGATTAAATGATAAAAATATATTTCAATTATTTTTTAAAACCATTAAATAATATGACTTAACCATATAAATTATCTTGTTGGAGAAAGTGGTTTTCACTTAAAATTTAGCATATTTTTACTATTCATCAAAACATGATAGTTATCAAAAAAATATCAACAGTCCATAAAATATAAATTGTGATGACCCAATTCTAAATAAGAAGTTTATTTTTTTCAAACATAACATATTAAGGTGTCCAAATATAAATATAAAAAGGGTTCTCTATCAAAAGGGTGTAAAACTGTATTTTTAGAAAAATACTTTTTCTATCCGAAAAATTGAATTTGTTCTTATATGAAATCTAAAATACATATAACATGAATTTAAAACATTACATTGAATATATAACATATATTTGTTGTTAAATAAAAATTTATAATGAGTAATATTATTTTATAAACACAGTTGTTCTTTTTTAAATAGGTTTTCATAAAAACAAATCTTTTATATTCAATTGGTTTTTATTTTAATTTATAATAAATATAGTAACCAAAGAATAATTAATTTAACTTTTGTAAACCATATATCAAAAATCAGTTGTTATTTTTAATCACCAACATTCCAATGGCTAGGAATTGACTACAATTTAAAATAGTAATAATTTTATTATATTATTTTTGGAATAACTCAAAATTGTGTAGAACAAAAGATTTCAGAGAAATGTGTTGTTGTTTGTCGAGTACGCTATGAGAAAAAGTGTCCTCATTAACAAAAGATTAATATAATATTTTTAAATATTAATATAAATTAAAATATATTATTCTAAAAATACCTGATTTGTTACATCATTCCCCCCTTTTGGAAATTACGTCCTCACAATTTTAAAATTGGGCTTGGAAACTTCATTAAAAATCCCATATCAGAAAAATAGTAAATAAAAATATCACACTAAAACAAATAAATTGAAGATAAATATAGAGAAGTAAAAAAAGGTCAATTGAGATATAACATACTAGGGTTCCATATAGAATAATATGGATATGGAAGAAAAACAAACCATCATGTTCTAATGGATTGTGATAGAAAACATGATCAGGAAAAAGCTAACTATTAGAAAACCATAAACATGTGATGGGTTAAACATTATTTGATACAGCAGTAAGAAAAGTAAATGAGCAATTTTTTTATTTTAAGTTTATTTTCATAAGGTTGATGAATTTATTTGTGATCTTGACTATAAAAATAAGGAAACATACTTACTTTCCAATTATAGTTTAATTCTTTAATAAATATATACCAAAAACTCATCTTTTCTCCAAACGATTAGTATTTCAGTTCACATGGTCACACCTAATGTTCTAGAATCTACTTCAATAGAATCACATAATCAAAAAAAGATGAACCATATATTTCCCATGTCTTTATATATTAACCAAACTAGAATGGTTAGTACATGATTACATAATCTACAAAAATCACAATCCTTTATAAAAATAATTACTACTCTTAATATCTAAAATTAAAAAAACCAATACCCAAAGTTCATCAAAGATCATCCAATAAACAATTGTCTTTAAATTTAATCAATGCAATCAAAAATAAGATTGAAACCAAAAAAATTATTAGTATTTGATAACATAGTCTTCTATGATAAATCTTAAAATTTATCTCCAAAAAACATTGATTGCTCTTAAAGTATCATTCATAAAAGTAATTAACATAATCACAAATTCTCCATGAGAGGTTAATCATTTACATAATTAACCAAAAATTACATTTTTCTACAATGAAAACATAGATTCTTTCAAAATCAAAGTCATCCATTATTCCACAAATGAAATCCCATAGTATTCTATTTTCTATAGGCATGTATTGTTCCCGAAAGATCAAACGTCTTCCAAAAAAACATTTATCACTTAATCCCAAAATAATTTACATATACAAAATATATTCCTTTTATAAAACAAAATTTCCCAAAAACAGATTATTCTTGATCCATAATATCATTTAACTAAAAATAATAAGTCATACTAACAAGGGACTTCATGTAGGCCAGTGTTGGGTGATAAATCCCAATTGCACTTCGGTTGGGGGTTTGATTCTGGCAGCATTGTACGACGTGATGTGTTGTCACATAGGTTTTGTGTTTTCCTTTTTCAAAAACTGTATAATTATAATAACATTAACAAATTTTGGTAAAATCCTCAAAAATAAGCATAATTAGTTTTAATCACAAAATTTATCTCATACCTCACATTTCTCATCCCAAAAACTAATAACCCAAAATTTCATCAAAGGTGAATGTCTCCAAAATTACTGTTAATCACCATGAAATGACATAAGACTTAAAAGGGGTATCTATGTCATTAAAATTATAATATACCTTAAAATAATAAACCCATGATCATATCCCTAAACCTTAATAAAATATCCTAATATCTAGTGTTTTCTATCCCATTCCTCTAATACCAACTATAAAGCCCAAATCTTAAAAGTTACATAATGTTGAGTCAAATCAATAATTTTAAATTAATTAACATTGAGGATCTTTTTAGTTTTATAGTTTTAGAGAATTAAGCCAACACTATTAAATTAGATCTCAAATATTACAATATAGACACTTCTACTCTATCCTATAATAAAACTACATAAATAAAACAAGAATTATTTTCCTGATCAAAATCTTCTTGAACTATTATTTTCTCTTATTCTTCCTTATAACCTATGAAAAAATTTAAAAAAACATCGGATGAGAATAAAAAGCTTCGTAAGGGATATAAAATAAGGAATGAAAACATTAGTCTATGAATACATACAAATAAATGAAATCATACTTTTCAATCATAAAACATAAGCTCTTTAACATACCTCATGAAATCAGAATTTTAATGAATAACACCAAGAATTAATAAGTCATAAATGTAACTTGTGTTATCCAAAACATACATACATTTTATATTTCATAGCTGCATAGGGAGTTATGTTTGGAATACACATAACAGTATATTCCCTATATATATTAGAAGAAATAATAATGTGTACCACTATCATGTTACCTAATTAATTGGAGATATATCTTGGGATCACTTGCCTTATGTTTATCATAGAACAAACTGTATACCTAAATAATTTCCAAGAACCATAACATATTATTAACACATAAAACAAGCATAATTTAATGACAAAATTTCCACATTATAATCATATTATATCATTTTAGGACATTCAGATAATCAATGCTTTCTTAAAACCATTTTAAATTAGAAAATATTTCAAAAGGATATATGGTATTTATTTTCCTTATAAAAAATTATGGATTTTCAAGGAATCTAAATATCAAATAATACTCAAAGTGGTGGAAAGGTCGTTTTCACTGCATTTGTTAAAAATGAAGCATTCTTTTTGTCATTTTGTAAATATTTTTATAGAAAAAAATTACTTTTGAAAACTATAGAATTAAATTAAAAGTAAAATGGTATAATTATACACCATAATAAATAAGGTCTTGTATAAACCAAAATATTCCTCAATGAATTGATATTGAGAAGATGTCCCTTACCTTGATTCTGACTTGTCTCATTCTATCGTTGTATTCCTGAATGATAAACAAAAGTTTATTTCTATCTTTTTAAGAACATTTTTCAAGTTTATTGTGTATTTTTTATTACTTATCATTATATTATAAAAATTATATAATTATTTAAGTTCATATAAGTTGTTTTTCTATTGTCCGATACTTGAGTCGAAAATGAACATGTTTTTATGTAAATTGTCCATGTAGTCAAAAGACCATAATCACCAGAATATTATTCAAGATTTGTGTAACATATAAATATAATATATATGTATTTATTTCCATTATATATTTATTTATAATAGTCCATAACATTTGGAAATAAGAAAATAAATGCATAGTTTATGGAGACGGTAAGCCATATGTACGCATTAACGCTACATTAATTTCATTTTCATATTAAAAAGAATGAAAAATAAATGATACATAGGTTTATTATAATTATATTATAATATAATATTTTATATATGTTACATAATTTTATTAACCCCATCCATTATAAGTTTCATGTTTGTCATTAATGAGTTCTACCACTTTGAGGGGGCGATAGTCCGCACTTCCTCAAATGAAATATTAATATTTACACATTATAGAAGGAATTAAGATATGATATAAATGAAAAATAAAATAATGAAGAGACAATATAAAAATAAAATATATCATTTATAATCACAATTCTATTATAATGGACACCATGAGAGGTGGTAGGGAAAATTTAACCAAACATCATTTCGTGAGGTAGTAGTTTGCCATACATAGAAACAATATGTTCGTTTCCATTATATGGAGGTGTGAGTAAGTCTAGTTAAAAAACTTCTCATAAAAACATCCTAGAATATTTTGGATACTACTTTTTTATATTTAATCAATGTATATTAAGATCATAAGGAGTGGATAATGAAAATAAATGAAATGAACTTGAGAGAAGATGTTACCCCAAAATGAGTTAACTTATTTTCATTTGTGCCAAATTATTTCTTCAATTGACTTATTCCTAAGTAAATGATTATATAAAAAAGGTAGGGATGTCAGAAGATTATTTGGACCAAATTTTGATGACCCATGGGGTTTGATAGGTGTGAGTTATGTGGGTAGAGGTGGTGGCCTTTTATAAGAGGTAGGAGGTGCACTTTAGAAAAGTCTAGAATTATTAATTTTTCAAATTTGCAAATCCAATTAAAAAAGGTAAAACACATTTAATTCAATGATAAGAAGAAATTTTCTTAATACCCACTATCCAGTTATTTTTAGAGAATTTTTTAATATTTTTTATCCTTATCCTTCTGGTTTAAACCTTATTTTACCCTTTTTAATCTTACTGTGATATCATGTTATTTACACATTGTTGGTTAACATAATTACAATATCATGTCAAACGACCCAAAAAAAGTAATTTATGACATATTTGGACTTTTCGTAACCATTTGGAAGAATATTAGATTTTATGTAATTTAATATCATTTAATAAACTATTTTATATTTTTTGTAGTGAATTTTGTCAATTATTGACACTTTTCATACTTGACTTTATTAAAAATTTATAAATACCTAATTACTTAGAAAAAAAATTAACTCATAGATAATATGTTAGTATCATGCATAAAAGTCTTTTATGACATAAAAATTATATAATTACATTTATTATAACATTTATAATATCATTTATTTTAATCCTTTATTAACGAAGCAATCATTTCATCATCACTATGTCATAATAAAATTTATTTATATAATGTATAAAATTTTTAAATAAATTACCATTATAATTAAAATCTTTTTAGAATTATAATTAATATTTATAGTCAAATATATATTTTATATAACTCCATGTTAAAAAAATTTATTAAATGATATAAGTTTATGTAATATTTCACTTTACTATAAATTAATTATTATAAAATGATATATTCACATCCAAGTTGCTCCATGGGGTCCCAAAATCAAACTAAAGATTGAAATCATCAGAAATATCTCATAAAATAGGATTTTTACATGTTATAGGGTAGTTTAATATTATCTATTACCCTTCTTTACCAGATTTACCTTTAACCATGGTAAATAAAATAATTTCTGAAATTACTATTCATAGTGTCCAAAAATAAAAAGATCATGTTTACATAGTTTGGACCTTATTAATCAAAATATATAATCTATTCTTTCAAATTCAA
Organism: Viscum album; assembly: GCA_963277665.1. Lineage (NCBI taxonomy): Eukaryota > Viridiplantae > Streptophyta > Magnoliopsida > Santalales > Viscaceae > Viscum > Viscum album. The sequence continues at coordinate 810,394,948 of OY728161.1, read as the reverse complement.
AACAAATAATTTTCAGTAATTAATTTAAAATGAATTACTTATGTCAAAACCAAAAAACAATTTTTTAAGAAGTAATAACTATTAAAAAATTGGCTTGTGTATAAGTCCAATCTCAAAGTGAAATTACATCCAATGACCAACATTGGATTAAATGATAAAAATATATTTTAATTATACTTTAAAACCATTATATAATATTATTTCTCTACATAAATTATCTCGATGGAAAAAGGTTTTTTTAATTAATCTTTTTGTTTATTTTTACTATTTATCGAAACGTGATGATTATCAAAAAAATAGAAAATTTAAACCAAAGTAAATTTTAATGTCCCAATTCTAATAAGGAATTTTATTTTTTAAATAGAACATATAAATATTTCAAAAAATAAATTTAAAAAGGGTTCTCCATGAAAAGGTACGAAAACTCTATTTTTAGAAAAAATAATTTTTTTTTCTGAAAAATTGAATTTGTTCATATATCATATCTAGAAAACATATAAGATAAATTTAAAACCTTAAATTTAATATATAATGTATATTTTTCATTAAATAAAAATCTAGAATGTGTTATACGATTTTATAAACACAATTATTCTCTTTTAAATAGTGTTATATAAAAACACATCCTTTATATTCATTTAGTTTTTGTTTTAATTTCTAATAAATAGGGTAACCAAAGTATCATTATTTTAACATGTGTCAACCATAATTCAAAATTCAGTTGGTATTATTCATTCCTGTCATTCCAATGGCTAGGCATTAACTAATATTTAAAACAATAATGTTATTATTATATTATTTTTCATTATACCTCATTGTTGTGTGCCACAAATGATTTTGGAGATACTAGTAGTTGCGTGTTGTGTAAGTTATCAGAGAAAGAATCATATTTAATGAAAAATTAATATATTATTCATATATATTAATAGAAATTTGGAAGTATTATTCTATTAATACTTGGGTCATTACACTTTTAGTCTATGGGTTCCATATAGATGAATAGTTCCATGGAAAACAAGTAAAAACTATAATTTAATAACGGTGAAGAATATATATTATGATTAAAGGATAAATATTATATAATTTTTCTAAAATATATTCCAACATAATAAATCCTGATTATATATGAGAAGTCAATATAAACCCTTATGTCTTTTCATGATTTTCGTTTAATGTAAACTTAATATCTTGTATTGTAATTGAAATTTGTTATCATTTAACCAATAAAATATTCATAAATATATTAGAATATATAATTCTATTATAATTTCCAAACATCCTTTTATTTTTAATTCTTCATTTATATCAATATTCAATTATGAACTGTTCTATTTCCCATTCTTCATTTGGTTTGACGATTCTAGTCCTTACACCTTTTTCATTGATTAATTAACTCCAGAATATTAATAATGTATTTATTATCATATTTATTCCTTATATATACTTTAATAAAAAATAATGTATGGTGTTCATGAAAAATTAATTGCATCACTTCAGGGAGACCGTACTCCAGACGTACGTTGGAGTAATGTTTTCATTTCCCAAAAAACAGAAAGTTAAAAAGGTAGAAAATAATTTTTTATTCTAGAAAAATAATAATTATTATAAATATAATCTATATTAATTACATACATATATATTACCATTAATTTATGGAATACATGGAAAACTAATCACGATACATTATTAAAGTGGTAGACTTCATATAAACACAATTGATGTTATCGTTTCTTATAATATAAAAATGGTATATAAAATGGTTTCACCGCTAACATAAAAATAAATTATTATAGTAATGATATAAATTTAATCATTTTAAAATTTCCATATAATATTTATATTATGTAAAATGAAAAATAAACATTAAATGATTTAGTGAAGATGATTACCACTTCTTTGAAAACCCTCCTTTGAATATTTTCTTAAAGACCATTGGGTTCATCTTTTAAGAACGATGGAACAAATAAAACATATATATGGTAGTTTATAGGATATCATCATATGATTATTTCATTTTAGTTCTATCTATTGGGTTTTAATAAGATAGGAACATTTTTATGGTTTAATATGTTAGGGGAGTGGAACTCTGGTCAAAGCATAAAACATTAAGAAATAATAATTTAACATTAAAGAGAAAGTGGAATTACGGTAACCCAAATTAAAAATTAAGATATTTTCAATAATAAATACACCTAAGGAAGTCAAATTTGGACATCTTAATGTTATATTTTTATCCTTATCATTTATATTAACTCCATCATTATCCCTTTTAACCGTAAATGAGGTGAAAATATTTTATCATAGTTTCTATTAATTATAAACAAAATTGAAATTGATACATTTTTAGAGAAAATGGAAATTATTTTATTAAAACATTCAATCAATTTTATAAATATTAATTTCAAATAGTGTCATAATTTTTTTTTTAATTATTCTGAAAATTGAAAAATACAGTTTCTAGAAAAATGTTTTCAAACCGTAACAATGAAATTAATCCAATTACTTTCCTAGTAAAAACCAATTATATGAATGGTGAATTATTTAATAAAATATATTATCCTCACTTTTTGATAAAATCATTCATCAATTGTGATCGATTTAATTTATTAATACCAAATCATTGTGTATGCATAAAAGAGAGTTTTCTGAAAAATATCCATTTTTACCTTAAATGATTTTATTTCCATTTCTAACCAAATATATAACTGTTGAATTCATTTTAGAAATTTGTAAAAAATTAATAATTTTAATAATTAAATTATATTTTAGAATAAATAAAATATGATGAAAAAATTTCTCATAAAAAATATTCCAAAACTGTTCTTTAGGATTAATGGTACCTTCATAACTGAACAGAAATTATTTTCAAAAATTTTATTTCATTTAAATACCATATAACGAGAGTTATGTAATTATTTTTAAAAATTATTCACATATTTTCCTAGGTTTATTCATCATTATATAATAAAAATAGTCATTTAAGTATTAAGAAAATATATTCTAAAATCTCATGTTGTTACAATGTGTAATATTTAAGACATAAAAAAGCTCATGTATATGATATTTTAATCACATTAAATTACATCTAATTGGTTTTATGGAAGATTATATAATTTATCGATATTATTATGAGAAATTAATGGTGTATTTTTCAAGATATATGATGAGGATGCTGAATGGTATTTGTGAAATGTTTACTAAAAAGTGTTTAAAAAATCCGGGAATCGAAGGTGTGATATCCATAAGAGTATTTTTTTTTAAAAATCGAATATGATAGACTTAATTTATATATATGTAATGATATTAAATAGAAATATATATATAAATTATCAACCGTTATAGAACGTAGATTATATATATATATATATATATTGACGATATCCTTGAGATTGACAGGAAATAGGGTCCATGGGACAATACACTAACATTTATATTTAGTTTTTCTTTTAATTACTTATTATAATATTGTATAAAAAATATGAGTAATATTTCAAATTTTTAATTGATTTTTTGTGATACAAATTTAGGTTTCAATGATTTATGATGTTTATGAGTGTCAATTCTATTCCATTTTATTTTTATTTTATGTTGGTTTGTTTTCTAGGATTATAGAAATTATTTTATGGGATCATAAAGATGAAATAATTTGGATTAGGTACAAGTATATATAAGTTAAGTATATTTCTCATTTATTCCTATTAAATAATAATTTCTTAATCATTGAACAATGTATAGAAGGTATACATTTAGTGAAAAATAATATAATCAATTCATGAATATAAAATGATTACTGTAAATATAATTAACTAAAAAATAAAAAATAAAATTTCAAAGATAATTAAATATTGAACTTAATACATTATTAGTGTTGTATTAGTAATATATTTGTATGCCTGATAGATACATTGACACCCTAAGAAGTGGGTTTATACTAGAACCATTATTTCCATTAGTTGAGATTTAAATAATTCATTAAAATTAAGTTGTGTTTACTGTTAATTCACCATAAATGACAAAATATAGTTGTTTTAAATGTAAATATAATTTTAGATATGGTTTGATAATGTTTGAAGAAGTTTTTTTGAAGGAAAAAATATATCACCAGTAAATACATAGGTGTAGAATTGATTTTTCCATGAAATTCCCAATATCAACTCCAAGAAATTAAACTTCATAATCATGGTCATATTTACTTCACATCTTCTTTTTTCAATGTAAAAACTCAAAAATAATAAAAAAATATATAGTTAAATCATCCCAGTGGGGTTAAAATATTTTGTTAAATTATTTTACATGAAAAACATAATTAATTATGATGATGGTTTAGAAAGATCATTGTGTTATATAAAAAAAATAACATAGTTTAACATTCTGTGGAATCTGAATAAAAATAAAAATTCTCTAATAATATATATCTAAACCACTAATCACGATTAATCATTATAATTTATGTGTATTTCATTTATTTATTAAAAAATCTCCAAAATTCTATATATTTTTTCTAAATATAATTAGACATTAATTAGAGTAAAATTTGTTCATTCAAAACAAATTACCAAAAATGTAATAATTTTGATACATTCTTGTATTCCATGATTTTGATCAATATAGGCTCATACATTATACCCCATTTTAATTATTTATGTTCCCTTATTTTCTCATGTATCTAAAATTTTTGTTAAAATTTTTCATATTTCTCTCAAACATTAGTATCTCCAAAAAAATTATAACAATCTTCTATCAATCTAACTCTACATAAGAACTTATTTATATAAAAGAGTATTTTTCTAGAAATTATTAAATGAATAATTCACCATTCCATAAAACTTTGGATGCACTAAATACCACTTTAGTAACTTTTCACAAAACATGATAGCCATATTAGTCTCTATGAATCATATATCCCACTTTTTACATACTTCTCCTTCCAAAATACTACCCACAAGTGTATAATTTTTCCCCTTTTCACAAGATAACACAATTCCCAAACATATATTCCCATTTGATAATAAAATCACATTATAATTTCTTTTCAGTTTTTTATAGATAATATACCATTATTAATAATAAAACATATGGTATGTTATTATTTAATAGTCCCTCACAAGCCGTTGGAGGTGGTTGAGAGCCAAAATTCAAATCAATATTCTCTAACACTGGTGTTCCAAAAATGTGTTATGAAATTATCAACCACGTATTTTTTCATTCTCATGTTATCAATTTTAAAAATCTCTTATTCAAAAAAAATTAGATATATGTGGTAATAAATTTTAATTTCCTTCATTTGTTAGTATTGTATAGAATTCATTGTATAAAAATTATCAATTTTTTTACGAAATATCATCATGGGTATAATTACTTCATCATAAATATTTAATAATAGTTTTTTATCCAAATTAGTTGGTTTAATTTATTTTCCTCCAAAATATAGACTACATAAACTATTCTGAGAGAAGTACTTTACTACTTCCAACTATGTTGACCAATGCACTTTATTTTATTAAATAATTCTCCTCCACTTATGTATTTTAATTCAATGATGTATCCATCCCCATCCAAACTTGAATATGATAGAAAATATTATTTAATTCTACCTATATACTTCAATACATAATCAATGGATCCTTATACATGCCATAAGATTCCATTTAAAACCCAAATATTATCATTCTACAAAATTGATTAATAACATACTACCAAATATATATCATAAATATTACCAATAATTTTAACCATTAAATATAGTATTCTTATAATCATTCATTAACTAATATTATATAAAGTGTTTTTCCACAATCATGTATTAACATATTTCTCAAAAAAAGATTCATATTAAAATTGAATTATAACAATTCATATAATATATTTGTCAAAATTATTGAGCCTATCTATGTAGACCGAATAATTTATTTAAACCTTATTTTCATAATTTTATACTCAAAAATAAGAGGGTTATATTATCATTGGAAACTAAAACACTGATACCATCATGTTTGTGAACTCTTCCATTTATTTCATCTTATTTCCATAAAATATGATAATTTCAACATAAATAGTTACAATAATTCATTCTTTCTAAAATAATTTCATAAATTTTATGGTCAAAAATACCTATTTTGAACTCAAATTCACTCAAGCATGAATCTGAAAATTTTCATGAATCACATTCACTTTCATTAAACATACATATCTATATCAAGAAGGAATATCCTGGTTTCATATTTATCAAGTTGAAAACATATTGACTTTTCTGTGTGGAAATCATCTTTAAGAACATTATTTTAGATTATCATCTTCATATTGACTTTATTTTTATTGAATAAACTTTAAATTTACACCACAAAAAATTACATTGATTCAAGTATTTCAATTAGTTTAAATTTATCTAAATCATCAATTTCATTGACTTCACCATATTATTTTCCTACCAATATTCTCTTATTATGAAAGGAATTATTTGAATAATTATGATTATTCAAGAACAATAATTTCATAATAATTGATTTGTGATCATTAATCTAATTAATTATCCCCAATGTATTTTTTTTTCTAAATATAGTTGATTTAGTTGTTTAATTATTTCCTTTAGGAATCATAATATGGACCTTTTTTAAAAATACCTTTGATAAAAAAATGTTTTGAACAAAACTCCTCAAATTTGAGTTTCTACAAGGGTAGTTTTTTTAGAAATTATAGTTGATTTGTTGATTCCATTTATCCTTTTTCATTTTTTATTCTATTCTTTTCAATAACCAACTATGAATACAAAAACCATTCATAACCCAAATTGGTCCTCAGATGGCCTAAAGGGCTTTCCCAACCCCCGGAGGCTGGAAAACGTTCCTAGGAATCAATAATTATTATTGGTAATTATTTTTTCACAATAATTCTACAATAAGATGAAAAATAAATTTAATATGATGATATAAAAATGAAATTAAAATAAAAGATATGTAAAACAATCTTTCTAAATAAGTTCCATGATGAATCGATAAAACTAAATAATCAAAAGGTGAAAACCCAAATTCATTGTCATTTTATTTCATATCCATACTCTCATACCCAACTAACAAATAGAATATCTATCTATATGTGTTTTATTTCCCTTACCAATATCAGATATAATAATATTTACATAAATCCAAACGTGTGTGAAGGGTGTCATAAAAATAACTCAGTAGGATCACACCAAGTGTTTCATAAGAAGTCTTTAAAAATAAACCAAATATATTAAGATATTTTATATCAAGACATGACATAAAGTCAATCATAAATCATGGAAAAACAAATCTTTTATAATTTAACAACCTATTCTAATAAATTAGTTTCCAAATTATTTTAGTATGTGACCTAATAAATTATTTCTATGATAACTAATAGATAAAATATGGATATGATTAAAACAAAGTCTTGGTAAATGTGGATAAATATTCCATTATCATCATTAGTAAGGAATCTTATCTTAAATAACCTAAAATAACATGTCTATGGGTTTTTTTATGATCAATAGAGTATCCCATTTCCAAAAAAAATAAAAGTACTACACACATTACTCTATTAGAAGAGGATTAGTGGGAAAGAGTTTATCCCCAATGATGTACCCTTGCCTCACTATTTATCATGATTTGGTTTACATTGATAATATCATTTATGTTAATTTCATATTTTTAACCACATAAATCATTCTTAATAACCATTCCCTTAAAAAATCCAAGGGTAGATTCTGTTTTCAAAATAATAATCAAAATAATTATATTGCATCATATCCATTTAAATTTCATTAATAAACATTAGGAATCAAATTAAAAAAAAGTAATCACGGATCACAATATAAATACAAATCATGAAACCATATACATATAAAATTTGACATAAATTTCCTACATAATTTCCTCCTCTAATACTTTTGATTATAGCTTCCATCTAAGTGAATCTTCAACTATATTCGTTTTCCAAGGGTTACAAGAAATTTTAATATTGAATGATTGAAGGTATTTAACCCAGTGTCTCTACCAAAGATTCAAGTCTTTTTTAGAAATGATATACCTCAATATTTTATGGTTAGAGTAAATGGTAATCCCTTCTCTAAAAAGATAGTGATGATAACTATTGAGAAAAATAATTATTTCTACATGTTCCAAATCATGAGTTAGGTAATTTCACTCGTGAGGATGAGGATATTGTGAGACATAAGCCATCTCTTTATGTAAGGAAACATAATTAACCTGATTATGAACCATTATAGTAACCATCATAGTCTTAAATAAGTCTTTGTTAATGAAAAATCGTTACTGAGGTCAGACACCACATTAACTCATTGAAGGATTCATAACACTTTGATTCGCATAAGAATTTCCCCACTTCTCGGTGAGAGCATTCAAATGAGATACAAGGATTAATAAATCATTTAAAAAAAATTTATAGTATCCTCAAAAATAATAAGGTTTTCTATTGAAAATAAATTCTAAGAAACATCACATGAAATGATAGTCAACATATTTCTAAGATCCAATGACTTACCATGTTTTAATATCTTGTGTCCCAAATTCAAAATTCTCAAATACAAAATTGGTAAACTTATAATTTTTCAAAAATATTAGTATGCCTCAAAATTCCAAAATCATTCCACTAGGGACACACATGCACCTCTTCAGTGTTACATTACACTATATTTCATCCATGACCACTATGAAGAATTGTCAAAACCCCCCCTGAAATATTGATTTCACCAAGTCTATAAAGGCAATGGGAGAATTGGTCAAACCAAATTTCATCACAAGGTACTAAGAATGGCCATACAGACTACTAAATGAGGTATTTGGAATAGTGTATTCCTTAATTCAGTGTTGTAGTCAACCAGACCTAAGATAAATTTTAGAAAACCAATTTTACCATTTCAAATAGTTGATAAAATCAAAAATATTATGAAATAGATGTTTTTTATCATTATTTATCAACTAATCTTCTATTAATTGATAGATAATTAAATATTAATATAATCCTTATTATAAAAAATCTGGTTTAAAAACCCAACCATCTAGGGTTTACCATGTTTGTAGATGTAAAATCCACTAAAACCTCGAGCCCTCCTCCAATAGGCTAGGGGCTGAAAATAATCATAGATAAGCCATAATATAAATGTGGGTCCTTTTCTAAGTGTACCTATATGCAAAAACCCAAAAAATATTCATCTAACAGTGCATAGATATACTAATGTAAAACAATAACATATAGAGTAAAAAATGAATGAAATAAATCTAGGGAATAAACCAGAGTACATAATAAATAGCTAACGTATATGGGGAAAAATACACACTCAAAAATAATCAAAACCCCAACCTAAAAATAAAATGGAATTGATAATATATGAGAGAGATCTTATCCTAATCTCCAAGATCTATAATCATACGTGACATTTACCCCTGAGTATCACTATGATCCACAAATTTCATTGGCATGATTTTTCTCATCTGCACAAGACACGATGCATGTGGGAAATACCCAAATAGGGATGAATATAAAAAAACCTATTAGGACGCCCTAAAAACCACAAAGGTAGAAATAGAGGGATGAATTAGAATTAGTCAACTCAAATAGAATAATTATGTGATATTAACCCCAAATATATATATATATATATATATATAATCATAACTAAACCTAGATGAGTGATAAAGGGGGTATCTATATCACATACCAACCTCGAATGATGAGTCTTCCTACATCTCCAAAGTCATATATTCAATGCCCACAATATCTCATGTCTATCTGATAAGTTTATATATAGGACTAGAACCACCTAATTCTTCCGCATCCTAATGGTAATAGACCTTAATATTGGAACCTAAAAAATGATGATAATGGGATTCTATATAGTGGATGGATAGGGGGCCCCTCACTATTGTGTAAGGGTAGTGCCACTTGAATCATAGTGCACCTACATTCTATCAAGATAGTGTGTTTGTAAGTCGGTGAATAGATGAACCACACCATAGTGTCTTAGGGGAAACCACTCATTAGGTATCGATGGAGGGCCTAAAACCTAGCATGTTATGAGTGCACTCTATGGGTATAATACATGTTCCCTTGTACCAAATGGGTTCCATTAAGATGGTGGAGGACCCATTTCCTAATACCATATGGGGTTCCACTCAGAGGTTAGAGGACAAGTGACCTAGTCTGTTAGGGGAATCCACATAACTAGTGTATAGTGTAAGGGAGTCATGTGCCTAGGTTTCATAAGGGGTTTTCGAATCTCAACCTCTCTCCAGTGGTCCTGCCTAATCATTACTTCTAGTTCCCCATCGGTAAAAAAAGTGTTCTTCACTCAACACACCATTTCTGGTATTAAAATATTCTACAAAGAATAATATCATGTACTACATGGAAAACATCTCAAAATATGCTAATCATGGGACAAAATATGAGTCCAAAAAAAGAAGATGTGAAACATGAACGTCCCTAAGATAATTACTTGGCATGTATCTAGGGTCATATAGACTATAACATCACCTAGAAATTCTTCCATGTCCACATTAGCACATTCATTTCCTGGACAAATATTACTATATGGGCTATGAGGGTACTGAAGTTCATGTCTTATCCACCCAAAATATATCAGGGTGCTCCTCATCAATCTCATGTACACCTAGAGTACACAACATGCCCTCCAGAACATAGTCCTATCTATGTGAATTTTTCCCACAAATTATCCACCTCAAGAAGTTTCACACATCATCTGGGCCCAAACACATGATGTTTGATTCTATTATTTTTTCTGAAACCCATGCGTTCATAGCAACGAGACTACACAATAATTGTTTCTATACTAAATTTCATGTTGTAATGTTTTCCACCAAATCACTAGGCAGGTCCACATATTTCTATAAATACATAATTTTCATTAATTTCTTCACAAATGACATAGGTTACTATGGATCCGGGGATTCTAGTCCCCAATCAGTAATTTGTTCATGGATTCATGCCACGGGTACACCTGTTGAGCTCTCCTGCATGCTATAATACTACCAGAACCAAAGGGAATTAAATACATCCTTCATTAAATTTCACCATCACATGAAATGCATGAACTATCCTGAACTATCATCCAATCACTAAATAATTCTTCTGTGATGATACTAGAATTAATCTGAGGGTTCTCCCATGCTTGGACACAGATTGGAAATGAAACACCATTGGATAGACATGAAGAACATGGTGGATGGAGAGGTGAAAATACCTATAAAAATTGATCCATCATTAGAAAATATTTCTTGTCCAACAATCATATAAATTTGGTGATATTACAGTAAAAGTGGTTTAAGAGATCTATTATACCACAAGTCATTAAGGATCATTCAAAGGAATAAATATATAATAGATCAAAAGTAAAAAAATAATATATGGTGTTTAATTTAATAAAAATGGAGGAAACTCAGTTGATATGTCCTACATTGATTATGGATTGATCATTGGTGAATAATTGTTTATCCAATGAGAAGACCTATTTTTTCACTTTCTATTGATCCACCATAATCTTATCATTATTCATTTTCCGATATCAATCCACCAAGAAATAATGCTAGAGGATAATTTAAAATAACTCATGTTTTTATAGATATTCTAGTATAATTGAAAAATAATGAAATCTATATTTAAAATTAATATTTTTTTAATTAAACTAGTTATGTTATTAAATTGTTTAATTAATAGCTATATGGTACCCTAAAATGGATGTGCCTTCCAATGATCTAGAAACATCCAACATTAGGTCACATCTTGGGTAAACTTCACATATTAAATATAATGAGGGTCTCAGATTTCCTATCCAAGAAACCTTTTGGGATCTATTCCACTATTTCATGAAAACTACAAACATGTGAAATTAATATATTTATTATTTTTATAATATTAATTCCTGGATCACCAGACCTCAGATTATCATATCATATCACTACCTAGACTCAAAAATATGTCCTAATATATTCCAAAGTCTTAAAATGAATAAATAAGTTCACTATATTCTCTCATCCATAAATTATTTTCACACTGAAAAAGAATAATCTAAACAAAGAGTTTGGGATACTAAGACCACATCTGGTTTTACCACTCCTAGGATCTCTCTTTCATGATATTATATAGTCATATCACATGAGAAAAGGGAATGGTCCATCCTTACTATATCATATCTGGTTTATCATCGACCACCACTAGACACTCTTCTAATGGGGATCCATTGTTAATTCCCATATTTACTCCTCAAAATTAACATTTTTATTTTCTAATTTTTTTAATTGGAAAGTGATAACCCTCACAGATAAAGAAGATCAAGAATTACATGATACAACTAACTTATTAAACACAAGTCTAAGGTGATTGGAATCTCCTTCCCTGAACAGATTCTAGGGGAAAGAAATAACCTTACAGCCTAGATTAGCCCCTAGTATTTCTTTACAATTTCAACCTAAATTATAATAAGATTTCATATATTCATCTTTCCTAATATTATTTGTGTTAAATCCTCTAACTAGTTGTGGTCTTTCTTCTCAATTCAATCGTCTTACTCTCCGGTAATTTCCACCTAGGTTAATATTCCCAACATTTGATCAATATCGTCTTTAGTAGCATTGATCACCAGGTATGCCTCCATCATTTATTACCAGAAAGAATGAGTAGTTCCATCTGCTTATCCAACTCCACGTCTATCAGGAACTCCATGAAACCAGGAGGCCTTGCCTTACACTACTGTCCAGGGGGAATAGTATCCTCCACCACCAGCATCAACTCCTCGGGTTTCAAGATCATCTCCTCATGTTGGTCCTCATACTTTGATGTTTCTTTCTATTTCTCTTGAGACTAGATTACTTCAACTTGTTGACACTCCTCTCCTTCCACTGGATGAATCAGGTCTTATATGTATATTCTCATCAATGACACATGGAAGACACCATTCACCATCTCTTACAATGGTGGAAACATTATGTGGTAATAACATCTTCAACTCTGGGTAATATATTTAATGTCATAATGAAACCATAGTTATAGTTGTACTCCCCATCCAAATCATTGTAATCTTTATCATAGGGAGACACTCAGTAATATAGGTTCTCCCTACTCGAACTCCATGGTCCTACGATTTTGAATGGTGTATAATTTATGTCAGCATTTGGCTATAGTCATATAATCCTAGACCATCTGAACCTTCTCTATCGTTGCATTCACCATATATTTCCCAACAGGATATGCCTCACCAGTCTCATTTTATTACAAGGGAAACCTATAGGGTCTCTGGTATAGGTTCTCTAATGGTTCCACATCAATCATAGTGTGTCATCATTTATTATAAATGAACTCTACCAATGGAAAGAGAACATACTATCTACCATAAAATCCTAAAAAGAAAATTTTTAGAAGATCCTCGAACATATGGATAGTAAGATCATTATACCCACTCATTTAGGGATTCAATGTCATACTCTTCCTCAACTGGGTGCCAAATTTAACCTGTAGAACTCTCTATAGTCGTGATTTTATCCATGCATCATTTTCAAAGATAATAATTGATGACAAAACATGAATTTTTGTAATATAAAACACATAAAACTACCCCAAACATTCCACATAACTCGACTCCTTGATAAAAATAATTGTTACAAATTTTCATATTAATAATCTATCACCCAGAAATCTTCATTTCCTCATGTTCTATATAAAATCCCTTTCACAAATTCCATGGATAAGTCTTTCCATTTCAACTAAATGATCTTCAGGGGCTATATCAAACCTTCTAGAACCTGGTTCTCAACCTTCACATATTGGATGTTGTATATTGATAGAAGAAATCACCTAATATCTACCTCATTCCATTCCACCAAAACTATCATTGTAGGTCCTTACTCATCCATTCCATACTAGAATCTATTCCTAAAGGAGTTATATGGAACTCCCTCACAACCTCTTCTCACATTATGACCAAAACCACTATAAATCCATGGAAAATGATAACATGGTCTCTACATTTAGAGAATCCTCCTGGTGAATACCCTATTGATATCTTGTCCCATAGAACCTAACAATTTTTATCTCTTAACTAGGAATCTCTCACATGATGAAGAAGTAGAGTAGTCACCAACATCTACTGAAGAAAAACTCCACCCCTATCCTCCATCAGGTTCATCTATATGGAATCTAACTACATAAACACCTCATCAACTAAGAGGGAATGAAACATCCTATTAAGTAAATTTTCAACCACATTTTCCTTCCCAAGTGTTTCTAATATATCAATTTCATAGTCCCATAGGACCTCCAACCATTTTCTTTTTATTAGGTAAAGATCTCTCTTAGTGAAGTTGTATCTATGACTCTGGTTATCATAGAATACAAAAAAGTTATATCCCAGAAGATATATCCTAAATAGATTCTGAGAGAAGACCACCACAATGAACTCTAGAATTTTATTGGAATAATACTTATTTTGGGTTCCCAATTTCTTTGACCAATATGTGATAACTTCCTATATAGGAATCCACATGAATTGAAGCCCAACTCTATAGGTATCTTAATACAATACGTACATCATGCCTTCCTATTCTAGTATCATTAATGCAGCACCAATCAACCTCAGCCTAAATTTATCTAAGTCACACTAATAACACTCGGTCTATATAACTAGATACCCCTTATAAGTAAGGGTTTTCAAAGGGTATGCTAATTAATAAATTTATGTAATTAACCTCTTGTAGTAAATTCGAAGAAGATAAAGTTCATCACCACTTACACGAACATGGGTTCCTCCCTAGAAAAAACCAAATCAGTCATCACTAGGTCAATAGTTAGACCATGCTCGGAAATGACATTCCCTAGAAATTGAACCTTGATGATCTAAAACTATCACTTAGAGATTTTTTAGTAAATTTTTTCAACGTAGAGTAAGACTAACACCATCCTCAGATAATTAGCATCATCCTTCTATAATGTAGAGTAAATGAGTATGGAATCTATGAATAAACCAACAATCCATCCGTGTAGGGCTAGAATATCTAGTTCATAAAATCCATAAACATAGTGGGGGAATTATTCACACATATAGGAATCACCATGAAGTCATGGTGTCTATAGAAAACGTATAATTTTGTCTTCAAAATATAATCCTCAAGAACCGTCAACTGGGGGTTTTAGGGCCTGATATCAATCATCAAGAACCAAATATCACCTCAAAACCAGTCTAATAGGTCATAAATAATTTTCATGGGGTACTTATAATTTATCATTTCATAGTTAGTATATGAATTTTCACAAAAATCCATAAACTCCAATTAACTTTTTAATGAAAAAATGGAGCTGGACTCGGGGGAGAAGCTATGTCTAATAAAACCCTTCTATCAAAGGTCCTCAAACTACACTATCATCAATAAAATCTTATGTGGGGTCATCTAATATGATAACAAAGATATTGATTCATTAAATCGGTTCAATTCATTGTATTACGATATTTATTACCATATAGGTAGTCATGGATCATCTTTTAGAATGTTGTGCAAGAATCCCTCAACATCTGAAAGAATCTAGATACCTGATGATCCCATTTTTAAAAGGTATTAACTCAAAAACTAATGGATGATGGGATGAAACCCCCTTCTTGTTAGGCCCACTCACAAATCCTTGTGATCTCTCTCACCCATGAATGAGAATCGTGTTTCATTTGTACATAGGAATATGACCCACCTACGATATTAATAAATATTGGATTGAACTGTGTAAAAGAATTCCATAACGAAGATGATCTTATAAGGATTCATCCTAATGATCAGGAGGTATCTTGAGATAATCTCCCCACTAAGATCCCACACTCGCTTCCAAAATATAAGTGATACTGAGGAATAGCACAATGTCGGAACCTATAGCCAATGATAATGGTCTAGGGTCTCAACAAGAAGCTGTATCTCTTACACATGTGATTAAAAATGAATTGGTGACTCACTAATAGTTCTATAAGTAATAGATCATGTTTATCGGGGACACATAATATACCCTATATCTCTCATAGGTTTTCGGTTTCTAAACATCCATGGATTCCAGCTCTCCACACCCCTGACCGTATGCTCCCTATCCTAGATTGAGCCACCTGGTGGTGGTGGTGGTGGTGGTGGTGGATGTCACTCATATTTTCTCCCAACATAAGAAATTAGTCTAAATAGGGCCCTACATACTACTATTCAAGCACCACCTCCCTAAGAGTCACCCTAGGCACTCATAGGGGAACTCGAATCACAATGATGCTTATATTGTGGTTGTCCATATACTCCCTTCCATTCCTTATTGACACATCAATTAGGAAAATTATGTGAAACACTACCTCTCCCATTGCATTCATAACATATTCCCTCTATAGAATATCATCATCCTCTACATGAGCCTTGTCCTACTTGTCCACATGTTTTAGATCTTCCATAACGAGGTATTCTCCACTAAGATCCACCTGAATGGAACATTCTAGCTACTATATAAAACTCAGCCTAGTGACACCTACTACCATCTTTAAAAACATAACGTACCTATGAATGAAATATATCTATCATTAGTGACCATCTAGTACTCCATAATAGGTTGGAATTAACAATGGGACCACACTAGTATCGATGTATCTACATACAACTTACTCAAACATCCACACCTAGAACTCACCATCCTACACCATGTCAAGGGTGTACCATATAAGGTTAGTAAACATCATAATATACTCATCAACATCATATTACCTTATTGTAGTTCAAAAAGATCATGTATCCAAACTAAGTGAAATCATGAATAGTAATACTACTCACAAAATAGATTCTAGAATTTGGACCATCATAGCATCATATCATCTTGAGATTACATAAATAGACATAATAAATGTTTAACAACACCATGGAAATCATTATATTTCTTTCCATCCATCTGATCATTCGAGGGTTCGTGTGTTCCTAAAGACTCAGACCAACAAATCAATCAAATCCATCACTGCCTGGGGGACTCTCTCACCATAGACCTCATCGTCCTATGGAATTTTAACTCTCATTGCATTCTAGGATTGTTTAAATCCTAATAATACGTGAATGGTACTAACTAATAATAAATATGATGGGGTGATGTTATATTCCCTCCTAGAAGAATATAATCATGATATGTCCACAGAAATGTGTCATTATCCTTCATCATATTGTCTTCATGATCATGAATGAGTAACCATGCTGGATATCTTCATAATGGACTCCTAAAGGTGATAAAGAAATAACATGGTAGCATGGGAATGTATATATATATATAGGGAGGTAAATTAGTAAAGAGAGTTAGAGGAATCAATATTATATAACGCAAGTTACATTGTTCCTTACAATCAAATCTTTGGTATACTGAGTTGATAAGAAGGTATTTTGAGTTTGGGAGAATGGATACATTGGATACCACACCAACACTGGTTTCCCTAGCCTGTAATCCATAATCGATACAATCTGACATTGTTTCCCTAATCCCCAATAAAATCCGTAAATATGGACAAATCCAAACATTCTCCCATTGATTGAACATATTGGATACCCCACTATAATGGACTAACCAACTAGGGCCAACCAAACTAGTGGATGGAAGAGACACTACAAACCCACACCCACCACTAATAAGTTATGGTCTGATGAAATGTTCTGACAATGTATAATGTAAATGGGTGGTCTTTTCCTAGTGTACCTATAGACACACATCCAGCCATCTCTATGAAACGGTGATGAGGTAAAATAATTACTACTGGTAACATCTAGAATTAACCCCATGTAATACATCTTGTTAATGTATCAATGTATTATAGAAAATAACCAATGTATTAAGGGAAAAATAAAAGTCCAACCATAAATTAAGTCTCACCCAAGAAATAACTAGAATACAAATTATCTATGATAACCTAGCTCCTTATATCAAGGACTAATCAATGTATTCATATTATGCATCTAAGTATCATTATGATCCACCAATATCACCACAAAACAGTAAATCCTCAATATATTACATGAAATGTGTCGGACATTCCCATATTGGGGTGAGTATAAATATACCATGTATGACTCCAAAAAACCCAAAAAGGGATCGGTAGAGAGATATGATAGATATATTCATCTCAACCCAATGTAATGTTGACAACACCCAAATATATATATATATATATATATATATATATATATATATATATATATATATATTGAACCCTATAAAAGATTGAATTGGGATCTCTATATCATATCCTCGACTAAGATAATGAGTTTTCCTACTTCTCCAAACATTCATGATCAATTCCCGAAAGCTATTGTGTTTGTATGATAACGTAATGTCGAGTAATCAAACATCACCACTGCTCTAAAGTATGATAGGGAAATCTATCCAATAGATTACCTACTCCCTAGTATGATAGTGGAATGTTACATCATAGATATTTAGAATACCCACACCATAGTTTATTAAGGGGGTTTCACTCAAAGCATGAAGCACCATTGCCCTATCACAATAGTGGGTATCACTCAGTGAATGGAGGACTCACACTCTAGTACGTCAGGGGATTCCACTCAGTGGATATAAATAGAAGAACTGTAACATAGCATGTTAGGTGGGTTACACTCTATAGTTAAAGAAACCAAACCCTATTACCATAGGGGGTTCTACTCAGAGGGTAGAGGATCTACACACTAGTACGACTGGAGGGTGCCACTTTTCAAGTAGAGTAAATGTTCCCTAGTGCATATAGGGTGTTCCACTCAAACAGGGTATAGAGTATGAAGGACCTACTCCCTGGTGAAGTATGGGGTTCCCAACCCCGTCCACTCTCTAATAATCCAACCTAATCATTTTTATTATTCCAAAATCTCTTGAATAATATACATTCTCTCAACACCTCATAGCATATCATGAAATCCACTATTAATTATATTATTTCATTATTAATGGAAATATACTCAGTATTAGATTTTTTTGGACAAATTACAAGTCTAAATAAAGGATATAAGCATGGTGGAGATCCATGAGAAAAATATATGACATGTACCATGTGTACCACTGTGTGTGACCTCTCCTATCCTCTAGGATTTTTCCATGTAATTAGATGAATTTCAATGTTGTGTTTTACTAAACTGTATGTAAGGGTACTAAATTCTATGTATCATCAACCTAAATCTTGCATGTGTGATCCTACCCTTTCAATTCGAATTTGGGTCCTTCTCATGTACTCTTGGAGTAAGCAACATGTACTCCTCCATGGGGTCTTTTCTGTATGCAGCTATCACACAACATAGCCACCTAGGGAAGTTCACATGCTGTATGGGCCTAGAAACACTATATGTGATCCTTATATTTCCTAGAAAACCTAACTAATGCATCTAGGGGAAAACAAGGAATGTGTTCCTAGACTATATTCCATTTTGTTCGGTTTTCTAATGAAACATTGTTAATCTCCATGTGTTTCAATCATACCTCCATCACCTTTACATCCACCAAAAATCATGCGAAAATGTGTTGATCTAGGAATTCTCATGCCTGATCAATTTTTGGTGCCTGTATTTTGACCACTTGTATTCCCTTTGTGCTCTCTCATCATGCTACACCACATCCATGGCCTGAGGTAATGAATCTTGCCGTTGATCCATGTCTCCATCACCTGAAACTGGTGAATCATCATAATCCTTCTTCCATTATATCAATCATTGTTTTTTATCACTATCACAATGAATATGGGGGTTCAATCACACTCGGACCCACCCGGAAATATCGAACCATGAACTCAAGGGAAAATAAAAATAAAAATGATAAATGCAGTGGGGAAAAGAACAAGAACAAAGTGGACCATCATTGAACATGTGTTCGTGTCCAACTGTCGCATAAATGGGTTGATATCAAAGGATGAAAGGGGATTAACAGATTAATTATACAATGATGTATCATGGATCATGTGAATGAAAAAAAATCACATATCAAAAGTAGATAAACAAACTATGATTAATATTTTAAAAAAAAGAACAAACAACGATTAATGAGTCAAACCTCATTTATGGATCAACCATTCAAGATGAATGTGTTCTCCACTAAGGAGGATTAACCACTACATTCACCGCCTCTTGTTAAACATTGATCCAATCATTGTTCTTTACCCAAGCTTGATCTGCAAAATAATAATACCAGAGTCTCCCCTTAAATCAACCAAGGCTACATGGATAACCCTATAGAATTGATATAACATACTATTTTAAGAGGAAATTAGGTTTTAAATATTAAATGAATTAATTAATAAAATAATTAATTAATCAAGTTAATGTATCCACCAACAGATTCCTTATAAAAATTTCTATCTATGACCAACTTTAGGTCTCACCTAGGTTAAACCCTATGTTTCAGATTCAGCTATACCCCTATATTTCTGATATGAGTCTCTATTTTGAAATAAATACCCAATTTTAAAAAAAAGTATCATGATATTAATATGTTTATTATTTTTATAATTTTAATATCGGGCTCACACTACCTCATAATCTTATGTCATCTCAGTTCATGTCATAAAAAATATGTCATAGTATATTTGAAAGTCATATAAAAAAGAAGATCACTACATTGGGCCACCCAATGAGAAGCATTTTGTAATATAAATAACATATATCCCATGTCCTTAAATTTAATTTTCATATACCTTATTTCATCAAGATCGATAAGGTATGATTAAATTAATATCTATATAGTTATGGGATCTATGTCAATAAAAAACTCCACCTCATACTCAATTGGAAACAGCAGAATTTATTCAATAAATCATTAGGAAAATCATTTAAAACTAGTGTAATGATAACACTTCCAGATTTGGGTTCCAATATAGATGAAACCAAGAAGAAAAACTTATTAATATTTTGAAGAGATAACCCCATTATATTGGACCTTGGATACCATTATCCCTAGTGAACATGTGATATTTATTCATAGGGGGTGGCAGATACTCACGGATGGTAACAAATCAACATGTGCCTTGTAAAAAAACAATAATTACATTCATATGATCACATCTAAAAGGTCCAATTATATAACTGTCAAATCAAAAAACAAATATAATTAAAATATAATAAAAGATAATGAAGGCCTTTGGAATCAATCAAGGATCAAATAACACAAGCTCCCAATCATAAATGACTATATTGAGACGTTATAGAATGAAGAAATACTGAATGACATATATTACACCACAATTATAATAAAAAATTCCTTAAGGATTGAAGATCTAATTAAGACCCATAATTTCCTTAAAAGTTGCATAAAAATTATGATTAAAATCCTAAAACCAATAATTCCCAACATTGACGATGTTGATCCATAGAGAGAAGTAATTGGAATTGTAATAAAAATAGAGATCCAGGATTATAACATAGATCAAGATACAAATATTGGATGATATATTTGATCACTCATTTAAGTTTTCTATGAAATTAGTTGACCTATAAATTATCACTGCAAGAGACTCTCTGAGATTAAAGCTTCATATTATGGGTGAACAATTTGGATTAGGTAGTAAAATTTTCATTTCATGTGGAAGAAATAAAAAACTATCTATCATATTCATATACTAGAACGTTTCAAAAAATAATGTGGTGGATTATTCCAGATAGCTGGTGGATTCTACATATATTCAGAAACAATGTGACAGCCTACCAACTAGTTAGTGGTGCCTTGCAGATTTCCAGTACAATTAGACACCCCATTTGTTAACCATTGGAATTGTTGTATGAATTGTTTACTGAAAACCTTCCACTGTCTAGATATTAGCCCTAAATAGTTATCCAAGGGACTGCATATATCTATTTGAGCTTCATATTCATGTATAAACATATACCAAACACCTAAGATACCCCAAAAACCCTTAATAAAGAAACAGAACCATGCCCTTCACCCGTCATTCTATCTAAAACCAATGGGATCAAAATGAACAACGTGGAAGATAAAAAAATAGATAAGTAAATATAAACAAGAGTGATGTTATACATGAAAACAATATAGTGATGTTATGGTGATTGACTCAAATTATGACATCAAATACTAATTCAGTTTTATGTTTTTTTCATTTAGTAAATATTGATATTTATTAATTACTGTTATATTCATTACATAAATTATCGTGATTTAAACATCATACATTATTTCCAAAATTTTTTTTATCTACATTCACATCACTACTCTAAATGAACAAGTTGAGTCTCTAAATGACTAATTTTTTTGATTTAATCTTAAAAAAATAGTATAATGTCCTCTCATATTCTACATCCCTATATTTTCCCTCTATGACTTTTTTATTACTAAATTAACATTTTCATTAGAACACAAAAATATTTATTAGAGTTTTCTTCTACCATTATACATATCATATGGTTAAATCCTTTATACTGTATATAAAAAACATATTTTTTGTATAAACCACGACTTAAACTACCTCTATCCAACAATATGTTGAAATATAAAAATTAAATTGTATTATTTTTTACATATTATTTACCTTATGTATTCTCTCATCAATAAATCCATTTTATTTTGATATTTTATAAAGACACCTCATGTATTATTGCATGATTTTCAACTTTTTTATCAACATAAATAATTATGTATTTGTTTTTTAGGTTCCACACACCCATAAAATTTCAGTTGGTGTAGACATTCTATCCAAAGGTAGGATGACACTAGGATATACAAATTAATCTTTGGGTTCATCATTGGTTGGGAATATAAGAGGTAATATCATCCCTTATGGGATATTATATTCATTTATATATAACAAATATAGATTTAACACATGTTTTTTAATCCTTCCTAATATGAATAATGGGTTCCCATATGAAATTTATTGGCTCACATTGTTAATTTAGGAGGGAACTAAACAAGAGATTTATATTATCTCATGTTTCCAATGTATGTTTCTAATTTATAACATAAAAATATTTAAGTATATTCTATAGGGTTTATCTCTATCCATAGAGACATTATACTTATTTGAACATAGGAATAAGGTTTTTATTTATATTGGTCCCAAAAAATGGGATTACTAAGTATCTATGTGAATTTAATTTAAATCCACATAGTTTGGCGCTATTTAACATAACACATTTTATTTTTAATGGTCATGTGACAAAAATACGAGTGGACACTTCTATGGTCTTGAATTCATGACCAAATATACATAGTTTAAATTCATTATGAGATTTAAAATATATTAATGATTAGATGAAATGGGTTGGAAAAAAAACATATGAACCAGCAGACATTCCAAGATCAACCTATCAAATAAATTAGGTGAGGGTATTTTTGGAACCAAGAAATGTTTCTCAAGTCAATTTATTTGATGATATCAATTGGATAATCACAAAAATAATAGTATGTTTGGGACCAATAGGTTTATATAGATTCAACATGTTTATAGAAACTAGTTGGAGAAAACTCAAGGCAAACACGGAAGACAAGAGGCGAATCTCGACTCAATCCCTTTGAGTAAACTAACATGAGAACATAAACTAAAATTATATATGGAAACCAAGAAGAGTATCTCAACTCATGGTATATAATAAAACCAATATGATAATATATAATCAAGAAATATAGGTTAGAACCAAGAATGCATCTTGAATCAAGTTATATATGGAAAATAATTTCAGTATCTAAACTCCCGAAATATTATAAATCCGAGAGTAGTTTTTGAACCAAATGTTTTTATGGGAAACAAACGAATTATTTAAACTCATGGTATTTCAGGAAACTAATAAAAGCATCTCAACATAAGGACTATAAAAGAAACCATATGAGTATCTCAACTTATGGTGATATCAGGAAACCAATAGAAGTCACTCGACTCAATACTTATGAAGAATCTAAGAGGAGTATCTCAAATCATGGTTTTATAAAGGATCATGGTTAGGGTTTTAAGTATAGATAAAAAAGTATCGTTGATCGATAATTAAAATTTCAGTGTGAATATCTATTTTATAGGGAGTTAATTTAAGTCAACAGAGAGACAATAATGGTAGGTCTTACTTATCATATAGAAATTTTGAGTGATATAGATTCCTAAGAATCAGGGTTGTGTAAATTGGTACCAAGATAAAATGATTCGGTAAAGTGTTTCTCGTGTAGGTGGTATTGATGAAGTATCACCCAAGTAGGAGGATTCAAAAAACCTAAACATAATTACTATGGTGCTAATGTCTATCATCACTCGTGTAGTCTTTTGTGTTGGTGGAATTATGTTTTTGGTAGTTTGGTGATTTCTTCTAGCTCCTAACCTGACATTTTTCACACATGTTGTTGTCATGGATGGAAGAAAAGGGGGTATTTTATAACCAAACCATAGCCTAGGTGCTCATCCATGGTTGGAAACTACCTCTAAAACCCAAGTATGGCATAAATATGTGTACGAGGCATTAAAAGGGCATGAATAAGGTAGGATTTATTGTGAAGGCTTCTCAAAGTGGGTTGAGGGTATTTTGAGTACACATGTAAGGAGCTCGGTGAATGTTTGTAGATATGATTGAGTATTTATCTCATTATATCCATAGACTATTTACTTTATTGATAATAGGGGATAAGTGTCCTTTTATAGGAAATACTTAGCTTAGGAACCCAGTGAAGGGAACATGGCAATGTGTATAGCGCTAGGTACAAGGGGATAGTCATGAAATCTTGGGTGAAAGCATGGACATATTCTACTATAAAATTATAATTGAAATTTCATATAACTTTAATTCCATAAATATCATTTAATTATTGATCATAATAACTCTATTTTAATTATAAAATGGAATAAATATGTTTTAAAAGTGTATCTAAAGATTGAAGTAACCTTTTATCCAACACAGGATAAGATCATAATCCAACACCTTGTGGGAGGTTCTCACCACCATGTCACCTAATTGGTAATTGTTTTTAAATGGTCACCACCCCTAGGCCTATTAAGAGTCTTATAACACATGGATATCTAATTATTTTTATTGGTTATGCACAAATATACGATTCTAGACACACATTAATTGTTTTATCAATGTGAGGATCATATCGACACATCCTTAATGATGTCCATGACACAAATTTTGCATGGAAAAAAAATCCATCCCTAAAAATTATATTTTTTTTAAAAAAATGTGTGTCATTTAAATGAAATATTGGATAATTTTTTAAATTACTAATATAATTTTTAGGCTTGTAGAGTTGACTCATTGATGTGAGGTTTTGACAAAGATAATGATCTCAACTCAATGATTTTTAGCACCATGAGTAGATTCTTGACTCAATGTATATGGATCACCAACAGTATAATCATGATGATGTGAGGGTTTTTGTCATGAAAACAACAATAATAATATATCCCCATGAAAAATTCAATATAAAAGTCCATGGATTGTTTCTTGTGGTCGATTTAAATTGAGTTTCAAAACTGTCACTTTTGTTTGGTTGGTTTTTATAATAAATTAAATTTCAGGATTTGATTTAATGTTCAAAATATATATATATAAGTATGAACTAAATTCAAATTAAATTGAAAGTAAAACATAAAAATTGACAAAATAAAATGGGTTTTAAATCAAAATCAAAATAGTGGCCATGGACAAGCTTAAACCTCTCGGAAAGTCCCCTCTTCCTTGTACAAACATACTTCTGAATTGAATTCCTAAATGCACCCCGTAGGACCCCAAATAAAATAATAAAATTTGAATAGAAATCATATTAAAACCTTAATATTATTTTTTTAGTGCCTATATAAGTGGATAAATTATTTTAATACCTCTATGAAATCAAACATAATCGAAATCACTATGCTCAATGACAAGACCTCACAGTATAGTTTTAAATAGTGAAATATTTTAATTTACTTCATAAACTTTACAGCCATCCAAATAAAATTCCTGGATATATAATGAAGATGGAAAAAATCTCATTAATTCAAAAATATATGTTCAGGTAAAATTCAATCGGTGATTACTTAATAAGAACACAACTTAGAATAGAGTGTCCATCGGTCGTCTCCATCCACAACCACTTAATGCATAACCATGCAACAATTACACAGCCTCCATATTCTCCATTATAGAATAAATAGATAAAATATTCCTCAAGTTATTGATCTCCACCATGGTGAATCAAGACTTTAGATTGATTGGTGATCATTTTTTGTTGTCGCACTGCTATCTCTCATAACATATTGTTTTGGAAGGGAGGTCGATGCTGGAATTTGTAGGATTTTCCAATGAAAGATTCTATAGTGTCGCATTTTATTTCAAGTATGTTTATGTCATCATGATGTGAAATGGAGTTTCAGGTCTTGTAATCCCTCAATGTTTTCCCTTTTATATTTTGTATCTACATAAATATCTTGTGGTTCTTAATTGTAGGCTTTTACTCTATTCACGACAAGTAGTTGGGACCTATGACGCGAAATAGGATTTCATAGTTTGTAATATCTTCATGAATTTTCCTGGAGGATAATTATTTTTCTAGAAAATTTGTGACATTTAATTGTGTTACACATTGTGTAATGGTTCTGCTCTATTTTTTCAACTCCACAGCATCCTAAAAAAATCGAGTGTCTCACCGCTTCGCTTCACTCACAATATGTAGTGTCTTTTACCTACACATTGAAATACATAAGCTATTTAAAAGTATTTAAAATTAAAAAAATGTTTAATTTTTTATTTTTAAGCTTAAAACATCCTCAAGTTACAAAAAATGAAACTTCACATAAAATAACACATTAGTGGGGTTTAAATCATTAAATTACATATGAAAAAAAGTGGAAATATTATCTCTATCACATTACCTATGGAATTTTTTTAAAATTGAAAAATATCCAATCAAGGAATTTATATTTCCATGATGAGAATATAACTCAAGTATTGTATATTTCAATGAATAGAATGGAAAGTCAAGGATTTTATCTACCAAGAGATGAATCTCAAGTAAAGATGTATTTATTTCCATGTAGAATAATTAAATGTATGATTTTTTTATTATAAGGAGGAATAATTGAGACATGGTTTTTTGAAATCTTATCCCAACGATTTTGGTGAAAAAATCAATGTGAATTGGTAGGTCCAAAAACTAGGATGGCGGTTGGAAAAAATAAAGTGGAATTGATTTCTATATCAAAGATCGGAGATCTCAATGCCACTATGTATTATTAAACCGAATTAATCAAGAATAATTTAATTAAAATTAGATTAATTTCATTAATACATAGGATTAAAATCAAAATATTCTCATTGGTTATACATAAGATAGAATATTCTAGAGTCTATATATTGTTTCTCCTTGTATCGTCGATTCTAAAAACACATCAATAATATGGAGACTGTTCAATTAGATAGTTTTCAGGAAAATTCATTCAAATATAAGAATATATGTTCTTAATATAATCAAAAAATAAAATTTTGATATTTTTACATATCATTTTAGACCTTATCTTTTTTTTTCTAACTCCATGGTTACCCAATTTTAACATTAATCATCATAATTACTTTTTCAATAATAACGGGATATGTTTTTATGTATAAGGTAACAATTAGATCATAAATGCTTGAGGTATAACATTTGCAACCATTCATCCTCCTACTTTTACTATATTAATATTTTCAATATTTATAAATAATTTAATAAAATATACTGTACAGAATATACTATTAATGTCATTTTAAAAATTATTCAAAACATTTGACGTTGAAAACTACCGAACATAAATGGAACTAAAATATAAAAATCTCCCCTTAAAATAATATATCATATTTATCTTAAACATTTATGGAAAACATTAAATCACTAAAAAAAATATTACTTTAATATTTTTTATAAACATTCATGTCATTTTTTGTAATGATTACAAAATCAGTATGTTAGTGTTTCATAAGAATTTAAAGTAGTAATTTCTTTTTTTTTTGAATCCATGATAAAAAAATTCATTGAAAATTAAAATAAAAATCTATAATAGTAAATAAATTTTTTTTATCCCGATTACACATTAGTATATATAATAAAAAAATAATGATTAATTTTTTACTTTATCTTTTACTGAAAAATTTTATTGGTTAAAAATGACATTAAAAACATCTTATTCTCATGGATTGGAATATTATGGATGTAATATATTTATAAAATGAAATTAATGAAAGATTTTTAATCAATTTTTGGACTTATAATATTAATTTTAACCCAAATTAACCAATTTAAACATTGTCATGGTCATAAATAATTTATATGGTAAATATTCATAATGGAAAAAAACTAAAGGGATCTATTTACAAAAATTTGACCTCGTGATTCCTAATACTAAATCCATTTTTCGAGATTCAATTTCATTAATTTATGAAATTTAATTTAATATAATAGTATAAAATTCAATGAAAAATGTGTTTTCAGAAAAATTCCTTTCATGCAAATAAATATGTTCTTAACCAATTCACCATTAAAATTAATTCGAATGAACATACCTATATTATTCATAATATTATTGTACTAATTTTTCTATGAATCCATTTTAAAAAAAATAGATATTTGTAATAACTTAAAAAAATAATAGTTTCTATAAAAATAATTGATTTTCACTATTCACTAGAAAATTAATATTTCTATAAAAATCATATAAATTCACCTTAATATAATTATAATATTCATATTTAAAAATATATTTTATTTTTATAAAAGAAAATTTTTAAATTATAGAAAAATTAATTATCATATTTTCTCACAAAAATCTATAAATCCTATTTTTATAGAAAATGTATTTTGAAGAATAAAATTATGTTACTAAAACTTAATTATTATTGATTTATTAGTCCAATATATATATTTTTAAATATTGTTACTTCTATTAATACCTTATAATTTTATGACTATGATCTAATTGTCATAAAATATATATATATATTTCATGGTTTGATTAAGAAAAATTTTTCGTATTGATTTTTTTATCTAATATAGTGTTATTCTAAAAATATAAGTGTGTTACAATCTCCCATCAAACATTAATAAATTTAATCCTCACAAAATGAAAATTTTCTTAGTAATATATTGATTGACAGTTCAAAATTCCATTTTTCTAGAACCGACTTTGTAAAAATGGTTAAAAAACATCCCCTTGAAAATGGGAAAGGGAACTATAAAGACCATATAGAAAAAACCTAACTAGGCTTCCAAATATGAGGATTTTAATATGAAGTGAAAATATTAAAATAGAGTAAAAATTAATTTCCCAAAAATGATGGAGTTCATAGATAACATTGATCATAAGAAAGTGATTGCTCATGGGAAATTTAATGACCACTAAAACATAAATAAATAAGATGTTAAAAGGTCCTTTAATTCATACTAAGTGAATGTAATAGGATAAAATATTTTTTCAAGAACCATTTCATTATGTTTGGGAATTAAAATACCATTTAAAATAATAATATAATGAAATATAATTGCTTTAAAAGTAAAACTTAAACCATTATTCAATTTCCACTCCAATCTCATCTATTTCTAAAATGATGATAATTCAAGACCATTATTTTCTATGTCTGAGGCAGTAATATAAAATTATAATTCATTACATAATTCAAAAAATATATAAAAAGTTATTTTCCATATCTTTAAACATTTAACAAAGAAATAGTTAGAAAAATGTAATGTAATATCAAAAATTTAGGAAAATTATTGTGAATAAATAATAAATTTTTCTTCAAAATTTATATGATAATACCAAAGGTTAAAGTAAGATCTTTACATAAATAAATAACCATAGATCACAAATTACATCAATTACCTAAAATTTAATTCATTTTTTTTCAATATGGTGTGGAAGTTTCCCCTTTTATAAGTGAAGAAAATGGATCTTCTATGAATACCCTTTTATTTCAATGATATAATTAAACTATTCAAGTAAAAATGGCTCTAAAAGTTATAAATAATTTAATTTTTGGTGATCTTATGTCTAGAAAGTCTCAAAAAAATATTTTATTCCCATGTTTTCAACATGTTACAAGTCATTCCTTCATATATTTTTATTGTTAACTTTATTTTAATTTACTAGTGTAACTAGTTTTTACCCAATTTTGTTATGTTAAAATAAAGACATAAAATAACACCTATTAAATAATTTTAATTGTGGAACCTAAATTATTCCCAATCTATTCTTATTAAATTTATAATTAATAAAAATCAATTAAAATATTTTATATATTAAAAAAGGTTTTTTAAAATATTTTTAACCATTATATGTTATTAAAATTATTTTACATTTGTTACCCAATTATGTTTTTGTTAAATTAATTATAAGTGTGTTGAAATAAAATATTAGTGTCATCATTTAATATAATTTAATTTAAATTATTAGGTAAAAATTATACAATATTTTAAAAAATTAAATTGTAGTTTTACCATTACTATTGCAATTAAAATTAATC
Source organism: Viscum album (assembly GCA_963277665.1). NCBI lineage: Eukaryota > Viridiplantae > Streptophyta > Magnoliopsida > Santalales > Viscaceae > Viscum > Viscum album. The sequence goes on along the minus strand of OY728161.1, from coordinate 810,364,481 downwards.
ATAATAACAATCTATTATGTAAAACTAAAATTGAATTTATCAACTAATATGAAAATTTTTAACTCAAATAGAAAATATATTTTGTTGGATTTAATTTATAGTGATTATAAAATATACTTTTTATTGTTATTTTATAAAAATTGTTTTCCGAGAGAAATATTTCTGGAGTTTTCAAAAAAATTATAGAGGTCATATCAATGTGTGGTCACCAAGAGGGGTGGAGAATTTATGGTTATTTTTTCTTTTAAAAATAAATTACCTTTAATTCAATATCTATGTCCTGTTAAATAGTTTATCTAAAATTCTTTTATCTCACAACCTTACCTCAGTTAATGAAATAAATAAAGGGAATAGAGAAATGAATTTACAATGTTATGCATCAATCTGAGAGCCCACTCTTTTTTTGTGTTGATTATTCCTCATAAAATTGACTCTCCACTATATGAGTATGTGATCAAAAATATTAATGGGTTATTCCCTTAATTACATGTGTTTTATTCCCCCCAACTATAACACAACATCAATAGTCTGTTATACCACTGAACATGAATCTCGTTATTTAGTGATTGGTTATTCCCTACAATCACAAGCTTCTTCAGAAATTATTATCGATCTTTTTATCTGAATTTCTTCTAATCCAAGTGTCATATACTCTAATGGAAGATGATCCTTCTGTAAAATATTTTTTGGATCATGTGGAATGGTCATGTAAACATAAAAATCATCTACATTGTGTAATCAAGTATGCAAGTAATTCTTATTTTCTTATGGTATATATTATATTATTATGTCCTCATCAGTTAATAAAAATTATAACACCCTGATATTTTATGAGATAATTTTTTTTAATTTCATTGTTGTCTTGTGTTATATGTTACGCCAAGATAATCATGCACTATATGAAACACCATATTAGCTTGATCTATATGCAACACTATTATTGGTTTTTGTTACACAAAATTTCATGTTCTTTTGATAGAATTCATTTCCTTTATGACCAAGTATAATTGAACAACTAGATATTATAACATTGTTATTATAATTGAAGGTATGAATAGAATAAAATTACTTCTAAAAAAATTAAATGAAAATATGTGAGAATATAAAATAATAAAATCACAAATTATTTATTCAATTTAATGTTTAAAAATCATTTTATATGTTTCATATACATGTTATAAGAATAAATTCAATTTTTAGAGTGAAAAAGTAGTTTAAAAATGCAGTATCACCACCTTTTGATGTCGCACCCCTATTAAATCTAGTTTTTTCACTTTTATATAATCTATTTAACAAAAAAAACTTCTTCTTTGGAAGAGGGATATACAAATTTTATTCAGATGAATTTTTGATATTTTCAGATAAGTATTAAATTTTGATGAAGAGTAAAATTATACAAATGTATAATTGAAAAAAATGTTTTTCATAGAAATAATTTATGTAATTATATTAAAATTTTTTAAGGATTTAAGGTATAAATATAATCTATTTTTATCATTTAATAATATTTATGTCATTATAATTAATTTTACATTGAATTCAGATGTAAATACATTTCAATCTTTTACATTTGTTTAAACTTTTAAAAACCCATTCTTTCTTTCTGAATATGGCAATAATTTTAAATTCATTACTACAAATTAGATTTTTTGAATTTTGAAAAATGAATTCCATATTTTTAATTAGTAGGACCAAATTATTTCAATAGATTTATTTTATTTTTTTCCATTATGAATATTACCTTTAGTAATTTTTATTAATACTCTAAAAGGGTAAAACGGGTAATTAAGGGTACGAAATCTATTATAAAATTTACCTACCACGTCTATTAATATAATTGAATGATTTTTTTTCAGCCTAAATTATTCTTGGGTATAAATTGTGTTCTATGGAATAAACATAGATGATATTAGGATATTTAAATTTTTTAATTAAAGAAAAGTTAAATATGTCTCACTCATTTTTTTAATAATTAAACCATTTTTTATAAGATTATACAGAAGATAAATTTGAATATAAATACTAATTTTAACTATATAATGTTTTACTTTATCATGGTAATTTCTTTTTAATTTTAAAGAAATATATAATTTCATAAATACTTATACTTTTATAGTGTACAAATTAATCTATTGATGAGTCAATAAAACAATTATTATCTGAATGATAATAACCATAAAAGTACCCAAAAACATTCCCAATTATTAATGGTAGAGTATATCTTGAAAATAATCATCAAAGTGTCGAGTTATTGACAAGTTGGATCCATATGGAAGAGATTGTGACACTTATATGTTTTTGTTTAAAGTCATGTTAAAGTTGTTGCACTCATAATTTAATAAGTATAATATTTTTAATGTTGAATTTTTTCAAACTATAAATTAGACAGAAATTACTATTATGAAATATATTATATTTATATTCATCATATTATTTTTTTCAATTTGTATCAAACATATATGTATATTAAATAATTACACGATGTTGTTATAAAAATTATTTTATTAGTGAAAATATCAAATTAATGTTATTAAAAATATTAAAATAAATATAATTGGAGGAAATTAATATTACCAATGATTTTTATAGATTAATTATACACCATAGGGATATAATAAAATAATTTTTTCTATGATAACATCTTATGTTGAAATTTTTAAAAATCCATGAATGGAATAGTTTCAAAATTGACACTTTTGTTGTTTTGTTAAAATAATGTTTTATTAAATTATTTAGAAATCTTAAAATACTAATTGAAACAATATAGTATTTATAATATATTCCAAATGATATAAGATACATATTTATGGAATAATAGACATCAAATAATTAAATATTTGACCCTTTTAATATTGAAATATTTGTTATCTTAATTAAAATTAATTAGAATAACTAACTGTAAATTAAAATGATAATGTTTATGTTGACCTAAATATATGTCTAAAATTTATTTACTGATGATATTGAAACTATATATCTTAAAATATTCTAAATTGGGACATTTTGGATGACTTTTTGGGGTCTGATTTTATTATAAATTATTATTTTTTAGGTTTTCCAAAAGTACCTCTCTCCTAAATTATAAAAGGAAACCACCTCCCTCACTTCATCACAAAAATTTGATCCCTAAATCTTTTCCATACCATACCCTTTTCCATTATAAAATTAACTAGTTACATTATAGAGGTTATACTCTTCTTTAATGTCTAACTCTACAGCTCTATGAGGAGTTTTAGATAAATCACATCGAAGAAGAGGCAATCCCCTCTACTAATTCTTTCACACTTATTTCTTCTTATACTTTCTGTTTATGAGTTGTTTAATTTTAAAGTAATAACTAATGTATCACTCATATAGTTATATATTATTATAATTATGAAACAATCATATTCCACCTTCTATCCAGCCTATGAAAAAACGAAATCACCATTGGAGCATATGTATGACTTACCGTCTCCACACTATGGTGTAATTTGTTTTTCAAAGACACTTGACTTGGATGGGTATAGCGATGGAAATAATAAATATATATGATTATTATAAAAATTTATTTATTCTGGAAAAATATATATACAATCTAATTTAAAACCATTTCATAATTAATGGAATGATATCATCGATCATGCGTACATATGACTTACCATCTCCTCGATGTTATACGATTCATTCTACATGATCATCATTGAAATAGAATTATAAAAATTAATGGAATTAATAAATATGAAATATATTATACTAATATAATTCTAAAAATTAAATAACTATAAACTAAGAAGTGGAACATGAAATTTTCTTACAAAACATTCATAAGAACATAAAGTAGTTAATATATGAATACCGAGTAATGATGAACTTTTATTACCAAATGGATGAAAATAAGATCATATATGATATCAAAAAAATGACAATGATTGGGAATAATTCAATGATATTATTTAAATATTTTTATAGAAGGTTCAGATATGTACAAAGGATAGTGGACCTAAGGTAATGGATAATTTCTCAATCTCATTATTATGAGAGATCATTTATACGTAAGAATTTACTGGGGTATAATTATCATTAACATCCATGTTTCCTAACTATATAATATTATTTGTACTCTTATAATATTTTTTTATAGTCAATTTTACCAATTGTTTTATTTTTATTAAATAGTATGGAATGAATCTTTCTTTCATTTTCCATACATGGAACTTTTTTACTTTTCTGGAAAAAGTACAAGAAAATTTATTTTTTAACTTATACGGAATAAATGAATTTTTATAGTTTTATGATTCCATATTTCCATGAAGCTTCCCGGACAAGTTTTCATTGTTATTTCTCGTAAAACTTTTTTATTTTACATTTACATGGGATTTTGAGAAAAGAAAACCTATTTGAATAAGAAAGGATATTTTCCTCAAGAATTAATTTTATGTGTTATATAAAAATTACTTTCCATCTATGATGAAATTATTTAAATAGGGTTATGTTTTTATTCTAATTAATACTATGATATGATTATATTTATGATTGAATTATATATATGAAATCCATTTGTTTTACATTTATTATGTTATGATGGATTGATGTTTAAGAAACCCATTTTATTCCTTGGGTTATGCTATGATAAATGATTTATGCTTCGATGACACACATAAGAATTATTTCATTATGAGATGGGTGGCACCAATATTTCCCAAAAATTCATTAGGTATTGATTTATATCTCATTATATATACATTGTAGAGACCCGTAGCTTATCGTACATGGACATTACATTACATTTGCGGAATACTTAGTACATAACAAAAACACACACTAAAGGATCGTAATAGTTTAGTGTCTTTGGAAACTCGGACTATAATCTTCTAATCGTGGTGAAAGATCTTCAACATCTCCCATAAAGATCTTCCTTTTTTTTTTACCTAAAACCTTTCTTTATATCCTGGGGAAAAGAAAACATAAAAGGGTGAGCTCAAATGCTCAGTAAGGGTAAACAAAAGAAATATCAATCACATCATATTCATAAGAACATAACATTTTGGAAATCATAACCTGCAAAAGAGAGCATAATTTCATAACATGGGATAAATCATGGCAGTGAAATGTAATCATAATAATCATAACATAAAACATGGAACTTTGTGGCATACACACATAATCATAGAGAATCATTTCTTGTTAGTCAAGACTCATTGCCAAGACTATCTTAGTGGACAAAGTCCCTTTCTGAATCGAGTAATCCTCGTTTCAGTCCTGTTTCACTGAACCGGTATAACCTACCATTCCAGCCATGTCTATCTCATGAGATATAAAATCTTTACCCAATGCATTGGAGGGAGATATAGGTCCCACCCATCTTATAATGAATCCTTTCTTATGTGTGCCACATAATCATAACACATACATCATCGCATAACACATGTAACAAAAATGGCTTTCTTGAAATATCATGACATCATAAATCAATTCATATAAGATAAAGGAATTCATAAACATAATCACAACCTAGTCAAATCAATGTAAAAATATGGATAGAAACAGAACCCTTTATTATCTTAGATGGAAAATAATTTTGATAAAACACTTGAATTGAATTCTTGAGGAAAATATCCTTTCTTCTTCAAAATCAATTTCTTTTCACAAAACATCATGCAATTTTAAAAGAAAGAGATTTTATTGAAAATAGTCATGAAATCTTTTAGAGGAAGCTTCATGAAAATAAGGCTTTATAAAACAGTAGAAATCCGTTCGTGCCGTATAAGTTAAAAAAAACATTCTTTGTACTTTTGTCGAAAAAGTCAAAATGTACCTCGTACGATAAACGACAAAAGATTCCTTTCATATCTTTTACTAAAAACTAACCAAAGGGTAAAATTGGATTTAAACCATTGTAGTTGGATGGAAATAATATTACATATTGAGGAAACATGGATGTGGATGATAAAATAAACCCCAGTAAATACTTACGAATAAACAATCTCGGATAAAAATGAGATTGTGATATTTCCCTTACCTTAGGTCTGACTTGCTTTGTAAGTGTCCGAACCTCCTGTATAATGATTTAAATCATGTTATTGACTTATTACAGAATCATATTCATTGTTATGATATCATTTATGGTTCACTTATGACATTATATTACCCGTTCTTTTGTAAACTCCATGTTAAAGAAGCGTTTTGGGTAAAATCGTTTCATTTATCGTAGGTGTTTTGACTTGTTGTTCTTGACATCATTATTACTTATATCATGATTTACTTACTTCCAGAATATAAAATATGATTTATATATCATATATATTCAGTATATATATATATATAATAGGTAGATAAATAAAATGAAAAACACCGTTCATGGAGACGGTAGTCCGTACGTACGCATGAACGCTGTTTTCCTTTCCTTATTGTCTTGAAATGGAAGTAAGTAGATTACATACATATGTATATATATAAATAAATCCAGTAGCTTTATAATGTCATATATTTCATTATTATTTCTTATATATACATTATAATCATTCTTAAATGGTTAACATGGAGAATGAATCTCATCGCGTCGTGGAGACGGTAGTCCGTACGTACGCACGAACGATGATATCATTTCTATAAATATTGAATTGAATTGGAGTGGATTATACAATATATCAGAATCAATATGATGTTGTAATAACTATGTATAGTTATTCTTTACACCATTATACCCATCCATGTAAGGTGGTGGTGGAAAATAGATTACACCACGGCGTGGAGACGGTATTCCGTACGTACGCACGCGCGGTGATTTCTTTTTCCATAGGATGGATAGATGGTGAAATAGGGTTGTTTCATACTTATAATAACATATAAGTATATGAGTGATACTGATGTTATTACTTCATAATGAAACAACCTAAGAAGAAGAAGTGGAAGAAGAAATAAAGATGAAAGAATTGGTAACGGTAATTACCTCTTCTTTGAAGCGCCTTTTGGAGACCTCCTCTTAGGGAACTAAAATTGGTCTTTGAGTAAGACCAGAACCTCTAGGATGTTTCTAGGGAAGTGGAGAAGAGATTTTGGCAGGGGTTGGCCGAGCTTGAGTTCTCAAATTGGTGTGAGGAGGAGGGGGAGGAGGTGTCCTTTTATAAGGGAGGAGAGGGGCACCTTAGGAATATCTCAAAATATTATTTTATATTAAAGTCAAAATCGGTTTATAATGGTTCCAAAGGGTCTTATTTCGAAGCTAAAGTGGGGATGGGTCGAAATCCTATCAACCAATAGGATTTAGACAAGTTTAGGGTATTATTTTAACCTTATCAATTAGATTTAACTCTAAGTTAAATAATTTAACTTTTACCGTGTCTTTTTGTTTTCTTTCACTATATGGTTAATAAACTTAATATAACATGCCAAACGAACCCCAAATTGTATATAATTAATACATATATCCTTATCTAAGTCATTTGGCCGAACCTTAGATTTTTAGGAATAAAATAACAATTAATAATATAATATTTGATTTAAAAACTATTTTGTGTCAATTTTGACACTATTTGATATATGATTTTTGTGAAAGTCATAACAGAATTATATTTTCGAAACAAGTTGATTAAATCAACACTAATATATCGTAGTAACCTAGAAAATTAGTGGAATTTATAAAAAGTCTTAAATTACATTTATTTTGGTATTTATATTATCAATTATGTCAATATTTCATTAATAAGATAATTACTGCATCATCTTTGTGCCATAAATAAATTATATTATTTGATGTCTAAAAATTACAAATAAAATACCATCATATAGGAAATCTTTTTAGCTTTCTAATGAATATTTACAATCGAATTTATCTTATGTATAACCCTATATTAAAAATGATTTACTTATTAAACTTTGATTTTAACTATTTTAACCCTTCTTTAAATAAATTAATAATAAATGTCCTAATCTAATCCAAGTGGGCCTAAATGGTCATATTTTATTCCTAAGTTTGTTTTTGGTCGAATTACACTTGTCCAATAGAATTAGGACATGTGTTAGGGTAATAGTAATATCATATTTACCCTTAGTTACCCTATTTACTATTAACCGCGGTAAAATAGTAAAAAGTTACTATTCACCAAAAAATTATTTTCATCTCATTGAACCACATTTTAGTCCTTGATATTAACCGTGTCTCTTGGATTTTCGAAATTCCATTCACAGAAGCGGTAAAATTAAGTTTTATGCAAAATTCAGTTTTTAACCTACCACTTAGTAGTTTCACTATTCATCAAAAATTGATGTTTTTCAGAACAGTGCCAAAATTTCATCCCAAGCTATATTTCATATTCCGAATTCAAAAATGAAGTCTATTTTACCAAATTCATAACATAAAAGTTGAATTAATTAATTTTATAATTAAATCCCACTGTTAAAACAAATAGCGTGTTTTTAAGAAACAATATCTATCAAAAGATTGACACTTGTTTATGTCTAGTTTAAATGTGAAACTACATCCAATGACCAACATTGTATTAAATTGTAAAAATATATTCTAAATATACTTTAAAACCACTCAAATTAATGATTTATCACTATTAATTATTTCGATTAAAAAAGTTGTTTTTAATTATAATTTAGTAATTTTCACTATTCATCAGAATATGAAAGTTATCCGAAAAGTACCAAAATTTCACCTTAGGCTAAATTCGATACTCCGAATCCAAAAATGAAGTCCATTTTGAGAGTTAAAATTTCTAAAATTTAAAAAGTGGTTATTACTATTCATAACGGCTAGTTTTAATAATATTTTAATAGCATATCATTGTTTCGTGAAACTCAGGATTACGTACCACACACGCTATCGAGGAAGGTTGCGATTGCGTGTAATGCAAGGCAAGTCAAGGATGCGTGTTGTGCAAGCTCCTTTTGGTGTAGCGTACAACACAAGACATTAATAAAATAAAAAGAATATTTTTCATAAAATCTCGGGCTGTTACATTCTACCCCCCTTAAAATGAATTTCGCCCTCGAAATTCGTCGGGGTTATAAATGGTTTACTATTCGAAAGTTTCTTTAATAGAAACCCACATCGTAAAAGGGAATATCAAAACATGGCTTTAAAACCTAAAGTATGAAATGTAACGATTACCCAAATAAACTAATCACTGGGTTTCCACATAGGTGAAAATATGGATATGGAAGAGAAATCTAACCATCATGTTCTGATGGAGAGTGGTAGAGAACATGGCTATGGAAAAACCAGTAATCACAAATCCATAGATTTGTGATGATATAAGGTACCATCTGATTCATCAGGTATAAGATCACTAGGACAACATTTTTGGTTTTCAAGATCATTTCCCTAAAGTTGAAAATTTTCTTAGAATAAATACTTACTTTATTTTGATACAATATCACTGTTGTTCGTGCCTTGAACAATTTCCACTTCATCTCTTAAATAAATGAAGTTGAATTTGTTATTCGTGAAGTGTTAGCAGATCATGTGATAGAATGACGGGTCATTCCATCTGTCTCAAACAAAAAGCAAAAGTTATTAAATATACATAAGTCATTCTATAGTGAGATTAATCATATATAGTTCCTAAAATGGACTTATACTTCATATATCATACTGCTTAATATAATAAAACTAGTTTCTACTAAACAGGGACTTCCTGTAGGCTAGTGGTAGGCGATAAAGGTCAGTCGCACTTTGGTTGTGGGTTCGATTCCTACAGCCTTGTCCGAAGCGATGGGCTGTCGCACGTCCTGTAGGTTGTCCCTTTTTCTAAAACTACGTTACTATAACATCCCATCAATAATATCGAAAATCTTCTATCCTTAAACAATACTAACTTATGTCCAACATAATCCAGTCTAATCTTTAGGCTTATACATAATACTACAGTCCACTCTCATAATATAGTGACATCGATTACCAGAGATTTAATACTGTCGTTGATCCCCACATATCATAAGATATGTCTTGTTGGTCACATTCCAAACATTCAAAGTCCTTAATCGTGTATTCTCTTGAATACCTTAGTGAAAACATGAGTGCTGTTAAAAGTTACCAAAATCCTCAAAATTCTATATACTCAAACCATGATATCACTTAGTCCTTATATCAATCATGAGCTCATGAATACTGTCAAACATTTCATTTTCCCCTTATCCCTTCATTATGCGCATATCATTTTCATTCCAAAAATATCTGAATAACCTTTCATGGATACTGGTAACATTAATCAGACAACAATGTTACAATCCTTACATGTCTCTTTATTCCATAGTACCATGAGATTACTTATACAACATTACACATGATAAACATATAATCATTCCACTACATTCTTAAACCATTGACCGAGCTTCAACAATTCTTTCATCTCACATACCATTGGTAGTCTCTTCATCATCATCCACATAAATACTTCCCATATGACCATGCTGATTCTCTTCATGAGTCTTTCCCTTAGGGCATTTGTTTGCATAATGCCCATACATTCCACATTTAAAACACTTAACCATTTTTGATGTCGTAGCAATACCATTATCCTCTTCCCTGGTATTAACTGAACCTTTTCCTTTGCACTTACTGGCTTTGTGTCCTTCTTTTCCACACCCAAAGCATCTTCCAGTTCCTTTGAAACATTCTCCTTGATGCCTCTTCCCACATGATTTACATAGGGGAAATTGAACTTTCTTTCCTCTATGATCATCATGGAACTCCATCTTTCTCTTATTAGTCAAGTCAGGAAACTTACCAAATTTTACTTTATTGATCATGTTGTGAGATTGCTGATTCGGCATAATAATGATGTTTGGGCATCCAAATCCCATTTCATTTGGTTGCTCATGAAGAATATCATTCCATTGTCCATCATATCCTCCATTATCGTGAATCATCTTGTTTCCAGCCATATTCTAAAACCCAAAAAAGAATAGTGTGAGAGGCAAAAATCATAATAAAGGGGGAGTAACTTAAATATCTAACATCTTTGGTTTAATCTAATATCGTTACCATAGTTCTAGGACTATATCCTATACGTATACTTATCCTTAGGGGCATCCCTAGACATACCTTAGAAATATCTCTAGGGATCTCACTAATGTTTTCGCGTCCTAGTTTCCAAAGGTTGACTAAACCTTTCCTCTGATACCAACTGTAGAGACCCGTAGCTTATCGTACATGGACATTACATTACATTTGCGGAATACTTAGTACATAACAAAAACACACACTAAAGGATCGTAATAGTTTAGTGTCTTTGGAAACTCGGACTATAATCTTCTAATCGTGGTGAAAGATCTTCAACATCTCCCATAAAGATCTTCCTTTTTTTTACCTAAAACCTTTCTTTATATCCTGGGGAAAAGAAAACATAAAAGGGTGAGCTCAAATGCTCAGTAAGGGTAAACAAAAGAAATATCAATCACATCATATTCATAAGAACATAACATTTTGGAAATCATAACCTGCAAAAGAGAGCATAATTTCATAACATGGGATAAATCAAGGCAGTGAAATGTAATCACAATAATCATAACATAAAACATGGAACTTTGTGGCATACACACATAATCATAGAGAATCATTTCTTGTTAGTCAAGACTCATTGCCAAGACTATCTTAGTGGACAAAGTCCCTTTCTGAATCGAGTAATCCTCGTTTCAGTCCTGTTTCACTGAACCGGTATAACCTACCATTCCAGCCATGTCTATCTCATGAGATATAAAATCTTTACCCAATGCATTGGAGGGAGATATAGGTCCCACCCATCTTATAATGAATCCTTTCTTATGTGTGCCACATAATCATAACACATACATCATCGCATAACACATGTAACAAAAATGGCTTTCTTGAAATATCATGACATCATAAATCAATTCATATAAGATAAAGGAATTCATAAACATAATCACAACATAGTCAAATCAATGTAAAAATATGGATAGAAACATAACCCTTTATTATCTTAGATGGAAAATAATTTTGATAAAACACTTGAATTGAATTCTTGAGGAAAATATCCTTTCTTCTTCAAAATCAATTTCTTTTCACAAAACATCATGCAATTTTAAAAGAAAGAGATTTTATTGAAAATAGTCATGAAATCTTTTAGAGGAAGCTTCATGAAAATAAGGCTTTATAAAACAGTAGAAATCCGTTCGTGCCGTATAAGTTAAAAAAACATTCTTTGTACTTTTGTCGAAAAAGTCAAAATGTACCTCGTACGATAAACGACAAAAGATTCCTTTCATATCTTTTACTAAAAACTAACCAAAGGGTAAAATTGGATTTAAACCATTGTAGTTGGATGGAAATAATATTACATATTGAGGAAACATGGATGTGGATGATAAAATGAACCCCAGTAAATACTTACGAATAAACAATCTCGGATAAAAATGAGATTGTGATATTTCCCTTACCTTAGGTCCGACTTGCTTTGTAAGTGTCCGAACCTCCTGTATAATGATTTAAATCATGTTATTGACTTATTACAGAATCATATTCATTGTTATGATATCATATATGGTTCACTTATGACATTATATTACCCGTTCTTTTGTAAACTCCATGTTAAAGAAGCGTTTTGGGTAAAATCGTTTCATTTATCGTAGGTGTTTTGACTTGTTGTTCTTGACATCATTATTACTTATATCATGATTTACTTACTTCCAGAATATAAAATATGATTTATATATCATATATATTCAGTATATATATATATATAATAGGTAGATAAATAAAATGAAAAACACCGTTCATGGAGACGGTAGTCCGTACGTACGCATGAACGCTGTTTTCCTTTCCTTATTGTCTTGAAATGGAAGTAAGTAGATTACATACATATGTATATATATAAATAAATCCAGTAGCTTTATAATGTCATATATTTCATTATTATTTCTTATATATACATTATAATCATTCTTAAATGGTTAACATGGAGAATGAATCTCATCGCGTCGTGGAGACGGTAGTCCGTACGTACGCACGAACGATGATATCATTTCTATAAATATTGAATTGAATTGGAGTGGATTATACAATATATCAGAATCAATATGATGTTGTAATAACTATGTATAGTTATTCTTTACACCATTATACCCATCCATGTAAGGTGGTGGTGGAAAATAGATTACACCACGGCGTGGAGACGGTATTCCGTACGTACGCACGCGCGGTGATTTCTTTTTCCATAGGATGGATAGATGATGAAATAGGGTTGTTTCATACTTATAATAACATATCAGTATATGAGTGATACTGATGTTATTACTTCATAATGAAACAACCTAAGAAGAAGAAGTGGAAGAAGAAATAAAGATGAAAGAATTGGTAACGGTAATTACCTCTTCTTTGAAGCGCCTTTTGGAGACCTCCTCTTAGGGAACTAAAATTGGTCTTTGAGTAAGACCAGAACCTCTAGGATGTTTCTAGGGAAGTGGAGAAGAGATTTTGGCAGGGGTTGGCCGAGCTTGAGTGCTCAAATTGGTGTGAGGAGGAGGGGGAGGAGGTGTCCTTTTATAAGGGAGGAGAGGGGCACCTTAGGAATATCTCAAAATATTATTTTATATTAAAGTCAAAATCGGTTTATAATGGTTCCAAAGGGTCTTATTTCGAAGCTAAAGTGGGGATGGGTCGAAATCCTATCAACCAATAGGATTTAGACAAGTTTAGGGTATTATTTTAACCTTATCAATTAGATTTAACTCTAAGTTAAATAATTTAACTTTTACCGTGTCTTTTTGTTTTCTTTCACTATATGGTTAATAAACTTAATATAACATGCCAAACGAACCCCAAATTGTATATTATTAATACATATATCCTTATCTAAGTCATTTGGCCGAACCTTAGATTTTTAGGAATAAAATAACAATTAATAATATAATATTTGATTTAAAAACTATTTTGTGTCAATTTTGACACTATTTGATATATGATTTTTGTGAAAGTCATAACAGAATTATATTTTCGAAACAAGTTGATTAAATCAACACTAATATATCATAGTAACCTATAAAATTAGTGGAATTTATAAAAAGTCTTAAATTACATTTATATTGGTATTTATATTATCAATTATGTCAATATTTCATTAATAAGATAATTACTGCATCATCTTTGTGCCATAAATAAATTATATTATTTGATGTCTAAAAATTACAAATAAAATACCATCATATAGGAAATCTTTTTAGCTTTCTAATGAATATTTACAATCGAATTTATCTTATGTATAACCCTATATTAAAAATGATTTACTTATTAAACTTTGATTTTAACTATTTTAACCCTTCTTTAAATAAATTAATAATAAATGTCCTAATCTAATCCAAGTGGGCCTAAATGGTCATATTTTATTCCTAAGTTTGTTTTTGGTCGAATTACACTTGTCCAATAGAATTAGGACATGTGTTAGGGTAATAGTAATATCATATTTACCCTTAGTTACCCTATTTACTATTAACCGCGGTAAAATAGTAAAAAGTTACTATTCACCAAAAAATTATTTTCATCTCATTGAACCACATTTTAGTCCTTGATATTAACCGTGTCTCTTGGATTTTCGAAATTCCATTCACAGAAGCGGTAAAATTAAGTTTTATGCAAAATTCAGTTTTTAACCTACCACTTAGTAGTTTCACTATTCATCAAAAATTGATGTTTTTCAGAACAGTGCCAAAATTTCATCCCAAGCTATATTTCATATTCCGAATTCAAAAATGAAGTCTATTTTACCAAATTCATAACATAAAAGTTGAATTAATTAATTTTATAATTAAATCCCGCTGTTAAAACAAATAGCGTGTTTTTAAGAAACAATATCTATCAAAAGATTGACACTTGTTTATGTCTAGTTTAAATGTGAAACTACATCCAATGACCAACATTGTATTAAATTGTAAAAATATATTCTAAATATACTTTAAAACCACTCAAATTAATGATTTATCACTATTAATTATTTCGATTAAAAAAGTTGTTTTTAATTATAATTTAGTAATTTTCACTATTCATCAGAATATGAAAGTTATCCGAAAAGTACCAAAATTTCACCTTAGGCTAAATTCGATACTCCGAATCCAAAAATGAAGTCCATTTTGAGAGTTAAAATTTCTAAAATTTAAAAAGTGGTTATTACTATTCATAACGGCTAGTTTTAATAATATTTTAATAGCATATCATTGTTTCGTGAAACTCAGGATTACGTACCACACACGCTATCGAGGAAGGTTGCGATTGCGTGTAATGCAAGGCAAGTCAAGGATGCGTGTTGTGCAAGCTCCTTTTGGTGTAGCGTACAACACAAGACATTAATAAAATAAAAAGAATATTTTTCATAAAATCTCGGGCTGTTACATACATGACTAGAATGTCAAGTAAATATGGTTTTGTAATACAGGGATGAAACAGAAAGTATATCTGTTTTAGTAATATAGGGATGGAACGAGGAGTTAACTCAGTTTAGTATTGTAATTTGTCCAATATGATGATATTGTCTATGATCCTTATCTAATATGGAAATAATTTTCTATGCCTATGTGTTTTCCACCAGTTCATGTTTTATGCTAATGCTATGTTATCATGGTTAATGTTCCTTTATAATTTATGTCTTATGCACTACCAAGATTTATTTTATGACTAATGATTTTGATATTCAAAAGTTATGTTCATTTTTTTACATTCCTATGTTTATGTTTTTTATGATTTATTTCATGATTTACCTTACTGAACAATTGCGGTAATACTTTTCATATGTTTTTTACCATGTTATAAAGAATGATTTTAGGTAGGAAAACTAATGGGAAGATATTTATGGGAGATGTTGAAGATCATTCACCATGCTGTGAGAATGTTTTCTTAGTTTCCAATGACACTAAACTAATACAGTATTTGGGAATATATTTGTGTAATTTATTTTTTATTCCACAAAATAAATTTAAGGTATGTCATTCTTGGGTCATTAGAGTTGGTATCAAAGTAAAGGTTTTCCTATCCTTTTGAAACTAGGATGCGAAAACATTAGTGAGATCCCTAGATATATTTCTAAGGATACATATAGGGATGTCCCCAAGGGTAAGTCTAACTATAGGTTATAGTGATGAAATTATGGTAAAGATCATGAATAACCTATAACTAAACCTAAGATATTAGAGATTAAAAGTAAACCCTCTTGATTATGTTGTTCTCCTTGTATGATTTTTTCCTCTCACAATAATCTCTTTGGGTTTTAGAAAATGGTTGGAAAATGGATAATTCATGTTAATGGAGAATATTATGTAAAATGGAATGATATTTATCATGAGAAGCCAAATAAAATGGGATTTGTAAGGTGAAACATTGTTATTATGCCTAATCATCAATCTCATAATATGATCAATAATCTCAAATTTAGTGAGTTTCTTGACCCACCTAATAAGAGAAAGATAGACTATCATGGTGATTATAGAGTAAAGAAAGTTCAATTTTCCTTATGTAATTAATGTAGGATGAGGCATCATGGAGAATGTTTCAAATAAAAAATAAGAAAATTTGGTTGTGGAAAAGAAGGACACAAATCCTATAATTGCAGAGGATAAGGATCATTTAACACATTAGACAAGGACAATGGTACTTCTATGGAATCAATTATTGTTAAATGTTTTAAATGTGAAATGTATCGGCCTTATGAAAATGTATTCCCTAATGGAATATCTCATGAAGTGAATTATCATGGTCATATGGGTAGTCTTTATGTTCCAGATGATAAAGAGACAAAAAATGAAATAAGTGTTAAGGAATAAAATGATGAAGCTCGGACACTAGTTTATAAAGATATTGGAATTATTTAATTATTATAAATAATAATGTTGTATAATTAATTTTATATTACTATGGAACAAATAAATATCTAATTATTGTTACACTATTGTTTTTCTTTAAGTATTTGAAAGTATATGTTGAATGGTAATTGTAACCATGTAAACGTGCACAAATATTTTTTGAAAACACTTGATATGTGAATAATGACGTGTTAAGAAGATAATGATATATTTGATAGTATTAATGATCTCTTAACTGATATAAGTACAAAGTGATATTATGGTTTGAGTATATCAAATTTTTTGGATTTTTTTGTTAGGTTTAATTTTTGACATCATACATGTTTTCACGAAGGTTATATGGTAATTCATGTTATTTCTTTTTTTAATATAATACAAGATTAAGTTATTCACTTTTTTGTAATGAGACAACCAAGAAATTACCTATGAGATATGGTAGATATATGCTAAGATGATTTATTTCACCTCTTTATAGAGTTTTAGATTTCCAGTTTCTGGATTGTTTATAATATTATCTTTTTATGGATAATATAAGTTATACACCAGTTGATGTTTTTTAGATTAATGTATTACGTAACAGTGGGTGTACATATGAATATTTGATATCCTATTCTAACATTTTTATTGAGACATATGGAATGAAATGTCATTCTATTTTTTGGATCGTATAATCTTCTAACACTTTGAGAATGAAAATAAAAACATTATTTCATTAAATAAAATATGAAGTCGAAATTGTTCAAAGAGGGAAAAAGTTGAGATTGTACCAAAATCAAGTAACTATTTCTTCTCATGCAAAGTTATTCAATATTAGGAAAAGTATCTTGAATCCAAAAATTTTATCCCAGTACCTTTTTCTCTAAGGAATCATATGGTCCCATAAATCATCATCGATTTATGGCTTTCTGGTTTTTAATGTCCCCATAACCATGTTATATATCACACTCAATCAGAACTCTATGGTTTAATTTTTTTCATCTGTATCCATATTTTCATTTCTCACTAATTTTATTCTATAACGACCCATACTTTACATACATGGTTAATACTTCAAAATTGAAGCATACTTATTACAACATATAACAAAACCATGAAATGACCGTATAGGTATAGTGTCTTTAGAAACTGGGAAACATAAACAACTGGTTCATAAAGCATCGACATTTTCTCCCATTTATTTCATCATATATATAATCCCTTTTTGGAATATCTTACTTAATAACATTATTCCTGACCTGGGGAAAGAAAACATACAAAAGGGTGAGCTCAAATTCTCAGTAAGGGTAAACAAAAGAAATATCAATCGCATCATATTCATAAGAGCATAACATTTTTGAAATCTTAACTGGCAAAAGAGATCAAAAATTCCTAACATGGGATAAATCATGGTAGTGAAATTTAATCCCAATAATCAAAACATAAAACATGAAACTTTTTGGCATACACACATAATCATATAGAATCATTTCTTATTAGTCAAGACTCGTTGCCAAGACTATCTTAGTGGACAAAGTCCATTTCTGAACCGAGTTCACTACTCGTTTCAGTCCTGTTTCACGGAACCGGTTTAACCTACCGTTCCAGCCATATCTATATCATGAGATATAAAATCTTTACCCAATGCATTGGAGGGAGATATAGGTCCCACCCATATCATAATGATACCATTTTTATGTGTGCCACAAAATCATAAATCATACATCATTTCATACCCCATGTAATAAAAAATGGGATTCTTAAACAACATGACATAATAAGACAATTCATATAAGATAAAGTAATTCATAAAAATAGTTCCATCATGTAATAATCAAAAAAATGTAATAATAGGGATAGAAACAGAACCCTATATTATCTTAGATGGAAAATAATTTTGATAAAACACTTGAACTCCATTCTTGAGGAAAATATCCTTTCTACTTCAAAAACATTTTCCTTTCTTAAAATGTATTACAATTTTAAACTAAAAGAAGTTGATTAAAAATAAACTTGAAAACTTGTAAAGGAAGCTTCTTGGAAATAATGTTTTAAAAATTCATTCATGCCGTATAAGTTAAAAAAACATTCTTCTCGTATTTTTGTCGGAAAAGTCAAAAAGTACCTCGTATGAAAAATGAAAAAGGATTCCTTTCTTATCTTTTACTAAAAACTCAACGAAGAGTAAAATTGGATTTAAAAAATTGTAGGTGAATGGAAATAATATTACATATTGAGGAAACATGGACGTGGATGATAAAATACACCCCAGTAAATACCAAAGTATAAACAATCTCGGATAAAAATGAGATTGTGATATTTTCCCTTACCATAGGTCTAATATGCTATGTACGTGTTCGAACCTCATGTATAATGATTTAAATAATGTCATTTACTTATTACTGAATCATATTTATTGTTATGATATCATATATGGTCATATTTTTAGCTTCTTATTAGTAATATTTCAGTACTACTTGTTATTCGGGTGTTTATTACTTTTTTTTCTTATGGATGTTTTGATGAATAAATTGTTATTCCTCTATATAGGATATAGATACATCATTTACAGAATGGTATTAGTGTAATATATATCATAATTACTCATTCAATTCATTTATATAATCATTATTCAATGAAGATCATATAGAATGAGTCGCATCACACCGTGGAGACGGTAGGCCATACGTACGCACGAGCGATGATATCTTTCCCATGATCGTGGAATTGTATTGAAGTGTATGTATACTATTTCAGAATCAATATCACTTTTCAATAATCATATATAGTTATTCTTTGCACCATAATACCCATCCATGTAAGGTGGTGGTGGAAAACAGATTACACCATGGCGTGGAGACGGTATTCCGTACATACGCACGTGCGGTGATTTCATTTCCCGTAGGATGGATAAGAGGTGAAATAGGGTTGTTTCATATTTATAATAACATATAAGTATAATAGGGATACTGATGTTAATACCTCATAATGAAACAACTAAAGAAGAGGGAGTAGAAGAAGAATGGAACTTGAAGAAAACGGTAGAAGGTATTACCTCTTTCTCGAAGTGCCTCCTTTAAACATTATCTTAAGGCACTAGAGTTGGTCTTTTGATAAGACCCGTACCTCTAGTAGGTTTCTAAGGAATCGGGTAAGTGAAATGGGCAGGGTTTGGACGAGCTTGAAGGCTCAAATTGGTGTGAGAAAGAGAGGGCGGTGGTGCCCTTTTATAAGGGAGGAGAGGGGCACCTTTGGAAAGTGTGGAAATATTATTTTATTATAAACTTATCTTCGGTTTCAAAAGGTCCAAAAATCATTAAATATGAAGATAATATGACTCATGGTCGAAATAAAATAATCCAATCAGAATTGGACATGTTTTGGAAAATATTTTAATCATTATAATCTTATTTATTTAAATCATTTATTAATGAGGTAAATACTTCATCATTATTGTGTCATATATAATTTAATTTATTTGGTGTCTAAAAATTATGAAAAAATTATCATTATGTAGGAAATCTTGTTATCTTTCTAATTAATATTTATAGTCGAAAATATAATTTATATACCCCATTATAAAAATTAATTACTAAAAGTTTTTTGTTAATGTCAGTTTTGTATTTACATTAAATTAATTAATCCAAATTGTCATTGTCACTACCAAGTGGCTCAATGGGGTCCCAAAATAGATCTAATGATGCCCATGGTCGGCCAATACTCATCCAATAAGGTTAGGACAAGATTCCAGGTAATTTTGAATTATTATAATATTCTTTTAACATTGAATTACCTTATTTACCTTTAACCGTAGTAAATAAAAAAACTTACCGTAGTTACTATTCATAATATCAAAAAAATAAAAGTAACCTATTAACATAATTTGGACCCACTGATTCCAAATATGGAATCCATTTTTCCAGATTCAAAACATAGAATTTTTAGTAATTAATTTAAAATTAATCTCTTTGTTAAACAAACGGGTTTTAAAAGTTAAAACATTGCCAAAGATTGAAATGTTTTTACCTATGA
Source organism: Viscum album (assembly GCA_963277665.1). Lineage (NCBI taxonomy): Eukaryota > Viridiplantae > Streptophyta > Magnoliopsida > Santalales > Viscaceae > Viscum > Viscum album. The sequence continues at coordinate 810,343,679 of OY728161.1, read as the reverse complement.
ATTCAATGTAAAATTAATGCTAATGACATAAATTATATTAAATGTTAAAAATATATTATATTTATACTTTAAAAAAAATCAATATTATAATTTAACCATATAACGTATTGCGATGAAAAAAGTTGTTTTTAATTAAAATATAGCGTGTTTTTACTATTCATTAAAATATGAAAGTTATCAGAATAATATGAAAAATTTATCCAAAGTAAATTTTTATATCCTGATTCTAAATAAGAATTTTATTTTGTCAAATTGAACTTATAAACTTGTTAAAAACTAGATTTAATGTGGGTGCGCCATCAAAAGGCGGTAAAACTGCATTTTTTGAAAAATACTTCTTTTATCCAAAAAACTGATTTTGTTTTCATACCACATTCTAGAAAATATATAAGATGAATTAAAATTTTATAAAATTAATAATTCAGTTAATACTATTCATAACGATTAATATTATAATATATCGTTGTTTAGTGAAACTCGTTATTGCGTAAGACGCAAGCTATCGAGGAAGGTCGTGGTTGTGTGTAAAGCAAGCCAAGCTAGTGTTGTGTGTAATGAAAGATTCCTTTAATGATTTATATAACATAAAAACAAAATATTTCTCATCAATGTCTCAGGTGTTACATTTTACCCCCCTTAAAATTAATTTCGCCCTCGAAATTCGTCACTTCGTAACAAACAGATGAGTATACCTCTCCCTTATCATTTCCTCAATTTCCCATGTAGCTTCTTATAATTGGTGGTTCCTCTATAAAACTTTCACCAAGCGAGTGGTCTTGTTCCGTAGGACTTTTTCGCTAAGATCCAGAATCTCTATCGGCTATTCTTCATAAGAAAGATCTTGTTCCAGCGGTACAACTTCTGAGCTGAGTACATGTGAAGGATCAGGTATGTACTTTCTCCAGAGAGATACGTGGAAAACATCGTGACCTTGAGAGAGATTCAGTGGAAGCGCCAACCGGTAATCTACCTTCCCAACACGATCCAGTATTTCGAAAGGACCGATATAGCTAGGGCTCAACTTTCCCTTCTTTCCAAATCTCATGACCCTCTTCTAGAGAGATATTCGTAACAACACTTTATCACCCACTTAAAACTCTAAGTCTTTTCTTCGGTTGTCAGCATAACATTTTTGTCGACTCTGATCTGCTCTTATGTGTTGTTGAATAGATCTAACATTTTCTAACATCTCATCAACAAGATCAGGTCCTAATAGCGTTCTTTCCCCAACTTCATCCCAACAAGTTGGAGTCCTGCATTTCTTTCCATAGAGAGCTTCATAAAGAGCCATCTGAATACTGGAGTGAAAGCTATTATTATAAGAAAATTCCACCAAAGGTAGGTGTTGATCCCAACTACCTTTTAAATCCATAGAGCAAGCTTTCAACATATCTTCTAGAGTTTGAATTTTCCTCTTAGATTGACCGTCTTTCTGAGGATGATAAGCAGTTCTGAAACTCAACTCTATATCCATAGTATGCTATAGATTTTTCCATAACTTTGAGGTAAACCTCGGATCCTGATCAGATATAATGGAAAGTGGTACTCCATGAAATCTTACCATTTCCTTTACATATATCCTGTCAAGCTGATCAAGAGAAAAATCTTCTCTAATAGCAATGAAGTGTGCCGACTTCGTAAGACGATCAACTATAACCCAGATAGAATTATTGCCTTTGGATGTTTTAGGATGTCCGGTGACAATGTTCATAATGATGTTTTCCCATTCCCATTCAGGTATGGGTAATGGTTGTAACATTCCCTTAGACTTCTGTCTCTCAGCATTAACTTGCTGACAAACCAAGCATCGAGAGACATATTCAGAAACATCTCTTTTCATTCCATCCAACCATAAGTACCCTTTTAGGTCCCTATACATCTTCGTGATTCCAGGATGAATAGAGAATGAAGAACTATGAGCCTCATCCAGCAGCTCCTTCTTTAATTCGGGGAAGGGAGGAACACAAACCCGATTCCTGAACTTTATTATCCCATCACAATCAAGGTTGAATTCAGGAACATTTCTCACCTTTTTTTAACTCGACATATTTTTTATGCGCCTCTTTAATCTTCACATGTATAGATGGTTGAACATTCATCTGAGAAAGATACGATTTTTCCCCTTTCATTATAATTCCAAGATCCATCCTTTGTAAATCCATAAATATTGGATCTTTTGTGATCCTCATCATGGATAAGCTTGCATGGTCTTTTCGACTTAATGCGTCTTCTACCTTGTTTTCTTTCCCATGGTGGTAATGAATTGAGCAGTCATAATACTTAATCGACTCTAACCATCTTATTTGGTGCATATTCAGCTCCTTTTGTGTGAAAATATACTTTAAACTTTTATGATCAGTATAAATGTCACACCTTTCTCCATAAAGATAATGCCTCCAAATATTTAATGCAAAGATTACCACAGCTAACTCCAAATCGTGAGTTGGGAAATTTTTCTCATGGATTTTCAACTGTCGTGAGGCATAAGCTATCACCATATCATTTTTCATAAGAATACACCCCAATCCCTTCTTGGATGCATCACTGTAGAGCACAAAACTTTCTCCACTACAAGGATGTGTGAGTAAAGGTGCACTGGATAACCTTCTTTTCAACTCCTTGAAATTCTCTTCACATTCCTCCGTCGAAACAAGCTTAACTCCTTTCCATGTCAACTTGGAGAGTGGATTAGATAATCGTGAAAAATCATTCACAAAACGTCGATAATATCCATCCAAACCAAGAAAACTTCGGGTTTAGGTTACTGTTGTTGGTCTCAACCATCTTTCGGTAACCTCTTTTTTTTTGGATCCACGGATATACCCTACTTTGAGATTATGTGACCCAAAAATGCTACTTTTTGAAGCCAAAATTCACACTTGGTAAATTTGGAATAAAGCTTCTCCTTTCATAGGGTCTTTAATACAATTCTCAAGTGATCTTCATGTTCTTCCTTTCTCTTTGAATAGAAAAGAATATTATCTATAAAGACTACCACAAACTGATCAAGATAGTCTCTCAAGACTCTATTCATCAGATCCATGAAGATAGTAGGGGCATTAGAAATACTAAATGGCATCACTATAAATTCATAGTGTCCACACCATGTACTGAAATTCATCTTTGGTATATCCTCCCTTTTGACCCTTAATTGATGATACCTTGAACGAAGATCAATCTTGGAAAAGTATTGTGCTCTGCGTAGTTGGTAAAATAGACCGTCAATGTGTGGGAGAGGATATTTTTTCATGACAGTGATCTTGTTATGTTCTCGATAATCAATACAGAGTCTCACTGATCCATCTTTCTTCTTAACAAACAGAATAGGTGCTCTCTAAGGTGATGCACTAGGGCGTATGAATCCTTTATCAATATTCTCTTGGAGTTGCTTCTTCAATTCCTGCAACTCAATTGGGTCCATTCTATAAGGTGTCTTTGAAATAGGAAAAGCACCCGGTACGAGTTCTATTGAAAACTCAACTTCACGATTTGGTGGAAGACCCAGTAATTCCTCCAAAAATACATCGTCAAACTCCCATACAATGTGAATATTCTTAATCGTGAGTTTCTCTCAAACCATTTGAGATAAATAACCTTCATTTAGTGGAATGAAGACCCATTAGATAGAAAAGATTTCCACGGGTTGGTTATGTTCATCCTTGCACCGATAGGCGATCATAGATTGATCTGGAATATGAAATGTGACTTCCCTTCTTTGTCAATTGATATGAGATCCATATAAAGAAAGCCAATCCATGCCAAGAATCACATCAAATTACACTATAGGAAGGATCACAAGATTTTTAGGAAGCAATTTCCAAAAAACTTCAATCAGAGAAGAATTGTAAACTTCTGATGCAACTTTTGTGCCATTAGGAGTTGTCACAGCCAACTCAACATCTAATTATTGAGGTAATATGGCAATACCCTTAGAAAATTCTTCAGAAATAAATGAGTGGGTGGATCCAGAATCAAATAAAACATTTTCTACTTTAGAGTGGATGGTACGTGTACCTCTCACCACTTCGTTGTCATACTCCACATCGCCGATAGTAATTTCATGTGACTTTCCTTTGTCTTTGGCCTTAAGAGTTTGTTGACGTCGATCATCATCAACAAACCTTGGATTTGGGCATTGATTGGCATAATGCCCCATCTTCTTGCACATGAAACATTGAAGTGTAGTAGGTTCATTCTGTGTATCCCTTCTTTTTTTTGCATCATTAGACATCTTCTTCCCATTATTTAGACATTCAATTGCCTGATGACCTTCTTTTCCACACTTATAACATTTACTTGTCCCCTTAAGACAATTTCCTTCATGTTTCTTTCCACACTTTGAGCATAAGGGAAAACTCATCTTCTTTTCAGTGTGGCCTTTAGATTTTCCTTTGAATTCCATTTTCCTCTTCTTATCAAACCCGTATGACTGATGGGTTACTCCAATCACCATCTCAAGTTTGAGAGAACATCGAATGATTTCTTGGTAGCTATTGAAGTCCCTTATGGCTAAAGACCTTCGAAGACTTGGTTTTAAGCAACTAAAGAATCAATCGATCTTACTCTCAGGTTGGATAATAATACTAGAAGCATACCTTGAAAGACTTGTAAAATTTGCTCCATAGGTACCAACAGATTCATTATCCTTTTTCTTTAGTTCAAGAAACTCTTTCTCCATCTTTGTTCGAAGAATACAAGGGAAGTACTTATTGAAAAATAAGTTCTTGTACTCGTCCCATTCCATGGACTCAATTTCATCTCTTTGCCTCGTATTCTTGATAAGATTCCACATTTGATCAACATCACCTTCCAAACTATACACTGCTAAGATGCCTTTATCATGTTCAGAACATTGAAGAACTGAAAATATATTTTTAGTGGTATTGATCCATTGTTCAGCCACTAATGGATCAGAAGACCCGTTGAATGAAGGTGGACGCTGCCTCATGAGAGATTCAACAGAATGTTGCTCCTTCCTTTGCTCATTTGGATGTCCTGCATGATTCATAGCTTGAGAAAGTTGTGTGAGCATGGCTAAAAGCTTTTTCATTCCAGCTCCCATATCGTTTGGTTTCTCAGGGGGACAATCATTGCATTGCCCATCGCATTCCGTATTAACACGGTTCCTTTGTGTTCCATCCATTGACTAAAACCAAGAAGAATAGTGTGAGCAACACTAATTATAAAAAGAAAACCACATAATCAAGAACAAAATTTTACACATAAGGTCTTATCATAGGTAGTTCATGGAAATTTCTAAAACAATAAGATTGTGTTCTATTCTTAGACTTATCCTTAGGGTTCTTACGAAGGCTTTCACATCCTAGTTTCCAAAGGTTGACTATACCTTTCCCCTGATACCAACTATAACGACCCATACTTTACATACATGTTTAATACTTCAAAATTGAAGCATACTTATTACAACATATAACAAAACCATGAAAGTTCTGTATAGGTATAGTGTCTTTAGAAACTGGGAAACATAAACAACTGGTTCATAAAGCATCTACACTGTCTCCCATTTATTTCATCATATCTATAGTCCCTTTTGGGAATATCTTACATAATAACCTTCTTCCTGACCTGGGGAAAGAAAACGTACAAAAGGGTGAGCTCAAATGCTCAGTAAGGGTAAACAAAAGAAATATCAATCACATCATATTCATAAGAACATAACATTTTTGAAATATTAACCTGCAAAAGAGATCAAAATTTCATAACATGGGATAAATCATGGTAGTGAAATGTAATCCCAATAATCATAACATAAAACATGAAACATTATGGCATACGCACATAATCACATAGAATCATGTCTTATTAGTCAAGACTCATTTCCAAGATTATCTAAGTGGACAAAGTCCATTTCTGAACTGAGTTCACTCCTTGTTTTAATCCTGTTACACTAAACTGGTTTAACATGCCGTTTTAGCCATGTCTATCTCATGAGATATAAAATCTTTACCCAATTCATTGGAGGGAGATATAGGTCCCACCCATCTCATAATTATACCATTCTTAAGTGTCCCCCAAAATCATAAATCATACATCATTGCATAACCCATGTAATAAAAAATGGGATTCCTAAACAACATGACATCATAAAACAATTCATATAAGATAAATAAATTCATAAAAATAATTCCATCGCAACATAATCAAATCAATTTAATAATAGGGATAGTAACAGAACCCTATATTATCTTAGATGGAAAATAATGTTGATAAAACACTTGAACTCCATTCTTGAGGAAAATATCCTTTCTACTTCAAAAACATTTTCCTTTCTTAACATGTCTTAAAATTTTAAACTAAAATAAGTTGATTAAAAATAAACATGAAAACTTGTAAAGGAAGCTTCTTGGAAAAAATGTTTTAAAAATCCATTCATTCCATATAAGTTAAAAAAACATTCTTCTCGTACTTTTGTCGGAAAAGTCAACAAATTACCTCGTATGAAAAATGACAAAATATTCCTTTCATATCTTTTACTAAAAACTCACCGAAGGGTAAAATTGGATTTAAACAATTTTATGTGGATGGAAATAATATTAAATATTGAGGAAACATGGATGTGGATGATAAAATACAACCTAGTAAATACCAAAGTATAAACAATCTCGGATAAAAATGAGATTGTGATATTTTCCCTTACCTTAGGTATGATATGCTTTGTACGTGTCCAAACCTCCTGTATAATGATTTAAATAATGTCATTGACTTATTAACAAATCATATTTATTATTATGATATCATATATGGTCATATTCTTAGCTTTTTATTAGTAATATTTCATTACTACTTGTTATTCGGGTGTTTATTACTTTTTGTTCTTATGCTTGTTTTATCAAATAAATTCTTATTCCTATTTATAGTATATAGATACATCATTTACAGAAAGGTATTAGTGTAATATATATCATATTAATTCATTCAATTCATTTATATAATCATTATTTAATGAAGATCATATAGAACGAGTTGCATCACATCGTGGAGACGGTAGGCCGTACGTACGCACGAGCGATGATATCGTTCCCATGATCGTTGAATTGTATTGAAGTGTATGTATACTATTTCATAATAAATATCACTTTTCAATAATCATATATAGTTATTCTTTAAACCATTATACCCATCCAAGTAAGTTAGTGGTGGAAAACAGATTACACCACGGCGTGGAGTCGGTATTCCGTACGTATGCACGCGCGGTGATTTCATTTTCCGTAGGATGGGTAAGAGGTGAAATAGGGTTGTTTAATATTTATAATAACATATCAGTATATTAGAGATACTGATGTTGTTACCTCATAATGAAACAACTAAATAAGAGGGAGTATAAGAATAATGGAACTTGAAGAAAACGGTAGAAGGTATTACCTCTTTCTCGAAGTGCCTCCTTTAAACATTCTCTTAAGGCACTAGAGTTGGTCTTTTGATAAGACCAGTACCTCTAGTAGGTTTCTAAGGAAGTGGGGAAGTGAAATGGGCAGGGTTTGGCCGAGCTTGAAGGCTCAAATTGGTGTGAGGAATAGAGGGAGGAGGTTCCATTTTATAAGGGAGGAGAGGGCACCTTTGGAAAGTGTGGAAATATTATTTTATTATAAACTAATATTCGGTTTGAAAAGGTCAAAAAATCATTAAATATGAATATAAGATGACTCATGGTCGAAATAAAATCATCCAATCATAATTGTACATGTTTTGGAAAATATTGTAATCATTATAATCTTATTTATTTAAATCATTTATTAATGAGGTAAATACTTCATCATTATTGTGTCATAAATTATTTAATTTATTTGGTGTCTAAAAATTATAAATAAACTATCATTATGTAGGAAATAGTTTTATCTTTCTGATTAATAATTATAGTCGAAAATAAAATTTATATAACCCCTTATAAAAAGTAATTACTAAAATATTTTTGTTAATGTCAATTTTGTCTTCAAATTAAATTAATTAATCCAAATTGTCATTGTCACTACCAAGTGGCCCAATGGGGTCCCAAAATCAACCCAAGGATGCCCATGGTCGTACAATACTAATCCAATAAGGTTAATACAAGTGTAAAGGTAATTTTGAATTATTATAATATTCCTTTAACCTTGAATTACCTTATTTACCTTTAACCGTAGTAAATAAAAAAATTATCGTAGTTACTATTCAAAATATCAAAAAAGTAAAAGTATCCTATTAACATAATTTAGACCCACTGATTCCAAATATGGAATCCATTTTTTAAAATTCAAAACACAGAAGTTGCGGTAATTAATTTAAAATTAATCCTGTTGTTAAGCAAACGGGTTTTAAAAGTTAAAACATTGCCAAAGATTGAAATGTTTTTACCTATGAATTCAATGTAAAATTAATGCTAATGACATAAATTATATTAAATGGTAAAAATATATTCTATTTATACTTTAAAAACAATCAATATTATAATTTAACCATATAAAGTATTGTGATTAAAAAAATTTTTTTTTTAATTAAAATATAGCGTGTTTTTACTATTCATTAAAATATGAAAGTTATCAGAATAATATGAAAATTTTATCCAAAGTAAATTTTTATATCATGATTATAAAGAATAATTTTATTTTTTCAAATTGAACTTATAAACATGCTAAAACTAGATTTAATGTGGGTGTGCCATCAAAAGGCGGTAAAACCGCATTTTTTGAAAAATACTTATTTTATCCAAAAACTAATTTTTTTCATACCTCACTCTAGAAAATGTATAAGATGAATTAAAATTTTATAAAATTCAAAATTCAGTTAATACTATTCATAACGGCTAATATTATAATATATCGTTTTTTAGTGAAACTCAGTATTGCGTACGACGCAAGCTATCGAGGAAGGTCGCGGTTGCGTGTAAAGCAAGCCAAGCTAGTGTTGTGTGTAGTGAAAGATTCCTTTGATGATTTATATAACATAAAAACAAAATATTTCTCATAAAAGTCTCAGGTGTTACATCTTCTATGTGTTAACCTTGTGATGATTTACATTGTGTAACTGTTCTATTTCTAACCTTTATTTTCAATACAAATTTTTAGTATTCATTTTTATGATGTTGGTTTCTATAAAAGAATCTTTAAAGTAGTAAACCATTTATAACTGCTATGAATTTCAGAGGCTAAATTCATTTTAATCAGTGTAGCATGTAATGCCCTAATATTGTATGAGATAGACTCCTTTAAATTTCTTTTATGTCTTGGGTTGTACTCTACACAAAGATTAGTTTGTGATATATGCAACAACATATTAGATTTCAGCATACACGACACTATTCTTGGTTTTTGTTACGCATAATTTTATGTTCTTTTGACACAATTCATTTCACTAATGACCGAGTATAATTGAACAAATAAATATAATAACATAGTCATTATATTTGGAAGGCATTAATGGTATTAACTTCCTTCTAAAAAATATATATAAATGACCATAAGTGAGTCTAAAAAATAATAAAATCAATATTTATGGATTCAATATAATGATTAAAATTCATGTTTTGTGTTTTCTAGACATGATATAAGAACAAATTCAATTTTCGGATAAACAAAGTATTTTTCAAAAAAAATCAAATATCACCACCTTTTGATGCCACACCCATTTTAAATCCTGTTTTTACTCTTTTATATAATCTATTTAAAAAACTCTTTATTTATAAGCAAGATAAATAAAATTTCTATGGATTTATTTTTGATACTTTTCTGATAAGTATTAAATTTTGTTGAATACTAAAATTATACTAAATTTTAATTGAAAATAACTTTTTTCATGAAAATAAATTATCTAAATAAATCCTTTTATTTAATGATTTGAATGTAAAAATAGAATATATTTTTATCATTCAATATAATTTATGTCATTAGCAATAATTGTTTGTTGAATTCAGATGTAAAAATATTTCAATCTTTTGCAATTATTTATCTTTTAAAAAACTTGTTCTCTCTTTCCAACAACAGGATTAAATTTAAATTAATAACTAAAACTTATGTGTTTTAAATTTTGAAAAATGGATTCCATATTTGGAATCAGTATTCCAAAATTATGTAAATATATTTATTTTATTTTTACGCATTATGAATAGTAACTTCGGTAATTTTTATTAATCCATTAAAAGGGTAAACCATGTATTTAACCGTATTAATTATATTAAAAATTACCCTAACACTTGTATTAATATCCTTTTATGAGTTTCTTTCGACCTAAATCATCCTTTAGTCGAAATGGTGTCCTTTGGAATCCACTTTGATGAGATTATGACAATTAATTTATTTTATTTCAATAAATGGTTAATATGTCTCACTCAAATTTTAATATCTAAACCATTTTTTATATATGGTTATAAAAAATATAAATTCAATTATAAAAACATATTTAAAATAAAAAATATTTTATTTATCATGGGAATTTATATGTAATTTCTGAGAAATATATAATTACCTTAAATACTTATACTTTGATGGTGGAGAAATCAATTAATTGATGAGAAATCAATAAAACAATTATTATTAAAATTATGATAATAATGAAAGGCCCAAAAACATTCCCAATTCTTATTTGTTGGGTATATATCGACTATATTCCTACAAGGGTCAAGTTATTGACCATTTGGATCCATATGGAAGATATTGTGACAATTATATTATTTTATAGAATGTGATGTTAGAGTTGTCACATTAATAATTAAATAAGTATAATATTTTTAATGTTGAGGTTTCCAGAAGCTAAATTAGACAAAATTTATTCTTATGAAATCTATTATATTTATATTCATAATAATATTTTATTTTTAATTTTTATAAAACAAATAGCTATATTAAATAATTACACAAAACTGATGTAGTAATTATTTTATTAATGGAAATATCAAATTAGTGTTATTACAAGTATTAAATTCAATATAATTAGAAATAATTAATATTTCCAATTATTTTTAAAGATGAACTTTACCTCATATGGATATAATAAAATAATTTTTTCGATTAAAACATCTTATCTAGATATTTTTTAAAATCTATTAATTGAATAGTTTCAAAATTGACACTATTATTGTCTCATTAAAACAATGTTTTATTAAATTAATTATAAATCCAAACACATTTCTGATAACTATAGAATAATTATAATATGGTCTCAAATTCTGTAAGATATGTATTTAGGATCTAAATTACATCAAATAAATAAATTATTCACCCTTTTAATAATGAAATATTTGTTATCTTAATTAAAATTAATTAGAATAACCAAGTGTTAATTAAAATGATAATGTTTAAATTGACATAAAAACATGTATAAAATTTATTGGTTGATTATATTTCAACCCTATATCAAGGAATATTGTAAATTAACACATTTTGGATTTTTTAGTGGGGTTTGATTTTATTATAAATGACTATTTTTTATGTTTCCAAAAGTACCCCTCACCTCAATTATAAAAGGTCACCTCCTCCCTCACTTCTTCACATAAATTTCAGCCTACAAGATTAGAAATCACCTACCCATTTCCCTTTTCAACTTCCCTAGTTATATTATAAAGGTTATGGACTTCTTCAAAGACCAACTATAGTGCTCAAGAGGAGTTTTAGAGAATGCACGTCAAAGAAGTGGTAATATCCTCTACAAATTCTTTCAAACATCATTCATATTATACATACTATTCCTGAATTTTTTTCATTATAAAGTAATAACTAAAGTATCACTTATATACTTAGATGGTATTATAATAATTAAACAACTATATTTCACCTTCTATCCATCCTCCAAAAAAACAAAATCACCATGCATGTGTGCGTACAACTTACCATCACCGTGCTAAAGTGTAATCTGTTTTTTGGCCACCAAGTTACTTTTATGGGTATAATGATAGAAATAATAACTATATATGATTATTATAAAAATTTATTTATTATTTAACAATATATACACCATCCACTTCGATACCATTTCATAATTAAAATAATGATATCATCACTCGTGTGTACGAACAACCAACCATCTCCACGATATGATGCAATTCATTCTACATTATAGTGCTAAAAACCATTTTCTTGACCTGAACAAGGTGTTCTGTTCGTTTAAGGAAGCTCATTCCTTCTACTGGTTTCAGGAAGGAGCCAGGGTGGGGTCCTCTTCCAACAACAGTTCAGGAAACTGGGTCAGATGGCTTCCCCCTTCAGGTAGGTTGAAACTCATCACAAACAGCTCTTGTGTCCAAGGACTCATGAGTGTAGGAGGTGTGATGTGAGATAATAATGGTTCAGTGTACTTGGCCTATTCGTTTAGGCTAGTCCAGGGCTCTCAGTTCCATGCAGAATCCATGGCCCTTCTCACAGGGATCAAAATTTGTAGTCAAAAGGGTATGGAGATCTCTGAGATCAAAACTGACTCCTTAATTGTTCATGATGCCTTGAAAGGTAGTGGTGCTTCTCCCTAGGTGATCTGCTATACTATAAGGAAATGAAAAAGCATGCTCAACAACAACATTTGGTTATTCATACTCAAAGGTAGGGGAATAAGGTTGCGGAGCACCTGGCCTTAGTGGATTTCCCTAGCATGAAGGAGGTGTTCTTTCACAAAGTTGGTAGAATCAATCCAAATGGGGTGGCTCTTATTAAAGGGGACATGTTCGGGCTTCACTATTTCTGACCCCCTTATTTTCTCCCCTTGGGATCTGTCCCCTCTCTTTTGTTCTTTCCCACTTTTAATAAAAAATTACTTGATGATGATTCTATAGGATCTCCATTAGACCATAATTATATAAATGAATGTAATGAATAAATATGATATATATTATACTAATAGTTTTATAAAAATTATATAAATATAACCTAATAAGTGTAACATGAACATTTCTGACAAAACATGCATAAGAACATAAAGTTGTTAATACCCGAATATTGAGTAATAATGAAATATTATTAACAAATGGATTATAACATGATCATATATGATATCATAAAAATAACTATGATTCTAGAATAATTCAATGAGATTATTTAAATAATTATACAAGAGGTTCATATACATACAAAGGATATAGGACCTAAGATAAGGGATAAATTTTCCATCTCATTATTATCTGAGATTGTTTGTATGTATGTATTTACTGAGGTATATTTGTCATCCACGTCCATTTTTTAAAAATATATAATATTATTTCAATTATTATACTATTGTTGAAAATTAATTTTACACATTGGTGATTTTTTATTAAATTTAATTGAAGGAATTAATCTTTTTTTTCTATAGGAGGTACTTTTGGACTATCCAACAAAAGTATGAGAAGAATGTTTTTTAACCTGTATGAAATGAATGGATTTTTATGGTTTATGACACCTTATTTCCATGAATCATACCTTATATGTTTTAAAGGTTATTTTATAATTAATATTTTTCTTTTCAAATTGAAGTGTGTTTTTAGAAAAGTTAACATATTTGTAGAGGAAAGGATATATTACTCAAGATTTAATATCATCTGTTATATCAAAATTACTTTCCATCTAAGATGTAATTCCTTAAATAGGGTTATGTTTCATTTAATATTAACACTATGATTTTATTTTTTTATAATGGAATGATATCTATGAAATACATTTGTTTTACATAGATTTTGTTATCATGGAATCATGTTTAAGAAACCCATTTGATTCGTTGGGTTATGATATGATAAACGATTTATGATTATATAGAACACATAAGAATGATTCCATTATGATATGGGTGGGACCTATATCACCCTCCAATGAATTGGGTAATGATTTATATCTCATGAGACAGACATGAATGTAATGGAAAGTAAATTTGGTTCAGTAATACAGGCCTAAAATGGAGATTATATGTGGTTCAGCAATACAAGGCTGCAATGAGGAGTGAACTGGGTTCCGTAATGTATTTCTTCTACTATGATGGTCTTGTATATGATCCTAGGCTAATATGGAAATGATTTCATATGCATATGTGTTTTCCAAAAGTTCATGATTTATTCCAATTCTATGTTATCATAGTTAATGTTCCTTATTGATTTATACCTTAAGTACTGAAAAATTTTATTTTGGGACAAAATATTTTGATATTAAAAATGTATGTTCATGTTTTTAAATTATTATGTTTATGTTTTGTATGATGTTTTCCATGCTTACCCTTACTGAGAAATTGAGATTACCCCTTTCATATGTTTGTTTGAGGATATAAAGAAAGGTTTTAGGAATGAAAAGAAATTGGGATGATCTTCATGGGAGATGTTGATGATCTTTCACCAAGCTTGAAGAATGTTTTTCGAGTTTCCAAAGAAACTAAAATAATATTGTCATTGGGAATATATTTGTGTAATATATTATATATTCCACAAAATAAAGGTAATTTCCATAAATCTTGGGTCATTAGAAAAATGATCAGGTAAGTATTCCTACTTCTGATGAAGTCTCAGCCTCAATAAAATGTGTGTATATAATGCACACATATTATTAAATATTAAAAACTATGATACAACATGAGCAATAGATAATTTCATGTACATCTCAAATGATGCTCCTAAAATATTCTTAAACTTTTCTTATGTATATTTCTAAAAAAGTAAATGAAATTTTTCCTATGCACATAATATCATCATATTATATCATATACTAAATGTCACGTAATTCATGTTCACATTTTTTATGCCTCAAAAACTAATAGTTCAAAAAACCAACTGCACTATGAACATATATTTATATCCACGATTTATATCATTTGAAAGAAATATATATAGTATTTAAGGTCCTTTATCAAAAAAGAAGCTCCTATTTAACAAAACTCAAATAAAAAATATGATTGTTCTCTCTCAATAACCACTTTTATCAAAATTATTAAGATCACATTAGCTATGCATTGGCCCTATAATTATAGTAAATATAATATGTTTTAAACCTATGATAATCTTACAAATTATTCTAATTCATTAAATTATATTTGATGCATAAAACAGTGTCACATTGTTCTATAAATTGAATGGACATCACATATTGTACATACCACATATGATTATCTCATGGTATTTTATTTAATATCACTCTCATACTAATTTATCAAAAAAATAATGAAATGAAAATAGTCCTTAATGAATAAAGTGTTTCATAGCATATTCACCCACAAACTAACCTTCACAATATGTATAGTTATGTACATAGAAAAACTATTCATCATGAGTGCTCCTAGAAATCCCACATTTCATCTTAATCACATTTCATTTTTATTTTAATCTCATTGAATTCTTAGATTCAAAAGCTACAGGAATTGTATTACATTTTCATCTTCAAATCATAAACCCCCATTCTCATGGACTCCTCTTTCACAAATTCAACATCACAAACTATTATTAAATTTTATTGAAATCTATACCAAGATAATTTCAATAATTCTATTTCACTTTATCTCATTCTACATGGAACATGTTCTTATAATAACTCCAATGTTTCTCTTAGACACTTTAGATTATTTTAGGAATATTTTCAAAGTATGGTGTAGATTTGGTGTGGGATTTTAGGACCAGAGGATCCTATGTGTTGATATATTTTAAATAATAAATATATTACACAATTTACATGTTAGTTTTCATAAATAATATATTATATATCTAATGGTGTCCATATGATAAATCTATGACCACCATTAAATATGAATTTTAGGTTTTACCCTAGTCCCAACATAACCTATGTGTTCTTCAAGTGTTCAATTTAAAATCTTTCATGGTAGATTAATAAATAAACAAGAAGTTTATATACTTTTTATTTATTTAATTTTCATTGCCTTTATCCCCTAATCATAATCCTAGTCATGTCCAAATCATTTTTTTCACATAACCCTAGGTATTTTGAGAGAGCGTGGAAGAGATATTGGTCATATTTCAACTGGATCATGGATCGATGATCGATACCAAGGGGATTGTCTTCACCAAAGGAGTTCCTGGATATTTCCAAAGGTAATGATGTAGAATAATTATTCATATGAGATCGATCCTAAATTTAGGTTGGTTGTTTGATTATATTGGTTTTATCCCTATATTGTTATCCAACATGAATTAGAAATAAATATTTATAACCAATTGATTCACATGTTGATCATTTATTTTAGAGTCTTGTTATATCTTCTTAGAATTATGAGTCGATAATATTTGTACTATTACCTTTGATTAATGATTATCCTTCAAAAAATTGAGTCTAACCTGAAAATTGATTGAGATATTTTCCTCATGTTTTATTTTTTTCGTTTGACAGCATATACATTATCTGATCATAGTATGTATTTAATTTTTCTAGTGTTTCAAAAAAATAACTAAAAACCTGCCATTCGATAATTGATATTTGGATAAATTGATTTTTTTTTGTTCAGGTTTAGTTTTGATATTAGAAGGATGGATTAGACATTATGTGTTATGGTAATAGATCAAACATAGATTGGAGGCTGGATTAGCTATTCTTCATTGATGATTTCTAGAATTTGTTGATGCAGTTATATAAATGATGATCATTAATAAAATTAAGTGTCTAGATACCAGAAACTTGTAGAGATAGTGACCTGCTGGTGGTGAAAATATTTGGGGTCTTAGGGGTTGTGATGTAGGTCGCCTCAAGATGTAAATGAGAATTTTTTCCAAAGTATAAGGGTTGGAATAAGAATTTCATATGATCATTCATGGGGACAACCTAGATCTTGGCTTTGTAGAAAGAGTCTTGAAGGTCTTGAAGGAAGAAGTGGTGTGCAGTTGAAGACATGTGAAGGATGGAGTTTCTATAAAATTCTAATATACACAGTGTATGGTGTGAGGAAAAAATACTTTTTAGTCCCCTATCTGCAGCATCAAGTATTTCATATTTATTTCAATACAACACACCAATTGGTTCCCCCGAACATTGTATGAAACCTAGTAATTTTGATTTTTATGTATAGGTAGTAAACATAAACGAATCCATGTTACACAACTTATAATGTGGTGTACCCACATTATGTGATACCCTTTGTGAACAAATTGGGGTTCACATGGAATAGATTCCCATGTTTCTTTTTTACCCCCCCACACCATGTTTAATGGGGATCATATGGTACTAAGGAATTTATATGATCTTGACCATATGAAATTCCATGTAGCAAAAACCCCTTTATATTCCATGTACCCTAGTTGATATAGTGAGTATTTATATAAATGAATTTCATGTGAGATGGTATGGGATAAATCATTCTAGAGACTGAGAGTCATGACGCGTAACAAATTAAACACACCATGTAATCATTATAAGGCATGTTGGACCCCTTTCTCTTCTCAGACTAGTTGTGGGATGAGATTAGGTGAGTTCTCTTAAACCATATAAGCTATTTTGACCATGGGGTATCTCAAAAATTATTGGCTTCTTACATTATGATAAATTTATAGGATTCCATAGTAGGATCAAAATTGTGATCCATATGTAGAATTGGATTTAGTTTATAGTCCATTGTAGGATGTGATTCCTTTTGATTGATAGAAAGCGATGTGTCCTCCCATTGAGGAGCATGCGAACCCACCTCTGGTGGTTGGGGTGGATTCTTCGTATTAGGTTGAGAATTTTTTGGTTTGGGTGGTCCAAGAAGATGATGAAAATTTGCAGAGTTCCTTTTATGAATAAAAACCACTCAAGTTTAATGGTGATTTTGACCCCGTTATCAGGTGGTAAGGGATTGGATAGATCCTTTGGTGTGAGTGAACTGATTTATTAGGAACCATCATAGTGAAGTCACTGGTGGTGAGACTTATCAATTTTGATACATAGTGTCAGTAGATTCCTATTTCGGTGTTTTTATGTGGCTTTATTCACACAAGTAAGAGGAATTAATCCATCACAAATACACATTCATATGACACAATTTAAAACTATGGGGGTGAGTTAGTGTTTCCAAAAGAAAACAATGTTGATGTTTGGTAGATGAATTCCTTAAACATGTTTTTAGGATTACATTGTATGATAATTTGTCTAAGTGACCCCTAGTTTTGGGAAAAATATGAGTAGGGAAAAGGATAGCTTTTTGTGGTAGGATCTTGTGAGTGGAGTATTTGATTATGGTTTGATGTATGGTATGTTTCAACCCTACTCTAATTACAATTTTTGTGCATAGTCACAATCCATATTTCCAAGAATGAAATATTAGTTAGAGACTTAGCGATACCAATGGATCCTTTTATCTCAATGCTTTTTTTTTGAGGCTTCTATAGAGACAATTCAGTTATCACACATTTCTTTCAACATTGTGACCAAACTCTTAGAGGAGATATAGCCTCAAACATAATGTTTTAATTTTAGTGATGAGACCCTGCAAATTTTTTCTTGATATGGATATGTTTCCTAATATCCATACCCAATTGAATATTTCATGTGGGATTTTTATTTTACTAAAGTTGTTGGGATCAAATTTCAATTATTTGATGAGGGGGAATCACATGAAAGGTATGATGATCTTATATGTAGTATGATAAATATTATTTCTTTCTAGTTTCCTATTATAACTTTTATTTTATTTGATTCTTTGGTTTCTTAGTTCCCTATGGTGTTATAGGGTTTGAAGGAATCTTCATTGAGGATGTGTCATTATGACCTCCCCATAAAATGTTCTTATGCATAAACCAACACCTAATGATGGATCAATATCTATTTTATTATGTCATATGACCCCATGTTGATGCAGTGATTAAAATTAGGCTTGTGGACCATGGGCTTCGTGGGTATGGGGTGGATACAGTGTTGGGAAGGCCTAAAAAATTAATCATTTAGAGCATAGGCCATTGTGGGTTGAGCCCGTGTGGGTGCGGGCTAAGGAGGGTTGACCCCATATGTGTGGGGCTTACCCAAGGGCCTAATTTATAAATAATAATTTTTTTACAATACATGTTTCTTTAATATGTTAGTTATTTTAAAAAAAATATGATTAAAATATAAAATATGATTTCTCACTATAAGTGTCATACTAAATCACCATTCAATCACAAGATAATTCTAAAAATGTTATATTTATTGTTTAATCCTGATATTATAATTTTTATATTGTAATTATTTATTATATTCAAATTATGTTTCATCCCACCTCTCGAAATATATAATTCATCTCCCCTTCACATGGTTTCAATTCTAAAAGATTTATTATTATAATAATATTTTGTTTGGTCGAATTATTTTTTTATTATTTAATTCTATTTTTTATTAATAAAATAGGAAAGGATCTCATGGGAACCCTAATATTTTCCTTTGAAAATGGATTTTGTTTGGAAAATCATCGTTCATTCCAACCGTTCACATCACCACATGAATAAAATTATCATTTTTTGCCCCTCATCGATCACCCACCTACTTTGCATTGTAACAGTTCGCAACCACATCATCACAACCACATGTCACCATTAACGCATATAAATATGTTTCATCGCATCCATCAAAACTCTAGGTATTTTCAATTCATACATCTCCCAACAAAAAACATTAAGAATGTAAAAAAAATACAACAACTAGATGATTATAAATTGTATATATTTTTTAAATTGTGGGAAACGCATGGGCTTATGTAGGGTGGGGAGTGGCATGTTTGAATTTTGTTTGCATTACATACAAGATTTTGTGGAAAACCCCATCCTGGCTCAAACCCATGCAAGCTTAGAAAACACCACCTAAGGCTTACCTTTTTTCATTTCTATGTATATGTGAGATCTGAAGGTGTGGTTTGAGAGTATGTAAAGAAGGGTCTTGTTATAAATAATGTGTTTACCAAGGTAGCCCAGTTTTTTCCTAGAAGGAATATCTAAGCCATAGGTTAGGTGTGGACTAATTTCATCTGATCTAGGTGACTGTCTGGAATGAGTATGCACCCTAAATAATCAATGACTTCTTAAAACATTTGTTATGGGTGATGTAGTCCTCATATTTTAACCATAATACATGTCATCACCAGCTCTGAGATTGAGAGTAGTATTTATTGTGGGTGGTTTACTAAAGCATTTCTGGTTTCAATGAGATCTTGGTGATACCCTTTAGTGTGATGAATTCCCCAGTAGTATTTTTGGGAAATTTCTAATGGATCCTTTAAACCTTCATGGATCATTTTTTGTAGTCTTATTTGGTGAAATCATTTTATACAAGGTGTTAGAGGTTGTCATGAACTAGCCCGGCTTGACCCTTAATAGGTCACCCGAGTCGGTCCGCAGCATATCCCGTGGGGAATTCCTGATCCCTCTAGGAAGGAAACTATTTTAGACCATCAAAATTTAACCATTGGAAATTATTTCTCCCATGAAAAAATGATAAACAGATAACTAAAAACTAATGATAAAAACAAAACAAGCAGTAGAAAGAAAATAAACTATACATACCACCTTGTGACCTTCTAGGTCACCACCCAAATAAAAACCAAGCCTACTCCAAAATTGAGAAGCTGAACCAGGAACATCATTATGAAACTAAACCTACAAGTGGATAATATAATAGGCTTCAACAACGAGATGATCAGTAGGGATGATATGAAAAAACCACAAAATCCAAAATTTCTCTTTTTTGAATCAGTCCATAAACACCAATTTGAGATAAATCTATAAAATAGTTTTTTCACATTTTAATATAAGAAACATGTTTTTTAAATAAAAATACAACACAAACTATATACAATTTCCAAATGAATTTCCCAATATATAAACAAACCCAAGATAGAAATACCAAGGATGTGCAAAAAGAAATAAATAAATAGTACAAACTAGGAATAAACTAAAAGTTATATCTGAAAGTAAAGAAGTTATGTAAATAATTAAGTAACCATGGGTGATCATAAACATCCCTAGAAGAACACTGGGTGTACTCGGTTCAGCACCACTTATTGGGGTATGGTGAAGCTTCTAATTCTACATCCAACTGGCCGCCCCCAACTGACCAAATCCAGTGGCAAAGCCCACCTGGCCTAACAAAAAATACAGGGGGTACCAACCCATATAATCGGAGTTGATCGGAAACCATCACTTGATCATCAAATATATTCCTAGGAACCCATTGTGGTTATATCACTGTGTAAGTAGGAGGCCCTCGCATGTGTGACTCAACTCTCAAGTTATCACCGCATTTTCCAACCCCAAACATGGACGCTTCCTACGCACTCACCCATAATGGTTACCCTAGATAGGAGTGACCAATATACTTGTGTGTGTGTGTGTCAAATATAAAAAGTTCCAACCTGGTCATCACATCATTTTATTATCCAAAAAAAATTATAAAATAGTTGGATTTGTTAACCAGGCCTTTAGTTTTACATAATCAAATTCCATGACGAAAATATTTTAGAAGATATTTTAAAACGGCTCTAAACAGCACATTTTTTTTAAAATGAAAATTTACCTCTAGGATCCAAATTTCATGGCATTACTATAAATGTCTTTAGTAATACTATGTACACATTCATAAAAAAACCAAAGGACCCCTTACCCCACACACTCAACAAAACATACACCAAAATGCAAACAGGCATATACTCATGGATTTCTTTACTAACTAATATAAAGAGACACACGAATGGACAAACAAAATTTAGAAAAAAAAGAACCGCTTATAAAAATGAGGTTTCGAGAGAAATATCAATTCAAAGCACCATATTTGTTTAATGGAATGTCCATGTGTGAAACTAGAGAACCCATGGATATGCCAACATTTAATGGGGCATCGATCCTCCAAAGAGACAAACAAAATCATTTACACAAAAACACTAAGTTCCATAAAACCAACCAATTCAGGAAAAACATGTTCTATAAAATGTTTCTACAAGAAAAAACCACCCAAGACATCCAAAAATACCATTTGAAGATAAAGGCATTTAGTTACAACCTTGTAGGAAAGGCATAAACATGTACATAAATAGAGGAGCATCCTAAAATAAATTTTTATTAAAATCATTCAACAAGAAAAACTACCATAAGTTAACGATAAACATAATATAGGTGAAAAACATATTATAACATTTAATTATGAAAACACAAGAATAAAATGTATTAAAAATGATATCAAGGGCATGGAAACACCAACACGTAATTGAGGAACTATTTAAAAGCTCATTTTAACAATTCTAACCATTATTAAAATACAGTAATAAATTAAATATCATGATTATAAAGGTAATAATAAAATTTATAAATAAAATTTAATAATGAATATACCTATGGATTGATCTGTAAAATGGAAAGGATGGAAATGCCTCCCTCAAAAAATGGCCACGCCATGCTTTCTTACTCAAATAGATGCTCTCTCACAAGTACATGCTTCCATATATATATATATATATATATCCTTAAACTGATGCACATGATCCCCAATCCATAAGGGAACAAACACATAGAAGATAAATATTTCTTTATATATCCATACTTGGGAATATGCATGTGCGCCGTCAAAAATGACCACAAAACCCTAAGAAAACTCCCTGGGACTAAAAACACCACAAATCTATAAAATAAAATTTAAGAGAAAAAAATAAATCAAGATACAGTTCAATACCCAATCCTAGAACAGTAAACTGGAACCCAAAATTAGTGGGTGCAAGGACTAACACACATCCAAACAAAACTAGGGACTCACTTATCATTGTTGACTCTAAACTGGATGATGTGAAGCAAAACAGTAGTTGAATTAACCATACCTGGAACATTGGCGGCATACTGAGATGAGTCCATCCACCTATCCCTTGGAGGAGGATGCTGGAACATGAACCAATGAGTCTCTATACTTCAATCACATACTCTAGACACAATGAAAAAATCATGAAACACAATATGAGACATAAATGCCTGGTTGAATTGAAGAAAACACAAAAATTATAATGGAAATATAACAAAGGAGAGGAGTGTGTGCACCAGATAGGAGGTGGAGGCACTGTAATGAGGCTTTATATTTGTGTCGGAAGGCCTCTTAAAAGGGAAGGGTTGGGGTCACCAGAATAGGGGTTTGTTAGGTGGGAGGAATAAGGCCAGAGCAGGGTTCGGTGGTTGGGAGATGTGCGAGAAAGAGGGTAGTGTTGGGTTTCCATCTTGCTCTAGGTCCAGCAAGAGTATGAGGCTAGTCTCCTGGTCTATGTCACACCACACCAAGGGGATGCAATTGGGGGACCAACCATCTCCATAAGGTGTCAAGGGGAGCAGGGGCCGCCATTGCACTATGGGGAAGCAAGGGGGCCACTGGTCATGATGGAAAGGGGGATGGGGGAGTCTGGTTCATAGGGATCTGCGAGGGAGAGGGGGTGCATGTAGATTAGTTTTCCTCTTTCCTTTTTATAATAATATTAATAATAATAATAATGACACTAATATTAATATTATTATTATTATTATTATTATAAACATTATTATTATTATTAACATGATTATAATTATAATAAAAATTATTTGAATAAAAACAATAATTTTATCCATTTCATTTTAAACATTCATGATATTAATAAAAGATTAAAATAAATTTTTATTTATAACAATTTTAATGGCAAAAAAACTATTAATGATTTTTAATAATAAGAATATAATTATCTAAACAATAGTATTATTATTATTACCATTTAAACATTTAACAAATTATTATTTACATAAAATTTTATTTATCTTAAATTTTAGACAACCACACAACACATGGGCCGACCGCATAGCTACCACCAACCATGTGGTGCCCGCGCATGTGTCCGAAACCCAATATAATTATTAAACATCAAAAAATTTAGATTAGAGCTCAACTAGTTCCTAGAATAAACTAACCAAACCCAAGAAATAATGAAACTAGATAATTTAAAAAGGGGTTGGGGTGTGAAAATTCTCCTTCCCACAAAGTCTTCTACCCCCAGAAATTTACCAAGCCACTTGTTAACACAACTTGAGTCCATCCAAGACAAAACGAAAGTGAATTGAGGGCCTTGGGGTGACCATTCCCAACACACGTCACACCTGACCAATTCAAGACGTGACCATAGTAGATGAATGATGGGAGAACATGAGAGGGTTCTCCCCCCACCCCAAGAATTAAAAAACAAACAATACTTGGTACCTAAACACACCACCCTTGGGGGGAATGTGAGAACTCCTACACTGAACTCATTCACTTTCCCCACATGGTTTAAACAATACCCCTAAGACATAGATGGGAATATTTCTATGAAACAACCGAGCAAGATGAAGATGTTAAATTAAATCAACAGTTCTCGTCAATTTCAGGAAACCAAACATCCTTCTAACGAACATAGCTAATACCGAACATAAAACTAGAATGGGTCCATTTTTTTCATGGGCCCAACACCCTTAAAGGACAATGAATGATTAGAAATCCACACTAGGAGAAGATAAGGCCACTTGGATTGCTGTATAAAAAGATCACCACACCAAAACAACAAGGATAATATCACTATGGTGATAAGAATATAACTAGGAAACTTTGGATATTTCAATCCTAAGGCTGAAAACATGATCTATACCGAGGTTTCATCGACCCTCTACAACTCCTAATTGTGCGTGATCGTCACCCTGAGACCTATGGCTGGGGCACTGATGGCTAAAGAATCTCCTGCCTCATAGTCAGTAATTTGCATCCTCTAGTCCATAACTCATTCCTACCCAATGACGCTTATTTCAGAACTCCCCCCAGTGTCCTGAATGGTTGCATGGTAGTAAGAAATTGGATTTATGTGACAAGGTGTCCTAGAATGCCTGAACTATCCACTCTAGTGGAAAGAAAGAGAATGGTCCGACGAACTAGATGATAACACCAATGAAAGAGATTCTCTAGAAATAGATTCATATGTCTCACCCTGCTTAGTAAATGGGGAACCTTCACAAAAACTGACCACCACCAACTACACCCTAAAATCTGACAACAAAGAGGTAGCACATATTTACTTGTCTAGAACTAAACCATCAAATAATCTTGAGATGGTACGTACTTTAACACCCTCGGGATTTACCTGAAACTGAAAGACACACTCTATCTCCCCAAACTACACAACTATCTTTAATAGACTTAGATTACCTTGATAAATTGGAAACACAAAAAATGAACTGGGAACTGGGCATAGCTCATGAACAAATTTTGGAGACATTCTAGGAGGAATACTCAAAACAACATGGAAAAAACCATTAAAACTGGCATAATTCAAAAATTCAATCAAAGCGACAGTTCAAGACAAGGTAAATATGCTCATAAGAAAAATATATACAAACACAAGAAACAATTAATTTTCCAAAAACTACCATTTCATTTAAATTTTAAATCACACTAATAGAATCTTATGAACCATCAAATGTGCGTTCAGGCAATTCCAATTACAGCATCCATGAACATGTACCCCCATGCACTCTACGTATATACCCTGGAATAAGTGACCCTCCATAATGAATTCCAAGGTCCAAGCAACTCTTCCCTTATCAAATCCAAACACATAAAAAACCATCCAAATAAAAACACTTCCCCTTTTAAAAACCCACTTTACCCATTTAAATCCATTAGAGGAATGCACACCCATTAAAAAACCATTTTCACCATAAAATTCCTCTTTATATTTCAACACACACTGACATAAACTAAAATCAAAATAAAACAAAACCAATGATAAACCATTGGAATGAGAAACTGGTGTATATGCCTAACCTGGCTACATGGTGGTGAGTCATGCCCCAAGAAAGGCATAACACTAATAGGACCTTGAACTGGGCAGTTAGATTCCACATTGGTCACCACCCCACGTTAGGCCACAACATAACCCGATTCACCTCTATTTCCATCCCTCAATCCAAAACAACACAAGACAAAAGACTCAAATCTCGTACTACCCCTGGTAACTTAAGGATTAGTATGAGAATTATTTCACAATTCTCTTCTCAAACCAACCTCCTAAGTCCTGATGGTCCTTCTTTCTATATACCAGATACCCTAAATATCAAGGGATGACTCTGATACCATTTTGTCATGAACCATCCTGGGTCAACCTTGAACTAGTCACCCGATCCAGTAAACAGCAAGTCCCGAGGGGAATTCCTGATCCCTCCAAGATGGAAACTAGTACCAAGAATCAAAATTTGACTATTGGGAATGATTTGGACCATTTAAAGAAGATAAAATCTAAATAAAAACTGAATATAAAAATAAATGTAGCAAGAGAAATAATAAATTGTACATACCACCTTGTGACATTATAGGTCACCACCCATCTCAGAACCAAGCATGCTCCAACAATGATATGCTATACTAGGAACCTAAATGAGAAACTCAACCTACAAATTTAGATATAATAGTTGTGAGCACCGAGATGCTAAGTAGGGATGCCATGAATAAACCATAGAATAAAAAATCTCTTTTCCAAAGTAGTCTATAAACCCCAGTTTAAAATACATCTATAAAATTGAGTTTTCAAATTTTCATATAAGAAACAAGTTTTTAAAAATAATCCAACACTCAGCACATAACTTTTCCAAAACCATTTTCTTTTTTAACAACAAAACCATGATAAGAAGATGAAGGTTGTGCTAAAAGAAATAAATAAACAGTACAAATTGGAAATAAACATATAGGTATATCTGAAAGTAAACAAGAAATGTAAATAAATAAGTAATCATGGGTGATCCTAAACATCCCTATAATACCCTTCAATGTACTCGGCTTAGATCCATCTATTGGCCTATGGTGAAGAGCCTAAGTTGATAAAAAATAGCCACCCCAAACTGACCAAATCTCGTGGAAAATCCTTCCTGTCCTAACAAAAAATTTAGGGGGCAACAACCCGTTTAATCGGGGTTTACCAGCAACCATCACTCGATCATCTAAATGATGCCTAGGACCCAATGGTGGTTATATTACTACATAAGTAGGAGTCACTCGCACGGGTGAATCAACTCACTAGTTGTCATCGCACTTGCCTACCCCAAAAATGAATGCCTCCAATGCATTCACCCATAAGGGTAACCCTAGATAGGAGTTCCCCATATACTTATATATATATATGAATAAATTTCAAATATACAAAGTACCAACCAGGCCATCACATCATTTGATTATCAAAACCACTTTATAAAACACCTGGAGATTTTAGTCAGGACTTTATTTTTACATAATCAAATTACTTGATGGAAATAGTACCCAAGATATTTTAAAAAACCTCTAAACAATTCCTTTTTATTTAAAAATCAAAACTAGCCTCTATGTTCCAATTTTCCAATCATTACCATAAAATCCATTAGAAATTCTATGTACAATTTCATAAAAATAGACCAAAAGACCCCTTACACCACACACTCAACAAAACATACCCCAAAAGCCAAATGGGATTATACTTATGGATTTCTATTATAACTAATTTAAAGAGCCGCACAAAGAGACAAACGAAATTTAGAAAACAAGAAAAACTTATAAAACTGAGGTTTTGAGAAAAATACCAATTCAATGAACAATATTTATTTGAGGGAACATCCATGTGTGCACCTAGTGCGCCCATTGATATGCCAACATTTAATGGCGCATCGAAACTCCAAAGAGACACATTAAATCATTTCCACAAAAACACTATGTTCCATAAATATAACCAACCCAGGAAAAATTGTTCCATAAAATTATTATACAAGAAAACACCACTCAAGACATCCAACGATACCATTTTAAGATAATGGAATTTAGTTCCATCCAATTTGGTATCACATAAACATGTGAAAAATAGAGGAGCATACTAAAATGTATTTTTAATCAAATCATTCAACAAAAAAACACTACCACAAGTTTACTATAAACATGATAGAGGCAAGAAACATAATCTAAGATTTAATTAATAAAACACAAGCATTAAATGGATTAAAAATGAGAGAAAGGGCATGGAAACACCTATACATAATCAAGGAACTAATTCAATGATTTTTTTAACAATTCAAACCATCTTAAAAACACTCCAATGAGTTAACTATAAATCTTATAATGGTGAAAATAAAATTTACAAATTAAATGAAATCATGAACATCCTTGTGGAAAGCAATATAAAGTGGAATGGATGGAAACACCTACCTAAAACAATGGTCATTCTATGCTTTCTAACTCAAACAGCAGCTCTCTCGCATGCATGCGCTTTCATATATATATATATATATATATATATATATATATATATATATATATCCTTAAACTGATGCATGTGTTCCCCAGACAATAAGGGAACACACACATAGAAGATATATATGTCTATACATATACATACCAGGGAATATCTATTTGCACCTTTGAAACCGATTCAATATCCATACGATAAATCCTAGGGAATCAGAAACTCGAAAAATCCATTAAATAAAATTAACGCCACAGAAATAAACCAATATAAGATTCAAAAAACAACCCTACATCAGTCAACCGACACCCAAAATTAGTGGATGTGAGGACCCACACATATCCAAAAAAATAAAGGGTCTCACTTAACATAATAGAATTAAAATTGGATTATTCGAAACAAAACAATGGGTGAATTAATCTTACCCAAAACATTGGTGACATAGCGAGACGATTCCAACTGCCTCACCCTTATTAGAAGATGCTAGAACATGGACCAATGGGTCTCAATACATCAATACCATAATCTATACATTGTGAAAGAAATCACAATACACAAACTGAGACGTCAATGTTTGGTTAATTTGAAGAAAACACCAAAATTATAATAGAAATATACGGAGGAGAGGAGACTGTTCACAGGAGAGGAGGCGGATGATCTGTAAAGGGGGTTATGGTTCACGCCGGTAGACTTATGGATAGAGAGGGGTTGGGTTCATTGGAAGAGGGAGCTATAAATTGAGATGAAGAAGTGTATATCATGGTATGATAGTAAGGAGTCGTGTGAGAAGGAGGGTGGTGTTGGGTCACCAGATTTCTACATGCCGAGCAGTAGTGGGAGGTTGGTCGGCTAGGCTTTGTCACTCCGCACCAAGGGGAATCAAGAGGGGTGGGTCCACCATTTTCAGAATTTGGAAAGGGGATAAGGGGCCAACATCATGCCAAGGGGAAGTAGGGGTGGACACTGGTCGGGATGGAATAGGGGAAGGGGGTGTCCGGCATGCAGGGGGCCATGAGGGAGAGGGGGTGCTGGTAGATTAGGGTTCCTCTTAAATTTCTTATAATAGTAATAATAATAATAATAATAATAAAGCTAATATTAATAACATTATAATAATAATAATAATTTTATGAATAAAATCAATAATTTCATGCATTTCATGCATTTCATTTTAAACCATCATGATATTAATAAAAATTTAATATTAATTTCTATTTATAACAATTTTAATGATAAAAATATTAATAATAGTAAAAATAATAAAAATATATTTATCTACCCAATAATATTATTATTATTACAATTTAATTATTTTAAAAAATTACATAAAATTTTATTTATTTTAAATGCTAGATAACTACACAAAACCTAGGCCAATTGTGCAGCTACCACCAACCATGAGGTGCACATGCATGAGTCCAAAACACACTAGAGTTATTAAATGTCAAAAAAATTAGACCAAAGCTCAACCAACTCCTTGATGAGGCTAACTTAATCTGAGAAATAATAAAATATGATAATTTAAAAAGGATTAGTGTGTGACAGTGGTGAATCACATGATATATTTGAGGATATCTCAAATGATTCTTTGATATTAAAAGCATTAAAATAAGATCTAGAAGAGTTGGTTTTGGATTCATGAGTTATACTTCTTTAGATTTGTCTTCTAATAAATTAGAGTGATATTCAATCCAATGTGGTATTGGTTGTGTTAACTAGGGATCCTCCCAAGAGAATGGTGGTGATGGAAGATTATCATGTCATGGTGTTTCATTCACTATTGTTGAGGGATGTGATGAAGTAATTTAACTCTGCACATTTACTATTGATGATGGGGATGAAGAATTTTAACTCCATTAAATGGTTTTTCCCTCCACATCTTCAGCATGTTAGGGAGGCACAACATTTGAATATCGATTATGGTATTTTTCATGACTAGTTATCAACTATAGATGTTCCTGATTGGTATTCTAATGGTGGGGATCACATCATCCTTATTAAAGTTTGGATGATGACACCAATCACTCTATGAGAGGAGAGTATTTATGTGGTTTCATACATTCTCTTAGTATTATAGCTTGAATATTTGAGTATGTACTATGATCTGCTTACATAATTTTGGTGATCCAAGGATGTAGTATCATGTTTTTTAGTTTATCACTCAATGCCTCACCTATCAAAAGCTGAAGTCCAAGGTTCCAATATATAAGTAGAGAATGGATGGTATATTTATTATTATTATTATTGTAGATTCAAGGATAAAAGAAATTACTTGATTTTATCTAAGGACCATAGTCCAACTAACCATGTTATCCCACTTCATCACAAAATAAAATAATATATTACTAGAGAGTTTGGGATGTATGTGTTTACAAGTGGTAGTTTGGATTCATGTTGTTCCCTAGATTATAATTTTTTAATGATATGCATAAATCATGTCATAAATATGGAGAGGATACATGTGGAATTTGGGACACCGTTATTGTTGATCATGGTGTTTCTACCAAAGGCATATGGACAAGAGAAGAATACCACTATGGTTATATATAACATGGTTCATGTATTCATGATAGTTTTGGTCATAGATGGGAATATCATCTACCATGGGTGGAATTTCAATATAAATAATGTTACCACTCTATCATTAGGGTATCAAATTTTTTGGCCATGTATGGTAGACCCTTCATATCACCTCTATACAATTCAGGGTGTAGCGAATAATGTTTTTGGTACCGAAGACAGTGTGAGTGATGGTTATAAAATTTTTAATTCATCTTGGGAAGGATAAGGACTACCCAGAGACATCGAGAATCCTATGTGGACCAACAAAAGAGGCCTTTGGGGATTGAAATCGCAAAAAATGTGTTCCAGATGCACTACCCTCAATGTGGATTATGGATATTTGGATGGGAATGTTGGATAACTCATAGGTTAAAAGACTCATTTTCAATTTCTAGGTTAGGTTGTCATGGAGGTATATATTATATCTCTATAACCATAGTTGGACCAAGTGAGTTATGTTTTCTTCATTACCTAGTAGAGGATATATGTGAAATACCAAATGTATTTTATCGACCTATGAGATCTAGATATTGAAGATGGAGTTACAATTTCTAGGTGCATAATTTATTTTGAAAATTGAAATGAGAATTACCTTTGTGGGAATTTTTTATTCCTTAGGTTTTTGTTTTTTTGATAGGTCAAAGAACCCTCAATGTGCTTGTGGGATTTGGATACCCATATGTGAGCTCGGTATCCCCACATGTGAGTAGGATAATACTTTTCAGGATGAAAAATGTTAAATATGGGGAGAAATGGATGATTTAATTATTTCTATCTGACACATTGGAATATTTCATGGAATATATTTTGAGTAAGGAATGGATTCAGCATGGGATTCCAGAGCTTCGTGTGATTTGGTGTAGTTTTATTAAAAATATTAAATATATTATATCACATGCACACAATGTTTTAGAAATAATATAATATCTCCTAAATGGTTATTAGGACGGCATATCTTAGATCTCCATTAAATTAATAATTTGGTTTTTACCCAATGCATGAAAAGACATATCTTTTCATTAGGTAGTAGGATTAAAAGTGATCAAGAGAGAATAGATAAATGACTAAATTAAATAAATAAATTCATGTTTATTTAATTTTCATGAACAAACCCCCTCTATTTAATCCCTATAATGGGAATTAAAAATGATTATACACCCATATCTAGGGATTTGGAGAGATAATAGGGGAGATATTTGGTGGAAATCAACTAGATCATGGATGGACTATCAGTAACGAGGGGATTTTTTCACCAAGGGAGTTCATGGATCTCGCTAATGATAATGACGTAGAATATTTCTTCATCAATGATTGATCCAAATTCAAAATAGATTGTTTTTATCCTTATTTTTTATCCCACATCGAAAATGAATAAATATTTATAAAAAATTATTTTCAATTTAATCATTAATTTGTGAGTTGTTTTATCTTATAGGATTAGGAATGGGTTATTTTTAATTTTTCTTTTTGTTGGACGATTCTCCATCAACATATTGAGATAAACATGAAAAATGTTCTTGGTTCTCTCTTCACATTTCTATTTTGTACATTTATCCCCATGTTCTTTGGCTGTTCAACTTCAGTATTTCAATTGTCCAATAGTTTTATAAGTAACTGAAAATCATTCTTTTCACAATAAATAATTGGAATAATTGATTATTTTTATTGGTTTAGCATTGGGATCAAAATCATGGATTTGGCTTGACATGGTATGGTAAGAGGTCATACATGGATCTGAGACCATATTAGTTGTTCTTCATTCATTGTTTTAGTGTTCAGTGGTGCGGTGTGATGGAGGTTGATCTACATACAGATTAGGTGTTTAGAATTTGTTGGTCGGTGGTGATAGAGACCATGTGTTTGTGCGGATAGTGGGGTTCCCATGGGTTAGTCCATGTGGAGATTTAGGGCGACAACAACAATGGTTTCTGGTAGAGAACATCTGTAATAAAACTTATAGACAATGGTGGAGGGTTTTTTATCCAGATCTGGACCTTATGGCATGATTTCTGATAGTCCCAAAGTTAGCTGTAGTTCATGCAAAAATGATTCTTGAATATGTGAGAGTTTCTTTAATATCCCGATATACATGGTGTGTACCAACATGATGTTTTAAAAATAATACAATAATCGATACAATATATTACATGAAAAATCTAGTCTAAAGGAACAAAAAAATGTTATTATTTAATTGTGATCATTATACCCCAACTATTAAAATGACATGTATTAAGAGGGTTATCAAATTTATGAAGTATATATAAAACTCCTACTCAATGTAAAAAAACCTTGCAATTCTTAGTAATGTCATTTTAAATATCAAGAATTTTTTTTCTTAAAAATATGATTTTTCATTCCATTTTGTGAGAACATATTATAGTAAATTTATATAAAATTTAGAAAGATAATGTCATAAAAATATATATCATTTTTGAATTCATCTTGTCAAAATTAACATATGTTGATATTTTTTGAGAATTCTAGTAACATCCTAACCCAATATCCACTTATCTAGTCCTTCGTGCCGGTGGGTCATATTGACACATGAAAACTCCCCCATATTCCAAAGGTATTTGACTAGTAGTGTGGGACTAAGGTGGTATGGTGGGTAAATATGACCTCATGTCATACTGGCACAATGAATCTAATAAACAAATAGACAACAACTAAAGCATAAATAAACATATGCAATAATAATTAGACCAGTAACCCGTTGTACCAAAAGAAAAATATAAAAAATATAATAATAAATATGGAAGTATAAATAACCAAGAAACTATAAAGATATCAAAATACAATTAGTGGAGTCGTGTAAAGATATGTCATGGAATGCTAATATTCAAAAATGGTAAACATGGGACATGCATATACACTATTCTATAAAAAATATGAAAATGTAAAAAATACATCTGAACTAGAATCTCTAAAATACTCTCTATCCTTACTCCCATGTGCCATACTATAAATAAAAATAATAATAAATCTAAAGCATCATTCTTTCCCTTATCAATAAATACAGCCACTTAATCTACCTACGTATGAAAGGCGGCCCCATTAGGGTGTGAGATAAAATTTTAATAGGCCACCACAAATGATGTCTAGAATTAATGGAATTAGTGTACATATATAAAATAATGTACAATTACTAAGATTAATAAAAATTGTTCAACAAATAAATACCATCCAGATCAATTTCCTATAGGATACCTAGCGAATCTACCTACTTAGGAATAGGCTGGAATTAGATTCTAATCAGTAATCGTTCATATATATAGTAATAAAATAAATATATATATATAATAGATATATATTGTAACCAACTATATTCACTATGAACATTAGGACATATTTATTCATATACCAAGATATTAGGTGCTTCATGGACCATGGTTGTAACTCAAGACTCCATAATTAGTCTAATGAGCTAAATTTTCATGCAAGGGTGCATGACCAATGTCTCATAATGAACGTGAGACTTCATTCTCAACACTTGAGATTAGTGGGGGGGAGTCTTAATTCTCGAAACGTAATATGGAGAAATGTGGAACATTATTACCATCACCCAAATAATAGTATATTAGTGAGAAACATCATATTCAACTCCTAACGTAAGGATAGTGAATCATCATTCTCAATAAGTCCCTTAACAATAATTTCACATCCCTTGTCTAATGGAATAGTCATAATAAAAATAATAGCATCATAGATCACCCCGTAGGAACCATAATCATCAATCCATATACATTGAATTGAATTAGATTTCATAAAATTTACATTTATATTCATATAATAGGATTCATGGCCTTTCCACCCTTTCCATTCAATAATAATAAGACATAAAATTCATTTAAGTAAGAAAACTCATCTTGAATCTAGTTCATTCAATTATAGGGTGAGGAAAATTCATTTCATTATAATCCATGTGCTTATTAGGTATATTTTTCAACATAAATAATGATATAAGAGATGTAAATACATTTTCAAGCCAATCAAAAAACTTCGGGTGTATTTAGTTTGTTTAATAATAATAAAAAAGTTTAAATATAATTATTACACCACACATGGTGGAAATAATGTGTTTTAAATCCTCTAACAATGCACCATGGGTCCATGGGAGTATATAACATGATTTAATTAATTTAATAAATGAATGAATCCATTTTTTAGGAATCACATGATGGTGAGGGTATGAAAACATTAAATGATTTAGGAACAAAATATATAAACCTTAACATAAGTTTTTTGATAACTCCTCCTCCAATATCTTCATCAGATTCGAAGTAGATATGAATAAAAATGAAGAACAGTCTAATTACCTGAAAATAGGGTGAATGGAATCATACCTAAATAGCATAATAGATGGGAATAAAAACTTATAAATAAAGTAATATGATTAAAGATCACACCTATAGCTATCCAACACTTCTGATGGCTTCCGGTTAAGATTTTAGATATAGAATATATCAAAAAACCAATAATAGCCATGAGGAGAGCTTATGGGAGAAGAAAATAATGTTTATATTCAAGATAATAATGGATGAAAATAATGTTTAAAGTTTTAATTCATTAAGGGGGAATAATTCCACCAAATTGACAAGTTTGCATGGTTTAGCCACACAGATGGTCAAACAACGCACCAACCATGCTCACCTCATTGTCTAAGGAGGGATCCCACATTATTTATGTGTATGGATTGAAAAAACATTCACAAACCATGTGATTTGGATATATTCATATTTCTATAGTTTTTTCAAAATCCTACACCTTGGTTCACATTGTTTTAGACAAACCTTGTGGCCTCCTACTTGCCACTAAGTTCCCTACATGGTTTACCCATGCGGTTAGTACTAATCTTGCGCTAACCAATCATCCCACATTGATTTCCCATTTTTCATAGATCTGGGCTCAAAACAATCCTTGAACACCTCAAGAATATTCCTTGGTCCACAGTTCACATTTACTAGGAGGATACAAAGGATTCAAGATAAAAAACAAATGATATATACCTTTGAGAAAAGTAGGCTTGTTGCAACCTCCCCTCTTTAAGGAAACTCATCTATGACTCATCCTTTTTAGGGTAAAGTGGTATATTCTAAGAAAAACTATAGAGACCTGAAGCTTGACGTACATGGACATTGCATTACATTTTCAGAATAATTAATACATAACAAAAACAGACACACAAGGACCGTAATAGTTTAGTGTCTTTGGAAACATGGAATATAATCTTCTAATCGTGGTGAAAGATCTTCAACGTCTCCCATAAAGATATTCCCCTTTTTTTCTTACCTAAAACCGTTCTTTATATCCTAGGGGAAAAACATAAAAGTGGTGAGCTCAAATGCTCATTAAGGGTAATCATAGAGAACATAAAACAATCCTTAGATATTTGAATGTAAAAAAACATGAGCATAAAATCTATACATCAAAATCTTGAGCAATGACATAAAACATGGAAGTACGTAAGGCATAGATCATGAAGAAACATTAATCATGATAAATTAGCATGGGAATAAAACATGTAATTGTGGAATCCATTAAGAACAAGTAATTATTTCCATAGTATCCAAGGAATTGCTGCCAAGACAAACTTAGTAGACAAAGTCCCTTTCTGAATCAAGATCACTCCTCGTTCCCGTCCTGTATTACTGAACCGGTTTAACTTTCCATTCCAGCCAAGTCTATCTCATGAGATATAAATCTTTACCCAATGCATTGGAGGGAGATATAGGTCTCACCCATCTCATATTGATATCATTCTTTCGTGTTCCACAATATAAACATAAATCATTCATCATAACCCAAGAATAAAAAGGGTTTCATAAACACCATTCCATCATAACTTAATCCATACAAAAAAATTTGATATCATTTCATCATTATAAAATTGAAACCATGTAAATCATAGAGACACGATACTTGAAACAAACACATGTGAAATAATTTCATCTTACATGAAAAAGGTTTTTATAAAACACTTGAAATGAATTCTTGAGGAAAATATCCTTTTTTCTTTAAAATCGTTTACTTTTCACAAAATGTCATTCAATTTTAAAAGAAAATGATTTTTTTAGAAACTAGTCATGAAATATTTTGGAGGATTTTTTATGAAAAAAAGGATTAGAAAACCGTAAAAATACTTTCATGTCGTATACGTTAAAAAACATTCTTCTCGTACTTTTGTCAGAAAAGTCAAAAAGTTCCTTGTAGGTTAAATAAAAGAAAGATTCCATCCATACGATGGGGTAAAAGTCAAAATGGTTAAAAAGGACTTTAAACATACATGAAAACACTTTTATAAAACATGGACATGGATGAAAGCAATAACCCCAGTAAATACTTACGAATAATCAATCTTGGATAAAAATGAGATTTGCAAAATTATCGTTTACCTTAGGTCTGATATGCTTCCTACATATCCGAAACTCCTGTATAATGATTTAAATAATGTCATTGACTTATTACAGAATCATATTCATTGTTATGATATCATATATGTTTCACTTATGACTTTATATTACCCGTTATTTTGTAAATTACATGTTAAATCAGCGTTTTGGGTAAAATCATTTCATTTATCCCATGTGTTTCGACTTGTCGTTCTTGATATTATTACTTATATCCTGATTTAAATAATTCCATAATGTAAAACATGATTTACATATAATATATATTCATCATATACATATATATATTATAGATTGTTAAATGGAATGAAATACATCGTTCATGGAGACGGTAGGCCGTATGTACGCATGAACGTTGTTTTCGTTTCCTTATTGAATTGAATGAAAATAAATAGATGACATACATATATATATACATAAATCCAGTAGAATTATTATTTCATATATTTCATTGTTATTCATTATATAAACTTTATGATCATTCATGTATGGTTAACATGGAGAATGAATCTCATTGCGTCGTGGAGACGGTAGTCCGTACGTACGCACAAGCAATGATATCATTCCCATAATTATTGAATAGAATTGAAGTGGATGGTATAATATATCAAAATCATTATGATGTTATAATAACCATATATAGTTATTCTTTTCACCATTATACCCATCCATGTAAGGTGTTGGTGGAAAACCCGATTTCACCACGGTGTGGAGACGGTATTCCGTACGTACGCACGCGTAGTGATTTCATTTTCCGTGGGATGGATAGATGGTTAAATAGGGTTGTTTCATACTTATAATAACATATCAGTATATGATTTATAATTATGTTATTACTTAATAATGAAACAACTAAATAATAAGAAGTTGAAGAAGAAATAAAGTTGAAAGAATCGGTAACGGACATTACCTTTTCTTTGAAGCGCCTCTTTGAGACCTCCTCTTAGGGCACTAAAATTGGTCTTTGAAGAATACCAGAACCTCTAGGATGTTTCTATGAAAGTGTAGAAGATAATTTTGCAGAGGTTTGCCGAGATTGAAGGCTCAAAGTGTTGTGAGGAAGAGAGGGAGGAGATGCCCTTTTATAAGGGAGGAGAGGGGCACCTTTGGAATAACAAAAAATATTATTTTTATATAAAGTCATATTCGGTTTTTAATAGCTCCAAATTGAGTTATTTCGAAGATAAGGTGCGGATGGTTCGAAATCCTCTCATCCAATAGAATTTATACAAGTTTGAGTTTCTATTTTAACCTTATCATTTGAATTTAACTTTAAGTTAGATAATTTAACTTTTATCGTGTCATCTTTTTTTCTTACACTATAAGGTTAATAAACATACTATAACTAGCCAAACGAACCCCAAGTTGTTTATTATTAATATATATAACCCTAACCAAGTTAGTTGGCCGAACCTTATATTTTTATGAATATAATAACTATTAATAATATAATATTTCTTTTAAAAACTATTTTATGTCAATTCTGACACTATTTGGTAATTGATTTTTTTGAAAATCATAACAGAAATATTAGTTCGAAAAAAGTTAATTAAATTAGTAATAATATGAAATATTAACCTATAAAATTATTGGAATTCATAAAAAGTTTCAAATTACATTTATTTGGGTATTTATAACATCAATTATGTCAATATTTCATTAATAATATAATTACTGCATCATCATTGTGTCATACATAAATTAACTTATTTAATGTCTAAAAATTATAAATAAAATACCATTATGTAGGAAATATTTTTATCTTTATAATTAATATTTATAGTAGAATTTATC
The DNA here is from genome assembly GCA_963277665.1 of Viscum album. Classification (NCBI taxonomy): domain Eukaryota; kingdom Viridiplantae; phylum Streptophyta; class Magnoliopsida; order Santalales; family Viscaceae; genus Viscum; species Viscum album. The sequence continues at coordinate 810,304,821 of OY728161.1, read as the reverse complement.
TTATGTATAACTCTATTTTAAAAAAGAATTAGTTATTAAACTTTGATTTTAACTATTTTAACCCTTCTTTAAATAAATTAATAATAAGTGTCCTAATCTAATCCAAGTGGACCTAAATGGTCATATTTTATTCCTAAGTTCGTTTTAGGTCTAATTACACTTATCCAATAGAATTAGGACATGTTTTAGGATAATAATAATATCATTTCTACCCTTAATTACCCTATTTACTTTTAACCGTGGTAAAAAAAAGTAAAAAGTTACTATTCACCAAAAATTATTTTCATCTCATTGAACCACATTTTAGTCCTTGATATTTACCATGTCTCTCGGATTTTCGAAATTCAATTCACAGAAGTGGTAAATTATCATTTAAATGAAAAAGCCATTTTTTTAACTACCACTAAGTGGTTTCACTATTCATCGAAAAATGAAGTTTTTCAGAAAAATACAAAATATTCATCCTAAGCATTATTTGATATTTCAAATTAAAAATTGATTTCTATTTTTAAAAATTCAAAAAATAGAAGTGGAATTAATTAATTTTAAAATTAATTCTCATTATCAAACCAAATAGGATGTTTTTAAGAAACAAAAACAATCAAAAGATTGATACTTGTTTATATCCAATTTCAAAGTGAAATTAATTCCAATGAACAACATTGGATTAAATGGAAAAAATATATTCTAATTACACATTAAAACCAATTAAAAAGATAATCTAACCATATAAGTTATTGCGATGAAAAAAGTTGTTTTTAATTAAAATAGGGCGTGTTTTTACTATTAAAAAATGAAAGTTGTCAGAATAATATGAAAAAAATATCCAAAGAAAATTTTTATATCTTGATTTCAAAGAAGAATTTTATTTTGTCAAATTGAACTTATAGACATGTCCAAATCAATATTTAAAGTGGGTGCGCCATCAAAAGGCGTCAAAACTACATTTTTTTAAAAATACTTATTTTACATGAAAATTTGATTTTGTTCTCATACCATGTTCTAGAAAATGTGTAAGATTAATAATAATGTTATAAAATTCAAAATGTAGTTGATACTATTCATAACGGCTAGTCCACAATAATATTATAACAATATATCATTGTTTAGTAAAACCCGGTATTACGTACAACACACGCTATTGAGGAAGGTCGTGATTGCGTGTAATGAAAGCCAAGTCAGGATTGCGTTTTGTGAAAGACTCCTCTGTTTTTTCATATAATAGAATCTAACCATATTTCATTTCTTCATTGAATATATATATATACAATCAATGTTTCGTAGAATAACTACTATCAAAATTGTGTGTAACATGATCCAAGAATAGTGTTGTGTATACTGCAAGCTCATAAAGTGTTGCGTATAGCGCAAGGTAATTTTGTTGTATCTTACAACACAGTACATCAAATAAATTAAAAGTAATACTTATCATAAAATATCAGGTTGTTAAATTCTACCCCCCTTAAATGGAATTTCACCCTTGATATTCACTAGGGTTATACATGGTTTTCTACATGAAAGTTTCTTTAATTGCAACACACATAGTAAAATGAAATACCAAAACTTAACTTTAAAAAACTAAATTATGAAACGTAATGGTTACCCAAATTAACTCATCACTGGGATTCCATATAAGAGATCATAGGTTAAAATATGGATATGGAAGAAAAATCTAACCATCACGTTCTGATGGAGAGTGGTAGAGAACATGGCTATGAAAAAGCCAAAAATCACAAAGCCATAGATTTGTGATGATCTAAGGTACCATCTGATTCATCGGATATGAGGGAACTAGGACAACATTTTTGGTTTTGAAGATCATTTCCCTAAATTTGAGGAGTTAAAAGTAATACTTACATGATTTTGGTTCAATCTCACTATAGTTCATGCCTTGAACAATTTCCACGTCATCCCTTAAAGAAATGAAGTTGAATTTGTTATTCATGAAGTGTTAGCAGATCATGTGATAGAATGATGGGTCATTCCATCTGTCTCAAACAAAAGGTTAGAAAAAGTTATTAAATATACATAAGTCTATTAATCGTTTATGGTTCCTAAAATGGACTTATACTTCATATCTCATACCACTTAAAAAAAATTAAAGCTAATTTATACTAACCAGGGACATCCTGTAGGCCAGTGGTAGGCGATAAAGGCCTGTCGCACATCGGTTGTGGGTTTGATTACCACAGCGTTGTCCGACACGATGGGATGTCGCCCATCCTACAGGATTTCCTTTTTCTAAAACTACATTACTATAACATCCCATCAATAATATCGAAAAAACAATTCTATGCTTAAACAATACTAAATTATGTCCAACATAATCCATTCCAATCTTTAGGCTTATCTAAAATATTTCAGTCTAAGCTCATTGTATAATGAAAATGATTACTTGAAATGTCACATAACAATCACGTGAATGCCATCATTTATCCCCCATATATCATAAGACATATCTTGTTGGTCAAATTACAAACATGTGTATTCTCTTGACGAATGAATACCCATTGAACCTTAGTGAAAACATGAATGTTGTTAAATTTTAACACTTTCCACATACCAAAATCCCAAAAAATCTATATACTCAAACCATAATATCACTTAGTCCTTATATCAGTCATGATCTCATGAATACTGTCAAACATTTCATTTTCTCCTTATCCCTTCATTATGCGCATATCATCTTCTTTCCACAATATTTGAATCACTTTTCATGGTTACCGGTACCAAAACATTATTGAAAACCGCAATAGACTAATACAAAAATATTCTAATACACCATAAAAGTACCTCAACAACATTATTCTTGAATATCAATACATAAACACTTCAGTCCATCCTTTTCAATGATTGTCATAGAATAAGTCCTTCCTTGATTTAGAAGTAACTTTTTAGGTTAGGGCATTGAGTTGGTTAATGCCCATGTTCTCCACAAATAAGACATTGAACTCCATAACAGTATGTCACTCTATGACCCTTTTCTCCACACAGATAACATATGTCCCTCCATTTGAGGTATTCTTAAAGGTTCTTCTTCCCTTCTTTAGAAATCTCAATCTTCTTTTCTTTATGCTCCTCAACATGCGAACATGCATAAAAGTCTATCTTCCTCTTATTTGATGAATTAGGAATACCACTAAATTTCACCTTGTTAATCATATATCATGATGACTGATTCAGCATAATCACAATATCTTTCTCTCTAGGAATTACGCAACTTTTTTCTCATAGTCACCAATTTTTCCATTGGATTCAATGTTAACCGAATTCTTTCTGGTTCCCTCCATTGACTAAAACACAAAAAGAATTCTGTAAGAGGAAAAAATCATGCTAGGGAAAAAAACAGAGTAAAGGGGGAATACCCCCAATATCTAACATCTTAGGTTAAATTCTAAGATCGTTACCGTAGTTCTAGGACTATATCCTATACATATACTTATCTTAGGGACATCCCAATACATACCTTAGAAATATCTCTAGGGATCTCACTAATGTTTTCGCATCCTAGTTTCCAAAGGTTAACTAAGCCTTTCCTCTGATACCAGCTGTAGAGGCCCGAAGCATGACGTACATGTACATTACATTACTTTTGCAGAATAATTAATACACAACAAAAACAGACACACAAGGACTGTAATAGTTTAGTGTCTTTGGAAACTCGGAATATAATCTTCTAATCGTGGTGAAAGATCTTCAACATCTCCCATAAATATCTTCACCTTTTTTTCTTACATAAAACCTTTCTTTATATCCTGGGGAAAAGAAAACATACAAGGGGTGAGCTCAAATGCTCAGTAAGGGTAAGCATAGAGAATATAAAACAATCCTTAGACATTTGAATGTAAAAAAAACATGAGCATAAAATCTAAACATCAAAATCATGAGCAATGACATAAAACATGGAAGTACGTAAGGAATAGATCATGAAGAAACATTAATCATGATAAATTATCATGGGAATAAAACATGTAATTGTGGCATCCATTAAGCACATGTAATGATTTCCAGAGTATCCAAGTCATTGCTTCCAAGACCATCTTAGTGGACAAAGTCCCTTTCTGAATCGAGTTCACTCCTCGTTCCAGTCCTGTATTAATGAACCGGTTTAACTTTCCATTCCAGCCATGTCTATCTCATGAGATATACATCTTTACCCAATGCATTGGATGGAGATATAGTTCCCACCCATCTCATATTGAAATCATTCTTTCGTGTGCCACAGTATAAACATAAATCATTCATCATAACCCAATAGTAAAATGGGTTTCATAAACATCATTCCATCATAACGTAATCCATAAAAAAAATTGGATATCATTTCATCATTAGAAATGTGAAACCATGAAAATAATAGAGACATGATACTTGAAACATACACTTGTGAAATAATGTCATCTTAGATGAAAATGGTTTCGATAAAACACTTGAAATGAATTCATGAGAAAAATATATTTTTTCTTCAAAATCATTTTCTTTTCACAAAATTTCATGCAATTTTGAAAGAAAAATGATATTGTTGAAAATATTCATGAAATATTTTGGAGGAAGCTTCATGAAAATAAGGCTTTATAAAACTGTAAAAATCCTTTCATGCCGTATACGTTAAAAAAACATTCTTCTCGTACTTTTGTCAGAAAAGTCATAAAGTACCTTGTAGGGTAAATAAAAGAAAGATTCCTTCCATACCATGGGGTAAAAGTCAAAATGGGTAAAAATTAATTTAAACATACATTAATACACTTTTATAAAACATGGACATGGATGATAGCAATAACCCCAGAAAATACTTACGAATAAGCAATCTCGGATAAAAATGAGATTTGCAAAATTATCCCTTACCTTAGGTCCGATTTGTTTCGTACGTATCCGAAACTCCTGTATAATGATTTAAATATTGTAATTGAATTATTAAAAAATCATATTCATTGTTATGATATCATATATGTTTCACTTATGACTTTATATTACCCGGTATTTTGTAAATTCCATGTTAAAGCAGCGTTTTGGGTAAAATCATTTCATTTATCGTATGTGTTTCGACTTGTCGTTCTTGATATTATTACTTATATCCTGATTTACTTAATTCCAGAATTTAAGATATGATTTATATATAATATACATTCATCATATACAAATATCTTATAGATCGATAAAAGGAATGAAATACATAGTTCATGGAGACAGTAGGTCGTATGTACGCATGAACGTTGTTTTCATTTCCTTATTGAATTTAATGAAACTAAATAGATGACATAAATATATATATACATAAATCCAGTAGAATTATTATTTCATATATTTCATTATTATTCATTATATAAACTTTATGATCATTCATGTATGGTTAACATGGAGAATGAATCTCATCGTGTCGTGGAGACGGTAGTCCATACGTACGCACGAGCGATGATATCGTTCCCATGATTATTTAATAGAATTGGAGTGGATGGTATAATATATCAAAATTATTATGATGTTATAATAACCATATCTAGTTATTCTTTTCACCATTATACACATCCATGTAAGGTGTTGGTGGAAAAACAGATTTCACCACGGCGTGGAGACGGTATTTTGTACGTACGCACGCGTGGTGATTTCATTTTCCGTTGGAAGGATAGATGGTGAAATAGGTTTGTTTCATACTTATAATAACATATAATTATATGATTTATACTTATGTTATTACTTCATAATGAAACATCTAAAGAAGAATAAGTGGAAGAAGAAATAAAGTTGAAAGAATTGGTAACGGACATTACCTCTTCTTTGAAGCGCCTCTTTGAGACCTCCTCTTAGGGCACTAAAATTGGTCTTTGAAGAAGAACATAACCTCTATGATGTTTCTATGGAAGTGTAGAAGAAACATCGATAGGGTTTGTCCAAGCTTGAAGGCTCAATTTGGTGTGAGGAAGAGAGGGAGGAGAGGGGCACCTTTGGAATAACTAAAAATATTATTTTAATATAAAGTCATATTCGGTTTTTAATATCTCCAAATTGAGTTATTTCAAATATAAGGTGGGGATGGGTCGAAATCCTCCCATCCAATATAATTTAGACAAGTTTAGGTTTATATTTTATCCTTATCATTTAGATTTAACATTAAGTTAGATAATTTAACTTTTACCGTGTCTTCTCGTTTTCTTACACTATAAGGTTAATAAACTTACTATAACAAGCCAAACGAACCACAAGTTGTTTATTATAATTATATATAGCCTTATCTACATCATTTGGCCGAACTATATATTTTTAGGATTAAAATTACAATTAATAATATAATATTTGTTTTAAAAAAATTATGTCGATTTTGACGCTATTTGGTAATTGATTTTTGTGAAAATTATAACAGAAAGATTAGTTCACAAAAATTTAATTAAATTAGTAATAATATGTAATATTAACCGAGAAAATTATTGGAATACATAAAAGGTCTCAAATTAAATTTATTTGGGTATTTATAACATCAATTATGTCAATATTTCATTAAATATATAATTAATGCATCATCATTGTGCCATGCATAAATTAAATTATTTAATGTCTAAAATTTACAAATAAAATACCATTATGTAGGAAATCCTTTTATATTTCTAATTAATATTTATAGTCGAATTTATCTTATGTATAACCCTATATTAAAAATGAATTAGTTATTAAACATTGATTTTAACTATTTTAACCCTTCTTTAAATAAATTAATAATAAATGTCCTAATCTAATCCAAGTGGACCTAAATGGTCATATTTTATTCCTAAGGTTGTTTTTGGTCTAGTTAAACTTATCAAATAGAATTAGGACTTGTTTTAGAGTAATAATAATATCATTTTTACCCTTAATTACCCTGTTTACTTTTAACCGTGGTAAAAAAAGTAAAAAGTTGCTATTCACCAAAAATTATTTTCATCTCATTAAACCACATTTTAGTCCTTGATATTAACCGTGTCTCTTGGATTTTAGAAATCCAATTCACAGAAGTGGTAAAATTCCATTTAAATGAAAAAGTCAGTTTTTTAACTACCACTAAGTGGTTTCGCTATTCATTGAAAATTGATGTTTTTCAGAAAAATACAAAAAATTTAGCCTAAGAATTATAAGATATTACGAATTCAAAATTGATGTCTATTTTTCCAAATTCAAAACATAGAAGTGGCATTAATTAATTTTAATATTAATTCCCGTTATCAAAACAAATAGTGTGTTTTTTAAGAAACAAAAACAATCAAAAGATTGATACTTGTTTATATCTAATTTCAAAGTGAAATTAATTCCAATGAACAAAATTGGACTAAATGGTAAAAATATATTCTAATTACACATTAAATCCAATTAAAAATATAATATAACCATATAAATTATTGTGATGAAAAAAGTTGTTTTTAATTAAAATAGAGCGTGTTTTTAATATTACAATATGAAAGTTATCAGAATAATATGAAAAAATTTATCCAAAGTAAATTTTTATATCCAGATTCCAAATAATAATTTTATTTTGTCAAATTGAACTTATATACATTTCAAAAACAAGATTTAAAGTGGGTACTCCATCAAAAGGCGGCAAAACTACATTTTTTGAAAAATAGTTATTTTACTCGAAAAATTGATTTTGTTCTCATATCATGTTCTAGAAAATGTGTAAGATGAATAATAATGTTATAAAATTTAAAATGTATTTGATACTATTCATAACGGCTAGTCCACAATAATATTATAACCATATATCATTGTTTAGTGAAACCTAGTATTGCGTACAACACACGCTGTCGAGGAAGGTCGCGATTGCGTGTAATGCAAGCCAAGTTAGGGTTGCATGTTGTGCAAGACTCCTCTTTTGTTTCATATAATAGAATCGAACCATATTTCATTTGTACATTTAATATATATATATATATACACTCAATGTTTCGTAGAATAACTACTATCAAAATTGTGTGTAACATGATCCAAGAATAGTGTTGTGTATACTGCAAGCTCGTACAGTGATGCATATAGTGCAAGGTAATCTTGTTGTAGCTTACAACACAAGAAATCAAATAAATTAAAAAGAATACTTATCATAAAATATCGGGTTGTTATAAAAAATCCATCCATTGTCCATGTATATTAGCTTCCCACTCATGGGTCTCTTCATGTACTCAGTTGTGCTTCCATATCACCTAAAATAATGAAACTGGCCTTCTTCTAGGTGCCATCACACTCTGATCCCCAATACGAGGTAGGTACTCCTCAAAAGAAGAATCCAACTCTAACTCAACCTCATCATGTTGGAATATGTTAGAAATTTATAGAAAATACTAGAAAATATGAGATATGTGATAGATATCATGCATCGAATGGTATCACTAAGGAAGTTTTATCTTGTAATCCATGGGTCTGATATGCTTTACAACCTTAAAGGGACCAATGAATTGTAAAAACTCCTACCCTATATTTGAATACATTGATGGAACAACCTGGGATACAATCACAAGAAAACCTGATCTATGATCATAACACCAAGAGGTCTTCAGTTTTAGTTTACATATGATTGTTTTCTAGATATAGTTTTCATCATGATCTTTCTGATCAACTGGACCTACATTGAAGTCTCGTGGATGAGACGATGTCCATGTAAATATTCCTCCCCTCTCTCTGACTAGTAAAAAGTTGATTGGAATGGCCTACTATATGAGGCTACATAATAAAAATTTTGAATTGTAGGATAAATCTATTATAATAAGAAAACCCAACAAGGGGTTTGTGTTTATCCCAAGAACACCCGATGTCAAGGACACTTCCACAGGCCATGTACTATAATACCTAAATCATAATCTCTATCTACATGTAAATATATGTTGGATAGGTCATTATTAGGACCATCAATATACCCAGGGCCTTCTGCCGCCCCCTTCAGAACCATGATGTCAAGAGAGCTTCCCCACTAGAAATGATAGCTCATGGAGATCCATGAAGACATATGACCTCCATGGTATATATACTCCTTATATCATCTAACAAAAAGGACTCTAAACAATTTAAAATGTGTGATACAATTATCAAATGATCAATTACTACGAAAATGTATCATTGTTGAAATGTTATCTAGGTAAACCAGTCATGAAATCTATAGAAACATCACCTAATTTACACTTGAGAATAGACAATGGATGTAAAAGTCATCTCGGTCAATGATGTTCCACCTTCACTTGATGAAATTTGGAACACTGATTGATAATACCAAAAATTTACTATATCATAGTCGGCCACCAATACATGTTTCATAAGTCTCAATACATCATGTAGACATCAGTATGTACTACCCAAACTATGTCATAAAATTACTGCATCAGATCCTCTCTAATGTTAGCTGGAACCCAAAAATTAAAATGAAGGCATAGGATCCCATCCTCATCCATTGTCCAACCAAATCATGGGTCCTTATCTGAGATACTATCCCTTAGTACCAATAATTTGTGTTCTATAAGTTTTCCAATTATCACCTAATCTAGAAGGGTTGTGTTCACTACTAAGGCTGATCAGATAGTCTTCCTATGCTCCTCCTAAGCCTCAACATGAATATCAGAAAATGAGGCAATGAGATGCCTCTCGCCACTATCCTCTTGAACCAACTATGTTAAAGTCTTCTGGCTCAGAGCGTCAGCTAAAACATTTCCCTTCCCATGTCTGTAAGACAGCATAAAATTGAAGGATTGTAGGTACTCAACCCATTTTCACAACATTAGATTTAGTTCACACTATATAAATATTTACTTGACGATTTTTTGAACAGTGAATACCAAAAAATGATCTCCATGTTAATAGTGTCTCCAATAGTGTTGGGAATATACTACAACAGCTAGATTTAGTTCTTGTTTTAAGTAATTCCTCTTGTGTTCCCTTAGTTGACGAGACCCATATGCAACAACTCACTTGTCCTACATCATAAAATATTCTATATGGATACCTGATCTATCATAATAAATAGTTTATGTCATTCTAGGCTCTAGTGGAATTAGTATTGGCATTGAATTATATCTTCCCTTAAACTATGGAAAGGCTACTTCACAAAATTTTGAACATTAAAAATCACACCAATCTTAGTCGGTCCCATAAGAGGTGCTGCAAGGATAGAGATATCCTAGATGAAATGTCCTTAATATCTTGTTGTACCTAATAAAATCCATATATCAAAAAAAAACCCTGGAATGATCCCAAGAAACTATAGATCATAATTTCTCTTTGTCCATTGACACTCAAGACTCTAAGATGAAATGAATTAGGATGTGGACGTTCTCAATCCAAAAGTTTAATTTTCTAAGCTCATCCTAAAGATGGTTTATCACAACCCTGCTTTTATTACAAACATAATCATGATTTATTACATAAACCATTCACTTGATACAACATGGATGATTGAGAGGTCTAGTGTCTTTGGAGATTAGGATCATTACACAAAAACTTAAAACATGAAGTACAATATCTTTATTGAAAACTTCCTTTACATGACCACTTCATTCCCTCGTACTTAGCATTGCAAGGGATAACCTAAGGACATGCATAAGAAAATGGGTGAGCTATAAAGCCCAGTAAGGAAATAAACATAGAATAAATGAGGAGTAAAATACATGTTAGAAAATAGGCATATAAATAGATCTGAAGATAAACATGAACATAAAAGCATGATAAATCATGATAATCATAACATGGAAATATGACAACAACACCTAACATGGAATTATCATGAGCCAAGGCTCATTGCACATAGATCATGAGTAAATCCTCATTGAACATGAAGCATGAGTAAACCCTCATTGAACATTAATTAGCATGAGTCAACACTCATGGCACATGATGTATCATGATACTATACTTTACCCAATTCATTGGAGCGCTATAAGGGCGCACCCTTCTCAAACATTTCATTTCATGCATAAGTGTGCCACATGGATCATAAAACATGGATTCATAAAACATAATCATTTATTCCACAAAAAAGGATTGTGGAATTAATACATGAAACTTTATAATCAATAAATAAATTTCCATAAATTTTAATACCCTTTATGGAGAAATGGGCATGGTATTCACTACACAATGACACTGGCTTAGAAAATCGGTGTGATTTCTGTAGCGTAACAGCGTGACATAAGAATTCATAAAAATGTTTGATGAGATAGAAAGTGGATCCTCATCATATTTACATGTAATGGACAGTAATGAGGTCATATAGATAAATATCCCAACAATTTTAATGGAATTTAGATTCATGATACAAAAGTATTGCTTGAATGTAAAAGAAGAGAGAGAAGTTCCTTTTAGAATTTTGGCATAGTAACGGGTGTACATGGGAGGCATTTAATTATTGATAAAGGGGTATCCCATAATTCAAACATAAAGAGAGAAGTATGAGGGAGGTGTGAAACCATACCTCAGAGTTCATAATTGAAAATAAAAGGTCAAAACAACTTAAAGAATATTGGACAAAAATGAGAAAGGAAGAAAAAACCCTTACTTGTAAGTTTGGTTCCAAAGGCTTGATAGAGGCTTGAGAGAGGTTTCTTGGGAGCCTGGGGAACCTTGAGAGGATTATAGAGAGAGGTTGGAAGAGGTTGGAAGAACTCAAAAGGCATTGAGTAAATAGTAAGTGGGAGCTTGGGTGGGTTTGTATAGGAAAGGTGAGGGAATTCTTTATTATTTAGGATTGGGACCCCTTATAATAAATTAGTCCAAACCACAAACCATACCATGGTTTTTGCCCATGTTTGTTTGAAAAGGGAAGAGAAAAATAATATTTTATAAGGCCAATGTCCGAAATTATTAAAATAATAGGGTTGCTTTTGTGGAGGTGAGTCACACTCTCATGGAAAACAATTAAAAAAGACAAGGTGTTTAATAAGTCTTGAAGGGTCCATTAATGCTTTGAAAAGTAAGTTAAACAAACCCAAAATCGAATTATTTTAATTTTAAAACATATATTGGCCGAACATAAATCTTATGGTATTTTATTACATCACTATTGGGTCATTATTATGTCATAAAATGCATTATATATTTAAACAGTATTTAATTTTTACCCAAAAAATTGACTGTCTCAGAAAATTATGAAAAATTCACCATTGGATAATTTTGACATCCTAATTCCAGAAATAACATTTATTTTAACTAAATAATTTTCTAAATATGTTAATTTTCACTTTTAAAATAAAAACCTACATTTATTGAAAATTCACGGGTTTTGACAAAAATGAATTTCAAACCTTGATAAAAATTACAATTGCATTCATAAAATTATATGATCATTTATATATAATAAAATTAATTTAATAATAGTAATAATATTTTATTAAATATTATTAAATTCAAAAATCCCTTAATTTAATAAAATAGAATTCTTAATTAAATAATAACTAAAAAACACTATTAGCACTTTAAAAACTATTTATAATGTATCAATAATGACAAGAAAGTATATTCATTATTATAAATAAAAAATAATGTACATGAACTTAGTACTAGTGATTTGTTACATAACCCCTTAAAATAGCCACATAAATCCTAAGGGTAAGGTGTGCGATTGTGACAGACTCTTGGGGTGGCTCGGATAACATCGCTCGAGTGGTAATTTCAATCAACTTCCACTTTTCCTGTAGATGGTCACGTTTGAGATTGACATGATGAAGCTCAGCTTGGGCTTGGTCAAGAGCGAAGCCCAAAGATGCCACCTCTTTTCCGAGATCTGACAAATGGGCTTCGTATGGTGCAATTCTACTAGATGTGGTCATCACTTCATTTGTCTGAGTAAATTGGATTTGTTAAATCCCTATATTTATACTAATCATCGTATTCACAATTCAATGGGTATAAAAGCAATGGTCATAATTCTTAACATAAAACCAAAGAAGTTGACATTTTATATAAACATTTTACATAAAGATACATTTAAATAGATCAATAGGGATTTCCATTAGTGAAACTTTGGGTCGTTACAATATTCCCCCTTAAGAAATTTCACCCATGAAATTTCCTTTTTCCCACACTAAAACATATGTGGGTAACTCAGCTTCATCATTTCCTCCGATTCCCAAGTCACTTCTTCAAACTTGTGGTTTCTCCACAACACCTTGGCTAGGGGCATTGTCTTATTTCGTAGAAATTTTTCTCTACGATCTAAGATCTTAACTGGTTTCACATCATAAGAAAGATCATCCTCTAACTGTACAACCTCAGAAGAGAGTACATGTGAAGAGTCCGTTATGTACTTCCTCAAGAGGGATACATGGAAGACATCAATTACTTTGGACATAGTAGGTGGAAGAGCTAGTCGATAGGCCACAGCACCGACACGATCAAGAATATCGAAGGGGCCGATGTACCATGTACATAACTTCCCTTTCTTTCCAAATCTCATGACCTTATTCTATGGAGATATGCATAGAAAAACCATGTCACCAACTTTAAACTCAAGGTGTTGTTAACGATTATCGGCATAACTCTTCTGTCGACTTCGGGCTGCATTGATATGATGCTGAATGGTTTTCACCTTCTCCACCATTTCCTCAACCATTTCCGGTCCAAGAAGCTTATGTTCACTGACCTCATTCCAACACGCCAGTGTTCTGCACCTTTTCCCATAAAGGGCTTCATATGGTGCCATTTGGATGCTCGAGTGGAAGCTTTTATTATAAGAAAACTCAACCAGAGGAATATGTTAATCCCATCCTCCTTTAAAGTCCATTGAGAATGCTCTCAACATGTCTTAATGTGTTTGGATAGACCGCTCAGATTGGCCATCAGTTTGAGGATGATAAGTCGTACTGATGTTTAGTTCAGTATTCAGATCATGTTGAGGACTCTTCCAAAACATAGAGGTGAATCATGGATCTCTGTCAAACACAATAGATAGTGGAACTCTATGCAGCCTTACCACATCCCTGATATATATCTGTTTCAGTTGATCCAATGAGAAATCCTCTTGAATATTAATGAAGTGTGCAGTCTTTTTAAGACGATCCACAATAAGCCATATTTCATTGTTGGCTTTGGATGTCCTCAGAAGTCCGGTGACAAATTCCATGGTTATGTTCTCCCATTTCAATTATGGTATGGGAAATGGATGCATCATCCCCTTAGACTTCTTCCTCTCTGCCTTCACTTGCTGTCACACTAGGCACATTGATGTATATTCAGCGATCTCCTTTTTCATATTATCCCACCAAAAGTTTTCTTAGAGATCTTGATACATCTTTGTGCGCCCTGGGTGAATAGAGAAATTTGAACTATGTGCATCATCCAAAAGATCCTTCTTGAGCTCAGGACGTAATTGAATACATATCCTTTTCCCAAATCGCACAATTCCTTCATCATTAACATTAAACTCTGAGGATTTCCCTTTTTTGATAGCTTCCACTTTTTCCTAAATTCCCATATCATCTTTTTGAGTATCCTTTAACCTTTCCAAAAGAGATGGTTGAGAAATCATTTGTGAAAGGATTGATGATATTCCCTTCTTTATGATTCCCATTTCCATCTTCATCAAGTCTAAGAAGATTAGATCCTTCTCAATTCTCATCATTGATAGAATCGTTTGGTCCTTTCTACATAGGGAATCTGCCACCTTGTTTTCATTCCTAGGGTGGTAATGTATTGTATAGTCATAATCGTTGATGTGATCTATCCATATCCTCTGGCGCATATAAATCTCTTTCTGTGTGAATATATATTTAAGACTCTTTTGGTCAGTATATATCTCACATTTCTCCCCATAGAGATAATGCCGCATGATTTTCAAGGAAAAGATCAGCACCACCAACTCCAGATCATGCATTGGATAGTTTCTCTCAAATATTTTCAACTTCCTTGAGGTGTAGGATATCACTTTATCATTCTGCATCAGCACACAGCCTAAGCCCTTCATTGAAGCATCACTGAATACCACAAAAATTTCCCCACTTGTGGGTAAAGTGAGCACGGGAGCAGTGATAAGCCTCATTTTCAACTCCTTGAAGCTTTCTTCACATTCATCACTCCCAGAAAACTTTACTCCCTTTTGAGTTATCTTGGTAAGAGGTTTGGACAATCATGAGAAATTTCTCACAAATCATTGATAATATCCAACTAACCCCAAGAATCTAGAGATATCCGTTACCAATGTTGGCCTCAGCCATCCCTCAATTGCATCTGTTTTGGAGGTATCCACAGATATCTCATTGCTTGTGATGATATGGCCCAAGAATGAGACCTCCTTCAACCAGAACTCACACTTTTTTTACTTTGAATAGATCTTCTCCTTGCACAACGTCTCTAGTACAGGTCTTAAATTCTCCTCATGATCCTCCTTGGTTTTGGAGTATATTATAATATCATCTATAAAGACTACCACAAATTTTTCTAGGTAATCTCTAAAGACTATTAATCAAGTCCATGAATAATTTTGGAGCATTGGTGAGTCCTAAAGGCATTACTATGAATTCATAGTGCCCATATCTTGTACGAAAAGCAGTATTGGGGACATCTTCCTTCTTCACCCTTAATTGATAATATCCCGACCGAAAATCTACCTTAGAGAAGTATTGTTCTTGACATAGCTTATCGAACAATTCATCGATATGTGGCAGAGTATAGTTGTTCTTTTTCATGACTTAGTTAATTTTGCGATAATCGTTGCAAAGCCGCATTGACCCATCCTTCATCTTGACAAAAAAGACTGGTGCACCCCATGGTGAAGCACTTGGGCGTAGAAACCCTTTATCGATATTCTCCTGTAGTTGTTTCTTCAGCACTTCAAGCTCCACAAAAGCCATTCTATATGGATTGTTGGATATTGGTAGTGCCACTGGTATAAGTTCAATTGAAAATTCATCATCTCTTCTAGACGGAAGACCAGGCAGTTCATCGGGAAAAACTTCAGTGAATTCCCCCACAATAGGAATTTTCTCAAGGATGGTTTCTTCCTTGGACTCAATCATCTGATCCAAATGCGCGTGCTCATAGGGCAGTAATATCCATTCTTGAGATGATGGAGCTAAAGGAGATTCATCTTCCTCCTTACACTTGTAAAGAATCGGGGGTCGATTCTCCATATGTAGTGTGTTTTCCCTCTCCTGACAATTTATGTCGACACTATATAAGGAAAGTCAAACAATGCCAAGAATTACATCAAATTGCACCATAGGGAGTATGACCAGGTTTGCCGGGAAATTCATTACACAGATCATAACAGGGGAGGACTTATATTCATGGGATGCAATGATGGCCCCATTTTCCAAACTCATAGACATCTTCACTTCCATGATTTGTGGTGGTGTTGGAATTGTTCTACTAAACATTCGAGATATAAAATAATGCATAGAACCTGAATCAAAAAGTATGTTCGCTATTCTTGAATGAATAACTAGCGTACCTATCACCACTTCGTTGTCGGGGTTTTCTTCGGCAGAAGTGATGGAAAAAGCTCTTCCTTGCTACCTTGGAGGTTTTTGGTTGCCTCCGAAAACCCTTGGTTTAGGGCACTGATTTGAAAAGTGCCCCGGTTCTTTGTAGTTGTAGCAATGAACAATGCGTTGAGGTTCGAATGGAGCATTCATCCCCTCTGTCGCATCCACAGGTCTTTCTTGCCAACAGTTAACAGCTAGGTGCCCTTCTCCTCCACACCTAAAGCATTTCCTCATCCCCTTGAGGAAATTTCCAGGGTTCTTATTTCCGCACTTTTGGCAACTGGGGTGCTGGATCTTCTTATCACCGTTGGATTTATCCATCGGACCTCCAGCATTGAATTCCACCTTATGCTTCTTTTCCCCATGATACCCCTGTGATTCCCCGATCTCCATTTTGACCTTGAGGGCAAATCAGACAATTTCCTCATAGCTGTCGAAGTCACGGATCGCTAATGCTTTCCACATGCTAGGCTTCAGCCCACCAAAGAAGCGGTCAACCTTCCATTCGAGGGTAACGACAAAGCTGGAAGTGTATCATCAAAGCCTTGTGATGTTTTCCTCGTACTCTCCAACATATTCTTCTTCTTTTTGTTTGAGGGAATGGAAGTCCCTTTCCATCTTATGTCGGAGGGTGCGTGGAAAATATTTATCGAAAAACATCTTCCGGAAATCCTTTCATTCCAACGCCTCGATCTCCTCCTCAGGATTTGTATTTTTGACCAACATCCACAATTGATCATTTTCACCCTCTATACGATAATCCTACAGGAGAACCATCTCTTGTTCATAACATTGAAGGATGGAGAGGATCTTTTCAATGGAGTTGATCCATTGTTCAGCGATCGTGGGATCGAATGTCCACTAAAAGTAAGAGGCCTTTGTCTAATGAAGCTCTCGATAGTGACTTGTTCTTTCATAGGGGGGTTGAACATTCCTCTTGACCTATGTTTCTATTCAAATATTGAGTTAGCTGATAGAGAAGCGTGACAAAGTTCACAATTCCTTCTCCCATTGGATTTGGCATCTCATTAGTACAGTCATCACACTGATCTATACATCGGTTATTAGCCTGAGTCCTCCTATTACCAGCCATTGGCTAGAATAAAAGGAAAGTTAGGGGTAACACAATAAGGGTAATCCAAAGACAAAAGTTGATGACTTATAAATAAACTTGTATTTCCTTAACTCATGAGTCTATATGCTTCAATCTAGGATTTTCTTGATCTACCTTCTAACATATATTCATTGGCGAATTTTTATTAATTACCTTAATAAGGGTTCATAATAAGATTGTGAATTTATCAAAACATATCCCCCGAGAGTGTCATAACCAAGAGTGCAGCAAGGCCCATTTTCGTGCACCAGTTATCGTTCGAGTCTAGCTCAAAGCGGTGTTTTTGGGTTTTACCCCTAAGATACATCTATGCCAGAGCCGCCTCTACCTACTCGTATCCAGACAGGGATGTATTTTCTTGATAAACCACTTACTCAGTACTTATAAAAACTTGGGGATGTTTTTATTATACTTAGTCTTGTCTCTAAGGCTTGACTAGGTTTTTCTAATCCTAATCCGAAAAATAACTAAACCTATCCTCTGATACCAACTATAACAACCCTGCTTTTATTACAAATATAAACATGATTTATTACATAAACCATTCACTTGATACAATGTGGATAATCGAGAGGTATAGTGTCTTTGGGGATTAGTATCATTACATAACAACTTAAAACAAGAATTACAACATCTTTATTGAAAACATCCTTTACATGACCACTACATTCCCTCGTACTTAGCATTGCATGAGATAACCTGAGGACATGCATAAGAAAAGGGGTGAGCCATAAAGCCCAGTAAGTGAATAAACATGGAATACATGAGGAGTAAAATACATGTTAGACAATAGGAATATCAATAGAGCACAAGCGAAACATGAACATAAAGGCATGATAAAGCATGATAATCATAACATGGAAATGTGGCAACAAAACTTAACATGGAATTTGCATGAGCCAAGGCTCATTGCACATAGAGCAGGAGTAAATCCTCATTGCACATGAAGCACGAGTAAAACCTTGTTACACTTGAATTAGAATGATTCAACACTCATTGCACATGACGTATCATGATACTATACTTTACCCAATGCATTGAAGCGCTATATGGGTGCACCCTTCTTAAACATTTCATTTCATGCATAAATGTGCCCCATGGATCATAAAACATGGATTCATTAAACATAATCAGTTATTCCATAATAAAGGAATGTTTAATTCATACATGAAACTTTATAATCAATAAGTAAATGTGCATAAAGGTGAATACCATTTCTGGAGAAATGGGCATGGTATTCACTACACAATGACATTGGCTTAGATAATCGGTGCGATTTCGGCCACGTAAAGGTGTGACATAAGAATTCATAAAAATGGTTCATGAGAGATAAAGGGGTTCCTCATAATATTTACATGTAATGGAAGGTAATTTGTTCATATAGATACATGTACCAACAATTTTAATGGAATTTACATTCATGATACAAAACACTTATTTGAATGTAAGAGGAGAGAGAAGTTTCTTTCCGAATTTCAGCATAGTAACTGGTGTACATGGAAGGAATTTAATGATAGAAAAAGGGGTCTCCCATAATTCAAACATAAATAGGAAAGTATGAGGGAGGTGTGAAACCATACCCCAACATTCATAATTGAAATTAAAATGGAAAAACTACTTAATGAAAATTGGACAAAAATGAGAAAGGAAGAAAAATCCCTTATTTGGAAGTGTGCTTCTAAATGCTTGAGAGAGGATTATTGGGAGCTTGGGGAACCTTGAGAAGATTATATAGATAGTAGGTAAGTGGTTGGAAAAACTCCAAATGCTTTGAGTGAGGAGGAAGTGGGAGCTTGGGTGGATTTATATGGGAAAGGTGAGGTAATTATTTATTATTTAGGTTCGGGACCCCTTATATTAAATTATTCCAAACCACAAACCATCCCATGTTTTTTCCCATGGTTTTTGGAAAAGAGAAGATGAAAATAATATTTTATAAGGAAAAATTACTAACTTCTTAAAATAATAGGTTTTCTTATGTGGAGATGAGTCACACTCCCATGGAAAACAATTTAAAAAGACAAGGTGTTTAATAAGTCTTGAAGGGTCCATTAATGCTTTGAAAAGTAAGTCAAACAAACCCAAAATCACATTATTTTAATGTTAAAACATATATTGGCCGAAAATAAAGATTATAGTATTTTATTACATCACTATTGGGTCATTATGATGCCATAAAACACATTATATATTTAATCTGTATTTAATTTTTACACAAAATAATTGATTGTCTCAAAAAATTATGAAAAATTCACCATTGGATAATTTCGACATCCTGATTCCAGAAATAACATTTATTTTATCTAAATAATTTTCTAAATATTTTAATTTTCACTTTTAAAATAAAAACTGACATTTATCAATAATTCATGGGTTTTGAAAAAAATATCTTTCAAACCTAAATAAAAATTACAATTTCATTCATAAAATTATATAATCATTTATATATAATAAAATTAATTTAATAATAATAATATTTTATTAACATATTATTTAATTCAAAAATCTCTAAATTAAATAAAATAGAATTCTTAATTAAATAATAACTAAAAAACAATTTTTCCACTTTAAAAACTATTTACAATGTATCAATAATGACATGAAAGTATATTCATTATTATATACAATAAATAATGTACATGAACATTGTACTAGAGATTTGTTACATAACCCCTTAAAATAGCCGCATAAGACCTAAGGGTAAGGTGTGCGATGGTGACAGACTCTTGGGGTGGCTCAGATAACATCGCTGGAGTGGTAATTTCTATCGACTTCCACTTTTCCCGTAGACGGTCGTGTTGGGCTTAACATTATAAAGCTCAGCTTGGGCTTGGTCAAGAATGAATCCCAAAGACGTCACCTTTTTTCTGAGCTCTGAAAAATGGGCTTCGTATGGAGCAATTATACTGGATGAGGCCATCGCTTCCTTTGTCTGAGTAAATTGGATTTGTTAAAGCCCTATATTTATACTAATCATCTGATCACTATTCAATGGCTATAAAAGCAACTGTCACAATTGTTAACATAAAACCAAAGAAGTATACTTTTTATATAAACATTTTACGTAAAGATACATTTAAATAGATCAAGAGGGATTTCTATTAGTGAAATTTTGGGTCATTATATGATTCCTCCTTAGTGCATTCAACAAGATATCAAGATGGTTGGAATGGTCATTTTAAGAGATAGAATAAACTGTTATGTCCTCAAATAGCACTTCCATGAATAAATTTATATATTAGTGGAAAACATGATTCATTAGATCCATAAAAACCATGGGCGAATTTGTGAGACTGAACATCATGACCATGTACACATATAGACCATACCTTTTCTTGACTATTTTGTGACATGTGTATGATGTATTGATATGATCATGATTATAGCGTGACCTCAAAATAATATTTTAAAACACTCTCTCCCATTATAGTTGATCAAATACATCCTCTATTTGAGGCAGTGTATACTAGTTCTTCACCATAAGTTGTTTCAATCATCTATAATCAATGAAATTCATGAGGATACCATCCTACTTAATATAAAAAATTAATAGTTAAACCCAAGGATAATTTATAGGAATTTAAATCCTTTACCCATTAGATCCTCCATCTATTTCTTGAGCACTAAAATCTCTTTATGTGTCATCCTATAAGGGGAAATGGACACTAGTAAAATTATTGGCCCTAGGTCAATGGTGAAATATACCAATATCATTAGCGATTTTCCAGAAAGGTATTTAATGAAAACATTCCTATAATGATTGACTATATGAGGAAAAAAACATGTTCATAACACCTGATCATCCATGAAAAGACTTGAAATCTGAGTTTTCAATCTACCAATCCTCTACACCTTGGGTCCCGCTCGAGTTGTTATAACATCCCATTTTCCATTCAAAACATACATATTACCCTCTATTGATATAAATTGTACCCTCCTATGATTGAAGTCTATATGAACTCAATAAGGAACTAAGTTGCCCATCGTAATTATTAAATCAAACCCTTTCTTGTTAATGAAGAAGAGGTCCCACACAAATTGATATCCACCAATCTTGGGGAGGATATATTTATTATAGTAAATGTTCTTTGATAATATTCCTAACAAGGTTCTATGCATCGTCACTCCATTTAAGTGTTCTATATTAAGGCCACGACACTCCATAATCATCTAATTTATAAAAGAATTTGGTTTTCCAATGTAAAATAAAGTAGACACTAATATATAGTATACTATAATAGTACCTCAAAGAATATAAGTTTTGAAACTCTACTCCTCTGGCATAGGTTGAATTGCTTGTATCTAGCATGTACCATAGACCAAAATTAGTGTATGACTTACCTGAGTAGGCACTCGATTATGGAACTGAGAATATTCAGTATGACTACCTTTTCATTGACCTACACCTCTTCTTGAGTAGACAGTGGTATTATAACTACCTTTTTGGTGAGATATGACTAGCCCCACTCTCGAACATGTGTTATTTATAGATCCCTACTCACTAGGAAGTTATGGAAATGTCATTTTGAAGCACTAGATAAGTCACATACTACTGCAACCAATAATTTGCATTGGATCCCATGGATACTAGAGTTCAGTATGTCATGGCTTCCCTCACTTGTGAAAGATAAGAAAACTATCAGTATGGGTTTCCTGACTACTGCCACCCCCATAAGAATCATCAAAGTGATTCTTGCATCCACTAGAAAAACCACTAGTATCGCTACGTTCTAAACTACCATCATTTCCACCATCATCCTCCCTTTAATTTCATTTCTGTAATAAGTGTTGGTTTCACTTTTTTGGAAATAATCATTAACTAAAAGGCATTGACCTGTGATCATATATAATATACCATCCCATCAATGAATTGTCTCGCGGTTATAGTATTATAACCTTATATAGATATTGTTAACTTATGTATCTTAGTAAAATTAGTTAAATACTCCATGAAATACATGGATCCCTACTACAGGTAAATAAACTCTCTACCATGGTCATCCCTCAGAGTATGTGGAATGAATTAGTCATAGAAGATCATCTGTAAATAATCCCAGTCCATCTCTCAATGTCAATCTTCCTTGGTTTTAACATCCCACCATCACATGTCAGAATCAAATAGCATATAAGTAGTCAGTTTGACCCTCTGTTATGGAAGCATCTCTAGATTCTCAAAGATGGAAAGAATGACCTCCAGCCATGACCCTGAATCATGTTTTCCTCCATCACCTGAAATGGATGGAGGATTTCTCTAATAAAACATCTAAGTTAACTCTACCATAGTCGGGGTAGGTTGAGTATCACCTAGCATCTATTTCATCATATAGAGAAAATATTTCAGAAAATTTGTCAAGGGTTCCCATTTATAGAATGATAGGTGGTTCCATTGGTGGTACTATAGGAGGAGTCAATGGAGGATCAAGGACCACCACCTCTATTCCATTACCATCATATCCTTCATGGTGTGTGACTCAAGGTTTTCAGGGGGGCATTATTATACAATTCTAAACACACACCTTAAAAGAGAAATCTAAATTAGATAATATTTATAGATAGATAATTAGTAAATATACATAGCCTCCCTATGAAATGATCACATCTATATTCCTACTCCAAAATCTAGGTCTAGGTGAATGAAAAATACCATAATAGGCTATATGAACCTAAGAGACTCTCATATCTACACTACTAAGGCTGGGTCTAGATCTAGGACTCGTATCACGCATATAACATGACCATTTCATTATAAAAATCATATTCATTTTATCTTTGTGATCATTTGTGTATTGAATTATCCTTAAATGGTTGAATTTGATGGATCACCATTTCAAAATCATAATTTAACATGAAATATATAAATTTCAAAATGGACCCTACTTAATATTATCCATGACACATTCCATCCCATGCAACCAATGGTCCATGGCTCAATGTTCAATAATTAAATACTCATGGTGTCTTATTTTACCTAGGTTGGAAAAAACATTTAGGTTAAGACAGACACATTAAGTGTCCATTAATGTTTCACATTCCAATGAGAAATTTAAGAACATTTCCTTATATAATAATCAGGAACTAAATATATTCACGAATAAAGTTCATACTAAAACTAAACATGGAATTGTAAACTAAAATGTAATGGGTGATGGTTTACTTCTCTATTAGATTAATCTGTCAAGAAATCCCCCCCTTCTTCTAGAATTTCTTCCCACTATAGATAGAGAATCCTATTCTATCCTTTATTTATCCCTTCTCTCATTCTATTGATACAAATTCTCCTCTATCATGTTCTATTACCCTTTGTTTCAGTTCTTTGTTACAAAATTTGTTCATAAATATCCTTCTTGAATGGGACTCTATCCTTTATAAACCTAGATTTTTTCATTTTAACCTTTTCATTGTTCTCTATAATTGATTCTTTTAGTCCTCTACTCTGTTTTTTTCCCTCATTGTGTTCTCGGTTTTCCTTATTTCATCCATCTTCCTATTCTACTTTTTTTATGCTCCTTATCTTTTTCTTTCAGTTTCTTGGTTCTTCAAGATCCATTTCTATGGAACATTCAACATCTATTTCTGGAATCCATTCTCTCCCACCTATTCCCTTCCCACATGAACCTTCATCCCAAACACCATCTTGCATTATCAGGAAGTCACTGTAGTGGTTTTCAATTTTTTGGTGTGAGGTTATGCAGCTTCCCCTTTTTCACATTTTCCATCCTCTACACATGATCCCATATTATTTTCCATGGAAAATATTGGATCAATATGAGAGAGCATAGTGTGGTTCTTGGGATGGTGATGGGGGTTTAGAGTTAGTGTAGGGGGATAATATTGACTAGTATCATCAAGCTTTTGGAATTTTAGTATAATCATATGGTCCAGTGATTGTATTTTTTTTGTTTCTTCATATTGATTATTATGTCTACTCTGATAGTATTATGGAACTTTTTATATGTAATTGTTGTCTCTATTTCTCAAATTATGGTTTCAGTATTATTCCTTCAGTAGAGGATGATGGTGTTTTCTTGGTCGTGGCTCTCAGTGTCGATCCATTGGACTTATATCTTGTATGAATTCCTTTTACGCCGCTTCCTCCCAAGTCGGTCGGGTAAATGGTTTCCAAGGAGGTTTTCAGATGTTTTTTTTGGAGTGGTGGGGTATTCTGGGAGGTGAAAAATATGGTGGTAGTTTTCTATTATTTTGGTTCTTTTAAATATGGTTCTTCATTTGAAATAGTGGAGCATTTATTTTTTGATGATGTGGTGATGGAGACGGTGGTGCGACAAATTATCTTCTTCTGATGCCATCGTCAATGTGGATAGGAAGACTATGTTTGAGTTCCATGGTTCATGTGGCTCTAGGTTCACAATCTCATGGATCGAAGTGGATTTGTGGTATAGGTATCGAGGATTTTTTATTACCATTGTAATTTTGAATTTGATTTTTCAAATCCTGAGTTGTTGTATTTGAATTTTTAAATGAATGGTTACCACTAAAACTTATTTATTTAAATATCAAATTCATTTAATTAAAGTCGCGAAGTTCCCATATTGATACATGAAATGTCACACCCTCATTTTATCAGTCCAAAGTAAAAAAATCCCAATACAATACCTCCAATTATAAAAACATCATAAGACAGGTGTTCCACCCAAAAATTAATTCATATCATTAATAAAACATTCAATATGATAATAGAAATAACATAACCCTTGTAATTTAGTTTTTTCCAATATGTGGGCTATCAAGGCCTACCCACATTCCTATTTCCAAATTCTATTATGTCCTAATATAATTTCTAACACCCAAAAAGTAAGATAATAGAAAAGAAAATCCTCTAATAAAACATTGTAACATCCTAACAAGGGATCCACTTAACCCATGCCCCAATCTAGTGGATTGGATGGCCTCAAGAATGCCTCCTCATATCCTAGAGATTTTTACTAGCAATGAGGATATAAGGTTATATAGTGAGGAGATTATACCGTACTTTCATTGTGGCACAATAGATATAATAAAAAAACAGACAACAACAGAATCATATATAAATAGACACAATAATAACAAGACCTGTAACCCACCTTTTAATAAGAATGATATAATAGATTTAATAGAAAATTATGTCAGCGTAAATAAATAAGAAACTATAATGATATCAAAATACAATAGGTAGATTCCTATAAAATTATGTCATGGAATGTTGATATACAAAAAGTGGAAACATAGAACATAAATATAAAACTTGTTATAAAAAATAGGACAAATGACGGATCCAGTAGATTCTCAACAATATGATTGGTCCTCTTCTCCCATGCTTCATACTATAAGTAAAAAAATCATACTTCTATAGAAAGGTGCTTAATATTATCTATACCTATGGAAAATTAATTTACATAGGTACCAAAGGCGGCATGAGTGGAGTCTGAGTTAAAATCCCAATAATCCACCACCAACTGTGTATTGAATTAATCCATGAATTGTAAATAACTACATCAGTTTTTAGGAAATAAAAATAATAAAAAATGATTAATAAACAAATAAAAGCTACCTCAAAATCCAATAGAACACCTGGAAGCTCTCTTGATTTGGCATAGTCTAGAATGATAGTTTGATCTGTAACTACACACATATATATAGAAATAATATATAAAGTATAGTTATATATTGAATCCAACTATATTTAGTAAATCTGTGAGGATATAATTAATCATAATCCTAGATACTAGGAGTTGTTAGATCTAGGATGTAACCCAAAAATTCATAAACAGTCTAATGAGATATAGTCTTAAGAAAGTGTATGTTCCCTGAATCTCATAATGAATGTGATACATCATTCTCAACACTCAAGATAGGTGGGGTGAGTCTTCATTCCCAACACTAGATATGGATGAATTTGGAACATCATTCACATCTCCTATATAATAGTATAATGGTGAGAGACATCATACTCAACACTCGGTGTAAGGGAGAATGAATCTTTATGCTCAAAATGTCCCTTAACCATCTTTACACAGCCAATGTCAATGAAATAATCATAATAATAATAATAATAACATGATGGATAACCTCAAAAGTAACATAATTAGTAATCCCAAGACATCCAAGGGTATCAAATTTCATGGAATTTACATTTATAACTATATAATAAAAGATATGGCCTTTCCACCCCTTCTATTTAATAAGGATAAAACATTAAATCCATTTAAGTAAGGTAAAACATCATGAATCTAGTAATATAAATAATGGAACTATTAAAATCCATTTTATAATAATCCAGGAACTTAAAAGGTGTATTTTTTAACTCAAAAAATTATACAAGAGAGGGAAATTCTTTGTCAACCCAAGCCAAGCACCTTGGTGGTGTTTAGTCAATTTAAAAAGTATAGAGAAGTTAGAAAATAAATTATCACACCCAAAGGGGTGGAAATGAATAGTTCAACATCATATAATAGAATATAATGGGTACATAAGAGTATATATCAGGATTCAATTAATTTAAAAAAAATAAAAAATACATTAAAAGGAATTGTGTGGAAATGGTCGGCATGCAACATGACGGTAAGGAAACGAAAACACTAAAAATAATTAGAATAAAATATATAACAGCTGCCTTAATTCGATAGATAAGTCCTCATAAAATATGGGATATAGATTTTAAGTAGAAGGGAATAAAAATTAAGATTGGTACGGTACCCTGATAATAGGGTGAATGAGATATCACTTAAATAGTTAAATAAACTCGAAGAGAAACATAGAATGGAAAGAAGTGGAATTGAGATCGTACCTCAAGATATCAAATTCTTTTGAAAAATTCTGATTTAGAGTTAGTATGTAGGAGATATCAAAGAACCTATAATAGGATTGTGGAGAGCATACAAGAGAAGAAAATGATGTTCATCCACTAGAGATTAAATGAGTAAAAGATGGTTTATGGTTTTAATTTATTAAGTAGAAATCAAAAATTTACTCAGAATGATAGGTTCCCAGGTTTTGGTTTCATGGTTGGCCAAACTATGCAGTAACTGCATGAACTTTAAAGTCAAAAGAGCGACCATTCTTGGTTTTTCCTCATGGTTTTCCAAATAGTGTGAAAACCATGTGATTTGGCTATGTTTGTGTGACTATGATTTTTACACAAGTGTGCACCAAGGCTCACAGAATAGTAGAAAAACATTGTGGCCTCCTACTAGACACTCTGATCCCCACATGGTTAACCCACATTGTTAGTACTAACTATGTGTTAACCATGTGGACTACACTTTTTACTATTTCTCGGTGTTTTGAGCTCTAAAAAAGCCTTGTATTCTCCATGAATCATTCTTAGGCCATAGTGCACATTTACCAAGCGGAAACAAAGGATTAAAGTCAAACAAATGAACCCTTCCTTTGAAAAAAGTCATGTCGTGTAGATTTTCTATAAAGATTGATTTTTAAAGGAATAGTTAAATAATGATTTTCATTGGACACAATATTTTTATTTCAAGTATTTACAAAGTGAAATTTTATTTTATAATATTTATAAAATTTAAAAGATCATTTGGAACAATTAATACACAATTATGCCTTTGGAATAAATTTTTTTCTCGATTTTGGTATAAATTATTTTTAAACATAAAAAGTTATTTTTCTAAAAAAAATATATTTTCAATCATATTTTATAGGTTAAATTTTAAATTAAATTCTTACACTTATGTGAATTAAATATTTTAAAATGGATTCTATATTATAAATCAATGGTGTAAATTTGTTAAATATTTCCCTTTTATTTTTAAACTTTATGAATAGAAATGAAATAAAATTTTTTAGCACAATAATGGTAAAATTGGTTAATTAAGGATAAAAATAATGTTTCGAGGACAACAAATTAACCATAACACTTATCTTAATTTTTTTGATATGTATATTTCATTTATAATCACAAAAAATTAGAATGTATGACCTTTTTTATTTTAAATTATTTTTACCTTTGTAATATTTTATAGAATGAAAATTTAAAAACATTATTCTCTTTGTTTTATTATTAGTAAAAACTTTACATATTTATAAAAATAAGGTTAGTTCAGTTAAACATGGATATTTTAATGGTTTATAATTTTTATATCAGGGTAATTTATTTCAAATTTGTAGTTGTCAAATAATTACCTTATATTTTTACACAACACTGACACGTTATTTATTCGATTAATAGAAAAAAAATAAATTAATTTAAAAATGAACAATGTATTATAATATGAGTGAATTATAGTGTACCATGAATTTCATAGAAAAATATAAAAAAATCGTTATATTTTTATATACTAATTTTTTTTCAAGATATTTTCAAAGGGAAAATAATTAATAGTTCCAAAACTAACACTGATGATATTATATAACAAATAATATTTTATTAAATAATTAAAAATTTGTAAAAATAATTTATTAACACAAATTGATTTTATATGGTTTAAAATATCATCCATGATACATTTATAGAAAAATATATTTTTTTAAAAACTATATTGATCCTTAAATAGTAAAAAACATTATTACCATGGTAAATATCAAAAGGGTTCATACGGGGTTAAATCAAACATATAAGGGTAAAAAATGACCTAGAAACATGTATAAATTATATTGGATGGCCATTATCTAAACCCATATCATCCAGGATTCGTCGATTTTCAATTTTGTAGACATTTTATAGTGAAAAGTAAGTTAATATTTTATTATTTTCATAAATTACATGAGTGTATCTCCCCTCTTTTATAAAAGTACACTTCCTATTGTCTTCTATATACACATATAAATAATTTTTTCAGTAGATCCCAACCCAATTACCTTCCTAACATCACTCAAAATTTTTTATAGGTCTTATTATGTTCATAATACCAACCTGAGAGGGATTAAGGTGTAAAGAAATAGAGGTTGTCCAAAGAAGAGGTACGGTAAATAACCAAGCATTTTAATTTTATTTATTATTATAACTATTTAAAATCTTATTCAACCATGATGATAAAATGACACCATTATGGTCCATATAATTATAGATTTTAATGTTAATGAAGTACCCTATATATATCTCCTCTTCCCTAAAATGGAAAAGGAAGTGGTCATTTTTCTGTATGGTAGACCGCTTCCTTGTGAATCAATGTAATTTTTTTCAATAATTTATTATCACATATGGTTATAATTATATAATGAAGGAATAATTTTTATAATCATGAAATATTTATCTTTTTGTAAAATTAATAGTTCACCTATTATATTAAATTTTCATTCACTGAAAAATGATAATGACGTTTATGTGTACGTGTGGAATACCACCTATATGATGTGTTGTGATTCATTTTTCATCATCAAATAACATATATTATATATATAATTATATTTAATTAAATGTTATGGTATATATAATTTTATTATAATTATTTGAAGGTAAAATAATAATTACCTTCTTTTCATAATGATCATTGAAAAATGGAAACATTAATCATGAAAATGTACGACCTACCATATCCATGATTTCAACATAGTTATTTTTCAAAAAAAATCATTAATGATTGGTTTTAAATGCATAATTTATTTATAAATATTCTTATTATTCCATGATTATTTTTTATTATATTATCTAATAATGACCACTTTTACCATAGTCTACCTACTAAAGTCAATTTGGACATTTGGGATGAATATCATCAAAACGTCAGACAAGAAATTAATTTATTATATAATTAAATATACATGTTAATAAAAAAATATTAGGAATAATAAACAAGAAAATTGTTATTCAAAAACTATATAATTAATTGAATTTTATCATTCCAGAATATAAATAATTCTTTTGATAGTTTGGACTTTAAGTAATGTAAACTTTTATACAATAACCCATTTAACATATTTAAAATATTTATTTTCTAAATCATTTTATTCATTGTCTAAATTCTAAAGAAATATAATTTTTTTATGCAAAAATAAAATAATTATACAGGATATTTTATTCCTATAGTTAATTTTTTAAATTGGATTAAAAATAATTTTTTTACATATTTTATATGAAATTTTTTAACTTTATATATAAAAGATAAGAATGAATGTTCTATTTTAATGAATATGTTGTTGATGAATTTTTCCACGAATATAAGAATTATTTGATAATTTTCATATGTTAAAAGACTCCATGGGTTTTCAATGAAGAAAAATTCCTTCCATTGATCTGGGTATTTATGTTTTGAACCTCAGTTTTTAAAAGGGCAGGGTATTTTGATAAACAAATGTGTTTATCATATGGGTTTAAAATAGTTTTTCAATGGTTGTATTCATGATATATTTTGTGTACATTATTTTGTGATAATGGTTGATTCTAATATAGCTCAGATGATGGGTGATGATGATATAACTCTATAATGCGTTGGGTAATTATTATGTTCTCTGGATAATTATATTTGAATTAAACCACATGGTTATTTCAATTTTAAGGATTCCAGTATGTGTTCTATAAGGATTAAGTCGAAAAGAAACTAAATGACTTTTCTTTTCCTGGTAATAAGTTATTATTGAAATAATTTAACTATAAATTTAATTTAAAGATCATTTGTTTTGAAGAAATAATTATTCATTTTTTGGGTAAAAAGTTATGTATTTTAGAAATTTTTTTCATTGTTTATCATTTTTTATATAAAAACCTATTGTTTATTATATTTTCATTTGTGAAATATATAATTTTTTATAAAAAAAATTGGGCATAAATAATGATTTCATGTGTATGTAAATTATTATTATTTAGCTCAATGTTCATTTTATTACTTGAAATGTCATTTAATGATTTTATGTTTTAAAAAGACTAATGAGTTTTGATCTTTATTTTTAGGTACCTTGCTTAAATTAATGTCCTCAGCCCACATTTTTAAATTTTCTTCATCAGTTTTAAGGATGATTATAAATGATAATAAATTCAATATTCAATATTTAATTTTTTTTCTTTAGAAAATCATGCATACCTTTATAAGGAATTTATTTAATTGGGAAAGTGGATATTGTGTCCTCTCTGAATGAGTTTTCCCTAATAACCTAAAAAACTAAACATAAAAAGTCTTATTGGTATGAAATTTATCCAATGTTTAATTTTTTATGTTGTAATTTTTTTAAAAAAAATGGGTCATATTTATCGGTATCAAAGACGGAAATCTAAATATTATTTTTTTAGCACCATCTCCAGAAGTTAAAGTTTGGGGATGTTATATTTGGTATCAATTCAGGTTTTATACATCATTTTGGATTATAATGATTTCAATATTGGTTATCTTAAGAGTTATGGATACCATCATATATTTATAATCTTATGGTTGATCATAATTTCAAAATATTATAAACCTCTTTTGATGTTTTAAATGATAGTATTTTAATGTGTTTAATGAAATTTTTGAGGATTTTTATAGGTCTAAGGTATATGTTACATTATATATAACAAGAACTATTATTTAAAGATCAATTCCTTTAAACATTATTCATATATGTTTAAAGGTATTGATAAATTTTAGGTTTGATATAATCTTTAATATTGAGGTAAATTTATGTTATTATAATTTGGTCACATATGTTTTATTATATAGATATCCATGGATACCAAACTAATTTAGTGATTATGGGATTAAGGGTATTTTAAAATAATATTACTATAAGTTTGAGAAAATTATATTATTAAGGTAAAAAATAATATTATGGTATTTTACTTGATGAAAAATTTCTAAAATAACTTTTTGCAGAATATATGATTATAATTTTTCTTTATGGTGATTTAGGTTATTTATTGAAATTATTATAATATTTCATAGATTCTATGATTATCGAATATTAATTTTTTATATGAATTTATGAGTGACTAATGTTAATTTAATAAAAATTATAAATTAATCTTGCAATAATTTTTGATCAAAAACAAAAGATTTTTGTCTTTTAAAACAAGTTTTTATTATATTTAGAAATTATAAGGTTTGATATTTTTCAAATTATCTAAGTTTAACATGGGGTTTGTTGTTGAGAATTTGAAAATAAATTTTTTATTTCTTATAATGGGGTTTATTCATTTGTGGAATCATCTTACATAGTGATAAACATTTTTGTTGTGGTTTATGTATAATGATAGGAGTAATTTCTTGTTATCCATTCATGGTTATGCGTTCCTTTAGAATATTATTTTTGTGCTTGGGGAATGGAAATTCATATTGAATACTCAACATTTAGTGGAAAATAAATATTATAGAGTAAATTTATTAATGGATGAAATTATAATTATCATGTAACATAATTTTCTAATTTTATTTGTCTAAATTATAAATGAATTCTTTATCTCTAAGAAAAGTTTCTTAAAACCAAAACATTAGTCTGTTAATATTAATTACAATGAATAAATAGTCATTTTAACACACATTTGGTTTTTTTATTATTAAGATTCTAATGATAAATCACTTTCTTATGATAAATTATATCTACCACTCTCTATAATTATTCAGAAATTGCACTTTTCATCAATTTCCATATTTTCATATTCCACTAATGATCTATGATATGAAAACGTAGTATGTGTTATTATGGATGACCTTCATACTTCACTCACTCTCTCTATTTTCATGTGGATGTTATGTTAACATATTTCATGATTTGGGATTTCAAAAAAAATATTTTGAATTATCAACCCATAGATTACTGAGTTAATGTTAAAATTGAGAGGATACAATTTATTGAGTTCACATTCAATGTCTTGGGTTTCACTTTTTTGAGTAAGAGGAAAACGATTGAGCTAAAGAACCCACTACTAAAAATAATTTCAAAGACCCTGATATTGGAAATGTTAGGGTAATAGTACCAGAGATATTAAAGATGAAGGAATCTACTTTGAAATTTATTTTGATATTAGATCTTTTTATAGAATCCCTATTTGAAGAACAACCATGTAGTGCCTCTGATAAGAAGTAGGTTGTTTTTAAATCCCAGGTTGCATTACATAAAAAAATATTATTCTATGATCCTTTGTGGAGCTGTGATTTTTTATAATGTATATTTTCTAGAGAATGTCAATAATTATTTCACTCCCCTTGAGATAATTCTTTCTCAAACTATACCTGATAATAATGAGGAATTTTTAATCTATATGGGATAGTAAAATGGTGGTTAAATCAATTTGGATCCTCATGGGATACTTCATAAATAATTAACTACTAATAAAATGGGGATCCCCCACTATTAAAATCCCTATGAATTATAGTGAATATTTCATCAAAGATCCTATAAAAAATCTAAATGTCATCTTACATGTCCAGATTCAACAACAAGTAGATACAGTTTAACTTTATGGCATGTAATATTTTATTTATACCTAATTTAATCCACTGTATAATTCTATATCTACTCTTTAAAATACCTAGGAGACTCCTAAGAAATATATCATTGTTTTTGGTTTTCCCCTTTCACATAATTAGTCTGGGGATGATGAAAATATTAGGGATAATGTTATCACAACAGTCAATGGAAACAATTATTATATAAATAATGTGATGGAGGAAGACAATATATGTAGAATTGGATCACGATAATAGATTCCCTTGCTAAAATATAGGGGTAAATTGACTATTATAATAGAAGACCATGTATTTTTTAATTTTGAAATAACCTCTAATATCATTCCAATGGAGTTACAAATTTCTACTATGAGAAATTTTTCATAATATTAAACAACCAGAATTAAGTTCTAAAATAGGAATTCAGTGAAAAGAAAAAGTTGATAGTCGTGGTTTTTATGAGAAAAAATCTATAGGAATTAGAAAATTAGCCAAGAATAAAAAACTCTTATGGGATGAAAAAAAAAAGATAACTTCAGCTCCTAACACATATTTATATAAAGATTATTTTTTTGAATTATTATGGTTTTCCCAACCCTGAAACAATTTTCTACCTTCATACCTTTATTAATAGACACAAACCTGATCTCCTTGGACTCTTAGAACCAAATATAGTATTATCTTATATGTTTTATTATCCTAAATACATAAGATAAATTATTATTAATAAAATATAGTATATTTATGATGTCAAATGAATTTGGGTCCATACTAATTTGAGGCTAGATGGAATCTCAAATTTTAATTATACAATGCAAATTGATACTATTTGTTTCAATGGTATGGGTATAAAATAATTTTTTTCATTTATTTATTTTTATAATAGACATTGTGATAGAATGGATTTATCAAAAACATTCAGGTTTTGAGAATCTATATATGTAGTCCATAGACACTCCTTGAAGACTTTAATGAGATTCTTAATCTATATGAGATATATAACATGGTCAACACCTCTACTTAAACTAGAGATTTCATGAATTTTATTTAGAACAAAAACATTCATTTGGTTATGTTGGGTGGTTCCAAATACACTTGGTATAGGAAAAGTCTCAATAAATTTATGTATATATAATTTTAATGAGATTTTTTCAATTATTTTTCCCTAAATTATTGATTCTCCATCTCCAACAATAGTCTTTTCAGACATTATGACAATCATAATCCTATTTTTTCTAATCATGTTACTCAAGAGGTTGAACAACCATATCCTTTAAAATTTAATAATTCTTAGATCTCAACTCCTGATTGTAAAAACTGGAATAAGAAACATGGAATTTGTTTTACTTTAAAGATGATCCCTAGTTTGTGGATTAAATATCAATGCTCTGAAGACAAATTAGAAAGTTTGGAGTATATATTGATTTACCCACATTAAGGAAAAAATTTCTCATTTGTAATACATACTTCTTATCATTCAACAAAATAACACTAAGAGTGGTTTTTCCACATGTCTTGAACAAGAAAATGGGGACAAACATAACACCAATTACCTTATCAACCTAAAATAAAGAATGAAAAGGGAGTCATGGAATGTAAAATTGAATAAATAGGCTGATTGGAATTACTTATTTTTCAATGCTCTCTAAAACAACAAGAAAAATCAATAGACCTTTGGCTTTCTTAAATGACAGTGGATATTTTTTGATAATATATTGGATTTGTCTTCACATGTTGTATATTGTTATATGAATCTATTTTATGGTCATAGAAACCATATTTGAAGTTTTTAGGAAATCATTCTTAGGGTTTTCATAATAGAGGATAACTCAGTTGTCACTACAGAACCTCATGATTTTGATATTA
Source organism: Viscum album (assembly GCA_963277665.1). Lineage (NCBI taxonomy): Eukaryota > Viridiplantae > Streptophyta > Magnoliopsida > Santalales > Viscaceae > Viscum > Viscum album. The sequence goes on along the minus strand of OY728161.1, from coordinate 810,269,113 downwards.
AAAAATCAGTTCTTGGAGTTAATTTTGGTATCTCTCCTAGATTATATGGGTTCCAAAATTTTTCTTTAATACTTTTGGGCTATTATTTATGGTGATGTCTTCAAAATTATCATCCATTATTTAAAGGTGGCCAGCCAACACAAGGAATCAATTTCAATTTTCTTTCTCTCATTCATAAAGTTAAAAATTAAAATGATATCTCTATTTTTGATTATGTGTCTTCTATAAAAACTATTTACAAAATCTTTGGGAAACATATTACTAAAATTTTGACCAATATTTCCATTAAGTATTTTTTCTTCAAACTAGTTTGGTTTCACTAAAGTAATAACTATTAAATATTTCCCTATAACTACTTCAGAATCTGTTAATCTTCTAAAGAAATCCAATAGAGTAGATAAAATTAATCTTATACTTGATGGGAAATAACCAACTTACACATTTGATTAGGGGTTCATTTGAAAGGTATTAACCAGTTTTGGATTTGATAAGGATTATATTAAATATGTTTGAATATCTCTGAGCTCAGCATGTATTTTTATAATCATTAATGGATATCATAAGTATTAATTCAAAATATCTAGTGGGGTTAGACAAGGTGACCCTCCCTTGACTATTATTTTCTATATTGTTGATGACTATTTAAGAAGTCTTCTTCTCAACATGGTTGATAATAATAAAAATCAATCCCGTAAAATCATTCAATGTTATTACTGCCCCAATATATTAATTTTAAGATATTGATATTTTCTTTTAACTTAAGGTGATAAAGTTAATATTAAGAACAAAAAAAGGCTCTCCTTCATTTTGAAAATTTTACATGGAAAAAAATAAATTTCAAAAATCAGATGTTTCTTTTGGGAAAATATATATCTTCTTCTCAAAAAGTGGTTATTATAATTGAGTTGGGAATCATATAAGGTATTTTTCCTTTCACATATCTTTGAATTACTATTTTTTGGGGAAGCCACATTTTGATCATTTCTCACACATCATGAGTCAGTTTAGGAATTAACTGGCTTCATGGAAGGGAAAAAATTCTATGGAAGTCATGGTTTTCCTTTTCAAAGTTGTTATTGTATCAAAATATTTCTGTTGTTTTATTTTTTACAAATGGTAAATTTCTCTTCTCAATAATATCAATACTTCTATTAAAAAAAATTCAATAGTGTTATAATCCTTTAGTGAAAAATAGATAACGTTTCATGGAAACAATACTGTCAAACTGTTGATTTTATAGATATTGCTATTAAAAATATCAACAAATTTAATAAATAATTAAAAGGCAATATCATGTGGATTATTATTAATGGGAAGTTAGAAGGTCATATTTTTTTGAAATTTTGTTTCTTTTTCATTATCAAAGATGGGTATTTAAATTTTAGTCATTCTTTAAAGTGGAATTCTCTCAAATACTCCTTTTATAAGATTTTAATGAAGTCTCATTGTCTATAAAACACTGAATGATTGTAAAATTTTTGGTCAGACAACAATAAAGGTATTCCCCTTTTCAATCTATAAAATTATCTTGATTATCGACCTGAAAAAAATGTCACAATAAAATAGAAAATAAAAAATTATTTTGAAATTATTCCAACTTAATTTAAAGAAATTATTTTGAGATATAATTTCGTAAATAGGGATGACCTCCTAGTTTTGTAACCTGCCAATAATAGAAAACATTCCTTTAAATCATTCTACTATGAAGCAGTGCTAGGGCATAAAAACAACATGGCTTTATTTTGGATAAGAAGATAAATCCTTCCATATAGATTTTCATTTACATTAAAGGTGATTCATTATAAATATCCCACTAAGGATTTACTTCCTTATTTTGGAAATAATTTATATGAAATATTCATCCAATTTAATCAATATATGAATGATATTAATCATGTATTCCTCAATTTCCATACCGCTGCAACATTATGGATAGTTGTTGTCACAATGTTTAAAGTGATGTTACCATGAACAATCAAAATTCAAGAGAGTCTTATTACTTGCACCAAGATTCCTCTCTCCATGAAACATAAAAATATTTTCTTTTTCCCTTATCTGATATTTAACATGTGTTTTGTAACATTTGAAATAAGACCCTTAATGAAAATATTTCCTTCTATTTATAGTCATCTTCTACTAAAAGCAACATTGACGAGAAAAATGTTAATTCCCATAAAAAGGTTATTATGATAAATATATTCATTATTTTACCAAGCTTAAGTTCCTTTGAATTATCAGTAATTATTTTCCTCCTTCTGGAGCATTTTATGTTGTGTAGATCCCCCCATTCCCAGGCGGGTTCAAATGCAATACATATGGTGCTTCTAGATATAATTCTAGTACTTATTGATATGGAGAAATTTACAGATATCATAACGGTGATGCATTGGGATATCTATATAGTCCAAGTGGAATCAGTACATATCTTGATTCTAAAATTATTACTATAATTAGCATGGTCAATAAGTATGGATCAACTTGTGGCCGGAATGTGACTCCACCACTATTGATCAAGTTATTATAAATTGTATTATTCCAGATTCATGGATATTGACCTCTAGATGTAGGAAATTAATGGAATCAATTTTTTCCATTAATTCAATCATCAAACATGTCTATCATGAGCCAAATTATTTAGCTAGTAGGCTGGAAAATAATGGGGTTTAATCTTCTGAAGTTAAACAGATAAATGGCGTTCATGGTGGTATTTTTTTCAAAGTTACTTTTTTAAAAATAATTATTTCATACTGTTGTGTCATTACATTTATTCAACAAATAAGTCTCTTTGTTTTCAAAAAAAATATCATTTTCATTAAAAAGATATTTCCAAAAATGGAATTAATTATATTTTTTTGATAGTTAATATTTTATTAAATGATTTAAAATTCCAAAATAATAAAATATTTTTTCAAGTGATTGGTATATTGTATAAAATATCTTTTATCTTTCATTTATTATCCAATTTTTATTTTATATTAAATATAATTATCCCCAATGAGTAGAAAAACTTTTTTACTATGGTAAATACTAAAAGGTTTAATATTGGTTAAAATAAAGGGATAAGATTTTAAATGATCTAGAACCTTTTATAGTTTTTATTTGTTTGATTTTTCAGACTATATATAATCTAATAAATATTAACATTGCATTGTAGGTATATTTAACCTTGAAAATTAATTTATATTAATTTAATATTTTTAGAAATTTCAAGAGTTCTCCTCCCCTAACGTACAAAATTACACCTCCTCTTTTATTCTCTAGAAACATTCAATTCATTTTTTATTCAAATAATTACTAAAATACATATGTAAAATCATATCCCTTGACTTAGTGCCCTTATATTAGGTATAATTCTCTATTTATAGAGCATAAGGTGTAATGAAATAAAGGTTGTACGAAGAAGAGGTATAGTTCTTAATGAAGAATTTTCATTTTATTTATTATTATAAATTCTTCAAATATTATTAAAAAAATAAAATAAGAACAAATTCATATTACATATAATATCATGCATTTATATTAATGTAATTATAATTATATATCTCATATTCCATCAAATGGGAAACAATGCTCTCATTCATGTGTGTGGTGGACTACTACCTTGTGAACTCATGTAATTCATTTCCCACCACCACCATTAATAAATTTTTATAATTATGGTTTAATTTAAATATCTTATATACATTAATTATTGATCATTATATTTATTTAATTTATCAAATATGTTCTTAACAAATCATTCACTAGAAAATGATAATGTCATTCGTGCGTATGTAGGGACTACCACCTGAATAAAGTGATGTGATTCATTTTTAATAAATAAATTAAATTTATAATATATATCTAAGTATATTTAACGAAATAATATGGTATTTATTATATTATTATAAATCTGGAAGGATAAAGTAACACCTACCTTCTTTCCATAATATCAGTGTAAAATGGAAACATCACTCAAGTTTACGTACGGCATACCATCTCCATGATTATATTGTAGTTAATTATTAATAACCATATTTCAAAAAATATTAACTAGTATAATAGATGTATAAAAATTATTTTTATTCAATGATTATAATTATATAGATGATTGAATAATGCCCACTTTGAACAAAGTCAACCTACCAAATTCATTTGGGATATATGATTTGAATGTCGTCAAAACATCCCACAAGAACATAATCGATTATAAAATTAAATATATCATAGTATTATATAAACAATTAATAATCAACCTGAAAATAGTTCGTATAAAAGTAAAAAAATATTAGCATGGACATATTATTCAAGAAGATGATGAACATTTGTGATGAGTCTGACTTGAGGTAATAGACAATTCAACTTAAAACATCATCTAAAATGTTTTAATGATTTATTTTCAAATTATTTTTCTTCCATGTCCATACTCATATAAAAAATATTGTATTGTTAATATAGACATATAATATTTATAATGGATATTAATTTTTTTCTGTGATATTATTTAAAAGTTATACAGGAGTGGTCTTTTATGTATGTTATATGGATTGTTTTAACTTTATTTAAAATATATAAACATAATGTTTAATTTTAATGGATATGGAATTAAAACATTTTCATACTTCCATATAAAATTAAAATATTTTTCTCCTCTATAATATTGGATTTTTTTTCATTGAAAACACCTCTTTTAATTTTTTTCTGTTATTTATGTTTTGAATATGATCTTTTAAAAGTAAGTGGTATTTTAATACCCAAAATTGTTTTTTCATATAGGTTTAAAAGGGTTGTTTGATGGTTTTATTCAGAATATGGTCCTTGTAAATTGTTAACGATAACATGTGCGGAAAATATAGCTCATATAATGGGTGATTCAGATATAGATCTCTAACTAATTGATTAATGATTATGTTCTTTATAAAATTATATTGGAAGTTCATAGTATTGTTATTCCAATTGAAAGGGTTATTATACATTTTTTATAAAGATTATTGATAGAGAAAGTTGATGTGCTTTTTTAATCAAATAATGAGTATTTTTTATTTTTTTTCAATGATAAACTCCATTTATTTAATTTTTTTATCAAAATAATGGGTATTTTTAATTTGATGATGAAAATGAGGAAAATTGAGAGAAGTGAAAAATTCTGGATTTTGGGTAGATATTGAACAGAAGGGTATTTTGGTCATTTATTAAAACATATAATTCTAAATTTAGTGATTCTTTTTTTTAGAATCATGATTTTATTTCCTTCAACTTTTTCCTCTGGACTGGGAGATGATTCGGCCATCCAAAGGGCATAAAAAATCAATGAAGTTTATGACTTTTTTTCACCGTATAGCGTGGACTCCAACATTGTAACGGAACACCAACTCGGCCTAAATAGATATATTTTAGGTTATTCCACCTGAGATAGGACGAGAAAAAATAGGTCCAGATCCTCCTCAAATTTGGTAGAGTTTTTAAGTCATTAAAGCTACCATTGGAGGTTATACTTTTGGAGGAACCTTCCTAGAAGCATTATCCAGAAAAAAGAAACCACCAATGAAAAATTCATAAATCATTCATATGGTGTCCAAATGAGCTAAAATTGGTGGTGTGAATAGAAAAAATATTTATTAACAACTTTGAAGAGGGGGTCAATACATGAATAGACCATTTAATGGGACATACACACACAATCTTTCAGAGGACAAAATCTGCCTATAAAAGGAGGTCCTTGCCTCCATCTCAAATCATCACCTCGACACCCAAAACCAAGGAGGGATCCCACTGGGTCACGGGCTGCTCCTCCTCCTCTATTCCCCGCTTATTTATTCATTTTATTTTATTTTTATTTTAGTTTTATTTTAGTTTTATTTTATTTTTATTTTCAATTGTAATTAAAATTTTAGTATTATTCATCCAGGAATTTGTGTTTCTCCATCCATTTTTCGTCATCTCTCCATCTCTCTCTCTATCTCTCTCTTCTTCCACCCACTCCACCAAGTAATCTCAGACTCTCGAAAATGAGGGGCTAATCACAATACTTGGCTTAGGGTGAGGTCAAGGTGTTCTTGAATTTTTTTTAATGATTATTTTAAGTTTGTGGTAGATTTGAGTCGCATGCATTGGTGAGCTGAAGGTACCCAGTTGGGTGACGACCCCCAATGACATGTAACATAAACTATTTCTATTTTGGAAAATAGTAGTGATTCAAAAGTGAGATTTCATGTTTATATTATCAAACTGCAATAAACATACAAAAGAGAATAATGATTGAACCTAAGACTAAACCCCAAAACCATTTTCTTTCTTCATCAAATCATTTTGTTTTCATTGCAAGATAGTTCATATTTTTAAATAATAAAAAACAGAAAAATATTTTCATCAATTTAATTTAAATATAAAAAAAAATAGTTTAGGGGAATTATAATAATGTAAGTGAACTAAATTGAGAAGGCTCCTCAAGAGATACGACCCTGGTCAGCCATTGTACTACACTAGGAAAAAAATATAATTGTTTTTGTCCACGCCCCATGACAGGCATACGTCAAAATTGGTGTCGTTGTCTAGGATCCAATAATTAGTCCAATTAATGTTTCTATTTTCACGTCTTAGTTAGATTTCATTTTAAAAAAAACATAAAAAAAATCTTTCCATGATGAATTCAAATAATTATTATTCTACATGGACTAAAAATTACTCACAGGTGCAAGAACAAGACTTCACTAAGGAGGCCCTCCAATGAAGAGCTGATGCACTGATGATAATAGTAAAGCAGGTGAAAAGAGGCATAACATCATGGATCTCACCGGATGATTTGTTGGCCATGGTCGATTAACTCCAAGCCTACTTCAAAATATTCTAGGGCTATAAGGAAGTGCCACCGATATTTATGGATTTTACTAAATACATCCATGAAGTTGAGGCCAAACTCACAATGGAGGATCCTAACTACCTACCTCCATCCTGTGATGATAAACTCCAATTGGAACTTTACATCAATGAAAGGATTAAAGATGAACCAACTCAGGGAAATGATTCATTATTGAACTCAAATTCTTTTAATTTTGTTGGTATAAATCCCAATTGTTTTGAATTTTCAGAATCAGATAAATCCTATAATGCCCTGGAGGATGAAGAGACCAAAGAAGATGCGCCTATTTAGGAACAACATGAGTGCCCTGAAGACAACGAATATTCACTAGAGGGTGTAAATGAAGAGATTGATAATGTTTCACAAGGAGCAATGATGGTGGTGGAGGTTCCATACATCATCCTAGACCCACCTTCCAAGATGTACCACATTGAAAAAGGGGAAGATATGGCATACTCTATCCATGGAGTCCTCCTAAAAAATAAAGAAGAAGCGGATGCTAAGAAAAATCACATGTGGTGGTTCATGTCAAAGAAGCCCCAACCACCATCAGACATTGGATAACAGCTGGTACTGCCCTCAGGATGCAGTAAAAGAAGCAAGGCCCCACTTGGTATATCATACCAAGATTTATCTTTACTTACATTCTAGGAATTTAGATTTCAATTTCATTTATTTGGATGTAGTCTAGCATGTAGCTGAATCCCTCTTATTTTTTTGAGTTTAGTGAAATATTCCTTGTGATTCATTGAGTTGTTTTCTTTTGTAAGATCATGATAGTAGAAGGAATCCCCAGATAGTGGAGGGGAAGGACCAAGTTTCATGAAAAAATGTAGTTCACTTTTATTGTTTTATTTTTATCTCTCCACATTTTTGTCCACAACATGATTGGGGATTTAAATATAAAATTTCATGACCACACTTGAATTCATGTTTTACTCAATATCTAGGAGACATGAGATGCTTAGGAACCCAGTGATGCCATGTTTTAGATTTCAATGAAGATATGATTAAATGATTGAAATGAAGAATTGAATTTTTAAAATGAATCATGAATATTGAAATAATGACTCATCATTTGAAGGAATTAACTAATTAATGTAAATGAAATTTCCCAACCATCTTTCATGATTTGAATTTCAGAAGTTCATGGGAATTGATTTATTATTATTAGTCATTCCATGAGTTATTTTCCAATGTTATATTTCCCATTCCCGAGAGGATTTCTAGACCATGTACTTCCTATTTATTATTGAGAATATTTCTTGAGTTATCATGGTACATGTAACCTATAAGGCCCCAGCCTTAAACCTTACTTAATATTGAATTAAATGAATAATTTACATTGAGGATCTTTTCATGTTTAGAGTTTTAGAGAATTAGGACATAACTATTACGTCTCAAAATATTACAAAGTAGTCACTTCTACTAAATTTCCATAAAATAAAAAACTCTTAAAAATAAACATGTCTAGTTCCATGTTTTAGGTAGCATGCCTTTCCCTTGATCCCATCTTTGACCCTATTCCACGTTAAGTCCTGTGAAAAACATTTCAAAAACATGGGAAGAGCATAAAAAGATCAGCAAGCGATACACAAAGAATGATAACTGTTAGTTTTTCAAAACAACAAGTAAACCATGTATACATTATCAAAGTAATAATTTTCACCTTTTCGAAGTAGTAAAAACTCTTCACTGAATAAAATTTCATTACATACCTTTCTGTAACCAAAAGATTACCATAAAACCCTTATAAGACCACATATCATATAAAGGTATCTTGGGACATAAACATACTTAAGTGGAATGACCATAAGGTAGAATTCCACACATATCACTTAATGGAATAGACATTCGGCCAACTTCCATACATACTTAATGGAATAGCCATACGGCCGACTTCCATACCCAATGCATTGGAGGTTATAACAAAACCACCCGTCCTGGTATTCACAGCACCACCCGTCATATGGTTTATCACGTAACCACCCGTAAAATGTCCAAGTACCATCATTACACATAAAATATTGAAAATATAAACATTTCAATAACAACATTTAATTTGTAATCACAATAAGTAATTCCCAGATATTGAATTAATCAATCCATTTTCAAAAACCATTTAAAAGAGATTTTTGAATCAAATTGTCCCATACAACTTTGAATATTTTCATGGAATTATAATTTTAAAACATTAATGTCCATATAAATAAATAATGAAAACCATTTTGAAAACATGGAAATTAAATATAAAGATTTAGAATAATAAATCTTTAAAACATTTAAAACGATATTTTTGTTAAATAGTTTTTAACAAAATGAGAGACTCTTGAATACAAATAATAGCAGAATAAAATTTAATCCGAACTTTATAATATCATGAGAATAAAGGTATTCATGATATAATATGTCAAAGGACAGCATAAACACCATATAAGAGTGAATTGGTGCATAACAACAATGAAGTCTCAAAAGAAATGTAAAATGAGATGAAATCCATTATAAAGAAGGTATCCTTAAATTAAGGATAAATCAATCTCATAATTATGTGTTACAAATATAAATACACACAATATAAGTGGATATTAAGTGTAAAACAATCAAAGGTTATTCACACATATTCAAAGGATGACATATTCAATAACTACATGTTGAACCAAAAGAAATCGAAATTGGGTTAAGAAGTTCCCTTCGTAAAATTCGACAGCCTAACGGCGTCACAGAAAATTTTACAAAAAGGGTTGATGAGAGAGATAAAGGGGATCTCATCACATGGAAATAAAATTACCATAAATAAGGATATATAAGAACATATCCCAACATAATAGTATGTGAATTAAAAGACATAACAGAAGAAGTCTTTTAAAAAAAAGGAGGGTGAAAGATCCCCTTACTGAGTTGGGTAACTTTTGAAAAGTACACCCCATAGAAGAAGGGTCATACAATGAAGATGTAAATACCCATAAATGAAATTATACTACACAATGTGTATAATAATGGGAAGTACATACACCAATCAAAGGAAATAGTGGCAAACGTAGCATAAATGTCACGGGAATAAAAGTGAGATGAAAAATCCCTTACGAAAACTCGGCAGCCTAACAGTGCCACATAAAACATAAAAAATGGATTGATGATATCAAATAGGGTATCTCATAATATTAACATAAAGTTCATAGAAAGAGGAATACAAAATAACATCCCCCAACATAACGATGAGGATCTTAAAATAAGTGACATAAAGGAGAGTACTTAAAAAGAAAGAGAGAGGTTAGATCTCTTATGAAAATTCGGCAGCCTAACAGCGCCACTCATAACTTCCAAAATGTATTGATGAGAGAGAATAAGGTCTCTAATAATATGAACATAAAAATTACAGTAATAGTAATATAAAATAGCATCCCAATTACAAGAAATATGATCTTTAAAAGGAATGACATAAAAGAGCGTACTTAAAAAAAAGAGGAGTAGGATCCCTTACCTCGGGTCGGACATGACTCGATCGTTCTTTAACGTCCTGAATAATAAGCATGAGTTAATTTATACTTGATTAAGAACCTTTTTCAAGTTCATTATTCCTTTTATATCAATTATTTAAATGTTATAAACATTATGTAATCATTTATGTTAATAATGTTTGTTTTGTCGATATTTGGTTCTTAAGTCAAAAGTGGACTTCTTACAATTACATGTTGTTCGTGTGGTCAAAGGTTCTTTATATCCCAAATGACATTCCTGATTTTTATATCATATATAACATATATATGCAGCATATACATGTATTTATAATATTACATAATCATTTAGAGGTAAGAAATGAAATGCACCGTTCATGGAGACGGTAAGCCGTACGTACGCATGAACGCTACTTTCATTTCTATGTCATATTAATGGAATTAAAACTAAATGAGAGGTATGTATATTATAATTCCAGAATTATATTAATCATTTAGATGTAACATACATCATATATATCCATTATATATATGTACTTATAATAGTACATTACATTTGGGGATAAGAAATGAAATGCACCGTTCATGGAGACGGTAAGCCTTACGTACGCATGAACGCTACTTTCATTTCTATCTCATAATTTAAGGGGAAGAAATAATAATGATATAGAGGTATATTATAATTCCAGTATATAATCATATATAATAACTTTAAATCCATCTTTTATACATCCCACATATGGCATTAACGAATCAAATCACTTTGAGGGGGTGGTAGTCCGCACTTCCTAAAATGAAATTATCATGTTTACCCACAATGGAAAACATAATGGTATACCACAAATGAAAAATAAAGAAGAATAAGGGAAATATAAACATAATATATATGATATATAAATAGAGTGACATCTTAATGGCCACCATTAAAGGTGTTTAAAAGTAGATTGAACAATCATCATTTCGTGAGGCAGAAATTCGTCAACCACAGAAACAGAATGTTCTTTAACCATTATATGTAGATGTGTGTAAGTGTAGCTCGAATGATTTTTATAAAAACATCCTAGTATATTTAGGATACTTTATTTGTTACAAAATAAATGAATAAAAAGAGTTTAGGGGGTTGGAGAAGAAAAATAAAACAAAAGAACACAAGTGAACACATTACCTCAAAGTCGGGGTAACTCTCATAGATTTGAGCTCAAAGACTTCATTGAGAAGACTTCTGCCCAAAGTGAGGCTTCCAATAGTAATAGTGGGACGTGTAGAGACAAAATGGGCAGGTTTTGGCCGAGCCAAAGGCTTTGGAAGTGTGCGTAAATAGGTATAGGTGGGGGCCTTTTATAAGAGGAGAGGAGGGGCACTCTTGGAAAGTAAAAAAATGTTACTTTATTTTAAAATGAGTTTCGGATTAAAAAGGTCCCACATTGATATAATTCTAGTTTAAGGTGATAAGGGTTCTAAATACACCCATCTAATAGGTTTTGGACATGTGTAGGTCATAGATTTTACATTATCATTTCATTTTATTTAAATCCTTTATTAATGAGGTAATCGCTACATCATCATGATGTCATAAATAATTTAATATATTTACTGTCTAAAAATTATAAAAAAATATCATGATGTAGGAAATATTTTTAGCTTTATAATGAATATTTATAGTCAAAAATATGACTTGTATAACGCCATGTAAAAATTGTTTTAGTAAAACATTTCATGTGTGTGTCATTTTTACTTTAACATTTAATAAAAAGTTATTTATATCATTTCCCAACCAAAGTGGCTCCATGGGGTCCCCAAGTTGACCCATGGATTTTCTTGGTCGGCCATGACACATAAAATTAGGGTAGGATATGTGTCATGCTCATCTCAGTTTATTAAAACATTATTTTTACCTTAAACTACACTAATTAAATCTAATTGCGATTAAGAACATAAAAGTTACTATTCAACAAAAAATTATTTTAATCTCATTGAACCACATTTTACTTCTTAATGACAACCATGTATGTCGGATTTTTGAAAATCAAATAACAGAAGTGACAAAGTTTCATTTAAACGAAAAATCAGTTTCTTTAACTACCACTTAGTGGTTTCACTATTCATCAAAAATTGAAGTTTTTCCGAAATATACCAAAACTTCACCCTAAGCTATATTTGATATTCTGAATTCAAAAATGATGTCTATTTTACAAAATTAAAATCATATAAGTCACATTAATTAATTTAATAATCAATTCCTGTTGTCATGACAAATTGTGTATTTTTATGAAATAATAAGTATCAAAAGATTGACACTAGTTTAAGTCCAATTTCAAAGTGAAATTGATTCCAATGACCACCATTGGATTAAATGGTAAAAATATATTCTAATTTCACTTTAAAACCAATTCAAAAGATAATCTAATCATATAAATAAATTAGATTAAAAAGAGTTTTTGAATTAAAATACAACATTTTTCACTATTTATTTAAAAATGAACTTTATCAGAAAGATACCAAAAATTTAAACAAAGTAAATTTTTATGTCCCGATTCTAAATAAGAATTTTTTTTGTCAAATATAAAACATAAAATTGTCAAAAAGTTGATTTAAAAGAGTTTCGCCATCAAAAGGCGGTTAATCGACCTTTTAAAGAATATTAGACTGTCTACGCTTAAAATTGGATTCATTCGCATTTTTAATCCTCTAACATTTATTGTAAAGAGTAAAAATATTTGACAAACATATATAATAATTTTGTAGTTAGTTCTGTTCATTCCCTCCCTTACAACGTCTAGGCATTAACTACCATTTAAAATAATATTATTTTATTATTAGAGTTTAACGTAAGCTTCCCAAGAAACTCATTGTTGCGTATTGGGTACACCATCGAGCATAGCATCCCCTTTAAAGTAATATTAATATTTTATTCACAAATATGGATAAATATAAAAATTTTATATTCTTTATTTACCTGGGGTGTTACATCCTTCCCCCCTTTTGGGAATTGCATCCTCGCAATTTTAAAATTGGGCTTGGAAATATCCTTGAAAGTCCCACATCGGAACAAGAGTCGGTAAAACAATAACTTTAAAATAAAGAATTATAAGTACAGAGGTCACCCAAGTTACCCCATACTAGGATTCCATGTAGGAAAACATGGACATGGAGGAAAAAACAAAGGGTCATGTTTTGATGGAGAGTGATAGAAAACATGTTTAGGAGAAAGTTAACCACGAGAAAATCAGAAACTTGTGATGTGTTAAACGGTATTCGATTCCCCAGTAGGAAAAGTTAACAGAAATCATTTTTGTTTTAAGTTACTTTTCATGGAGGAATTTATTTTTGAGCTTAACTAAATCATAATGAAACATACTTACTTTTCATGTAGACTTTCAACTTCTACTAGATTCCTTAATCAAACTCATATTTTCTCCAAAAGATTGGTATTTAGGAAGAATTGTTCGCATTAAGAGTACTATAATCAATTTCTAGAGAATCACCTAATCCACAAAAGAGAACTATACACTTCCCATGTCTTTAGACTCTAGCCAAAACCAAAACCAAAAAGGTTAGTACAAGATCAGATAATCCAGAAAAGGATAACCCTTTATAAAAAGAAAATCTATTCTTAATCTCCAATATTTTTCCAACAAAACCCAAAGTTCCACGAGGACCAATCGATAAACAATTTGTTCATAAAATTATTCAAATTAAACCAAAATATGATTGAAACCCAAATATTGGAAGGATTTAGTCACATAGTCTTCTATGTTAAATCATAACATTTATCTCCAAAAAACATCAGTTTCTCTTAATGTCTAATATTGAAAAGTAATTAACCTAAGCACATATCCTCCATGATAGGTTAATAAACTTCCATAGATATCCCAAAATCAACATAATATTAATTCATAAAATCATTTAACTAAAAAGAATTAGTCAAACCAACCAGGGATTTCACGTAGTCCAGTAGTCGGTGATAAATACCCATTGCACTTTGGTTGTGGGTTCGATTCCCGCAGCCTTGTCCAACGCGACGGGTTGTCACACGGTCTGTGTGTTTTCATTTTTTCAAAACTACATAATTCTTAAAACATTCCCCAATAATGAGATAAAATCTTCAAAAATAACCATAATGTAATTTAACCTCAATTTTATCTCATGACTTTCACTTTCCATCATTACATATAGTAACCCAGAATTAACTCGAAAGTAAGGATCATATAGACCCAAATGGTTCTCTATAACTATGCCCAAAAAAGAACAGATTACTATTCTTTGAATAAAATTTTCATATATCAAAAATCAGTGTTACACATACTATAAAAAAGTCTTCTAATGTACCCTATCATCAAAAGACACTTAATACTCTTAAGAATTTCACCATAACTCTTGAAGCCCTTATATGTTGACTTCTTACTCATTTAACATTATTCAAGATCCATTAACCATTCCTTTCCAACTTATTCTGAAATAATTCTTTCCTACAAACAAAATCATGAATCATATCTTAAGATTCCAAAATAGAAAACAAAAGTTAAGAAATAATCCATTCCTTCGATTGGTCATTGTCAGTTTCTTCATCCTCAATCGGAATGGCATTAGGTATTGGTAAACGAGTATTTGTATGATCTTGGAGATCCCATTCACAAAACATCTTCATAGGACATGTGTTTGCATAATGACCATGCACACCACATTTAAAAAATTCAATTGATCCCTCAGAAAGAACTTCTTTCCCTTTCCTCGAGTCAACTGGATGCTTGCTTTTTCCATGGCAGGTTCTTACCTTATGACCTTCATTTCCACATCTGTAGCATATTTCTATCCCTTTGAAACATTTTCCTAGGTGTTTCTTTCCACATCTATGACACATAGGTTTTTTAACACACTAACCTTTATGATTATTACATGTAGTTACGTAGGGATTTTTTTCTCGCATATATGATGCCTTATAGAAATCACCAAGGTTTAGGTGGTCAATCATGACTCCAGATATTTGGTTGAGGATAAACACAAGAGTTCTCATTGCATCTCCTATATCATTCAGTTGATCTCTTAGAAAACTGTCACAATTTCCCTCACATCCACTGTTACTTTGGTGCCTGCTAGATCCATCCATTTACTAAAACCAAAAAGGTCAGTGTGAGTATGTCAACAAAACCATCATGTACTAAAGAGGAAGATAAACACTAACATATACTTACTCATTCACTTTATCTAAAACTAGGACTGTTTATGAAATCCTAACTATTATGGTCATGTCACTTATTCTTAAAGAGTACCCTAACCTCTAAGGTTATCTAAACCGACCTTTCATACCAACTATAAGGCCCCAGCCTTAAACCTTACTTAATATTGAATTAAATGAATAATTCACATTGAGGATCTTTTCAGGTTTAGAGTTTTAGAGAATTAGGACATAACTATTACATCTCAAAAGATTACAAAGTAGTCACTTCTACTAAATTTCCATAAAATAAAAAACTCTTAAAAAGAAACATGTCTAGTTCCATGTTTTAGGTAGCATGACTTTCCCTTGATCCCATCATTGACCCTATTCCACATTAAGTCCTGTGAAAAACATTTAAAAAACATGGGATGAGCATAAAAAGCTCAGTAAGGGATAAAAAAAGAATGAAAACTGTTAGTTTTTCAAAACAACAAGTAAACCATTTATACTTTATCAAAGTAATACTTTTCACCTTTTCGAAGTAGTAAAAACACTCCACTGAATAAATTTTCATTACTTACCTTTCTGTAACCAAAATATTACCATAAAACCCTTATAAGACCACATATCATATAAAGGTAACTTGGGACATAAACATACTTAAGTGGAATAACCATAAGGTCGACTTCCGCACATATCACTTAATGGAATATCCATTCGGCCAACTTCCATACATACTTAATGGAATAGCCATACGGCCGACTTCCATACCCGACTCATTGGAGGTTATAACGTAACCACCTGTCCTGGTATTCACGGGACCACCCGTCATATGGTTTATCACGTAACCACCCGTAAAATGTCCAATTACCATCATTACACATAAACTATTGAAAATATAAACATTTCAATAAAAAAATTTCATTTTCAATCACAATAAGTAATTCCCAGATATTGAATTAATCAATCCATTTTCAAAAAACATTTAAAAGAGATTTTTGAATCAAACTGTCCAATACCACTCTGAAGCTTTTAATGGAATTATAATTTTAAAACATTAATTTCCATATAAATAAATACTGAAAACCATTTTGAAAACATGGAAATTAAAGATAAAGATTTAGAATAATAAATCTTTAAAACATTTAAAACGATATTTTTGTTAAATAGTTTTTAACAAAATGAGAGACTCTTGAATACAAATAATGGCGGAATAACATTTAATCCAAAATTTATAATATAATGATAATAAAGGTATTAATGATATAATATGTCAAAGGACAATATACACACCATATAAGAGTGAATTGGTGCATAACAACAATGAAATCTTCAAAGAAATGTAAAATGAGATGAAATCCATTAATAAGAAGGTATCCTTAAATTAAGGATAAATCAATCTCATAATTATGTGTGAAAAATATAAATACACCCAATATAAGTGGATATTATGTGTAAAGCAATCAAAGTTTATTCACACATATTAAAAGGATGACATATTCAATAACTACATGTTGAACCCAAAGAAATCGAAATTGGTTAAGAAGTTCCCTTGGTAAAATTCGACAGCCTAACGGCGTCACATAAAATTTTACAAAAAGGGTTGATGGGAGAGATAAATGGGATATCATCACTTGGACATAAAATTTACATAAATAAGGATATAGAAGAACATATCCCAACATAATAGTATTTGAATTAAAAGACATAACAAAAGAAGTCTTTTAAAAAAAGGAGGGTGAAAGGTCCCCTTACTGAGTTGGGTAACATTCGAAAAGTACACCCCATGGAAGAAGGGTCATACAATGAAGATGTAAATACCCATAAATGAAATTATACTACACAAAGTGTATAATAATGGTCAGTATATACACCACTCAAATGAAATAGTGTCAAATGTAGCATAAATGTCACAGGAATAAAAGTGAGATGAAAAATCCCTTACAAAAACTCGGCAGCCTAACGGCGCCACATAAAACATAAAAAAATGTACTTATGATATCAAATAGGGTATCTAATCATATTAAAATAAAGTTTATATAAAGAGGAATATAAAATAACATCCCCCAACATAACAAATAGGAGCTTAAAAGAAGTTACATAAAGGAGAGTACTTAAAAAGAAAGAGAGAGGTTAGATCTCTGACGAAAATTTGGCAGCCTAACAGCGCCACTCAAAACCTCAAAAATGGATTGATGAGAGAGAATAGGGTCTCTCATCATGTGAACATAAAAATTAAAGTAATAGTAATATAAAATAACATCACAATAACAGGAAATGTGATCTTTAAAATGAATGACATAAAAGAGCTTACTTTAAAAAAAAGAGGAGTAGGATCCCTTACCTCGGGTCCGACTTGACTCGATCATTCTTTAACGTCCTGAATAATAAACATGAGTTAATTTATAATTTCATAAGAACCTTTTTCAAGTTCATTATTCCTTTTATATCAATTATTGACATTTTATAAACATTATTTAATCATTTAAGTTAATAATGTTTGTTTTGTCGAAATTTGGTTCTTAAGTCAAAAGTGGACTTCTTACAATTACATGTTGTTCATGTGGTCAAATGTTATTTATATCCAGAATGGAATTCCTAATTTTGATATCATATATATCATATATATCTAGAATATATATGTATTTATAATATTACATAATCATTTAGAGGTAAGAAACGAAATGCACCGTTCATGGAGACGGTAAGCCGTACGTACGCATGAACGCTACTTTCATTTCTATGTCATATTAATGGAATTAAAACTAAATGAGAGGTATGTATATTTTAATTACAGAATTATATTAATCATTTAGATGTAACATACATCATATATATCCATTATTTATATGTACATATAATAGTACATTACATTTGGGGATAAGAAATGAAATGCACCGTTCATGGAGACGGTAAGCCGTACGTACGCATGAATGCTACTTTTATCTCTATCCCATAATTTAATGGGAATAAATAATAATGATATAGAGTTATATTATAATTCCAGTATAACATCATATATAATAACTTTAAATCCATCCTTTATACGTCCCATATATGGCATTAACGAATCAAGTCACATTGAGGGGGCGGTAGTCCGCACTTCCTAAAATGAAATTATCGTGTTTACCAATAATGGAAACCATAAAGGTATACAACAAATGAAAAATAAAGAAGCATAAAGGAAACATAAACATAATATATATCATATATTAATAGAGTGACATCTTAATGGCCACCATTAAAGGTGTTTAAAAGAAGATTGAACAATCATCGTTTCGTGAGGCAGAAATTCACCAACCACAGAAACAGTATGTTCTTTAACCATTAGATTTAGATGTGTGTAAGTGTAGCTTGAATTATTATTATAACAAAATCCTAGTATATTGGATATACTGTATTTGTTACAAAATAAATTAATAAAAAGAGTTTAGGTGGTTGGAGAAGCAAAATAAAACAAAAGAACACGAGTGAACACATTACCTCAAAATCGGGTAACTCGCTTTGATTTGAGCTCAAAGGCTTTCTTGGGAAGACTTCTGACCAATGTGAGTCTCAAAGAGTAATATAGGTATGTGGAGAGACAAAATGGGCAGGGTTTGGCCGAGCCAAAGGCTTTGGAAGTGTGGGTAAAGAGGTAGAGGTGGGGGCCTTTTATAAGAGGAGAGGAGGGGCACTCTTGGAAAGTAAAGAAATGTTACTTTATTTTAAAATATGTTTTGGATTCAAAAGGTCCCACATTGATATAATTCTAGGGTAAGGTGATAAGGGTTATAAATTCACCCATCCAATAGGTTTTGGACATGTGTAGGTCATATAGTTTACATTATCATTTCATTTTATTTAAATCCTTTATTAATGAGGTAATCGCTGCATCATCATGATGTCATAAATAATTTAATATATTTAATGTCTAAAAATTATATAAAAAACTATCATGATGTAGGAAATAGTTTTATCTTTTTAATGAATATTTATAGTCAAAAATATTACTTGTATAAACCCATGTAAAAATTGTTTTAGTAAAACATCTCATATTTGTGTCATTTTTACTTTAACATTTAATAAAAAGTTATTTATGTCATTTCCCAACCAAAGTGGCTCCATGGGGTCCCCAAGATGACCCATGGATTTTCATGGTCGTCCATGACACATCCAATGAGGTTAGGACATGTTTCAAGCTCATATCATTTTATTAAAATATTATTTTTACCTTAAACTACACTAATTACCTCTAATCGCGATTAAGAACTTAAAAGTTATTATTCACCAAAAAATTATTTTAATCTCATTGAACCACATTTTACTTCTTAATGACAACCATGTATGTCGGATTTTTGATAATCAAATCACAGAAGTGACAAAGTTTCATTTAAACGAAAAATCAGTTTCTTTAACTACCACTTAGTGGTTTCACTATTCATCAAAAATTGAAGTTTTTCAGAAAAATACTAAAACTTCACCCTAAGCTATATTTGATATTCTGAATTCAAAAATGATGTCTATTTTACAAAATTCAAATCATATAAGTCACATTAATTAATTTAATAATTAATTCCCGCTGTGATGACAAATAGCGTGTTTTTATGAAATAATAAGTATCAAAAGATTGACACTAGTTTAAGTTCAAATTCAAAGTGAAATTGATGACAATGACCACCATTGGATTAAATGGTAAAAATATATTCTAATTACACTTTAAAACAAATTAAAAAGATAATCTAATCAAATAAATAATTTAGATTAAAAAGAGGTTTTGAATTAAAATACAACATTTTTCACTATTCATTAAAAAATGAACTTTATCAGAAAGATACCAAAAATTTAAACAAAGTAAATTTTGATGTCCAGATTCTAAATAAGAATTTTATTTTGTCAAATATAACACATAAAATTGTCAAAACGTGGATTTAAAAGAGTGTCTCCATCAAAAGGCAGTTAATCGGCCTTTTAAAGAATATTAGACTGTCTACGCTTAAAATTGGATTCATTCGCATTTTTGATCCTCTAACATTTATTGTAAAGAGTAAAAATATTTGACAAACATATATAATAATTTTATAGTTATTTCGGTTCATTCCCGCCATTACAACGGCTAGGCATTAACTACCATTTAAAATAATATTATTTTATTATTAGAGTGCAACGTAAGCTTCCCAAGAAACACGTTGTTGCGTATTGGGTACGCCATCAAGCATAGAATACCCTTTAAAGTAATATTAATATTTTATTCACAAATATGGATAAATATAAAAATGTCATATTCTTTATTTACCTGGGGTGTTACATAACCGACCATAACGTTTATTGAAACTTTTCAAAGATATGACTACGCAAAACACATTTAAAATGATTGATCCATCCTTTAAAAATATAATTTTCCTTAAAATACCACATTTATATCAATCCTTAATTTATCCCAAAGAGACCATAAATGACCTTTATAGGGATGAGACTTGTTTCAAGCCATTTTTATCCATTCCTACCCTACTCTAGGTATTTTCATGATATTTTAAAGTTGAAGTGTGGGGTAAAGGAAATCATGGTGGATGAGATGATACATATTGTAAGGAAGATGTGTGGGGGTGTTATGGTCGGAATTATAAAAGGTTGTGAAATAATTCATTATACTCTATTTTTTCCACTCTTGAATTGAAAAAAATGACAAAATTGAAAAAAAAGATCCAAAAAAATAGAAAAAAAGGATTGTGATTTGGGAGAACCAAAAGTCACCATTTTTTAGACCGATGATCTTCTGATCATATGTGATTAGGTGATGGATGTGAGATTTTATCTAATCATAAATGTAACGGCCCGATATTTTATGAAAAATATTCTTTTTAATTTCATTAATGTCTTGTGTTGTACGCTACACCAAAAGTAGCTTTCACAGCATGCATCCTTGACTTTCCTTGCATTACATGCAATTGCGACCTTCCTCGATAGTGTGTGTAGTACGAAATAATGAGTTTCACTAAACAACAATATGCTATTAAAATATTATTAAAACTAGCCATTATGAATTGTAATAACCACTTTTTTGAAATTTTTTAAATATTATTTTTCAAAATGGAATTCATTTTTGGATTCGTAATATCGAAATTAGCTTAGGGTGAAATTTTTGTACTTTTCGGATAACTTTCATTTTTTGATGAATTGTGAAAATTACTAAATTTTAATTAAAAACAACCTCTTTAATCGAAATAATTAATAGTGATAAATTATTAATTTGAGTTGTTTTAAAGTATATTTAGAATATATTTTTACAATTTAATACAATGTTGTTCATTGGATGTAATTTCACATTTAAACCAAACATAAACAAGTGTAAATCTTTTGATAGTTATTATCTCTTAAGAACACGTTATTTGTTTTGACGACGGGAATTAATTTTTAAATTAATTAATTCAACTGATATGTTTTGAATTTGGTAAAATAGAAATCATTTTTGAGTTCATAATATCAAATATAGCTTAGGCCTAATTTTTGGTATTTTTCTGAAAACTTTCATTTTTTGATGAATAGTGAAACCACTAAGTGGTAGTTAAGAAAAATGAATTTTTCATAAAACTTAATTTTACCGCTTATGTGAGTGGAATTTCAAAAATCTGAGAGACATGTTTGATGTCAGTATGTAAACTATGGTTCAATGAGATGAAAATAATTTTTGGTGAATAGTAGCTTTTTACTTTTTTTACCATGGTTAAAAGTAAATAAAATAATTAAGGGTAAAAATGATATTATTATTATTACCCTAACACATTTCCTAATTCTATTGGATAAGTGTACTTCGACCAAAAACCACTTTAGGAATAAAATATGACCATTTAGGCCCACTTGGATTAGAGTAGGACATTTATTATTAATTTATTTAAAGAAGGGTTAAAATAGTTAAAATTAAAGTTTAATAAGTAAATAATTTTTAATATATGGTTATACATAAGATAAATTCGACTATAAATTTTCATTATAAATCTAAAAATATTTCCTACATAATGGTATTTTATTTGTAATTTTTAGACATTATATAATTTAATTTATTTATAACACAAAGATGATGCAGTAATTATCTTATTAATGAAATACTGACATAATTGATGTTATAAATACCCAAATAAATGTAATTTCAGAATTTTTATGAAATCAACAAATTTTTTAGGTTAATATGACATATTATTACTGATTTAATTTACTTTTTTCGAACTAATCATTCTGTTATGAGTTTCACAAAAATCAATTACAAAATAGTGTCAAAATTTACATAAAATATTTTTTTAAAAAAATATTATATTATTAATTGTTATTTTATTCCTAAAAATATAAGGTTCGGAAAAATGACTTAGATAAGGTTATATATATTAATAATAAAAAACTTGGGGTTCTTTTGTCTTCTTATAGTATGTTTATTAACCTTATAGTATAAGAACACAAGAAGACACGGTAAAAGTAAAATTATTTTACTTAATTTTAAATCTAAATGATAAGGTTAAAATAGGAACCTAACCTTGTCTAAATTCTATTGGATGAGAGGATTTCGACCCATCCCCGCCTTAGCTTCTAAATGAATCAATTTGGAGCTATTTAAAACCGAATTTGACTTTATAATAAAATAATAGTTTTAGTTATTCCAAAGGTGCCCCTCTCCTCCCTTATGAAAGGGAACCTCCTCCCTCTCTTCCTCACACCACATTGAGCCTTCAAGCTCGGACAAACCCTGAAAAATTCTCTTCTCCACATCCCTAGAAACATCCTAGAGGTCCTGGTCTTCTTCAAAGACCAATTTTAGTTCCCTAAGAGGAAGACTCAAAGAGGCACCTCAAAGAAGAGGTAATGTCTGTTACCAATTCTTTCATCTTTATTTCTTCTTCCACTTCTTCTTCTTAGGTTTTTTCATTATGAAGTAATAACATCAGTATCACTTATATACTGATATGTTATTATAATTATGAAACAACCTTATTTCACCATCTATCCATCCTATGGAAAATGAAATCACCGCGCGTGCGTACGTACGGTATACCGTCTCCACGCCCTGGTGTAATCTATTTTCCACCACCACCTTACATGAATGGGTATAATGGTGTAAATAATAACTATATATGATTATTATAAAGTTATATTGATTCTTAAATAGTATACATACACTCCAATACAATTCCATGATCATGAGAATGATATCATCGCTCGTGCGTACGTACGGACTACCGTCTCCACGACGCGATGAGATTCATTCTCCACGTTAACCATTCATGAATGATTATAAAGTATATATAATAATTAATAATGATATATATGACATAATAATGATTCTGGATTTATGTGTATATAGATGTATGTCATCTACTTAATTCCATTCAACTCAATAAGGAAAAGAGAACAACGTTCATGCATATGTACGGTCTACCGTCTCTATGAACAGTGTATTTCTTTCCATATAATGATCTATTATATATATATATATTCTGAATATATATTATATATAAATCATATTTTATATTCTGGAATTAATTAATCATGATCTAAGTAATCATATGAATAATTATAAGTCAAAACACGGACGACAAATGAAACAATTTTACCCAAAATGCTCTTTAACATGGAATTTACAAAAGAACGGGTAATATAAAGCCATAAGTGAACCATATATGATATCATAAAAATTAGTATGATTCCGGAATAAGTCAATGACATTATTTAAATCATTATACAGGAGTTTCGGACACATACGAAGCAAATCGGACCTAAGGTAAGGGAAATATCACAATCTCATTTTTATCCGAGATTGTTTATACTTTGGAATTTACTGGGGTTTATTTTAACATCCACATCCATGTTTCCTCAATATGTAATATTTATATCCTTCTACAATAGATTATATCCAATTTTACCCTTCGGTGAGTTTTTAGTAAAAGATATGAATGGAATCTTTTGTCATTTTTTCGTATGAGGTACTTTTTGACTTCTCCGACAAAAGTACGAAGAATGTTTTTTTTAACTTAAACAGCATGAATGTATTTTTAAAAAATTATTTTCAAGAAGATTCCTTTACAAGTTTTAATGTTTATTTTTAATCAACTTCTCTTAGTTTAGAATTGTATGTCATGTTAAGAAAGGAAAAGTGTTTTTGAAGTAGAAAGGATATTTTCCTCAAGAATGGAGTTCAAGTGTTTTATCAAAATTATTTTCCATCCAAGATAATAAAGGGTTTTGTTTATATCCCTATTATTACATGGATTTTATTATGTTGTTATGGAAATTTTTTTATGAATTCTTTTATATTATATGAATTGTTTTATGTTGTCACGATGTTTAAAGATTCCCATTTTTATTACATGGGTTATGCAATGATGTATGATTTATGATTTTGTGGAACACATAAGAATGGTATAATTATGAGATGGGTGGGACCTATATCTCCCTCCAATGCATTGGGTAAAGATTTTATATCTCATGAGATAGATATGGCTGAAACGGTAGGTTATACCGGTTCCGTGAAACAGGACTGAAACGAAGAATGAACTCGGTTCAGAAATGTACTTTGTCCACTAAGATAGTCTTGGAAATGATTCTTGACTAACAAGATATGATTCTATATGATTATGTGTGTATGACACAAAGTTTAATGTTTTATGTTATGATTATTTGGATTCCATTTCACTACTATGATTTATCCCATGTTATGAAATTATGATCTCTTTTGCAGGTTAAGATTTCCAAAAGATATGTTCTTATGAATATGACGTGATTGATATTTCTTTTGTTTACCCTTACTAAGAATTTGAGGTCACCCTTTTATGTTTTCTTTTCCCCAGGATATAAAGAAATGTTTTAGGTAAAAAAAGGAAGATCTTTATGGGAGATGTTGAAGATCATTCACCACGATTAGAAGATTATATTCCGAGTGTCCAAAGACACTAATCTATTACGGTCCTTGTGTGTGTGTTTTTGTAATGTACTAAGTATTCTGCAAAAGTAATGTAATGTATATGTACGTCAAGCTTCGGGTCTCTACAGTTGGTATCAGAGGAAATGTTTAGTCAACCTCTAGAAACTAGGATGCGAAAACGTTAGTGAGATCCCTAAATATATTTCTAAGGTATGTCTAGGGATGTCCCTAAGGTTAAGTATACATATTGGTTATAGTACTATAATTACGCAAACAGTCATAGAATTAAACCTAAGATGTTAGATATTGAAGGTAATCCCCCTTTATTATGTTGTTTTCCCTATCATGAGTTTTGCCTCTCACACTATTCTTTTTGGGTTTTAGACGATGGCTGGAACCCGAAGGAACCGTGTTGATCAATGCAATGGACAATGCAATGATTTTCCTCCTGAACAAACAAATGTTATGGGATATGGAGTTCAAAATCTTATTGCTATACTTACACAAGCTATGAATCATTCTGGACTTCCAAATGAGCAGAGAAGGGAACAATATTCTATTGAGTCCTTCATGAGGCAACGTCCACCTTCTTTCAGTGGGTCTTCTGATCCACTTGTTGCTGAACAATGGATCAGTACTACTGAAAGGATATTTTTAGTTCTTCAATGTTCTGAACATGATAATGTCATCATAGCAGTATATCGTTTGGAAGGTGAAGCTGAACAATGGGGGAATCTTATAAAGAATATGAGGCCAAGAGATGAAATTGAGTCCATGGAATGGGACGAGTTCAAGAACTTATTTTTCAATAAGTACTTCCCTCGTATTCTTCGAACAAAGATGGAGAAGGAGTTTCTTTAACTAAAGAAAAAGGATGATGAATATGTTGGTATATACGAAGTGAATTTTACAAGGCCTGCAAGGTATGCATCTGGATTTATCATCCAACCTGAAAGTAAAGTTGATCGATTCTTCAGTGGCTTAAAACCAAATCATCGAAGGGCATTAGCTATAAGAGACTTCAGTAGCTATGAAGAAATTTTGCGTTGTGCTATCAAGGTAGAAATGGAAGTTGGTGTTACTTATCCATCTCATAGTCTTGACAAGAAACGAAATATGGAGTTCAAGGAGAAATCTCAGAATAATGGTGAAAAGAAGATGAATGTTTCCTTTTTCTCAAAGTGTGGAAAGAAGCATGGTGGAGATTGTCTTAAAGGGACAAGTAAATGTTTCAAATGTGTAAAGGAAGGTCATCGGGAATTTGAATGCCACAATGATGGGAAGAATATGTCTAATGATGCAAACAATGTAAGGGATACATAGAATTAACCTACTACACTTCAATGCATCAAGTGCAAGGAAATGGGGCATTATGCTAATAAATGCCCTAATCCAAGGGTTAGTGATGATCGACATGAGCAACCACTTAAGGCAAAGGAAAAAGGGAAGTAACATGTGATTACCATTGGCGATGTTGAATATGAAAATGATGTGGTGGAATGATTAAGTGTTTATGTAATGGGATTCCAAAATAGTGTTGTATATAGTATCGTGGAATATTGGAATATTTATGTTTTGGTCTATTGTGGTTTTCAATAATTTTATGGCATTGGTAACCATGAAAAGTGATTGAAATATTTTTGGAAAGCAGATGATATGCACATGATGAAGGTATAAAGAGAATATAATATGTTTGATAGTATTCAAGAGCTCATGATTGATATAAGGACTAAGTGATATCATGGTTTGAGTATATAGAATTTTCAGGATTTTGGTATGTGTAAAGTGTTAACTTTTTACTTCATTCATGTTTTCACTATGGTTCAATTAATTCATATTAATTCTTCAAGAGAATACATGATTAAGGTATTCACATGTTTGTAATTTGACTAACAAGATATATCTTATGATATATTGGGGATAAATGATGGCATTCACGTGATTGTTAAGTGACGTTACAAGTAATCATTTTCTTTATACTATGAGCTTGGACCAAAGTATTTTAGATAAGCCTAAATATTGGAATGGATTATGTAGGACATAAGGTATTATTAAGGATAGAAGTTTTTTTCAATATTATTGATGGGATGTTATTGTAATATAGTTTTAGAAAAAGGACAACCTGCAGGACGGGCGACCGCCAATCGCGTCGGACAAGGCTATGGGAATCGAACCCACAACCGATGTGCGACTGACCTTTATCACCTACCACTGGCCTACAAGAAGTCCCTATTTTGTAGAAACTAGTTTTATTATATTAATCAGTATGATATATGAAGTATAAGTCCATTTTAGGAACCATATATGATTAATCTCACTATAGATGGACTTATGTATTTTTTGATAATTTTTCTAACCTTTTGTTTGAGACAGATGGAATGACCCATCATTCTATCAGATGATCTTCTAACACATCACGAATGAAAAATTATAATTCATTTCTTTAAGAGATAAATTGGAAATTGTCCAAAGAACGACCAACGGTGAGACTATACCAAAATCACGAAAGTATTTCTTCTAATTCCAATTTCATCAACTTTAGGGAAATGATCTTGAAAACCAAAAATGTTGTCCTAGTGCTCTTATATCTGATGATTTAGATGGTACCTTAGATCATCACAAATTTATGGCTTTGTGATTTCTGGCTTTTCCATAGCCATGTTCTCTACCACTCTCTATCAGAACATGATGGTTAGATTTCTCTTCCATATCCATATTTTCACCTATGTGGAAACCCAGTGATTAGTTTATTTGGGTAACCGTTACGTTTCATACTTTAGTTTTTAAAGCCATGTTTTGGTATTCCTTTTTACGATGTGGGTTTCTATTTATGAAACTTTTGAGTAGTAAACCATTTACAACCCCGACAAATTTCGAGGGTGAAATTAATTTTAAGGGGGGTAGAATGTAACGGCCCGAGATTTTATGAAAAATATTCTTTTTCATTTCATTAATGTCTTGTGTTGTACGCTACACCAAAAGGAGCTTGCACAGCATGCATCCTTGACTTACCTTGCATTACATGCAATCGCGACCTTCCTCGATAGTGTGTAGTACGCAATAACGAGTTTCACTAAACAACAATATGCTATTAAAATATTATTAAAACTAGCCGTTATGAATAGTAATAACCACTTTTTGAAATTTTGTAAATTTTATTTTTCAAAATGGACTTCATTTTTGGATTCGTAATATCGAAATTATCTTAGGGTGAAATTTTGGTACTTTTCGGATAACTTTCATTTTTTGATGAATAGTGAAAATTACTAAATTTTAATTAAAAACAACCTTTTTAATAGAAATGATTAATAGTGATAAATTATTAATTTGAGTTGTTTTAAAGTATATTTAGAATATATTTTTACAATTTAATACAATGTTGTTCATTGGATGTAATTTCACATTTAAACCAGACATAAACAAGTGTCAATCTTTTGATAGTTAATATCTCTTAAGAACGCGCTATTTGTTTTGACGATGGGAATTAATTTTTAAATTAATTAATGCAACTGATATGTTTTGAATTTGTTAAAATAGAAATCATTTTGAGTTCATAATATCAAATATAGCTTAGGCAGAATTTTTGGTATTTTTCTGGAAACTTTCATTTTTTGATGAATAGTGAAACCACTCGGTGGTAGTTAAGAAAATTGAATTTTTCATAAAACATAATTTTACCACTTCTGTGAGTGTAATTTCAAAAATTCTAGACACACAGTTGATGTCAGTAAGTAAAATGTGGTTCAATGAGATGAAAATAATTTTTGGTGAATAGTAACTTTTTACTTTTTTTTACCACGGTTAAATGTAAATTGGATAATTAAGGGTAAAAATGATATTATTATTACCATAACACATGTCATAATTCTATTGGATAAGTGTAATTCGACCAAAAAAAACCTTAGGAATAAAATATTACTATTTAGTCCCACTTGGATTAGATTAGGACATTTATTATTAATTTATTTAAAGAAGGGTTAAAATAGTTAAAATCAAAGTTTAATAAGTAAATCATTTTTAATATAGGGTTATACATAAGATAAATTCGACTATAAATATTCATTAGAAAGATAAAACTATTTCCTACATAATTTTATTTTATTTTTAATTTTTAGAAATTAAATAATTTAATTTATTTATGACACAAAGATGATGCAGTAATTATCTTATTAATGAAATATTGACATAATTGATGTTATAAATACCCAAATAAATGTAATTTCAGACATTTTGTGAAATAAACTAATTTTCTAGGTTAATATGACATATTATTATTGATTTAATATACTTATTTAGAACTAATCATTCTGTTATGATATTCACAATAATCAGTTACAAAATAGTGTCAAAATTGACATAAAATTGTTTTTAAAACACATATTATATTATTAATTGTTATTTTATACCTAAAAATCTAAGGTTCGGCCAAATGACTCAGATAAGGTTATATATATTAATAATAAACAACTTGGAGTTCTTTTGGCTTCTTATAGTAAGTTTATTAACCTTATAGTATAAGAACACAAGAAGACACGGTAAAAGTAAAATTATTTTACTTAATGTTAAATCCAAATGATAAGGTTAAAATAGGAACCTAAACTTGTCTAAATTCTATTGGATGAGAGTATTTCGCCCCATCCCCACCTTATCTTAGAAATGAATCAATTTGGAGCTATTTAAAACCGAATTTGACTTTATAATAAAATAATAGTTTTAGTTATTCCAAAGGTCCCCCTCTCCTCCCTTATAAAAGGGCACCTCATCCCTCTCTTCCTCACACCACTTTGAGACATCATTCTCGGCCAAAACTGGCCAAATTCTCTTCTCCACTTCCCTATAAACATTCTAGAGGTCTCGTACTTCTTAAAAGACCAATTTTAGTGCCCTAAGAGGATGACTCAAAGAGGCGCTTCAAAGAAGAGGTAATGTCTGTTACCAGTTCTTTCTTCTTTATTTCTTCTTCCACTTCTTCTTATTAGGTTGTTTCGTTATGAAGTAATAAAATCAGTATCACTCATATACTGATATGTTATTATAATTATGAAACAACCTTATTTCACCATCTATACATCCTACGGAAAACGAAATCACCGCGCGTGCGTACGTACGGAATACCGTCTCCACGTTGTCGTGTAATCTATTTTCCACCACCACCTTATTTGGATGGGTATAATGGTGTACATAATAACTATATATGATTATGGTAAAGTGATATTTATTCTGAAATAGAATAAATACACTCCAATACAATTTCACGATCATGAGAATGATATCATCACTCGTGCGTACGTACGGACTACCGTCTCCACGACGCGATGAGATTCATTCTCCACATTAACTATTCATGAATGATTATAAACTATATATAATAATTAATAATGATATATATTACATAATAATTATTTTGGATTTATGTGTATATATATGTATGTCATCTACTTAATTCCATTCAACTCAATAAGGAAAAGGAAATAGCGTTCACGCGTACGTACGGTCTACCGTCTCCATGAACGGTGTATTTCTTTCCATTTAATTATCTATTATATATATATATATATATATTCTGAATATATATTATATATAAATCATGTTTTATATTCTGGAATTAATTAATCATGATTTAAGTAATCATATGAATAATTACTAGTCAAAACACGGACGACAAATTAAACGATTTTACCCAAAACGCTCTTTAACATGGAAATTACAAAAAACGGGTAATATAAAGCCATAAGTGAACCATATATGATATAATAACAATGATTATGATTCTAGAATAAGTCAATGACATTATTTAAATCATTATACAGAAGGTTCGGACACAAACGAAGAAAATCGGACCTAAGGTAAGGGAAATATCACAATCTCATTTTTATCTGAGATTGTTTATACTTTGGAATTTACTGGGGTGTATTTTATCATCCACATCCATGTTTCCTAAATATTTAATATTTATATCCTTCTACAATAGTTTATATACAATTTTACCCTTCGGTGAGTTTTTAGTAAAAGATATGAAAGGAATATTTTGTCGTTTTTTCGTACGAGGTACTTTTTTACTTTTCTGACAAAAGTACGAAGAATGTTTTTTTACTTATACGACATGAATGTATTTTTAAAACATTATTTACAAGAAGCATACTTTATAATTTTTCAAGTTTATTTTTAATCAACTTCTCTTAGATTATAATTGTATGACATGTTAACAAAGGAAAAGTGTTTTTGAAGTAGAAAGGATATTTTCCTCAAGAATGGAGTTCAAGTGTTTTATCAAAATTGTTTTCCATCTAAGATTATAAAGGGTTCTGTTTATATCCCTATTATTACATGGATTTGATTATGTTGTGAAGGAAATATTTTTATGAATTCTTTTATCTTATATGAATTGTTTTATGATGTCACGATGTTTAAAGATTCCCATTTTTATTACATGGCTTATGCAATGATGTATGATTTATGATTTTGTGGCACACATAAGAATGGTATCATTATGAGATGGGTGGGACATATATCTCCCTCCAATGCATTGGGTAAAGATTTTATATCTCATGAGATTGACATGGCTGGAACGGTAGGTTATACCAGTTTAGTGAAATAGGACTGAAACGAGGAATGAACTCAGTTCAGAAATGGACTTTGTCCACTAAGATAGTCTTGACAATGAGTCTTGACTAACAAGATATGATTCTCTATGATTATGTGTGTATGACACAATGTTTCATGTTTTATGTTATGATTATTGGGATTCCATTTCACTACTATGATTTATCCCATGTTATTAAAATTATGATCTCTTTTGGAGGTTAAGATTTCCAAAAGATATGTTCTTATGAATATGACGTGATTGATATTTCTTTTGTTTACCATTACTGAGCATTTGAGCTCACCCTTTTATGTTTTCCTTTCCCCAGGATATAAAGAAAGGTTTTAGGTAAAAAAAGGAAGATCTTTATGGGATATGTTTAGGATCTTTCACCACGATTAGAAGATTATATTCCGAGTCTCCAAAGACACTAAACTATTACGGTCCTTGTGTGTGTGTTTTTGTAATGTACTAAGTATTCCGCAAAATTAATGTAATGTCCATGTACGTCAAGCTTCGGGTCTCTGCAATAAACTTTAGGAAAATGAAAAAAAAGTACAAAAGTAAAAAAAATATTCAAGAGGGTGAAAAAATCTTTCATTATATATAATTTGATCATGACCTTACTTTGAGTTTTTTGGAAATGGGTGTTGATACATTTAAGGGTAGAATTTCATTACACTTTTACTTTTGATATCATGAATTATACTAAATATATTAGCCTCTTCCTTGAGCCTTATTTTTTTTCAAGCATAAAATCCTACGAACCTTAAGCCTCGGATTCATTTGAACCTTTATTGCAAGTCCTCATGATTTTATGTGTCTTTTGTCTTTACAATGTGGAGAAAGTAGTTCATTTACAATCCTATGGTTAAGGACCATGTTCTCATGATATGAGAAAAACACAACTTGAATTGTATCATGAGTGATGAGAGGAAATAATCAAAAGTGAGGTAAATCATAACTTGGCCTATTTAATACTAATGAATCAATGATCTTGAATGAATGAAAGGAGATGTTCCATCAGTTTTCAAAGGGGAAAATTAAAATACGTGAATTATTTATTTTCTTAAAAAATGGTAAATTAAATTGATATTTTATGCAGACTTTTGAAATTTTGAATTCACATTGAAAATTGTTTGATTATATTTCATTGAAATTTGAATATTGGTAACATTGGTGTCCTCTTATTTCCATGTTGAAATTTTATGCTTGAGGGAAAGCATGGTTTAAGTGTGGGGGTATTTGATAGAGAAAATTTACGTGCATATTTCTGAACAAATAATAAGTATTTTATTCTATTTTTAAATTATAAACCTCATGTATTTACTTGTTTCATTAAAATAATGGGTAATTTGAATTTTATGATGAAAATTAGTAAAATTGAGAGAAGTGAAAAAATCTGGATTTTGGACAGATTTTGAACACAAGGGTATTTTGGTCATTTCTTAAAACATATAATTACAAATTTAGTGATTTTTTTATTGTTAATATTCTGATTTTATTTCCTTCAACTTTTTCTTCTGGACCAGGAGCTGATTCGGCCATCCAAAGGGATTAAAAAATAAATGAAGTTTATGATTTTTCTGAGCGGATAGCGTGGACCCCACCATTGTAACGGAACCACAACTCAGACTAAAAACATAAATTTTAGGTTCTTACACTTGAAATAGAATGGGGATAGATAGTTCTAACACTTCCTCATATTTGGATGAGTTTTGAAGTCATTAATGCTATCATTGGAGGTTATAGTTTTGGAGGAACCTTCTTGGAAGCTTTGTCCAAAAAAATAAACCACCAATGAAAAATTCATAAATCATTCATCCATTGTCTAAATGAGCTGAAATATGGAGGTCTAATGGTCAACGTATTTATGAACAACTTTTAAGAAGGGGTCCACACGTGAAGCGACTATTTAAGGGTCCATCCACACACAATATTTTGGAGGAAAAAATATGCCTATAAAAGGAGGCCCTCGCCTCCAAAAATCATCAACTCGACACACACAACCATGGAGGGATCCCACCAGGGAACAGGACAATACTAATTTTCTATTCCCCACTCATTTATTCTTTTTATTTTATTTTTAATTTAGTTTTATTTAATTTTATTTACATTTGTAATTAAAATTTTATTTTTATTAATCCATGCATTTGTGTTTCTCCATCAATTTTTCTTCATATATATATATATATATATATTCTTACACACACTCAACCAATTAATCTCATACTCTATGAAATGAGAGGCTAATCACAAGACTTGGCTCGGGGTGAGGTTACGGTGTTCTTGAATTTTCATTAATGTTTATTTTATGTTTGTGGTAGATTTGAGTAGCATGCATTGGTCAGGAAAATGTCCTCGATTGGATGACGGCCCCCAATGACATGTAACTTAAAGTACTTCTATTATGGAATAGAGTAGTGATTCAAACGTGATATTCCGTGTTTGTATTATCAAAAGGAAATCAACATATAAAATAAAATAATGATCGAACCTAAGTCTAACACACAAACCCAAGTTCTTCCTTCATCAAATCATTTTGTTTGCATTGCATGATAGTTCATATTTTTAAATATTCAAAACCAAAAAAAAATACTCATCAATTTAATTTAAATATAAAACAAAAAAAATATTTTATTTGAATTAGATTAAATTAAGTGAACTACATTGAGAAGGCTCCTCAAGAAAGACGACCCTGCTCAGCCACTGTACTGCACTAGGAAAAAAATAGAATTTTTTTTGTCCACGCCCCACAACAGGCATGCGTCAATTATGTCCCAAGAAACCTACATGAATATTATAGAATTTTAAAATAATTTTAATTTAAATTATTTGATATAAAAATATGTTCTAATGATATTTTTTTAATGAAATGATAATAAATATTTTTTCAATGATTTTTTTTAGAATGTTTTTTCCAAGATCCTCATGTTATCTATGAAAACATAATGTTTATAAGTATACCTTTAAAAATTTTATATAAATTATTTGATGAAAATATATTTGGGTATAAATTTTAATTTAATTTAGATGTAAATTATTATTTTTTATCTCAAATTATATTATGAAAAAATAACACTCATTTTATGATTTTAGCGACTTAGAATAAACTAAAGGTCTGATCTATTTCTTTTTACTTCCCCGACTAATAATTTTGAACTCATAAAAATATTTTGAATGGTTTTTATGTGGGTTTAAGTGTGGGTAGAAAATTTAGTAAAATTAGAGTTCTATATATGGATGTTAACTTGAGCAAATAATGGACGTCTTTATACAGAACATATTTTTTGTAAAAAATGGATACTTTGTAAACTTGGTAATAGTTTTCCCATATAAAACTCTAAAACTAAAATGTTATTTGGTTATGTAAGTGGTCCAATATTTTATTTTGATATTTTATTTTTTTTGGAAAAAATTGGGTCATATTTATTAGTATCAAAGACAAAAATGTATTGATTATGTTATTATAACTGGATTAAGAAGAGTAATTCTGGGGCTATTTTACGCAATTTGATGTAAATAAAACATGCCATGTAGTCCCTAATATGTGGTATCTATGTTATCATGTTCATTTAAATATCACATACCTTTAGGTTAACCGACACATTTTTTGAAATCTAGTAAGATAGCTCAGTATGTACTGAGAGTCAATATAACACCTTGATATTATATTAAATATTTTTTTCAAATAAATTTACTTTCATCGATATATTTTTATACATGAAACACCTAGATTTAATGAAAAATGAAATAATATTAAAATAGTATTATTTAGTATGATAGTTGTCAACTAACTGTGGGAATGGAGGGTTTAAATAGGATTAAATAATTAATACAAATACATTGTTTACAAATGTATATAAAATAAATTCTATTATGAGAAATTAATTAGAAATTTAAATAAAATCAATTTTAAATAAAAGGAAATGTTTTTATGAAAATCTATTTTTATGCATACAAATATTTATTATCCAAATAAATTAAATTAATTAATTTTTGATAATTATTTTAATCAAATGTTAATATTATATGTTATGTCAATTAGTTTACATTCATCTTATGTATTTTTTGGACAATATATTGTAATAAATAAAATTCCCTAAATATGAGTTATATTTTTATAAATATTTGTGTTATCACCTTTTCTTTACTTATTATAAATTTTATCTTTGAAAAATTTAGAAAATTTATTGGAAAAAATAATGTAAATTTTTAAGTTATAATATCAAAATAATCATTAAATGAGTTTTCGAGAATTTTCTAAAAAGTTAATTTCTTTTGATGAATAGTTAAAATACTAGTTTTTATTAAGAATTTACATTTCTTTTTAAGAATTTAAAAACATTAAAATTATTTTAATATTGTTTTAAAGGAATAATTAGTTCAATTACATATCTATTAGTAAAATTCAGGTTACTGGAATCAATTTCATGTTGAATTTTAATATGAGAAACTTTTTAATCTTTTTAAACTCTTTTTTGGAAAACTTCTTTTTTATTATATTTGTGGGAAATTTAATTGGTATCTATCTTCCTTCACTTAATATAGTATTTTATTTATTAATAAAATAGGCTTCATCCACATATTTAAAAAAAGTGTTTAATAGAGCATTATAATAAAAATATAATTGGTAAAATGACCTATAAAATTCTCCAACAACCATTGGATACACATTTTTTTACCTTATCACTTTTAGGCTTCAAAATGGTCCATTTAAGATAATGTGGAATCTGAAAAATGAGGGTGATAATTTTTCCATTAAAAAATTAACAGTGTTCCACTCACCTCACATATAAAAGGCTACCCCTACCCCTCTCCTCTTAGCACTTCCAAAACACAATAGTTCATTCAAACCCTACCCAAATACCTTTCTAAAAACACTCCTATCATCAAAGAATTATAATTTTTCTTATAAATCCAATCTTGGATATATTTTGGTACAATCCAAAATATTTTTTCTTAAGAAGATATAAAATCCCTAATTGTGGGTTTTATTTTATTTATTCTTCCTCCTTCTTCAATTATTATTAAACCATGATGATATAACATCCTCAGTATCTTCCATATATATATATATATATATTCTTTTATGTTAATTTAATAACCTACAACTATCTCCCCCTCCCTCAAATGGGAAATTATGACATTGCTCATGTATACGGCGGACTACCACGTCAGGAACCGATGTGACATGTGTTCCATAAACACCTCTCGAGGCATGATATAATAAGTGATTTTGTCTCAATAGATTATATTTATGACATAATTAGAGTTCTAAAAATATTATATCAAATATAACTTCTTTAATTAAATTTTTTGTGGATATGACAACATCATTCATGTGTGTGACGGACTGTCACCTCATGAAGTGATGTTACTTTTTTCACCAATGTTTTTCATAGAAGGTAATCAGGTTAAATGTAATGAATTTATGTTATATATATGACATAAAAATGATTCTTAAATGGTAATATATTATTTACCTTTCTTTCATTTAATTTATCTACAAAATGGAAACAACATTCATGCGTACATACAACCTACCATTTCCATTAATGGTGTGTTAAATTTTCTATCTGTAAATATTATATATTACTATAAATACATATATAATTAAAGTATATGTTATTTATATAATGGTTATATTATTATAGATGATTTATCCATGATAAAGTTTAGAGTACTAAAAATACCAAATCAAATATTGCATGAAATACACAGCAGTTATTACCCAAAACATGAATTTAACATATAATTGTTAATAAACAAGTAATAATGGTTCATAAGTAACAAACTTATGGTATTATATATACATGTATGTAATTAAAATATATATTTCATTAAACAATATTTATTATAAAGGATCTTATAATGTGTATGAAGAAAGATGACACTTATGGCCTGGGATTTCTAGTCTCTCTTTTTATTTCAAGGAGACATATTCCACAATCACCACTTGTTTCTTTTGTGTTGTGTATATAATTTCCCTTTGACTTTTAGTATCATGAATATCCTTCATTTAATTATATTATAAGTTTAATTTCATATTATTCTATAATGGGGACACTGATTCAAAATATATCAATGTGGTAATGGTATGTTGTTACAATCTCATTATTTATTGGGATTGTTTATGTTTATGTTTAGAGTAATGAATTATTATGGTACTTCTCTCAATAAAATCATGAATTTTATCCTCATCAGGTTATTTCAAGAGAATATATATTTTCCATTAATTTTTATCTCGTTATGTACTAAATAGTTCAACAAAAAAAATTAAAATAAAAATGAATTTATTTCCCTCTTCAGTTGAAAAAACTTTTTCTTTCAAAAATCATGTTTATAAACAAAATAAAATATTTTTTTAAAATTAAAATTATGATTTATTAAATAAATTCTAGAACTTATTTAAAATTTTTAAAAAATGTTTTGAGATGAATCTTCATGTTATTTTTTAAATAATTCCCATGTGGTTTTTACAAAAAATAAGAAATGAATCATTATTTTAACATGTATGGAATGAATGGTATATTCTGCCATCATGACCAACTCATTATTTTAAGTCTTCTTTTATATGTTTCAATGGTTATATTAAAATAAAAGTATTGCCCAAATATTTTATCAATTTTATGTGATTTTCATAATGGAATAGATATTTTTTTAAATAATTTTTTTAAATTATTTTTAATGATTCCTTTATAAGTTTCCATGTATGTTTTCAATGAAAAGGATTAGGAAATTGTTTTTTGTTTTAAAAAAATAAAAATTTTAATGAATCATTCCTTGATAAATATTTTAAATTATTTTTAATGATTCTTGTAAATGTTTATAGGGTTATTTTAAAATAAAAATATATTGAAACCTTTTAATATTTTATAATGTTTTTTTTCAAAGTGGAAAGATTATTTTCATCAAGATTTTTTCCAATATATTTTTTAAAATACATTTCCTTATATTATGACATCATTTTATGATACATTTATTTTAACGGGATAATATTTAATGATTCCATCCTACTTTTTTCTCTGAATAGTTAATGTTTATGTTTTTAAAATGATAATAAACCCCATTTATTTTTCATGGGTAACAGTAGTTTGAATTGATGATATTCTTATAAAACCGGATTTCTTTACATGGTTTGTGATGTGATTATATGATGAAAATTTTATGATATTTCTGAAAACATAAGTATATATTTAATTATGATATAGGTACATATATCCCCATATAATTTATTGGGTAATTTTTTATATCTTATGATATAAAAATTGGACTCAAGTCGATGGACTTTATCTACTATGGGAAATAGGTGAGTCCAAGTCAACTATGATAAATAGGAGAATCCGAATCGATAATAAAAAACATGTGATATTCGTTGTTCTGCTTTTTTTATGGTCTTAGTGGTTATCCTTAAGATAAGATATGGTTTCAATATTAGTGATTTTGATAAACTTTTATGAAATGATATTATTGTTCTTGAAAGATATATTATGATTTGTCAATCTTATGGTTCATATTTTCTAAAAAGGAAATTTTTAATTCCATGACTCAAGTTTTTGATCTATGGTAG
Organism: Viscum album; assembly: GCA_963277665.1. NCBI lineage: Eukaryota > Viridiplantae > Streptophyta > Magnoliopsida > Santalales > Viscaceae > Viscum > Viscum album. The sequence continues at coordinate 810,229,620 of OY728161.1, read as the reverse complement.
GTTGGGCATGAACTTCATAAGATATTTTCGAGATCAAATACCCTTATTCTTAACTTATGATATATTATGATCATATATTGATATATCATATTGTTACCCTTACTAGGAATCTAGTCCCACCCTTTTGTATGTTTCCATCCCTAGGATATAAAAGATTAGGTATGATATTCCTAAGAGGATTAATTTGTGAGAAGATCATTGGGGGAGATGTTAAAGATCATTCCTGAAATAAGAATATTGTCCTTCAAGCCACTAAACACAGTATACTATAATCACCCTCGAGGATATTTTTATAAAATTTAATGTATAGTCATCTAAAAATATATGGTATTTTTGTATAAAAAGTATTGTCCATTATAGTACATTACCATAAAGTCATGTAGTGAAACATTCTATGTGTTGTACTCACACTCCATGTAACCCTTATAGAAATGTTCAACATCTACATGGAGTACATTCAAAAGAGTCCATGTGGAATCACATGTTGTGTTTATTGGGGAACATGTCATTTCATTGGGAAATTAAATGGAATTGACTAGATAGCATTCCATGTGATTATCTGACTTCTAAAAACATAATGCCATAGTGACACACCATGTATTTGGAGAAATAAATGTTGTTTTTTCCTAATGGAATATTTTTAGACTCAAATATACATGACTTGTATCCCATTGAACATGTTTTATAAACCATTTAGTTCATATTAGAGCCCATGGTTTTCATATAAAATATTTGGTATGAACTTGGGTGGATCCACTTGAACTATATCAGTTTGGTTGTGTTTCCTCCTTATACTATTTTTCAGTGAGTTTTCTTAGTTTTCTTCTATGAGGATTTAGTCCAGTATCTCATTTAGAGCATTGTAAAAGTTCCCATTAGTGGAATAGAGAAGGATTCCCCCCCCATGAGGCCTGAAAGATGTATCCCCATTCCCATATTATTCTTCCCTATATAGGTTTTGGAATAATGTGCCCTATATATCGGTTCATTAAATCCTCATCGTAGTGGATTATTTTATTTAATTCTAATTGCCCCAATTGGAAATTATTTTAGTCCCCTGTGTATGTATCAATATATTTTTTCATTTGGTAAGTTTTATTTTTATCTTGTGTGTATTTTTTATATCCCCTCTCAATTTCCTAGAAGCTTATTCATTTCTAGTAATAATAAGTGTGTCCTCTTAGATGTGTGTGATTAGTTATAATAAGACTCATAGAGGGGGTTCTCCTGGATGAGTGTTACCTTATGATCCTCTAGTAGAATTCGAGGTTGGAAATGAGGAACTGACCTCACATTGAGACATAGTGTCTACCTTCGAGGATATATGGGTCATCATACTATTTTTATTAATATGTATCATATTCTTATTGAAATATCATTATTATTATGATATGAATACTCTCTTGAAGTTTTTTGTTTGGTGATTTTTGGGTGTCCTACTAGCTATGTATTTACTCACCCATATATGGGCTCATACCAAGCATGATGTTTCTTATTAAGATGACATGCACCTTTTTAGGATCCTATTTTGACTTAGATAATGTTTGTCTTAGTTATTCTAGCTGAAACATAAATGGATCAAGGAGTTGATTTTCAGTAGCTTCCCATATGCTGTCAGAAAGTTAGGATCTTGTATAGTTTTATTAGCCTAGTATTTTTCCCATTTCGATTTTGTTATAAGAATTCCTATACTATAATGTGGGATAGTTATTATGAATTATTTTATAGTATCATTTTATTATCTTTCCACATTAGATATGTTAGGGGATGTGTCTATGTACAGGTATTTTATGCTAAGGCCACCTATGTGTGTGATATTCCTAATCGATGCTAGTCTGTGTCACCTAGCCTGGTAGAGGTGGGCTTGGGGTGAAATTATTGTCTTACCAACTATAAGAAATTACTTGGGTGAAGGTGATGAAAAAGCTTTAATATGGTGGATATAGTTAAAAATACTCATTCATATAATACTACGAGCATCATAGGTTAACGATAATCATGGTTTTAATCAGATATCTCATATTCATGCAATTAGATGGAATATGGTTTATGATAATTTTTTCTAAAATTGGAAAACATTACCAATATAGCTCCTCTATCCCACATAATGCATATGCATCGGTTACCTCTTATTAATAGAGATCATTTTCCATTTTTCAGATATTTTTGAATAATATGGTCTTCTCTCGATTCTTCTATCATCAACCCATTTCAATAACCTACACATTGTATGGTTCCCCAAATATTGGAATCTCTTGTGTTCTCATAGACTCCCTCTATGAGGTATACATTACCATTCACCTGCCACCCATGCTTAGAAATGTTGAACTACCTCCCATGTGGATAACCATATACCGAAAATGTGGTTTAAGTGGCCCCTTGTTTGACAATTGGATATCCTATTTTTTAAAAGGTGCCTCCAAAATTACTTATCATAATTCCAATCCACTATCAAAAACAATATTCAAAATAAAATTATTCTACAAATATTAATTATGAAAAATATTAATATTTTCTCTATATAATTCACAAAAAAAATACTTGGATATTTCATGTACTTCTTCAAAATAATTATTCACCCAATTAAGGGATGGATTCACCTGTTGAAATTTGTTTTCTTTAAACATCAAGGCCACAAGTCATAGACATTGATCAATGTTAAAAAATATTCACAATTTGAGCTACTTAATACTGTGTATTAAAACCTCTATAAACACCCTTCTCTAATCTCTAAGATTCCACGCCTTATTGATAATAAATGAAACTTGACTTCATTGGGTTCATCAATATAAAAATTTGGTATTATAAATTACATATAGTATTTTTTTTAATGTTTTGTTATGATTTATAAATATATATTTTTAGAGAAAAAAGTTTCCAAAAACTTTTAACCCATAAAATAGAAAGTATTAGAAAAATAATTGTTTTTACTATTTATCTAAAAATAAATTATTTTAGAAAAATATGAAAAATAAATAATAATATAATATTGATATTCTTAACCAAAAAATAGAATATATTTTTTTATATGTAAATTAAAATGTTTATATATTCTTATTTTTAAATGAAAATATAGTATGTAATGGAAAACATCCTTTATTAAAAAATAATCCACTTATAATTTAATTATTTAAAATCATATATTGTAAAATATTTAATTTGATTATGATATTTTGTTTATTAATTGTTATATTATTCATGTTATTTTCATATGTTGTAGCTCATTTTAGTCGTGTGTTGTGTTAGTTTAGTGTCATGTGTGACACATTCTATTGAATATAATTTTAATTTAAATGATCAAAAGTCTCAGTTCATTGAAAAAATATTTCTACATCAGTTTATATCATGAAATTTGAAATTAAATGACACACCAATGAAAATATCTGAAAATATGGATACTATTTGGACTTTAACATGACATACAACTTGTTAACCACATAATTTTAAAAAAATATATTTAAATATTACTGAGTATTCACTTATAAATGAATTATTAACTGAACTATATTACTAAAATCATATAGTAGGAAAATATCTATCACACCACTCATTCAAGAATATATATATGAATTACTACAACAATTTCATGATAACATGGCCATGTTGTTTCATTCATCAAGTTTCACCATTTAAATATGTCTCTTATTTTATTTATAACTCTATATATTTATACACTAATCTTTGTACAGGTATTTAGTTATAATTTTCCTTTTAAAATTCATGTTCTTGTAATCTGGATGTACATTGATTAAAAGTGTTTTTGTAATTGGTTGTAATACCTTAAAAAAATGTGTCGATCAGGTCTTTACCTCTTTGTTTTCTTCTCTTTATTATTGGTATTTTAATAATTATAATTTCACATTGATTATTTATTTCATTGTTTTACATATTAATTGATATTATATAGTGTGTTTATTTTTATTATTTTTATGAATTATTTTATTATATATTTTTGGAATAATATGATTTTTATAATAATTTTAGATTTCATACAATATGAAGGAATCCTATTAGCTATTATATAAGTATGTGACACTATGTAATGACACACTATGATTTTTTAGTTACGCGTATGAATAATTTTTATAGAGTATTAAGTTACATTAGAGTCATTATGTTGTGTTATTAATAGATATGAACTGCCACTTAAGAATAGATGTTGTGCGATTTTGAAGCTATGACATAATAAAATATATATAATCGATTTTAATAAAGTGTACATTATTAAAGAGGTAAACACATGTTTTGTCAAAAATATAAACTATGTTTCAAGTGAGATTTATTATGTCCATGAATAATTAATTCAATATAATGAGAAACATTATCCATGATATTAAGAATATGAGTTTTAATTATTAGAAAATTCTATTTTTTCCTTTTCTTGAAATGGGTGATTAAAAGTCCAAAAACAATCATGAATATGTGTGACATTTAATATTCATGAAATGATCATATTTCCATGTTTTTTATTTCTAATCATTTCAATATTAGACAATGGATAGATTTATCTAAAGGACCATGTGAATTAATCATTCCATCATTTTTCTTGGAATAATCATGGTGATTTTGAAAAATGAATTAATTATATTTTTTATATTTAAATATTCCCAAGAAAAAAATTAGAAAAATACTACTCTTGGTCAATACTAAAGAGATAAAATGATATAAATCTACTCTATTTGTATTATTGTATAGGTGTATTAAATAATTATTTTTTTATTAGAAGTTAATCGTTCCATATCATCTTTTAAGGGATAAGGAACGTTGTTTCTACACTATCACCTCATCTATAAATTCTAGTGATTTAATTTTTTAACATTTTCTAACTAATTGTTTGTACAATATATATTTTTTCACCCACCATTATACCACAATTAAATGATAGTTGTTTTTTTTATACTCACCGAACAAATAAACATTGGTTATTCTTTATTTATGTAAATGGAATATTTATTTTTTGAATACATCGGGAATGGTTGGGTTGGGTCACTTCATATTAAAAAATAGAAATCAATCTATACCTATAAAAGGTGAAGTTTGGCTTATTCCCCTTGGTTTGAAAAATATAATATTTTATGATTTCTCACTCTCCTTTAAAAGTTACATAAATAATATAGAATTTATGTGTACTTTGGATGAATGTGAAGAGTTTACGTAAAAAAAGTTTGTTCAAAAATACTTTTAATTCTTATGATTTCATTCTTAATACATTACTGCTTTCAATCTAAACACCCCTATACATAAAAAAAATCTTCAAATTTTTTACCTTTTATACCATCTAAGTATTAATTTTTAGTTAACTTACTCTAATTATATTATGATTGAAAATTCACCACCCTCATGTCCTCACCATCACTCACATGGGACCTTATAATAATTATTAGTGAATGATATTATTTGGATTTATTTTTCTATGATTACTTAATTTGGGAGATTTATATTTATTTTTTCAAAAAAATTATGTTAGTTTTTAATATGACTAAGATAATTATTTTTTTAACTGTTCAATTTATCCATAAATTAATGTACTTGAATCCTATATCACCATAATACTTCATTTTTAGTAATGATTCATGGTGGTATATCCATATGGATGGTTATCCTAATAGTGTAGAAATTTTATATTGGGATATTTTTCTAGATTTTATTTTTTCCCCTAAATATAAAATAATTAATCTAATGGTTTATAAGTTTTTAGATATCAGTTAAATTTTAAAATTATGAATATGAATTATTTTACACTTTGATGAAATTATTTGTAAGAACTCGGATCTTCTTTTCAGTTATGTTTTCCTTTTTTGGTTGTTTTTTAGAAAAATAGGAAATTCTGGAAATTTTCGAAGTACATGTTGTGCACTTTATGAGTACACACCATGTACTCGGTTGCTGCGGGTAGCTGGGTGTTGGCTGTGTAGCGGCCATACACATGGCCTTATGGGGGTGACTTAGAGTCTACCTAAATCAGAGTACATAAATGGAGAGTACACTACATGTACATTAAAAGTACACACCGTGTACTTTCCTTTTTTTCATTAAATACACCAGGGTCACGTCTAATCTATAGAACTGTCTTCTTCTAGGTTTTCTTCATCTGAGAGAACCTGTACAGCCAAGATACTTCTCCCAAACCCCCGAGCCTCCATATGATCTCTGATTCGACCACCGTCGACTGTGTTAGGATCACCTTAGTAGGATCTCTCATTTTCTTGAACTTCGTTTCATGATTCATCTTCTTTATCAAGTTATCCTGTGTTGAATGTTTTAGACATTTTTGTAGATATTCGGTGTTCTAACGTGATTCAATCCTCAAGGTTCACATATAGTGATCTCCCAACACTGAGGTAGGTGGTTTGTGCCTTTCCATTGAAAGTATTTTAGTATTATGAGAAATTTTGACCAATACCCTTGAACGGGGTATTGTGTTTTCACCATTTTACCCCTATTGATTTCCTTCTATGATTGTATTCTTTTGTAGAAGTTAATTGGATATGAATTTGGTTGATTGTTATGCTTTGGATTTTTTACCCACACATTATCTGTTTACAACCATTTGGTCCTGCTTAGCCTTTTGGTCGCCTTGCCGGTTTTCCATGCCTGTTGTTGTAGAGTGGATATTTTGTATTATGACATGATTGATATGTTTTAGAATGGTTATCCAAGTATTTCTATATGTTTACTTTGGCCATATTGCATTGTTATGCTCATTGACCTACACAGGGTCGTGTGAACCTAGTGTAGTAGACTATAAGGGGAATTGACCGAGTGAGCTTCCTCAGAGAGTCTTGAGAACTTTAGTCTATAAGGGGGATTGACCGAGTGATCTTACTCAGAGAACTTAAGACCAAATTGGTCTATAAGAGGAATTGATCGATTGAGCTTCCTCAGAGAGTCCTTGACTTCTTTAGACTATAAGGGGAATTGACCATGTGAGCTTCCTGAGAGAGTCGTTGAATTACTTGAATTAATTTGTTCTATAAGTGGAATTGACCGAGTGATCTTCCACATAGAGTCCTTAACCTTGGTTCTATAAGTGGAATTGACCATGTGATCTTCCTCAAAGAGTCATTGACTACCTTAGACTATAAGGGGAATTGACAGTGAGAGATTCCTCAGAGAGTCTATTTATATATTCTTGTGACAGAACCAGAGGGGTTAGACTGAGTGTACTTCCCAGAGGGTTGATTGCACTTGTTAGGTAGGATTAGAGGGGATGAGCTGTGATTACTTCTCATATGGTTACCTATTTGTGTTTAGCTACTTATTTAGTTGTTGCTGGATGTTTTAATTGTGGATTATTTACTGCTGATTACTTTCATATTTACTGCTTTCTGTACTTTTACCTGTCATATATTCATTGACTCTTAGGCATAGATCTTCAAGAGGTTTCCTACTAGGATTTAGTCTCGCACCCTATTTGGGCCATGATTTTGGGCCCAAAAATATTATATAGTTGCAGGTATAGATAAGGGAAAGAGCCCTTCTACTTCAGGCACATGACTTTTTGGGGAGCTGGAGATCATGGGACCAAGATTAGGCTTGAGAAGCTGTGGATATTTTTTTCTATTTCATTTGTACTTTGGTTTAGTACTGGTTGTATTCATCAATGTGACTTGTTTGTCTCTTTTCCTAGATATATGTAGCAACCATCATTTTATATATATGTGCTCTAGTTGTTTATTATTTTAGTCTTCCGCTATTTACTTTGTTGGAATTTACTTCTTCTGCTATTCTATATTTGTTTCTCTTCTGCTGTGTTAGCCTACCAATGAGGGAATAGTATCCCCACTATTACACCCCAATCCCTCGCTGGTAGTCGGAAGCCTCTAGAATTCGGGAAAATTCATTTGAGGCCATGTGACCATCTGGGTACGGGGCGCCTATGGGTGGCTTCTAGAACCGGGACGTTACAAAGTGGTATCAGAGGAATTATTTTCTCTTGATTTACTATTTGATGTCTTTATCTAGGGATAGTATGGAATAGGTAATTGGTAATAAGTTTTTTCCTAGGAGTAGCTAACTCGTTTTCAAGGAAAACCAAAACTACCTTGTTTATTTCAACTTTTCTGGTTTTTAATTTTACAGTTGATTTGATTTTCACTGTTGGGTGACTCACATGTATTGTGTTGTTATCATTGATGTTATAGAAGTTCTATTTTATCACAACCCATTTAGATGAGGGTATATCATCTCATGCATTACATAGGAACTTGCTATAAATCACATGTCATGCATTCTTGTCCTGCCATCTAGGATGCATTAGCAATTTCATGTTGTTGTGATAGATGTTGTGTAGAATATTCATGTTGTTCTGATAGATTCCTTTATAAAAATACTTGTCGTTTGATAGGGTATTGTTTGTGTAAGGTTTTGTTTGAATGAATTCCAAACTTTGTTTCTTGAGGTTTTATGGGCCCTCATGGACCAGAATTTGGTGGATCATTTCCTGGTTTTCCTTGTTATAACACGTATAAGATTCCAATCTTTGATTCGCGGGGAGTATGGGCCCTGGGGGATCAGAATTTGGAACTTTTAAGGTTCTTTTCAGTGTTTTTCTAGGTTTCAGATTAGTTTCTGAGGCTTACTTTCTGGAAAAACCCATAATACACGCCGTGTAGTTTTGATTACATGCCACGTGTTCTTCTGTTCGGGAAGAAACTGTTTTTCTTAAGTACACACCCTGTACTTTATATACATGCCATGTAGTCTCTAACCATGTCATAGGTCTTGTGGGCAGAGACACGGGATGGGAAAAGTCTAGTGGAAACATTCCATGTACCAGTTGAACACGCTGTGTAGTGTTGACCATGTGTCTGCCCGTGTAACTAACAACACAGACAGATAAACCTTAAGCTATACACGTCATGTCAAGATTTAACATGTCGTGTAGTCTGACCTAGGTACCCGGCCATTTCACTAACAGCACGGTTCAGTGTTATCCTTTCACATACATGCTGTGCATGCCATGAACATTCCGTGTACTTTGAACCGTGTTTCAGGCCGTTTCACAAACAACACGGGCCAGGTGAAGCTTGTCTAGTACACACGGTGTCTACTTTGAACACGCCATGTAGTCTTGTCTTAAGAATTTCGTGTTGCTTAACCGTGTAGAAGGACTCGGGAAGGGAAAGAGGAATCAAGTACACACCATGTGTTAAGAAAACATGTCATGTGTTTGGGGTGTTACATGACCAGTTTAGGAAGGAGTACATGCCCATGTAAATGACCTAAAAGAACACGTCGTGTAGGAATTGTACACACCATATAGTCATGTTCTGTAAAACTGGAGTTCTTTACTTCTCATGTTACCTTCTTACACTTCTAGTTTTCAGTCCTTGAAAATCTTGTTTTAAGGTGTGATCCTGACCTTGCAGATTCATGACACCGAGGGGTCCTCTGGTTGTGCGCCAGTTCCCAGGCAGTGATCAGACACTGGACATGGTTAATTATGGATTTTTTAGGATGATTCAGATCCTTCATGGAGCACTGCCTCCTGCCCCGTTGATGGCAGGATTGACGCGGGTCTTTCAGCAGTAGCATCCTCCCACTTTCTTAGGGTATGGAGGACCCTAGGCTACGAAGTCATGGCTAGAAGCCCCACTAATGATTTTTGAGCATCTGGAGATACCTCCAGAGAAGAGGGTGAAGCTCTCTACCTACATGCTTCGAGACTCCGCCAAGAGGTGGTGGGATGTGATCTCCTAAGTGGGATGCTAGCATAATATGGATTGGGATGATTTTTGGTGCATCTTCATTGATTACTTCTATCTAGAGACCTTGAGGGCCGATCGAGCCAGAGAGTTAATGAGCCTGAAGTAGGGTACTCTTACTATTATGGAGTATTCCTCTCGCTTCATATAGATGCAGCATTTCACACCTATTCCATAAGGTGATGAGTTGTTTCTTGAATAGAAGTTTTAGGGTGGTCTGAGGCACGACATTCGATCGCAGGTGAGCATCTTCAGGTTGACTTTGATATCCTCTATCATCTACCAGGCACTGATCATAGAGTGCAATCTGAAGGATTATAGAGCTATGATCTTGGGAAGTTTGACATCTAGAGTTAGTATTCCTCTTACTGATAGTAGGATGCACCATAGGGAGTCTGCACATGGAGATAAAAGTAGGTGGGATGCATCTTCTGGTAGCTAGGTGGTGTGAAACTAGTGGAGGAAGAGCGGGCATATGAGGCCACATTGCCCAAGAGACCCAGTGGAGTGCCGATATTTCAGTAAGATGGGTCACCATCAGCGTTTCTGTCAGATCATCTCACCAGCAGCTGGTGACAAGGGTTCTTCTATGACTCCACGTTTAGGAGCAGCACCACTAGTTTCTCATCAGTCAGAAAACCGGTGTTCTTCCGACCATTCAGGCTGAGGTGGAGGTTGTGGCCGTGGTGTCCAGTCGCCAGTCTTTCAGTGGAAGTAGGGTGGATCAGCTCAGAGTGGTCAGATAGGGTCACAGGGTCGTGGCATAAGTCAGACTTTTATAGTGGAGAAGACCCAACATGAGCAGCATCTCGAACCCTCTACAGTTCGAGGTATTATCTTAATAGCCTCAGTTTTAGCTTCTGCTATTTTTGATACAGGGGATTCCCATATCATTATATCTATTTCTATTTTGGAGAGCCTTGGTCTCTACATCTTTTCCTATGTAAATATCTAGATGCTAGACACTCCGTTGGGGACTAGAACAGCTAGTGTACGTCAGTGTAAGGAGTTACCTCTATAGATTGTTGGGTGTCACTTCTTATGGGACCTCTATGTCCTAGAGATGATAGGATACGGTGTCCTACTTGGGATGCACTGGTTAGTTCCCTTCTAGTAAGTCATCGATTTTTATCATCGTAGTGTGTGTTTCATATCACTTGAGGGTGGATCTTTTCTTCATAAGGGTGAATGAGATGTCCATGAATGCAGAGCGGGACCAGAGCATCATGGGTTAGAAGGAGTTATAGCCATGTTTTCTAGTATATATCTTGAAGACTATGTGACTTCAAAGTTATACTTTCCCCTAGTGGTGGATCATTTTAGAGATGTATTTCAAGAGGACTTTTCAGGTTTTCCTCCGAGCGTGAGGTAGACTTTTCAATTGAGCTTGTCCCAGGAGCGACACCGGTGTCCATTCCTCCTTATAGGATGACTACACTAGAGTTGCAGGAGATCAAGAAGTAGTTATAGGAGTTACAGGAAAAGGGTTTCATCTAACCTAGTACTTCTCCTTGGGGTTCACCAGTCCTATTTTCGAAGAAGGCAGACATTATCCATAAGATTTTTGTAGAATATCGAAAGATGAACCAGTCAACGGTCAAGAACCAATATCTCTTACCTAGGATTGATGATCTCTTTGATCAACTTCGAGGATCCCTGGTGTTCTCGAAGATGTACTTGAGATCTGGTTACCATCAGTTTCACGTTAGACCATCAGATATACCTCTTATAGCCTTCCAGAGTAGGTATGGTCTATATGAGTATATGGTAATTCTGTTTGGTCTAATGAACGCACATGTAGTTTTCATGGAACTAATGAACCGAGTGTTCCATCCATACTTGGATTCATTCACGGTTGTCTTCATGGATGATATCTTGGTGTACTCTCACACTCGACATGACCATTCCACACATCTTGATATCTTTCTGAGTACACTGATAGAGAATCAGTTATTTTCTAAGCTCTCAAAATGCCACTTTTGGATGGATCAGATTCACTTATTGGGTAATGTTATCTCAGATATAGGAGTATCAGTGGACCCAAAGAAATTGAGGGCAGTAGTATCCTGCGAGTAGCCAAAGAACATTTTTAAGGTGTGGATATTTTTAGGGATGGATGGATACTACAGATGTTTCATACAGTAATTTTCACGCTTAGCAGCATCGCTGACGGATCTGACTAAGATGGGTGAAAAGTTCCTGTGGTCAGATTCTTATGAGTCAACCTTTCAGGAGATGAAAGGGAGGTTGACTTCAGCACTGATACTATAATTTCTAGAGTGGGGCAAGAGATATAGTGTTTACTATGATTCATTAGGTATTGGGCTGAGAGCGATGCTTATGTAGGGAGAAGTAGTCATTGCATACGGGTCTCGGCAGTTGAGGCTGCATGAGAGAAACTACCTGATTCACAATCACGAGGTATCAACAGTTGTTCATGACATATGCTGCTAGAGGCATTATCTTCTAGGAGATCATTTTGTGGTTTTCACCGATCACCAAAGTATCAAGTATATCTTCACCCAGTGTGATTTGAATTTGGGGCTGCGAATGTGGGTTGAGTACCTTTATTCCTTTGACTTTGATCGTGACTATACGTCGGGGAGAGGTAACGTATTGGCTAATGCGTTGAGTAGGAGGACACAAATACAGGCAGATCAGGAGGCCAGTAGTGAGTGGAAGCTTATGGATCTATTCTCTGAGATGCATTTGGAGTTGCACGATAGTCAAGGGCATACATTCCTTTCTTCTATATTTTTTTACCTCTACTCTTTTTGATCTAGTACGAATGAGGAAGCTATCAGATTCAGAAGGTCTAGTCTTATGGGAGATTGTGTCAGGAGAGGACCATATTCCTGGATGGACCATAGGTAGGGATGAGATCTTTTGTTTCGAGGGGCGTGTATGGGTGCCAGAAAATGTATGCAACGAGCTGATACGCAGTTTTTATTCCTCAGTTTGGGCAGTTCATCAATGTGTCACAAAGATGTATCGTGATCTACACTATCATTATTGGGGGCTAGGTATGAAGAATGATTTTTCAGGTTTCTTCATGAGGAGTTCCACCTGTCAGTAGGTGAAGGTGGAGTATCAGCAGCCAGCATGGCTTTTACAGTAGTTACCCATTTATGAGTGGAAGTGGAATGACGTCACGATGGATTTTTTATAGGTTTACTGACGTCACCTTGAGGGAACGATGTAGTTTGGGTTGTCATTAATAGGCTTACAATGTTTTCTAACTTCTTACAGAGCAAGGAGACCTTCAGTGTTAATAATATGGGATGGTTGTATTTCTGTGATATTGTATCTACATGGATCTCCACACTCCATTGTTTCCGAACGGTATGCATGTTTTACTTATAGGGCCTAGCAGGGGCTTCAGAAGTCTTTGGGTACATATGTAATTTTTAGTACAGCTTAACACCCCCAGACAGATGGTCAGTCCGAGCGTATGATACGGGTGTATGAGGACATGCTTCGTGCATGCATCCTAGATTTTGGAGGTTCTTGAGAGAATCATATCCCTCTTATGGAGTATTCCTACAACAATAGTTTTCAAGAAACTATTCATATGGCACTGTATGAGGCTTTGTACGGTAGGCCATTCCTTTCACCCTTATGTTGGCTGGAGGAAGGAGTGGCCGCTTTGTTAGGACCTCGTCTTGTTCAAGAGACCACAGAGCAGATAGAGTTGATTCAAAAGAGGATGGCTAATGCACAGTCTCAATAGAAGTCTTATGTTGATCAGCAGAGACGACCACCGGAGTTTGATGTCAGGGATAAGGTTTTTTTACGTGTTACAGTGATGTTGGGACACAAGAGGATTAAGAGACAGGGTAAGATTTTGTCGAGGTACGCTGGGCCACATGAGGTGTTGGAGAGAGTTGGGCCTGTTGCCTATCAGTTTTAGTTACCTCAGAGTTACTGGGCTATGCATGATGTCTTTCATGTTTCTCAGCTCAGACGTTACATTTTAGAGTCATATCATGTGTTTCAACCTGAGGAGGTTGAGATTGAAGTGGATGCGTCATTCGAGGAGCATCCTATCTGGATTGATGATTGCAGTACAAAGGATCTCTGTAGCCAGTCTATTCCTCTGGTACGAGTGCTATGGCAGCACGGGCGAGTACAAGATAAAACATGGAAGAGGGAGGCTGATGTACGATCGTTGTAGCCAGATCTGTTTGGGGTTTCTTCTTCTACGCCATGCTAGGGAAATTCAGTGATGAATTTCTTAAAGGGGAGAAGTTTGTAAGAACCCAGATCTTAATTTCAGGTATGTTTTTCCTTTTCTGGTCTTTTTTGAGAAAAAGAGGAAACTGTGGAAATTTTTGAAGTACACGTCGTGTACTCGGTTTCCGCAGGGAGCCAGATGTTGGCCATGTAGAGGCCATGGACACAGCCGTGTGGGGGTGACTTGGAGGCCAGCTAATACGGAGTATGGAAATTACGAGTAAACTCTGTGTACTTTCATTTTTTTATTAAACACACCGGGGTCACGTCGAATCACCAGAACCGTCTTCTTCGTTGTTTTCTTCATCTGAGAGAACTCATACAGTCACAATCTTTCCCGGAGCCCCTGTGCCTCTATATGATCATCGATTCGACCGTCGTCGATTGTGTTGGCATCACCTCAGTAAGCTCTCTCTTCTACTTGAGCTTCATTTCATGATTCCTCTTCTTTCTGCAGTTATCCTCTATTGAATGATATATAAATTTTTTTAGATCTTCAGCACTATAAGGTGATTCATGCCTCGATGTTTACATATAGTGATCTTCGAACACCAAGGTAGGTGGTTTGTGCCTTTCTGTTGAAATTCTTTAAGTATTATGTGCAATTTTTACCAATACACTTGAATGGGGTATTGTGTGTTCAAAATTATACCCATGTTTATTACCTTCCATACTTGTATGCTTGTGTAAAAGTTAATTGGATATGAATAGGGCTGATTTATATGTTTTGGATGTTTTACCCATGCATGATCCATTTACGACCATTTGGTCCTACTTATCCTTTTGGCCACCTTGCCTGTTTTCCATGCCTGTTTCCGTAGGGTAGAGATTTTGTATTTTGACATGCTTGATATGGTGTAGACTGGTTAGCCAATTAGTTATGTAGGTTTACTTTTCCCATATTGAATTACTATTCTTGTTGACCTACACAGGGCTATAACAACCTGGTGTAGTAGACTATAAATGGAATTAACCATGTGAACTTCCTTAGAGAGTCTTGAGAACTTTAGGCTATAAGGGGGATTGACCGACTGAGCTTCCTCAGAGAGCCTAGGACCACTTGGGGATATAAGGGGAATTGACTGTGTGAGATTCCTCAGAGAGTCCTTGATTTCTTAGACTATAAGGGCAATTGACCATGTGAGCTTCCTCAGAGAGTCTTTGAATTACTTGAACAAATTTGGTCTATAAGGGGAATTGATCGAGTGAGCTTCCTTAGAGAGTCATTGACCTTGGGGCTATAAGGGGAATTGACCGTGCGAGCTTCCTCAGAGAGTCCTTAACTTCCTTAGACTATAATGGGAATTGATTGTGTGAGCTTACTCAGAGAGTCTATTTATATATTCTTGTTATAGAACCAGAGGGGTTAGACGAATTGTACTTCCCAGAGGGTTGCTTGTACTTGTTAGGTAGGACCAGAGGGGATGGGATATGAGTACTTACCAAATGTTACCTATTTGTGTTTAGCTACCTGTTTATTTGTTGCTTGATATTGGAACTGTGGATTGTTTACTACTGAGTACTTTCCTGTTTACTTCTTTCTGTACTTTTACCTGCCATATATTCACTGACTATTAGGAATAGATATTCGGGTGGTTTCCTACTGGGATTTAGTCTCACACCCTATTTGGGCCATGCTTTTGGACCCAAACAGATTATATTGTTTCAGGTATAAAAAAGGGAAATCACCCTTCTACTTCAGGAACTTGACTTGTTGTGGAGCTGGAGAGAATGGGATTAAGCTTTGGCTTGCGATGCTGAGGAGCTGTTTATCTGTTTCTTTTGTAATTTGGTTTAGTACTAGTTGTATTTAGCATTGTGACTTGTTTTGTTTTTATACTATACATATGTATCATGAATCAATCTTCCACTATTTACTATTGTTGGATATTTACTGCTTCTGCTATTGTATATTTTTTTCTCTTCCACTGTGTTACTCTGTCAATGAGGGAAAAATTTCCCCACTATCACACCCAAGGCCCTTGCTGCTAGTCAGCAGCCTCTGGCTTTCAGGGAAATGTGCTTGAGGCCATGTCACCAAATGGGTACGGGGTGCCTCTGGGTGTCTTTCGAAATCAGAATGTTACATTATTGTTCTATGATATTTAAATGCTCCATTTTCATGAGATTTGGATGCATATAGAGACATCTACATTTGAATATGTAAATCATTGGGTAAAAGGGATGTCTATGAAATTATGATAATATTGTATCAATGATGAAAATAAGAAAAATTAATGATTTAATTATAGGAATCGTGTACACCTATGAATGTAATTACTAGATAATAAAATGGAAAATGTGTTCGATTTAAGGGGAAAGAAAGATCATATAAATGTATGGTCTTTTACAGAAGGTGTTTACATTGAAAAATCAACTAAGGGGGGATTTAACATTAGATATGTGCTTAATGGAAAGATATTTTACGGTATCATCTACACTTTCCTCCCTCTTCTCTTCAAGTAATCTAGATGAATCATTGAACATGGCTACAGATATATATTAAATATCTAGTAGGAATGACATTTTCAATTCTATTTATGATCATTATTATGATTCTAACCCTGTTTTTGGATGAGGTAATCTTAGTTTAGAATAATTAGAAGATAAAATTAATGAGTTATAGAATAGATTAGTCACTATTAGTGATACATACATGAAATTAATGAATGATAAAAAATGATAGATTATGGAGAAAAATAATTTTAATTCTTATTTTTTGAAACATATAAAGGAAAATTTGAAGTTAAATGATACAAATATATAAATTTATGAATACTTCATCTAGCACCAATGGTAATAATTTTATGATTTAATTTTATTTGGAATGGTAATGAAAATTTAAGAAGTGAATTTTGGACAATTATAGTAGAATGAAATAGTTTCAGAAATCCAGAGACTTGCGATGCAACCTTCCCCAACTAGTAACCATCATATATCCACAACTGAGGTAGTTGTGACCTCGAATCAGGCCTCCAATAGTCCATGAGTTTATGACCAACACAAAATTTATAGATCACACTAGAATAGAATACATTAACATCAATTTTATATAAAATGATTAATAATCTACCATTGAACTCCATATTCTTAATTTAATGAACCCCAAACCATATAATTTCAAACAATGGAAGGATGAAACAGTGAAAACCTTGAGAGATACTTAGAGAAGTGATCAAAAATATAAGTAACCCTGAAACAACCTCAATGATCTAGTAATGGACATCATGATAACTATCTCTCTAATTTGTATTTGAGAAATATGTATATATATATAGTTGTGATAATACATATATAATCTATAGTATCCTCTTTGTATACTCTCATGAAAATGTGGAATAATAACACTAAATTCCTAATAAATAAAAAGTTAAACTAACTCATCACCCAAATGAAGTCAACTATATTCTCATCCTCACCAAGGAACACAAAACATGTAATGAAAATAATTAGGTAATATAATATCAAGATATATATAGAAGAAAGATACCCGACCTCCACTTTCACACTAAACCAGTCACCCTAAACCCCATCATTTTACATCCTTATGCTCTCATTATCTCCATAATCCATTCTACACATCTATGTACGAAAAACAAAACAAGATATATAAAATCACAGCAACAATATCATCACATCCCCATAGTCACATAGTAAGTTTGAGATCCATTACGACACATGTAAATACACACAATACCTTAAGTCATTACATAACATGTATAAATACACAAGTAATAACTGTAAGATATTATATTCGGATACATGTATACACAATAACCTTCAACCTCTATAAACCGCATATACATTTATATCATAATTGTGAGCCACTATAGCTAGTATGTTGACATGTCTTATTATAATAAGGCACCACAAGATGAAAATTCATGTACACCACAATACATCAAGAATAGAGATGATATAGGGTGAGTATTCAACCATTTATATCCTCGTTATAATATATTTTGGGAAACACCGAACACCTAAGGAAAAGTATAGTAATTTTTTATTTTATATTATTTTACTGATGGAGAATATGAAATTATATAAAATAACAAATATATAACACATAACCTTTTTAACGGAAATTATCCTACCTAACACTTGAATGATTATAAGTATCCTTCTTGAAAACCCAAGTGTCGTCTCTAAGATAATTTAATTTAATACCTATAAACACAATAATAAAAGTTAAATACTACTTTAACCTTTACCATTAACCAAGAACAAGTTATTTTTTAATATCACACAATAATTTATAGGTTAATATATTTAATAATAATTTTAATCCAATGTTGTTTTATTCGATATTAGGCTTATAGTTTCAATAACAATTCACTTTTAATTGTTAAAACTTCAAGAACCATCCCCATAAAATTATTCATCAATTAACTACCATTACATAACATTGGGGGTAATAAGAAACCATTATACCTACATCAATGACATAACATGAATGAAATAAGTATTCCACTGAAAATAAAAAAACAAATCATTGATCCAAACCAGATCAATCCATCTTAAAATCATCCTCAACACCTTTCTTCACAACCAATAACATTCCACCATATACCACATCATGTAATCTCCATAATGATATATCAAAATATTAATACATGTCCTATCAACCAACCATAATATGATCCATATAAATTCCAACAAGGCCTATATATTTTCAAATATATAAATGGCACCAAATAAAAATTTTAGCAGTGAATATGTTAATGATAAATTAGTAAACCCGGAAAAAATGAATTAAATATTATGGAAAATAAGTAATTATTATAGTCATAAATGAATATTAATTATAGAAATAATGATATTTATTTTCCATATTAATTAAATAAATTTATTATTAAAATGATTCTAAAAGCAATGAAAACTAATATAATAAAAACTAGTAGTAATGAAATTTGTCAAAAAATTATTCTCATGGAATTTTTTTACCATGTTAATAATTTTTATAAAATGATGAAAACATTATTGATTTATTCATTAATTATCCTTCTTAACACATAGTATTTATGTTTTCAAATAAGTTTTAGGCTAGTAAATTATGAACACAACGAAAAGATAATAACAAAAATCCATCACAATAATAACCACTTAATATCTTGAGGTAATAGTATAATGTACAGAATAGTCACATGAAAAGATACATCATCGCCTTTCATTTCATATATTCTATATTATTATCTTCCTTAGGAAAATATAAATTATTAATTAATTGAAATCCAAAAAAAGTTAATCCCACATTAACATATACTATATTTAAAAATATGTCATGAATACCCTACCATGATAATATTATTATATGAATAGTGGACAATAATGGGACGATGGAGGATGAAAACCAACACAAATCCTAGAAATAAACCCATGAACCATAAATACGTCATCCAATTATGAATCCTCCATTAAAAATTGATAATAAACAAAACATATAATGGATAGAACTTCTAGATTTTACACACAAATAATTGATGAAAAAAATAGAAGGAATGGAGGAGAATATATACCTTGGATTGATTTTTTTTTATGAAAATAAACGGCATGAGAATCAATGAAAAAAGAATAGGTTTATAAAAAATGATCTAATGGTATCTTTGGTTTCTATATGAGGATGAAATTGAATGTATTTATAGAGGAAACCCTAATTTATAGAAAAAAACTAGTAAATAATTTGTCCTCACATGAAAGGTATTCTTCATTTCATAATGATCCTGAATCTAAATATCATGGAATGATATAACCACATGGTTCTCCCTTGTCTCATAATCAATGATCAATTATTTGATGATAATAAAGAGGTCCACCTCATAGATAAGATTGTTATGGAACAATGTTCAAACCCCTATGTAACATGACGTGACTCCTAACCATCATAATCATCCCAACCAACCCTATAATATAATCATAGTGTAGCCCATGTACCAAAGTAGAACATGTCCTAAAGATGAAGAACTAAGGAAAATATCCTCAAGTTCTTCGTAGTGTGATATACATACATTATTCCATGAAAAGAAAATTTTAAAATTCAATATTTAAGAGTCATAAATCCATATATAATTTTTATATCAATATAAAAGGGTTTTCACTTTTCATTAATTCAATTAAAGAACCTTCACTACTTTTCAAAAGTAGTCATGTCAGGAATAGAATTATAACTCAAGATAGAATGTTACATAAATCCCATGATATACACCCAAAGATATCCCAAATTCTCACAATGAAACAAAAACTCTCATGCCACAATACATCCCCAATGGTGTGCTTGTCTATGTAAACCAGAAAAACTCCCCCCCTCTCCCCTAACACTACTGCAAAATGTATAGATATTATAACAACACCGGATAAATTTTAAAGCAAGGGTTTTTGATAAATTAGGTCATAATGATTGTTACCTCTAAAAATTTTCTTCTATTTTTGAATTGAAATTAACCCCATGAAGTAAAAAAACAATATATTTAAAACAACACCCCATGGGTTACCTCTAAAAGATGAATATTACTATTATAAAATCACAACCAACTCATCATAAATAATGTAATGAAAATCATATAGGGTCATGGAAATATCGTCAGTCAATAAAAGGTATTAAATGTCATCTTAAAAAATTAATCATCAAATAACTCAATATATTGTGTGAAAATAGGTTACTCACATTCCCATGTAAATTATTCTAATCTACAGTGCCTCCAAAGGAAATGATCCAAGGGAATAAAACACTCACACAATAACTTTTCTTAACATTATTGGATCATAGAATGCCACTCCACGAATGTATTATCATCATAAATTTCTAACTCAACCATTTCAATGATGTGGGATTCATCATGAATATATCAAAAAAATAGAAACACATACAAAACATCCAAGATTGATCCATGTATGAAGATCAAATCGATACACAAATTTACTGATATTCCCAAACACAATAGTCCCAAAATTATGGAGAAATATTACTCCCATGAAAAAAATCTCTACTTCTCATGGCAAGGATATATATTCAATAATATATGACATGTAATTATGAATTACAGAGGCATATTATGGTAAGAAGGGGAGTTTTGAAGATCACAGTCTTCCATCATCCACTCATGAATCACTTCCCATAATATGGAGATACATTCAATAATATATTATCTCCAACATCAAATTCCATGAGAATACTCCTATGATAAGAATAGGACTTATAATGATCTCAAGATAGCATCACCTATTGTTGAATCAACTACACCGTTATTGTCTTGGTTGACACCAATTATATTATGATAATCCTAAACTCTCAATACTTTATCCAACACAATAGAGATATACAAGGATGAAAATTCATTACATAAATTTGAGACAAAAAAATAGTAGAGTGATAGTTATTAATATATGAAAACTAATCCAATGTAGGTGATTCACCCATAAACCCTTGAAATACAGAATGTATGTGGACAATATGTCTACTAGAGTCCAAGTAGTTCAATATATTCAATGGTATATCTATAAAGAAAATTTTTCATTAAGTTATGATTGAGATCCAAAAGTAATTGTAAAATTTTCAACAACCTAGTGGTAAAAATGGGACCATAAAAGAATATAGTCATCCTTAAAACCGAATGGAGCCTCACAATCTCAACTAAATAATTCCTTGATAATAAATTCACTATGATCAACTCTATAATTACCACCAAGTGAGCCAAATTTTTCAATATATATTCAATGACTAGGATAACATCATATATTCTCTAATGTTGAGGTGAAATAGTCAAAAACAAATTCATCAATATTTACTCTCATTTCCACTGAGGGGACTCTAGTAATGAATAAAACAAACAATGATCATGATGTTCTACTTTCTCCATATGGAATTCCAAACACTGAGATGAAATATCTATAATCATCACCTCCATCCCTAATCATAATTAATGAATCCCTTAAACAGGATACATCCCAACCATCCAAGGACTCAATGAAAAGGGTGAACTATGAAATTCAGTAAGAAGCACATCTCACATCACTGAGGTATTGAATTTTCTCCCTCTAAAAAAGACATGATGTTGACTATCCTTGGATCATCACTCAATGTAATCTCCATAAATAACATTATCCCTTCAATCATCCACCTCATATTTTCTTAACATAGACCCCTCCACATCATTATTTAACGATGAATGCAAGGTCATATCATAGAGGAATCCTCTACCATCCACATCATATATATAAATTTTGATCCTTTCAATGTCATCAATCACTCTTCAAATGTTTGTGGACTCCTTAACAAGGTTAATTTACAAATTCCTTCACATCATGTTAGAAACATAATTATATTTCCATTATGTATATGAAATTATTATATAATAATCTTGACATAATTTTATCTACATCTACTGATGTATGTATAAATAACTATGGGTGAATAAGTATCTCTAAATATTATGATGCGTGTAGAGATAAAATTTATCAATGATGAGATAGTGTACCCAAAACAACAAAAAAACAACTACAACAAGCTCGAGATAATGGGAAATATAGTTTCATTTATGGTGTCATAACAATCAAGATACATATGAGATTACTACTCTATATTACATCAAAACACAATAAAATACAATTAATATAGAATTATAGAAAACCTCTAATATAATTATTCCCTCTAGTAAAGGGATAAAAAATAATGACTATATTCTCCTTCGAGTAATCAAAAGTATTATGAAACTAGTTAGTCCTGAAAAAAAAAGACCGATTCAGGTTATTGTTGGAAGAGTATTTTCAATATGAGTGGAATTTGGAAAAACCACCAAAAAATTTATATAAACCCAAGGAAACTCCAAACCTTTGCAACACTCATTGGGTCTACTCAAGAAACCACCACCTTAATCCTCAAAGGATCCATAACCACTACTCATTGAGGCATAAAATTACCTTACAAATTCCCCTCAAAGTCCAAGATGATACACATATAAAGCTTACATAAATGTTTTTGATAACAATGAACCACCAGAACTTCTCATAGATTCTCTACATGAACATCCTCAATATCAGATTATATAAGGAATTAATCAATTAACACCAAAATAAAAAATTCTAGGAACTCATAAATATCTAGTTCATCAATCTCATGAACATTAATAGTGAATTAATGTCACTAAAGAGAATTTCCATGAACTCATAATTCCCATAAAACACTTGTAGGTAGTCTTTAAAATATCCTCATCTTTCACCTATAAATAATAATATCATTATTCCAAACCTATTTTTTAGAACTAGATATTTATATTCATATGATAAAATATATAATAAATTAATAAAAGTTTATAGTCGTTATAAACTATAAATTGTTACAAGTGAATATAGTTAACACATATTCATAGACCTCCATCAAGATTCTTTGAAAATAATCCTAAAGCACTGCAATGAGACAAACTTTGATAAATAAAACAACTATATATAAGATCATCCATCTGAATTTGTAGCTCTCACAACTCAGGAGCCACCAAATTGATATGATCATGACAACTAGATACAATCCTATCCCAAAATAAACTTAAAATCAAGTGGTAACATCACAACCTATATATAAATCTTTAGGAAACTCATTCAAAACCTTTTGAAACACTTTAGATTGGACCTCTAATGAGTTCAACATCTTCTTCATACTCATATAAGATAACTATTTAGAGCATCTCTGGCCATATGAGGGTTCTACATAGTAAAACAACATTCCATTTATTATCGCAAAATAATTTAACTCTCTTACTATTGTAACAAATGATTACTTACATAAAATATAAATATTTCATTCTAAGGATGACATCATATGATTGTATCTATAAACATATTAAATATAATTAGGATTGATTCAACAATTACATTAACACAGAATATCTACACACATCACACAAGAAACCCTCCAACTAGAGTAGTTAGAACCAAGGGAACTGGAAGCCTATCAGTATCACGTTCTAAATATTATACAATAGTAGAAAAAATAGAGTAGTGTATAAAACCCAATTAAAATTAATCATATAATGAGTTAAAAAATTGATATATTGAACATAAATTTATATTCGACACACTTGGATCTTAAGAGACTATAGTAATATTATAACTACATGATTATCTCAAACCTATCTGGACCTAATTTTGAACACCTCCACAACATCTCTTTCATCTATGTCTATATGAATGATAGGAATCATAAGGGTGTCCTCTTCTTATTCCATTTCATTATTACTACCAAAATCCAGAAGAACCCTTTTGTTACTACTAAATTGGAGGATATTACTATAATTATAAAACCTAATGAAGGTTTATGATTCTATATTGAGATCTAAATAAGTTCATACACTCAATATTATTCTGTCCATGGCCCATATAAGAAAATAAGACAAACTATGATCTCCCATTATAGGTAAGATAAATTTTAATGTGGTGATATGAGATTAAAGATGATGAAGCTAACATCGAGTTTCATTGATCTTTGACTATCTAGGAAACTAAATGATACACCCTGAGTTTTTATGAAACTTTTTTTCAAATTAATTTAATTTCTTTGATAGCTTGTGCTGTATGAAACATACAGTTTTAATGAAACATGACATACTACTAAAATATAATTTTTTTAATATTATAGTTATCCCCTCACCGTTGTAATTATGGTTATGAATAGTAATTAATAAATAATAAAAAATTTATTGTTTATACATGTACATAAAATGAATTCTTTGTTGACTAATTAATTAAACACGAAAATATGAATCATTTAAAAAAAGGATATCTTCTCGTGAAAAACTAATTTTTCTACACACAAATACATTTAATCTCAACAAATTAAAAATAAATAAATTTTTGGGAGTTTTTTAATTAAGTATATATATTTAATATTCAGTAAAATGTTTAACATTCAACTTTTTTTATACATAATAAAATTATAATTGAAATTTTATGCTTAAGAATTATGTTTCCCTAAAAAACTATTTTTTCTCATATTTTAAAATTATTCTTAAGATAATTATTTAAACATTTAGAAAATTTATATGAAATAATATAATTAATATTTAAAAAAATTTCAAATTTATCTTCTAGTGAATTGTTGAGAATTTTTTGAAAAGTAATTTTTTCAATTAAATAGTGAAAATACCGGTTTTTATTTACAGCAATCATTTAATTAAAATAATTTACACAAAATATTTTATTTTTATATGGTTGTAAAATTAATGTTTGTTAAATTATATATTTATTAATAAAATTTATTTAATTTTAATAAATTTCGTATTTTATTTTGATATAAAAATTTATATACTCTTGAAAATTTCTCATGGGAAAACTAATTTTTTGTCGTGTATGCAGTTTAATTTTAAATTAAATTATACCAATTATAATAATGGAATTTAGGAAATAGAGTTATTTTTTTGGAATGATAATAATTTATATTATATAATAATTTTAAGATAATTTTAGGGTCAAAATGAATAGTAAAAATAGAAAATATTTATTATCATGGTTATGGTTAAAACCTTTTCACTTGGGGGACAAACTAAAGATATAAGGGGTAAAATGACCTAGATAATTATCCTAAATACATTTTAGATCCATATTTAGACCATATATCAAACAAAGGTTTTATAATTATATATTTTTGAGCCTTTTGTAATGTGACAAACATGGGTACATTTTATTCATTTTAAAACATCTTTGTATGTTCTCTCCCCCACTTATAAAAGGACTACCCCTATCCTCTCTTCTTCATGATTCAAAACCCATTTAGTTTGTGAAATACCTAAAATATTCTCTTTATTAACTCCCTCACCAGATCCTGGATTCATTATTTGGATTTTTAATCCCTCATATGTGGAATATGATGTAAAACAAAAGAGGTTCTCTAAAGAAGATGTACAGTTCGTAAACATGTGTTATCATTTTATATATTTCTCTAACTCATTAAAATATTGTTTACATATGATTATATAATATCAACAGTATCTACAATATTATTAAATATTATTTTATCAGTGTATTATATTATATCCATCATTTATTCCATCAAATGTGATGTGAAATAATTTATCATGTTTACAGAGGGCAATTACCTCACGAAACAGTGTTATTAATTTTCCATAAGAACTTATCATGCCTATATATAATCATAGATTTATGTTTTATATATAATATATATGTTATTAATACACTTATTTAATTATTATATCACATTTATCATCTTAAGTTCCTTTCATTTGGGGATACGATAACGACTCTCATGTGTACGATGGACTACCACCCCACGAAGCGATATGATTCATTTTTCACTAACACATTAAATAGAAGAAACAAATGATATAACTAATAAATATATGTGGTATATATTGAATCATAATTATTAATTAATGTTGAATTATTATTTACCATTATTTTATTACATAATTTAAAAAATGGGAACGACGTTCATATATATGTTAGCCTATAGTATCCCTAGATAGTGTATTTCATTTTTTTAATCTAACATTTATGGATTAATTTAAATAAAAAAATTCAGAATATATATGATATGTATATCAATGTTTATATTATATAGATGAAGTAACCTGGATAAAAGTATAAGGATCAAAAATACCAAATCAAACATATATGAAAAACCAAGTAGTTATTACCCAAATATATGATTTTAACAAGGAATTGTTAATAAACAAATAATAAAAAAGAACCTAAAAATAACATATGGTATCATATATATATATATATATATTTGTTTGTGTTAGTGGTTAATTAATTGATGTAAAATAAACCTATATTTATTATATATGATGTTCAAACATGTAATAAGGATGTCAGGACTTCAGATAAGGGCATTTTGTCTCAAATTGCCTTCCACAGGACTTAAGTTATGTTATGAACCTATATTATTTTTTTAGATGTGTATAAAACACATTTAAAAAGTTATATCATTTATGTCCTTATTTTCATGATATTTAAGATTTCATTTGATGTTATTATTTAATGGGGCCTATGATTCATGACATACCAAAATGGTAATTGTTTAAAGTTATAATCTCATTATTTCTCAGGATTACTTATGATTAAGTCTCTAATGATGAATTATTGTGATTGGCCACAAAATAAACTCATTTAATTTATTCTCATATTGTTTTTTCTCAATAATATGTGATTTCCCTTCATTTTCCTCCATTATTTACTCAATAGTTCAAATAATATTTTTAATAAAAATAATCATTATTTTTCTATTCGGTCGAAAACCCATTTTCATCAATATCCATGTTTTAAAAAAAATGTTTTCAATGATGATTTAAGATTATCTAAAGGATTTAATAATGTAATTTTTACCCATTTTTTACTTTTTAAAAAAAATTTCAAAAGGAATCATCATGTCTTCTTCCCAAGAAGTCCAGTTTGGATTTTACCAAAAATTTGGGTAGAATATTTTTTAACATGTACAGAATTAATGCAATTTCCCATAATCATTAAAACCCAATGTGTTTAAAATTACTTTACTAATTTCATTGGATATTTTCAATGAATTTAAATCTTTAAAAAATTATGTTTTAAATTTTTTTATCAAATTCAATAAGATATTTTCCTCGAGAAATATATTAAATGATAATTAAAGTTTACCTCATATGTTTATAATGTTATTTTAAATTAATAGGATTATTAAAATGTTTTATTTTTTATAAATTATTTTCCAATGCATAATGGTTTTTTTCTCGGAGAAATGTTTCAAGTAAAATTTCAAAATTATTTTTTATCTATGATGACATAATTTGATGTAACTTATACTTTACTCTATATATGATCCAAGTAAACCATTATTATTATTTATCATAATGGTTAATGTTAATTATAAATACATTTTTATGAAACTAATTTCTATTACATGGGTAATACCATCATAAAATTCTTATGAAACCCAAATCTTTTCTATGAGTTATGATATTATGAAATAATGAAATGATTATGAAACTGGTTTCTTTTCCAATAGTTATGTTATGATGAAATGATTATGAAACACATTTGTTTTCATGGGTTATGATATAATTAATGTTGTATGAGGACCAATTAATTTCATGTTTTCTGATGTAATCAATGTTTTTTGAAGCACATTACATTTCATGGGTTCTGATATGATGAATTTTTTTCGAATCCCATTTCTTATCATGGGTTCTGATGTGATAAATTTTTTAATAAGTCTATTTATTTTCATGGGTTATAATTCAATGAATGTTTTATGAACATTTGGATCATATATGTATGATTTTAATTATGTTATTTTTGAAACATATATATTCCTCCAATGGATTGGGTATTGATTGATGTCTCATAAGATAAAAAGGGCTAGAATGGGGAGTGAACCCATTTTGTTAAAGTTCATTTTACACTATGATGGTAATGAGATTGAACCATGACTACTATGATGGTCTAGGGATTAAAAACATTCCTTAGTGATATCCTTGGTAATGAACATTAAATTTTATAAAAATTACTTTCAATACATATTTGTGTGACACAATTCTATGTCTTATATCAATGTTATGATCTCGTTGCTTATGTTCATTGATTTAATTATGATTCATTTCATATAAAGTGCTAATATTTTTTAAATGACTCAAAATTTAGATCTTTGATATTAAGGGTATTTATTTAATTTTTTATACTCATGTTCTCATACCATTATTCTCAAATTATGCTTATATATATCAATTTTTCATCCTTAATGATCATCTGATCTCAACCATTCTTATGATTCTTTTCCCTAGGACATGATGATAGGTAATACATATGATATATCTAAGAACGGTTCTAGTTATGATTAACTATGTGGGAGACAACATAGAACTCTTATAAATGAGTTTTTTATTTTTACAGGTTTCCAAAGGAATTATACCTATTTGATACTTTGGTGTGTTTTGTGTAATTTAATTATTATTCATCTAAGAAAATGTAATATATATGTATGAAAAGATTTTGAAACTATATTTGGTATCAAAGAAATGTTTTAGTTAACCATTAGAAACTTGGTTGAGAAAACCTTATTGAAATCCCTAGGGATATGTCTAAGTATTAGTCGAAGGATAATTATATGTATGGAAAAATATCCTAGAATATTGGTAAAGGATATGGTGACTTGTTTCCTAAAAATACATCCCCATTTGGACAATATAAGTGCATATGGTATTTTTATAGAGGTTTCTATGGGTAATAACAATAAAAAAGGTGATTTGGGATTGAATTTAGTGTTACCTATTACAATACATATGGAATTACTGTGAACCTAGTTTGACACTCCCAAGGTATATTCTTTTGAAATTCACAAAATATTTATGAACTATAATTAATGATTTATATAATGAACATGAATGAATCAGAGTAATACTAAGGTTACATATATTGTAATGAAGGTGTCATTATTTAGACATCATATAAGATATTCTGCATGATAATGTTACTTCCCACTCTGATTATTGTTACTCACACTATCCTTTTGATTTTAGTGAATGGATAGAACCTACAGTAACTATGTTAATGGTGAAAGAAATAGACAATGAAATTATTTTACTTTTGAGAAACTGAATACTATGGAATATGGAATACAATATATAGTTGTTATTATAACACAACTTTCTCAATATATGAATCATGCTGAACTTATAAATGAGAAAAAGAGTAAATAATGTTCTGTTGAACCCTTTATGGAGAAAAATCCACCATCTTTTAGTGGTTCTGATGATCCCCTAGTTTTTGAGTAATGTATCAAAACCATTGAAATGATATTTTCCATTCTCTAGTTTTCAAAACATTAAAAATTCATTTTTATTGTCTATCTTTTGGAAGGTTAAGAGGTTCAACTATGTAGTTTAATCAATAATACAAGTCAACATGATGAAATTGACTCTATGTAGTGGGATGATTTTAAGATCTTGTTATTACATAAGTAATCCCTTATATTCTATATACGAATAAGGATAATTAATTCCTTTAGTTAAATTAGAATGATAAAGAATTTGTTAGTAGCTATGTGGAATATATTACATGACTTATGATGTATGCTTTAGGAATTATCAACCAACCATAAATCCATGTTGATAGATTCATCAGTTGAGTAAAACCATTTTTTCAAAGGGTTTTATCCATAAAGGACATCCTTATCTATGCAAAAATATTTACATGTGATCTCAATATGGAAATGAATCGTGGTGTTATCCATCAATCTCATGGTTTTGATAAGAAATGAACAAGTGGGTTTATGGGAAACATTAAGAACCACATAGATAAAAAGATGGTCTTTACTTTATACTTGATGTGTAGAAAGGAAAATTAAGGAAATTTTCATAACAAGATAGAAAAATGTTTTAAATGTGAAAAGGAAGGTCATTGGATAGTCAAATGATGATATGATGATAAAAAGTTAGCTAGTAATTAAAATAGAGATAAATCTCTATATAGTGCACCACCCACGCTCTAGTGCTTCATGTACAAGGAGTATAATAATTATGTGATTCAATTACTCAATCCAAGGTATAAATTCGATAATAATACTCAATAACCTTTCAAGAAAAAGATAAATATAAATCTTTTGTAATAAAAATAGATGATGTGAATCATGAAAATTAGGGTACACTTATCTTTCATTATTTAGTCTGTAATTTCCTATTTTGTTTTATATGAATAAGCCTTATGAAAATAATATTTTTCATCCATTAGTGAAATTTGATGTGATTCTAAGCCTTGACTATCTCCCTCTACATGTAATTTTCAATAATAAAATCACATTTTTTATTATTTGAATGTAATGAAAACCCAATCTTACCATTGAAATGTTTTTTTTAAGATAAGATCATATTTAATGACTAAAGGTGTAAAATATTTATGTATTTGGATTAAATCAGTATTATTTGGATGTATTTTACCATTGGTATTTTGGTTATAAGAGTCATGAAAAATTTAAGTATTATGTTAATATTAGAATCATATATATCTCCATGTATGAATAACTTATGAGTTATAGATACTATTATTGGTTTAGGAGTTTAAGGTTGATAATAAGTTAAATGTCTTAGAAAACCATTTTTTGTATTATGTGATTATTAGTATCAAGATTAAGGATATTTTGGGGGATATTTATGGAAATAAAATCCTTTTTGTTTTGTATATTATTCGTGGAAAATTTCTTTAAGGAAGATACCATTTATATTTTTTGGATAAGATTAAAGGAATTGGTAACCATTATGTTTTATCTTATATTTGATGTTGAGGTAAAAATGGGTTATTGTAACATGGTATTAATTTTAATATATTTTTTTAATAATGATAACTTTCATGATGGTTGATAACTATTCACATCTAGCAAGGCCACGGGGCATGAACCCTCAAAAGATGGAAGACAATGGTATAACTCTCCCATTGGCCTATGATAAAGATTACTACTGGTGGGAAAAATGAAGGGAGATATTTGTAAGTATGTATCATATTTTTCGTTATGTCATAATGTTAAGGATGAATGGAATATGTTTAATGGGATGCTCCAACCATTATCCATATAAGAATGGAAATGGGAAAACATCTCCATGGATTTTGTCATCTGACTCACCAACACATCTAAAGGGAATAATATTATATTATTTTTAGTTTATCACCTCCCAAATTCATAAAATTTCATCACTATCATAAAATATTTCCCTCTGGATCATCATTTATATATATTAATTAGGTAGTAAGGTTTGTTACAGTAGCACATTTCATTATGTGTAATCAGAATTTGAGGCTTACCTCAATGTTTTGGAGAATTATTTAGAAAACTACTAATATAGAGTTGAGACTCATCACTAGATATTATCCTTACATAGATGGTTAGTCTAAGAGAACAATTAAAATCCTATAGGATATTCTAGGAATATATTATGTGGGTTTCAATGATAGTTGGTCATGTGTTCCTTTGGTTAAGGTTTATTACAATAATAAGTTTTACTCAAATCCTTCAAATGGATCCTTATGAAGCCCTATATGGATGGAGTTATAGATACCCAATATTCTAGAATATTTTTTGAGAAAGAAAGATTTGGGGACCAGATAAAGATGAATAAATGGTAGAGAATGTTAGATCCAATCTGCATCATATAAGGGCTGTATAAAGTTGATAGGAAAGTTTTTTTGTTAATCATCAACATGGTGTGGAATTTGAATTAGGTGAAAATTTATATCAAAGAATTTCTATTTAGTAGATAGAAAATAAAACTAATCCCTATGTATATTTGTCCCTTTGAAATTAATGATTGATTCAGGATGTTATCTTATCATTTCTTGATCCCACTACACCACTACTGGGTACACAATGTGTTCCATGTATGTTTCCTGAGAAATTACATGCCTGATACATTACATTTATAGAAATTGGAGGTCATTACCTTAGATAATGATATTTATTATAAGGTAAAATTAATAGAGATTATATATTATAGAGATAAATTTATATGATACAAGGCCACTCATCTAGTCAATGATTTGTGCCAAAACTACAAACTTGAGGAAGCTAGGTGGGAAATGGAGGGTGTGAGCGGTAGACTCATTCTCAGTTTTTTGTACAAAAGTGATGAAATTTCAAAAGGGAAATCTCTTTTTAATAGGGGATGAATTTATCACCCATAGTATTTAACGAATTTTATTTTTTGATAAATTAAATTTCTTCGATATCTTGCATTACATGCAACTCTGAGTTTTAACAAAACTTTCTATACTACTAAAATATTATTATTTAATATGATATCTATTGTCTGGACATTGGAATGATGGGTATGAATAGAATTAACTAAATTATTAAAATATATAGTGTACATTTGTAGATAATATTAAATATTTAGTGACCAATAAATATTAAATTAAAATAAGAAGCATTCGAAAATAAATGAAAATTTTTTATGGAAAAATATTTATTCACACAAACACATTTTAACTTCATAAATTAATAAAATAATTGTTTTTAACTATTTAATTAAATTTATATATTATATATTCAATAAAATTTGGAACATTTCTATAATGTGGTTTCTATACATGAGATAATAATAAGTCCAATCATTTTCTTAAAAACTATATTTTCTAAAAGATGTTTTTTCATACTGTATATTATTTTAAAATTAATATTTGAAACTTTTTTAAAAATTATTTGAAAATATAAAATTGATTTTTTAAATTATCTTGGGGTGATGTTTTTTATAATTTTCTAAATAGTTTTTTTTAAATAGTAAAAAATATCAGTGTTTGATAAAAACTAACTTTTCATTGAAATCATTTAAAAGATACATTTTACTTTGATCTGGTTTTAAAGGTAATATTATGTACATTATATATTTATTAATCCAATTTATTTCATTATTTTAAACATCATATCAAATTATAATTTAAAAAACTTTTTAATCTTTTGAAAAAAATCATTGGAAAACAACTCTTTCGTCGTGTCTATTGAATTGATTTTAAATTATATTTTTACACATACGTGAATAAAAATTTTAAAATTTTATAACATAATTTTAATTAGAGAAAATTATATTATATAATTAGTTAAACTTAATTTTTTAAAAAATTATAAGTAAGAACAATAAAATTAAATTATCGTGTTTATTGTTAAAATTAGTCTACTGGTGGGTTAAACAAAAAAGATAATAGGTAAAATAACCACGAAAATTTTCCAAAACCCATTGTAAGGACATATTTGAAACATATATCATATTCGGTTTTATAATAAAACATTATGGATCCTTTTGGAATTTAATAATTTTGGGTAAGTTTATTCTTTCAAAAAATTCAATGTGTGTCCTCTGCCCCACTTATAAAAGGCCACCACTCTACTCTTCTCTTCACACTTCTAAAATAGTTTGGATCAACCAATACCTATATTAATATCTTACCTAATAAACATACCATAACATAGTTTCCTTATTTTATTATTAATCCAACCTAAGAAGGAATTAGGTTTAACCATAGAGAGGTTCTTCGAAGAAGAGGTATAGTCCTTAAACATGTGTTTTCATTTTATTTCATCCTATATAGCCTTAAAATATTATTAAAACATAAATATATAATAAAAAAAGTGTCTCCAATATAATTAGATACAAATATGTTAATGGGATAAATAAACCCATTTCTTCTTCTATCAATTGGGAAATGAAACTATCAATCATTATTCTAGCAGACTACAGCCTCGTGAACTGATGTTATTTATTTTCCATCACCACCTCCCATGGCTGGATATAATGATATATTAAATTTTTATATAAGATATTTTTGATATTATTATTCTTGTTGAATCATAATAATGAATATACCTTCTTACATTCCATTTTTTGGGAGATACAATAATGTCACTTGTTTGTATGGTGGATTACCGTCTCGTGAAGCGATGTGAAACATTTTTCACTAAACCCATCATGGATGCAAGTAAGGATAATGTTAAAAAAATATGTGATATATATAAATTAAAAATTATTTTATAATTCTAAATTTCTATTTATCTTTCTTTTGTTTCATACATTATAAAATGGAAACAATGTTCATTCGTAGGTACGGCCTACCATCTCCATGAATGATGTAGTTAATTTTATATAGCTATAATTTATGGATTACTCTAAATAAATATATACTGAATATATATTATATTTACATCATGGTTATAATTATGGAGTGTATAGAACCATTATCATTGTAAAAGGACCAAAAATACCAAATCAAATCATACATGAAAAATAATTGATTTATTACCCAAAACGTGATTTTTACAAGGAATTGTTAACATATGGGTAATAAAAGGTCACAAGTAAATAAAATATTTTATTTTTTATATAATTATGGTTATTAAATATATGTATAATACATATATATTTATTATAATTGATTTTTAATGAGTATGAAGGATGTTGAGAATTTAGGTAAGTGGTTTTTATCAAACTACCTACATTTATTGATAAGTTATATTATGAACCTACATAATTTTATGAGGTGTATATACATAACATTTTACATGTTATATTCTTAATATAATAATTTTCATGGTATTTAAAGTTAATTTCATGTTATTATTGTGTGGGTTTTACAATTAAAAAGATACCAAAGTTGTAAAGCTATTATGTTATAATCACATTGTTTATTGGTATTATTTGTGATTATGTTTTTATTGATGTAATATTATGATATAACTCTCAATAAAAATATATCCTTTCTTAAACTATTATTATTTCAAGAGGATACTTGTTTTACCTTTATTTTAAAGTCTTTATGTACTCAAGAGTTCAAAAGAATCATTTTAAGGAAAATCATCTTTATTTCTTGGTTTAGTCAAAAACCCATTTTCTTCCATATCCATATTATATAAAAATGTTTTAAAAAATATTTTAAGAATGTATAAAGTATATAAAAAATAATTTTTTACCCATATTTAACTTTCTATAAAATTTTTTAAAAGGAATAATAATATATTCTTCTATGTGAAGAAGATTTGGGTTTTACAAATAATGTGAAAGGAATTATTAGATTAACATGTACGACATTAATGGAATTTTCCACCTTAATTAACACCCAATGTTTTAAAGCTTTCTGTATATGTTTTGAAGGTTATTTAAAATCAATATTATTTTTTAAAGTTTTTTATTTTTTAAAAAATAATTTTTTGAAATGATATTTTCTTCATGAAATGATTTAATTATCTTTGAATATTAGAGTATAATTTTCCATGGTAATTTGAAAGAAAAAGGTTTTTTTAAATGATTTATGTATTAAAATGTTTTGTAAAATATGAGAGGTAATTTTCTTCAATAAATATTCCATGTAATATTTCAAAATAATTTTCCATATAAGATGACATCCTTTGATGTAAATTGTACTTTAATCCAAATATAATACAAGGAAACCATTATTATTATTTGTTAGAGTAGATTATATATATAATGACATTATATTTATAAAACCCATTTCTCTTCCAGAGGATATACCATGATAAATGTTTAATGAAACTCATATCATTTTTCCATGGGTTTTGTTATGGTGAAATGATTATGAAACCTATTTTTTCCATAGGTTATTCTATGATGAAATGTTTGTTAAACCCATTTCTTTTCATGGTTTCTGATATGATGCATGTTTATGAATCCCATTTATTTTCATGGGTTTATATATTTTTATTTTTTATGAATACAATTTCTTTTCATTGGTTCTGATATGATAAATGGTTTATGAAACCCATTTATTTTCATGGGTTCTGATATGATGAATTTTTAGGCAGCCCATTTATTTTCCTGGGTTCTCATATAATGAATTTTTTATGATCTTCTGAAACACATATGTATGATATTTATTATTGGATAGGTGAGACCTATATACCACCCCATTTGATTAGGTAAATATTGATATCTTATGAGGTAAATAGGACTAGAATGGGGAGTGAACCTCGATCATGAAAGGACTCTTTCCAGTAAGATAGTCTTGGTAGTGATCCTTGACTATTATTATAGTTTATGGAGTTAACTAATTCCACTATGTTATACTTTTAAATGATTATTAAATAAAATAAAAATATATTTCCATTTTTATTTTTATTCCAAAATATTATGTCTTGTGTCATTATTTTAAACTAATGGATCATGTTCTTCAATTTCCTTATGATTCATGTCTTATTTACTGCTAATATTTATATCATGACTAAATATTTTGATCTTTGATATGAAGGTAATTCTTATCATATTCTATTATCATGTTGAAATTCTTTAATACTCACATTGTGCTTACGAATTTCCATTGATTACCCTCAGTGTTCATTTCATCTTACCTTTTCTTGTATCTCTTTTCCCAAGGTTATGTAAATAGTTATTAAGTGTATTGTATATATTAAGGGTGGTAGATATGAGGAACTGTGTGGTAGACAATATAGAACACTTATAAAATATTTGTTTATTTTTTTCATGTTTCCAAATAAATAATACCTTTATGATCCTTAGGTGTGTGTTTATGTACTATAATTAATATTATTCTAAGAAGGTGTAATATCTCTGTATGAAAATATTAGGCCTCTATACAGAGATACTATTCTCATAGATCTACTTATCAGAATGCACCAATTAATTCTCACCTATGATAATCAAGTTTAAGCTAGCATCTTATGGATAAAATTCACCTTTTCTATCTCCTCAATTAATCCAATCCACAAGAACGGGATGATGTAGTGCAAGATCTATGTATATAATGCCTCCTCAAAATTTATCTCCCTAGACTCTTTATAAATAAAATGTTTTAATACATCATGTATACTTTAGTAGAACTACATCACAAAATATAATATATTTTGACTCCCTGGTAAAGATAAAGAATTTCTTTCTAATATAGAACATTAATTTTTATTGAAATTAAATTATAGTGGAAATGATCATATAAATTATCCCATAAAATTTTTAAATCAATTCGATCATTGATGAACTACACTTCGAAAAATATTTAAACCAATGTAATCTAGTTATCCTTCTTTCAATGAATAAAAATGAAAGTGATATCTACATCCTTAAACTATTCCTTTACCTCCTAGTCAAAATGATCCCTCATGCTTCTATAGGCCCATATGATGCAACTTATAAAGAGTCTTATTTCATGATTAAGATTTATCTACCTTAACTATTTAATTATATATGAGTCCATTAATCTAAACATTATCATCATAATAGCGATTGAAAAATTGATTAATATCCATACCTATAAAATATAAAAACATTATAGACTATCAAAAAATCATACATGGAATACAACAGAGTAAATAATTACAATCACTTATAATTACTATCATCTACAAAATTCAATCATTTTATTGTACAATAATGATTCATGATCCTCACTTTTTTCTCTACATAGTAAACATTATTAAATTTCATAGAAAGCTTAATAAACTGAAGGTAATTACATGAAATCATAGGGGGACCTATCCATTTTCTAAACTATTCTCTCTTTCATATATCATTTCATAAGTAAAATATAGAATGTTACCCTACAAACCCATATAATCCTTACCAATTCCTATATCTAAACTTTATCCTTTCTCTCAACCAAAATCATTAATTTCACTTTTCCATAACCCTCTCCCAATGGTACCCTACATGGTCCTTCAATAAAGACAATAGGGAAAAATTAATCCCACCTCAAATGGGTAATGGTTTAGAGACTATCATTGATGGTTTAAAACACACACATATTATAGGATTCACCAATAAAATTCTAGGAAATAAAAAATGATCCATAAATTTACTCCAAATGAACTGATAAACCAAACCCATTACATTTAATGTTAGATAATGTATAATCACAATGGTAAAAACCCCATAAGTTACTTCTATATTTTCTACCACAAAGAAAATCATACCTACAACAACATTCAAATGAAATTAAGTCTAAAATAAGTCACCAATTCCCTCAAAAATACTTGAGAAAAATAAAAAAAGCTATACATGTATGGGTGGGAACACAATTATACTCAGTAAGATAATCCACGAAAACATTCATGAAAATGAAAAAGAATCATATTAATTCCCTAATGAATAAATATAGAAACTAAAACATTACCTAAGATTGGCTGATAATATTATTATCCCCACTAAGTGGTACTTGTCACGTAATGAATATATGATAGAAATAAAATTCAAGTAATATATAAAAAAGGTACCCTTCTTCCAATCTTCCAATAAAATTTCACCAAAATCCCCAACATTTTACAACCTGGTGTTCTCATCTCCTCCATAAGTAATATTTAATATCCATGAAAATAAAATATATCCATATCTACATAATTAGAGAAAAAATATATAATATCCATATAACCACATAGTAAAATAGAGAGTTATTACAAAAAATGTAACAAAAAATCATTCTTAAGCCCTTTTAGATCATGTATAAATACATTTATGATAACTGAAATACATTACATCATGGAGACCTATATACACGATAACATTAAGCCACTATATCTTGCATATACATGAATATCATGAATGTGATCCATTATAGATTGTATTAGTATATATCCTATAACTGTAAGCCATCATAGACCTGATATGCATAAATACCACACTACATCTATTATAAATAGAGGGTTTGGGAAGTGGTTTTCTATTCATATCCTTGTCATCCTGAATTTCATAAATTACTAAGAACCCATTGGAAAAATATAGTCATTGATCATGTTATTTGACTCAGGTGGTAGAGCAGTAGAAATAACATAGCATAATTAATATATAGAAAACATATATTCCAAGAGAAACTATTCCACCTAATACTCAAAAGAAAACTAGAATCCTACATGAAAACCCAATTTCAATCACCAAGTGAAAGGAAGAAATTAATTTCTATGTACACAACCTCTGGGGTCTAGTAATATCCTACATTAATCTTTAATAAAAAACATGTTATTTTATAATTTCTCAACATTAATTATGTGTTAATAATTTCTTCCATTATATAAATCCAAGATTATTTTTATTGAAAATTATTATTATGATGACCATTACTATTATATTTAATCATTATTTATGTTACCCAAGAAAAATATATATAATTAATTCTTTAATTTACATCAATAATACATTTATCTCAAAAATAGTTGAAAAAATCTATGAATTAGAGGTTCAGTGTCTTGGAAGATAATCTATATAAAAATAAGAATTTATAATTCTCTTATACATTTATCAATAATTATATAACTGTAAAATTTACTATGAACATATCCCCTAAAATACTCATCTTCATAACTTGTGGAATGTGAAAAAAAAGGAAAGTGGTGATCTCAAGTGATTAGTGAGGCTAGATAAGGAATACAAAAAATCAAAGAACATAAGTGAGGATAATATGGGTAAGATGGGTGTGAGAACATAATAAAATAAATGATCATAAATAATAGAAACATACCCATAAAATCATAGATCATAAAATATACATGGCATAAATCCTTGACATATCAAAAACAATAAATAAAAAGAGAGCCCAAACATAAACCAATAATCATAGATCTTAAGAAAAAATATAACACAAGAATGTTTCATAACATGGAAATATGACATGGAAATTGTAAATATCATAGAAAAAGATAATTCTAATAAATTTTAGCATAGTCATAGTATTAGGAAATAGTAACATTCATGGGTTACACACATCCACCCATTCTTGTGAGAAAGTAAATTTTTCTCATTGACACATACCTCATGAGATATAATAATTTTACCAATTGCTTGGGAGGATGATATATGAAACAACCCATTATTTATCAATTCATACCTTTTTAACTTGAAAATCATTCACTTATCACATAATAAATAACCCATGGAAATATAATGGGGTTCATTAAACATTAAAATTAAAATAACTCACTTTACTTGTCATACTGATTCTATAGAATGAAAATGGGTTTTATAATAATTATAAATGGAATAAAATAAAATCATGAAATAAATAAAATTACATTGAAAACATTACCACCCAAAAGGGATCACTTCATAAATGATATAGATAAATTGAAATGTGAAAAATTTCTCAATTGAAAAAAATATATTTTGTAGATAAAGAGTAAAATGAAAAAAACAATCACTAAAATAGATTTATTCAAAATAATTTTTTAATTATTGCCATAAAATTAATTGTTATGATCCTATTTTCATGAAATAATTATTTTATTAATTTTAAAAATAGATCATAAAACACTAATTTCAAGTTAATACAATGAATGGAAACTAAATTAAAATGAAACATATTCAATAAATATTAAGTAGAATGTAAAATAAATGCTTGGGAAAATAAGTGTTATCTTAAAATTTTTAAATACTTTTATTGAAACGTCCATTATTAAAAATGATAATAAAACTTCCACCTTAAAATACTTTAAGAGAAATAATAAAATCAAATAGAAGGAAGAAATATTTATCCTTCTACATAATAAAGGAGAACATTTGATGAAAGTAAAATCATGAATATAGAAGAAATATATCTATTGAAAATATAATATTCGCTCTTAATAAAATGATAGTTTTATGAAACCGGTATTTATACAGGGATAGCCTTTGTGGTGAAATATGAATTACTTATGAAAAGTTGTAAATACAACTAGTATCATAATAGTGAGTAATATATTAATCAAGAAACATTATAGTCAATGAACAAAGATTATGACCTAAGGAAATTATTTAAATCAAGAAAACCATTTACCTTTATTCCTAATTATTAGAATGTGATTAATCTCATTTAATGAAAAAAATATCTTAATAACTTTATTCATATCAATGAACATTTATAAACATCTTTTATATTAATTTATTACAAATATATTACTTAGTTATAAAATATTTTCATCATTGGATGTTATTAGTTTTGATTGTTTGTTTTGTACAAGATTTGTAATGTGGTGTTTGTTATTATTAATATATTCGATGTTCATAATTATGAGAACACTATAAGTACTAGGATAGATATATTATAAAAATTTAAAATTTTCTTGTTCCATTTCAAAAGTATTTTAGTTAATATTGTTGATGATGAGGTTTGGGATGATCTTTTTTTAGTAATTGTAGCGAATGATGGGTTGTATCATAACAATGGGTGGGATATTAAAATTACCATTAAAAAATATAAAAAATACATTGTAGAATTATTATTTTCAGATATATTCATTAATTATATTTCCTTATATATTCATTTTATAAATTTCTAAAATTATTAATATTAGTTGTTAAAGTGGCCCAAACAACAACATTTTATAATTGATGGGTGAGTATGGTTAAAAAAGTTGTTATTTATCAAATATTTCATTAATAAAGAATAAAATTTATATTATTTTGATTTTATTAAGGTTTTTAACAATATTTTTACAAATTTTTATATATAAGGAAATAAAATAGTGAAAAATGAAATAAATCACTTTCACTGAGATGATACTTTACACATATACATGGGTGAAACGTTAATTTTCCATAGATAAAGAGTTTGATAGGGAATGCATTATAGTTTTAGAATATTAATAATTTTATTAGTATAATATCGACACATTAAATAATCTTTTAAAACCATCCATGTAAAGTAGTGATGATAAATCAAGCATGCCATTTATATAGGTGGTAATGTGAACGTACACATAACGATGACTTTATTTTTTTAATGGTTTGGGGGGAAGGTATACAATGAATATTACATGAGTATAATATGAATTAATCATATTATTAAAACTTATGTTAACATACATTCATATATAAAATAGCTTTTAGGGGGTCGGAGGGGAAAATAATTAAGAGAGCTCAGTTATGAACATTACCTCTCCCATTGCATGTTCCCCCATTGGATTACACTCTAAATCCCCATATATTGGACTCTTGGTAATGAAAATGTTTCTAAAAAGTGGGTAGAAAGTATAGAAGATACTAAATAATATTTTTTTGATAATTCATTATAATGAGTGGATAAATGGGGTCTAGTTGATATCCTTTTACCAAGGAAGGGGATGGCATTTTTTGTCATAATTTCAAATGTAAAGTTAGTATTAAAGGGTAAAATGGGTGTATTAATAGACAATATTGAGGTTTTGGATTAGTTAATTTTAATAATGACTAAAAAACTCATTTTATAAAAAAAATTAAACATTTTTTAGTCTCTTTCTCTAATATTTATCCCTTTAAAAAAAATTATTTTTATCATGGTAAATAATTTTTACCTTAGTAATTTACTTTTAATGAATAAAAATAAAATGGGACCAATTAAATATTTAGTAATTACAAATTCAAAATATTTAGTAAAATTTTAAAACAAAACTTTTATCTTTATGAGAAATTAATACTAGCATTGGTGAATGAAACATGTTAAAACCCGTTTCTTGAAAAAATATATTTTCAAGTAGAAAAGTTTTGATTAGGAAAAAATTATCATTGTGGTTTAATTCAAAGATATTAATTTATTTATTGTTAAAAAAACATATTAATTTTTCCTTAAAAGAAATAAGAAACCTAATTTTAACAAGATAAAACATAATTAAATAAGAAAGTCTAAAATTTTATTTTATATAAAGAATATTTCGTTATTTTCAAAATACTATAAATGGGTTTTTTAAATTAATGATTTTATTTTTTTAATAGATAATTTAACTTCGTAAATATTTTTTTATCAAGTTAAAAGATTTATATATTTTTTTTACTATACTTACATCTTGATATAGTTATAAATTCTATGGTTTTAGTAAAATAAAATTTGTTCACTGTTGGCTAAAAAAATCAATAATTTCATAAAAATACCAAAAAATCATCATTGGATACTTATTATATTTGGAGTTAAAATTTATGTTCATTTTTATAGATTAATGTTTTAATTCATATATTAATTACATTTAATATAAAAACATAGTTATCAAACATAAAATTATTTTTAAGAAAAATAAATGACTCTTGTATTA
The DNA here is from genome assembly GCA_963277665.1 of Viscum album. Lineage (NCBI taxonomy): Eukaryota > Viridiplantae > Streptophyta > Magnoliopsida > Santalales > Viscaceae > Viscum > Viscum album. The sequence continues at coordinate 810,186,237 of OY728161.1, read as the reverse complement.
ATATAAATTGTTTACCTCGGCTTCACAAGGTGGTTACTTTTATTGATTCCCTAACATTAAATATAAATAATATATAGTTAATATTTAATAATTTTATCTTATTAATGTATAGAGTTTTTAATTTTAGTTTTGTTTTGTGTGTAAGATAAGCTAATCCACAAAATATTTATTTACGGAAAAAGTATTTACTAAAATCATTGGTAATTACATTCTACCCCTTATAAAAAGAATTTATTTATAAAAATTTTATTACTAGGAATAAAAAAATTGATGTTAATTTTTTACCATTATAATATTAATATCACGTGTATCTTTTTAGAACATATGACTTCACTATAGAACTTTGAATAGATGAGTGGTTTTGTTCCTCATTAATTTATATCATCGATCTGGGATGTTCATTGAGTGTTCCTCATCTGGGAGATCATGTCATAGTTTCATGGATTCTATATCACCCCATGATTTTATAAAATATTTTTTTGAAATTAATTTTATCTTTTCAATATTTTTTATTACACAAACCACTCTCTTTATCTTGTATTACACACAATACTGAGTTTAAATGGAATATAACTTATTATAAAAAAAATTTATAAAATAAAATACCTAAAATTGGAATGGAGTGTATAAATATATTTGACTAAATTATGAAAATATATGGTTCAAAAAATTATATAAAATTATCCCTTTGGTGACCATTTACTTAAAAAACAAAAAAAATGTTTTTCTGATAAATTATTTTTTTCAAAAAAAAACATTTACCTCATAAAAATAAAATTAAAAACCACTTTAGGGTGGAATTATTTTAATGATACTTATATAGTATATTTTTATTAAAATATTTAACATTATTCTTATGATTTTTCAAGAAAATTGGTAATAATATATCCAATTTTATACATAAAATTGTATTTTTCAAAAAAGAAATCTTCCCCCTTTTACACCCTTATTATTATAATTAATTTATGAAATTTTAGAATATTTAACTTAAAAATAAATTTCGTTTTTAAATTATATATTCGAAATTATCATAGGGGGATTTTTTGTGAACTTTGGGAAAAGATTAATTTTTGATGAATAGTGAAAAATACTTAATTTTAATTAAAAACTACCTTTTTTAAATTTATATATAATGTTTTGTTATATTTTGAATTGTTTTTAAAATAATATTAGATAAATTATATATATTTTTATAAATTTTTTTGTATTGAAATAATTTTTATATTGAATTTTGATATAAAAACAATATAACCTTTTGAACTCTTCCTCTTTGAAAACATGTATTTTCATCATGTCGGTTGGATTAATTTTAAATTTAATTTTTTCACTTATTTGAATTGAATTGAAAAACATGTATTCAATATTTGGAGTTAGAATAATTAATATTATATAATAATTTAAACATAATTTTGGACCAAAATTAATAGTGAGAACATTAAAAATTAATTACGGTGGTCAAGGTAAAAATGGTTCTATAGGAGGTTAAAATAAAAAAAGGTAAGGGTTAAAATGACCAAGAAACTTATATAAAATATATTTAAAATAAATATTTTGACCATATATTTTATAAGGCTCTATAATAATTGATTTTTTCCCCTTGTTTCAAGTGAAATATTCCAGTAAAATTTTCTTTTCAAAAAATCTCATGTGTGCCACTCACCACATAGATAAAAGGAAACCCCCTTTCCTCTCCTTTATACACATTAAACCACTTTTGTTTTGGAAAATACCTCCCCAAATCATTTTAAAAAACCCTATATAATCCTAAATTCCATATTTTTGTCTTTAATCCGGCCTATAATTACTTTTGGTGCAAACCTAAGAAGAGTACTCAAAGAATTGCCTTCATTATTCAACAGTTGTTCTAATTTTATTTCTTCCTCTACCTACATAAATTCTTATTAAAACATGTTTATATATTAAAGTCAGTATATTCCATATACTGATATGTTTTTATGTCAATTTTATTCCCTAAAATCATCTCTTCTACCATGAAATGGGTTATTAAATTATCATTTGTGTGTATGGTGGACTGTCACCTCGTGAACCGATGTCATTCATTTTCCCAATACCACCTCTCATTATGGGATATGATGTTGGATATAAAGTATATATACGATATCTAAAACATCATTATACCTATATATTCATTATATTATTTGATTTTATACATTCTTACATTTCATTCCATAAGAGATACGATAATGTCATCCCTATATATAGTTGACTATAGCCTAACAAAGCAATGTGTTTTTTTTTCAATTACACTTTACATGGTAGATAATAAGGAATAAATTAAGGAATATATATAATTTAAATTAAATAATTATGATATTAATTAGGTATTCATCATTATAAAACTATAATATTTAATTTTCTTTCTTACCTTTTCACTCACTGAATAACGATAATGTCATACGGGTACTGGGAAGTACCACCTTCACGAAGTGATGTGACTCTCTCTTTTCATCGCCAAACCAAATGGATGATATGTATACTTTTATATAAAAATAATAATATGGTATTTTTTATATTATGATCATTCTATAATGAAAAAATATTACTTAACTATTTTCCATAATAATTATTGAATATTGAAAATCTTACTCATGAATAAGTATGGTCTACCATCTTCATGATCATAATATACTTCACTCTTCAAAACCATCATTCACGATTGGTAATAAATGTATAATTGATGTATACATATAATTATTTAGTTATTATTATTCATGGTATTATAGAACCATGATCAAAGTAATAGGTCTAGAAATTACAAATCAAAACATATACATAAAACAAATTTTTTATTACCTAAATCATTGTTTTGTCAAAAAATTGGTAATAAAAGGGTGATAAATTTTTATAATTAAATAATAAATGATATTATATATTAAATTAGTTTTAAATAATATATTTAAAAAATAATTTTAATATATATGATTTTAAAATGTAATAAATTAATTCAATACTTAAGTTATGGGATTTCTAGTCTCTCTTTTATTTATCGGGGACATATAATAATTCACCATCTTTTTATTTTGTGTGGTGTAAAGACTCCCACTTAAAATTTTATATCATTTATATACTTATATTATTTATATTTTATGTTTCATTTTTTTAGTCTATATTGGGTCTTACAATTCAAAATATTACTAAAGCATTAAGAGATTTTTGTTTCACTTTTCACTTTTGTGAGACACATGCCATATTCACCACCTATTACTTTTATGAGGGTAATTTACCTACCCTTATAAATATAATATCATGAATTTATTTATTATTATGTTCTTATATGTTTCATTTCTTTTAATACTTTCATGGGGATTATAATTCAATTTTACCAAAGTGGTAAGTGTTTTATGTTATATCTCAACATTTGTCGGGATTTTACATTATTATGATTATAATGATGATATATTAGGATCTATCTCTCAAGAAAGTCATTTATTTCCTTATCTTATGTTTATTTCATGAGAATTTATATTTTAAATTTATTACCCTCTTTTTATATACTCAGGAGTTCATACTAATATTTTTATGAAAAATCATTTTTATTTCTCTCATCAGTTGAAAACACTATTTCATCTAAAACCATGTTTTCAGAAATAAAATCAACATTTTTATTCAAATTATCAAAATGATTTATTAAATCTAGTTTACCCATGATTTAATTTTTACAAAAAAAATCAAATAAATATTCATGTCACCTACCAAACAATTCCAATTTGGATTTTATAGAAAAGGTTGAATGATATTTTTCTCAAGAAATGTTTTAAATTATTTTTAATGCTTCTTTTATATGTTTTATATGTTTTTCTAATATAAAGTATTTCTCAAAAGAAATCCTTATTAATGTTTGTTTCATTTTTAATATGATACTTTCATCAAGAAATTATTTAAATAATTTTTAAATATTCTATTATAAGTTTTCCATTTTATTTTTAATGATAAGGATTTCCAAAATATTTGATTAATTTTTTATTTTAAAATTTTATTTTCAAAGAAAAATTATCTTCCTCAAGAAAATTTCAAAGTGATTTATTATGAAATTTTATTTTCCATCTAAGATGACATCCTTTGATGTAAATTATGAATTGTTTATTAAATGAACCATAGATATTTTTCATATTCTTACTATGAATGGTTTTCAAAGAAATGATGTTTATGAAACCTATTTATTTTCAATGGATTATACTATGATAGAATTATTATGTAATTGGGTTCGTTTCCCAGGGGTTATACCATTATAAAATTATTATGAAACCCACTTAAATTTCCTAATTTTAGACCATGATAGAATTCTTAACAAATCTGCTTCTTTTTTCATGTGATATACTTTAATAGAATTCTTATTAAACCTATTTCACTTAGATAGGTTATACAATGTGTAAATTCTTATGAAACCGACATCTTTTTCCTTGGTTAGTCTATTATGAAATGATAAAATTATTATAAAACATGTATCTTTTACACATGTTATGATATGATGAAATATTTTTGAAACCCATTTTATTTCATGGGTTATGATATGTTTAATATTTTATGAAATTATAGAAAACATATGTATGATTTTCATGATGTGATGGGTGGAGCCTATATCTCCCTCAAATACATTGGATAAATATTTATATCTTATGATATATAGTGGACTAGAATGGCTAGTGAACCTAGTTTTATAAGGGAATTTTTCCAATATGATATTATTGGGAGTGAACCTTGAATACTATGATTGTTTGGGGATTGAACAAATTCTACTATGATATTATGGGTAGTGATCCATGACTATTATGGAAATGAATTTATATTCCTATGTGTATTACATAAATCTATGTTGTATGTCAATTTTATTCTCAAATAAATAATGTTATTTTATTTCCTCAAGTTTAATGTCTTTTGAAATTCCTATATTTATTCCATTACTCAATATTATGATTTTTTTGTAGGGAGTAGTTTTCAAATATTATTTTCATGTTCTCATACCCTTTTATTCATGTTATTATTATTTATCTCCCTTGTATAACCTTACTGATCATCTAAGATCTCACTTTATTATTTTTTGTTTCCCTGGGTTATGAAAAAATATATTATGTATAACACTAATAAAAAGGGTGATGGTTATGAATAACATAGTGAGAGATGATGTAGTTTACTTATGAACCAGTTATTTGTATTTTTATGATTCCAAAGGTGTTATACCATTATGATCATCGATAATGTGTTTGTGTAATGTAATAAATTTTCATTAAGAATGGTTTAATATCTATGAATGATTATCCTAAGTATCTATAGGCTCTATTTTTATTATATGTTAAGGCACTAGAATTTTCATCCCTAGAAGTGGTGGATAGAACACATGATGTACTTGAGAAATGTTTGGTGGTAGTTCTAAGAGATATGGAACCACCTCAGTATGATCAAAAAATTTGAAGGGACCTATGTATCAATGGATAATATTTTACTCTTTTCTAAAACTCATAAAACTCATCCATGGATATATCTATAGGAATAGCATGTCACCAACTTTAAAATATAGATCTCATTGATGATTGTCTACATAACTCTTCTTAAAATATTTTGACACTTTTCTACAAAACTAACTTTTTTAAACCATATACCTTGTTTCTTGAAAAAGGTAAAGACATTGAACTCCCTCTAACATAATCCTAGCATGTTTGAGTCCAACATATCTTCCAATATAGAGCCTCAAATGGAACAATCATAATTATAGAATGGAAACTATTGTTTTATGAGGACTCAACTAGTGGATTTTGTTTCCCCAAATATCATTTTAATTCCATTAAAATATAATTTACCATATCTTTCATAGATATTATTGTAATATCATATTGAAAATCAATCATATTATGATAGTCAGTACATAAACTAAGATCTATCTATAATGTTTGCTGATAGATTCTCTAGAACCACATGTAAAACCATGGATATGAATTAAATATAATGGAAAGTGTCACTCCATGTATCCTTATCAATTATATTATGTATATCATGATGATTAGGTCAAGAAAAAAATATTCTCTGATAACTAAAAAATGAACTAACATTATAAGGAAATTTATTATAACCAAAACTAACTTATGGAATTTTGGTGTCCTAGGATATCCTATAACAAAATCAATTGTCATGTTTTCCCATTTCCATACTTGTATAGATAATGGTTTCAACATAACATTAGACTTCACTCATTCCACCATAAATTACATACATATCTTGCATCGAGATATTTACTCTATAATATCCATCTTCATGTAATACCACTATAATATTTTCTTTAGAACTATATACATCTTCAGTCTTACTAGATGAATAGAGAAGTCTGGGATATGTGAATCATCCAAAAGTTTTCTATTTAATTATGGTTTTTATGGGACACATATCTAAAATCCATACCATATAACTCCCTATTTATCAAATATAAACTCTTGAATACTCATCACCTTCTTTTTTATTTCCACACCATAATTTTTTGTTTAGTTTATATTCATTAGAATATATGTTTAATTAGATATTTGAGAAAAATAGGTTTTCTATCCTCAAATTGTGACTTCAAGAGTTATCGTATGGAAATCCATGATTATTGTGTCTTTTTCAACCTTAATTACAAATAGGGTAGTGTGATCTTTTCTACTCAATGCACCACCTGTCTTATTTTCCTTTCTTGGGTGGTAATGTATTGAACATCCATAATTGTCTATCAATTAAAACCATTTATGTTGGTGTATATTCAACTCATTCTATTTGATATATATTTTATTCTCTTTTGAACAATATATATATATATCATAGTTTTCTCCATAAAACTTAAATCCTCTAGTCATTACATCTATATTTAAATCTTTTTTTGGTTATTTCTTATCATGATTTATTAATTATCATATGGCATAAGAAATTATCTTATCATTATACATGATTATACAATCCAATACCTATTTTAAATAATCATTTTATATTATAAACCTTTCTCCTCTATAAGGAAATAAAAGTATAACAATAATTACCATCCTTTATTTTAGTTCCTTGATGATTTCTTCTGATTCCATCATCCAATAGAACATAACTTTCTTCCATAATTACTTGTTTAGTAAATGTGATAGTGATGAGAAATTTCCTACACAACATTAGTAATATATGAGTAACCAATGAAACTGATGGATCTCACGTACAGTGGTCAGTTCGGTTTATTGGTAGATAAATTATGTTATTCATAAATCTAGTAATATACACTTTATATTGATTACATGACCCAAGAATGATACTTTATAAATACAAAATTTATTGTTTCTAAATTTCTAAAATATTTTCTTCTTACTCAAGTTCTTTAAAATAATCCATAAATGATCTTCATTTCTTTTTTTCTATTTGAATATATAAAAATATCTTCTATAATGACAACCATAATTTGATCTAGGTAGTATGTAAAAACTATATTCATTTTATCTATATAGATATAATGAGAAATCATAAGTACAAATGGAATCTCTATAAGTTAATGGTTTCCATACCAAGTATTAAATTATATATTTTAAATTTCATACATTTTGATAGTTAACTAATTGTATCCATATAAAAGGTCAATATTTAAGAAGTATTGAGATATTTTGAGATAAATTAATAGTTCATCGATGTTGGGTATAGGGAACTTCATCTTGATCTATATTTTATTAAGATCATGATAATAAATGAAAAGATGAATTTGTCTATCCTCACTTTTAAATATGAGGACCTGTACAGCCCTTGATGGATCACTAGATAATATAGCATCCATGGATAGATTCGCTTATAACTACTTATTTAAGACTTTTAACTCATCGAAATCGATAGTACATAGACTCTTGAGATATGAATGGATAAATGTTTGAGTTTTATTGAAAAATAAGCATCGTGATTAGGGGTAATACTGGGTATTTTATCTAGATATACATCAACATATTTTCATACAATAGAAGTTTAATTGATATTGATTTATTCCACAAACATTTGATCTATAATTCCCTCATTGTTTATTATTAGGACATGTATAATATAATCTTATTCTAAATGGATATCATGGTCATCCCTCAATAGAAATTTTATCACATCATGTTTTTAGATATAAAATGAGATCTCCTTTTCAAAAAAATGATATGTACTCTATACAATTAAACCCAATCCATAACAAGAATTACATTAAGTTAAACCATGGGTTGAAGGACTTGAATTTTTGGAAGAAATATAACAAAAATTTAATAAAATAAGAGTTATATATATTAAAGTTAATAATCATTCTTCTAGGGGTTTTCGTAGATATATTTTTATATAATGATTTTTGTGGTGAATAAATATGCATGGAAAACTTATTTGATAAAAAATAATATGAAGAACTATAATAAAATTATCATTTTATAGTTCCTGAGTGGAGAGTGAGTTTACCATTCACTAATTAAATATCATGATACCTATCAACATTAGTGATGTCATATACTCTCTATTTATCACTTTTTATTAGGTTATTATAATATATTCTTTGAAATAGCTCACAGGTTATGGAATTTATTTTATTAATTAAAAAACTCATTGTATTAAAATAATTGATGTATAGGAGGAGAGTTGGTTGGGTCCTTATTCTCCTACATGTTTTTCTTCATCGGTGTTTCATTTTTCCAGTAGTTTTGAGCTAGTTGGTAATGATTTCCCCACTTAAAAAACATCCCATATCTGAAGAGGTAATTACTTGGGTACTCCCTCTAATATTTTTAACATATATATTGTTTTTCTATCTTTTCTGCATGTTTTTTTTCATAAATGTTTCCATGACATTAATTTTATTTTCAAATGAATAATTTTAGTCCCTGGATTCTATCTGATCATGAAATTATCATGGGAAGTGGTCAAACATATTTTTCTTATAACCTGTTATTGTATCATAGTGTCTGAACAAGGTAATTTCTCAACGAATGGGGTTTTATACTTTCACTATATTGTCACTTATGTAATTTTTTTTGTATTATTAAACTGAATATAATATAGATATTTTTTATGGTTTTTTGAATGATGAAAACTATGAACAGAATTTAAATACAATACATGATGGATGAAATAAATGGATACTCCCCTATATTAAATGTTGTGATCCTTACATGTATAAAAATATTAACTCTTCGATTATATTCTCTATTATTTCCAATTGGATACACACATCTACTCTCAAAAAATTTATGTATTAACATCACAATTAAGGAGAATCCCCTATATGGTCAGGTCATCACTCTCTGAAATGGGACAAAATCAAGATCATGTTCTCCATGTAGATCACTTCTCCAATTATACAATAATAATTTGAATAGTGATAGATAAATCAGTGTTAAATAGTGTGAAAAAAAATCATAAAAAATGATACCTGGGGTTTTTATCTCCTTTTCATCTCATTATCCTTATAACCCCAAAATAAGTTAAGAGGATTTTATTGGGTGAATAAACATTAAATCAATATTTTTTATTTTATGGGTGATCCTCAGTTTAGCCTATCATGATTGATGAGTTCTTCAGATATCATAATACTTCATAGTGTGTGAGAATAATAAATAAAAAAGGAAGAAAAATAAAAATGAAATTGAACATTATCTATATGTATTAAAATGAGAAAAGTATAAATTTTTGAAATATTAGGCTGATTATATTTGGAAGATGCTAACTATTTCTGTTAGATGATAAGAAACAATATTTATAATCATCTCCCTTATTTTCATTCAGTGTAGAGAGCATCAATATTCTTTTCCCTTGAAGGGGTTTCACATTAGATATCCAATAGTCAATGAATATTCTATTAGAATTATCATATCTCCTTGATCATGATCTTATGTTTTTGAATAAATTCCAATTAGTATTTTTTCATTCTCCATAACCCCAATTCAAATTATCTTCTTACCGACACACTTATGTGAATAATTTCATGTGACATCAATCTGGAATTATTTTTATGGTCGATGACCATAATTTATTGGAATTATTCATAAGTGTATCTAGTTCATGGGTATTAAATTATGGTCTCCTCCATCTCTTTTCATTTACTATGAACATAAATTAGGTAGTGAAATAATTTAAGAGCTTTATCTTAATTAATTTTCTATGAATTGGCTTCCTTTTAGTTCTATCATCAATTATGGTAGATCTAAAATCACTTTTGACTTGGTCAAGGGGCTTCACCATGAATGAATTTTCCTTCTTCATATAGTTGATATTCAACGTGATATTATATTTGTAAATAATACATGATCTCAATATCCCTACACATAATCAATGGGAAACAAATCTTGTTCTTCTTTCTGGTAAGCTTCATTGGGCTCACAACAATTTAGTCTTGGTTCATATCATATCCCTCCTAGAAATTGGCCTTATAGTGGGTTTCTTAAATTTATCAACCTTATTTATTCTTCAATCCAACTTTTCAGTTCCATAAATTATCTTTTGCTTATTTGGAAAGCATCAGTAGAGGCTTAGTCAGGTTCATTATTCATACATTACTTGAATCGATAGTTGGTTTAGCTAGATTCAACGAGAAAAATTTGAATCAGGTTTGGTCTTTCTAGGTGGCCCATTATCACACTCCCCTTGCAGTATGTAGAAGGAATTCACTATGAAGGTGATCTTTGGATTAGTTGGAGACAGATACAGTGATAATTTCCATTTTGGTAGGTTATGGTACTATAAAGAGTGGGGTTATAGTAATATGGGATGTAAGATAACACTTAATGTTGGTATAAGGTGTGTGGCCACATGGAAGGTTAGGATACAAGGGAAATATCACTTTTATAACAATGAGAAATATGGTAAACCAGTGGATGTCTTGTCCCAACTTCATTTTTGGGTTCTATATTTGCATGTTCTCACATACAAAATTTTCATGTAGTAAGTTGAAAAAAATACGCACAGTCACTTGGAATTCTAAACTACAGTCAATTCCACCCATTGTAATTTTTATCTTCATATAAATTAAATAAATTAGAATTTTTGGGAAATGTTTTTCTAATTAACTTCAATAATGATAAAATAAACCAAAATAATAATTTTATCCTTAGAATAAAAAATTGAATTGATCAAAAAAGAATTATTTTAATTGAATTCATTTTCGTTTCCCCATAAAAATATTAATTCAAATATGAAAACCTAGATTCATTGAATCATTTTATATCACAAAATTCAAAACCAATATATATTATTCAATTTTTTTATGAACATTTGTTTTAGAATGAAAAATCATATTTATATTTTTCAGATTATACCCACTTTAGAATTAGGTCTTAGTATAATGTTAAAAGTCCTTAACCACATTTTATATTTTAAAATTATCTAATTAAAATTTTCACTTGTTACATTAAGTCTAAAATTAATTAAAACTCATTTAAATAGTTTAATTCAAAGAGGATTTGATCATATTCATAGATTCATTATTAATTATGAAATGAATAAAATATGTAAAAAAAGATTAGACTAAATTTAAAATTAAATTTTCAAATACAAAAAATCAAAAAAATGAATGAATACGTAGGATATTAATTAAATTAATTGTTAATTATTAATAAAAAACATAAAATTTTAGAAACAAGGAATTAAATCACCATTTCCACCTTTATTAGAGATCAAAAAATCTTTTCATACCATCCAATGTATCTTACGGCTACCTCCCTTCAAATACATGGTTTTATGACACAAAAAAAATGGTCAATCTTACATTTAGAGTTAGTGATATAACCATATGAATACCTTTTCAGTCTCATGATGTTTTCATTATTGGTTCCAAGGGATTCCTCCTCCATTTATTTCAACTTTATGAATTCTTGATCTATTTTTATGTGCATTGTTCTAGGAAAGGGATTGATCAAGAATGCAGTACTAAACTCCAGTAATTTCATAGTGTCTACTTCATCCTTTTCTATTTCATTCTTAATGATATTCCACCATTGGTTATACTATACTTTCGAATTTTAGATAGAAAAAATGACGTTCTCATTCTCTAAGAACTATAGAACAAAAAATATCATTTCTATCACTTTTATCCATTCCTCAGTAATAAGTGGATTAGAAGATCCACCAAATATGGTTGGATGTTTTTAGATGAATGACTTGATAGTAACTGTATCATTAATTTATGTCCTCAAAATCTCAATATGGTTCACATTAATATTTTTATCTTATGAAAGTTGGTACTATATTGCTATGAGTTTCTTTCGCCAAATCCCATCCCATATGTTTGTTCATTAATATAGTCACCACATTTTCCTTCGCATCCATTGTTAACATGATTCCTCCTTTATCCATCAATTGTATTAAATATGGGAATTTATAGTGGTGATAAAAGTTAAAGTATTAAATTTAATTATGTTACACTATTATTATGATTGAAATATTTAATAAATTATGTGTATATCCTAGCATAATAATCTCAAGGATTCAATCTATGAAATAAAAATTAATTTTTAAACTTGGTTAACTAATATGAAAAAAAAGTAATCCCTTTTAATTATTAATAAATAGAAACTGATTTTGCAAATAAAATCCCCCTTGTGTTTCTATATAGTTGTACAATCATTGGCTCACTCATCATGCACTGATTGAAGCATAGGTTGGTCCTTCACCAAACGTGTTTTGGTTGTCTACACCTCAGTAGATTTGTGCCATACCCTTATCCAATCTCCAGTATCCAAAAATGAATGTCATTTCTTGGAAAACCAGAGATTCATTACTTTACCAAAATTTTAGAACTCAAACCAATACATATAAATATACCATAAACTTATCCCTAGGTTTTTCACTAAAGTAATCTCTTATAAATCCCAAAAAGGAAAAGTAAAATATCAATCAAAAAATATAAAACTTCCTTCGAAACAAACTGAGGATTCCCAAGAAAAATAAACACACTTAATTCATTGTTTTACATCCATAATCATTTAATCTAAAAATTAGATACACAATCCCAAGAACTTAATCTTTAGTGTATTGGAAGATATTCTATATAAAAATCTTATTTTAAAATACTCAATCCCAATTATATATAAATTTAAAACTCTAAATATCTCTCATTAAATACTTATCTTCATTAATGAGGGAATGGAAAAAACATAAGAAAGTGGGTATCTCAAAACTAAATAAGGGTAAAATGGTGGATAAAAAATAATAAAATATAATTGAGCATAATTTAGGAAATAGGGGTATGATAGAATTATATGAATACATGACATATATAATATTTTATCTAATGAATTTGAGGGAAATATAGGACCCTATAAATAACTAATCCATATTATATGTGAAACTTCTAAATCATTCACTTTTCACGTTATAAAGAACCCATGGAAATAAAATGGGTTTTATTAAAGTTTCAAATAAAAATAATTCAATTTATATTTCATAAAGAACCTATAGAATGAAAATGGGCTTGAAAAATTTTCCAAATGGTATAAAATAATAACATGAATTGAATATATTGACACAGAAATCATGATCACCCAAATTGGATCACATAATAAGATTAAAAATAGAGGGTAAACTATGAAATGTTACTCCATTATAGTTATGTCATTTTAAATATTGAAATAAAAATTGAAACCGAATCATTAACAGATTTTTCCTGAAACCCATTTTCTAATTATATATATATAATTCATATTAATGAGTCTCCAATAAAGAATTAATTTTTTAAGATGGTAAAGAAAATAATTTATAATGCTCAACAATCAATATAGTTACCCATAAGAAAAACTTAATAAAAATGAATCATATTCAATAAATTTAGAGTGGAATATAAAAGGAAATATTATAGAAGGAAGTGATTTAATAATATTTTTTAAATAACATTATTAAAACCAAAATCAATGAAAAATATAAAAACATCATCTTGAAAATATTTTATGATAAATATTAACCTAAAAATATAAAAAACATATTTATCTATCCAAATAATAAAGAATAATATTGTTTGAAATTAAAAAACATGCATATGGAAGAAAAATATTCATTAAATGGATGGGAATCATTCTTAATAAAAAACATTATGAAAAGAGGTATTTATCAAGGGAAACAAATTTAGGGAAACATGAATTCCCTAGATGACAATGTTGTAATATAATATAGTATTATCAAAAGGTGAATAAATCATTTTGAAAATATCAATGTAAATAAATAATGATTGTGACCAAAGTAAATTATTTGAGTCGATGAAACCCATTACCTTAAGTTCAGTTTATTAAAATTCATTCTAAGAACATGTGTATCTAAAAAACTATCATAATCACCTAATTAATATCTATATCCTGTTCTAAAATTGATTTATAATTATTTAATAAAAATATATTAGTTTATAATACCATGTTTTCATCATTGAATGTTATTGGATTTGATAGTTTATTTTTTTGTAGCTTTATAAAGGGGGTGTCGATTCTTGTTTATAACATCAATATTAATCATTATGAGATCATTATAGGTATTTTGTTAAATGATTTAAAGTTTATTATTAAATTATAATTTCATATCATAGTTATTTTAGTTTTAATTTAGGATGATGAGTTTGGTGATAATCTTGTTTTTTTAATTTTAAAAAACGAGAGATGGTATCTTAGTAATTTATTAGATATTACCATAACAATTATAGAATATAAAACACATTAATTGCTTATTATTTTCCAATATCATCATTAATAGTTTTTTCTTAGTTATCCGTGATATAAATTTATATATTTTTCATATAGGTGGTTAAACCAACTCAAACAAGAACATTCCATAATCTATGGGTAATTATAGTAAAGAAGTGATTTTATTGGTATAATATAATTACTAGATAATCATAGTGAAATTATTTATAAGATATTATTGTGATGAAGAGAATTTAAATATTTTTTGATATATAATAAAATACTATAGTAAAAACTCTACACATCACTTTCATGGAGGTAGTAGTTTTCACCTATGCAGAGGCGGTGCATTATTTTTCTATAAATTGAGAGGAAGGCTGCCAAATGATTTAAAATTTCATAATATTAATAATTTTATTAATATAATATTGATCCAATAAATTTTCGTTTAATTCCATCCATTTAAATTGGTGATGAATGATCAAGTGAATCGTTCTTAGAGGACGTATTTCACACATTCACAGGAAGACATCTTCATTTTTTGAATAGTTTTAGAGTAAGAATAAAACTATATATTAAATTAATATAATAAAATTTCATCATATTAGCAATAAATATGTTATCATAATTTTATGGATAATATAGGTTTGAGGGGGTTAGGTGAAAAAAATACAAAAATAAATCTTGGTTGAGAAAATTTCCTCTTCTTTTGGATATTCTCCATTGGGTAATTCTGTATGTTACCTTTTATTATTCTTATGGAAAGTAAAATTCTTCTAGGAAATGGGAACAGATATTTTTAGAAACAAGGTCAATTTTTTATGATTGTAATAATTTTTAATGAGGTTAAAAATTGGGTAGTGGTGACCTATTTCATAAGTTAAGGGAATTGATATATTGTAATGATATTAAAGATAATGTAAATGTTCATGGGTAAAATGGATCAAATAATGGAAAATAATGAAGTGGGGTTACAAAAAATTGACCTAGGATACCCTCCAAAACTTGTACTTGGCCCAACCTACTACATAACCAAAGGGAGTTCTAGATCCCCAAGAGATGGTGACTATCACCCAGGCATCAAACACAAACTAGAGGGAATAATTTCACCTAACCTGAAATAATTTACATGTCATATATATTCATATGTTGGAAAAAAGAGAAGTGTATAATAAATATATTCCATAACCAAGGAAGAAAAAAAGGTAGTGATAGAACTCAAAGTAATTAATATAAATATATAGGGTATTAGACTAACATAAAGAGGAGAAAATACCAGAAATGGATAATATTTATAAATGTAGGATACATCCCACCACCTCACCATTAGCAACCCATACTCAGCTTATATAAACATCACAACATCATAGTGGAATATTTCCTTCTCCAACTTTAAAGGACTATAAGTTATAATCATAACTAAGGAAATTTATTGGGTGTGAGCTGAACATGATCATTGGGATCCCAAATTGTTGTTCCATATTAGTTCTCTATATAAAAATCTCAATATTCTTAATTTATAATAAAATAGGTCATGGTAAAAAAAATTAACATTTTCTTATCAAAATCATGGTAAATATTTCCTCTTTTCCCAAAGTTTTAAAAAATCTATGTAAAAATCTATTAAATAATAATTTTATAAAACTATATATATTTATAAAAACAATTATATCAATGAAAAAACAATATGAATCAAGAGAACAATGTTATAAAATCTAATAATACTCACAATTATAATAGCTAGGTCACCTTTAATTTAATTGTATCTAGTGTGCACTACAAGTACCTATAACTCGTGAATCCAGGTATAGGGAATATAAGAACAACCTAGAAAGTGAACCCTCCTACCATTCCAATCAATTAATATATCCAAATTCATCTCAATCTAGGAATAAATGGAAAAAAATAGAAATTAAACCCCCTTACAATATTATGGGATGATCCCCAATACTACACCTTCCACTATAGTACCCAAGTCTCCCATGTGTTTTTGTTAGAAAATAATTTCAAAGGGATTATACAATTCAAAATAATTTTTCAATCATTACTATTTCCAAAAAAACTACATTGATACATATTTTTATGATACATTTCACAATGCATTGAAAATATCCTTTCTTTACGAAAACCAAGTAAATACCATCGTTTATAAAAAACTAATTTACAAAAACAAACCAATAAATTGAAATTAATACCGAATCATTTAATAAATAATATATAAAACCAAGTTCAATTTCTGTTTATCCAATATATGCTACAGATGCAACCACCCACCTCAATATTGGGCCACATACCACACCTAATGCGATCTAAAAACCAGAACGAACAACGAAAAATCAATGGAGGCTCTATTATCATTTATAAAATAATATAATCATTTTTAATAAAAAATAATTAAAAGAGAATATATAATGACACATGCCTCGAGAAACCCATGCATCGCACCACAACCAACAAAATCAAGGACCTCAAAAGATGATTGAAAAACGTATCTAAAAGGGATCAAATAAATTTCATAACATTATCACCAATACCATAAACTCTATTTATTAATATCGAGGTGAACTAATAATCCAGTAGTAGAATGGAAAACTTTCCAAATGAAGAGAAAAAACTACACCAAGATAAAATCACCAAAAAGAGTGAACAAGAAGGAAATGAACCACCCAAAAATTCTTAGGAGAGACCAAGGGTAATAGGTAGAGAGGAGGAAACTAAATGAATTTAAATAAAGACTTACAACACATAAAATTATAATTCATGAACGATTCATGACAAGAATACATAATTCACGGTGAGAATATAATGAGTTTCATTTATTCTGAAGAAGGTTTCACATTGAATAATAAATCTCAATGAATGAATTCAAAACATGAATTATGTTTACACCACGAACAAGATTTACACTCTGAACCAAACTCATCAAATCCTTAAATATATATATTCACATCATGAATCACATTTACACCATGAATATTCCTCGTAGGAAATTTCCTATCTAGGTACTGCAGAAAATCAAAAATCAACACTCAAACCCTCCAAACCTGGGAAATATCACATAAAAAATAAAATAATGAGTACCTTTTTATTAGATGTTCTAATATCCCCACCCTAGGATATTCCATATTCTTGAAAAAATTTATAAGAAGGGTCCTCTGAAAAATGTTATTACATTATTCACTCACTAATGATTCACAATCCCATGTATTATGAGAATCTAATTTGTATCGACATAAAAAGTTATCCATTGGAATATCCTTCCCATGTAGGAAATTAATCTGAGAATAAATTGTCTCAACTGGCTTCTCTAAAATAGAAACATAAATCTCTAACTCAATCTCTTCGCTACTCAAAATATGAGAGAGATTATGATGGGGTATCCAAAGTTGAGATATATAGATAACATCCATGATATGTATCAACTAAAACATAAATTAAAACTTATATCAAACCTAGCCAATCCATTTAGTGACCTAAAATGGTCGAACATATTTTAGCAACATCTTCCCCTATTTTCCGAAGATAGTAGGGATGCAACCAAGGTGAAACTTTCATGAAAACCAGGTGTCCCATGAAAAATAAAAAGAACGACCTTGACGATTTTCAAACAATTTCTACAGACACTATACTATAAACAAACATATATGTATATCATCAATCTTTTTCAATTTTACCTAAATAAGACTTAGTCCCACAAGATATGATTCCCCCAACACTTCCCAAAAAATATATAACCATTATAGGAGACCATATAAATCCTCAAAGGGAACCATTATAATCAATGAATGGTAATTTTGGTTTTATGAAAACTCATGTAGTCATCAATGGTAGTCCAACAATCCGTAAAATCTAATATTTTGTCTTAGATAATATCCACATTAAATAATCCTTCTGTGGGTGGTATGTTGCTCTCAAATTAAATAGATTCCCCATAACCACTTCGATACTCTTCTAGAATCTGGAAGAAAGGTTGGGATACCTATCTGAGGAAATAGTATAGGGAAACCTATGAAAAATCATAATCTTCAATACATAAATCTTACTTAGATTAACCATATTAGTGGATTCAATCATACGATTAAAATGAGTTGATTTCATTAACTAATTATCACCATCCAAATAACATTATATCCTTAGGTAATATATTGTAATCTAAAAATGAATTCTATCTACACCTCATCACATAAAAAACCAGAAGCGAAAGCTGATGGAGTCAACCAAAAGGAATCAATTTCTCTACCTTGATATACTAGATTTTGTAATATGGGGACACATAATCAAAAATTTTGTTCTTTATACATTTCCACTAGAAACACAATAACTTTTCAGAATAAATTTTCATAGCACTATGATTAATGGTGCACAATTAAATTTGAAAGTAAAAAAATATTGAACTCCTCATGAACTATGAGATTACAATCTGATCCTTTAATGGGAGAACACCATAAAAAGGGAGAGACAAATAAAAATGGTATACCCACCATAAAATGTTTCCTTGATTCCCCTGAATTCATTAAATTTCTAAAGAACCTATGGAATAATACTAGGGACATGATGATAACTAAAAACATGTCAAAACCATACATCAACCATATTCCTATGTTTCTAGATGAAATTGAGAAAAATACACCATCAGGTTCTACTCCTCTTTTGATTCCAAAACATCCTACGGTGGAACTTCCTAAATGAAAGTATCTTTGATGACATTAACTTTCCTAGGAGTGTAGGTGATTTTGAAGTCAAACATGTAGAGGTATTCCAAAAATATTCTTTTTAAGAGAGTTAATTTCTTATTATATAAGTTATATATTTGACTGATATGATCATAACATAATTTTCACCTATCCCAAAAAATATTATGCCACTAATATTTAAGAACATGCATAACTACAAAATGATCCAAATCATGTGTGGGGTAATTATTATAATTCATTTGAAGCTTATAAGAGTTTTGGGCCATGACATGATTATCCTATATAAGCACACAACCCAGAACAACACTAAATGAATCATTTCATAACACATAAACCTTACCTGACTCATATAATATCATAATTTGATTCAATATCTAATGTCACAAAAAAATTATATAAAAAGGAATGATATTTTTCAACTCATGGGATATTTACCTTTTTCCTGGTAACATAAGTGAATGGTGATTCCAACATTGATTGATCCCTGAAAAACCGCTAATAGTATCCATATCAATCTATTGTGATCCATTTCTAAAAGAATTTATATGGTTCTTCACATAACAAGGTTGTCTTAACTTTATTTGAATCAATTGAAAAACCACACATTGAAGTAAAATTCCCCAAAAAATAACTTATTTAATATAGAAACTACTTTTTAATATCCTTATAAAATGTTGGAGACTCTATATTATTTCTAAAATGGTATTTATATAGATCTCATTCTCATGCTCAGATCTCAAAAAAAACTAGGGTATCATCCCTAATTACTATAAAAAAGGTGTCTAGATACTAAAGGAATATCTAGTAAATCAAATACAAAAAATCCTCATGTGAGTTACTCATACCAAAAGGCATAAAAATATATGAATAATGGTTATACCTTCCCCTAAAATTTGTCTTCAAAATATCATACTCCTGATCCCAGAGCTGATGATAACTCAGCCAAAGATTTCTTTTTGAAAGCCAGTCCCCCCCCCTTTACTGATCAAATATTTAGTCCACATGGGTTAATGGGTACATGTTCTTAATAGTTACCTAGTTAAATTTTCTATAGTCAACTCACAATTTTTGTGATCCACAATCCATCTTAGTGGAGATCATGGGGGTGACAATGAAGAAATTCATGGACAAACAAAACCATTCTCCATCGAATTATCCATCTTGATTTTGATCACCTTTATCTCTATAAGTTTTATATGATAGGAGGATATCAATATCAACTAAATACCTAGAACTATATAAATTTTAATATTTACCTCCCTTTACGATGAAAACCCATAGAATTTTTCTGGGAAGACCTTGGAAATTTTTATAACAACCAGGTGAAAATACAAAATAGGGGAAATATCATAGGGATCGACTATAATGATTGAAAACAAAATCTGGATCTATGGGTGGGAAGGTACTGAATGGCCTAACATAGGTTCTTAATCTCTCTAAAATATCTAGTAGATATAATCAGTGACAAGAAATTACACATTCTAATGATAGAAATATTTCATTGAATGATAAAACCATAGGGATTTATTTTGATGAGGATATAGAGTTGATTCATATCAAGATCCTAAAAATAATAGACAATATTTTCTTCTTCTATTGATATATAATAATGTAGACATAAAACCCTTGATATTTTCTCATTCCAGTTGGAATAAAAAAATCTATAAAAAAGGTAATGAGATCCATTTGATATTTTTTCACATAAATAAAATGATAAGGAATAAATGAGTGTGAGGAACCTGTATAAAACACGTTAGTTTCTATATAAGATGTAAGGAAAATTTACCCCACCCAATCACTAGACCAACATCAACATCCATTGGAAACTTATCCAATGTATGGAGGTTCTTCTCTAGTGAGGCCTATGTCTAGTGGACTATAGACAATGTAGAATCTATTTGAAATATAATGGCCATTGAATGAGGAATATACATATTATGATAGAACAATTGTATGTGGAATTAGTGGGTAAAAGTATTACATATCTTCATTGGTGTGAGACAAGTACCTCTAGAGTGCATGTCATTGCCACACTATTATATTGTTATGTAAACACTATTGGATAATGATGATATCGTAGAGGGGGACCACTATTGAGAACCACCTCCCCCATTCCTCTAATTATCATTCCACTTCCACTTCTTCCATTGTTCACCACTGAAGCTTCCATTGGGTGGAATATAAGAGATTGTAAACCTAAGATTACCCATCATATCAATATATTCCATCATATCCATATCTATTATGTCAAAATTGGTGGTAATATTTAGCTTAAATACATGTGATATAATATCTAGACACAAACCCTATATGTAATATTATGATCTCAACTAATCCTTATCACCATCTCAAGAGAAAAATAAACCATCCATGAAAAAATGACTACAACACTATGACACTAGGTACTCTCTCTACTATAGAGAGAGAGAATCTAGGAACTTTTCTATCATTAGAGACTTATGAAAGAATTATTAAAGTAATAGGGTCTTGAAACCCTTAAAATTGAAGACCCTATGTTTATTCTCCTACATAATGGAATCCTCTCACTAATTTATATGAACCATTATTCTTAAAACGACACACTTCACCTTGATAACATCATGTGCATCCAAGAAGTTTAAGATCTAGTTGATATTTCCCAAAACTTCCTCTACCTATTTTGTTTAATTCATACCTATAGGGGAAATTGAATTCTCACATAAGAATCTTAAGATTGATCCATTTATACCTTGACTCTGAGTATCAATGAAATAGCTTGGTTTAGAACTCATGGTACATTCAGTTCCATGGGACAAACTTCCCAAACAATAGCCTCGATATGATTCTAATATTGAAGAGGATGCTCTTATAAAGCATCTCTCGTTACATCCTCTGGTATAACCATTAAAGACATATCAAAGTCATGTTACTATATTGTATAAATAGAATAAATGATCATAAAAATATAATATTAGTTTGAACCAAGAAGTCACCAGAAAAAAATATTAAATAAAAACTCAATATATGAGAAAAACATCACAACATCCCATCATAAAATGAATCTCATCATGGAAGGAGCTATCTAGGAACTCACCAAAACCTTCCTCTCAAGTATAAATAGTATTATCAACTATATTATAGATGTCACAAGACAAGAAACCTTGATGAAAAACCACCCCATGATATAGGTTTGTCATTAACCCTCCTGGATTCCCACAAAAAATTGTACCCAACCTGACCCACTACATACCTGAAGGGTTTTTTCACTCCCCTTAGGGTAGAAACATTCACATTGGAATAAAAAAATGTGGGAAGGATTTCTCCCCACCTAAAAATTTATACATGGAATATATATTCATACAATGAAAAGAAATGGTAGATAAATACTAAAAGAAATATATTCCATAACCGAAGAAGAAACCAAGGTATTCATAAAACTAAATAGATGTATGGTAAAACAGTAAGGTAAAAAACAAACATCAAAATGTAAACCAAAACAAAATATATATACTTCATGTGATATGTTGGAATCTTCCCATCATCTCACCGCCAGCTACCCATACCCAACTAACATAAACCTCACCTCATCAATTTGTCATCTTTCATTTTCCTGTATCGAAAGACAATACTAGTTCTACACATTCATAAGGTAAGGTTTATAGTGTGAGATAAATAGTATTATTTAGAACCGACCCATGTGTTTTATATTGAGTATCTATACAAAAATCACAATATGGTCAATTTAAAATAAAAAAGGGTATTATTATAACACCCGAGACTTTTATGTTATATAAATCATCAAAGGAATCTTTTTCTACACAACACTTGCTTGGCTTTCTTTACACGAAATCGCAACCTTCCTCGATAGCTTGCGTCGTACGCAATACCGAGTTTCACTAAACAACGATATGCTATTAAAATATTATTAAAACTAGCCGTTATGAATAGTAATAACCACTTTTTGAAATTTTATAAATTTTATTTTTCAAAATGGACTTCATTTTGGGATTCGGAATATCGAAATTATCCTAGGGTGAAATTTTGGTATTTTTCTGAAAACATTCAATTTTTGATGAATAGTGAAACCACTAAGTGGTTGTTAAAAAACTGAATTTTTCATAAAACATAATTTTACCGCTTCTATGAGTGGAATTTCAAAAATCCGAGAGACAAGGTTGATCTCAGTAAGTAAAATGTGGTTCAATGAGATGAAAATAATTTTTTGGTGAATAGTAACTTTTTACTTTTTTACCACGGTTATAAGTAAATAGGGTAATTAAGGGTAAAGATGATATTATTATTACGCTAAAACATGTCTTAATTCTATTGGACAAGTTTAATTCGACCAAAAACAAACTTAGGAATAAAATATGACCGTTTAGGCCCACTTGGATTAGATTAGGACATTTATTATTAATTTATTTAAAGAAGGGTTAAAATAGTTAAAATCAAAAGTTTAATAAGTAAATAATTTTTAATATGGGTTTATACAAAAGATAAATTCGACTATAAATATTCATTATAAAGATAAAATGATTTCCTACACAATTGTATTTTATTTGTAATTTTTAGACATTAAATAATTTAATTTATTTATGACACAAAGATGATGCATTAATTATCTTATTAATGAAATACTGACATAATTAATGTTATAAACACCAAAATAAATGTAATTTGAGACTTTTTATGAATTACACTAATTTTCTAGGTTAATATGACATGTTATTATTTATTTAAGTAACTTTTTTCGAACTTATCATTCTCTTATGAGTTTCACAAAAATCAATTACTAAATATTGTCAAAATTGACATAAAATAGTTTTTAAAACAAATATTATATTATTAATTGTTATTTTATTCCTAAAAATCTAAGGTTCGGCCAAATGACTTATATAAGGTTATATATATTAAAAATAAACAACTTGGGGTTCTTTGGATTGATATAGTATGTTTATTAACCTTATAGTATAAGAACATAAGAAGACACTATAAAAGTAAAATTATTTAACTTAATGTTAAATCTAAATGATAAGGTTACAATTGATACCTAAACTTGTATAAATTCTATTGGATGAGAGTATTTCGACCCCTAACCACCTTAGCTTCGAAAAATATCAATTTTAAGCCATTAAAAACAGAATTTGACTTTATAATAAAATAATATGTTTAGTTATTCCAAAGGTGCCCCTCTCCTCCATTATAAAAGGGCACCTCCTCCCCCTCTTCTTCACACCACATTGAGCCTTCAAGCTCGGCCAAACCCTGCCAATTCATCCTCTATACTTCCCTACAGACATCCTAGAGGTCCTGGTCTTCTTCAAAGACCAATTTTAGTGCCCTAAATGAAGGTCTCAAAGAAGCACTTCAAAGAAGAGGTAATGTCCGTTACCGATTCTTTCATCTTTATTTCTTCTTCCACTTCATATTATTTAGTTGTTTCATTATGAAGTAATAACATCAGTATCACTCATATACAGATATGTTATTATAAGTATGAAACAACCCTATTTCACCATCTATCCATCCTATGGAAAAAGAAATCACTGCGCGTGCGTACGTACGAAATACCGTCTCCACGCCGTGGTGTAATCTATTTTCCACCACCACCTTACTTGGATGGGTATAATGGTGTAAATAATGACTATATATGACTATTATAAAGTAATACTGATTATGAAATAGTATAAATACACTCCAATTCAATTCCACGATCATAGGAATGATATCATCACTCGTGCATACGTACGGAATACCGTCTCCACAATGTGATGTGACTCGTTCTACATGATCTTCATTTCATAATGATTATATAAATGAATTGAATGAATGAATATGATATATATTACACTAATAAAATTCTGGAAATGGGGTATCTATAACCTAAAGAGAAGAATAAGAATTTATTTGACAAGACACGCATAAGAACAAAAAGTTATAAACACCCGAATAACAAGTAGCAATGAAATATTACTACTAAGAAGCTAAGAATATGACCATATATGATATCATAAAAATAAGTATGATTCTGGAATAAGTCAATAACATTATTTAAATCATTATACAGGAGGTTCGGACACTTATGAAGCAAATTGGACCTAAGGTAAGGGAAAATCTCGCAATCTCAATTTTTATCCGAGATTGTTTATACTTCAAAATTTACTGGGGAATATTTATCATCCACATCCATGTTTCCTCAATATGTAATATTTATATACTTATACAATAGTTTATATCCAATTTTACCCTTCGGTGAGTTTTTATTAAATTATATGAAAGGAATATTTTGTCGTTTTTCGTACGAGGTACTTTTTGTCTTTTCAGACAAAAGTACGAGAAGAATGTGTTTTTAAATTATACAGCATGAATGGATTTTTTTAAAAAACATTATTTCCAAGAAGATTCCTTTACAAGTTTTCAAGTTTATTTTTAATCAACTTATTTTAGTTTAAAATTGTATGAAATGTTAAGAAAGGAAAAATGTTTTTGAAGATGAAAGGATATTTTCCTCAAGAATGGAGTTCAAGTGTTTTATCAAAATTATTTTCTATATAAGATAATAAAGGGTTCTGTTTCTATCCCTATTATTACATTGATTTGATTATTTTGTGATGGAATTATTTTTATGAATTCTTTCATCTTAGATGAATTGTTTTATGATGTCACGATGTTTATGATTCCCATTTTTATTACATGGATTATGCAATGATGTATGATTTATGATTTTTGTGGCACACATAAGAATGGTTTCATTATGAGTTGGGTGGGACCTATATCTCCCTCCAATGCATTGGGTAATGATTTTATATCTCATGAGATAGACATGGCTGGAACGGTAGGTTATACTGGTTCAGTGAAACCGGACTGAAACGAGGAGTGAACTCGGTTCAGAAATGGACTTTGTCCACTAAGATAGTCTTGGCAATGAGTCTTGACTAATAAGAAATGATTCTCTATGATTATGTGTGTATTCCACAAAGTTTCATGTTTTAAGTTATGATTATTGTGATTATATTTCACTGCCATGATTTATCCCATGTTATGAAATTATGATCTCTTTTGCAGATTAAGATTTCCAAAAGTTATGTGCTTATGTATATGATGTGATTGATATTTCTTTTGTTTACCCTTACTGAGCATTTGAGCTCACCCTTTTGTATGTTTTCTTTCCCCAGGTCAGGGAGAAGGATATTAAGTAAGATATTCCAAAAGGGACTATAGATATGATAAAATAAATGGGAGACAGTGTAAACGTTTTATGAACCAATTGTTTATGTTTCCCAGTTTCTAAAGACACTATACCTATACGGTCCTTTCATATGTTGTAATAAGTATGCTTCAATTTTTAAGTATTAACAATGTATGTAAAGTATGGGTTGTTATAATTATAAACAATTTAATGGTTTTATATCAAATATATGGTTAATATTTTACCTTTTTCCATGGTTCTAAAACACATCCTGGTAAACCTTTTTTAAATAATAATTTTAAAAATACTAGTTAAATTTATAGAAATAGGTATATCATTGAAAAAATTGTTTGAAGCTATAAAATAATGGTAAACACTCCCATTAAACTCATGGTCTGGATAGTAAGCTTACCAATACATCATTTATGACTAATTCACACTAAAAATCCTAGAAACCATGAGTTATAGACTAGGGAGTAGATAAACACCCCCAAAAAAGAACAATCCTATCATTTTATTCATTTCATATAGCAAAATTCAACTCGATCATTTAATTAAACAACACCTAAGAATGTGTAACCACTAACAATACCAATAGAAGATATCTAATACTACACCATCCACCTAAGTACCCAAGGTACTCATGTTTGTATTTATCAAATAATTATATAGGGATTAAAAATTCCAAATATAATTTCAATCACCCTTTCTCCATTAAAACCTTCCATGAAACGTGATTTCTCATTCCATTTTAAAATTCTTCGAAAATCACATTTCTTTACAAAGAAGAAGGGAAAGAAATATTTTCTAAATAAATCATTTAAACATACAAAATATTCAATAATAAATCATGTAAAATCATTTAAAAAATAATTTATATATCCAAGATCAATAATGTTTCATCCAACATAGACTAGAGACAAAACCATGCACCTTATACTCAGGTCACACACCACCTATAATGGGATCCACACACAAGAAGAAATGAAGAACAACCAACTGTGACCCAAGAATAAACTATCTAGTCTTATAATTGATTTATATAGACCAAAAGGGTTATAATATATGATATAATGACATCTACATCATGAAACACATATGTTTCACTATAACCAATGAAAGCATCCACTCCCGAAAGACAATCTCACAACAAATCAAGAAGGGATAAAACAATATTCATCACATGATCACCAATCCAACAAACACAATTGAACATTTTAATAAAAACCCCATATAAATGAATATGTATAAGAATAATAGAACACTTACCAAATAATTAAATAAACCACACCATATATAAAAGTGCCCAACCTTGTGATCTAAAAGTAATGAAACAACCGAAAATCACTTGGGAAAGGGTCTAGGGTGGGAGGTATGGGGGATGAAACTAAATGAATTAGGATATAGTATTAGAATATATAAAAACCTATAGGTCATGAATGATTATGGATATGAATCCCCGACTCACATCATCAATCCCATGAGTTACATATATGATGACAAAGACATCTCCTTGATTTATACATCTTCATTAAAGAATTCACAATGTGAATTAAGTTCACATCCTAAACAAGTTTCTTACACTGAACCAAAATTTCACCATTTACCTAGTGACATATTCACATCATAAATCACATTCATGACATGAATGTACCCTGTTGTAAATTCCAAGCATGAAATGTCCAATCTAACTTCTACAAAAAAACTCTGTATTGACCCATACACCCTCTGAACTAGATAACAAGCTATTAAAAATTAAAATATAGCATGAATTTTTAATATTATGTTATGTGGGGGATTATTTAATTTAAAAAAAATCAACTATTAACTTCCCAAAAAAATAAACATTTTTTGAAAAGGTTTTCTCTTATATTTTTCACATATAACAATTTTGGTTTTGACAATGGTAATTAATTTTTACCTATGAAATTTACTTTAAAATCCTGAAAATAAAATTTCCTTACTAAATAATGTACAAATAAAAATTAAAAATATTTAATAGATTTAAAAAATAAAATTTATGTATGTAGTAAAGATTAATTCGGACCTTAGCACTTTTAATGCAAAAAAATCATTTTTTTCAAAAAAAATATTTATTTTTAATAATAAATTTTTTATTTAGGAAAAAATTCTCAATGTTATTAACATAAATGAAATTAATGTGTTTATAGTTAAAAAATTGTGATTTATTTGACTCTAAAATAAATCCATAAATTATATTTACCGATATAAAACTTAATTATATTATAATGATGAAAATAGTTTTCATTAGAAAAATATTACTTAATTTCAATAATTTTAAACATTGATATTATGAATTTAGGATATTTTTTTAAATAATTAATTTCACACCATAAATATTATTATAATCATGAAAAATGTTTTATAATTTTTTAAATTATACTTACTTCTTGATATATTCATAAATGATAAAGTTGAAGAAGTGACTATATTTTCACTATTCACCTAAAAATATATTATTTTAGAAAAATATAATAAACATAATATTAGGATAATAATGATATATGGAATTAAAAATTAATTTATTTTTATAAAATTAATGTTATAAATTTTATAGAAATTATTTTTAATATAAAAAAACATATTTTTAATACAAAATCATTGACAATTAAAAGAAATTAGACCTTTATTAACATGCCTAATCAAAAAAATTCTTAAGGTTATTACATATATTGGTTCCCTCCAATTTAATGGATATAAAGTATAGATTATATTAAATAATTATATAATATTAATGTATAACATTTCTTATTTTAGTTTTTTTTGTGTACGAAAAGCTACTCAAAATGATATTTATGTAAAAAGTATATACTCAAATATTTTGGATTTACAATTATTTCTTCATGAAACATCCAAAATAATCCATGGATATACCTGAGTTGAAATAAGAATTTAGTAGAAAATAATAAGAATAAAAAAATGATAAAGGATCCAAACTAAAGCCATGAATCCCAATATCATTCCTAAAAACATTTCACACAATCCATACCAATCCACAATCCGTTGTGTAATGCCTCTACCAAAAATATATCACAATAGTACACCCATTTCCATATCAACCAACCATATAAGTTCCCATATATTTCATACTAATAGTTCTATATAATAAAATTAATATATATATATATATGGAAGAAAAAAATATATAATAACACATATAAAGAATAAATCAAGTCAACTTTATAAAATTATATGTGATAATGGAAAACAAGGTATGAATTTATTCCCCCATCAGTATTAATTCCATTAATCATTGACTTTAATTACTATATTAATTGAATAAATTCATCATGAGTAGGTTTTAGTAAGAAATGAAACCTATAATAATAGTTGGTATTGGATGTAACAATAATAAAAATAATATTCTCAAAGCATTGATTTATCTTGTTAAGCATTTCAATGAAAGCATTAAAAAATAAATGAATTAAATATTCATAATTTTTCTAGTCTTTTGATATTTATGTATTTTGATTAGTTTTAGGAATTAAATATATACCAAGGAAGCCTATAAGTCCCAAATATATTTCACTAAACAAACCATGAGATATTATTGAGAAACATCCTAAAGAATATCATAATCACATGTGAAGATAAACCATCCCTTTTCACTTTTTAATTCAATATATTTAGATTCTTTAGGTAAATAATACTTACTCACCCACTAGAATCAAAATAATTTTAATACCAAATTTAAAAATAATTTATATTACAAAACTATCAAATTATATACCTTTTTACTAAGATTTTATTTTTACTGAAGTAGAACAGCATTATAGACTAAGAACATGAAATCAAAACAACTGAAGAACCCATAAACAATAAAATCATTATCTCATCATAATTCATCCAAAAATAATTTATAAGAAACCATAAAATTGAGAGGATAGAACTCCCTTGTATATGAAATATATAATAAAATTAGTAAAAAGACATATAAAGGAGGATAAGTGATACTTTTTATCTAAGGTGGTCGTTAAATAAATAAAATTCCATTGAATCAATCATAGAGATCTTGGATCATCCAAAATTATCCCACAACCACCTAGGGTCTAATATAAAAAAGTTGAAATAGAATAAATTCAAGAGTCACACGGAATTTTAAAATGTACTTACTAAAAACTTCATCAAATTATGGTAAGTATTCAACACACTATAACAAGACTTGATCCAACGATCCTAGATTGACCTCCTCACATAACTCTGCCATCTCTCACAATCATCGATTATTTTATTGAAAATATTTGTAGGATCATGAAATTAATATTCTTTTATTTCTATAATATTCTTCCCCTGGGGGTCATAGTGTGATTCTTTGATTTCTTCTATATCTTGAACAATCTTATATTTGTCTCACAATATGGAACATTAACCACTATAATAAAACCCAGAAAGAGGAATGACTAAAAAACATGAAATCCAGAGTAATAACCCTAACCCTAGTAGCCTAAATCCAGCGAGTCAAATTCTTAAATTGGAATAGATAAAAGATTAAACCCTAAAGGGCTGATAATTTTATATTTTTTTGAATCCAGATTATAAACATGAACTTTACATTACATTTAAAATATAAATTAAAACATATAAAATCCTTTGATAATGCAATTATTCCCCTAGATTAACCCTGTATATCATTAATAATGCACATCTTGGAATCCTAGGAAAATAAAATATAAGGGGTGACCTCAGATACTCCCTAAGGGTAAGTTTTCAATAGAAGCTATTGTGAATAAATAAACATAAACCTTATGTTAATGTGTATAACATAAACACAATCCATTTTAACATAATCATGAGCATAAAATGGAAAGAATAAATGAAAATCAAATAATACCATATAAATATTCTCAAGTATATTGTACTAATATATTAAACATATGAAATATCAATAATGGATCTCAAAATGATGGAACAGATAATGACAAATACCATAAATAGACCGTCATGGTTTCATCCAAGACACTATACATAAATTGGTAAAACATTATCCAATACCAAAAATAGTTTTTCTCATGAGACATACTGATTCATATAGGGTAAATATCAGGCTCAGCCAATTATTTAGGTATTCCAATCCGTTCCTCAAGTGAAAAGGTTGGAACATAAAAAAATTAGACATTTGTATTGAAAACTAGCATATGAAATATGAATACTTCACCATAAACCATAAATGGTGTCAAAATAGCCCATACATAACCAAAATGATAATAAACACTTTAATAAAATATTTTAGAAATTAACATAATAGATCATCCTCATTAAATTATAATATCTAACAAAGAATGTTAAAATAAATAAAAATAATCTAATAAAATCATTAAAATTTCTTGAAAGAGATACCCCTTTTACATTGAAATCATTTTTTGAGAAGGCAACACAATTTTAAAAGATATATTTTTCATTGAAAATAATCTTTTAAAATTGAAAAGTGATATTCAAGAAAATAATATATCATGATGGAGGTAAAATCCCTCCACACAGTATAAGTTAAAAAAACATTCCATCAGTATTTTTGTGGAAAAAGTAATAAAGTACCTCTTTGGGAAAATGAAAAACAATTCCTTTAATACAATTTTATATAAATTAAAACATGGTAAAAAATAAAGTAAACATTTTTAGTATAATATTAAAAATAATTTGGGTAAAGAATTATGAAACATCTACATGGATGATAAATGTTCCCTAGTAGATACTTACATATAAACAACTCCGAATAATAATGAGATTGTGAAATTTACTCTTAACATGTACATTACTTTAGTTAAATGTGATTTAGCATACTATATAATGGTTTAATACGTGTTATTATTCTATAAAAGAACCATGTCCATATTTATGATATCAAATTTAATATTCTTATATCATTCTGTTAATAATGTTCTTCTATTACCCTTGTTATGGGTGTTAACTGTTTCATTTTCTTATGCATGTTTTTTCTAGTAAGTCTATTTCTTATGAATATGATATATATATATAATTCAAATAATGATATTAATTTCATATATATTATATTTAATCATTATATGATTTTATAATCATTCTTTAATGGTTAACGTGGAAAATTAATCTCATCACATCAGGGAGATGGTAGGTCATACACACACGCGAGAGGGAAGGTATCATCCCATTAATGGTGAATGGGTTAGGTATTTTATGGTATATTAACTATATAGAATCAATATCATGTAATATTTATTATGTATATCCATTTTATCCATTATTTTAAACATCCATATAATGTGGTGATGAGAAACAAATTAGACCACGATGTGGAGATGGTAAGTCATACGAACACACGTGTGATGATTTTATTTTTCATAGGATGGATAAAAGCTATAATATAGTTTTAACATAATTATAATAACATCTTATAAAATATATATGATATTTTAGTTATTACTTTATCATCGAAACAACACATGAAGAGGAAGTAGAAGAATAAATTATGTTAAATGAGTGGGTATAACAATTACCTCCTCTTTGATGGAATTCCCTTAAATATATTCTTAATGGATTTAGTTTTTTTATTTTTGGATGAGAATGAAATCCAAAACATGTATAATTATGTTTGGATAAGAAATAGTTAGGTTTTGGTCAATATATAAGGCTCAAAGTGGTGAGAAGAAGTGATACAGGAGGTTCCCTTTAATAATTAATGTGGGGACACTTTGGGAAACTATAAAAATATTAAATTAATATAAATTAATTTTCATTTATAAATGGTTCCAAACTGAGTTATTTATAATATAATATTATTATGGGTCTAAATTCTATAAAACAATAATTTTTAGATAAGTTTAGGTCACATTTCTACACTTATATTGTTTTTCTTTAACCTCTATCTAATCTCTTTGACTCTTACCATGACAACATGTGTTTTTACTACTTATGTGTTAATTTATTTTCTATAACATGGAAAAAGAACCTCAAATAAATAATGGGTGAATTTTTTAACTTTATCCCAGTCAATGGATATAATTTTAGGTTTTTATGAAGTTTATATAATTTATTTTTATATTATTTATTTTTATATAAAAGTAAATTCAATTTTAATACTATTCATTACATGACTTTTTCAAAATATATTAAAAACATTATAACTTCAAACCAAAACCTTTAATACATATATAATAAGTATAGGTGATCTATAAATTTCGTAGATGACATGAATTATATAAAATTATATTTATTTTAAAAAATTTAAAATCATTTATTTGATATTTCTATTGATTAAATAATTAATACATCATCATTTTATAAGCCTTTAATGTAATTATTTACATCAAAAAAATAAAAAATAAATTATCATGATTAATATGATAATTTAATATTTTAATTGACTATTTATAGTGTAATTTATCTTCTATACAATCCTATTTTAAAAATGATATAGTTATTAAAAATTGGAGTATGAAAACTTCAAATTCTCTTATAATAGAATACAATAAACGGAATAATCTCATCCAAGTGGATATGAAATGTTATAATATCAGACCATGGATTATATTTATCAACACCCACTTATCCCACAAAATTTTTACAAGTGTTTGGGTAATTTTCTAATATTTATAACATTACTTTTACCCTTAATTACTCAATTTACCATTAACTGTGTTAATAAAAAAATTACTAAAGTTACTATTCATAATGCCCAAAAATAAAAAAAACATATTAAAAGAATTTTTACAACTAATTATAAATAATTATTTCATTTTTAAAAATTCAAAACACAAAATTTGTAGTAATTAATTTAAAATTAATCCTTCGATGAAACGATAAAATGGATTTCAAAAGTGAAATGTTCAAGAGATTTAAATTTTCTTATATCCAAATTCAATGTGAAATTTATTCCAATGACCTAATTTAGATTAACTAATAATAAAATAATGTAATTATAATTTAAAACCAATTAAAAATATTATTTAACACTATAAATTTTTTAGATGAAAATATCTTTTTCAATTAAAATGCAATAATTTGTCACTATTATTTAAAATATAAATCTTATTTTAAAAATAACAAAAACACAAAAAAAGTAAATTTTGGTATTCCTATTTCAAAGAATGATTTTATTTTTTCAAATAGAATATTTAATATTATCAAAAATTAAATTTAAAATAAGTGCACCATCAAAAATATGTAAAACTACCTTTAAAAAATATAGGCATTTAAGGCTTAAAATTGGATTCATTAATATCTTATGATTATAAAATCTTTTGGATGAATATTAAATATATAAATTTCATAATGTGTTTAATACTATTCAATCATTCTATTTTGATGGAAAGGTTATAATGGTCACTTATATCAATATTATGGTGTGTATAAAATTGGTGTTGCCTGCAACACAAGCTATTAAATTTGTTTAAAAAGAAAACAAATCGTAATGTCTTGGGGTGTAACATCTAGTTATTCATGGCATGATAGACTTACATCATGCCATTAATAGAAATTTGGGAAATTAAAATTATAATATAAATACTGTAATACATAAGGGTAATACTAATATGTGAGGGTGTTCATTTAGAAAAAATTCCCTTTAAGACCCTTTATGTTTTGACAAAATCTAGTCATTTCATGAATAAACCTCCAAAACAAGATAGTGTTCTGCAGATATCCCATATAATACATTTTAATACATGGAACATCATCATGCCTTAACATAAACACCATTTTATAATACAACCTTCATGGTGTGAATCTCTAGAGAATACAACGAAACTCTTCAACTATCCCATTTGACTACCACCAGACATCCCTAGACTCCCACAAAACTAAAGAAACTACAATGGAAGGGTTCAAGAAAATCATATCCCTTCTACCTTTTAATATTTTTTCAAATGTAATCTTTGAAAATATTACTCATTTTTTAAAATGTGATAAAAAAAGTAAGGTAAAATTTTATTTTATTTCTAGTAAATAATTTATGCCTTGTTATTTTGGGAATTGTAGAATTGATTATTCTTTAATAATTTTTCAATCTTTTGGTCACTTGAATTTATTAATTTATAAATATACTTTTAATATTAAAGTGACTAGTAATTACATATCAACGTTTTCTAATAGATGTTACTCAAGTTAGATTTCACATAAGTTAGGATGAATGGCTAGGTAAGAATGTCTGGTTTTGCTAGAATGCATATAATTTATAGTTTTACAATTTTTTAAGTAATGAGTTTATTTCTAAGTTGTTTATTTTATCCAATAAGAATGTAAAAAATATTTTTTTATTTTCTTTACTAGTATATACTACATTATTGGTTGTAATTTACTCTATTTAATATCTTTTATACTTTATTAAATATCATTAACATTTTTTCTATATATAATTTTTTTGTACAATTGGAGTTCACATGATGTTTAATCATTCACATTTCTTTTAAAGAGGATAAATATTAGATTAATAGAGTATATCCTCATTATATGTAATATTTTTTATCTCCTTAATAGTTGGTATCTATTTTAACTATTCATTAATTATTGAGGAGTTCTTTTCTTTTTATTATAAACATGATTTTTATAGATATAATATTTATTCTTGTGATTGATATTTTGTATTAATTAATCATGTTAGTTTAGTCCTAAATTACTATTCTTTATTTTTAATTATATTGTTTATCATAAAGGTAGGTACTAATTTGTAATAATTTATGCCCTTTATGATTTTTAATTTATTAATTACCATTTTTTAGTACTCATATGATGTAATCTATATTTTCTTTTGTAATGTCCCGGAAATTCCATGTCAATTTTTTGTAAATTATATGGAATTATTTTGAGACCAGGTAATTAGATGGAACATGATTCTGAGACCCAATGGGACTGAAATATGTGTTTGATCTTTTTTATGTTTATTTAAAATAGCACATGTATGCAGTTTTTGAAACTTATAAATGGGTGCCTTGATTGAAAATATGAGGGAAAGGTTGTGTCTGGAATGATGACATTGCCTAAGGGAAGACATAACTTCTACCAGTTCATGTCGAGGGAAAAATTTATTTTTCAAACTTTTCATGTTAAATATAATAAAAATTTCTGACGGGAAAATAAAATAAGCTTTTAGTTTATTTTATTCAAATTTAAAAATGTTGTTGAAACGTAAAAATTTTCCAACCCGAGTGTAATGATAACACTGGTTCATAAATGAAACAGTCTAACAACATTGTGACTACGCATAATAGAAACACTGAAATGTGTTTTCCCTATTTAATGGGTTAATCAAATACAAGATCGTTGGTACAATCCAGTATTGTTATAAACATGGAGATTTGTTATTGGCGAGTGACGATCAACAAATCACCCATGACGACGAGCGCCTTTATATTTTCTTTAGTCCTTCAATGGATCTCCAACAACAACAGAGGGATACAGATCATGGAACGATGAATAACAGAGGTGTGATCTTGACCAATGAATGATCCAACCTCGAGGTAAGGGTTTTAATTATATGGGAATATTTCTCTTAACTATTATTTTTTTTGAGCTATGAACATGGCCAACCCATGAATAGGTTGACCCTTTAATCGATCTCATATACGGGATGGGATTTTGGAAAATAGGGATTAAATAATAGGGGAATATAACTTTTGATTGTTTGATATCTTCCATTTTTCTAATGAGACAAATGAAGGCCAAACGAACAAGGCCAATGTTCGTCACATTGGGTGTTTCTTGTGATCCCCTCTCCCCGATGAATTCTTCACCAAAGGACCCTCGTGGACATGATGGATTATTATCAGGAGTTTTCTAAAGCATACAGACCCCCCAGATAGATGACGAGACAACTTGGGACACATGAAAATGAAGGCGGAAACCTAGGGAACCAATCTGACCTTCTGTATCAAAGAACGGACCACTATAGAATGTCTAGTGGCCTGTGGAAGAAACCACCCACTCACCAACTCTAGCATAGGCAACAGTGATGGCTAGGGGAGTCACACGGTGGTAGATGCATGCGAGAGGCAGCACATGTTGGTGGCATGCTATAGTGGAGAATACCACGACCAATGGGCTATTGTGGTGCAGAACTACAGCACCGTGTAATGATGAGAGACCTAAGGCTGGCCTGTAGGTCAGTGAGGGCATATAGTCTGTAGGACCACTTACGATGGAGGTGGTGTCCAACTGTCGGTTGCATGATGCAGTGGTGATGTGGTCGTCTCCGCATAT
Source organism: Viscum album (assembly GCA_963277665.1). Classification (NCBI taxonomy): domain Eukaryota; kingdom Viridiplantae; phylum Streptophyta; class Magnoliopsida; order Santalales; family Viscaceae; genus Viscum; species Viscum album. The sequence continues at coordinate 810,148,564 of OY728161.1, read as the reverse complement.
GGTGGAGGCTGAACTGGCCCACAGTGGTGGGTCGGGCTGAAGAATGTAGGATCTAAATAATGATGTAGATGCTCAATTACAAGAGGGGTTAATTGTAAGTTTAAAACATCCTTTTTTAAAATTAATGAAAACTATGTTTAACAAAGTTAAACAAGGTAAATTCACAAAACCTCTTTTAGTTCAACTAAACAAACATTCTAGGTTCCAAAAATATGATTTCGGAAATGAAACTTATGGAAAGTTTATAAGGAATGGTTATACCTTAAATCATATAGAATCTTACTTATCTGAGTATTCAAAAGTAAAAGAAAGTATAATATTATTATACTTTCTTCCATTATTAAAATAAAGAAGAAAAAACTGGAAACAAAACAACTAACAATTATGGAATCTTTTAACTCAAAGAGTAGGGTGTCTAACAATCGTGGATAAAGGTCCCTTCAATTATACTTTAAAGAAATTCTGTCTCACCCACACTAGGGTAAGCCCTCAGTAGGAATATCAGAATATGTCTTGTTATACTTGCAATCCCTTGATCTTTAAGGTAGTAAGAAACTCTGTATTCTTATCCCCATAAGCCCTCAATTGTACTCAGCAACAACCAGATTCGCACTAAGAAATCTGAACAAGATGTTCAGTACGCACAATGTATGATAGTCTCTCTCTCTATAAATCTCTTCAATAGCACTCAATCTCTAGATTGATTATCATGTTATGATCTCGATCAAATGATCTCATATTTATAGGCACTTCTCCAACAGTTGGCTCCCTCCTCTAATGGACATATTTTTCTTTGAATCTCAGAGGGACCTATACATGTGTCACTCAAACAATAGTTAGTTAGAAATATATTATACTACATAGTATCATAAAAAGGATTAGGAAAATAAAACTGCTTAACCAAATATAATTTTTTGAGTCTAAGGAAAAATAGAATTCGGGTTCTAACCAAATAATCATTCAGAGTCTATAAGATATGGACAATCATATTTTGTTTTACAAAGAATTTGGAATATAAATTTAATATATTTCAGAGTCTGAATACCAATGAATTAAAAGTATAAATTAGAATGAATTTAGAGTCTACGTTCTAATGAGTTCATATTCTGTATTCCAGAGAATGTGGATTTTGAATTTTAGAGAATTTTGAGTCTGAATTTCAGAGAATTCGGAGTCGGAATTTTAGAGAATTCAGATTCTGGATTTCAGAGAATTTAGAGTCTAAAAAATAATACTCAATATCCAATGATTTATAGGATTCCAAGATTTTAGATATGAAACCAATTTTTTTTAGTAATAAAATTAGTTGAATTTAGAGAGACTATAAAATGAACAATGAAAACATAGTTAAGGATAAAAATTTCCATATAGAATGGAAATTTTCCATATGTAAATAATCTTTAAGGAAAATATAAGTTTCCTTAATAAAAAGTTTTTTTTGATTTTCAAAACATAGAGAAATGTAAAATTCATAAGGAACCCTTATTAAATCAACAATCTCCCCCTTTTTGGAAAGCACAAACATCATTAGGAAAAAAGAATATAAGGACATAGAATTTTGCTTTATGAACATAAAAGAAAATCTTATCTCCCTTTAATTATGAATCATGATGAATATAAACAACTCCCCCTTTGGTTTTTAAATCTATAAGGATCGTATTATTGACTTCCTTAAAAAGATTTTTATTTTTCTTACATAATAAATTCTTATTTGATAACACTCCTCCTTAGATAGACCCCCCTTACTTAAGGAATTCTCTTCTTTAATTAGTTTTATTTTTATCATTCCTACCCCCCCTTGTGATTTTCAAAAAGGAATTGAGAGAATGGAAGAAAATATGTTACCTGAAATATTAGTACTATAAAACAAAACACATAAAGGAAAACCAAAAATTTCATTATGATTGGAAAAATTTGTACAAGAAAGGTAATACATCAAAAGATCGGAGTTAAGGATAAAATGAATCCTTCTTTTTTCCTTCAGTTTAAGCTTCTTGAAAATGGTCTTCAACTTTTTAAGCTCCTTATGATCCTATTAAAAACATCTGATAAGTTCATCTTGATCTTCATTTTTTTCTCCAAATAATTGATCTTTTCTTCCTGAGCCTTAAGAATTTCTTCCTGAGTCCTTAGATTTTCTTCTTACTTACTAAGATTTTATTAGAACACAATTATAGGATCTCTTTCCCTCTTTAGATTCAAAACAAATGAATTATGTTTCCCATTCATATCCTTGTCTTCTTACTTCTGAGCTATTTGTTCGATATTGAACTTCTCATCAAAACTTGTTGTAAGGTATTTTATCTTGATATTTTCGGTATCAAAAGCACCCTACACATTATCTAGAAAGTCATAAATTATTATCAGCTCTTCTATTTTCTTCTTAGACCACTTATCAATTTCCTTGAATGACCTCATGTGTGCATCATACCCGATAAAGAAGGATTTAAAATTGGACTCAAGCCTGAAAATTTTGTCCATTAGCATGGAAACAGAATCCAATTTATGATTAAAAGAATGTTCAATCATCTGACATCTCGAGTCAATAGTTGGGAAAAAAGTAATTATATCAACCAATTTCTTTATGGATAGAACTACAAAATCCTAACCCATAGAGGATGATTATTAATCAGATTCTCTTGTTTATGAGGATTCTCTCTCTACATCAACAAATTTTCTTTTAGATGATCCACCGACATCATTCTTAGCCACCTCATCCATATTAGGTGTATCAGCTATCAGTTTTTTTCCTTTATCAACTCTCATAATGATCTCAGTAGCCTTTGGTGATTCATGTTCACTATTTGATAGTTGAACTATCTTGTCATTCTAGGCCTTTTCCTTTTCAGCATCTGCTACCTGGTCCTCTGGTTGAACAAAATCATGGTAGGTGCTCTGTTCTTTTGATGTTATGTTTACTTCTTCCTGACCATCATCACCTTTTCCTGGGGTATCAATTTTATAATATTAGACCTACTAATTATGGATTGATAATTTATTATAAGGACATTACTTATTAGGATATTCTTTAACTTGACTTATCATATCATATGTATCATCAATTACTTTATATTATTATCCTTCCACTTCCTCTTCTTGCACAATCTCTTTCTCTTCAACATGTTTTGGAATGACCATATTCTTTCCTAGAGTCTCTACTGGTACTAGTTCATTGAGAAAATTTTTTGGTACCTAAAAATTCTCATAATATTTCTTAGTATCCTTGAGAAGATATTGAACAATATCAGCTTTAGACATTTTATTCTATTGCTTCTTATCTTTTTCTTGCTTCTCAAATTCCTTAGTAGGCTTAATCTATAAGGATTTTACCTGAGTAGTATCCAAGAAAAATCTAGGATCTCTTTCCTTGTATTTCTTCTTCTTCTCTCCAATTAGAAATAACTTCATCCAGATAGGACTTTTTCTTCTTAGAATTTGGAGGAGCTGATTGGGTTTCCTGAACTGTAGGAGTTTTTTCTTTCACATCTGATTCCTTCACCTTTATATTCTTGGTACCCTTTTTGGAAGTCTCATCTAATTCTGGATTTTTGGATAAGACTTCGATATCACATTCAGACAAGTCATAAAATTATCTGGATTTGACATTGAAACCAACCTTCATCCTTCTCAATGTATCATCACTGATCAACATGACTTTGAAAGATCTAAAATTTTAAATACAAGGTATTTTGAAAAATTCAATTCATAAAACAATAATCTTTGATATCATTTCTAGATACATAATGATCTGTGATTTGAAGGTGTCATTTTTTGATATTTTCAATCATCAGCAAGATATACTCCACTATGTCTATCTTTCCCAGGTTGACCAGAAAATCCAAAACATAGATTTCACTTTTCTTTAATTATTCCTTATCTCCTTTTCTAGAAATGAGGAATCTCAGAACACATAAAGCTAACATTATGATTTTAGTATAAAGAAGGTTGATCTTTAGAGTTTTCACTTATTTGAGTCTGAGTCACTCTATATATTATTCTTTATCAAAACATAACACCTGATCAGATAATTTGTGGGTGTAGAAAATAGATTATCCTTCATACAGTATTCCAAATATACTAGCTGCCTTACTTTAGGAAAGAGAATAAGTTTTTACGTAATGTTTAAACAAGAACTTATCTCTCCCACCTTCATTAAAAAACCTAAATATTCATAGAACTCAATAAGAAACTCCGAATAAACTGGATCATGTCCTTTCAGTTTTTCTACGCATAGTCTTTCCTAGAAATTCAACTTGATATAATTTGAAATAATAGAATCATACTTTGAAAAGAACTTCTGATCAACTAAAATTTCTCTGTAGATTTTCCATTCAAAAATTTCCTTAGTTGCCGACATTTTCTTTTATGGGGATGATTCCAAAGACATTCTGAGTTCAGAAGATCCGAAATATGGAATGTAGCTTAAGAAGAGAGGCAGAGCATCGACACGCTAGGCTTGAAAACAAATGTGGGACAACCATTAGGGGGTCTTTATATAGACATTGAGGGGATGGTTCATATTCCCTAATTGATTTAATGGTTAAAACTATCTCCATATGCCTTTATGGTTGAGATGAAAGCCGAAGAAAGATTTTTAAATATTCTGATCATTTGAGGTTTTTAAGATAAAACATCATATTTAAGGAAAATGAATCTGAAAAAATTCATTAAACAAGAAGAAAATACCAACAAGTAAAATTTGATTACAAAATTTTGAGAAAGGAAACATACCTTCTAGATTGCTAGGAAAATTATCAGTAGTGAGGAAAGTTCTTCTTGAAGAACTTTATATTATGAAAAAAAAATTTAAAGAAATGAAATTTCTGAAATTGAGAAATTTTAGACTACAAAATTTTTTGATTATGAAAAAAATTTTAGTACGGAAAAGAAATTTACTATGGAAAACGTTAACTACGGAAAATTATAAAAAAAAAATTTTAACTACGAAAAATTTAACTATGAAAAATTATAACAATGAAAAATTTTAACTATAAAAACTTTTAACAACGAAAAATTTTAACTATGAAAAAATTTAACCATGAAAAATTTTAACTACGAAAAATTTTAACTACGAAAAATTTTAACTACGAAAAATCTTAACTACCAAGAAAATATACTCTCATTTTGAAAAAGAGTTTCTTAATATAAAGAGATAGGTTTCAATAAAAAGATAATATGTAAGATTAACTTAGGATTATCATTCCTAACTTTGGTTTAATGTATTCAAATCTTTCAAATGGTAATGATTTTGTGAAAATATCAGCAAGTTGATATTGCATTATAATAAATTAAATAATGGTATCTTCTTTTTTTGTGTAATACCTAAGAAAGTGATGCCTAATATCTATGTGTATTTCACGGGAGTAATTTGTAGGGTTTTATATTAGTGAAATGGAACTAGTGTTATCACACAATATATGTCTTTTGGTAAAACTCATGCCATAGTTTGTGACTCCGTGTTGCATCCACAACACTTAATCACAACAACTTCCAACTGCTATATATTCATTTTCAGCAGTGGAAAGTGATACTGGGTGTTTCTTTTCTCCTTACCTAGAAACTAATGAATCTCCTAAGAAATAACATGTTCTAAATGTAAATTTCATATCAATTCTACACCCAAAAAAAGTAATTATTTGAAAAACATTTAAAAAAAATTATTTCCAGAAGTACAAAAGAGTCATAAATCCAGGGTTCCCTTTAAATAGAGAAAAATTGTTTTTAATACTTTTAAATGAGATTCCTTAGTATTGTATTGACATATTACATATAATAATATTGAAAACATTAAATCTGGAAGACAATCTGTCAAGTATAGTGAACATCCTATCATACCTCTAAATGATGTTTGTTCTATTGGTTTCCAATATTCATCAAGATCAAGAGAATTTGAGGTACCGATTAGAGTACATATACTTTTATTGTTTCCATATCCATACTTTTGAAGATGATATTTAATATAATTATTTTGAGATATATATGTTCCTTCTGGTTTTTGAAAAATTTGAAAACCTAGGAAAAATGTTAACTCACCCATCATAATCATTTCAAACTCATATTTCATTAGATTCACAAGTGAATAAGTTAAAGATAGCTGAGTTGAATCAAATATAATTTCATTAATATAAATTTGAACAATCAAAACATTTTTCTTATCTTTCTTTATTAAAAGGGTTGAATCAGCAGTTCCCTTAACATAATTGTTTTGTAGAAAAAAGTTTCTAAGTCTATCATAATAGGCTCTAGGGGCTTGTTAAAGCTTTGGTAAGTTTGAAAACATGATCAGGATGTTTTGTGTCTTCAAAACTAGGAGTTTTTTCAAAAAAAAACATCCTATGGAACATATCCAATAAGTAAAGAACATTTTACATCCATTTCAAAAATTTTGAAATTAAAGATTGCTGCAAAGGCTAGTAAAATACGAATAGATTCAAGTCTTGCTACTGAAGCTTAGGATTCATCATAGTCTATTCCTTATTGTTGATTATAGCCTTTAGAAACTAATCTAGATTTATTTCTTACAATGATTCCATTTTTATCACACATATCTCTAAAGACTTTTTTTACTTCAATAACAGAAATTTCATTAGTTATTTCAACCAAGGTCCAAACTTTGTTCATTTTGAATTCATTTATCTCATATTACATGGATTTTATCCAATCATCATCACCTAAAGCTTCATCAGTGGTTTTTGGTTCTAATTTGGAAATGAATTCTGGATGTTCTACTTAATTTCTTAAGGAACTTCTAGTCCTTACAGGTTGATTTACATCACCAAGGATACTATCACTAGAATGATTCTTAAGAAAAAAATGATTTGGGTTTTTTAAAACATGTTTGTCAACATATGGTAGGAAACATTCTAGGAAAAATACTTCATAAGTATTTTCTTGAACATTTTCCTTATCAGAAGGGTATTCTATCAATGGTTAATAATCAGTTTTTGAATACACGTCTGAGGATGTAGGTTGGGGTTGTTTAAAAATAAAAGGTTTAGTTTCATCAAATTTAACATGGACTATTTCTTCAATAGTACATGTATTTCTATTAAAAACACTATAATCCTTAGAAGTTGTGGAGTAGCCTAGGAAAATTCTTTCATCAGATTTGGGTGTTAATTTATGTACATTACATTTAGTATTCAGAATTAATACTTTTCAACCAAATACCTTGATGTATTGAAGTCTGGGTTTTCTACCATTCCACAATTCATAAGGGTTTTTTTTAAGAAATGGTCGCATCAAAACTTGATTTATATTATTATAAGTAGTACATACAGCTTCATCCCAAAATTGTTTAGCTATAGAATATTTACTCAACAATGTTATAGTTATCTCTTTAAGAATCTGATTTCTTCTTTAAATAACATCATTCTATTGAGGAGTTCTTCGAGTTGAGAAGTTATGAGTAATGCCTTTATTACTATAAAAAGTTTCAAAATCAAAATTCTGAAATTCTATTCCATGATCACTATGAATAGTTATCAATGGAAGGTTTTTATCATTTTTAACTTGGTCTCTAAAAATTTTGAAATAAGAAAAAGATTCTAACTTCTTTGTTAGGAAATAGACCAATGTGAATCTAGTGAAATCATCAACTAAGAAAAATACATAATATTTTATTCCAATAATTCTAGTTTATGTTGGAACGAAAATATCCATATGAAATAACTGTAATTCATAAGAATTTGAGACTTCAAATATTGATTTAAAACTTTATTTATGTTGCTTTCCAAATTGACAAGGATCACAATCTTTTGAATAATCAAATATAATCTCTGTTAGTTCCTTAACTAGTATTTTCTTTGAGATTTTTTATAGGTTCTTAAGGTTATAGTTTCCTAACCTTCTTTTACATAACCAAGATTGATCTTCCATTACACTAAGGAAAGGTAGATCTTGTCTCCTAAGGTCTTCTATGTTTAGTGTGTATGCATTCTCTTTTCTGTGGGTACAAATAATAAACTCTTCCTTTGAATTGTGTACTATGCATTTATCATTCCTAAAATTCACAAGGTAACTGTCATCACATAATTGAGATATTCTAATAAGGTTGTGCTTATGAACCATGAAAAATAAACATCTGAAATTTAAGTTTTTCCAAGAAGAACAATGTTACCTAAACAAATAATTTCTCCCTGAGCATTATCTCTAAAAGTTACATTTCCTCCTTTCGTCTTGATAATCTTTTCAAAGAAATTTTTGTTACCAGTCATATGTTGGGAACATCCTCTATCAATCTAACATGTATTATTGTTGGTAATTTCTTTATATTCTAAAAAATAGAAGAGTTATACATTCATAATCCAAATATTCTTGGATCTTAAAATTTCAGAAAGAAAGATTTTAGGTATCCATATCTTCTTAAAAAAATAAGCTTTATGAAAACATAATGATTGAGTTTTGTTTAAAGAATAATTATTCTCCCAATGTCCACCACACTGACATTTATTTCAAAACGGTGCACTTTGAGGAAAAAAAGAGTTATTACTAAAAATTGGTTTAAAATGAGTATAACCAAATCCAAAAAAAATTCTTAAAGTTTGAATTTGGGAATACATCTTATCAAAAGTTTCCTTAACAAGTGTAAAATTTAACATACAATTCCTTAAGGAAAATATTTCAAACGTTAGTTTAATAACCATGTTTTTATCCTCAAAACATTATTTTTATCACTACAGTTAGCTTTTAAAATATTTTTCTTAGAAATTACATTTTCATGATTCTTAGAAATTTTATCCATATCATAATTAACTTCCTCAATATTTTCGGAAATAATATTAGAATCAAATGTTTTCTTATCATGATCTTTAAAAAGATCTGATACTTCTTTGGTTAAAATATATAATCTAGAATTATCTATATCAAGCGTTTTCTTGAGTTTAGAATTCCCATTATCAAGAATTTTATCAAACCTAGACAATTATTCATAATAAGGTAATGCATTATCTTCTGATGAGGAGGAATCAATATCTTCAGATTCATAGTATTTATCATATGTATAATTTTCATTCAAAGATACATTACTAATCGATTCAGAATTGTGTACCTTGACTATTAGACAATGATATTAAATGAGTATTCTAGCTAGTAAACCAAGATTCTTCTATTCAGAAGATTCATACTCTGAGGATTCATCAAATGAGTCACCACTACTAGAACTCCATATATCATTAGCTTTCAAAACTTTCTTAGATTTATCCTTTTAGTACTTCTTTCTATTCCTCTCATAATGTTTTTCCTTTCTATCCTTTTTCATAACCATAAGACAATCAAGCCTTATATGACCTGCCCTTTTTCATCCATAGAAAATGACTTCCGAGTCTTTCTTGTATTTTCTTTCTTTATTATTATATCTATACTGAAAGTCTTTCTTTCCAACTATCTTTTTTATCCTTCGATCAAGATTATCTATCTCATTATCATAATGTTAACTTTAACTAGATTCATATAAAATAGTGACTTTCTTATACATGGATCTTGTAACCCTTTCTAGAGTCTTTGATTAATAATATTAAAGGATGCACTTTCATTACAATTCTTCTTCTTATTCATATCATCATCTGTTTTCATTCTTGTCTCATGTTGAAGAAGAGTTCCAAAAATCTCGTCAAGTTTAATTTGAGAAACATTTCTATTCTCATCAGTAGTTGTTCTTTTGGATTCCCACTCATTAGGCATAATATCAATAGTCTTGTCTATAAGAGATTCATCATCTAAACATTTATCTCCCATATATTGTAAACAATTGACAATGGTCATAAATCATTATTGGACATTGAAAAATAGTTCTCCATAGGGAAAGAGAAATCCATGATATTCTAATCTAAGCATAGCTCTTCTAGTTTCTATAACATTGGAAGTACCAAAATGAGTAACCTCATGTTTCTTAAAAATAAAAATAGTTATTTTGCATGAAGAAATATGACTATATATATTCTAGGTCATGGAACAAAAAAGATTATTGCATACCTTGTAATTTTGTTGATATTTTATCTTTTATTGGTTGTGGAAGGTTTTTACTCCCTTGTCAGGAATTTTTTAATCTTCAATAAGAATTAAAATTTTGTCCACTCCAGTATTAATAACAACTATCGTCATACGATGTCTCTAGTATTAATATTCATTACCATCAAATATAGGTGGTCTAGTAGGATTTATATTTTCAATCGAACTGACATTCATTCCTACCATTCTATAAGAAAAATACTTTTCCATAAAAACTTGTTAAAATAAAAGGTTTGTAAACAATGATAAAAGTCTCTAAGAAAAACATAAGCAATAAATTTTAGAACATGGAAAACTTGAGCAGGAAAAATTATATGTAAATATAAGTATTTCAGAGACCTCTAAAACCAATTGTAGGATCGAAATAATGATGTAGATTCTCAATTACAAGAGGTGGTGAATTTTAAGTTTAAAAACTTTCATTTTTAACCTTAATGAAAACTATGTTTAACAAAGTTAAATAAGGTAAATTCACAAACCCTCTTTTAGTTCAACTAAACAAACTTTCTAGGTTCTGGAAATATGATTCTTGAAATGAAACATTAGGAATGTTTACAAGGAAAATATTATATCTTAAATCATATAGAATCTTACTTATCAGAGTATAAAAAAGTAAAAGTATAACAAGGTTATACTTTATTCCATTATCAAAACACATCATAAATAAACTTGAAACAAAACAAGTAACAAGTATGGAATCTTTTAACCCAAAGAGTAGGGTATCCAACAACCTTGGATAAAGGTCCCTTGATTTATACTTTCAAGAAATTCATTATTACCCACACCAGGGTAAGCCCTCGATAGGAATATAGGAATATGTATTTTTATCCCCCACAAGCCCTCGATCATTAAGTTAGTCGGAACCTCTATCTTCCTATCTCTGGAATCCCTTGATTGAACTCAGCAACAATCAGAGTCGCACTAAGAAATCTGAACAAGATGTTTAGTACACACAAAGCATGAGAGTCTCTCTCTATAGAAATATATTCAGTATCATGAAATCTCTCGATTGATCAACATGTTGTGAGCTTGTTCAAATGATCACCTATTTATAGGCACTTCTCCAATAGTCAGCTCCCTCCTCTAATAGTTATACTTTTCCTTGAATCTCAGAGGGACATATACACATTTCATTGAAACAATAGTTATTTAGAATCATATTTACGACATCGTTTCAAACAAGTATAAGGAAAATGAAATTGATAAACCAAATCTAATTTTCGGAGTCTAAGGAAAAATAGAATTTTGAGTCTAACCAAAAATTAATTTAGAGTCTATAATATATAGACATATGGATTCTATTTTACAAAGAGTTCAGAATCTATATTTAATAGATTTCAAAGTCTGAATTTCAATGAATTTGGAGTCTGAATTCTGAGGAATTTGGAGTCTGGATTTTGAGGAATTTGGAGTCTGAATTCTATGGAATTTTGAGTCTGAATTCTGAGGAATTCATAGTCTAAATTCTGGTGAATTTAGAGTCCAAATTTCATAGAATTTTGAGTCTGAATTTCAGAGAATATGGAGCCTGAATTTCATAGAATTCAGAGTCTGAATTTCTGAGAATTCAGAATCTGAGTTTCAAAGAATTCAGAGTCTGAAAATACAATACTATATATCCAAGGATTTATAGGATTTTTATATTTCAGATATGAAACCAAATTTTTCTTTAGTAAAAAAATGTATTTAATTTAGAGAGACTATAAAATGAACAATGGAAACATAGGTAAGGATAAAAAATTTATTAGTGAAGGGAAATTTTCTATATGAAAATAATACTTAGGGAAAATATAATCTTCCTTAAGATAAAGTCTTTGAGATTTTGAAAACATAGAGAAATGAAAAATTCATAAAGAAACCTTATTAACATAACAAATAAGACGGGATGGAGAAGATAGGCCGCCTTGGGGGGCAGTAGGTTGGACCCAAGTGTTCTGGCGGGCCAGACCTGTGGCCCATTAGGCTGGTCCCATGCCCATTGGACCGGTTTGGTTCAGTGGATCACAGATCAGGTCGGGTGGGGTTGGTTTACCCAGGTCGGAACAGACTCGGACCAGAGTGACCCCTTTTTAGTAAAATTGGCATAAATTCTAAACCTTTCATCTGATTAACGAGTCATTTATCACATTATGACCCGTGTGATGAGAATGTCTATTTCAAATAATCCATATAAGTCTTCGTAGAATTTTAAATATGACCAGTGGAATGAGGAGTAAATTCTCCCATAATCATGTTTGTTATGAGTAGGGATCCTATGGATGGTTGTGATGGAAAGAAAGTGGAATGGGGACCTCAGTGGCCCAGATGAAAAGAGGTAATTATTGGTCCAGTAGACCATAATGACATTAGAACCTTAGTTTCCCAGTATATGAGTGAGTCTAAGTGCTGGACCAAGAGACAAGCGGGTCTAAGTGATCCAACTGGACCATGAGTTGATTAGGTCTAAGTGATCCAGTTGGACCATGTGAAGAGATGTTCTATGTGATCCATTATCCCTAATCACTCCTCAGGGATGAGTGATTCAGCAGTACAAGGTTTTACCTATTACGACTATTAGTCCTTCTTTCCTTCCTTTAGATTATATTTTTGTGAGTTGACTCTAGTTACTCTCTCTCGCCTGTACTTCTTAGAGTATAAACTTTGGGTATATATTTGGTTGTATACATTATTCATTCTTTTCATTGTATTATTACCTTTGTGTTTTGGGGTCCTTATTGAGTATTTTTTTACTCACCCTTACACGGGCTCCATCCACACGTGTTGTGTCTTGTGAAAATGACAAAAGCTTCAATAGAGACCTTATTGGTCCAACACGAGGTAGTGCCTAGTGAGATCCTACAGAGGAGGTGTACTTCTATGACTTTAGGCGGCACCACCTTCACATACCCTTCTGGTAGGTTCTACCACAGATATACATTAGGATCTTTTACTTTTCTTTTTTTTTTGTCTTGTATTATAGTCCCTTTACTTCTAGTTCTGTACTATTACTCTCAATAGTTTTCTTAGTGGCATGCTTGTTTACTTTTCAGCATTGTGGGTTTGGATGTGTGTGTGTGTGTGTGTGTGCATACAGGTACTCAGGAAAATGCCTCCCAGTTATGGTAATATTATTTCAGTGCTATTCGGCAACCCTTGGGAATTGTTAGGTGGGCTTGGGGTATACACGACATGGTCCCCAGGGAACGGGTCATGAAAAAGTGGTACCAAAGGCGGTCGGCTCTACACTAAAGAGTAGGAGTCTGTGGTTTTTTTTGGGTAATAGTGTCGAATGTTTCAAGTTCGACATTCAGAATTGGGGTGTCAAGTGTTGGTGTGGCAGTTGGCATATCCATACACTAGGACCCTGAATTCTTTTTTTCGACTCAATACATGAAAAATCAGGTTTCATGCATCATGTAGGAATTGAGAGTATTCTCTTTCTATTCTTGAGTCAGAGTCATCTCACCAGGTATAGTATATTGAATGAGGTTCATCTTGATCTATTTCTGGATGCCACCACAGAAACAGCTAGCCAGGATTTTGGTGCGTGACTACGAGGATGGCCTGCCTAGAAATAAGGCATCAATATAGGGACCAATACTATAGATGGCCCCACTGGAAGGTGCACCATCATTTCCACCACTCATTGATCATCTGTTGCTACCGGTGTTGTAGTTATAGGATGCGTACAGGCTCAGTTCCTTACATGAGTTCTAGAGGCAGAGACCTCCCAGGTTCAAGGGTTTGAGTGACCCCCATGTGGATGATGATTGCCTCATAGTGGTAAAATGATTCTTCTAACTAGTGAGGATGCCTCTCGACCAGATGGAGATCTTAGATGTGATCTTTCTTTAGGTCTCGATGGGGAGATGGTGGAGCTTGATGATCCAGAACAATGCCAAGTTGAACCTCACCTGGAATGAATTTGAGAACCTCTTTAGAGAGGATTTCATTCTAGAGGCGTTACACTCTATGCATATACAAGAGCTACTTCACCTACAGTAGGGTATAATGATAGTAATAGAGTACTCTGTGAGATTCACCAATAATTATCATTGATCTATAGACAAGTTGTGAGACCCATTCTTCCAATATTTGGATTTTCAGTAGGGACAACACTGAGAGATCAGGGTGTTCATGGTATCGGGTAGAATCCCTACTCAGGTTGGGGTGCTATAGCAATACCTACTCGTAGGGAGCTTCCTGGAAGAGCAAGTGCCAGCTGCAGGAGCAACCAGTAGACCCCAGGTGGAGAAGTCTTCAGTAGTGGGTAGAAAGAAGCTAACACAGAGACCAAAATAGGCCAACCCTTTCGGGGGACAACCCCATGATACAGGGTCGGTGGTACGAGGCCCCTGGGTAAGTGGGAGTCAGTAGAGGAGCGGGACATGCTACTTGTGTGGTGGGTAGGGGCACATGGCTCATGACTGCCTGAATCAATGTATAGATGATCAGTGGACAGTTGAGGGATAACCAAGCTAGAGGCATAGGGTCATGTAGGGTGGTCCACAAGGAGTCAGACATGGTAGGGGGTCAGGAAGAGTGGTAGTCGGTGGGAGGAAGTTCGGTGTACTACAACAACCTCCCCCAGGTGGTCCAACATGGGCTCTAGCAGCTGGTGGAATGGGGATAGTCCAGACTCAAAAAATGGATTCTTTGTACCCTAGTTCTCTATATATGATTTGAATCATGATCTATGTCTTCTCCACCTTAGTTGTAGTTCTTATAGACACAGGAACAAGTCACAATTACCTTTTCAAAGACCCTGTTCAGAGCTCAAAAATTATGGTGGAGATTTTGTCTTGATCCTTTTAATTAGAGACTTCTATAGGAGGGTATTATATGGTTACACACAATTTATTGTAGTGTGAAATTACTCTTAGATGTGAGAGATATGGGTAAGATATCCTAGTAGTGGCGTTATGGCCTTAAGATGTCATTCTGGTTATGGACTGGTTATCCAAATTCCATGATCAGATTGACTGTTTTAGACATAGAATGCAGTGTGTCTGTGGATATGGGACTAGGTTCTCCTTTACTGGAAAAAAGGGAATTCTTGCAGTGCAAGACGACCTTTCACATAGGTGGGTAAATCTGATCACTCACAAGTTGCCTAGCCTTAACCTCATTAAGGTGGATGAGAGGAGTCCCCAGTTTCTGACAGTGGTGGAAAAGTATGAGGAAATCATCCCTGAGGATGTTTTGGGATTACATCCACACAGATAGGTTGAAATCTACATTTATTTGTAAATTAGGATGACACCTATATCCACCCCAGCATATTGGATGGCTCATGCCGAACGTCTTGAGTTGAGGGTACAACTAGAGGACCTCAAAAGTAAGGGCTTTGTGAGGCCTTCTAGTTTACCTTGGAAGGCCCCAATATTTTTTTCCAAGAATTCAGATGAAAAAATGAGGTTGTGTGTGGACTATTGGTGCCTAAACCAAGTGACCTTAAAGAAAAAATATATACTACCATGGATTTATGGCATCTTTGATTAGATGAAGGTGGTAAAGTGGTTCTAGAAGATAGACTTCAAGTTTGGTTATCACCAACTTCATGTATGGGATGAGGACGTATAGAAGACAGCCTTTAGATGTTAGTATGGACACTGCTAGTTCTTTTTGATTCCATTCATCATGACCAATACTCCCGTAGTGTTCATGGGACTCATGAATAGGATCTTCCAGCCTTACCTTGATCGGTTCATCATGGTCTTCATTGATGATATCCTGGAATACTCAACTTCCGAGGGGGACCACACAACACACCATTTGATAGTCCTGGACACACTCTAAGAGAAACTACTTTATGGGAATCTCTTGAAGTGTCAATTCTAGATGTGGGAGGTCTACTTTCTAGGAAATGTCATTTTGGGGGTGGAGTTGCAGTGGATCCAAAAAAGATAGAGGTGAGGCTTTCTTGGGATCCACCCAGGAGAGTGACTGAGGTGCGGAGTTTCATGGGTATGTCTGGATACTACTGGAGGTTGGAACCTAACTTTTCTTAAGTGTAAGTACCCTTATCAGATTTGAAAAGGAAGGGACAGCCCTTTGTTTGGATAGAGAAGTTCTAATAGAGTTTTCATGAGCTAAGGAAGTGGCTAACGAGTGCCCCTATCCTACAGCTGCCAAAGGAGGGAATTGGGTATGTAGTGTTCTGCGATGCATCAGGGACCGAACTGGGTTGTTTCTTAATATAGGGGCTAGAGGTGATTGCCTATGCTTCATGAATGTTTAAGCATCATGTGGAGAACTAGGTTACACTTCTTTATGGGTGAGTGGGTTTACCATTTTCTCCAACCCCAGAACACTCAGGTATATCTTCTCCTAGAAGGACCTGAACTTGAGGCAGTGGTGGGGGATAGAGTTCCTCTAGGACTATGACTTAGAGATAGACTATATTCATGGGAATGGGAACATAGTGGTGTACATGATCCTCAGGATAACCGATTTGTAGTTTTTGAGTGAGGTGTCATAGCAGTTAGTCGAGATGTAGATATCCTTCATGGATGGTGATAGAACAACCTATCTTCAATTGATGGTTGTCACTCCCACACTCTTACATCTAGTTAAGAAGGAACAACTTGTAGATGTTGACTTCATGTCCCAACATACTCAATTATCCTCAGTAAAATATCCTGATGGATATTTGATAGGTCGGGAGTATGTCATCCTTTTTAGAGGGTGAACTATTGTAACAGTGGCATGGTGCGGAGATATTTTGTGGGATTTCCACACCTCCCCCTTGGTGGATCATCCATAAGTGGTGAAGATGTAGCATGATCTCTAACATAAGTACTGGTGTCCAACGATGAAGAAGTTGGTAGCAGAGTTCGTTTCTCAGTGCCTCACTTTTCAGAAAGTGAAGGCAGAGCATCAGGTTCCAGCAGTCTTGGCTCAGCAATTTGAGGTGACAGAGTGGAAGTGGTATGGTATAACGATGGACTTCATGATAGGTTTACCACGCTCATACAGGGGGTACTATACCATCTGGATGATCATGGATTGACTCACTAATTCATCCAACTTCCTACCCATCTGGGAGTAGGGTTAAGTAGAGAGATTGGGATGCCTCTACATGCAAGAGATTGTTTGAATCCACGGAGTCCTGTTGATGATATTCTCAGATTGAGACAGGTGATATATATCCCGGTAATTGAAGGGATTGCAGGAGGCATTCGAGACTCAGATAGGCTTGAGCATAGCTTTCCACCTGTAGAAATATGGTCAGCAGACAAGGAATACACAGAGTAAGTAGAAATCTTATGTTGATAGGAGACAAATGCCCTTAGATTTTGAGGAGGGATACCATTTGTTTCTTCAAGTCACTCCTCAATGGTGATTACAAAGATTTGGCTGGGGCAGCAAGTTTTCTTCAAGTTTCACTCTAATCATCCATCAATTCCTTATTTTACTAACATTTGGTGATTAGTGGATTATTTATAGGTAAAGGAAACTGAAAAAAAATCTTTTCATATGAATACATTTTTTGTGAAAACCACTACCAAATATTTTAAAAAAACTATGTGGTCTTCATTAGGTTAACATAAAATGTTCACATGTAATGTTGACATATAATGTTGCAAAAATTTCAAGAATTAGGAATCCTAATAATATCATGAAACTATGGTTTATAGAAGTTTTTCTATTAATTTTTGTGATGATTGAAAAATTTTGGAGTTAATAAATATGTATAATGAAAATTTTGAACTAATGGAGGATTTCAAATAAAAGCAATAAATATTATAAAGAAAAATATTTTATGAAGGAAAATATTTCCACAAAGGATATATTTCCTTGATGTACATATGTGAATGGTATATTTTCATGAATAACCTATGAATAGGGAATATTTTTTGATGAAATTGTGTAGAAGATAGATTGGTATAAAGAAAATGGATTATTGTGATGAAGTTTCATTGATGGAGATCCTAAAGAAACTATACACAATAATAATCATGAATAAAATAGGTTGTCAGATTTTTTACGAATATATTTTACACAGATTCTAATTTATTAAGAGAAAATATTATGCAATAAATGGGAATTCAACTCATTGGTGAAAAATAATCTTTATATCACATCATTGTTAGTTATAACCATTTCTGAGATAATTTATATCAACTAATTCTTTTTCTTAGGTGGTATTTAATTCAATTTAGTTGAGATAGTAGTGTTTTATCAATTATAATTTTTTATAAAATAAGGGGCCTTGAATATTCTCATAATTGAATCTTGAGAATCATCACTTATTGGGGTTGTTGGTCAAAATTTATAATGTAAAAACACATCTCCCACATCACCGAGACTACAAAAGTGAATTATATAAATTTTTAATCATGAGGTCAAACCACTGGGAACACAGGGATCTTAACCATGTTAATTATCCTTAATTTTTGATTTGGGGAATAATTTATAAAACAATAGTTGAAAACCATAATTGGGAATAAGTTCTAAATTGATTATAATATTAGATAAAACAATAAGTTGGTATCAATAAAAACATAAGATAATGAATAGAGGTGATGGGTTATTTTCAAAGGAAATTTTCTGTAGAGTTGTGGTCTACCCATATTTTGAATCAAAATTGTTGATTAATTGAGAGACCCCTTGAGGTAAATAATACATATTTTTTGGAAAAAAATTAAACAACCTATTTCCATTCAATTACAATGGTCAAAGTATTGAATTCACATCTGGGATTTCCCCTAATCACTGTCACTCTTTCTAAGAGACTATGGGATAATATTTGATTAGTATCAATGTGATGTGAATATAAAAATTGTGATTAAAAAATATTATTAATCATTTATATGAATGTTTAATCCACTTAATTTTAATCCATATTCTATTAAAATACTACTCACTGATGATATAATATTCAACCATCATGAATTAAATAGTGTGATCATGTGATGGAAGAAGAATACTTATTTTAAAATAAAATAGATCAAGCATCGAAATAAAGTGATAAAATTTAACTATTATACACATTTCAATTTCAATTCCATAGGAATTAATTATACACATCATAGTCTCTATGTAATTTCTGATTCACTCCCAAAAAGTCTCCTCCATACTACCTTCATCCTCTAGGTTTTTTCTCCCAAATTGAATTCCAAAATCTAGGTCCTTTGATTTTTTGTAGTTTGTTGATTAAATAGGTCAAGATACCAATCCAAAAAAACTAGGGTGATAATATATTATTTTATTTAACTTCATTATTTTTTTGATGTGTTGACCAAATACATATCATCATATGGTGTTTATGGTGTGAATGAAAAATATCTCCTTTAGAGTTTCAAGAATCTGAAAGGCCACACAGGGATCACTTAAGATATTTTCTCATGTCTTATTAAAACACCCCTGAGTAGGATGAGGAATGAAATGAAGTGCTATAGTTTAAGTTTCGGTATCATAAATCCTATGGTTTTCCATTTTATAACCCTTAATTTAACGCCCCAACCCCAGTTACCTAGATTCGGTGCATTATTACATAACATTGGCATGATCAAAAAAGATCAAGTCTCGAAAGACGTACTAGTTTAGTAGCCTTGGAAACACTAGATACATTCATAAGTCTTCCATTACATGATAAAGTGAAAAAATACTACAACATAGTATCCATAGTCCACACTCATAACCCCTTATACTATCCCTTCATGTCAGTCATAAAATACTTCTTCACATCCTGGGAAAAATAAAAAATAGAAATGGGTGAGCTCACATGCTCAGTAAGGATAACAATATATCGGAAACTTTCATAAATAATCATAACATTTAAGGAAATTTTTACCTAAAACCAAAGCCTTTTAAACGTGAACTTCAGCATAATATGGAAAAAATAAATTCATTTCATTTCATTTACTTATTCACATTGATATTGTACTAGTTGAATAATCACATGCAATATCAATAACCACTTTCATAAAGATGGAATGCATAATGTCGGACTATCATAACCACATATTCAAGGCCTTGGGCCAAGACTACAAATACGATTTTGTCAAGGCCTTTTTCCAAGACACTAGTTTGTCTCATGAGACCTACCGATGCATCGAGAAGCTATAGCAGGCTCTACCCATCACTTACTTAGTCCAATGCATTCCTCATATGAAAAGGTTTAAACATAACATAAACATTCGTATTAAAATTAGCATATGAAATGTCAATAATTTCTCCATAAACCATGAATGGTATAAAAATTACACATCCACAGTCAAACATATCACAAAACCTTCAATACAGTATGGATGTTTTGTATCATAATAAATCAACTTCAAATAATCTTAAAATCTATCAAAGGATTTTGACATAGAAGAAATGAAAACTATTTGAGAGAAATATATCTTTTTTTAAATCATTTAAAAGTCACATAATTATAAAACAAAATATTTATTTTGATAATATTCTTATAAGATTTTAAGGGAAGCTTCAATGATTTTATAATGGCGGAAAATAGCCTCACCCGCCGTATAGGTTATAAAAGACAATTTTACCTTAATTTTATCGAAAAGGTTAAAAAGGACCCTGTTTGGAAAACGACAGAAATATTTCTTTATGAACATCTTATAAAAAGTCATATAAGGGTATAAATGACTTTAACTCATAGTCTTTAAAATAGTATGAATGTTTTGAAATACATTTTTAAGAAACATGGATGTGTATGATAAAGAGGTCTTGGTATATACTTACGTAAAAACAACCTCGGAAAATAAAGAGATTTGGAAATTAACCCTTACCTTAAAATTTTTATTGGTCAAGGGTAGGTTAAACTCCTGTATAATTGTGAAATAATTGTTATTAATTTATACAATAAGAATTAATATGATATCTTATATGATCTTTTAACATTGTTTTGTTAATAATATCTTAGTATTATCGTCATTCTGGGTGTTAACGGATTCGTTGTCATTTATATTATTTGTTATGTGAATCATTTTTTTATGGATCGGATGTATATTATTCGTATCCAGAATTATATAAAGTCTTTAAACATTATTTTCAATCATTTAATGAAATTAGTCTTGAATAGATACGATGGGGAATGAATCTCATCGCGTTCGTAGAGATGGTAATATGTACGTATGCACGAGCGAGAATATGATTCTTTTCATAATAAAATAATATATAATTGGATGGTATATCATATATACATAATAATTATCATGTTATATTTTTCATTTTCATGATTTACACATCATTATTACACCCATCAAAATAATAATGTATTTAATAACAATTACACCACGACGTGGAGACGGTAATTCGTATGTACGCACGTATGGTGACATGTCATTAAAAGGATGGATAAAATAATGAATATGGTTGTA
This sequence comes from Viscum album, assembly GCA_963277665.1. Taxonomy (NCBI): domain Eukaryota; kingdom Viridiplantae; phylum Streptophyta; class Magnoliopsida; order Santalales; family Viscaceae; genus Viscum; species Viscum album. The sequence continues at coordinate 810,127,241 of OY728161.1, read as the reverse complement.
CCATATTAATAATAACATCACAATATATAGAAGATACTAGAGTTATTATTTTATTATGTAAATAACAAAGAAAGAAGAAGTGGAAGAAGAAAAGAACATGAAAGAGGGTGGTCAAATTATTACCTCTTCTTCAGGTTCTTTCAATTGATTTGATCAAAAGGGCTCCTGAAGTTGGATTTATGACTAAAGGAAGGCCTCCGTGATGAATTTAGGGAATTTTAGAGGATATTTTGGCAGAGGTTGGCTGAACCAAAAGGCTTTGAAGGTGTGAATTAGAGAGAAGGTGGAGTGCCCTTTTATAAGAGGGGTGAGGGGAACCTTAGAAAAAGCTAGAAATATTATTTTTTAATAAAATAATTATCGGTTTTTAATGGATCAAAAATGTATTAATTAAAGGATAAGGTGGGGATGGGTCTAAAACTACTCAACAAATAGGTTTTAGATATGTTTGTGGCACTATATTAACTTTATCTTATAGATTTATCTCTTAGTAAAATAGTTTGACATTTACCATGTCTCTTTATATTTTTATATTATATGGTTAATAAACATACTATATACTTCCATGTTAACCAAAAGTGGTTAATTAATGATACAACTATCATTATATAAGTCATTTGGATGATCCTTAGATTTTTAGGAATATAATGTCAATAAATAATATTATATTTGTTTTTAAAACTCTTTTATGTCAATTTTGACACTATTTAATAATAGATTTTTGTTAAAGTCATAACAACTTTATTAATTAGAAATAAATTAATTTAATCAATCCTAAAATGTCATATTAACCTATAAAATTCTTTTATGGCATCAAATATTTCAAATTGTGTTTATTGTAATATTTACAATACCATTTATTTGATTCTTTCATTAATATGGAAAATACTCCATCATTATTGTGTCATAAATAAAATTAATTATTCAATGTCTAAAAATTATAAATAAAATACCATTATGTACGAAATATTTATATATTTCTAATTAATATTTACAGTCTAAAATATAACATATATAACCCTATGTAAAATATTTTTTGCTAAAAGATATATGCTTATGTCATTTTTGTATTTACTTTAACTTAATTAATATAAAGTGTCATTATCACTTACAAGTGGCTCCATGGTGTCCCAAAATCGACCCAAAGATGCCCATGGTCAGAAATGTATCATATCATAGGGTTAGGACATGTGTTAGGGTAATTTAATATTATTATAATATTATTTTTTACCCTTATTTACCGGATTTATCCTTTAACCATGGTAAATAAAATATTTAACGAAGTAATTATTCAAAATGTCTAAAAATAAGAGTTACCTATTTACACAATTTGTAAGACATGATTATAAATATGGAATATATTTTTATAAATTCAAAACACATAAATGGCAGAAAATAATTTAAAATTAATTCCCATTGTCAAAACAAAAAGCGTGTTTTTTAAGAAATAATAACAATCAAAAGATTGACACTTGTTTATGTCTAGTTTAAATGTGAAAATATGTCCAATGAAAAACATTGGAATAAATGGAAACAATATATTATAACCATCCTTTAAAACCACTCAATATTATAATTTATCAATATAAATTATTTGGATTAAAAAGGTTGTTTTTAATTAAAATTTTGTAATTATAACTATTCACCAAAAATTGAATGTTTTCAAAAAATACCAAAACTTTACCCTAGCCTAATTTTGATATTTTGAATCCAAAAATGAAGTTAATTTTGAAAAATAAAATGTATAAAACTTCAAATATTGGGTATTACACTTCATAACGGCTAGTTTGATTGGTTGTGGTGTGTGTTAGAACTAGATGTTGCATACAACACACGCTACTGTATTATTCAAAGAGAAGCGTACCATGGAAGCTTGGGGTGTTACATTCTCCCCTCCTTCAAATAATTTCATCCTTGAAATTTCTAGGATATTACTGTATAAAATGACTCAGGTGGTTCTTCATCATAAGTTCCTCAGGTTCCCACGCTGCCTCTTCCATCTTATGGTTTCTCCATAGAACCTTTACGAGACGAGTCGTCCGGTTTCTCAGTACATGTTCTCTTGTATCAATAATCTTGATAGGCTCTTTGCAATAAGACAGATCGGGTTCCAGGGATAATTCCTCATAGGTGAGTACATGTGTTGGGTCAGGCATGTATTTTCTCAACAGTGATACGTGGAACACATCGTGAACTTTGGAGAGACTTGGAGGCATTCCCAAACGGTAAGTTACAGCCCCAATTCATTCTAGAATTTTGAAAGATACAATGTACCTGGGACTCAATTTTCCCTTCATACCGAAACATATAACACCCTTCCATGGAGGTACCTCTAAGAAAACATGATCTCCTACCTAAAATTCTAAATCCTTCCTTTGGTTATCGGCATAGATCTTCTATCTACTTTGAGATGCTTTAATGTGGGTTTGGATTACCTTCACTTTTTCCATCATTTCCTCAAAAAGTTATGGGCCTATAAGTTTTGTTTCACCAACATCATCTCAACAAGTTGGTGTGTGACAACTCTTTCTGTATAACGCTTCATATGATGCCATTTGAATACTTGAATGAAAGCTATTGTTATAGGAAAATTCTACTAGAGGTAAATATTGATCCCACATACCTTGAAAGTAATGTGAGAATGATCTCAACATGTATTCTAAGATTTTAATAGTCTCTTTAGATTTTCCATCGGGTTGGGGGTGGTAGGCAGTGCTCAAACAAAGTTCAGTATCTTGGACTTTCTGAATTATTTTCCAGAATCTTGATGTAAAACATGGATCACGATCAGAAATAATCGATATGGGTACTCCATGAAGTCTCACAACTTCATTAATATATAGTCTTGATAGATGTTCAAGTGTTAAATCTTCCCTTATAGAAAGAAAATGTGATGACTTGGTAAGATGATCAACAATGACCCATATTGCATCATTCCTTCTAGGAGTCTTTGGTAGTCCCATGACAAGGTCCATTGTAATATTATCCCATTTCCACTCAGGTATAGGAAGAGGTTGCATGAATCCTCTAGGTTGTTGCCTTCCAGCTTTCACTTGTTGAAAAACCATACATGTTGACACAAAATCAGCAATCTCCCTCTTCATGTTGTCCCACCAAAACTGTTCCTTCAAATATATATACATTTTGGTGCTCCCAAGTTGTATAGAGAAATTGGAACTATGAGAATTATCCTATAATTCTCTTTTTAGATCAAGTATATTGGGAACACAATGTCTCTTCCCAAATTTCAAAATTCCATCTTCATACACAAAGTCACTCAATCTCCCAGTATTCACAGCTTTAATCTTTTTTTGAAACTCCTCATCATCAACCTGAGAAATTTTTATCCTTTCTAGTAAAGATGCTTTGGAAACCATTTGAAAAATAATTGATGTTTCACCTTCCATGGTTATTCCCATATCCGTTTTTACTAGATCCATGAAAATTGGATCCCTTTCAACTCTCGTCTTGTTCAAAACTCCATGATCTTTTCTACTCAAAGCATCTTCCATATTTTTTTCCTTACCTGGGTGGTAGTGTATTTTGCAATCATAATCCTTGAGTAGTTCAAGCCATCTCCTTTGCCTCATGTTGAGTTCTTTCTGTGATACAATATACTTCAAACTCTTGTGATCAGTACAAATCTCACATTTTTTACCATAGATATAGTGTCTCCAAATCTTAAAAGAAAAGATTATAGCTGCTAACTCAAGATCAGGAGTAGGATAGTTTTGCTCATAAATTTTCAGCTGTTGTGATGCATAGGCAATAACCCTATCATTCTACATAAGGACACAACCAAGTCCTTTCTTCAATGCATCACTATAAATAACGAACCCATCATTCCCCATTGCTAGAGTCAAGATAAGAGAATTGACTAAGATTCTATTATGTTCTTCAAAAAATTCTTCACACACTTTTTTCCAAACAAATTTAACCCCTTCACGTGTGAGCTTCATTAATGGGTTAGCCAATCGAGCAAAATTCTGAACAAAACGTTGATAAAAACCTGATAAATAAATAAAACTGTGTACCTGATTTATACTCATTGGTTCTGTCCATTATTGGACTACTCTTATCTTATAAGGATCAATAGAGATTCCATCCTTAGAGACAATATGGACAAGAAAAGAAATCTCATGAAGCCATAATTCACACTTGCTAAACTTCCCAACGAATTCATGTCTTCTCAGAGTCTTCTGGATAATGCGCAAGTGATTTTAATGATCTCTATAGATTTTGGAGTATACCAAGATATCATCAGTAAATACCACTAAAAATTCATCAAGATATTCCTTGGGAACTTTGTTCATTAGATCCATGAAAACAGAGGGTGCATTAGTCATCCCAAAAGGCATTACTGTAAATTCATAATGCATGTACCTAGTTCAAAATACTATTTTTGGAATGTCTTACTTCTTCACACACAACTGATGATATCCAGATCAAAGTTCAATCTTTGAAAAATATTGAGCTCCATGAAGTTGGTCGAATAAATCATCAATGCGAGGTAGGGGATACTTGTTATTTATTGTTATAGCATTGATCTCCCTGTAGTCAATGCACAACCTCATAGATCCATCTTTCTTCTTAACAAAAAGAACAGGGGCTCTCCATGGAGAAACACTAGGGTGAATAAATCCCTTATTAATGAATTCCTCTAGTTGTTTCTTTAGTTCCACTAATTCCACAGTGGCCATTCTATAAGGGTTCTTCGATATAGGCCTCGAACCAGAAATTAAATCAATGGAAAACTCAATTTCTCATTCTGGAGGATGTCCTGGTAAATATTCTGGAAACACATCCACATATTCACTCACAATAGGTGCATCCTCTATTTAACATTATTTTACTCACCCACAGTCATTTCATTTTCTTCCTTCCTAATAATTGAATTTAGTAGAGCTATTGGGGGTGGATCTAGATAAGAATTAGGTGGTGAAGATTTTGCGCTAAAGATAAGGTGTTCATTATCATCGTCATCAAAAATCATAACCTCCTTATGGTTGCAATAAATCTTTTCATCAGTGTGTGAAAGTAAATCCATACCAAGGATTATATCAAATTCAATCATGGGTATGAAGATGAGATCAGGAGACAAAGAACATTTATATGACCTAATAGGAACTGATTCACAGAACATTGTAGCAATGATACATCCCTTAGGAGTTTTGACTGACAACATCCTTGTTAAATCAAATTGTAAATATCTAATTTTCATAGAAAACTAGGATGATATGAAACAATGCGATGATCCAGAATCGGATAAAGCAATTTCTAATCTTGAGGAAACCATTAAATTACCTGCCACCACGTATTTCGGAGCTTCTACCTTAGCAGTAGTGATAACATAAGCTTGGCCTTGATCCTTTGGACTTTTCTAAGTTAAGTTCCACTAACGCTTAGGAAATTCATTTTCATAATGTCCCATATCCCTATAATTGTAGCATTGAACATCGGTAGCTTCTTTCTTCCCCTTGAAATCATGATCTTGGTGGCCTTTTTCACCACACTTGTAACAGACTCCCATTCCCTTCAAGAAAGTACTGGGGTGTTTCTTCCGAAATTTACTATAGGATGGATATTCAACTTTTCCATTCTTCCCCGTATTTTCATTTCAAGAGTGATCAGTAGATCTCTTCTTCTCTTGATTTTCTTTAAAGTCGTAAGACTTAAAGAATTCCTTTTCTGTCTTGATAGAACATGAGACAGTATCTTCGTATGATGAGAAGTATTGTGAGACTAATGCTCAACAGAGAAATGGTTTTAACCCATAAAAGAAACGATAAATCATACTTCTAGGGTTACGTGTATAATCTGTAGCATACCTCACTAACCTTGTAATGTTAGCCCCATACTTTGCGACATTCTCATCCTCCATTTTCCTTAGACTCAGAAATTTCCATTCCATATCTGCTCGGTGGTCACAAGGAAAGTATTTTTCAAAGAAAAACTCTTCAAACTCCCTCCATTCCATATTTGATACTTCATCATCTTCTTCCGTGTTTTGAATCAATGACCACCATTGATCCGCATCTCATGTGAGGCAGTAAACTGCAATGACAACTTTTTCCCTTTTTCTACTCCCGAAGGCATGGAATATTTTCTCTAAGGAATTTATCCATTCCTCACCTACTAGTGGATTTGTACCCTCATTGAATGTTTCTGGTTATTTCCTCATGAAGCGATCTAACATTGATCATCCACGCTGCAGATCAGGGTGCTCCATACGGGTAAGGTTATTATTCATAACCTGAGTGAGTTGTCTCAGTATGGTGATTTGCTGATCAGCAAAAGTTGCATCACCAGCTCCACTATAATTATCTTTAGAAGGATGGAAATCCCTACATGGAGTGTGTTCATTGATATGGTTTCCATTCCTTCCACTATGCGTCATTTCAAAACAATATCATACACGAGATTAGTTTACGAATCGCAATACATAAATCCAAACTTGTAAAACACTTAACATAAATTGAACAGTTTATTGATATAATTCATAATGATAAAAATGTTTTCTTTGAAGAATTATATACTAATAAACCCTTCATAATTGTTTGTAAAGAAAATGAGAGTTATCCTAAGCATATCCCCCAGGAGTTTCATAACCAAGAGTGCAGCAAGGCTCGTTGTCGTGCACCGGTTCCCGTTCGAGTCTAGCTCAAAGAAGTGTTTTCGGGTATTACCCCTAGGTACACATCTGCCAGAGCTTCCTCTACCTGCTCGTATCCAGATAGGGACTTATTTCTTAGAAAACTCCCAAAATCATTACAATACCAAAATTCTAGGATTTTCTTCTATATTAATCCTCAAAGTCTATCTTAGGGCTATGTTCTCTAATCAAAGTATCTAAATCTATCTTCCAAGGTTTGTACTAAAATTCCTATGATTCCCACTATAACTCCCCGACCCTAGTTACCTAGAGCCGGTGCATTATTACATAACATTAGAATGATCACAAAATATCAAGTCTCGAAAGACTGATTAGTTTAGTATCCTTGGAAGCACTAGATACATTCATAAGTCATACATTACATGATAAAGTGAAAAAATACAACAACATAGTCTTCATATTCCACACTCATAACCCCTCATAATATCCCTACAGGTCATTAATAAAATACTTCTTCACGTCATAGGAAAAATAAAACATAGAAAGGGGTGACCTCAGATGCTCAGTAAGGATAACAATATAGCAGAAACTTTTATAAATAAGCATAAACATTTAAGGAAATTTATAACTAAATAAAGCCATTTAAACTTGAACTTAATAATAATATGGAAAAAATAAAATGAAATAATTATATTTACTTATTCAGATGGATATTCTACTAGTCGAATAATCACACAAAATATCAACAACCACTTTCATAATGATGGAATGCATAATGTTAGACTATCATAACCACATAGTCAAGACATTGTGCCAATAATACAAATAATATTTTTTCAAGTCCTTATGCTAAGACACTAGATTGTCTCATGAGTCCTACCGATGCATCGAGGTGATATAACGGGCTCCACCCGTCACTTACTAAGTCCAATGCATTCCTCATAGGAAGAGGTTTAAACATAACATAAACACTCGTATTAAAATTAGCATACGAAATGTCAATACTTTCTCCATAAACCATGAATGGTATAAAAATAACAAATACACAGTCAAACATATCACAAAACCTTCAATACAGTATAAAAGTTTTGTATCATAATAAATCAAGTTCAAATAAGCTTAAAATCCATCAAAGGATGTTGACATAGATGAAATCAAAACTATTTGAGAGAAATACCTCTTTCTATTAAATCAATTAAATGTCACATAATTATAAAAGAAAACATTTACTTTGAAAATATTCTTAAAAGATTTTAAGAGAAGCTTCGACAATTTTATAATGACAAAAAATAGTTTCACCCACCGTATAAATGAAAAAAGACATTCTTACCATAATTCTGTCGAAAAGGTTAAGAAGGACCTTGTTTGGAAAATGACGGAAATATTCCTTTATAAACATCCTATAATAAGTCAAAAAAGGTTATAAATGACTTTAACCCATAGTCTATAAAATATTAATAATGTTTTCAAATACATTTTTAAGAAACATTTATGTGGATAATAAAGTGGTCCAAGTAGATACTTATGTAAAAACAACCTCGAAAAATAAAGAGATTATGAAATTAACCATTACCTTATACTTTTCCTTGGTCGATGGTAGGTTAAATTCCTGTATAAGAGTGAAATAATTGTTATTAAATTATACAAGAATCATTAATATGATATCATACATGATCTTTTAACATTTTTTGGTTAATAATATCTTATTATTATCGTCGTTTCGGGTGTTAACGAATTCGTTTTCCTTTATATTCTTTATTATATGAGTCAAATTTGTTATGGGTGGGATGTATATTATTCGTATCCAGAATTATATCAATTATTTAAACATTATTTTTAATCATCTAATGAAAATTATTCTTGAATGGATACAATGGGGAATGAATCTCATCGAGTTCGTGGAGACAGTAATCTGTATGTACGCACGAGCGACAATATAATTTTTTTGATATTAAAATAATATATAATTGGATGGTATATCATATATATAGAATCATTATCATGTTATATTTATTATTAAAATGGTTTACACATTATTATTATACCCATACAAATAAAAATGTATTGAATAACAATTACACCACGACGTGGAGACGGTAATCCGTACGTACACATGTATGGTGACATGTCATTCAAAGGATTGATAGAATAATGAATATGGTTGTACCATATTTATAATAACATCACAGTATATAGAAGATACTATAGTTATTATTTTATAATGTAAATAACAAATAAAGAAGAAGTGGAAGAAGAAAAGAACTAGAAAGAGGGTGGTGAAATTATTACCTATTCTTCGGGTTCTTTTTATTGATTTGATCAAAAGGGATCCTTAAGTTGGATTTCTGACTAAAGTAAGGCCTCTATGATGAATTGAGGAAAGTTTATAGGATATTTGGGAAGAGGTTTGCCGAACCAAAAGGCTTTGAAGGTGTGAATTAGAGAGAAGGGGGAGAACCCTTTTATAAGAGGGGTGAGGGGCACCTTAGGATATGCTAGAAATATTATTTTATAATAAAATAATTTTCGGTTTATAATGCCTCCAAAATAGATTATTTAAAGGATAAGGTGTGGATCGGTCGAAAACTACTCAACCAATAGGTTTTAGACAGGTTTGCGTCACTATATTAACTTTATCTTTTAAATTTAACTCTTAGTAAAATAGTTTGACATTTACCATGTCTCTTAATATTTTTATATTATATGGTTAGTAAACTTCCTATATACTTCCAAGAGAACCCAAAGGGGTTAATTAATGATACACCTATCATTATATAAGTCATTTGGATGAACCTTTGATTTTTATGAATAGAATATCAATTAATAATATTATATTTATTTTAAAAACTCTTTTATGTAAATTTTGACACTATTTTATAATTTATTTTTTTAAGTCATAAATACTTTATTAATTAAAAATAAATTCATTTAATAAATACTAACATGTCATATTAAGCTAAAAAATTCGTGGATGTAATAAAAAACTTTCAAATTTTATTTATTGTAACAATTATAATACCATTTATTTGATTCTTTCATTAATAAGGAAAATACTGCATCATTATTGTGTCATAAATAAATTTAATCATTCAATGTATAAAAATTATAAATAAAATACCATTATGTAGGAATTCTTTTTAGATTTATAATTAATATTTATAGTCATAAATATAGCATATATAACCCTATGTAAAAAAATTTCTTAAAGATATATTCTTATGTCATTTTTGTATTTACTTTAACTTAATTAATATAAAGTGTCATTATCACTTATAAGTGGCTCCATGGGGTCCCAAAATCGACCCAAATATTCCCATGGTCGGACATGTATCATCCAATAGAGTTATGACATGTGTTAGTGTAATTTAATATTATTATAATATTAGTTTTTACCCTCATTTACCGGATTTACCCTTTAACCATGGTAAATAAAATATTTACTGAAGTAATTATTCAAAATTTCTAAAAACAAAAGTTACATATTTACACAATTTGGAACTCATGATTCTAAATATGTAATCCATATTTCTAAATTAAAAACACAGAAGTGGCAGAAATTAATTTAAAATTAATCTCTTTTTCAAAACAAAAGGTGTGTTTTTTAAGAAATAATAACTATCCAAAGATTGACACTTGTTTATGTCTAGTTTAAATGTGAAATTACATCCTGTAATGCCCCGACCCCAGTTACCTAGAGTCGGTTCATTATTACATAACATTTGAATGATCTCAAGAATGATCAAATCTCGAAAGACCGATTGGTTTAGTAGCATTGGAAACACTAGATATATTAATAAGTCTTACATTACATCATAAAGTGAAAAACTACTACAACAACATATTGTCTCCATAATCCACACTCATATCCCCACATAATATCCCTACAGGTCATTAGTAATTTACTTCTTCATACCCTGGGAAGAATAAAACATATAAAAGGGGTGATCTCAAATGCCCAGTAAGGATAACAATATAGCGGAAACTTTCATAAATAAGGATAAACATTTAAGGCAATGTATAACTAAAACAAAAGCCTTTTAAACTTGAACTTCAACATAGTATGAAAAAAGTAAAATGAAATAATCCCATTTACTTATTCACATGTATATTCTACTAATCGAATAATCACATGCAATATCAATAACCACTTTCATAATGATGGAATGTATAATGCCAGACTATCATAACCACATAGCCAAGGCCTCGTGCCAAGACTACAAATAAGATTTTTCCAAGGCCTTGTGCCAAGACACTAGTTTGTCTCATGAGACCTACCTATGCATCGAGAAGCTATAGCGGTCTCAACCCGTCACATATTAAGTCCAATGCATTCCCATATGAAAAGGTTTAAACATAACATAACCATTCATATTAAAACTGGCATACGAAATGTCAATACTTTCACCATAAACTATGAACGGTATAAAAATAGCACATCCACAGTCAAACATATCACAAAACCTTCAATACATTATAGAAGTTTTGTATCATAATAAATCAACTTCAAATAAGCGTAAAATCCATCAAAGGATGTTGACATAGATGAAATCAAAACTCTTTTTAGAGAAATATCTCTTTCTATTTTGAAATCATTTAAGAGTCTTATATTTATGAAATAAAACATTTTCTTTGAAAATATTCTTATAATCTTGTAAGGGAAGCTTCGACGATTTTATAACAGTGGAAAATAACCTCACCCGCCGTATAAGTTAAAAAAAACATTCTTACCTAAATTCTGTCGAAAAGGTTAAAAGCACCTTGTTTGGAAAACGACAGAAAGATTCCTTTAAAAACTCTTATAAAAGTCAAACAAGGGTATAAATGGATTTAACCCATATTCTTTTAAATAGTTAAAAAATTTGAAATACATTTTTAAGAAACATGGATGTGGATGATAAAGAGATCCCAGTAGATTATTACGTTTAACAACCTCGGATAATGAAGAGATTGTGAAATAACCCTTACCTTGTACTTTTCCTTGGTTGGGTTAGGTTAACCTCCTTTATAATAGTGAAATAATTGTTATTAAATTATACAAGAATCATATACATTCATATGATATCATATATGATCTTTTAACATTGCTTTGTTAATAATATCTTAGTATTATCGTTGTTTCGGGTGTTAACTTACTCGTTTTCTTTTATATGTTTTGTTACGTAAGACATTTTTGTAATGGATAGGTTGTATATTAATAATATCCAGAATCATATCAAGTCCTTAGATACTATTATTAATCATCAAATAAGAATTATACTTGAATTGATATGATGGAGAATGAATCTCATCGCGTTCGTGGAGACGGTAGTCCGTACGTACACACGAGCGACAATATCATTCTTTTGATATTGAAATAATATATAAATGGATGGTATATCATATATACATAATCATTAACATGTTATATTTATTATTTACATGAGTTACACATCATTATTGTACCCATCCGAATAATAATATATTGAATAACAATTACACCACGACGTGGAGACTGTAAGTCGTACGTACGCACGTATGGTGACATGTTATTCAAAGGGTGGATAGAATACTGAATATGGTTATACCATATTTATAATAACATCATAGTATATATATGATACTGGAGTTATTATTTTATAATGTTAATAACAAATGAAGAAGAAGTGGAAGAAGAAAGGAACTTGGAAAAGGGTGGTGAAATCATTACCTCTTCTTCAGGTTCTTCCTTCTGATTTGATCAAAAGGGCTCCTTAAGTTGGCTTTCTCATCAAACTAGGGACTCTAGGTTGTATTGAGGGAAGTTTATAGAGTATTTGGGCAGTGTTTGGCCGAACCAAAAGGCTTTGAAGGTGTTATGAAATGAGAAGGAGGAGTGCCCTTTTATAAGAGGGGTGAGGGGCACCTTTGGAAAAGATAGAAATATTAATTGATAATAAATTCATATTCGGTTTATAATGGATCCAAAGTTGATTATTTAAAGTTTAAGGTGGGTATGGGTCGAAAACCACTTCACCCAATAGAATTTAGACAGGTTTGGGTTACTATATTAACCTTATCTTTAAGTATTAACTCTAAGTTAATTAGTTTCACTTTTACCATATCTCTTTGCTTTTTTATATTATATGGTTAACAAACTTACTATATACATCCAAGCGACCCCCAAGTGGTCCATTAATGATACAATATCATGATATAAGTCTCTTGGCCGAGCCTTAGATTTTTAGGAAGTTAATATCAATTAATAATATAATTTTTGTTTTAAAAACTCTTTTATGTCAATTTTGACACTATTCAATAGTTGATTTTTGTGAAACTCATAACAGAATGATTACTTCGAAAAAAGATAATATAATCAATCCTAATATGTCATATTATCCTAGAAAGTTATTTTAATTCATTAAAGTCTCAAATTATATTTATTTGGTTATTTATAATATCAATTATTTTAAATTTTCACTATTATGGTAATTACTGCATCATCATTTTGTCATAATTAAATTATGTAATCTCTAAAAATTATAAATAAAATATAATTATGTAGGAAATCTTTTTATCTTTCTAATGAATTTTTACAATCAAATTTATCTTATGTATAACACTATATTAAAAATGTTTTAGTAAATAAACTTTGATTTTAACTCTTTTAACTCTTCTTTGAATTAAATAATAATAGATGTCCTAATCTAATCCAAGTGGACCTAAATGATAATATTTTATTCCTAAGGTTGTTTTTGGTCTAGATAAAATTGTCCAATAGAATTAGGACATGTGTTAGGGTAATATTAATATCATTTTTACCCTTAATTACCCTATTTACTTTTAACCGTGGTAAATAAAAGTAAAAAGTTACTATTCACAGAAAATTATTTTTATCTCATTGAACCACATTTTACTTCTTGATATTAACCATGTCTCCCAGATTTTCAAAATTCCATTCACAGAAGTGGTAAAATTACGTTTTATGAAAAATTCAGTTTTTTTAACTACCACTTAGTAGTTTCACTATTCATCAAAAATTGACGTTTTTCATAACAATGCCAAAATTTCACCCTAAGCTATAATTGATATTCCGAATTCAAAAATGATGTCTATTTTACAAAATTACAAACATATAAGTTTCATTAACTAATTTTATAATTAATTTCCACTGTCACAACAAATAGAGTGTTTTTAAGAAACAATATATACCAAAAGATTGACAATTATTTAGGTCCAATTTCAAAGTGAAATTAATTATAATGAACCCCATTGGATAAAATTATAAAAATATATTCTAATTATACTTTAAAACCACTCAATAATATAATTTATCACTATAAATTATTTTGATTAAAAAAGTTGATTTTAAGTATTTTTCACAATTCATAAAAATTGGAAGTTCTCAGAAAAATACCAAAAAATCATCTTAGGATAATTTCGATATTCCAAAACCAAAAATGAAGTACATTTTCAAATATAAAATATATATAATTTAAAAAGGTAGGTATGAATATTCATAACGGCTAGTTTGATTGGTTGTGGTGTGTTAGAACTCGATGTTGCGTACAACACACGCTATAGCATTATTCAAAGAGAAGCGTACCATAGAAGCTTCAGGTGTTACATTCTCCCCTCCTTCAATTAATTTCGTCCTTGAAATTTATAGAATATTATCGCATGAAAAGACTCGAGTGGTTCTTCATCATAAGTTCCTTGGGTTCCCACGTTGCCTCTTCCATCTTATGGTTTCTCCACAAAAATTTTACCAGACGTGTCGTTTGGTTTCTCAGTACTTGTTCTCTCGTATCAAGAATACTGATGGGATCTTCACAATAATACAGATCGGGTTCCAGTTCTAATTCCTCATAGGTGAGCACATGCATTGGGTCAGGCATGTATTTCCTCAACAGATATACGTGGAACACATCGTGAACTTTGGAGAGACATGGCTATAGAGACCCGAGGCCTAACGTACATAAACATTACATTACTTTTGCGGAATACTTAGTACATAACAAAAACACACACACAAGGACCGTAATAGTTTAGTGTCTTTGGAAACTCGGAATATAATCTTCTAATCGTGGTGAAAGATCATCAACATCTCCCATAAAGATCTTCTATTTTTTTTAACCTAAATTATTTCTTTATGACCTGGGGAAGAGAAAACAAAAAAGGGTGAGCTCAAATGCTCAGTAAGGGTAAAAAAAAGAAATATCAATCAAGTCATATTCATAAGAACATATCTTTTGGAAATCTTAACCTGCAAAAGAGATCATAATTTCATAACATGGGATAAATCGTAGTAGTGAAATGGAATCCCAATAATCATAACATAAAACATGAAACTTTGTGGCATACACACATAATCATAGAGAATCATTTCTTATTAGTCAAGACTCATTGCCAAGACTATCTTAGTGGACAAAGTCCCTTTCAGAATTGAGTTCACTCCTCGTTTCAGTCCTGTTTCACTGAACCGGTATAACCTACCATTCCAGCCATGTCTATCTCATGAGATATAAAATCTTTCCCCAATGCATTGGATAGAGATATAGTTTCCATCCATCTCATAATGATACCATTCTTATTTGTTCCACAAAATCATAAATCATACATCATTGCATAACCCATGTAATAAAAATGGGATTCTTAAACATCATGACATCATAAAACAATTCATATAAGATAAAGGAATTCATAAAAATAATTCCATCACAACATTATCAAATAAATGTAATAATAGGGATAGAAACAGAACCCTATATTATCTTAGATGGAAAATAATTTTGATAAAACACTTGAACTCCATTCTTCAGGAAAATATCCCTTATACTTCAAAAACATTTTTCCTTTCTTAACATGTCATACAATTTTAAACTAAATGAAGTTGATTAAAAATAAACATGAAAACTTGTAAAGGAAGCTTCTTGGAAATAATTTTTTAAAAATCCATTCATGTCGTATAAGTTAAAAAAACATTCTTCTCATACTTTTGTCGGAAAAGTCAAAAAGTACCTCATACGAAAAACGACAAAAGATTCCTTTCATATCCTTTACTAAAAACTCACCAAAGGGTAAAATTGGATTTAAAAAATTGTAGGTGGATGGAAATAATATTACATATTGAGTAAACATGGATGTGGATGATAAAATACACCCCAGTAAATACTAAAGTATAAACAATCTCGGATAAAAATGAGATTGTGATATTTCCCTTACCTTTGGTCCGATTTGCCTCGTAAGTGTCCGAACCTCCTGTATAATGATTTAAATAATGTTATTGACTTACTATAGAATCATAATTATTGTTATGATATCATATATGGTCATATTCTTAGTTTCATGGTAGTAATATTTCATTGCTACTTGTTATTCGGGTGTTTATAACTTTTTGTTATTATGCGTGTTTTGTCGAATAAATTAGTATTCTTCTCTTTAGGTTATAGATACATAATTTCCAAAATTTTATTAATGTACTATATATCATATTTATTCATTAAATTCATTTATATAATCATTATGCAATGAAGATCATGTAGAACGAATCGCATCACATCGTGGAGACGGTATTCCGTACATACGCACGAGTGATGATATCGTTCCCATGATCGTGGGACTGTATTGGAGTGTATGAATATCATTTCAGAATAAATATCACTTTAAAATAATCATATATAGTTATTATTTTCACCATTATACCCATCCAAGTAAGGTGGTGGTGGAAAATATATTTCACCACGGCGTGGAGACGGTATTCCGTACGTACGCACGCGTGGTGATTTTTTTTTCTGTAGGATGGATAGATGGTGAAATAGGGTTGTTTAATACATATAATAAAATATCAGTATATGAGTGATACTGATTTTATTACTTCATAATGAAACAACTAAAGAAGAAGAAGCGGAAGACGAAATAAAGATGAAAGAATCGGTAACGGAAATTACCTCTTCTTTGAAGCGCCCTATTGAGACCTCCTCTTAGGGCACTAAAATTGGTCTTTGAGGAATACCAGAACCTCTAGGATGTTTCTATGGAAGTGGATAAGAGAATTTTGAAGAGGTTAGTCGAGCATGAAGGCTCAAAGTGTTGTGATGAAGAGAGGGAGGGGGTGCCCTTTTATAAGGGAGGAGAGGGGCACCTTTGGAATAACTAAAAATATTATTTTATAATAAAGCCAAATTCGGTTTTAAATAGCTCCAAATTGATTTTTTTAGAATCTAAGGTGGGTATGGGTCGAAATCCTCTCATAAAATAGAATTTAGACAAGTTTAGGTTCCTATTTTAACCTTATCATTTATATTTAACTTTAAGTTAGATAATTTTACTTTTACCGTGTCTTATTGTTTTCTTACACTATAAGGTTAATAAACTTATTATATCAAGCCAAAAAAACCCCAAGTTGTTTATTATTAATATATATAACCTTATCTAAGTAATGTTGAATAACCTTAGATTTTTAGGAGTAAAATAACAATTAATAATATAATATTTGTTTTAAAAACTATTTTATGTCAATTTTGACACTATTTAGTAATTGATTTTTGTGAAACTTATAACAGATTTATTAGTTAGAAAAATGTTAATTAAATAAATAATAACATGTCATATTAACATGTAAAATTAGTTTAATTCATAAAAAGTCTTAAATTACATTTATTTGGGTATTTATAACATCAATTGTGTCAATATTTCATTAATAAGACAATTACTACATCATCTTTGTGTCATAATAAATGATATTTATTTAATCCCTAAAAATTCTAAATAAATTCCTATGATGTAGATAATTGTATTATATTTCTGGAGACTATTAATTTTCGAAGTTTCATTAAGTTTATCACTAAATTAAAATTATTATACTTATAAGATTTAAGAAAGTGGCATGTTGTCACATTCTTTGGTTTTAATAATAATTAAATTATTTTCATGGAAAAAAGTCCATTAAATGAATCTAATCCGACCCTTAGGTGATATGGGTTGCCTTTTAGTCATCCAATAGGACTTTGACATGTGTTAAGGTAATTTTATAATATTATATTTACCGTTAATTACCCGATTTACCTTTAACTATGGTAAATAAAATTTACCGTAGTTACTATTCATAATTCCCAAAAATAAAAAGTAGCTTATTAACATAATTTGGATCCACTGATTCCTAATATGGAATCCATTTTTCCAATTTCAATACACAAAAGTTTCAGAAATTAAATTAAAATTAATCCCGTTGTCGAAAGAAAACAGGTTTTTCATTAAAACATTGCAAAAGATTGAATTGATTTATACTATGAATTCAAGGTAGAATCAATGATAATGACATACATTATATTAAATGGTAAAAATATATTCTATTTATACTTTAAAACCATTCAATATTATAATTTAACTATATAAATTATTACGATGAAAAAAGTTGTTTTTAATTAAAATATATGGTGTTTTTACTATTCATCAAAATATAAAAGTTACCAGAATAATATGAAAAATTTATCCAAAGTAAATTTTTATTTCATTATTCCAAAGAAGAATTTTATTTTGTCAAATTGAACTTATAAACGTGTCAAAACTAGATTTAAAGTGGGTGCGCCATCAAAAGGCGGCAAAACTGCATTTTTTTAAAAATACTTACTTTACCCGAAAAATTTATTTTGTTCTTATACCATGTTTTAGAAACTGTGTAAGATGAATAATAATGTTATAAGATTCAAAATTTAGTTAATACTATTAATAACGGCTAGTTCATAATAATATTATAATAATATATCATTGTTTTGTAAAACCCGGTATTGCGTAAAACACACGTTATCGAGGAAGGTTGTGATTGCGTGTAATGCAAGCCAAGTCAGGGTTGCGTGTTGTGAAAGAATCCTTCGTGGTTTTGTATAACAGAATCCAACCATATTTCATTTATACATTTAATATATATATATAAATATATATATATATATATATACTCAATGTTGCGTAGAATAACTATTAACAAAATTGTGTGTAACATGATCCAAGAATAGTGTTGTGTATACTTCAAGCTAATACGGTGTTGCGTATAGTGCAAGGTAATCTTAGTGTAGCATAAAACACAAGACATTAATGAAATTAAAAGAATATTTTTCATAAAATCCCAGGGTGTTACATTCTACCCCCCTTAAAATGAATTTCGCCCTCGAAATTCGTCGGGGTTATAAATGGTTTACTACTCGAAAGTTTGTTTAATAGAAACCCACATCGTAAAATGGAATACCAAAACATGGCTTTAAAAACTAAAGTATGAAATGTAACGGTTACCCAAATTAACTCATCACTGGGTTTCCACGTAGGAGAACATAGGTGAAAATATGGATATGGAAGAAAAATCTAACCATAAAGTTCTGATGGAGAGTTGTAGAGAACATGGCTATGAAAAATCCAACAATCACAAAGATATTGATTTGTGATGATCTAAGGTACCATCTGATTCATCGGATATAAGGGAACTAGGACAAAATTTTTGGTTTTCAAGATCATTTCCCTAAAGTTGATTAATTAAAAGAAATACTTGCATGATTTTGGTACAATCTCGTTGTTGTTCATGAATTGAACAATTTCCACTTCATCCCTTAAAGAAATGAAGTGGAATTTGTTATTCATGATGTGTTAGCCGAACATGTGATAGAATGATGGGTCATTCCATCTCTTTCAAATAAAAGGTTAGAAAAAGTTATAAGTCCATCTTATGGTTAGATTAATTGTATATGGTTCCAAAAATGAACTTATACTTCATATATCATACCGCTTAATAAAATAAACTAGTTTCTACTAACCAGGGACTTCCTGTAGGCTAGTGGTAGGTGATAAAGGCCAGTCGCACTTCGGTTGTGGGTTCGATTCCCACATCCTTGTCCGACGCGATGGGTTGTCTCCCGTCCTGCAGGTTGTCCTTTTTCTAAAACTATATTACTATAACATCCCATCAATAATATAGAAAAAAACTTCTATCCTTAAACAATACTATCTTATGTCCAAAATAATCCATTCCAATATTTATCTAAAATACTTCGGTCCAAGCTCATAATATAAATAAAACGATTACTTGAAATTTCATCAACCAACCATCATTTATCCCCCATTATCTTGTTGGTCACCTTCCAATCATGTGAATACCTTAATCATGTATTCTCTTGAAAAATGAATATCTATTAAACCTTAGTGAAAACATGAATTCTATCAAAAGTTAACTCTTTCCACATACCAAAATCCAAAAATTCTACATACTCAAACCATGATATAACCTTCTCCTTATATCAGTCATGAGCTCATGAATACTATCAAACATTTAATTTTCTCTTTATCTCTTCATTATGCGCATATCATCTACTTTCCAAAAATACTGGTACCATTCATCACACACTTTCAGAACATAAGGAAAGACAACAGTGTAAAAGTCCTTATATGTCTCTTTATTCCATAGTACCATGAGATTACTTATACAACATTACACTTGATAAAAATGTAATCATTCCACTACTTTCTTAAACCATTGACCAAGCATCAAAAATTGTTTCATCTCACATATCATTTGTAGTCTCTTCATCGTCATCAACATAAATACTACCCATACGACAATACTGATTCTCTTCATGATACTTTCCCTCAGGGCATTGGTTTTCATAATGCCCATACATTCCACATTTACAACATTTAACCATTGTTGATGTCGTAGCAATACCATTATCCTCATCCATGGTGTTAACTGAACCTTTTCCTTTGCACTTACTGGATTTATGTCCTTCTTTTCCACACCCAAAGCATCTTCCAGTTCCTTTGAAACATTCTCCTTGATGCCTCTTCCCATATGATTTACATAGGGGAAATTGAACTTTCTTTCCTCTATGATCATCATGAAACTCCATCGTTCTCTTATTAGCCGAGTCAGGAAACTTACAAAATTTGAGATTATTGATCATATTATGAGATTGCTGATTCGGTATAATAATGATGTTTGGACTTACAAATCCAGTTTCATTTGGTTTATCATGAAGAATATCATTCCATTGTCCATTATATCCTCCATTATCATGAATCTTCCTGTTTCCAGCCATTTTCTAAAACCCAAAAAGAATAGTGTGAGAGGCAAAAATCATGCTAGGGAAAACAACATAGTAAAGGGGGAGTACCCTCAATATCTAAAATCATAGGTTAAATTCTATGATCATTACCGTAGTTCTAGGACTATATCCTATACGTATACTTATCCTTAGGGACATCCCTAGACGTACCTTAGAAATATCTCTAGCGATCTCACTAACGTTTTCGCATCCTAGTTTCCAAAGGTTGACTAAACCTTTCCTCTGATACCAAATGTAGAGACCCGAATCCTGACGTACATAGACATTACATTACTTTTGCGGAATACTAAGTACATAACAAAAACACACACACAAGGACCGTAATAGTTTAGTGTCTTTGGAAACTCGGAATATAATCTTCTAATCATGGTGAAAGATCTTCAACATCTCCCATAAAGATATTCTTTTTTTAACCAAAATCATTTCTTTATGTCCTGGGTAAAAGAAAACAAAAAAGGGTGAGCTCAAATTCTCAGTAAGGTTAAACAAAAGAAATATCAATCACGTCATATTCATAAGAACATATCTTTTGGAAATCTTAACCTGCAAAATAGATCATAATTTCATAACACCGGATAAATCATAGTAGTGAAATGGAATCCCAATAATCATAACATAAAACATGAAAATTTGTGGCATACACACATAATCATATAGAATCATTTCTTATTTGTCAAGACTCATTTCCAAGACTATCTTAGTGGACAAAGTCCCTTTCTGAACTGAGTTCACTCCTCGTTTCAGTCCTGTTTTACTGAACCGGTATAACCTACCGTTCTAGGCATTTCAATCTCATGAGATACAAAATCTTTACCCAATGAATTGGAGGGAGATATAGGTCCCACCCATCTCATATTGATACCATTCTTATGTGTTCCAAAAAATAATAAATCATACATCATTGTATAACCCATGTAATAAAAATGGGATTCTTAAACATCATGACATCATAAAACAATTCATATAAGATAAAGGAATTCATAAAAATAATTCCATCACAACATTATCAAATCAATGTAATAATAGTGATAGAAACAAAACCCTATTTTATCTTAGATGGAAAATAATTTTGATAAAACACATGAACTCCATTCTTGAGGAAAATATCCCTTCTACTTCAAAAACATTTTTCCTTTCTTAACATGTCATACAATTTTAAACTAAATGAAGTTGATTAAAAATAAACTTGAAAACTTTCAAAGGAAGCTTCTTGGAAATAATGTTTTAAAAATCCATTCATTCTGTATAAGTTAAAAAAACATTCTTCTCGTACTTTTGTCAGAAAAGTCAAAAATTACCTCGTACAAAAAACGACAAAAGATTCCTTTCATATCCTTTACTAAAAACTCACCGAAGGGTAAAATTGGATTTAAACAATTGTAGGTGGATGGAAATAATATTACATATTTAGGAAACATGGATGTGGATGATAAAATACACCCCAGTAAATACTAAAGTATAAACAATCTCGGATAAAAATGAGATTGTGATATTTCCCTTACCTTAGGTCCGATTTGCCTCGTAAGTGTCTGAACCTCCTGTATAATGATTTAAATAATGTTATTGACTTTTTATTGAATCATAATTATTGTTATGATATCATATATGGTAATATTCTTAGTTTCTTGGTAGTAATATTTCATTGCTACTTGTTATTCGGGTGTTTATAACTTTTTGTTCTTATGCGTGTTTTGTCGAATAAATTCGTATTCTTCTCTTTAGGTTTAAGATACATCATTTAAATAATTGTATTAATGTACTATATATCATATTTATTCATTAAATTCATTTATATAATCATTATGCAATGAAGATCATGTAGAACGAATCACATCACATCGTGGAGACGGTATTTCGTACGTACACACGAGCGATGATATCATTCCCATGATCGTGGGACTGTATTGGAGTGTATTTATACCATTTCAGAATCAATATAAATTTAAAATAATAATATATATTTATTATTTACACCATTATACCCATCCAAATAAGGTGGTGGTGGAAAATAGATTTCACCACGGCGTGGAGACGGTATTCTGTACGTACGCACGTGCGGTGATTTCTTTTTCCGTAGGATGCATAGATGGTGAAATAGGGTTGTTTCATACTTATAATAACATATCATTATATTAGTGATACTGATTTTATTACTTCATAATGAATCAACTAATGAAGAATAAGCGGAAGAAGAAATAAAGATGAAAGAATCGGTAACGACAATTACCTCTTCTTTGAAACACCTCTTTGAGACCTCCTCTTAGGGAACTAAAATTGTACTTTGAGGAAGACCAGAACCTCTAGGATGTTTCTAGGGAATTGGAGAGGAGAATTTGGTAGATTTTGTCCGATATTGAATGCTCAAAGTGTTGTGAGGAAGAGAGGGAGGGGGTGCCCTTTTATAAGGGAGGAGAGGGGCACCTTTGGAATAACTAAAAATATTATTTTATTATAAAGCCAAATTCGGTTTTAAATAGATCCAAATTGATTTATTTCGAAGATAAGGTGGGTATGGGTCGCAATCCTCTCATCCAATAGAATTTAGACAAGTTTATGTTCCTATTTTAACCTTATCATTTATATTTA
This sequence comes from Viscum album, assembly GCA_963277665.1. Lineage (NCBI taxonomy): Eukaryota > Viridiplantae > Streptophyta > Magnoliopsida > Santalales > Viscaceae > Viscum > Viscum album. Next base: position 810,103,979 of record OY728161.1, on the reverse strand, counting down.
ACTTTAAGTTAGATAATTTTACTTTTACCGTGTCTTCTTGTTTTCTTACACTATAAGGTTAATAAACTTACTATAACAAGCCAAACGAACCCCAAGTTATTTATTATTAATATATATAACATTATCTAAGTAATTTTGCAGAACCTTAGATTTTTAGGAATAAAATAACAATTAATAATGTAATATTTGTTTTAAAAACTATTTTATGTCAATTTTGACACTATTTAGTAATTGATTTTTGTGAAACACATTACAGATTTATTAGTTATAACAATGTTAATTAAATAAATAATAACATGTCATATTAACATATAAAATTAGTGTAATTCATAAAAAGTCTTAAATTACATTTATTTGGGTATTTATAACATCAATTGTGTCAATATTTCATTAATAAGACAATTACTGCATCATCTTTGTGTCATAATAAATGATAATTATTTAATCCTTAAAAATTCTAAATAAATTTTTATGATGTAGATAATTGTATTAGATTTCCGTATACTATTCATGTTCAAAGTTTCATTAAGTCTATCAATAAATTAAAATTATTATACTTATAAGATTTAAGAAAGTGACATGTTGTCACATTCTTTGGTTTTAATAATAATTAAATTATTTTCATGGAAAAAAGTCCGTTAAATGAATCTAATCCGACCCTTAGGTGATATGGGTCTACTATTAGTCATCCAATAGGATTTTGACATGTGTTAAGGTAATTTTATAATATTATATTTACCCTTAATTACCCGATTTACCTTTAACTATGGTAAATAAAATTTACAGTAGTTACTATTCATAATTCTCAAAAATAAAAAGTAGTTTATTAACATAATTTGAATCCACTGATTCCAAATATGGAATTCATTTTTTCAAATTCAATACACAAAAGTTGCATAAATTAAATTAAAATTAATCCCGTTGTCGAATGAAAACAGGTTTTTCTTTAAAACATTGCAAAAGATTGAATTGATTTATCCTACGAATTCAAGGTAGAATCAATGCTAATGACATACATTATATTAAATGGTAAAAATATATTCTATTTATACATTAAAACCATTCAATATGATAATTTAACCATATAAATTATTGCGATGAAAATAGTTGTTTTTAATTAAAATATAGCGTGTTTTTACTATTCATCAAAATATAAAAGTTACCAGAATAATATGAAAAATTTATCCAAAGTAAATTTTTATTTCATGATTCCAATGAAGAATTTTATTTTGTCAAATTGAACTTATAAACATGTCAAAAACTAGATTTAAAGTGGGTGCGCCATCAAAAGGCGGCAAAACTGCATTTTTTGAAAAATACTTATTTTACCCGAAAAAATTATTTTGTTCTTATACCATGTTTTAGAAAATGTGTAAGATGAATAATAATGTTATAAGATTCATAATTTAGTTAATACTATTCATAACGGCTAGTTCATAATAATATTATAATAATACATCGTTGTTTTTTAAAACCCGGTATTGCGTACAACACACGCTATCGAGGAAGGTCGTGATTGCGTGTAATGCAAGCCAAGTCAGGGTTGCGTGTTGTGAAAGAATCCTTCGTTGTTTCGTATAATAGAATCCAAACATATTTCATTTATTCATTGAATATATATATATATACTCAATTTTGCGTAGAATAACTATTAACAAAATTGTGTGTAACACGATCCAAGAATATTGTTGCGTATACTAAAAGCTAATACAGTGTTGCGTATAGCGCAAGGTAATCTTGGTGTAGCATACAATACAAGACATTAATGAAATTAAAAGAATATTTTTCATAAAATCTTGGGCTGTTACATTGGCGGCATTTCCAATCGGTAAGCTAAAGCCCCAATTCGTTCTAGAATTTCGAAAGGTCCGATGTACCTGGGACTCAATTTACCTTTCTTACCAAAATGTATGACTCCCTTCCATGGAGATACCTTCAGAAAAACATGATCACCAACCTGAAATTCCAAATCCTTCCTTCGATTATCGGCATAGCTCTTCTTCCTACTTTGAGCTACTTTGATGTGATTTTGGATTACTTTCACCTTTTTCATCGTTTCCTCCACCAGTTCTGGGCCTACATGTTTTCTTTCACCAATGTCATCCCAACAGGTTGGTGTACGACATCTCTTTCCATATAATGCTTCATATGGTGCCATCTGAATACTCGAATGGAAGCTACTGTTACAGGAAAATTCTACCAGAGGTAAATATTGTTCCCACATACCCTGAAAGTCAAGTGATCAAGATATCAACATGTCTTCTAAGTTTTGAATAGTCCATTCTGATTGTTCGTCTGTCTGAGGGTGGTAAGCAGTGCTCAAATGAAGATCAGTATCCAGGGATTTCTGAAGACTTTTCCAGAATCTTGAAGTAAAACGGGGATCATGATCAGAAACAATAGATAGGGGTACTCCATGAAGTCTCACAACTTCATTAATATATAGTCTTTCTAGATGTTCCAGTGGTAGATCTTCTCTTATAGCAAGAAAATGTGTTGACTTGGTAAGACGATCAACAATAACCCATATTGCATCATTCCTTCTAGGAGTCTTTGGTAGCCCCATGACAAATTCCATCGTAATATTGTCCCATTTCCACTCTGGTATGGGAAGAGGTTGCATGACTCCTCCATGGTGTTGCCTTCCATCTTTCACTTGTTGAAAAACCATACATCTTAACACAAAATCAGCAATCTCCCTCTTCATATTGTCCCACCAAAAATGTTCCTTCAAATCTCTATACATTTTGGTGCTCCCAGGGTGTATAGAGAAATTGGAACTATGAGCATCATCCAGCAATTCCCTTTTTAGATCAGGTATATCGGGAACACAAAGTCTCTTCCCAAATTTCAAAATTCCATCTTCATACACAAATTCTCTCAATCTCCCATCATTCACAGCTTTAATCTTCTTTTGAAATACTTCATCATCGGCCTAAGAACTCTTAATCATTTCTAGTAAAGATGGTTTGGCAACCATTTGAAAAAGAATTGATGTTTCACCTTCCCTGGTTATTCCCATGTCCATCTTCACTAGATCCATGATAATTGGATCCCTTTCAATTCTCATATTGTTCAAAACTCCATGGTCTTTTCTGCTCAAAGCATCTGCCACCTTGTTTTCCTTCCCCGGGTGGCAGTGTATCATACAATCATAATCCTTGAGTAATTCAATCCATCTCCTTTGCCTCATGTTGAGTTCTTTTTGTGATAAAATATACTTCAGACTCTTGTGATTAGTATAA